>OU862927.1:2870976-4182926 GCA_917880885.1 Limnephilus marmoratus | reverse complement strand
CGATGTCTTCTTGTAGGTGGGGGTCGTTTAGGGTGGTTAACTCTCCCCCCCTAAAATTGAAACTCCTTCGCACTGTGAAGAGTTTATATCTTCTCCAAAGGATATATCCGATGGCCGTAATTATCAGGCAGCTGGTAAGTGTTAGGTGTATAGTTCCTTCAAATCCCGTCGTAGTGGTAGGGATATCGAGTTCTCTGCGTGGTTCTTGTATTTCGTCAACATGTAGGATGGGTAGTTTTAGTACATGTAATTCTTCCTTCGAATATGTAATGAGTAATGTTTCTTGGTTAACGATTCTTCCCATAGTAAATGTTCTTCCTTGTATACTGCACTCGTCATTTGTTACAAGTACAGATTTGGAAATTACTATATTCTGTTGGTGTTGAGGGCATTGTGCTCGTAACGCTGTTGGTTCGTTGCTAAATAGATACATCATGTTATCTCCGATGACGTGTGTATATTCTTCTGGGCAAATAATCTGGCGTAGACTGCAGTTCTGTTCGCTGTGGTTTTCTAGTACGGTAGTTGTGCAGTCATCGATGGAGTTGAGTTCTTTGTTGCATATGCTGAGGCTGTCTGTAATAACTTGGCACTTGTGTGCGTTATACATCTGCTTTCCATCTCTCAATAATCGTCTCGGTAGGAGGTGGGGTTGGAAACATTTATTGTTAGTTTTGGAGATGATGGGAATTATTTCGTTATACTTATAGACGGTGCGTTCTACTAAAGTTAGAGAGAGAATAAAGTGCAAAGTTTGTTTAACTTTAATGAATTTAACTTGCAAAAAGCGTTGAATAATATCAAAATCTTTAGAAGGTAGCTGTTCAGGATTTACACGTGAAATGGATTCCATAAATACCTTTGGTTTTATAATGCTAGGGTGGTACATTCCATGAGAGGCAAACGTGATAGCTTCTGTAATTCTAGTAATTAATTCGGTGATAGTTTCCGTCTGATAAATTAAATGTGTAATCAACAAGTCTGTCTTATCTTCATAATGATCATGGCTCATTTGTGACCAGAGTACCATTTGGTTATGTGAAATATTTTTTAGTTTACCGTAATAATCCTCTAATGATCTTGAACTCAACGAGATTCTCTTTTCATTAATATTTTGGTTAGTTTCAATTCGTTGCACTAATTTATCTAAATCATTATCATCTAAGTTTCCCGTAATCCCTTTAATTATTGTACCGAGTCCGTTTATTAGGCCTCTTTTATATCTATTTACAACTAAATTGTCAATTATCTGATTATTATGATCTATTAAATATTTCAAACGTTCTAATCCTACATGTGGTAAAGTTACATTGTTACTTTTTATAAATTTCTCATAATTAATTCCTAGTTGTTGCGATTGTTCAATAAGTTCAGTTAAATCTAGGGTATGAATGACGTGCCACTGTCCTTCGACGGCTCGTGCATTTCCCAGAGGTGCGACGATGAAGTGCTCATTGTCCGCTAATTGACGGATCCGTAGCGCTTGCGTCATGGCCGTCAGCCTGAAACAATTTAACACTGTCTTTGTGAATTGTTGTTAGGCCTCTCAGACTTTTATATTCGAGTACATTATGTGGTAATATTTTAGTAATAGTGAACGGTCCTTTGAATTTATTTTTATGTTTACCCCGTGCGGTAACTTTTATAAGTATTTGTTGTCCTACGGACATCTCTTGGGGCGTACGTGTTTTGTTTACTCGTTCGCGTGTTTTATTTTTTGTTTTATGTTGTAAATCATGTATTATTTTGTTTAGTTCTTTACATTGATTTGCATGATCGGCTACGTAATTTTGGGTTATCACACCATTAGATTGTGGTGTTCGGTTCCCATGGCAAAAGTGTATTTCATTTGGTGTATGCTTAGTTACACCATGTATATTATTATTATAAGCATTTAAGGCTAAATTAATTTGAGTTTCCGATGTGACGTTCGGTATTGCCGTGCGTATTAATCTCAGTATTTCTGTTAGAGTGGAGTGAAAGCGTTCTATATCAGCTTTTGACTGTGAATGACCAGTAGTAGTCACATGTGTTTTAATATTGTACGTTTCTAATAATTCTCGTGTCGTAGTGGACGTAAACGTAGTTTCATGATCTAAATGTATTTCTTTCGGTATGCCGATTAATGAAAATATTTTTACTAGTATTTCGCATATTGCGACATTGTTGTCAACAGTGATTAAAGTGCAAGATGCCCATTTAGAGAATCTATCCACAATGGTTAAGAATTTTTGACGTCCGAAATGATAAGTGTCGATCTGCCATATCTCCATCGGACAATTAGGAGTAACAGTAGCCTCTAATGGGGCTGACGTGGGGTGCCTTTCGTATTTAGAATTTTGACATATTATACACGTTTTTAAAAAATCTTTTATTTTTGTCCGCATATTATTAAAATAGTGCGTCCGTTTTATTTTACTGAGTAGGGCATCTAGACCCATGTGACGCTGGTTCTCGACATGCGTCGAACGAATTATCTCCTTTTGTTCTTCTAATTTTATGGGTTCAATCTTAACATTTGTAAAACGTATTAATTTTAATGAGTTCTTATCAATATTTTTTCTATAACATTCGCTTAAACACTCATATAATCTATCGTTATTTATAATTACTGCATATTTATCTTTATCCAAACATGTTTTAATCAATTTTAAAAATATTGCTTCTGCATTTTCTAAAGGGATACACCATACAAGGTCCGTACCTTTTTCCTTAGCTCTCAAACTATGCTTCTCAATATCGCTTAGTTCAATAAAAATCCTATTCATACGCGGGGGTGGGTGTTCGTTACGAATTGGGATTCCACCCTCATGGTCATCCACATTGCTATGCACGGTGTCAGTGACACTCTGGGCGCCCGAGGTGGCTTCTACTCGTAATGAATCATGCTCCTCACCGTCCTCACTATAATGAATTTCGACTCTTGAAAGTGCGTCAGCTACATGGTTATTACAACCTCGCTTATGTCTAATCGTATAATCATATTCCTGGAGTTTGAGTCTCCACCTAGTAAGTTTGGCGTTTGGTTCTTTTAACTTGGTTAACCATACTAACGGTTGGTGATCCGTTTCTATGATAAAATGTTTACCATAAATATACGGACGGAATTGCTGGAGGGACCATAGTATACCAAGCAATTCCTTTTCCGTCGTATTGTATTTAGTTTCCGTTTTTGACAGTGTCCTAGAAATATAGGCAATAGGTTGAGTTTTTTCTCGACTATATGGACAGGGCTTGCCCAAGGCGAATCGCTTGGTCGGATGATTCCATCCTTTAGAAGTTGGGCGACTTGCCTTTCAACTTCAAGCCTCTGCTCATACGGTAACCGATAAGCGCGTTGATACACAGGTTCTTCTTTAATTAATTTTATTTCATGTTTTACATGAGGTGAGCAATTAGCTACCAGTTCCTCAGAAAACAAATCTCTATTTTTCTCCAATAACTCATCAAGTCTATTTATATCCATTACATGGAACAACTGAACTTGTCTGGTTGGGGTTTTTAAAATATTATTACAGTTGTTTAAAATTAATGTTGCATTCATTAATTTCAACATATCTATCCCCATTAAAACATCGTATTTGTGGGAAAAGTCAAAAATATAAAAACGCATTTCAGCATTATTATTGCCGAATACTCTTTTCCAAAATGGAGTCACGACGGCACCTCTATGGGTAGTCGTAGAGTGTGCTGTTTGTACAGTAAACTCTTCGTTTACATATCTACAGTCACGAAATAATCTATTATACACATTTTTATTCATGAATGATTTGGAGCTTCCCGTATCAATCAGAATTTTTATATTTAATGGCGCTACTACATATGGTAGGCCATTGTTAATATGATTCAGGTGGACTAGGTTTCTCGGGGAGATTCTTGGTCTTCCCACAAATCCGGCCGTTCCTGATCATTCCCGTCTGTATAAAATAGCTCTTGTGCCGTACGTCCATTGCCGAGGTCGATGACCGGGCCTTTAGGAGGTCGGGGCATTGGGGCCGTTCTCATACTGACATCACCGGAACGCGCATGATGCGTATTAAAATTTTATTATGCCACGGTTTGGTTATTATTATGCCACGGTTTATTATTATAATTGTTAAGGTGATTATGATTATTATGATTAAAGTTATTATGAGGTTTGAACGAATTTTGCGTTTGTGGTGGAAAAAAGTTAGGGCGAGTAAAAGGTTTATTTGATTGGTTTTGTCCTGGCCGCATGAAATTAGATGGTCCTGCTTGTGGAAACACAAGGTTTTGTTTAGACCGTTGATGGAGCTCGCCATGAGCCTCCAGCATTCTTATTTCCGTGCACAGGGCATCATAATTTTTGGTTAAGTTTGCGCATTTAATGTGCGTTGGCATTAGATTCAACAATGTATTTCTTGCTGTATCTTTGTATGGTTCCATCAATATGTGGGCACTAGGTCCTCCATATTGATCAGAAATTTTTATTTTAATTGAAAAAAGAATTTGATTGATTTCGTGGATCGTTGAGGAGAAATCCTTTTGACCGCGGTTGAAGTTGATTAGTTCGGTTTGCAATAATGTAACAGACTTATTGTCCCCACATTCATTTTTTAGCGTCTCTAATATAGTTTCAATGTTATTATCATGATCACACATGAGAATTACGTGAAGTGCTTTGCCACGTAATCTTGAGATTATTTTCTCAACATTACTAGGTGTATTGCCGTTTCTAGTAATGAACCCCCTGGCTGATTTTATGAATAAGTTGATGTCTTGGGGAGAGCCACTATACTCCAATATCGACTCTGCGTATTGGGGAGCGGGTCTCTCATTTGGCTGTGCCATTTTTCAAAAAAGTAAAAAAAATAGACATATACAAAGTGACTTTAAAAAATTTAGTTTTCTCTCTAACCTTTTGGATAAGGTAGGGAAGGGATCTATCGTACGTATGGGATAGACGATCAATTGAAAAATGTACTCACAGAAGTATTGATGCGACGATCTTCATTGCCAAGTTAACAAATTTGTAGTGTGTGGTCCTTTTCGCGTTGAGATATTAAAATATCTAGGGAGTCCTAGTTTTGGCCAATTTTCAGACTTCCTCGAATTGACCCACGTGCTGGGCGCCAGTTAACTTTTGATGTCGTGTAGTGTTAAAAAAATATACTGGTGGATAAATTATCCTTTATTGTTTAATTACACAATACAACTTAAAATAAGTACAATTTCAAAGGGAACTATTATGTGAGCAATACAACAAGCAAGTGCTTGGATTCAATGCACAAAATAGATTAACTAGTGGAAGTAAGAGTCGGGGTTTATATAGTCCCTGCTGGCGTGGTGGGGGGGCGTCGTCTTCCTATTTTCGGTGCTGCATGTCAAGGGGTCAATATGTTATCCTGATAATGGGGTTGTTGTCCCGATGCACGTGGATACGTGGGGTTTCGTAATCCAGTCTTTTATTTTGGGACTGTTCGGCGTGAGGGCTGCGTTAAGTACATCCAAATGTTTCGTTGGTTTGTCTATTAATGGTTTTCTTCGAGTTGGTATGTCGATTAAGGGATAGTGATTAGAGTATATCATCCCGGTAATGGTCCTCGGCTGGATGCAGCTGTTATCAATAAACATGTAGGGTTTATTAGTTTATTTTTAGGCAAGATGAAGTGCCGGTTGCAATGGGCGTACTGCGATGTCTTCTTGTAGGTGGGGGTCGTTTAGGGTGGTTAACTCGCGTGAATCTAGTGCTGTATTTATGTTCTAATTTCTCTTTATGCTGCGGGGTAAATATATGCTGAATTATAATTTTGTGCCATAGTATTGCTTTCACTGGTAAAATTTTGGCATTCTGAAACAGCAACGGTGTATCATGTCTCTGTTTGAAAATATTAGGGACGACTAATAATTTTACAATTGCGTATTGTACAACTTGTACTTGTTTCAGATTGGTTATAGAAGTATCATGAAACATGTTAGGTATAAAAAATAGAAAATATATTCGTAGTCCTCCTCACTAGGAGAGCCTGTGCTGAGGGGGACTATGCTTTGGATAAGTTTTTAGCGACTTCTATGGTTTAACTTATTGTTTGGATAAGGTTTTCCAGAAACTTCTATGACGATGATTTAAGTATACTAGTAAGTTCATTTTCCGATAGTTCCTTCAGTCAACATTTAATGTCCTTAATGTAACTATTTTTTGTTTTAATTTGTTTGGTACTAAGTGGGAGTTTGTTATATAACTTTACTGATAAAAATTTTGAACTTCTTTGTCCAGATGAAGAGTTACACTTTGGTATATTAAGTATTTAATGATGATTAATCAAACAATTTAATGAATGGAGAAAACTTAAAAAAAAAAAAATTTAGACCAATTTTCAATACGGTCCTTATTACGGCTGCCCAATTCCACCATCACAACGCAAGCAACCTTTTCTGCTTACTACGGTGGCACTAGGAGATTTTAAAATTTGTTGTCTACATATAAAAATGAATGTATGTTTGCTTGTTTGTTTGTAGCAAGAAGTCGCTGCACAATTCTTCCGATTGCGATGAAACTTTGATGAGTTGTTGTGAGCACGCCCGCAAAGGTTTATATATATACACTTGTGAGCTCTGGCATTATGAAATATGTATAAAAAAATGGCAACAGGTGGCACGCGTGCTGTTTGAAAACTGAATGTATTGGGACTGAAAGTATGGAACGCGAGAGAGGGGAGGGAGAGGGAAGGCTGGGAAGGTGGAGGGAGAACGCGGAGCAAGAGGAAGCGGATCGGGAATGCGACGAATGGGAAAGGACACGTAGGGAGAAACAATTTCTTTATTAAGTGGCATTGCAACGCATGCTGGGAACTCATAAGTACTGTATAAAACTGTAAATTGTGGGTCTAGCACAAACATTATCCAAAAACGTTTTTAAAAAACTATTGTATTCAAAACAAAAACGAAAATTATTTCAATTAATATTGAATATTGTGCAAAAAATTAACAGAAGCTGTATTTTAAGCGACCGAAAAATAAAATTAAGCATTCACACAACTAAACGACACCATTAATAATAATACTGACTAAAGCGGGCGCGGTCAAAAGGAGGTAGTGCAAATTGTCGCAATTGTTGCAGATGTTGCGAAATTCCGCTTATATTTTCACCATGTAACTGTTTGAGACTTAATTAATATCAATGGTAAAGAAACGACAAGTGATTATGAATCACAAATTCAAGTTCGAGCAGAGAGTTGAACAACCGATATCAATTAATAGTTGCCCCACTTCTTTTCTTCGGGATGTTTTCAGCAGGTATAAAGCCTTGCGTTCTTTCCACTCTCAGCACAAGCAGTTTTCCTCTCAGAAAAGGCTCACCACACAATCAACATGAACGCTCTGGTAAGTTATTTATCTTAAATTTTAGTCTTAGTGGGAACGAAAAATAAATTTATAAATAAACATCATGTCCTTAGATTACGACCGAGATCAAAAAAATGTCATATAATAATAATAAAAATAAATACATCTAAATATAAAAATTGTGGCGGTAAATAATTTGATTTGTTGATTTGCAGATTTTCGCATTCCTGTGCATGGGAGCCGTGGTCTCGGCTAACTACATCAGCAATGATGATGGACAATGGAAGGGAGAGGGTCTGGCCGAGAGCCAGGACAATGGACAGTACAACCTTGGATATAATGCCTATAACGGTGCTTACAACTACGCTGGAGCCTACTCCGGAGCTTACGCTCATGGAGCCGCCCCCATCGGAATTGACGGACGTGTCGTCGACACCCCTGAGGTAGCTTATGCCAAGGCCGCCCACTACGCCGCCAAGGCCGCCGCTTCCAACGGAGCCGTCCTTGGAGCTTACTCTCCCCTGTCCTACGTCGCTTCCCCTGCCGTCTACGGATCCTATGCTTCCCCCGCTGTCTATGGAGCTTACGCTCATGGACTCGCTCCCCTGGCCCAGGATGGTGTTGTCGTAGATACCCCCGAGGTTGCCCACGCTAAGATCGCCCACAAGTCCGCTGTCGCTCGTCTGTCCAGCGGAGTCGCTGCCCCCGCCGTCTATGGAGCTTACGCTTCCCCTGCCGTCTATGGAGCTTACGCTTCCCCTGCCGTCTATGGAGCTTACGCTTCCCCCACTGTCTATGGAGCTTATGGTTACGGACTCGCTCCCCTGGCTCAGGATGGTGTTGTCGTAGATACCCCCGAGGTTGCCCACGCTAAGATCGCCCACAAGTCTGCTGTCGCTCGTCTGTCCAGCGGAGTTGTCACCCCTGCCGTCTATGGAGCTTATGCTTCCCCTGCCGTCTATGGAGCTTACGCTTCCGCTGCCGTCTATGGATCTTACGCCCATGGAGCCGCCCCCATCGGAGTTGACGGACGCGTCGTGGACACCCCCGAGGTAGCTCACGCCAAGGCCGCTCACTTCGCCGCCAAGGCTGCCGCTTCCCACTACTAAGTTTCTCCTCTCCTCGAAGACCCCTGCGTTAATGTGATTCTAGTTTTAAATGTCATCAAAATGCTGTAGAAATAATAATTGTAATCTATATTAATATTAAAGAAACTTACGTCATGTTCTTTTCTTATGTCCACCTGTATATTTAACATTAGGCATGTTTGAATTATTATGTAAGCTTTATTTAATATTAATGTTTATGTATTATATTCTTCTGCAGTATTTTTTCACCCAAATAAATCAATTAAAAAAAATAATGCTGTTTATCTACGTGTTGTCTATCTACACTGCATGTTGAAAATGAATAATTTCGTTGGAATTTGAAGAGGTCTGGACTAGCGCAAGGGCATAATAACCCAAATATCAATCACGATAAGTGCATACCTTACTAATATTAGTGAAATAATCTTTCAAACGGATTATTCCTAATTCCATAGAAGGTTTTGGCAATCTAATGGAAAACAGTTTCAAAATAAAAAAAGTTTAAAAAAATGGACATATATTAAAGTATAAAATCGTTTCAGGGTAAAGTTATAATAATTCATCATCCAATCAATCGTAGATGGCGGTGATTGAATTGTTTTGTGTATAAACCCTTTTTGCAAGTTATGCTCTAAGTCTAAGATAATAAGATTAATTAATTGTTTGCGCACGTATTATGCAACATGCCGTATAAATAAATAGTTTTGTTTGTATAAAAACTCAATTCTTTCAAGAAAGGCATGCAAATGCAATATTGAAATGAATCACTAAAACAATATTTTATTTCAAATGAATAAAATACTTAGTTTTTACCACTTTTATTGTTTACAAAAACCTAGAAGTGTTTTAGATTCGATTTAGATTGTTCTAAAAGTGGTAGGATTTTGTAAACAATAAAAGTGGTAAAAACTAAGTATTTTATTAATTTGAATTAAAATGGTGTCACAAAATAAGTTTGCTGGGTTAGAAGAAATATTTTATTTGTATGCTTTTCTTGAAAAATTGAGTTCTATACGGACAAAACTGTTTATTCGTATTATTCAAATTGCATATTTACGGCGCAAAGTATTCGTTATATTGTTATAGCATAGTTTGCTTAAAATAATTGAATTCCTGTCATCTGTTAACGAGCATATTATGAATAATTATAAGTAAATCATTTGAATAATGGAGTAAAAAATAGTTTGTTTAACTGATTGAAGATATGACAACTTGATTTTATGATAACTTTCTGTAGAGGTCAAAGGAAGGTACAAAAAAAATCGAAAATTTGAGTATGTTCATAAACCTAGGTTTTTTTTAACATTAGCTCCACACAGGAGGCCCTGAGGAAAATAATACCCCTTATGAATGCATGAACCCGGGTACCCCCGCTAAGTCACCAAACCACTTGCGGTAACCTGTGGCAGAGGTGCTGGTTATCCAATAAATAGTTCCCGGGTATCATAAGTAATATTAAAATTTATGTTTGGGATGATGTATAAATGTAATAATTGTAAATGTAAATGAAGCAATCATTAATTGTGCGCCAGCAAACAGTTGTTAGTAGACGTGGGCAAAATTGAATGACTGAATTAAATTAATAAATTCAATCTTGTAACACACTCGATCTGATTTTCATTTTCAAAAGGAATTAAATCTTTATTCCTTACCCTTGGTCTTGCATCTTACGATTTTTTAACAGCACCATATTTATTTTTATTTCGATAAATTTATTTTACAGTTAAATATTTCATGGGATATTGAGGTAAGAAAATAATAATGTACTCTATAAATATTGTAGTGTTTCGTAGGAAATAAATTAAATATTATTCTGGATATTTGTTGCGCGGATAGGTACACCTGCTACAGGCGATGCGTGCCGCGAAATTGCCTATCACGTGTACTGTGTAGTATCCCGCGCAGTAAATCTTATACCTACAAAAACCCCGTAGGCCAGAGTCCCCGTCCCAATCCAAGTGCCAAAACCGCCAAGCGAGTCAAGTAATTCTGAGCTCCGAGTGCCGCGTCTGTTTCACAGTCGTCCCGCCAGTCCTGCTATTGTCATAGTCACGGAGGAATAAGGAATCGTTCCTACAAGTCTGCGCGGACTGTAGCGCTCAACCCGCAACCCCAATCTCTGTTTCACTTATTCAAGGAATCAAAACATTTATTTCTTATTCATTTGTGACGTCGTAGTCCCACGGTCCCCGGGTCCCAGGTGTCGAGTCGATCCGGCTGGTCCGCGGAATGCAAGTTATTCAAGTCACAGCAAGACGACACTTATTAGTCAGAAGTTCCTAATTCATTTCTTGATGCCCGCAGAGAATTGGTTCGTCGTTAGTCCCCGCGCGGCCAAGCCGTCATCTTAGGGTGAAACTTAATAAAAGCGAAAGTTTATCCTATGTTTTTCTCCCTCACACGTGCGTAAATTGTGATGCAATGCTTGTAGAAACAAAACGACGTTTATCTTTATTATTGTTTTTTATGGTATCTGTCTCTGTCTACTCTAGCCGTAAACAAAACATCAGTCGCTATCGAACCGTGATACTGATAAATGATAATCGAGCGATTTGTTCCTTTATGTTTTTGTAAAAAAATTATACGACGCGTGTCGCCAGGGCTTTTAATTAGTTTTTTATTCGGCGCATGGTATTAACTTCACCATTGAGTTAGATGCATTTAAAATAAATATATTTGAGTGAAGCTTATTCCAGGTGACCGGTCCGGATATACCTATGAAAGCGCGATAATAGTATGTTTTTTTATGTGAATTCCACACAAGTCCCGTCTGGAGCTAATGAAACTATGGCATCCCCAATTGGGATATTTTGCGAGGCCGAAGGTAGTGGGAAGTTTAGATCACGTGAAGTGAAACAATTTTAAGTTTAATAAATAAATAAAAATTAGTAAAACTTTAGGGGTTAACCACAAAAACTCTTTAATTTTAAGATTTAATTACTAGCCTAATATAAACACATTTTTCTTGTCAAAAATTTGTCTTTTGGGCAAAATAATATCTAAGTAAATAAAATTGAAATATTTCATTAACCTCGTCGCGCATCGTTTTTAGTACCTGCGATTTTTCAGAACATAATTTACCCTAAGAAGAGTGCTTTGCGTAGTGAAAACTTCTTTATCACCGTTGTGATTTGAAACTCGATGAAACGAAAAATAACGACACTAAAAAGAGCAAACACATGCATCTAAAGGAGAACTAAGAAATAAATAGTCTGCGAGAGAATGAGATAGTATTATCGGTCTCCTCTTTTTGCGGTTCATCGTAGCCTTTCGGTCTCCTCTTTCGCTTCGTAGCCTCATAACATATAAGCGAGGATTTTTTTTTCTTTGGAATTAAAGGAATGAATAAAATGAATCAATTCAAAAGGCTGAGGGAATCACAATGAATCGATTCACTCCTGGGAATGAGTCTGTCCATGTCTAGTTGTTAGCGCTCACTCGGCAGACCATCGAAGAATGGTGTTACCGTTACTTTATTAGTTTATTTATTTATTTTCTCATATCTTGGCACAACACGTGCTATTAACATAATTGGCATAGTTATAAATAGTACAACAACATGAAGAATAACAATATAAATGTTAGTAAAATTTAAGAAAAAAGGTCAAAGGTAAGGTAATAAGTAGTGAATAAAAGCTATAAGGTATAAAAGTAAATTATAAAGTGTAAAATATAAAATATTTAAGTACAAACTATAAATTATAAGGTAAAATTAAAAATAAAAATTTAATCATCATCATCATCACTATTGGCTCTACAACCCCTGGTGGGTCTTGGCCTCCTCAAGAGTCTTCCATACTCATCTCGGTTTTGTGCCAGCTCTCCAATTTGGAAGCTCCAAGATAGATATGTCTTTGAGGACGTTGTCGCTCCATCTTAGTCTTGGCCTTCCTAGGCTCCTTAGGCTCCTTTTAAAGAGAGAAATAAAAAAATTTAAAGAGAGAAATAAAACAATAAAAAGTAAAATATACAATTATAAGATACCTATCTCTAAAAGGCACCTACAAAGATTTAAATATAAAATATAAAAAGTAAGAAATCCTGGATTATGTTATCCAATATGATAAATTTTACAAGTACCTATGATTTCCAGTGCATTAATAGTTTTAGAGTGAAGTACTGGTAGGCATATTATGTTTACATGATGTATTATATTTACGTGGTACTAGCAAACAAATTTAGTTTAACGCATCTTTTGTATGAGGCCAGATTACCGGCGGCGTGATCGATATTAGCATATTCATGGCCTAAAATATGCAAGCGATTTATGGTTGAGTTTTGTTCTGCTTTCGTCATAGTATTGTCATAATCAAAAGGTGTTTTGAGTCAGGTCGGTCTAAAGATTATTAGTCAAAGAAGAAAAAGATTTATAAAAGTGACCTGTGGTCCAGTGAAAAAAATACCTACCTCCTTTTCAAGATAATTATTTATCATAATATAACAGAGAATAATCTTAAATTTATATATATACGATACTGCCGACATGGGTCGACTCACAGAGCCCTTCTTGACAACATCAAGGAGGATACTGTGTTTTTACTTATGTTGACAGAATAGCACTTAATCCTAAACATGCGAACACCTTAGCGCTGGTTCTCCCAGTAAGGTGTTTACAAAAGGAGGCGTCTACTAATATCTACAGGAATTCCAAAAACTGAAAAAATCGAACTAATATCTATGAGAACCAAAGTGTTGACGAATATCTACAGTACTGGCAGAGGTTGGATTTGCAATTATGTATAGCATATTGGAATAACGTAATATTGCGTATGCAGTTTAAAAAACTTAATTTATGTAAGTATGTATGTAAAAATCCCTAATATCGGACTATTGGACACATTTAGCTGATTAGTT
Source organism: Limnephilus marmoratus (assembly GCA_917880885.1). Lineage (NCBI taxonomy): Eukaryota > Metazoa > Arthropoda > Insecta > Trichoptera > Limnephilidae > Limnephilus > Limnephilus marmoratus. The sequence continues at coordinate 4,169,679 of OU862927.1, read as the reverse complement.
CAACCTACGCTCTGTAGATAGTCAACACTCTGAAGTTCGTAGATATTAGTTCAACATATGAGCTGTAGATATTCGTCCGACATACAGGCTGTAGATATTAGTAACTGGAGTCTTTACAAAATGCTACACCTAACCTTTTTGCATTAACATTTGAAGATTAACATTTTTTTGTAGTTCAATACCACAATGTATGTCCACGAAAGGCACTTAAGAAAGATGTCAAAATTTAAAATGAATAAAACTGTATACCAAAAATAATCTAAACAATATAAACATATTTATTATTAATTTTTTAAACTTTATGAGTAAAATCTCTAATTATAATATTTAATTAAATGAAGACAATATTAGCGAAACTCAATCGAAATCTGGAGACAGAAAAATCAGAAAAGATATTGGCTCCGCTGGGACTCGAACCCAGAACCCTTTTCTTACATGGAAACAGCTCTACCGATTAAGCTACGGAGCCAATTAATCGGTAGAGCTGTTTCCATGTAAGAAAAGGGTTCTGGGTTCGAGTCCCAGCGGAGCCAATATCTTTCTCTATCTTAGCTCTACCGATTAAGCTACGGAGCCAATTAATCGGTAGAGCTGTTTCCATGTAAGAAAAGGGTTCTGGGTTCAAGTCCCAGCGGAGCCAATATCTTTTCTGATTTTTCTGTCTCCAGATTTCGATTGAGTTTCGCTAATATTGTCTTCATTTAATTAAATAATATAAACATAATTCAAATAAATATCAAAGATTTACAAAATTATTGCCAAATTTGCAATATCGTCCTTATTATTGGATTTTATTCTATTTATGTATTTTTTGAACTTTATAAAAGTGTAAATTGTGGGTCTAGCACAAACATTATCAAATAATGTTGGGATTTGGATTTTCACGGCCAAAAGAATCATCACTATTTATTTTTGTATCTGTATTTTAAGCGACCCAATAATAAAATTAAGCATTCAAACAACTAATTGTAAACGACATAATTAATAATAATAATGACTAAAGCGTACTTCGGGCGCGGATAAGGAACGTAGTGCAAATTGTTGCAATTGTTGCAGATATTGCGAAATACCCCTCATATTTTCACCGTGTAACTGTTTGAGTCTTAATTGTTTTTATATCAATGGTAAAGAAACGACAAGTGATTATAAATCATAAATTCAAGGTCGCGCGGAGAGTTGAACAACCGATATCAATTAATAGTTGCCCCACTTCTTTTCTTCGGGATGTTTTCAGCAGGTATAAAGCCTTGCGTTCTCTCCCCTCTCGGCACAAGCAGTTTTCCTCTCAGAAAAGGCTCACCACACAATCAACATGAACGCTCTGGTAAGTTATTTATCTTAAATTGGAGTCTTAGCAGAAAAGAAAAATAAATTAAAAAATAAACATCATATCCTTAGATTACGACCGAGATCAAAAAAATATCATAAATCTATTAATAATAAAAATAAATACATCTAAATAATATAAAAATTGTGGCGGTAACTAATTTGATGTGTTGATTTGCAGATTTTCGCATTCCTGTGCATGGGAGCCCTAGTCTCCGCTAACTACATCAGCAATGATGATGGACAATGGAAGGGAGAGGGTCTGGCCGAGAGCCAGGACAATGGACAGTACAACCTTGGATATAATGCCTATAACGGTGCTTACAACTACGCTGGAGCCTACTCCGGAGCTTACGCTCATGGAGCCGCCCCCATCGGAATTGACGGACGCGTCGTAGACACCCCCGAGGTAGCTCACGCTAAGGCCGCCCACTTCGCCGCCAAGGCCGCCGCTTCCAACGGAGCCGTCCTTGGAGCTTACTCTCCCCTCTCCTACGTCGCTTCTCCTGCCGTCTATGGATCTTATGCTTCCCCCGCTGTCTATGGAGCTTACGCTCATGGACTCGCTCCCCTGGCCCAGGATGGTGTTGTCGTAGATACCCCCGAGGTTGCCCACGCTAAGATCGCCCACAAGTCCGCTGTCGCTCGTCTGTCCAGCGGAGTCGCTGCCCCCGCCGTCAATGGAGCTTACGCTTCCCCTGCCGTCTATGGAGCTTATGCTTCCCCCGCTGTCTATGGAGCTTATGGTTACGGACTCGCTCCCCTGGCTCAGGATGGTGTTGTCGTAGATACCCCCGAGGTTGCCCACGCTAAGATCGCCCACAAGTCTGCTGTCGCTCGTCTGTCCAGCGGAGTTGTCGCCCCTGCCGTCTATGGAGCTTATTCTTCCCCTGCCGTCTATGGAGCTTACGCTTCCCCTGCCGTCTATGGATCTTACGCCCATGGAGCCGCCCCCATCGGAGTTGACGGACGCGTCGTGGACACCCCCGAGGTAGCTCACGCCAAGGCCGCTCATTTTGCCGCCAAGGCTGCCGCTTCCCACTACTAAGTTTCTCCTCTCCTCGAAGACCCCTGCGTAAATGTGATTCTAGTTTTAAATGTCATCAAAATGCTGTAGAAATAATAGTTGTAATCTATATTAATATTAACGAAACTTACGTCATGTTCTTTTCTTATGTCCACCTGTATATTTAACATTAGGCATGTTTGAATTATTATGTAAGCTTTAGTTAATATTAATGTTTATGTACTATATTCTTCTGCAGTATTTTTTCACCCAAATAAATCAATTACAAAACAATAATGCTGTTTATCTATGTGTTGTCTATCTACACTGCATGTTGAAAACAAATCCCGAATGAATAATTTCGTTGGAATTTGAAGAGGTCTGGACTAGCGCAAGGGCATAATAACCCAAATATCAATCACAATAAGTGCATACCTTACTAATATTAGTGAAATAATCTTTCAAACGGATTATTCCTAATTCCATACAAGATTTTGGCAATCTAATGGAAAACAGTTTCAAAATAAAAAAAGTTAAAAAAATTGGACATATATTAAAGTATAAAATCGTTTCAGAGTAAAGTTATAATAATTCATCATCCAATCAATCGTAGATGGCGGTGATTGAATTATTTTGTGGATAAACCCTTTTCGCAAGTTATGCTCTAAGTCTAAGACAATAAGATTAATTAATTGCTTGCGCACGTATTATGCAACATGCCGTATAAATAAATAGTTTTGTTTGTATAAAAACTCAATTCTTTCAAGAAAGGCATGCAAATGCAATATTGAAATGAATCACTAAATCAATATTTTATTTCAAATAAATAAAATACTTAGTTTTTACCACTTTTATTGTTTACAAAAACCTAAAAGTGTTTTAGATTCGATTTAGATTGTTCTAAAAGTTGGTAGGATTTTGTAAACAATAAAAGTGGTAAATACCAAGTATTTTATTAATTTGAATTAAAATGGTGTCTCAAAATAAGTTTGCTGAGTTAGAAGAAATATTTTATTTGTATGCTTTTCTTGAAAAATTGAGTTCTGTACGGACAAAACTGTTTATTCGTATTATTCAAATTGCGTATTTACGGCGCAAATAAAGTATTCGTCAAATTTTTATAGCATAGTTTGCTTAAAATAATTAAATTCCTGTCATCTGTTAACGAGCATATTATGAATAATTATAAGTAAATAATTTTAATAATGGAGTAAAAAAATAGTTTGTTTAACTGATTGAAGATATATGACAACTTGATTTTATGATAACTTTCTTTAGAGGTCAAAGGAAGGTAAAAAAAAAATCGACAATTTGAGTATGTTCATAAACCTAGGTTTTTTTTAACATTATCTCCACGCAGGAGGCCCTGTGGAAAAAATTGCATGAACCCGGGTACCCCTGCTAAGTCACCAAACCACTTGCGATAACCTGTGGCAGAGGTACTGGTTATCCAATAAATGGTTTCCGGGTATCATAAGTAATGTTAAAATTTATGTTTGAAATGATATATAAATGTAATAATTGTAAATGTAAATGAAGCAATAATTGTGCGCCAGCAAACAGTTGTTAGCGCTCACTCGGCAGACCATCGAAGAATGGTGTTACCGTTACTTTATTAGTTTATTTATTTATTTTCTCATATCTTGGCACAACGGTTCCATGACAGTTCATCCTGCGACAATTCATCCGGCGACAGTTCATCCTGCGACAGTTCATCCGGCCGACAGTTCATCCTGCCGACAGTTCATCCTGCCGACAGTTCATCCCGCCGACAATTCATCCGGCGACAATTCATCCTGCCTGATCATTTAGAAGATTTTTTCTTCAAGTAAGTATGCAAAGAGGATATACGGCCGACAACCAAAATCGATATACTTATATCTGAAGGCATCTTGAGTGGAAATCCGCTTTAAAAATATTTTTACTAACAATAATTTCGACTCTCCGAAGAAGCATGCGTGAATAACAAAATACGACATACTTATACGTGCAGTCGGCTTAGCAAAGAACTGTAAAGATTCCTACTTCCATCTAATATAACTTTTTTAACCTAACCTAACCTAACCTAACCTAACCTTCATATATAAGTATATCGATTTTTGTTGTACGGCCGTATATCCTCTTTGCATACTTACTTAATAAAAATCTTCTAAATGATCAGGCAGGATGAATTGTCGCCGGATGAATTGTCGGCAGGATGAACTGTCGGCAGGATAAACTGTCGGCAGGATGAACTGTCGGCCGGATGAACTGTCGCAGGATGAACTGTCGCCGGATGAATTGTCGCAGGACGAATTGTCGGGTCACCGGCACAACACGTGCTATTAACATAATTGACATACTTATAAATAGTACAATAACATGAAGAATAACAATACAAATTTAGTAAAATTTAAGAAAAAAGGTCAAAGGTAAGGTAATAAGTAGTGAATAAAAGCTATAAGGTTAAAAGTAAATTATAAAGTGTAAAATATAAAATATTAAAGTACAAACTATAAATTATTAGGTAAAAGTAAAAATTTAAAGAGAGAAATAAAACAATAAAAAATAAAATGTACAATTATAAGATACCTATCTCTAAAAGGTACCTACAAAGATTTAAAAATAAAAAGTAAGAAATCCTGGATTATGTTTTATTTATTTATTTATTAACGCCCTTTTTCGGGGCTTTTACATTACATATGAATAATAAGAAAATACAAAGCATTCAATGTAAATAACTGAACTGTTTCAGTAACAATATTTTATATTTGTTTAAACATAAATTGAAGATGTCCACTGACTTGGTATAATTGTTTCCCTCCATTAGTATTCTGGGCAAAGAAGAATACATATGGTAGTTAGTTCCAGAATTTCTACACTGAAATAAATCTTGACTTCTAGTATTACGTTGTGGAATCCGGAAGCTTATCAATTCTAGCAATACCGGACTATCAACTAAATCATTTAGAATTTTATATAGAAATACCAAGTCAGAGAAAATTCTTCTGTCGGACAATTTGAGCATATTCAAATCATTTAAAATAGTGTTGTAGTTCAACATATTAGCTGGAATACCCATTTTAAAATTTAGAAAACGTAAGAATTTTTTTTGAATTCTTTCAATAGCTTGAACATGTATACTATAATGTGGATTCCAGACGGGAGAATTGTACTCAAGTTGACTTCTAACATAGGCAAAATATAACAGTTTAATACACTTTATATTGTTAAAATTTCTAGTAAGCCTAGTTATAAATCCCAACATTTTTAAGCCCTTATTAGAGATTTCTGTTATGTGGTTAACAAATGAAAGATTTGATTGAAAAGTGATGCCTAAGTCTTTAATTTATGTTAATGTCTGAAGGGCATTGTTATCAATGTTGTAATTGTAAATCACTGGATTTTTTATTCGAAAAAATCTAACTATTTGACATTTTGAGATATTTAGGTAAAGTTTATTTTCATTACACCAAATTAATAATTTATTGATATTATCTTGAAGAATGTTGCAATGGTGAATATTTTGAATAATTCTAAAAATTTTGAGGTCATCAGCAAAAAGTAAAATGATTACATCATAAAATATTTTTGTAAGATCATTTATAAACAAGATAAATAAGATTGGACCAAGGTGTGAACCCTGTGGAACTCCACTTGTTGCATAAATTATTTCCGACAGAGAGGATTTTATTCTAACAATTTTTTGTCTTCCAGTAAGATAGCTTTCAAACCAGGCTAATATATTGCCACGTATACCAATATGATAAATTTTACGAGTACCTATGATTTTTAGTGCATTAATAGTTTTAGAGTCAGGTACTGGTAGGCATATTATGTTTACATGATGTATTATATTTACGTGGTGCTAGCAAACAAATTTAGTTTATTGCATCTTTTGTATGAGGCCAGATTACCGGCGGCGTGATCGATATTAGCATATTCATTGCCTAAAATATGCAAGCGATTTATGGTTGAGTTTTGTTCTGCGTTCGTCGTAGTATTGTCACAATGGAAAGGTGTTTTGAGTCAGGTCGGTCTAAAGATTATTAGTCAAAAAAGAAAAAGATTTATAAAAGTGGCCTGTGGTCCAGTGAAAAAAATACCTACCTCCTTTTCAAGATAATTATTTATCATAATTTAACTGCGAATAATCTTAAATTTATATATACGATACTGCCGACATGGGTCGACTCACAGAGCCCTTCTTGACAACATCAAGGAGGATATTGTGTTTTTACTTATGTTGACAGAATAGCACTTAATCCTAAACATGCGAACACCTGCGAACACCTTAGCGCTGGTTCTCCCAGTGAGGTGTTCATAAAATGCTACACCTAACCTTTTTGCATTAACATTTGAAGATTAACATTTTTTGTAGTACAATATAAACCACAATGTATGTCCACGAAAGGCACTTAAGAAAGATGTCAAAATTTAAAATGAATAAAACTGTATACCAAAAATAATCTAAACAATATAAACATAATTCAAATAAATAACAAAGATTTACAAAATTATTGCCAAATTTTCAATAGCGTCCTAATTATTTGATTTTATTCTATTTATGTATTTGTTGAATTTATAAAAGCGTAAATTGTGGGTCTAGCACAAACATTATCAAATAATGGTGGGATTTAGATTTACTCAGCCAAAAGAATAAACGTTATTCATTTTAGGGGTGTTGCGGGTCTTGCGCTACCTTCTTATTTAGGCAACGTTTGGGACAGCGTTACAGTGTCCATCATCAGGGCAATTGTGTGATCATACATGATAATGGAGACTGAAACGCTTTCCGAAACGTTGGCTAAAGAGGGAGGTAGCGCAACACGGCAATACACCCCAAAAATATATACCGATGTTATTAAAAACAAAACTAAAATTTTTTCGGTCAAAATTGAATAATCTACAAACAATGAACAGAAGCTGTATTTTAAGCGACCCAGTAATAAAATTAAGCATTCAAACAACTAAGTGTAAACGACATAATTAATAATAATAATGACTAAAGCGTACTTCGGGCGCGGATAAAGAACGTAGTGCAAATTGTTGCAATTGTTGCAGATATTGCGAAATACCCCTCATATTTTCACCGTGTAACTGTTTGAGACTTAATTGTGTTTATTCCATGGTAAGAAACGACAAGTGATTATAAATCACAAATTCAAGGTCGCGCGGAGAGTTGAACAACCGTTATCAATTAATAGTTGCCCCACTTCTTTTCTTCGGGATGTTTTCAGCAGGTATAAAGCCTTGCGTTCTTTCCCCTCTCGGCACAAGCAGTTTTCCTCTCAGAAAAGGCTCACCACACAATCAACATGAACGCTCTGGTAAGTTATTTATCTTAAATTTGGAATCTTAGCATAAATTAAAAAATAAACATCATATCTTCGACTACGACCATAGATAAAAAAAATCTATTAATAATAAAAATAAATAAATGTAAATATAAAAATTGTGGCGGTAACTTATTAAATTTGATTTGTTGATTTGCAGATTTTCGCATTCCTGTGCTTGGGAGCCGTGGTCTCCGCGAACTACATCAGCAATGATGATGGACAATGGAAGGGAGAGGGTCTGGCCGAGAGCCAGGACAATGGACAGTACAACCTTGGATATAATGCCTACAACGGTGCTTACAACTACGCTGGAGCCTACTCCGGAGCTTACGCTCATGGAGCTGCCCCCATCGGAATTGATGGACGTGTCGTAGATACCCCCGAGGTAGCCCAGGCTAAGGCCGCCCACTACGCCGCCAAGGCCGCCGCCTCCAACGGAGCCGTCCTTGGAGCTTACTCTCCCCTGTCCTACGTCGCTTCCCCTGCCGTCTATGGATCTTATGCTTCCCCCGCTGTCTATGGAGCTTACGCACATGGACTCGCTCCCCTGGCCCAGGATGGTGTTGTTGTAGACACCCCCGAGGTCGCCCACGCCAAGATCGCCCACAAGTCTGCTGTTGCTCGTCTGTCCAGCGGAGTTGCCGCCCCTGCCGTCTATGGAGCTTACGCTTCTCCTGCTGTCTATGGAGCTTATGCTTCCCCTGCCGTCTATGGAGCTTATGCTTCCCCTGCCGTCTATGGATCTTATGCCCATGGAGCTGCCCCCATCGGAATTGATGGACGCGTCGTAGATACCCCCGAGGTAGCTCACGCCAAGGCCGCCCATTTCGCTGCCGTGTCCCGTGCTTCCCACTACTAAGTTTTTCCTCCCTCCTCGAAACCCCTGCGCTAATGTGATTGAAAGTTATCAAAATGGTGTAATAATTGTACTCTGTGAATGAACATTTAACACACATACAATATAATAATTATTATGGAATTCATTTCCACACGTATCTAGGTTCTATTAGGTACCATTAAATGTTTATATTGGTTATACTTAGTCATTTTGTTTGTTAACTGTTCTACTGTGTTTTTATTCGCCAAATAAATCAAATGTATTATTACTTTTATTTTACTCATTACCTGACGATTGCATATCATCGGCTATCTTCGTAACCGATCGAGTATATGACCCGTACGGTTGAAATAAAATTCTCTCATGTAGTACAACTTTACTGACCTCTGTGAGGCACATTAAATCTACAAATAATCAATATATTATATTAAAAAAGAAAGTGTCCTGCCGCTAAAACTCAGAAACGAGTCCCGGTACGATCAAAGGAAATTGGTCTATAACACAACTGTAGCATCCCATCTGAATTATTGTTCAAGTGTAATCTTTCTGAGCAATTAAACACAAATTAAAAGAATGGAAATAATTCAGAACAGAGGCATACGATCTATATTGTGCTGTAGCAGATATACCAGGATAAAAACCATGCAACGCCAACTCAATATTTTAAGTGTGTGGCAAAGATTATTTTTCAATACCCTAGTTTTTATTTATAAGTTAAAAAATAAAATGTTACCTGATTATATGTTGAATAATGTTAGAATCAACAGTACAGTTCATTGTTATCCTACGAGAAACTGCAACGATTTTAGGCTTCCTAAAACAAATTTATCGGGAACACAAAATAATATTTATTATAAAGGTTTTAAAATGTTCAATGAACTCCCTGTAAATGTTAAGGAGGCTAAAAGTCTTGCAGTTTTTCGTGGATTATGTCTTAATGTTGTAAAGTCCAAATTTTATATCTAAATAAAATACACAATAAAAAAGGGAGTTATATGTTGTGGTAGTCCTCTAGACCCCATCCATGAAGAAGGTTCCCGTTTTACCTGAGGGCGTGCTTTTGAAGATATTAGGGCAGGAAATTTTGCCCTCTAGAAATTTTCAGAACCGTCCAGAACATTCGAGAGTATGCGAGAGCATTCCACAATATTCCAAAACATCCCTTCCGGAACATTCTAGAATGTTCGCTGGTAGAATAGTTTTTGTGGATCTGATCTTCAAAAGGATGTAAAATTTGCTATTACTATTCACTTCTAAATTTTTAGCTGCTTTATAGTCTGCAAGAATAATATTTTGGTATTCTCACATTTATTTTAATGCTTCTAACAGATTACAAAATTGTACAAAACACGATGGTTGAAATTTGTCAAAAGACTAGGTACTTAATATTCTAGTTTTATGAATGACGTTCGGGTATTCAGCACGGTCGATTGATAACGTCGAAATCTTGTCATACTTACTGAATATGACTTCAGATCGCCAAAGTGAAAAGAACAGTTCACGATGACTAAGGTTCTTAATTTAATAGGCGTGAATTGTTGTTTGCACGTTAGCTATCTCAGGCGTGCTCGTACTCCTGCATGAGTTATCGACATCATCGATAAATCTTTTATCGATCGACCGTGCTAGTTACCTAGAAACAGTTAGTAGCATGAGCGTGCAAATGAATCAGGTTTCCACCCAGGCGTAGAGGGTTCGATTCCTACTTCTAATTGTCTTCCAACATTGCACAACCAAAATTATCAAGGTTTTTTGCAGGTCTTTCTTTTAAAAAATATAGAAAAAAATATTATAAAGCTAGTACCTACACAAATTTAACTTTTTTTAATTAGCTCCACACAGGAGGGCACTGAGGAAAATAATTTCCCTAAGGGCCTTTGCCATCTTTGGGGATGCTGTGTTGAGGGTCTTTTCAGAGACACCCGGGTTCTCACAGTACTGTACAATGCTTTGGTTAGGAGTAGGCTTGAGAGTGGGTCGGTGGTTTGGAGCCCACACCAAGTGAAGTATTCCCTCATGTTGGAGAGGGTTCAGAAGAAATTTCTGAGATTTCTTTACCTGAGAAAGTATGGCTACTATCCGTGGCTCTACCCTACCCACTTTCTCTTGGGCATGCTTGGTATGAACCTTCTACGGGTCAGAAGGGATGCGCTCATTGTAACACATTTCTTCAGACTGATTCGTGGAAGGTTCGAAAACTCGGCTATCATGGAGAGCATTAGTTTCTATGTTCCCGATGGTTATCTCCGTTATCGACAGCATAGACTGTTTTATCTCCCGGCTTGCAGAACTAGCTTGCCAATGGTTATGCCAGTCGGGAGAGCTAGCTGTCTTGTTGTTAAATAGAATCACTTCGGATATCGATATGTTTAATATCAATGAATCACAATTCAGACAAAAAGCTTTGTTGTTGTTAGTATGATTGTGCTTCATTGAAATATAAATTACTCAAACGTATTTAAATTTTAAATTTAAATTAATACTCTTTTAAAACGTATTGAAATTTTATTTTGTAATGTTTTAAAATGAATAAATAATTGAATTGAATTGAATTTTGGGGAAAGGAAGGAGACGAAGTTCTGAGAAGGAAAAAGATATGAGCGATGGGTAGGAATCTGGGGGTCAATGTCTCCAGGTGTGACGGACGTAAGAATCCATCTCTGCAGGGGAGATCTGAAAGTCTCCCTCAGATTACGAGAAAAATTTGGTGAGTTATTGTGATCACGCCCGCGAAGGTTTCTACATATACTTGTGAGCTCTCGTTTTACTAAATTTGTAAAAAAATTTCAAAGGTGGCACGAATACTGAATGTACCGGAACTGAATGTATAGAATGCGGGAGGGGGAGGGGAATTCGGGTGAGGGGGTTGGCGGGATAGGGAAAGCGGGAGAGGGGAGTGGGGAGAGGGAAGGCGGAGTGGGAACGCGTGAGGAGAAGAGTAAAGGGAGGCGGAAAGGGATCGGGATGAATGGGAAAGGACACGCAGGGAGAATTAATTTCTTTATTTATTTATTTATTTGAGACGCAAACAGGATATTTATTCAACATTTTTGTGGGTAATATATAATAAATTAGAATGCAAATATAAATATCCCTAGACTAATGTGTCTGCATTAATCACATATGCATTTTAACATAAGAAAACTCATGAAAAACAATGCAAGAATTATTATTCATACATAATTTGAAAACCTAAAAACAAAATTGAAATACACAATAATAACAAGTATACAATATTTATAACGAAGTATTTACTGAAAAGTAATAAAACAACCAATTTTTTTTTTTAAGTGCTCAAATTGTGGAGATATTTTTTGAAACATGTTAAACTATTTACAAAAATATCTATGAAACTGTGTATCTTAACAAGATCGTTGTATGATCGAGACATTCTAGAAATAGGATTAAAATATCCAGTATTATTCGTAAAAATTTCGGTCCAAAATTTGTTAAGGGTTCTTGTAGATTTGGGCCTGGCGTATAACTTGATTTGATTGACTAAGTTACTGTCTACACGATTATTCACAATTTAATAAAGCATTAAGAGGTCATTTATGTTACGTCTTTTAACCAGACTCTCTAATTTGAAATGTTTAAGTCTTTGTTCGTACCCGTCTAGAAGATGATAGACACCTGATCGGTAAGACAAAATCCGTGTAAATTTTTTTTGGACTGATTCGAGTCTAGATACCTGTGTAATATAATGTGTCATAGCAACGCATACCGGGAACTCGCTAGTTAGTTTAAAATAATAGAAATATATTTGCGGCGGGTTCTAAAGTGGAAGATTTTCTCGGTATCGCCCTGGAGTAAGACCACCATTCAGAATTGAAGTTGCACCTTAGCTGTGTTTTGTAACCAGATCTGTATAGCCAGGTATATCCCACCTGCATCTTCTCCATGTAATTTCCTTCCACACAGCCTCACAACATACCCCAACTGGGGATGCCATAATCTCACTGGCTCCGGCGGAAGCAGTTGGGATATCTTGTGAGATATTCACGAAAAAGAAATGTATTTTAAAAAATCTTTGGTGTAATCATCATTACTCGTGACAGCTGTTTCGCCTTTTGGATTATCAAATTGTTATACATAATTCCAACTTATGCAAAAGTGAGTAATCGATGCGTATGTTTTTTTAGAGATAAGGTAAAACACCCTATTTCTGACACCTTAAGCTATCAATTTTTTTTCTTGAATTTCAATTTTTTTTTCTAAAATCAACCTTGTATTACTGAAACGAAATTTTGAACCTTAGGAAACATTGTTCAATTTCAAATAATAAAATCTCACTTTTTGGTAAATTTATTACCGTTAAATATTTAAAATCATTTAATAAGTAACGTGTTAACAAAAAACATGACATGCCAAAATCAATATGTTCCTATTGATTGACATGGCTGTTCGTATTTCTGACATAGCAAAATCAATATGAATCCAGTATCCGATACACGTGTTGATATCTCGATTCGTTGATGCAAATAAAATGCAAGGCTAGGTGGACAACATTTAATTATTAAACATAAAATTTAAAAAAAAACTTGTTTTATACAGGGATGAAAATTAATTAAAACATTGCTTACGTTATTTTTTCTGTTGTATTACGCAAATTAGGAACTTAATCGTATCTTGCCTTCTTCAGGAATTACATCTAAAATAGGTACAAGCATTATTATTAACTTAGGTATTTTGTCGTTGCACGTTCAGTGAAAGAAGTAAAAGGTTGATTGATAACAGGCCCGAAAAAACTATTTTTAAATGGAGTAAGGGTATTCCTGCTGACAAGTTTCATTTTCGATGTTTTTTTGTTTCTCGTGTAGTATTTCCATATTATTTTCACTGTCTTCAAAGGGATATAATCCACTGAGGTTCTATAACCTCAATACTATCAGAATTCATTTCCGATGATATATTCGACATATCTAAATTCCCCGAAAAACTGTCTTCAGTTACGGTCATAATTTTCCAAATATTAATTAATGCCTTGTACTTCGCAAGGCCCACCCAAACCTCGCGCAAATTCTTTCAAAACAGCAGAATAATAAGAGAATGGAATGAAATGAGGGGATATAACCGGTGATACATTATTTTCTACAAAATGTATTGTTTCTTCCACTGAATGCTCTCTGGTGTCACTAATTTTACACATTCATTGAATAATGAATTTTTCGTTCGGTATGGCATTTGCATAAAAAGGAAAAAGACCACACACTCGAAAGCCATTTTTGAGGTGCGATTTCATATCCGTGTTATCTAGGGCGCTTTTAAAAATAAGTGCAAAATTTTCCCTTTTTACTTTTGCTTCCTTATTTTTCAGTCACCATTCCTGGAAAAAATTTTTGAAGAACACTTTTAACGGCCTAAACACAGCTACATCCAGCGGTTGCAAGATGTGTGGGGCGTTTTGGTACAAAGCCACCAAAATAATTTGGTTTGCTTTGCAAAACTCACTAATATTCAGTGTAAGGTGAGATTACGCCCGTCTACGAAAAGAATGACAGGAGTTTTATTTCATTTTATTAAAACATTAGTTCGGTAACATTATTTATTTAATTAAGTTGTTATTCACAAACTCGCAAAACATTGAAAAATTTCCCTCTAAAATCATTACAAAACTATTGCTTAAAATTGCCTGAATTTTATATTTAAAAATACCAAATAAATTAAATTAAACTATCGGCAATAGATATTTCTCAAATATTTTTTTAATTATTCTTTTGACCGCTCAAAAACTGTCATAAATCTATTGAAATATATTCTTTTCCGTTTTAAATGTATAAATATGGTCACTACTCTATTGAAAAACATACAAAAAAAATACATAAAACATTGGTGAACTGTGTCTTCACATTTTGTAAAATTTGGTTTACTCGCCGAAAAAGGTGAAAAAATGTGCAATGTCACAAAGTCACCAAAATCATATACTAAATAATATTTTGGTAGAAATGGGTGTCAAATAGTCCTTAGACTAAACGTTGGTTGGAGGGAGAGGGGAACAAATTTCTCGATGCGCTAATATCAATATACGTAGGAATGTTACTTCAGTTGGTAAAATCGTAATTTGTGTTACATTTGTCAGAAATTGGAGCAGGGTCAGAAATGTGGTGTTTTACCTTAGTTGAAGGACCAGAAAGTGACATTGGCTACTTTTCAGCCCATTAAAATATTTAATTTCCGTGCGAAAATTCTTTGTACAGATTTTTTTCTTCTTAATATCAAGCGACCAAAACCGCGATAAAAACACTTACAGCCTTACTAAAAAAAACCACAGCAACACCGATAACCTGTATTATTGCAATAACATAAATAAATCCTGTATACGCTAGATTCCAATTTGTTACTAATAACGTTGCATCCGCGGCCGCGCTGTAAAAACGTATTAAAGATTTGACAACATTGTAAATGGTATTATTTTACTAGGAAAGAATGTAGTTTTAATTTTTCTCCGCCAGGGGCATTATTGGCGCGCCTATGCATTAATTCTCAACGGCCGCGGCACCGCGATGAAGCGGTGTGCTTCTATGGCGGGATGTCAAAAAATTTTGTTAATGCCTAAATGTTGTGATTTTACTTAATAATTTCTATTGTAGTGACGAATTTACTCTTCTATTCACATAAATGATATATTTACTATGTTATGTGTGTAGTTTACATCAGTTTATACAAGTTATTGTACAAACGCCGTACTTTCAAAGTTGGACTGTCAGAATATTAGAATATTAGAACTATAGATAGTTTACTTAAAAGATAAAATTAACATTTTAAGATCTTTATTTTAAGAGAATTTCTTAAAAGTGATATTTTTTAATAATATTAATATCTAACACATGTGTTCGTAAACCTATCAAAGAAAGTAACGTCTTTAGAGACGCAAGAAATCTGTTTGAAATGCCGTTATTATTTCTAAGTTATTTTTTTGGCAATAAAAAAAACTTTGAAATTTTTTATTATTTTTTTATTGTATGCACGAGGAAAAAGTGAGGTGATAGTTTCCTTCCGAATTTATTACATAAAAGGACTATGTTTTTGAAATTTTGATTTTTTTTAATTTCTCTACATTTTGGTCAAAAATGTTTGGGTAAGAAATTTTTTTCTATTTTTTTCCGAGTTTGGATCTTAAAATATGGCAGTTTTTGAAAACTAAAGTGTATTTTAAATACACAAATCTAAAAGGTAATTTTATCTAGTTTTCATAAATGGTATTTGTTTTTGCAACACCTTAAAAAATAAGAAATATATAGAACATTCAAAATACTTTGGAAAAATTTCAAATTCCGTTAGGATATCATTACAAAAACAGAGATAAACTACCCTCTCAGGCCGTGTAAACCAAGTGTATTTTTTTCAATGAACAATTTTTTAATTAGTAATGTTTTCACATCTTACGCTCGGCGCTTCACTGCCGCCGGCGGCTTTTTGTGAACGCTCCGGGTTTATTTTGAATACCTTGGAAAGTTTTAAGTTTTTCGTCAGTAAATATAACAAAAAATAACCGCAGTAATTTTTACATCAAGTATATAAAAATAATATAATTTTATTGTCGCTCTGTCGGGCTTAATTCAAGTTTAATCATAAATGTTAAAATATTTTAATTTCAAATCTGCCACGTTGTTCTAAAACTCTGAGTGGAAACGGTCATCGGTCATCGGTCGAAAAGGGACTGCAACCTGCCACATGTTAAAGACCATAGTGAATAGCAAGTGCCAAGTGCGATGTGAGTGATTTACGGGGGTACACTTCGCGCTATGGTGTTTAAGGACAAAATTATTTACGACCGGGCTACACTACTTAAACTCAACAGTGAAAGTGTTTTGGACCCAATAATAAGTGCAAAGATTTCGCAGCATAACCTCGAACGCGGTAATATCACTACCCATAAAATCAAAATTAGATTCAGGGGCTGTCGTGGAGGGAGGAACAGGAAAAAACATCTGGGCATTGAAATAGTTACGTCACCACCAATACCCGAACAGGGAAACGTTCCTACACAAATCCTCTCAAAGCCTGAGAGAGAATATAATATTGTTAAAACACGTGTTCAACGGCATGCCAACTTTAAGAGCCGTCAACTAGGTATTGGATGTCGGAATGTCAGATCTCTCAACAATAAAGTAGAGGAGGTAGCGGAAGTGTTAAATGAACAGAATCTGCATATTCTGGCCATAACGGAGACTTGGCATGAAAACAGCGACTCTTTTTCAATAAAGAGACTTCGAGCTTTAGGGTACGCAGTACTAGAAGAAGCCCGACCTAAAGCCACGATTTCTGGGGATGATAGCATCTCTAGCGTAAATCACGGAGGAATAGCGATCTTAGCTCGCCAGGGCCTACGTTTGACAAAGTTGTCACTAGGTACGTACGTAACTTTTGAGTACCTGGGATGCCAAGTTTTTTCAGCGGGAGCATCATTCATTTTATGCACCCTGTACCGACCTGGCTCAAAACAAATTACCTCGGACTTTTTCAATGAACTTTCGTATTTTCTCGAGCGAGTTGTAGGACTTTCCGATACCATTTTTATAACGGGCGATATTAACATACACCTAGAGCGTCCGGATTCACCCAACACCGTAAAATTTTGTGATTTATTAGACTGCTTTGGATGCCATCAGTGGGTTAATGCTCCAACTCATGATGCTGGCGGAATTTTGGATATTTTTGTCTCAAAGTCGAGCGGCCCACCTTTGGTAGCGGATAGCGTGGATATAGGGCTATCAGATCATAGGCTAATTCGCGCTGAAATCGATTTTAACCCTCCGAAAATCCCATACGTAACTATCACGTCAAGAGCATGGCGAAGCTTTAACTTTGATGAGTTCCTGTCTGAACTAAAGGCTTCACCACTTTGTACACAAAGCGTTTGGGAAACAGAGTCACCAACCAAACTGACAGAATATTACAACACTTTTCTTTCAACCCTTCTAAATAATTATGCTCCAACTTCAACAAAAACTCGGCGACTGCGAAATTCTGATGACTGGTTTGACGAAGAATGTCGGAGCCAGAAGAGATCAATGCGGAAATTGGAGAGGTCCTACAGACACTCGGGCGTTACTTCACGGGACGATTGGATACGGGCTCAAAAGGAGTATGCATTATTAATTCGCTCGAAAAGATCTGAATATTGGACAAGTAGGATCGATTCAGAGCGTCAAAATCCACGAAGTCTGTGGAACTCTATTAAGACGGTCGTTGCCGATGTACGTGCACAAAATACAACCGACATAGCTCCGGAAATCTTCTCCAAATTTTTTCTTGACAAAATTAAGTCAATACGTGACCTAACAGCCTCCGCCCCACCACCATATTTTACTAAAAGCAATAGCGGAAACTTTTCTGCCTTCAAACCTACAACCATCGAGGAAGTAAAGAAGTTAATACTTACTTCACCGAACAAGCAGTGTTCACTAGATCCCATTCCAACGTGGTTACTGAAGAAGTGTTGCAAGGAAATATCTCCCTTTCTAGTTCATCTTTTCAATAAGTCACTCAGCATGGGTGATTTCCCTAAACCCCTTAAATCAGCTGTTGTAACTCCAATAATAAAAAAACCGCAATTGGACGCTGAAGATCTCTCAAACTACCGACCCGTTTCAAATCTTCCATTAATTTCCAAAATCTTAGAAAAAATCACTGCTTCACAGATAATATATCACTTAAACTCAAATAAATTGCTAACTAAATACCAATCTGCATATAGAAGGTTTCACTCAACGGAAACTGGATTACTACGTGTTTTGTCAGACATAACTCTTGCTATCGAGTCGGGAAAACTGGCACTCCTTTCAGTCTTGGACATGAGTGCCGCTTTTGACACGATCGACCATGATTTTCTTATTAAACGATTAGAAGAATCCTTTGGTTTAAATGGCGGCGTTAAAAGCTGGCTGACATCGTACTTGGGTAACCGTACACAAGCCGTAAAGGTAGGGAAAAACCAATCAAAATATGCAACCCTTTCATCTGGAGTACCCCAGGGGTCTGTTCTGGGCCCACTTCTTTTCATCCTCTTCACAAATGATGTCGCTAAAATAATCGAATCATTTGGCCTTCTATCTCACTGCTACGCTGATGACCAACAAGTTTACTTTTACTGCTTACCAGAGGAAGTAGACAGTCTAAAAACTCGCATAATTGAGTGTCTAGAAGCAATTACCCGCTGGATGACCTCAAATAGATTAAAACTTAATCCGTCAAAGACTGAGTTTCTTTGGACCGCCACAAGCAGACGTCAGCATAACATTGATAACTCCCCAATAACCATTTCAGGAAGTGACATCACTCCAAAGACTTGTATAAAACTACTGGGTGTCAATCTGGACGCCGACTTTTCCCTTAAAACTCAAGTGAACAGAACCGTAAGCACGGGATTTTTTCAATTGAGGCAAATTAAAGCAGTAAGGAGAAACCTGCCAACTGAGGCGACTAAATTACTAGTCAATTCGTATGTGGTTTCACGCTTAGATTATTGCAATGGAATATATGCAAGTCTTCCAAAATATCAAGTCAACAAATTACAATCCGTTTTCAACGCTGCGGCAAGACTTATCACCGGCGTATCTAAATATTCCCACATTTCAGAGCATCTCAAAAATCTACACTGGCTTAAATGTCCTGAAAGGATCCAGTTTAAGCTCTGCTGGATGGTATTTAAGTCCCTTAACGGAATGGCTCCGGCTTACTTATCGGAATTGTGTATTCCAGAAAATTCCAATTATCGTCAGTCAACCCTGAGGTCAGCAGCGTCATCAGCTATCGGAAGGGTAAAGGAACCAAAGCGCACACCAGATACTAAGTTCGGTGAGCGCGCTTTCGGAGTGTCAGGACCTAAAGCCTGGAATGGACTGCCATATGACTTAAGAATGATCACAGACGCGGCGGAATTTAGAGCTAGACTTAAAACTCACCTTTTCAGACAGTCGTATCCATAAACTCAAAATCTTTCACCTTCACATTCAATGCCCTCGACACCGTAACCAGCCCTAAAGAGCCCTAAATATCAATACTTTTGCCACTAATCTCTAACAGTCCTAAATTCTCCAGTATTTTAAAATAAATACCAACTCTAGATACTTTTGCAACTAATCTATTCATAAATGTAATACTAGGGAAGCGAAGCAAATAATGTAAAATCATGCAATGTCCAGTGTGTTAACCGTAATGTCCTCCGCGTGCAAAGCCGTATCTTCTCCATAAGCTTTCTAATTAAAGTGTGTTTATCGGAAGTGACCAGCCAGGTAAGTATGTTTCTGTATCCATTTATAAATAGTAAAATTAGTTAGAACCTAAGCATTCCTAATAAATTGTACAGCGCCCTTGAGGTGATTTTTCACAAAAACGGCGCTTTATAAATTATCCAATTATTATTATTATTATTATTATTATCCGCGGCCGTTTGTCAATTGAATAAAATTTTTACTGGGTTTTTAAGTAAGGCTGCTAATGTTTAATAGTAACTTTTTTTTAAATACACGTAAAATGAATAACCTTTTATAAAAAACTGACCGCAAGTGGAAAAATAAAAATGTTAAAGAAGTCTAGTCTTAACAAAAAAGAAAACGGACAAAGTAAAAACTGTCTATCAAGTATTATAGTTCAACATTAACACAACCAACTGTAAATAAATACTAAAAACAGTTAGGCATTCTATAAATCAAAAGGACATAGTGCACATTGTTGCAAATATTGCGAAATAGCTTTAATATTTTCAACATACCACTGTTAGAGACGTAATTGTTTTATGGCTACGGGTAGAGAAAGGACGAGAGATTATGAATCGTACAAATTCAAGGTCAAGCAGCATAATGATAGAGTTATACCGATATCAATTAAGAGTTGCCCCACTCCTCCGCAGGATGCTTTCGGCTAGTATAAAGCCTTGCGTTCTCTGCCCTCACGGCACAAGCAGTTTTCATCTCAGAAAAGGCCCACCACACAAACATCATGAACGCCCTGGTGAGTTATTCATAGAATATTATATAAATTTATAACGCCCTACCCAACTCAGTAATATTTGGTTTCACATGTGTTTGTTGCGTCATTCTAGTGCCAGAAATTTTGAACTTTGGTAATATTTTTTATAACACATAATAATATCAAACAAATTGCAAATTGACGGGCTTCAGCAAATTCTAGGGATTGTCTGGTGTTGAGAAATTAAAAGCTGTGTCAGTGAATTAATTATTTTTTATTTTGCAGATTTTCGCATTCCTGTGCATGGGAGCAGTGGTCTCCGCCAACTACGCTGGAGCTTACTCCGGAGCTTACGCTCATGGAGCCGCCCCCATCGGAATTGATGGACGCGTCGTAGATACTCCTGAGGTAGCCCACGCCAAGGCCGCCCACTTCGCCGCCAAGGCTGCCGCCTCCAACGGAGCCGTCCTTGGAGCTTACTCTCCCCTGTCCTACGTTGCTTCCCCTGCCGTCTATGGAGCTTACGCTTCCCCTGCTGTCTATGGAGCTTACGCTCATGGACTCGCTCCCCTGGCTCAGGATGGTGTTGTCGTAGATACTCCCGAGGTTGCCCACGCCAAGATCGCCCACAAGTCTGCTGTCGCTCGTCTGTCCAGCGGAGTCGCCGCCCCTGCAGTCTATGGAGCTTACGCTTCTCCTGCCGTCTACGGAGCTTATGCTTCCCCTGCCGTCTATGGAGCTTATGCTTCCCCTGCCGCCTACGGAGCTTACGCTTCCCCCGCTGTCTATGGAGCTTACGCTCATGGACTCGCTCCCCTGGCCCAGGATGGTGTTGTCGTAGACACCCCCGAGGTTGCCCACGCTAAGATCGCCCACAAGTCTGCTGTCGCTCGTCTGTCCAGCGGAGTCGCCGCCCCTGCAGTCTATGGAGCTTACGCTTCCCCTGCCATCTATGGAGCTTATGCTTCCCCTGCCGTCTATGGATCTTACGCCCATGGAGCCGCCCCCATCGGAATTGACGGACGCGTCGTAGACACCCCCGAGGTAGCTCACGCCAAGGCCGCTCATTTTGCCGCCAAGGCTGCCGCTTCCCACTACTAAGTTTCCCCTCTCCTTGAAGACTCCTGCGTTAATGTGATTGTAGTTTTAAATTAAAGATAGGTAGTCTCAAAATATATGTATTTGAATGAACATTGGTAGATCTAGCATCTTCTGTTCTATCCATGTTTGTTTGTTGTATTTTTCTACAGTATTTTTTCTTAAGCAAATAAATCAAAAAAGAAATAAAAACCGCCTTCTCACTTTTACATCTTGTTTTTTCAAGTACATTTCCTTGATTGCATAAAAACTTATTCATATAGTTTTTAATATAAGTTAAAGAAGAAGATTAATTAATCTCAAAGAAATATGAAACTGAAAAAGACAACTAGAGAGTGTTATCCCAGTAAGACAGTGTTTCTGGGTTCAATTCCCAGTTGGGACCGTCACCATTTTCGTATTTAGTTATTTAAATATCTTCAGGCAAGGAAAACCCAACAACGTGTGAGTCAAGTCTTATTGCTTGCCACCTCACCTTATTGATAAACAGAAGTGTTAAGCTATTCCTTGCGGAATTCACCCATGCCTAACGAGAAAGCACACTGGCAGAGCAAGTTTTGTAGAAAATGCATTTAACACATATAGAGTAATTATGGAACAACGCAGGGGTATATACCAAGCTAATGGGGAGCTACGCTATAAGTAACTTCAGAGGCAGAAGGACGATATCAAATCCGTAAAACCGAATTCCATTCATTTTCTGTTTGCGGCATGAGGGCAGACTGGAAGAAAATATTTAAATAATATATATATATACCTAGCAGGTTTAAACTGTACCTTCGTCTATATTATACGTATGCAGGATGATCCAAAAGAGGTCCACTCTGGACGGGCCAAAATATCAAAATATGGCTTTAATAAAAAAAGTGTTTTTAAATTTTGGCACTTTTATGAATTTCGTAAAAATCGACACCTTAGATCAGTTTTTTTCTAGTGCCACAGCTCTAAAATTTCGTATTCTAAGTGCCTCCGTTCATGACGCTACTTACAAGCTACTCGATCCTCGTGCCCGTATCATACACGCCGATCGGAAGTACCCCCCGTACGATTTTGCTGGTGCCCGTATACGGCGATATGCGGTGCCTGTCAGTTTCCAATCAGTATCACGATACCTCGGTGCTGATCGCACGCGACGCGTTGCATCATTTGTGTCTGATACTTTTTCGTTTGACGTTTGACAGAAATGTCGTCGGAACTTGAAAGTAATGTCATAATTTGTTTTGGAAGTGGAAAAAATGCATGCTTATATAACTATACTTTACCAGAATACGAAATAAAGGATTTAGTGAAAAAGTCACGGAATGGTGTTGGAAAAAAGTCATATGATATCGCTTGACATAAAAAACACAAACTCCACGCCTGCACGTGAAAAATGATCATGTTCAGTATATTTCGGATAGCGCCGTGTACGGAAACCATCATTAAAGAGTGGTATAGCAGCAGGGTACTTGTGTTTGCGTTACAATTACGTAGATTATATTAAGATTTTATTACGCATTTGTAAATAGTCCTGCCAATTATCATTGTCAGATCAGAAAATAAAACTAACAGTGGCGATCCCTTTTTAAAAAAATCGTATTTGAGTAATTTCTTTTCTTAAGTAATTTTCACAATTAATGTAGTAAAATAACTGAAATAAAATAACATACATTGGGAAAGAAAATTAAGATGGGTATAATAAAACCTAGAGAAACCGAAAAGATAAATACAAACAGTTTTTGAATATATGTAAGGTAAAACCTAGAGAAACCAAAAAGATACAAACAGTTTTTGGATTTAAGGTAAAACCTGGAGAAACCAAAAAGACAAACAATGTTTGAAAGTAAGAGAAACAAAAAAGATACAAGAAGTTTTTGGATATAAACTAAAACCTGGAGAATTCAAAAAGATAGAGAAGTTTTTCGTTGTATTGTGGAGCGAAGTTTTTGGGCTGTAGGTTTGGGAGGCAAGTATGTGTACTTCCGTCTTCTTCATTACATTACTAATAGTCGATCTGGCTAGATCTTTGCGGCAGACTCGTTTTCCCGCGGACCGGATAGGGAGAGGCCGGTGAAGGTAGATTCTTTGACCACCCCAGCCGGAATCTCTCGACCTATGATGAATTCACATTATTTCCTCAGTGACACACTGATCCCCCAAATTCCTACCAATCTCTTCATACCTTTCTCCTTCCTAGATTGTCCTCTTTTTTCTTTACTACAAATACCATCCAAACAGCATCCCCAAATATGACATTGGCGCTCAGAATATATTTTTTTCCGTAGATCCCTTTTTAACATTAGCACCACATAGGAGGCCGTGATGAAAATAATTTTCTTTGATGATGCTGGGTAGAAAATTTAAATTATTAAATTTATTTACATGCGTCCAAATAATTTTCTAAAAAATTCAAATCGTACCAGCACATGTGAGTATGCAGTACCCCACTGCAAAACTAGGTTGTCCCAAAGGCATATTAGTTTTATAGCTCCAAAAATGTATAACTTACTATGTACAACCTTTAAAGAGAACATATGTCAAAATCTTCAATCTTATAAAAAATATACCAAAATTTAGCTAAAAAACACTGAAACAGATATTTTTTTCTTATAAATTTAAATAAAGCCGTTAAGTACCTATATCTATCATTGGACAGTTTTTAGAGAAGATTTATAATATTGTTTGCTATTTTATTTTGTTTGTTTTTTATGTTTTTAAATTGCACTCGTAACATCTATTCTTACAAAACTTACAAATACAATAATAACCGTGCAGACTGTTATTATGCTGTAGTTTTTAAATGCATTTATTCAGTTACTTTTGTATAAATCCCTAATTTATGTATACTTAAAATATTCATATATATTAATTAAATATTCATAACCATAGAAATAGAAATAAAAGTAAAAAATCAATATTATACCCACGCACAGGCATTGCCTTTGTGGGATTTTTTTGTTCATACATTTATTATATTAAGCTTTTTTATATACTTTTCATTATTTCATGTATCTATTATAAGTATTGTATCAAAAATTTTCAAAAAATTTTTTTTTTTTTTTTAAATCCTGCCGATCCTTTTTTTAAAAGAATCCTCCAGATCAAAGTTCAAAACGTCACCAAACATAGCGAATCACTTGGAGGTGACCTGTGGCAGGGGTGTTGGTTATCCAATAAATTGATCCCAAAGCGGCGGTATCCATACATTCCTCACAAATTGTTTTTGCGTATATAATCTAAAAAAATGTTCGGATCGGTACGGACTCAAACAATTAAAACTTTTTTTTTATAATCCGTCCTGTTCTTTTTATAAAAAATATCCATATGATTGTGTCAAGAAAAAAAATGCAATTTGGTAACTACAGAATGGTGACGATTTACCCTGTTGTGGCGTAAAAGTTAGGTTATCTAAAGTAAATCTTTTTAGAAAAGATGGCAATATTTTTTGATCAACGATACCAACTGTGAATAGTATAATATGCTATGCATCTTGAGGATATAATAAACTGGTGAAATGTCTGCAACATGGAAAATATAAACTATTTCGAAAAGTATATTTTTTAGCCGTAGATAAAGATCGGTTATACATAAATTCATCTCAAGTTCGAATTAAATAATGACAGAGTTGAACTTCCGACATTATCAAATGAATGCCCCACTCCTTTCTCTCGGAAAACTTTCTGCTAGTATAAAGTCTTGCGTTCTCTCCCCTCACAGCACAAGCAGTTTTCCTCTCAGAAAAGGCTCACCACACAATCAAAATGAACGCTCTGGTGAGTAATTAATTTGTTTTTTTTTCGTAACATTTTTTTTATTTATTGAAATTTTGGCTTGAACATACGTTTTATAAATTATTGCAGTCATTTAAATACAAAAAATATTAACATTCAGAATCAGCATGCAAAGGGGTTAGTTAGCTAATTTGTGAACGCCTCACTGGGAGAACCTTTGATGAGGTGTTCGCAAGTTTAGGATATAATGTTATTTGTTGACATAAGTAAAAACACAGCATCCCCCTCGATATTGTCAAGAAGGGCACTGTGAGTTGGCCCACGGTGTAGCAGTAGATTAGTGGCAGTTAAAGTTAGATAAATAGTTATCTTGATAAGCTGGTAGGTATACTTTTCAATGGACCATGCGCCAATTATATAAATAATATTGAGAAAGTATTTTCTGTCCTGAAACAAAGTTTTTTTAAATTTTATGATTTTTTTATTCGCAGATTTTCGCATTCCTGTGCATGGGAGCCGTGGTTTCCGCCAACTACATCAGCAATGATGATGGGCAATGGAAGGGAGAGGGTCTGGTCGAGAGCCAGGACAATGGACAGTACGACAATGGATACGGTACCTACAATGGTGCCTACAACCGTGCCTACAACTACGCTGGAGCCTATTCTGGAGCTTACGCTCATGGAGCCGCCCCCATCGGAATTGACGGACGTGTCGTAGACACCCCTGAGGTAGCTCAGGCTAAGGCCGCCCACTACGCCGCCAAGGCCGCCGCCTCCAACGAAGCCGTCCTTGGAGCTTACTCTCCACTGTCCTATATCGCTTCCCCTGCCGTCTACGGACCTTATGCTTCCCCTGCTGTCTACGGAGCTTAAGCTCATGGACTCGCTCCCCTGGCCCAGGACGGTGTTGTCGTAGATACCCCCGAGGTTGCCCATGCTAAGATCGCTCACAAATCAGCTGTCGCTCGACTGTCCAGCGGAGTTGCCGCTCCTGCCATCTACGGAGCATATGCTTCTCCTGCCGTATATGGAGCTTACGCTTCCCTCGCTGTCTATAGAGCTTACGCTCATGGACTCGCTCCCCTTGCACAGGATGGTGTTGTTGTTGATACCCCCGAGGTCGCCCACGCCAAGATCGCTCACAAATCAGCTGTCGCTCGTCTGTCCAGCGGAGTTGCCGCCCCTGCTGTCTATGGAGCTTATGCTTCCCCTGCCATCTATGGATCTTACGCTCATGGAGCCGCCCCCATCGGAATTGACGGACGTGTAGTAGACACCCCCGAGGTAGCTCACGCCAAAGCCGCCCATTTCGCCGCCCTGTCCCGCTCTTCTCACTACTAAGTTTCCCCTAGCTTTGAAGAACTCTGCTTTATTGTGATTATTGTTTCTAATTCTTCATCTATTATTCCTTAAAAATGGTAATGAAATTAGTGAAAATTGATTAAACTCCTATTTCTTTAATCACTATCCTTATCCATGTATTGTTAAATTTCGTTGAATTTTTCTATGTATTTAGCAATATCGATTGTTTGTTGTTATATTTTTACTGAAAACCTACTCACTCACCCAAATAAATAAATATGTACATACTCATAAAAAAAATTATTCTTTCTTTTATCTCATCAAAACCTACATGTTTCGAAAGTAATGGTACTTTCATTAGGAAAAAAAACGATATTAAATAAATATTACTTTTATAGTATACTCAAATATATGACAAATACATTAGCTTTTCTTTAGTCCACTCCAGAACAAAAAAATTTTAATTTAAAATTTTCGACCTAATGAGTAAAATCTCAAATTATAATATTATTAAATGAAGACAAAAAAATAAAAATGCAAAAATCAGTCATTTTAAATACATGTAGGATTACAAAGGATTTTTTAAATATTTATATTGAGGGATCGGTAGGATTTATAGGTTCAATTAGAAATGCCACAGAGCCGAACCCTCTGATATGAAAATATCTGGAGTCGGTGAATTATATTCCCATTTGGTCTCTAGTAGGTTGACATGTTGTTCTTGTATTGTTTTGTATTTATAATACTTATATAGTGCAATTGCATAGCGTGGGTTGACTAGATGATCATTTGGGGAAGTGTGTGAAAGGGTTTAGTTTTTCCTTCTTTTTTTCCTTTTTTTTTTTTTTTTTTTGGGGAAAATTTAACCCGGACATTTAAATCTGGTGAAGACAATATTAGCGAAATTCTATCGAAAATGTGGAGACAAAAAATTCAAAAAAAGATATTGCCACCTCTTTGTCCCAGATGTGCCAATATCTTTTTCCGATTTTTTTGTTTCCACATTTTCGATTGAGTTTCGCTAATATTGTCTTTATTTAATTAAAAAAATATATGATTAAATTTTTTGTTTAATATTCATATTCCTGTAATTATAACGGTTCACAATGATTACCTACACCTTTTTTCCGCACGCTATCTGCATTTTTAACGTATTAATAGTCAATTGAAATGTTTATATGTACAACAAAAGAAAACAAAGGTGGATATTCAATTTTTGGGTGGATTTGCATAAGATGATATTTTGGCTCTCATGTGCATTTAACAGCGTATTGTGACATCGTATGACAATAGTATGTTATATTTTAAACAAGAAGTTTTATATCTGCTTGTGTTATAATTTTCTTTCGGTTAAAACTGCGCAATTCAAGTTAAATCACACAAAAAGCTTTAAAAAGTATTATTTATTTATTGAGGCCTTTCGGACTTTACATACCAGTAATAATTTGAATTAAATTCAACAGTAAGACATAAATAAAAAGATTTTTATGAAATAAAGCATGAAATACAACACACTTATTATCTTATTATAGCTTATTATCGCTTCTAAGAAAACCCAGGATAGGAAAAGAACGTTAAAATAAAAATGGATATTTTTATACAGGATATGCAATATGCATGCCCACCACACTGAACCAACTAGAAATATATCTACAAGTATTTATAAAAAACATACCACAGCCTGGATAAAACAAAACAAGGTATTCACTTTACTCAAAACATTAAAACACCCAACCAAGCATAACCCATTCCAAACAATAAAAAAATAATATTAAAAAAACAACTTTTTTCCGGACCGAAAATATTACCGTAATATTATTTATAACAGTAGCGTGTAGTATACAAGTGGTCAATGGAAAAATATAACTACATGTTTCAGAAGATAATTATTCATCTAACTTAAATTGCTACTAATCTAATTTTTTGTATACGATACTGCGTTTTGACTCATGACAAGAATAACACCTCAATTTCTCAACTTGGGAGGTGGGTATGGGTACGCCGCCCAGGAAACCATTTATTGGATAACCATAAGAAATCCCTAGTGGTTCGCCATTTTGGTGAATTAGCAGGGGTGCCCGGGTTCACGGGGTCAGGTTTGTCTGGATCTTGGCGTCTGGTTCAGGAGAGACTGGTTGAGGGAGATCTTTTGACCTCTCCAGCAGGACTCTCTCGAAACATTGTCTTGCATCGCAGTGGAAGGGACGGATTCATCCGTCCGTCACTTCTGGATATACTGACCAAATTCTTACCCACCCCTCATACATTTTTCCTTCCCAAAATTTCCTCTCCTTACTTCTTCGCTTAAAAAGACCAAATAGGCCCTGAATGGAATTATTTTCCTTAGGGCCTCCTGTGTGGAACTAATGTAAAAAAAAACCTAATCTGAAATATACGAACACCTCAACACAGGTTCTCCTAGTAATGTTTTAACAAAACACTACTACTTACACTACACTAGACAGTTTCTGATTATTTAAAAAAATTTGTATATTACTGTAACTCATTATCTACAAAAACTTCTGTAATTATTTGTAAAATGTATGTTTGAAAATAGAAATAAATAAATAAAAATATGCGTTAAAAAAATAAAGATCATGTTGGTTGTTTTAAGGCTCCGCAACCGGGCTACAAAAGAAGAAGATGGAGAGATACGAAATTACGAATGTTAGAGGAGAGCGCTAACATTTACAGCGACAAAATCGATGCGATAATTGGGCAAAAGTTTAATAAAACACGACTCGTTTAAAATAGAGCAAAAATCTCGCGGGCATTGTCTTAAACAGGATTTAATGAAACACCGTTTTCCATACATATAACTTGTAAAATAACTGAAACAAACGTGTTTATAATAATTTTTGGAGCATACTTTGCGATTTTTTTCTATCGAGGGAATTATATGTAATTTGCGTTTTGGCGCGGGCAATGTTTAGATATTATCTTCAAGAATAAATATATTTTTTAAGAGCTTTAAAACTTAACGTGTTTTAGGGAGATATGTAAGAAATCAGTAGAAATTCGGGTTGCGGGCCCTTAAGTTGAGGTCCTAAAATTTTTATTTGATGAATTTTAAATATTAAAATTTAATCCAGTCCGAAAAAACATAATCATTCAAATAATAAAATCAGAAGAAAACGGTTTTTTAACTGAAAATCAAAAACATATTATATTTCCAAAATAAAAATGTAACACCTCATTTGCACAACATGATTACATAATATACCTAGGGGAAAAAATACTTCAACAAAGTAAAAAATACTGAAAAGATAAGGACAATCGAAGACTATAAATGCCCACTAAAAGCAATTAAAGAGCCATTCAATGTGAAAATAACAAATGATGAAATGATCTTCATGTTACAATGACACAAAATATCTTTCATTCCGATGCTCGCTCCTCTTTTAATCACAATCACCAGATTAACTTCTACAGAGGAGAAATATCAAAACATTGTAAAATATCTCTGAAGTACGATACAGTTATATATCATCGAAAAAGAATTTGCTCAGTGGTTAGAACAGAGCCCGGCAAGGATAAGGTCCTAGGTTCAATTCCTAGATGCGACTTTTTCGTTTTTTTTGTTTCAAATTTAGGTTCAAGAATCGCATACTTTGTCTTCAGTGTTGTCTTTCAGTCTTCAAAAAGTCTTTGTCTTTAAATGTCTATTTAAAACCAGGAAATGTAAATGTTTCACTATCTGCAAAATGTGTAAGGATCCAAATTTTGTTCCTTACGTCCCTGGATTTTTTCACGATACGTACGTCCGACAGCGATATTTTAACGAATCAACGAGCCAACGCCTAAATTTGCGAAAAAAAAATACGGAAAGTTGGGTAACAAATTGGGTAACAAATTCAAATTAGTGTATCATAAAAAAGTGAGTTTCTTTTACGAATCGTTTAAACGGCTTTAAGGTTGCTATTCAATACTGTAAAATTATGGTGCTAACATTATTTCAAAATCAAATTAAGTGATTAATCATAAACGGAATTTTAACGGCATATATTACAGTTTTTTCATTATATATTTATTGTATAGGTAGTTCACATACCATAAAAAATATAATAAACAGTGTGTAATTTCTTGTTTTTTTCTTGTGAACATTCTTATGTGATAGCTCTTCCGCCTTCCGAAAGCATTAGTGGAATATTTCCGTGTTACTAATAACCCGACAATAATTATAAGATCTCCTATTACCATTAAAGTAGTCAATGATGCTTGTGTCGTGGTTGAGGACATAGCCAGCCAAGAAATTTAACTCACCGGGCCTGGGTTGTGCCGGTCGTATTATATAAAACATACCAAAGAAATTATAAAGGCCAAGTTTTGAAATATTTCAATTATGTGTAAATCAGATTTAAGTATTCAGTATTTCAAAAGGATAAATCAGATTTTCAGAAGGAAGGTTGAAGAATAAAAGTCAAATATTTTCAGGTATGAGTGAGATATATTTACATATTCAAACAGTAATAAGATGTATCATTTTGGTATTTTAATTACTACTTAGAGCATGGGTGATTTATAAAAATGGAAAATTAGTAGTGGGAAGCGGCAGCCTTGGCAGCGAAATGGGCGGCCTTGGCGTGAGCTACCTCGGGGGTGTCTACGACACGTCCGTCAATTCCGATGGGGGCGGCTCCATGAGCGTAAGATCCGTAGATGGCAGGGGAAGCGTAAGTTCCATAGATGGCAGGGGAAGCATAAGCTCCATAGACGGCAGGGGAAGCATAAGCTCCATAGACAGCAGGGGCGGCGACTCCGCTGGACAGACGAGCAACAGCGGACTTGTGGGCGATCTTAGCGTGGGCAACCTCCGGGGTATCTACGACAACACCATCCTGGGCCAGGGGAGCGAGTCCATGAGCGTAAGCTCCATAGACAGCGGGAGAAGCATAAGCTCCATAGACGGCAGGGGAAGCATAAGCTCCGTAGACGGCAGGGGCAGCAACTCCGCTGGAAAGACGAGCAACAGCCGACTTGTGAGCGATCTTAGCATGGGCAACCTCGGGGGTATCTACGACAACACCATCCTGAGCCAGGGGAGCGAGTCCATGAGCGTAAGCTCCATAGACAGCAGGGGAAGCATAAGCTCCGTAGACGGCAGGGGAAGCGACGTAGGACAGGGGAGAGTAAGCTCCAAGGACGGCTCCGTTGGAAGCGGCGGCCTTGGCGGCGAAGTGGGCGGCCTTAGCGTGAGCTACCTCGGGGGTGTCCACGACACGTCCATCAATTCCGATGGGGGCGGCTCCATGAGCGTAAGCTCCGGAGTAGGCTCCAGCGTAGTTGTAGGCACCGTTGTAGGCACCATATCCATAGTCGTACTGTCCATTGTCCTGGCTCTCGGCCAGACCCTCTCCCTTCCATTGTCCATCATCATTGCTGATGTAGTTAGCGGAGACTACGGCCCCCATGCACAGGAATGCGAAAATCTGCAAAAACCAAAGGCAAATTAGCAACCAATATAATCAAATCAACCTTTTTTCTTCCATAAGCGATTTGACGCCAGAAGAATAATAATTATTGTAAAATGTTTTGTGTGGCAATAATAAAACAGCATTTTTAAATTCACGTTTCACACTATTCTGCAAAATCGGCAAAACAATAATTCAGAGATAAATAATGGAATCTAAAATCTGAGAATGCAAAACAACTCACCATAGCGTTCATGGTGATTTTGTTGTGTGAGCCTTTTCTGAGAGGAAAACTGCTTGTGCCATGTGGGGAGAGAACGCAAGGCTTTATACTAGCAGAAAGCCTCCTGTAGAAAAGAAGTGGGGCAATCATTAATTGATATCGGTTATTCAACTGCATCATTATTTTGTTTGATCTTGAAATAAAACTATTCATAATTATTACTCGTAAAATTTTTATAGTCAAAATTGTGCGGCGAACGACGTGTGGTAGAATTCCAATTCGGATTTCTCAACATATTATGTCTTGACCATCGTTTATTGGAATGACGAACTTTTTCCGGTAAATTTTTCAGCAATTTTATTTTTTATTAATGCGTCTGTCCACCCACAAATAAACTTGAAGAAATCGGATAATCAAAATATCTTTTTTTTGTCTTACTGGTTCCATAAGTTCACTTAGTATATGTAGTACCGTTTTTTTTCTTTTTACTATATTGTTACTACATTGTGTCTACTTAATAATATAATGAACTTTAACTGCTACTAACCTAATATACAATACTGGTAAACCCAAAAAACCCTCCTTGAGAATCTCAAGGACGATGGTGTGATTTTACTTATGATGGCAGAATAACACTTTATCAAAACATTACACCCAAAAGACTACTACTGACCCATTTGCATACAATAATTTACTGATTATAAAAATGGTACTTATTATGACTCCAGATACAAATATCTACAGCCTGTATGTCGGACGAATATCTATAGCTTATATGTTGGACTAATATCTACGAACTTCAGAATGCTGTCTAATATCTACAGAGCTAAGGTCGTACGAATATCTATGACGGTCCCAGTGTTAACTAATATCTACAGAGCGTAGGTTGAACTAATATCTACAGAGCGTAGGTTGGACTAATATCTACAGAGGGCAGCTGAGCAAGAGGTTGTACGGAAAAGCATAAATTACTTCAATTACGTATATTGTCAAATAACTTGTTGAGATTTATTATATGGTGTCATGATAACCGCTTGCAACTTAACATAAGCAATTGTCAAATTATGAGGTTTTATCGAATAAAGAATCCAATATTTTTCGATTGTTCCATTAACAATATGTCGTTAGTATCTGTCTCGGAAATCAATTTTTATTTATTTATTTATTTATTTCTATTCGCAAACATACACTTAACAGATTATTACATTGGTTTAAGTACATAAATAATAAGTTTCAGTATAATAAAAAATAAGAAAAATGTTATTGATCTGTAACTGTATGTAAATTGGTTAAAAGTAGTGTTTTGTGAACACCTCACTAGGCGAACCTGTGCTGAGGTGTTCCCATTTTTAGGATAAGTGCTCTTCTGTCGGCAAGAGTCGAAGCACAGTATCCTCCTTGATTTTGTCAAGAGGGGCACCGTGGGTCGATCCATGACGGCAGTATCCTATACATAAATTAAATATTAGTAAGGATCTATATACAGGTTATTTCAGGATATCTAGAATATGTATAAGATAAAAAAAATACTTGATATACAATTAAGTATAATTTTTCTACAGACCTCCCGCCACTAGTATTAAATAATATTGTGGTACTTTTTGTGGTACTTTTTTGTGTCCCGAAACAATTTTATTTTTTAATTTTTTTTAAGTTTGGGTTGGGTCATGTTTGGTTAGGTGTTATAATATTTTGAATAAAGAGAATACCTTGTTGTTTGATCCAGTCTTTGATTAGTTTTTTGTGATGGATTGTTGATGTATTTGAAGTTAATAGTTGCTTCAGTGTATTGGGCATGCAGTTATAAAGTTTGGTTGCATAGTACTTAAAGTTTCTCTGTCCGTGTGAGGTATGAGTTATTGGGATATTTATGGTTTTTTTTATAGAGGCCATGGTTTTAATCGCTAATTGTGGTTGCATTGGAATGTGGAGTTCATGTTGGAAGAAGTATATTAGTACAGATTTGGCATAGAGTTGTCTTATTGTCATGACGTCCAGTGTTTCGTAAATTACCTTCGTGTTTGTAAGGAACGGTACTTGGAGGATGAGTTTAATTATTGCCTTTTGAATTTTTACTAAAGGGTCTAAAGCTACATTCGTTGCACTTCCCCAAGCCAGTATGCCGTATGAGATAATGGATTGACAAAGTGCAAAGAATATGGTCCTGAGGATTGTCCTTGGAAATATGTTTTTAAGTGAATTTAAGAGATGCATGACTCGTTTGAGTTTGCTTGTGATATAAGCTATGTGGTCAGTCCAGCGTAAGTTGGCATCTATTATAACTCCTAGGTATTTTGTGTGCTTAACCCTTTCAAATATAGTTACTCTTTTAACAATCACAGTTTATTGTCAGTACCTGTAATAAGGGACCTTGGAATAACCTTCGACTCTAAGCTACTATTTACCAACCACATTGATATAATAACTGGTAAAGCAATGAAAATGCTGGGCTTCATTGTAAGAATTTGTAGAGATTTCAAAAATATCCAAACATTCAAAATACTATATACAACTCTGGTTAGGAGTCATTTAGAATACAATTCCCCCATATGGAACCCTTTCTACAAAAGCCATGCAAACTCCATTGAAAGAATCCAACGCAAATTTCTCAGATCAATTAATTTCAAATTAGGTATTCCCGCGGTTGACATAAACTATGAATCTTTACTACAAAAAATGCGACTCTTGTCGTTAAAAGATAGAAGAATACTCAATGACCTTATTTTTTTATTTAAAATAAACAATAACTGGTTTGACTCCCCTGAACTTGTCTCATTAATAAATTACCATGTACCTTGTAGACCGACTCGACTCAAAACACCTTTCCACTGTGACAATACTATGACGAACGCAGAACAAAACTCAACCATAAATCGCTTGCATATTTTAGGCAATGAATATGCTAATATCGATAACGCTGCCGGTAATCTGGCTTCATACAAAAGATGCGTTAAACTAAATTTGTTTGCTAGTACCACGTAAATACTTCATGTAAACATAATATGCCTACCAGTACTTCTAAAACTATTAATGCACTAGAAATCATAGGTACTTGTAAAATTTATCATATCAGTTAACATAATCCAGGATTTATTACTTTTTATATTTTATATTTAAATCTTTGTAGGTACCTTGAGATAGGTATCTTATTTGTACATTTTATTGTTTTATTTCTCTCTTTAAATTTTTATTTTTACTTTTACCTAATAATTTATAGTTTGTACTTTAATACTTTATATTTTAAACTATTTATAGTTTGTACTTTAATTAATTTAGTTTTGTACTTTAATTTATAGTTTGTACTTAATACTTTATATCTTAAACTATTCACTTTATAATTTACTTTTATATATTATTGTTTTTATACACTACTTATTACCTTACTTTTTACCTTTTTTCTTAAATTTGACTAACATTTATATTGTTATTCTTCATGTTGTTGTACTATTATAAGTATGTCAATTATGTTAATGGCACGATTTGTGCCGTATATGTGTAAATAAATAAATAAATACGCTCGCATTGACAGGTGGGAGAAGTTTGTCCGCAGTTGTGTAATATAAGGTCAGTATACGGTGAAGGTTGGCCTCTTTGTGTGATGCTGTGTGTAATATAATTGGTTTTTGTAGTGTTTAGGGTCAGAATGTTATCGTTTAGCCAATTTTTAACTACCAATAAACTTTTTTCGGCCTTTGAATATACCTCATTCCATGTTTCTGCCTGGCAGAGAAGTACTGTATCGTCAGCAAATGTTACGATTTGACCGTCGATATCAATGTCACACAGGTCGTTAATGTAAATAAGGAACATTAGGGGACCAAGAACGCTTCCCTGTGGTACTCCATACCTACATAGAAGTGGCTCGCTTAACATATTGTTAATTTTGACCTGTTGCATTCTACCCGACATGAAGCTTTTTAGTAAGTCTAGTTCTGTGCCACTTACACCGACGTTTATTAGTTTTTTGAAGAGTTTTTCGTGAGAAATTGTGTCAAAAGCTTTACATAAGTCTAGATAAATTGATATGACTTTTTTTTTTAGCATCTAGGTTATGCGTAATAAATTCGGTTACATTGGCAATTGCGTTTTCTGTGTTCCTATTTTTTCTAAAGCCATGTTGGTTTATTGAAAGTATTTGCATGTTTTCCAAATAATGTTGCAGCTGGACTTTTATTGCTTTTTCAAGAATTTTTGACATAGTGTTTAATAAAGTAATGGGTCTGTAGTTATTAACATTATTTTTTGATCCCGATTTATAAATGGGAATAACCAGACCTTTTTTTAGAATGCTTGGGAATACTCCTTCTTTCAGACTAAGATTTATTACGTATGTTAGTGGTATGAGCAGTTGGTGGCTTAGTGTTATTATTGTTTTCGAGTCTATTCCGTCAGGTCCCGTTGTTGTGTTTTCCTTAAGGGATAGTATTATTTGTTTGGTGTCTTCCAGAGTTACCTTATGTAGTTTGAAATGTCTGTCATTGTTTGTATTAGAACACTGAGTCATATTGTTTCGTGGTACTTGATTACCGTTTCTAGTTGAAATTTTATTTATATTTTCGGCTAGGCTAGCTCCGATATTTATGTAATGTCTGTTTATGTAATTAAGAATAAGTGTTGGATTTTTGTGGAAGTCGATTTCTTCTTCATTAATAAGTAACTTTTTGATTTCATCATCTTTGTTTTTTAGTGTATGTGTACTTTCTCTCAGAATTGACCAAACGCTTTTCGGGTCAAAGTTTGCAGTTATCAGTTTGTTCCTGTAATATAATTCTTTGGCCTTACGTATAATTTGAGAACAAATATTTCTGTACCTTTTATAAAATGTGTAAAGAAAAGTATCATCTGGGTTGCGTTTAACTTGTTTGTGCAGTTTGTCCCGTTTTTTTATGCTATTTAGTATGCTTTGGGTGATTCATTTTTTAAGTCTTTTTTTTCGGTGCGTGATAATGTTGAATGTTGTTGTGGTGTTTTGAGTGATGAGCGTTTGTAGGTATGCTAGAAAGTAATTCCAGGCTTCTTCTGTCGTATTTATTTTTTTTAGATGTTCCCACGTTTGTTTTTCTAGGCAACTTTTTAGCTTAACGTAATCAGTTTCTAATTTTGTGATATTATTTTGACTGGTTGAATTCAGAGTCTGTGTGGTCAGGCCAATCATTGTTGTGTAGTGGTCAGTGATTGTGGATTCGAAGAGAACGCTACATAATTTGCTTTTGGATTTGACCATTATGTGGTCTATACATGATTCCGAATCTCTGGTAACTCTGGTTGGAGTGTTGATGGCGCTTATTATGCCGTGTTCCAGGAGCATCAATTGGTAATCGATATTTTGAGGATGGCCTTGTGGTAGTATATTTATGTTAAGATCTCCAGCTACAATGATGTTTTTGAAGTGGGAGTTTTTTTTTAAGTGAGTATCGAGAGCTATTATAAAGGGTGCAATGTTGTGTCTGGATGGTGATCTGTAAATAGCGAGTATGCACGTATCAGGGTCGACAATTATTTGTAAACAGTTTGCATTTTCCAAGGCGATTTCTGAGACGGAGGCGTATGATGACTTAGGTATTGGTTGACACGAAACTCAACTTTATCAAGCATGTAGAAATAATAACCAATAAAGCTTTGAAAATGTTGGGATTTATTTTAAGGGTATCTAGTGATTTCAACAATGTCAATACTGTAAAAACATTATATATGTCACTCGTAAGGAGTCATTTAGAATACAATTCCACGTTTTGGTCATGGTGATTTTTAAGATATGTGAATTTTAAAATGGGCATTCCTAGTGAATGCCTAAATTACGATAACCTACTTTGTTCATTAAATTTAATAAAATTATCTGATCGTAGAATCATTTCCGATTTAACCTGTTTGTATAAAATCATAAATTCAATGTTTGATACCCCTGATTTATTATATGTAATTTCTTTTCATACTCCAGGCAGGTCAGTCACAAGGCAGTACCTACCATATTATTGTAGCAATTCTAAGTCAACAAGTCAATATTATACTCCTATGCGACGGATTCAACAGCTTGGAAACAAATACTCCGATGTTGTTGATATATTTAGTACATCAATTTTATTATATAAGCATACCTTATTGAAATTTTTTTCATCAAATAGGGGAATATTTTGATAAAGCTATTAAAATTGACTAACACATTGACAGTATTTTGTTGGCTGAAAGAAAAAAAACTATTTCAGATTTTTTGTTTTTTGTATTTTGTACCTACATCCTGTGTGGTTCAAATTCAATACCTAATATTTTTACTTTGTATTTATTTTTGTGCAAATGTTTTAAACAGTAGTTTCCTGCACTATTTACTAGCATAATTTCGTTAATATTGTTATATATATGTATGTAAAAGCCTAAATAGGCGTAAATAAATAAATAAATTACTAATTACGTAAAGGCTTAAACGTTTAAAGTACGTACATGAAGTTTTTAGCATAATATTACGTATTTTGCTGTTTACGAGGACAATAATTTATTGAAAGAACATGGAGATCAAAATACAAAGATATTTATTTATTTATTTTGAAATACACGGCACTACAACCTAACCAAACCTAACCTAACCAAGATTAAATAATTTCAAAGCACTCGAAATAAAGAAAGCTGTTAAAACAAAAACCCAAATCCTTAATATTCAGCTAAATGTGTCCAATAGTCTGATATTAGGGATTTTTACATACATACATACATAAATTAAGTTTTTTAAACTGCATACGCAATATTAAGGTATTCCAATATGCTATAGGTACATAATTGCAAATCCAACCTCTGCCAGTACTGTAAATATTCGTCAACACTTTGTTCTCATAGATATTAGTCAGCAGTTTGTGCTGTAGATATTCGTACGCACTTTGGTTCTCAAAGATATTAGTCCGATTTTTTCAGTTTTTGGAATTCCTGTAGATATTACTAGACGCCCCCCTTATTATCGATTTAAACTGAAAACATTGTATAAACTACATAGTACGAGAGTGGAAAGGAAAAGAATCAATAAATCGAAATTTATTAAATTCTATAAAACGCCAAAGAAATTTAAATAAAATTAAAATCTTTAAAAAAAATTATCAAATACGAAAATTCATAAAATTTCCACATTTGTTTAAAAACTTCTAAAACATCTGCACTGATGATGGGCACTCTAACGCTGTCCGAAACGTTGGATAAAGACTAAGGTAGTGCAACATGGCGTAACACCTCAAAAATAAATAAGGAAAATACTTTTGGCCTTGAAAATCTAAAATTATATAAGTTCTTCGAAAACCTCTTTAAAGTTTTTTTTAATGTGATTTATATTTATGTAATTCGTGAAATACGATTACACAGCTGCCCTAATGATGGACGCCGTAATGCTGTCCGAAACATTGGCAAAATAAGGAAGTAGCGCAACACGCCATAATAACCCAAAAATAAATTACGGTAACTCTTCAAAAATTTAAATCTAATCTTCTTAAGTTCTAAAATATTCAACAGATCAAGCTATCTTAAGGCTCCGCATCTGGGCCCGAAAAGAATAAGATGGAGAGATACGAAATTACGAATGTTAGAGGAGAGCGCTAACATTCACAGCGACAAAATCGATGCGAAAATGTTTAATAAAACACGACTCGTTTAAAATAGAGCAAAAATCTCGCGGGCATTGTCTTAAACAGCATTTAAAGAAACACTGTGATTTTTTTTCATACACATAACTTGTAAAATAACTGAAACAAACCTGTGTATAATAATTTTTGGAGCATTTTTTGCGATTTTTTTCTATGAGGTTTTACTCACAAAGTTAAACAAAAAATCCGTTCTAATTGTGTTGTATTTCTTGTGCTCCATATTTAGTAATGTTTAACATAAAAAAAAATTTTTTTTGAGATCCGAAAAATAAACATAAAATTACAATGTTTAAAGGATTCAAACCAATATTTTGAGGAACACAACGTGTGATCGTTTAAAAAATATTGTACGAAGATAACATCAATTTTATTTTACATTAACTCCACGAAGGAGACCCCGAGAAAAAAATCCTTTAGCGACCATGGCATCTTTGGGGATGCTGTGTGGATGGTCTTTTAAGAAAAAAGGAGAGGAAGAGGTCAAAAGGACTCTAACCAGTCCCTTTTAGGTGGGCAAATGCATCCGCTGCCAAGACCTAAATAAACCTCACCCCATGAATCCGGGCGCTCCTGCGAATTCACGAAATGTAGCGAAACACTTGGGCTGACCTATGGCAGGAGATTTGGTTATGGTTCCCAGGGTGGCGGTACCCACACTCGCCTGCCAAAATACCAACAAAAACATATTTGTACAAAAAACACAAAATTGTTTAGATGCAACGCCAAGAATTCTATCATTTTATAAAAAAATATTAAGATTGTCTAAAAATACCTAATAATAAAATCGGTAAATTATGATCTCGGCTTGATTCATAGAAAATTAATTATTGCGGATACTAAAAAAATACTTGTCTTTAATTAAAGCGTTTACTACAATTCAATGTTTTCACTAAATGATTTCATAACAATTTTACATAGAACTATCTCTAAAATTTTCAATATAATATTGCAGAGAGAATATCCGTGTGGAGATATCATGGCAATAAAGTTAAAAAATGTTACGCGTGTGAAAACCTTCTTATACTCGTCACCGGGCCGCGCCCCACTCCTTTCTCTCGGGAAGCTTTCGGCTAGTATAAAGCCTCGCATTCTCTACCCACACATCACAAGCAGTTTTCCTCTCAGAAAAGGCTCACCACACAATCAACATGAACGCTCTGGTAAGTTATAAGTTAATACTTGAAGGCCTCAGATTAATCAAGTTAAAATGAGTCATTACAAATTTTGAACGTACAAATAATTTATTTTAAATATTTTTCCGACAGTACACAATATTAACAAGGAGTTAGATAACAAAGAAATTGTATAGTATAGTGTCTAATTAATTTATGTTAATTTTTGCAGATTTTCACATTCCTGTGCATGGGAGCCATGGTCTCCGCTAACTACATCAGCAATGATGATGGACAATGGAAGGGAGAGGGTCTGGCCGAGAGCCAGGACAATGGACAGTATGACTATGGTTATGGTGCCTACAACGGTGCTTACAACTACGCTGGAGCCTACTCTGGAGCTTACGCTCATGGAGCCGCCCCAATCGGAATTGACGGACGTGTTGTAGACACCCCTGAGGTAGCTCATGCCAAGGCCGCCCACTACGCCGCCAAGGCCGCCGCTTCCAACGGAGCCGTCCTTGGAGCTTACTCTCCCCTATCCTACGTCGCTTCCCCTGCCGTCTACGGAGCTTATGCTTCCCCTGCTGTCTATGGAGCTTACGCTCATGGACTCGCTCCCCTGGCCCAGGATGGTGTTGTCGTAGATACCCCCGAGGTTGCCCACGCTAAGATCGCCCACAAGTCCGCTGTTGCTCGTCTTTCCAGCGGAGTCGCCGCCCCTGCTGTCTATGGAGCTTATGCTTCCCCTGCCGTCTACGGAGCTTATGCTTCTCCTGCCGTCTATGGAGCTTATGCTTCCCCCGCTGTCTATGGAGCTTACGCTCATGGACTCGCTCCGCTGGCCCAGGATGGTGTTGTCGTAGATACCCCCGAGGTTGCCCACGCTAAGATCGCCCACAAATCCGCTGTTGCTCGTCTGTCCAGCGGAGTTGCGGCTCCTGGCGTCTACGGAGCTTACGCTTCCCCCGCCATCTACGGAGCTTACGCTTCCCCTGCCGTCTACGGATCATACGCTCATGGAGCCGCCCCCATCGGAATTGACGGACGCGTCGTAGATACCCCCGAGGTAGCTCACGCCAAGGCCGCCCATTTCGCCGCCGTGTCCCGCGCATCCCACTACTAAGTCCACCACCATTGTGATCTAAGTGTAAAATGTGATTGAAGTAGTAAATAGATGGTATAGGGAGTGATTTAATGGATTAACGTCCACTTAATAATCCACCTAAACCATTTGACGCCTTGGCGTAATTGTTACACTATGGCTTCGTTTTCTATTGTCAAGTTGCTTATCCATGATTTGATCAGTACCTAGCTGCACCATTACCAAACAATCTATTGAATATAATGGTTTAAAAACATTTTTATTGTTTTAATATTGCCGACACATGTATTTAAATGTACCTACTTTTAAGATTAACATTGGTTGGTTGCTCTCAGAGTCAAATCAACGAATACTGTTCTGAACGAAAGACTTCTAAATAATTTCTTCTTCTAACACAGCAAACTTATTTTGTGGCACCATTATGATTGAAATTAATAAATTACTTGGTTTTTACCACTTTTATTGTTTATAAAACCGACATGTTTCGTCAGCAAAGCTGACTTCTTCAGGGTTTTTTTTTTTATCAAAAAACCCTGAAGAAGTCAGCTTTGCTGACGAAACATGTCGGTTTTATAAACAATAAAAGTGGTAAAAACCAAGTAATTTATTATTAAGTTCATTCTAAATAATTGTTCAAATATTAATGTTGAGCAAAAACAGGCGTTATTGGTGGACTAGGCTCCTTCTCGTGGTTCTGCTCTGTCACCGATGTACCGATTCCAGTGATACTTGGTCACTCCAGCGCATTGGTGACCTTCCTCTGCTTCTTCTGTCAAACATTTTGCCAGTGACTATGAGTGGTAGTCCTCAGTTTAGCGAGCAACGCGTCAAAAGTATCTTGCAACACGTTGTAGGCAGATAGTTGAAAGCCATTGTAGATTCCTAGCTCTTCCAGAATGGACATGTTGATAACTAACTGATTTAAGCTGTCAAAGTCTTTAGTCGAAAAGGACTTGGGCCCTAAAATCTATACAGCCTATCAAATTAATAAAATTCCTCCGATGTACCAAACAACTACTCAGTGGTGGAACTGCAATCTTGTATTCCACATGCAGTTGGTTCAGATCTGGTCACCAAAACATAGCCGAAACAATTTTAATCAACAATTCAATTCTGAAAAATGGTCTTACGACAGGATGATACTGAGAGTTTCTTCTACACTGGAACGTTCCGCAAATGTACTAAATATTATTTTAAATTAGCCAATTGTGAAATAACATAAATTAATTAAATATAATTTAATTGCGCAAGCATTTGAACTGGCGACTTCCGACTTGCTAGTTGAGAGCCTTACACCTTGACCACGGAGAACGTCAAATTTAATGTTTGAAAGTGTTTCAATAAGACGGATCTATGTTAATAATGCGAATGTTACGTGTTAAAAAATATATACTTCATTTAATTATGTTATTTGGCACTTGGCAATTATGTGTGAAAGATAATATCACCCAAGTGTTCGCCAAGGCTTCGGCGGCCTACCTCCCCTCGATGGTCAAATTTTTTTATAATAGCTTTGCATAATTGCTCCTCAATCTCACCAATTATATTATTGATGAAAATATTATTGATATTGGCTTGTGTGCGTAGCAGTGGCGGCTCGTGACTTTTGGGTGTGCTAGGGGGTTATTACTAAAAAAATGGCATTATGGATGTTATCGTAGACGAAAAAAATTTTTTTTTTTTTTTTTCAAAAATCGGTTTTTGTATGAAGATTTTTCAGGAAATCCGTGCGGCGCACGGCCAAACTGAAACTTCCTGAAATTTTTCATACAAAAAACAAATTTTCAAAAAAAAAAACGGCTTTTTTCGGCTACAACAACATCATTAATTCCATTTTTTGTAATATCAGCACTCTAGCACACACAAAGGTCACGAGCCGCCACTGGTGCGTAGACCTTGCTCTGCTTTGAGATAACCCCAAAGGAAGAAGTCCAAAGGCGTCAAATATGGTTGGCCAATTGCCTTCGCTGTTTCAAGAGATTTTTGTTTACGTTAACTCCACAGCAAAACAATATCCCTTGGAACCTATGTCATCTTGAGGATGCTGTGTGGAGGGTCTTTTAAGAAAAGGAAGGAGGGGAAGTTCTGGGAAGGAAAAGAGTATCAGGGGCAGGTAGGAATCTGAGGGTCAACTTGTTCAGGAGTGATGGATATATGAATCTATATGAAAACGTCTCTCAACCCAATCAGTTCTCCTTACCTAACTATACTCCCAGTTTCAATATAAACCTGTCACATGTGCACATTGAACTAAACGAAATTATAAAACAAATTAAACTTCTAGATCCCAATAAAAATGCCGGTCCTGACAACATTCCACCATTACTCTTACAGAAGTGTGTCACCGTTCTCGCTTATCCCCTGTACACACTATTTAGTCATTCTTTGTCGAAAGGTATATTTCCTGATCTATGGAAACATAGTT
Organism: Limnephilus marmoratus; assembly: GCA_917880885.1. Taxonomy (NCBI): domain Eukaryota; kingdom Metazoa; phylum Arthropoda; class Insecta; order Trichoptera; family Limnephilidae; genus Limnephilus; species Limnephilus marmoratus. Next base: position 4,125,274 of record OU862927.1, on the reverse strand, counting down.
ATATAACACCTATCTTCAAAAAAGGGGATAAAAACGAAGTAACTAATTATAGACCTATATGCATACTGTCAACAATTCCAAAACTGTTTGAAAAACTGATTCTGGATAAAATAACTAGCTCATTTAAAGAAAGTATATGTCCTGAACAGCATGGTTTTATAACCGGCAAATCAACACTAACTAACCACATTCTGTATCAAAATTTCATTTCCAATGCATTGGCGAAGAAGCTTCAAGTTGACTCAATCTACACAGACTTCAGCAAGGCGTTCGACAAGGTTTGTCACGCTATTCTTGTAGAAAAACTGTTTAAAGCTGGAGTTCGTGGAAATATGTTGCATTGGTTTATAAGCTATCTTTCAAACAGAAAACTTAGTGTAAAATTAAATGGGGAATCATCATATGTTTTTTTTGCATCCAGTGGTGTTCCGCAAGGTTCCCATATCGGACCTATATTATTTATCTTTTTTGTGAATGACATTTGTAATATATTTAAAGATATCGACGTACTTATGTTCGCAGATGATTTGAAACTTTATAAAGCAATTCGAAGCCTGGACGACTGTTATATTCTATCAGCAAACTTATCCAAATTAGTCGAGTGGTGTAGCGATAACAAGCTATACCTTAATGTTAATAAATGCATAACAATGAGATTTTTTAAAATAAAAAATCCAATTCTTTTTAATTATTCAATCAATAACTTCATTCTCGAATCTGTTTCCGAAATTAATGACTTAGGTGTTACTTTCGACACCAAACTTAGCTTCATACCACACATTGAGAATATCTCAAAGAAGGGTTTAAAAATGTTAGGTTTTGTACTAAGAGTGGCTAAAGATTTTACCAACATTAAAACATTAAAACTTCTGTACACATCACTAGTGAGGAGTCAGGTTGAATATAACTCAACTGTATGGTCTCCTCACTATGACGTGCATTCTCAAACAATAGAAAGAATACAAAAAAAATTCCTAAGCTTTTTAAATTATAAACTAAAAATACCAAAAGAACAATTGAACTGCACTTATCTATTGCAATTATCTAATCTATTAAAGTTGAGTGATAGAAGAAATATTTTTGATCTAGTTTTTTTATTTAAAATCTTACGTAATACAATTGACAGCCCTGAATTCTTGGCGCTCATAAATTTTAATGTGCCGGCGAGAAACACAAGGTCAGTACTACCATTTTACTGTGGTAATACTACGACCAGGGCACAATTCAATATACCACTACACAGAATCCAACACTTGGGCAATATGTATTCGCACATAGATGTATGGAATATGTCACTGACACAATTTAAAAATGAAATAATGAAATCATTTATCCGTGATACAAGTACTCACTAAGGAATTCTTTGGTAAATTTAATAAACTAATCGTTCATCGACAAATTTGCTAAACTATCTCTACCTATCCTATTAATGTAATTAAATGTAATGTCTTAGTAAAATCATTGTAATATGTATTATAATATTATAAACCATCATAACCTGTAGTATTATTCAGTTATATTTTTAAAAAAATTTATTTAATTTTCACTATAATATTAAAATCCAAATTGGAGTTCTGAACCCCTGCAACTTGCAGAGGTACTGGAGGTACCATCGATGTAGCGGTTTGCCACTTTGCGAAACTAATACTTACGTTTTAGTAGACATGGTTAATGTTGCAATTTTGTAAACCTCTGATCACCTTACTTTAAAATTTTTGTTATTTGTATTTTTATATCATGTATGTATTTTTTTATCGTAACTTATCGTTATTATATCTTACTGTAATTTAAGTTTTTATTGCTTATATTTCTATTTAACTAATGTACTTTTTTATTTCTATTGTAATTTTATTTATATTATTTCCTTATCATGTTAAAGATGTACTGCCTTTATTTATTTATGTAAAAGCCCTCTGGGCGTATAATAAAACAAATAAATAAATAAATAAATAAATAAATAAATAAATAATATAAAAATGAATCGCTAAATGTGTTGGTAAGCGCAAATCTCGAGATCAGCTGAACCGATTTCGCTAATTCTTTTTTTAGAATATTCCTTGAAGTACGAGGATGGTTTTTACGGAGAGAAAAATTAAGAAAATTGCGCAGAAAATTGGATAATTTCAGAAAACATGAGCATGTTTGACAGTTCGCGTGTTTGAGAATGACATTTTGCAAAACATTGATTATTCAATCAGGATTATATTTTTGAAAATCTTTAATAATTTTATTTAAAGTAGGTACTCCCCTAATAGCTTGAATCGAATCAAGAATTTTAGATATTTTAAATAGGTACCAAATTTAATATAGGTACATGAAAAATGGAAATTTGAATAAACATTGTAAAAGGTGGCACACGGGCTGTTTAATAACTGAATGTGATTGAATATATGGAACGCGGGAGGAGAAGGGAAGGAAGGTGGAAGGGGAAGGGGACGTGTGAGGGGGGAGGGGGGTTCGTGGGACGGGGAAAGGGGGGGAGTGGAGTGGGGAGAGGGAAGGTGGAGGTGACGGAGTGGGAACGCGAGAGGGTAAGAGGGCGCAGGAGAAGAAGGGGAGGCGGAAGGGGAACGGGAAGAACGGGAAAGGACACTCAGGGAGAAACAATTTCTTTAGTAAATGGCATAGCAACGCATGCCGGGACCAGCTAGTTACAAATAAATATTAACATTTGTAAATATTAAAATTTAGAATGCAAACATAAAAAAATGTAAAAATGACTCACGTGATGTTTTTAAGTGAAAACGTTACTAAAATCACGGAGTATGTAAAAACCAATACTTATTCTCTTTTCACTTTTTTATCCTTTCATACAAGAATATTTAATAAGAATTAACAATATCTAATGGCTCGTAGGCGATTTGGCGGGTAAAATATGTGTCAACCGTGTATCTGACAGAATAGGTATGTTGTGTATTTCCATGGACAACTTGTATAGGAATGTGCAGCTTGATTTATTATCGACCTTTTACTTTTTGTTTTAGGGATTTCACTAGAACAATAATGGAGTTATAACGATTTCTGTGGAAACATACGCTTTTACGTGAAAACACGCTTATTGCTCTTGACTGCTATTGTCATATTAACGTGTATATCTATCTGCTAAGGTTGCAATATTATAAATAAAATGCAGTTATTTTTTCATTCAACTATCTTTTTTTATTGGAAAGAAATCATAATAGAAACGAAAGAAAACTTAAACAAATAATATGGCGAAAATAAAACAAAACGGTAAAAAACAATTTGAGGAAGGCGGGATGTAAATGTAACGAATATATAAAAAGGAACTACTCTTACAACTACACTTAAATGAAGTCTGAGTTATCACAATCTGGGGTTATGAATTACCACTGTCCGTGGGAAGCATAATGATGAGCTCCATGGTGGGCACCATGAGAAGCAGCGGCGACAGCGGAGTAGTGTGCTGCCTTGGCGTGGGCAACCTCGGGAGTGTCTACTACGCGACCATCATGACCGATAGGGGCGGCTCCATGAGCCCAGGCACCATGGGCACCATAGACAGAGGGGACACCATAGACTCCATGAGCGAGTCCGCCATAGACTCCGTGAGATCCAGCGATTCCGTGGGAAAGACGGGCAACAGCGGAGGAGTGGGCGATCTTAGCGTGAGCAACCTCGGGGGTATCTACGACAACACCATCATGGGCCAAAGGAGCGAGTCCATGAGCGTACACGCCATGGGCACCATAGACGGAGGGAACTCCATAACCATGAGCATGAGCGCCATAGACTCCATGAGCTCCATGGGAAGCAGCGGCGATAGCGGAGAAGTGGGCGGCCTTAGCGTGGGCAACCTCGGGGGTGTCTACGACACGTCCATCATGGCCGATGGGGGCGGCTCCATGAGCCCAGGCACCATGAGCACCATAAGCTCCGGCATACACTCCATGGGCAGCTACTCCCCACTGTCCATGATCCTGGCTCTCGGCCAGACCTTCTCCCTTCCATTGTCCATCTTCATGGTGTCCCCAGGGATTGGCAGCGACTACGGCTCCGACACACACCAGAGTTGCGAAAAACTAGAAAATAAAGAAAAAATCAGAATAGTTTCTTCGTTGTTTATAGAAGTGTTATAATTGTTTGATTGGCACTGACACAATGAGATTTATGAAATTCTCTATTATTTTTTTAGCCCATTACACTCTTTAACTTCGAAGCCGATCGGATACGAATTTGTTATTTTGTTATCACTTGTCACTCGTCACTTCGTAAATCACGTTTTATCACAGTTTGTCCGTCAAAGCATATTGTACCAACTTACCAGAGCGTTCATGTTGATTGTGTGGTGAGCCTTTTCTGAGAGGAAAACTGCTTGTGTCGTGTGGGGAGAGAACGCAAGGCTTTATACTCGACAAAAGCCTTCGAAAATACTATTTTTGGAAGGGGGAGGAAGGATACTAACCATTAACGAGTGTAATTCTGTTTTGCTCACCAACAGCGGGCATTGAAAATAAAAAAAATATTTGCTCTACCAGTTAAGTTTTTTATGTTAATATTTAAGTACACCTATGTGACGTATCACTTTATTAATTGATTTTTTTTTCATTTGTACTTCCTAGAACCATGTAACAAGACCACAACAATATTCCACTGGTTTTTCTGTCCTAAATGGATCGAAAATTATATTTATTTATTTAAAATTATATTTATTTTATTTCGGAAGGTTCTAATATCTTCCATAAAGTAGTCGTACTTTTGATTTTTTTATAATCTGCTTTTTTACAATTGTTCCACGTAGAAGGCCCAGAAGAAAATTATTTCACTCAGGGCCAATGTCATCTTTCGGGATGTTATGTGTTGGGTTTTTAAAGGAAAAGAAGGAGAAGAAGTTCTGGAAAGGTAAAAGTACGAGAGGTTGGTAGGAATAAGTGGGTCAATGAGTGACAGACATATGAACCCATCAGGCGATGGGTCGAGAGAGGTCTGCTGGAAAGGCGAAATCAACCAGTCTCTCCCTCAACCAGTCTCTCCCAATCCAGCCCACCATGCAGTAAGTTGGCAGACGCCATCAAGACCTAGACAAATCTCACCCCATGAATCCGGACACTCCAATTACCAAACGTAGCGAATCATTTGGTGTGAACTATTGGAGAGATTTCGGTTATTCAATAAATGGTTACCGTGGCGGCGGTACCCACGCGTGTCTCCTAAAGTCGATATAGCAGACAAACTATTAATTCTAAAAGACTTTATAGGTAATGACTGATCATTTGTACTTTTACAGATACTTCAATCAGAGTGGAAGATACTCTTAGCATCGCCCTGGTGTAAGACCACCATTCAGAATTAAAACGTTGCGTGATATGGCTTTAGCCGTGTTTGGTGACCAGATCTAAAGAGCCAGGTACTTCCTCTTTCAGAGCCCACCTTCCTTTTTCCCATCTCCATCCCCTCCCCACTACCTTCAGCACCACAACATACTCCAATTGGGGATGCCATAGTCTCATTGGCTCCAGAGAGCAGTTGGGACTCTTGTGCAGTGTTCATATAAAAAAAAATACTATCAACAACCCTTTTAAAATGCATTTTTTTTTTTAAATTTATGTAAAAAATATAAACATGTTTACAGCATTTATTTTTATAAGTTGCATTTTTTTTAAGTCCACGTTTATTTTTAAATGTTGATGTTCTAACTTTTCGAGATCAAAATTAGCGGTATCATAAATTGTAACATATCTATTTCGCGAGTAGGTACTGCTTAAAGCAGGTACTGTTTATTGTCTATTAATTTTTTATTTTTTTATTTAACTTTGTTGGTTGGCGAAACTGCAACGACACCGGAAACGTCGTTCGGGGAAAGATGGCGGCGGACATAACTTAGTTTTGTGTGCGGGGGCAGATTTTCGGGGCGATTGGGATTATGGTGTGAGTTACCAAGGCGATGTAGCCTAGAAAGTTTGTTTTTACACGTCACGTGAGTGTGTGACAACTCTAATGGCACTGTAGCCGATTTATTTTGTTCAATCCCTCGCCGGATGCCGCGAGATAGTTTTGTCCGCGTGCTGATGTCAATTTACACCAAATTCATCGGGTGATGAACTGCCCGCAAGGATTCTTTGCTGGTGAATCCTTTGGCCGATGAGGTTCCCTCATGCCGCTTGATGGGTGAGGACCTTCCGTGCTCGTTTTGTTGGGTGGATTCCCTTTACTGATGAAGCGGCTCCTAGACTCTGGTTGGACCCGCCAACATTCCTTTGTTGTTCCTTTGGGCCGGTGAGATTCCCCATGCTGCCTGATGGATGGAGGCTCATCCGAGCTTTTTGTGTTGGGAGGACTCCCTTTAACCAATCGCCCCATGACGTGCTGAACGGCGTTTTGGGGTTTGCTGTTAACGATTGCTGTTGAGGATTGCTCTTCACGATTGGGAGAGAATCACGACGACGGGAAGTACGCGTTTTTAATAACCAACCGTAATTTTTGATAACTCTCTCTCTCCAAATCTGATAGATACCAAAGGTATTTATGTTTCTTTGTTAACCTTTCTTTGATGTTATTTGCAAAGTGCAATAAAGCTTTCTTTTACATTTCACTAGAAAAATACTTTTATTCATTTATATGCATGATCTCTGATCCCTATCTCCACCATCCTGAGATGGATGTTCTTTTTGCTCTGAGAGGCTGTCGGATGACAAAGGTAGGTAACCTACATAAAATTATATTACATTTGCGCCCAACGAAAGAGTTTTTTAAGTATATTAAACAGGTGTTCGGAAGGGTATTTATAGATCATGCATACATCTGTAAGAATGGTCTTATTTAATGTTATATAATTTGTCTGCTTTTTACGATGTCATTTTACAACTCATCAGTGTGTGGGTAGTACGTTAGTTATTTGCAATTATGCATTTGACGTTTAGTTATATCTATTGCCATATATAAAAAAAAATGTGCGTGTTAATATATTGTTTCTCGCAATTTAATGTACATTGGTACCAGTGACAGCTTGAATAATTTACAGCGAAAAATATTCTCTTTTCTGGCAATACTGGATTTAAGTGACAGCTGTCAAAACATCAAAACAATTGTTGTGTTTTGTTTTCGCAAATAAGAAGATACGTTGTATTGTGAAAGGGTTTTGTACATTAATTGGATATACAATTAAGAATTTACAAGGGATGACGATGTGGATTCTTTTTATAATTTTTCGCGGCAAAACTTGCTTTGTTTTGAGGGAATTTTAGTTCCGATGATCCATTGGCTTTACACGGTGTCCGGTGAGCTACATACATTATAAAATGTCCGGTGAGCTACATACATAATAATTTTTTTTTTTTTTTTGGAAAAAAGATAATTTGTTTACAGGGTGTCCTGTACTTAGTGCAATTTTTTTTTTTCTTTCTTTTCAAAAATTTTACGAATTTAATTCATATTTTATTATTTTATTTGTCTTTTTGCAGCGACAACAACTTTTGTCAACAATAACAAAGATGCGTTATTACTATTTTGAGGCATTTTAACAACAATTATGGAAATTGTTTTGAATAAATTGAACACTTTTATTATCAATCGTGACATATTCATAGGTTTGTTAAATTTTATACAATTACAGGCATTATATTTTTGCAGTTTTGTGGACTTCATAATTTTTGACTTCAGAATTCATAATTTTTTCTTTTTTGAAAATTTTTTTTTTGGTGTGGACATTGATGCTGTTTAACTTGGGTTCTTGTGTTTCCTGCCGTGCTTTAAGTACCGCAAGATTCATTTTATAACACCCAAGTTAAGACATCTTTTTTTGGATTATGGGAGTACACGGCCCCTGGCCACCCTTCCTAATCCTATTTTTTTTTTGTGTTCCACCGTGTAATGTCGCGAGTTCGTTCGGGAATTGTCGATTTGTGTTTTTTACAATCCCAACAGCACGCATCCAATCATATTACTCCTTTTCTTTAAAACGAGTTGTGATTGCATATCACATTACTACTGAATTCTCGAATCAAGTCTCATTATACACAACCTCGCCTGTAATTTTTCTATACCTATCGAGCTATTGGAGAATCCAGTTCATTTTTGTTTTGCCCTATACATCCAGTAAACTCAGCTTTTGATAAAAAAAATTCACAAAATTTCCTCATTCTTACTATTTCATAATATATATTTTTTTTAGGAGGCGATGTTTGTAATGAATGTCGTTTCCTCTGATCTATGTGATCAGTGGCGCCCATTATCGTGTTTAGGTCATATTTTGTAATCGACCTATTCTTTGACAAGATTTTTTTTTCCTCTTGTTTAAAATCGGAGTAATTATTGTATAAAACGAGTCGTTTCGTCTTCTTTATAGTATATCTTTGCTACAATTATACTTACACACTGATGCGTTCGTAAAACAATAGGTTATGTTGTACTGTTTTAGCGTTTAAGTCTGAATCCTTCTTCTCAAGTTCGTTGGAATTTTCTCCCGAATAATGATTTTCCAAGGACTTGGAAAGAATGATTAAAAAACTTCTGTTTATGAGAGATTTGAGCGACTTTCTTATACACAGATTGTTAAAATTTCACCAATTAGTGATTAAGTAAGTCTTGTCATAAATATACCATACCTGTGTTAATAAGTTTAAGTCTGGTTTAACTTTCCTTAAAGTCTGTTAGTTAAGTTTTTTCTTTGTTAAGAAAATTTGTCTTGTTACAAATGTGGGGTACTGCTCTGGCATACTTACCCATTAAAGTAATTCATATTTGAAATTAATCACCTTTTTACCTCTAATACAGGAAAGTGTAGTTTATCTTTTAGTTTTAAGTTAACCTTAAGTATATACATCTATTGGTCTCTCACTGCTTAAACCAGTGTAGTACTGTTATTTTGTCTACTAGTGTCGTTCATTTGGATATTGTACGATCACACCTTATCTAGTGTCGATTATCTAATAAGTATATTCGATCACCAAAATATTATTGTTTGTTCAAGAAATTTTGAATTTTAGCATTTTTGATAATGTTAATTTTTTTGAAGGAATGCCTCATGAGATTATTCTTAGTCCTTTTCTTGCACAAGCAACGTCCTCTGAGGATGGTTTATCATAGTTGCATCTTGGATTTTTATATATAGAATCAAGAGTACTTTTTGAGGTTCACTTTTTATAATAGCTAGGTGTTTTGTTTAATTGTAATCCCTAAGCTCTAAGCCTAACATTCTAGATCCTGTTTTGCTTCTGTGTTCCTTATGATTTTTTTCATAACTTCGATGGACAGGTAATTAAAATATGTAAACCCTAATCTAACCTCTTTTATAGATAGGCAGTGCCTCGGTATTGTAAAACCTAATCTAAACCTTTTGACAGATAGGTATGTCTTTACATATAAACCCTACTCTGACCACTTTGTAATTGACAGTTTTTTTATAAAACTTGTTATACGATGGACAAGTAAAAATTGTATTATACTTGATTTGATTTATTTTTTGACAGATATGTATGTCTTTACATATAAACCCTACTCTGACCACTTTGTAATTGACTGTTTTTTATAAAACTTGTTGTACGATGGACAAGTAATAATTGTATTATACTTGATCTGACCTCCTAGACATCAATTTTAAATTGAATGAGTTTATTCTGTATATTTGTTTATACCTTGGTCTAGTTTTAGTTGATAATTTAAGACGCATTGAGTATAATATCTGTCTGAAATTAGCCAGGACTCACACCTCTTGAGAGCCACGTAAAAACATTAGGTGAGAACTCTCATAGTTAGTTAGCTAAATTATCAACAGATGTCCGGAAGGTACAAGGCTGTGACCAGCCAAGGAGATTTTTTCTATAAATGGCGGTTTTTTAAAGGGATCTACCTCTTTCCTCTTCGTCGCTTCGCTGAAACTACATCTAATTACTAACTCCTTGGTCTGTCTCGGGTAGTTTTGTATCTTCCGATTATAAAAAATGTAATTGGAAATAGAACGAAATAAATCAAGAGTTCCTTAGAATTTGTCCTGAAGATGAGTCTTTATTTTACCGGTTCCTTACCTTAAAACTTTACATTTGATCCTACGAGTCGGATAGTTTAACGCGAGTGATTAAATTAATAAAAAAGAACCAGCACTGAAGAAGGAACCAGAAATGCAGCCAGAATCCATCAAGCAGATTCCAGCATCCAGAAGACATCACGATAAAAAGGGCAAGTGACCAATCCATTCCATACTACCCACCTTACCATAAAAATCCTAAAAAAAAAAGAAAGCAAAAAATTTAATGACATCAATATTGTGCATTTCTCATAAAAAAAATTGTTGCAAGCCGGTATGAACAAGTTTACACAAAATAAGACGACATTGCAGCCGGCAATTAGATTATCGCAAAAAAATACAACAATGTTATAAATTCCGGGATTAAAAGAAACTTTTTCAGAAATAATTATTCAAATTAACCGCGAAGCCGATAAAACAGTTTGTTGCTAATAATACTCTATGGGCGAAATTTAACGGCTTGTCGATTATCGCAGATCGTGTTGTGACGGATTGAGAAGTTGTCAGTGTTTATTACAGTGTTTATTAGTTTTAAACGGTTATTGTGATAAAATAATTGGATAACTCTGTAAATTGTAAGTACCTGATTTGATAAAAATGGATTTAAAAACGCTAATCGGTAAAAGGGGAATCTGTAAGGGGAAAGTCACGAGATTCAGAGAATTTTTAAACAAAATTTCGTTGACACAAAGTGAACTAGGATTACGTATAAAACATTTCGAGCTTTTAATGGATCAATTCGAGGAAATTCAGGATAAAATTGAAGCCTTATCTCCCGATGAGGGAGATCAAGAAAGGGCGAGCTTTGAAAACGATTATTTTGATGTTTTATCCAACGCTAAAGAGAGGTTAGGTTCGGACCATTCCGCAGGCAAAACAAACAACAACATTAAACTGCCGATAATAGAGTTACCAAAATTTAAGGGTGATTACTGCGAATGGATAGAATTCCGAGATGCGTTTATATCTTTAGTAGACAGTAATTCTAACCTAGATGCCGTTCAAAAATTTTATTATTTGCGTTCTTGTCTAAAAGGGGAAGCGCTTAAGCTTATAACAGCATTGCCAATGCAAGTTGACAACTATTTAATGGCCTGGGAGATGCTCACGGACAGATACGAAAACTCAAAAATAATTATAAATAATCATGTAAACGCGTTGTTTAAATTACCGGACTTAAAAGCAGAAAATCACGTCGCAATAAGAAGCCTATTGGACGAGGCACAGTTGCATTTAAAATCGCTAAATAAATTAAATATAGCTACAAAAAATTGGGATGTAGTATTGATTTATTTGTTATCAAACAAGCTAGATTCAAATACAAGGGCTCATTGGGAACAATACCCAACAAAAAACAATCTACCTACCTACGAAGAATTTATTAAATGTTTGTATACAAGGGCCCAAGTATTAGAGGCCTCATCAAATAACGAAAAAAGAATTAATCCGGGAAAAACGAATCCGCATAATTATAAAAAGGAAGCTATGGTTTCATTTTCTGCACAAAAATTAAAATGTTTACATTGCAACGATAATCATAAGATTTATTATTGCCGCAAATTTTTGGAATTGAAGCCAAAAGAACGAATTGATAAAATACACAAATTAGGCGCTTGTTTAAAATGTTTAAACTTCGGTCATAAATTAAAGGATTGCAAATCAAAATTTAATTGCCGTAAATGCGATGGCGTAAATCACAATACGTTACTTCATTTTAAACAAGAGGAGGAATCAAAACACGAAAGGGCATCAACATCTTCCGCGAAGGAAGCGCCTTTGGTAACAAATCATGCCGCGAAGGTAGAACCAAATTTCGTGTTATTGTCCACTGCCATCATCAACATAAAGGACGATGCCGGACAATCAATTCAAGCAAGAGCTCTATTAGATTCTGGGGCACAAACTAATTTTATAAGTAAGGAATTTGCAAAGAAATTGAAATCAAAAGAGAAAAGGGTCAACATTCCTGTTACGGGAATCCACAATAAGATTTTAAATATAAAATATAAAGTGGAATTCAATATAACTTCAAGCTATTCTGAATATAAAAGGAATATAGAATGCCTGATAATACCTGAAGTGACCAGTAACCTGCCACAAATTTCCTTTCAGAGAAAAGACGCGGGGATCCCTAGCGGTCTCCAATTAGCAGATCCGAACTTCAACATTACCAGCCCGATAGATCTGCTACTGGGAGCGGAGGTGTTCTGGGAAGTCTTGCATACCGATCGAATGAGAATTGGAGATGCTGGACTCACGCTACAAAGGACCGAGCTAGGATGGCTTGTCGCTGGACCTATCTCCACTCCGAAACCAAAAAGGCCAGTAAATTCCTGTAATTTATCCTTAAATTTATTGCATAAGCAATTAGAAAGCTTTTGGAAAATAGAAGAACTAGCTCCTGTAAAACATAGAAGCCACGAAGAAAGAGCATGTGAAGAGAGCTTCTTACGCACGCATGAAAGAGATGAGAAAGGACGTTTTGCGGTAAGATTACCGCTGCGGCCCAATATTAATCAAATGGGTGAAACCCTAAAGGTGGCTGAAAAAAGATTCTATAATATGGAAAAAAAATTTCTTGCCAATAAGGACCTGATGCTAGATTATAAAAAATTCATGAAAGAGTATCAGGAATTGGGGCATATGACGCTGTGCGAAGCACCGCCAAAAGATAAAATTTGTTATTATTTGCCACACCATGCAGTGATGAAGGAGTCTAGCACGACAACCAAAACCAGGGTCGTGTTTGACGGATCAGCCAAGTCATCAACCGGTATATCATTAAACGACGCCCTCATGGTAGGGCCAGTTTTACAAAAGGATTTATGTGCGCAATTATTATTTTTCAGAAAGCACCAGTATGCAATAACCGCCGACATCGAGAAGATGTATCGTCAAATATTGGTGCAGCCTGAGGATAGAGATTTGCAGCGCATAGTCTGGAGGGACTCTCCGGAAGAAGAAATCCGACACTATCAACTCAATACTGTCACCTACGGTTTGGGACCATCATCCTTTCTGGCTACCAGATGCTTGGAACAGTTAGGAACAGAAAATCAAGAAGCATACAGAAAGGTCAGTCGCATCCTCAAATACAACTTTTATATGGATGATTTGATAACTGGCGACGAAAATGAGGCAGATTGTCTCACTATTAAGCAACAGTTGAGCAGCATTTTGGCATCTGCTGGCATGAATTTACGAAAATGGCGATCAAATTTACCCTCTATAAGTTCGAAACCAGAGAGTGATACAGATATGATTATTACTGATAACCCCAAGGAAAAGAAAATTCTAGGGTTGTCATGGAATAATCAGCAGGACTATTTTCAGTACATTGTAGAGCCCTTAGAAGCCTGCGTTAAAAGCAAACGCCAAATGTTATCATGTATCGCCTCTACCTTTGACCCATTGGGACTGATAGGGCCAATAACTTTAGTCGCAAAACTGATAATGCATGGTTTGTGGCAAACTAAGATTCAGTGGGACGAAGATGTTCCATCTGAACAGATGAATGCGTGGAATTCATACATAAATGAATTACCTCTTTTAAATAATTTAAAAATACCGAGAAAGGTAATTTGCAAACTTCAAGTTAAACTGCATCTGCATGGTTTCTGTGACGCCTCGGAGAGGGCCTATGCAGCATGTATATATATAGTGTCTACTGATGAATCGGGAAACACAACTTCTTATTTAGTCACATCAAAATCAAGGGTGGCACCGTTGAAAAGCATATCACTACCAAAGCTGGAGCTTTGTGGTGCTGTTTTACTCACAAAATTAGTGAACTATGTCAAAATAGCTATGAACTTAAATGAAATAGATACAACCTACTGGTGCGATTCCATGATAACGCTATTCTGGATTCGTGGACAGCCAGCAAGGTGGAACACATTTGTGGCCAATAGGGTAGCTGAAATCCAAGAGTCCAGTCAACCCGCACAATGGAAACACGTAAGATCGGAGGATAATGCGGCGGACGTTTTATCCAGAGGCGCGACGGTGTCGCAGCTAATAAAGTCTGACATTTGGTGGCATGGACCCACCTGGTTGATTTCAGGCGATTACCCGATTACCAGCAGTGAAGTTACGCCGTTGGATCTACTAGAAGAAAGATTAAAACTAACTTTAATTTCAGCCGTAAAACAGGATTGGGAAATATTTTCCAGATACTCTTGCTTAACCAAATTGCAAAGGGTGACAGCTTATATTTTAAGATTTATATTTAATTGCAGAAATTCCTTGTCCAGGCGTAGCGGAGCACTAACTGTTTACGAATTGGAGAATTCACTTCACTTATTAATATCTCGTGCACAATGTTTTGCATTCCCCGAAGAGACGAGGGCCTTACAAGCCGGGGTAAATGTAAAGAATAGTAGTAGGTTAAAGTCATTAAATCCTTATTTGTTTAAGGATTTAATCCGGGTGGGGGGTAGGTTGTCCAACGGAAAAATGATATCGGAAAGCCAACAGCACCCCATAGTACTACCATCACATCATAAACTAAGTGAGCTTATTGTCAGGCACTACCATTATTTATATTTACATGCAGGAACGCAGGCATTGTTAGCATTATTAAGAATGAAATACTGGCCGATTATGGGTAAAAATTTAATTAAAAAGGTTCTCAGATACTGTATTATATGTTTTAGATGTAACCCGAAAACAGAGCAACAACTGATGGCGGACCTACCTGCCGAACGAATAACGGAAGGTCGCGCATTTCAATCATCAGGCGTGGATTTCTGCGGCCCCATTTTGATCAAATCAGGTGTTAGCCGTAAGACTCACAGCGTAAAATCTTATATATGTCTATTTATATGTATGGTAACCAAAGCAATACATCTGGAACTAGTAATGTCTTTAAGCACTGATAGCTTCTTAAATGCGTTTAAACGTTTCATCTCGCGAAGAGGGAAACCCAGTAAAATGTTTTCAGATAACGCCACTAATTTTAAGGGCGCGAATAATGAATTAAGGGAAATATATGAATTTTTGGAAAATTCAAATGAAAAAATTGATAAATACTTAGCCAATTTATCTATTCGCTGGAAATTCATACCAGCAAGGGCCCCGCACTTCGGGGGACTTTGGGAGGCAGGGATCAAATCAGTAAAATATCATTTGAAAAGGGTAGCAAACGTTTCACTATTAACATATGAGGAATTCAGTACTGTATTATGTCAAATTGAATCATGCTTGAATTCCCGTCCCCTCTGTCCGCTGTCCAATGACCCCAAAGACCTAAAACCTCTCAGTCCTGGTCACTTTCTCATTGGAACGAGTTTAGCAGCGATCCCGGAGCAGAATTTGCAGAATGTAGCAGTCAATAGATTGAATCATTACCAAAAATTAAACCAACTAATACAGTCTTTTTGGTCGAGGTGGCGCAAAGAATACTTGGCTGAGCTGCAGACCCGGACGAAATGGACTGGCAACAACCAAAGGCAGCTGCAACCAGGCCAGATGGTCATTCTGAAGGAAGACAACGAACCTCCTTGTTTTTGGAGGCTAGGACGAGTGCACGCTGTACATCCCGGGCCTGATGGAAGAGTACGAGTGGCTACCATCATCACAGCACAGGGAACGGTCCAGAGGGCAATATCAAAACTATGCCTGCTTCCAATTGAGGACAACAAATGTGAAGACCATCTACCCGAGATGGACCAGGGAGAATAAGAAGCGACCCAGTAGCGCCAACACAGTGTGGCGCCCCCAAGCAAGACATAATAACCAAGTTCTATAACCAGACTTTAAATTAATGAAAAAAAATGCAAACAAAAGTGTAAAACAATAAAAAGGCAAAATGAATAAAGGTGGTGGAGGTCGTGACCTCTTGTGAAACTCGTGTAAAAAGAAAAACCAGATTGAGTGAAAATTAAAGGTTATAAGCTAACCAAAATAATAATAATAATAAAAAAAAAAACACTGCAAGTGCCCACATATATTTAATTTTAGACATTTAATAATATTTACAATAAAATTGGCTGTCCTGGAAGGAAGACTTGGTCCCGTCCTCATTGTATTGTGTTTGTCCTAAAATTGAATGTGTAATTTATTGTTATAACTCATTGATTTAATTTTTAACTTTGAATTTTTAGCTAGAGCATGTAAATATGAATTTGTTAATTGCACAATTTAATCTGGGGTGAAATAGTTAAAGTTTAAAAAAATTGTGAGCTATTTTTAGTATTATAAGTAGTATATTTTTGTTCATTTTAGTTTAATAAAAAACTCAATCCTCACCGTTTTTTGGCTGGGAATATGTCTGAAATTAGCCAGGACTCACACCTCTCGAGAGCCACGTAAAAACATTAGGTGAGAACTCTCATAGTTAGTTAGCTAAATTATCAACAGATGTCCGGAAGGTACAAGGCTGTGACCAGCCAAGGAGATTTTTTCTATAAATGGCGGTTTTTTAAAGGGATCTACCTCTTTCCTCTTCGTCGCTTCGCTGAAACTACATCTAATTACTAACTCCTTGGTCTGTCTCGGGTAGTTTTGTATCTTCCGATTATAAAAAATGTAATTGGAAATAGAACGAAATAAATCAAGAGTTCCTTAGAATTTGTCCTGAAGATGAGTCTTTATTTTACCGGTTCCTTACCTTAAAACTTTACAATATCTGTGACGTAACTTTTTTCAAATATCACTTTTGATTAGAATATAAGGATAGAGAGAGAGAGTTATTTTTTATGTTAATAATAACTAAGTGTTGCCTTTTTCCATAAATGAAAGTGGGAGCTTGAATTTTCCATACTCACTAGTGTTTTCTTGAGAGATTGTCTCTCGTCATGTGAGTAACGTGTTGGTAATCTTACAAGCGAGCTTGTAAAAGTGGAGGTATTACCTCATTTTCTATGTTGTTTTTTTTTGTACACCATTCTGTGAATGGGTTTGCTACTTTAATATGTTTTACGTTTATGTTTTTCTGATACGATGTTGTGTTATTTTTCTTTAACAGATATGGAAAGAGGGAGTCGTATTGGGCGGTGTCCTAATAATTTTACTTCACTTCGCGGCGTAAAATTTTCGGGGATTGCGGGGAAATGTAACATATCTATTTCGCGAGTAGGTACTGCTTAAAGCAGGTACTGTTTATTGTCTATTAATTTTTTATTTTTTTATTTAACTTTGTTGGTTGGCGAAACTGCAACGACACCGGAAACGTCGTTCGGGGAAAGATGGCGGCGGACATAACTTAGTTTTGTGTGCGGGGGCAGATTTTCGGGGCGATTGGGATTATGGTGTGAGTTACCAAGGCGATGTAGCCTAGAAAGTTTGTTTTTACACGTCACGTGAGTGTGTGACAACTCTAATGGCACTGTAGCCGATTTATTTTGTTCAATCCCTCGCCGGATGCCGCGAGATAGTTTTGTCCGCGTGCTGATGTCAATTTACACCAAATTCATCGGGTAATGAACTGCCCGCAAGGATTCTTTGCTGGTGAATCCTTTGGCCGATGAGGTTCCCTCATGCCGCTTGATGGGTGAGGACCTTCCGTGCTCGTTTTGTTGGGTGGATTCCCTTTACTGATGAAGCGGCTCCTAGACTCTGGTTGGACCCGCCAACATTCCTTTGTTGTTCCTTTGGGCCGGTGAGATTCCCCATGCTGCCTGATGGATGGAGGCTCATCCGAGCTTTTTGTGTTGGGAGGACTCCCTTTAACCAAGCGCCCCATGACGTGCTGAATGGCGTTTTGGGGTTTGCTGTTAACGATTGCTGTTGAGGATTGCTCTTCACGATTGGGAGAGAATCACGACGACGGGAAGTACGCGTTTTTAATAACCAACCGTAATTTTTGATAACTCTCTCTCTCCAAATCTGATAGATGCCGAAGGTATTTATGTTTTTTTTGTTAACCTTTCTTTGATGTTATTTGCAAAGTGCAATAAAGCTTTCTTTTATATTTCACTAGAAAAATACTTTTATTCATTTATATGCATGATCTCTGATCCCTATCTCCACCATCCTGAGATGGATGTTCTTTTTACTCTGAGAGGCTGTCGGATGACAAAGGTAGGTAACCTACATAAAATAATATTACAAAATCTCTAGATAATTATCGAAAAAAAAAATTGAAAAAGATGTTGGCACCTCTGGGACTCGAACTCAAGACCTTCTCCTTTCCAGGCCGCTGCGCTAACCACTGCGCCAAGGTGTCGATATCCGATTCGGCCATTTATCACAATATATTAACTTTCTTTAAATATTTTGAAAAAAATGAAGATAATCACCGATTCGGCTAAAAATATGCTTCATTATACCAGTTTAATTAATATATTTATTATTTCAAAAACCCTTTTAACTTATGTACATTGCTTTTTATCAGTGAAACCTCTCCACGATTAATTAATAACAGTTTTTACATTAGAACCAGTTAAATCAATTTTGACGGCCTCCGACGGTTGTTGGATGCTGTCCACATTTGTCACATCGAATCCGCACAACATCGTTCCTAAGAGGAATTGCTTGGAGGTTGGGGCTTGAGAGAGGTGAGTACTCATGTGATGAAATTGTACACATTTTAAACATTTCTTCTTTGGAAAAACGTAGAAAGAAGTCTGATCTAATTTGCATATTTGAAATTATAAACAGTATTACTGATACACCTGCATTGTTACAACTCATCCAGTTCAACATCCCTTCCTGTAGACTCCGAAATAATGAATTGCTGTTCCTCAATCAACATTCTACTAATTATGGATACTATTCTCCCTTATCCAGAATGTCGAGACTTGTCAACGCAAGTCAAAGCATTGATTTTTTTGGTGTAAAACTAAATAACTTTCGGCAGTCGATACGCAATATTTAAAGCTTCTTCATGCTTTGACTTTTAGTGTCTTCTACATATATGTACTTTTTAAATTTTATATTGTCATCGCTATTAATTTACATGTGCTCTCCCTTCGCTGTCGTCTCTGTTTTTTTATTCGTGTTATTATTATGTTTTACTATACTGTTGTCCGTAAATAAATAAATAAATAAATCTCTGCACAGAAGAAAAAAACCCTGAAGAAAAAAACCCTCATGGCCATGTCATCTTTAGAAACTGGAGGCTCTGTTCAGGGAAGGAAGGAGGGGAAGTTATGGGAAGGAAATAGGTATGAGGGGTGGGAAGGAATCTGGGAGTCAGTATGTCCAAGAGTGACGGGCTAATAATTATTCCTTTCACTACAGTACAAGTCGGTGGGTCGAGACAGTCCGGTTCTTGAGTTCTCCTTCAACCAGTCTCTCCCGATCCGGCACGCCACGCAGTTGGAGGGCAAACGCATCCGTCGCCAACATCCTGACAAATCCCACCACATGAACGCGGGCAATTCTGCTAAGTCACCAAACATAGCGAACTGCTTGAGGACACCTGTGGCAGAGGTGTTTGTTATCCAATGAATGAAATTATTATTAATGTTATTCAGTGTAACCGATCTCACATTAGTTTCTACTTGTTAATTTTATTGTACTGATGTAATCTACATTGAACATGTACTTTTTTAGTTGTAATGTTGCCAATTTAATTTAATAAAGATATATTATTATTGACCATTGTTGACCAGTGTAACACAGGTCAACAATGGTTTTGTTGGCCTTGATATGAAAGTGGTTCTGAATCATTTTATGCTAACAATTTATGAAACTATGAATGATTTTGGAATATTGGCTCTAGTTTTTGTGATTTTTTATGATATCTTCTATCATCATTACATAGTATAAAGTAAAGTCGCTCCCGTTGTCTGTACGCTTAGATCTTTTAAACTACGCAACGGATTTTCATGCGGTTTTCACCAATAGATAGAGTGATTCATGAGGAAGGTTTTTAAGCATATAATTTGTCAAGGTTTTGTATAAATTGGTTGAAATATATAATATATGTGGCAGCGGCAGCGGGCTGCGGCCGATAGGCAGCGGGTTGGCAAGCGGGCGATCTGGATTTGATATGTATGCAAATTAACAGATGGCGTTGATTATAAAGGTTGGGTAATTGCGTAGATGGCGTTGTGTTTCGTTAGTCACAGCAACGTGTGGTTGGGTCTGCTAGTTTAAAATAATTAGCAGTGAAAGTTGGCTCTTCAGAACTAGAGTTATTAATAGATGTTTAGTTTTTTAGTGAAATTTCTTTTACTGCAACATCACGTGACCCCCCACCCCCCGCATACCTCATGTGGAGAATCATCATACCTAACTTAATATGTAGGGGCGGAAGTATAATTTTTTCTCTACTTAACAACGGCTCATTTAGAACATTGGCTTTACCAACAATTAAGGATTCTCCACATGAGGCATGCGGGGGGGGGGGGTCACGTGATATTGCAGAAGGCGAATTTCATCAAAAAACTTAAAGTACTGAATAGTACTGATAGTACTGAAGAGCAGACTTACACTGCTAATTATTTTAAACTAGCAGACCAAACCACACGTTGCTGTGACTAACGAAACACAACGCCATCTACTGACAACGCAGTTACTTAACCTTTATAACCAACGCCATCTGTTAATTTGCATACATATCAAATCTAGATCGCCCGCTTGCTTGCCAGCCCGCTGCCTATCGCCCGCAGCCCATATTTTATATATTTGTTGTCACATATGTTATATTTTTCAACCAACTTACACAAAACCTTGACAAATTATATACCTTCAAACCTTACTCGTGAATCACTCTATCTATTGGTGAAAACCGCATGAAAATCGGTTGCGTAGTTTAAAAGATCCAAGCGTACAGACAACGGGAGAGTCTTTACTTTATACTATGTAAATGATGATATAAAATACGCCAAAATCATAAAAACTAGAGCCAATTCAGTACTTTCATGAATGTACCCGAAAACTGGGTACTTGAAAAATCCGCAGAGATATCCAGGGCAACAAAAAAAATACACTTTTTGTTGAGCTGTGTTATTAATGGTTCCCGGGGTGACGGTACCCATACCCGCCTCCCAAATTGTAAATAGTCAAAGCAATCGGTCAGTGGCTGAGTTGGCATCGCGTTTGGCTAAGTCCTCCATCACACTAGCAACATTCTCCGCTTACTGTGGTGATAGTAGGAGATTTTCAAATATTGTCATGGAATTAATTTTTTAAGTTCGGTGGGGGTGCGGTGGAACCTTATTTAATATTAACATTAAGTCGGCGTAAGCAAAATATTTTCCATGAACTCATCTCTTCTACTACCGTGCAAGACGATGGGTTGAAAGCTAGTGGGTAGACCTGAACAAATCTCACTCCATGAACCCGGGCACCCCTGCTTAATGACCAAATGTAGCGAACGCTTAGAGTGACCTACCGAAGAAGCGTTGATTATCCAATGATTAGCCCCCAGGCTGTGTTATATATCCGCCCCCAAAGTTAGCCGCGACTCTACGGTGTCATCAAACAAAACCATCAACAATATTTTTAATAAAAGTTATATAAATAAGAGGGAAAAACATGTTTTTAATTCGATTTATTCGTTTGCTTTTTTGAAGTGTGATATCGAGTATCAACATAGGTCCAGCAAATAAGGGAGGTAGATTTGAAGAAGTCTTTTTAGAAATGGGAGGAAGGTAAGTTTAAGAAAATTATTTACACAGACTTAAAACTATATTAACATAAACGTTGGACTATCACATCTCGGGGTCATGAATTACCACTGTCCGTGGGAAGCATAATGATGAGCTCCATGATGGGCACCATGAGAAGCAGCGGCGACAGCGGAGTAGTGAGCTGCTTTGGCGTGGGCAACCTCGGGGGTGTCTACTACGCGACCATCATGACCGATGGGGGCGGCTCCATGAGGATAGACAGAGGGGACACCATAGACTTCATGAGCGAGTCCTCCGTAGACTCCGTGGGATCCAGCGATTCCGTGGGAAAGTCGGGCAACAGCGGAAGAATGGGCGATCTTAGCGTGAGCAACCTCGGGGGTATCTACGACAACACCATCATGGGCCAGAGGAGCGAGTCCATGAGCGTACACGCCATGGGCGCCATAGACGGAGGGAACTCCATAACCATGAGCATGAGCGCCATAGACTCCATGAGCTCCATGGGAAGCGGCAGCGATAGCGGAGAAGTGGGCGGCCTTAGCGTGGGCAACCTCGGGTGTGTCTACAACGCGTCCATCATGACCGATGGGGGCGGCTCCATGAGCCCAGGCACCATGAGCACCATAAACTCCAGCACCGTAGACGCCATGGGCGGCTACTCCCCACTGTCCATGATCCTGGCTCTCGGCCAGACCTTCTCCCTTCCATTGTCCATCTTCGTGGTGTCCCCAGGGATTGGCAGCGACTACCGCTCCGACACACACCAGAGTTGCGAAAAACTAGAAAATAAAGAAAAAAATCAGAATCCCTTCTTCGTAGCCCATAAAAGTATTAAAAATTGTTTGATTGACACTATCACAATGAAATTTATAACATGCTCTGTTATTTATTTTTTTAATTTTTTGTCCATTTTTTTGTTATCACTTGTCACTTGTCCCTACGTAAATATATTATCACACTTTGTCTTTCAAAGCTTATTGTACCAACTTACCAGAGCGTTCATGTTGATTGTTGAGTGAGCCTTTTCTGAGAGGAAAACTGCTTATGCCGTATGGGGAAAGAACGCAAGGCTTTATACCCAACGAAAGCCTTCCAAAATACTGTTCGTGGAAGGGGGAGGAAGGAGACTAACCATTTTAACACTGTTTTATTAACCCACAGCAGACATTCATTAAAAAAACAATGTTTGTACCTACCAGTTTGGTTTTTATGTTGAATTTTTAAGAATGCCTCCGTGAGGTATCACTTCATTAATTGATTTTTTTTTTGTAAATTCTAGAACTATCTAATAAGACCACAATAATGTTCTGTTTTCCGTAATAAATCCACAGTGTATTTCTGAAAGATTCGCATTCATATACAATGATTGATCTTATGATTTTTTTAAGACGCATTCTTTTTACAATGGCTCCACCTGGATGGTCTAGAGGTCTAGGTCTAAATAGTTCCCTCAGTGCATTTGTCATCTTAGGGAATGCTGTGTTCAGTGTCTTTTAAAGGAAAGGAAGGAGAGGAAGTTCTGGAATGGGAAAATGTGTGATGGGTGGGTAGGAATCTGGAATCAGTATTGGGTCGGGAGGAACCATCTCAAATGTCTCCAAAGGTCTCCTGCAACTAGTCTCTTTCGATCCGACCCGCCTTGCAGTGGTCAGTAGTATCCGCCGCAAAGACCTTGACAAACCTCACTCCATGAACCGTGTGCACGCCTGTGCCTAAACTAAACGTAGCAAAACAATTGGGGTGACCTACGGAAGAGGTTGGACTTTGTTTATCCGATAAATGGTTCCCGGGGCGGCGGTATCAAGCTTCTCAAATTGATTGATTCAATATCACTTTTGTTTCTTTTCTTCATCAGCTATTCGTCAATCAAGCCAACACAGCGGGGTTTAAAGGGTTCACGTGTAGGTAAAGTGGCATAGGTAATTCTTTTCTAAAATTGTCGTGATATATTTATTGTTTATTAGCGAGAACCCGGCATGCGTTTCAATGCCATTTAATTAAAGAAATTATTTCACCCTGCGTGTCCTTTCCCATGCGTCCGCGTTCGTTGCCCCCGTTCCCCTCCCGAATCCGTTTCCCCTTCCACCTTCTTCGCCTTTCCCCTCGATCCCATCTCTCGCCCTCCCACCTTCTCTTCATACCACTAAAATATGTGAAATACACACATTTTTCAAACGGTTAGGGCTCCACCCGTTGTGAAATTTTTACCCAAATTTCATAACGCCATAATAAGATTATGTACTTTAGGGTGTGTGCGCATAATAACTCCCATAAAGTTTCATCCCAATCGGATGATTTGTAAAGGAAACAATTTCATAACGCTAGAGCTCACCAATATACATAGAAACCTTTGCGGGCATGCCCAACACAAATTACCAAAGTTTCAATGCAATTGGATGAATGTTTTAGGTACCGCGTGACAAACAAAGAAACATTCATTTTCATATATTAATATTATGCCGTGTTGTGCGACCTCCTTCTTAAGTAACGTTTCGGACAACGTTGTAGGGTCCATCATCAGAGCAAATGTGTAATCTGCTGATGAAGGAGTTAGCGACACGGCGTAATACTTCAAAATACATCACTTAATGGTTTTGGCCGTGAAATTCTCATTTTCATAGTATTTATTCGAAAATTGTTGAAAATTTGAAATTATTTGTTTTAATATTATGTAAGCGTATTTAATAACTCAATAACGTATTTCGACGAACGGATAACTCTAGAAGATTTTATACTTAATATTTTTTACACGTAGTGACTTATCATTTGTCAATTTGACTAACACTGCTGACAACCTTCACAAAATAAATTTATTTTTATAACAAATTTTTGTAAGGAAAGTAAACATATTCGTTATTATTACAGCTTTTATTTTTAAAGGATAATAATGCTTCGGCTCTTACTTTTTGATAGCTAAATTATTGGTGATATGAACCTCAAGAAAATTGAGGAAAAAATATTCTTTTATCGAAAAGCATTTTTGCATTAGAAAACAAAATTGGAACTTATAGAAATTCATTAAACTCTTTTACTTCTACCATCATGTACGTAGATTAATCTCTCTAGGTGCACTTTGGTGGGGACATCTTGCATAATGTCGCTTATTTCATAACATAGCTTAGCGTTATTTTACATAACTTTTCAGGAGGAACAAAAGACCATTTAATTTAAATTAAACGTTTAGGTTAAATATTATAACACCTTCAAAAATAGTTATTGATTGGTTTCCCATTTTACATTGTTAATTTACCTAACATAGCCCACGTCATCTTTAGCATGCTCTGTGGTCGGCAATTTTTAGTAAATGAATGAGGAAGACCTAAGAAGGAAAACGTGTGGGTAGGAATCTAGGGGTCAGGAGCGGGTTCAGAAGTGACGTGTGTGAATCCATCCCTTCCACTGACGTTTAAGGCAATGGGTTGAAAGATTCTAGCCCGGTCCGGCCCACCACGCAGCTGTCTGGACTAATCTTACTCCGTGAACCCAGAAATCTTTGCTTAGTGTTCAAACTAACCTATCGATCAAATGTGACCTATCGTTGGTTATCTAATGATTCCCGGGCTGTGGTGCATACCGGCCCCCCAAGTAAACCTCAAACGTGTCTTCAAACAAAATTTTAAACAATATTTTTAATAACACAGTTATGTAAAAATAAGAAGCAATAAACATTTTTTACTCGATTTATTTCGTTTGCTTTTATGAGGTGCGATATTGTAAGTATCAACATAGATCTAGCAAATAAGGGAGGTAGATTTGAAAAAGTCTTTTCAGGAGTGGGAGGAAGGTAAGATTATGAAAATTATTTACACAGACTTAAAACTACATTAACATGAACGTTGGCTAGCACATCTCGGGGTTATGAATTACCACTGTCCGTGGGAAGCATAATGATGAGCTCCATGATGGGCACCATGAGAAGCAGCGGCAACAGCGGAGTAGTGAGCTGCCTTGGCGTGGGCAACCTCGGGGGTGTCTACTACGCGGCCATCATGACCGATGGGGGCGGCTCCATGAGCCCAGGCACCATGGGCACCATAGACGGAGGGGACTCCATAGACTCCATGAGCTAGTCCTCCATAAACTCCGTGGGATCCAGCGATTCCGTGGGAAAGACGGGCTACAGCGGAGGAGTGGGCGATCTTAGCGTGAGCAACCTCGGGGGTATCTACGACAACACCATCATGGGCCAGAGGAGCGAGTCCATGAGCATACACACCATGGGCACCGTAGACGGAGGGAACTCCATAACCATGAGCATGAGCGCCATAGACTCCATGAGCTCCATGGGAAGCGGCAGCGATAGCGGAAAAGTGAGCGGCCTTAGCGTGGGCAACCTCAGGGGTGTCTACGACGCGTCCATCATGACCGATGGGGGCGGCTCCATGAGCCCAGGCACCATGAGCACCATAAGCTCCGGCACCATAAACTCCATGGGCGGCTACTCCCCACTGTCCATGATCCTGGCTCTCGACCAGACCTTCTCCCTTCCATTGTCCATCTTCATGGTGTCCAGCCCAACCATGGGCGGATACCACAGCTCCGACACACACCAGAGTTGCGAAAAACTAGAAAAAAAAAATCAGAATCATTTCTTTATAACTTATAAAAGTATTATAAATTTGTTTTTTTGGCAATAAGTGGTACAATGAAGTTTATAAAACTCTTGGTTATTTAACACTCCTAAACTATGACGCCGATCGGAAACGAATTTGTTTTTTATTATCACTTATCACTTGTCACTACGTAAATCACATATTATCACAGATTGTCCTTCAAAGCAGATTGCACCAACTTACCAGAGCGTTCATGTTGATTGTGTGGTGAGCCTTTTCTGAGAGGAAAACTGCTTGTGCCGTAAGGGGAGAGAACGCGAGGCTTTATACCCAGCGAAAGCCTTCGAAAATTCTGTTTTTGAGAAGGGGGAGGGAGGATGGAGACTGGCCAACACAGTTTTGTACCTATATTATTTGCGGTAATTGAACATTCTAAAAGAAATGTTTGTGTGCCAATCTGATTTGTTATTATGTTAATCATTTAAGTATACCCGTGTATGGGATCACTTTATTAATTGATTTGTAACAAGACCACAATGGGTGGTTCTATTTTATTCCATGTACATACATTATTGTTCTTGTGTTTTTTTGTAACCTGCATTAAACCAATTTATTCAATTTTACATTTTCTTATTTTTTCATGAAAGAAACAAATACATCAGTTAGTCGTCAATCAAGCCAACACAAACATGTTGTTCAAACTTTGCAAATACGCTTTGTGACATATTTTTTTTAAATGAAAACAAGTAACAAATATTAATATCAATCTTATCTTCCATTAATCTTATCCTGACGAAGAAAACTTTGTTTTCGAAACATTTTTTTTTTTTTAAAGTGAATAACCGCACAAGAATCTCAACTGCTCCCGTCTGGAGCCAGTGAGAGTATGGCATCCCCAATTGGGGTATGTTGTGAGGCTGAAGGTAGTGGGGAGGGGAAGGAGGTGGAGAAGAGGAAGGTTGGGAAGTACCTGGCTATTCAAATCTGGTCACCAAACACGGCTAAAGCCATTTTCAAGTAACGTTTCAATTCTGAATGGTGGTCTTACACCAGGGCGATACTGATAGTATCTTCCACTCTGGAACATGCCGCAAATATACTATATATTATTTTAGATGAATTAATTGTGAAATAACACAAATTAATCAAATAAAATTTATTTGCGCACGCCGGGTTCGAACCCGCGACCTCCGGACTGTGAGTCAAGAGTCTTACCCACTGGACTACGGAGGTCGTGTTTTAACAAAGTTATAACTTTTCATTTAATTAACAAACATGTTCATATTTTCATGTAAAGTTGCATCTTCAACTTACTTTTTGTCGTTTCATGTAAAAATAATAAATGAAAAAATCACAAAATTTCATAAATATTTTTCAAATTGCTGTCGGAAACTTTGAATTCATTAAAATATGAAATGTATTGCATTGCACTTCATCTGTACACATTCTAGAATAAATTCTTATTGACTTGAATACAAAGCTTGGTATTTTCTCTTTCTAATGCCGTTTAGATCTTATTTCTAATCAAACTAGTAAGGGAGACACAACGATGTCTATGATACCAACATCAGTTGTCCAAAAACCGAAAAATAGACTTGACGGGTTAAATACTATAATACCTTAATATATTTCTATGATTCGTTTCCCATTTTACATTATTCTTCTTATTGACACCTTTTGGCTAAAAATATGCAATTTGCATCATTATACCGGTTAAATCAAAATGAATATATTATTTAAAAAAACTCCTTTAAATTAAGTACATTATTTTTTATCAGTAAATAAAACATCTTCACCATTAATTATCAGTTTTTAAAGTAGAAAGAGTTAAATTAATTGTGATGGCTTCCGGAGGTCGCGGGTTAAAATCTTTGTAAAACACCCCTTTTATTTCATTAATATTTAACAGCCAACCAGGTTTCGCTTAGCTCAAGCTTCGACAGGACTTAATATAACCCCTCCGAATTTTTGCGAATATTCACTTATAATGTCTCAAACGAAATGACATTTTACGAAAACTTTGTGTTATTACCGCTTCACAATTAAAGCTCTATAATTGAAATATTTCTGAACGTAGCCGAATAGTAAAAACTGTTTTAGAAAGGTTACAAAATAAGCTTTCGAATTATTATATTACAAATAAATATAAACATTTGTAAATATTAAAATTTAAAATGCAAATATAAAAAAATGTAAAAATGACTCACGTGATGTTTTTATGTGAAAACGGTACTAAAATCAGAGATTACGTAAAAAACAATACTTATTCTATTATATAAATGTAAAATAAACACTTTTTTCACCTTACTTTATTATCATTTCATATAAAAATATTTAATAAAAATTAACAAAGTCGAGTGCGGTCGAGCCGCCCGTAGGAAATTTGGCGGGTAAAATTATATGTCAGACCGCGCGAATGACAGAATATTCTTGTTATGTATTTCTATGGACAACTTGATAGGAATGTACAGCTTGATCCGCTATCGACGTTTTACTTTTTGTTTTAGGTATGTCACTAAATGAATAACGGAGCTAGAACGATTTCTATGGAGACACGCGTTGACGTATAAACACGCTTATTAATAATAATAATAATAATAATCTTTATTCAATGAAATAATAACAATATAACTAAAAAAAAAAATTACATGCTCAAAGTAGTTTACAAATAGATTACATCAATCAGTACAGAAAAATTAACAAATAGGAAGTAACGTAAGAAAGGTTACACAGGAGTAGTATAGTTATACAGTATTTTTAGTTGTGCATAGCCTGCCTCACTAGGTGAACCTGTATTGAGGCAGAATTTTTGTTAATTGTTTCTCGCAATTTTATCTATGGTTTTTTTATAAATGTGTAAAGTAGGTTTCCATACAGCAAAAACTTTATTTTAGTGAACATTATTGTTTGCAAATACCTACACAATTCATAAACTGCAAGGTTATTACTACAATAACAACTGTCAATGACTGGGCGTTTGGGTGAGGGCACCAGTATAGGCTCGATCATTAGAATGTATCCATATTTTAACATATTTTTTAAACTCTCTCTGTGTTTGACTCAGTTTGATTTTTTCTGGGAGAATGTTGAATATTTTTGTGGCAAAGTATCTAAAGCTAGGTTGACCAAAGGTGGAAGAGTATAGATAGTGTATTGTACTTGACTGCTATCGTATTTTTACCGCATACATCTGCTTAAGTTGGCAACTAAAGATAATTATTTTTTTAAATATTACAATAACTTTGTAAACATCACATTTATTTTACATACTTTACGCCGACCGGGTTTGCTACAACCGGAGCTTCTTCGGGGCAGTAAAATGCTCTACTAATACTAAGTTCCATGTGTGTTATAGACAATATATGATTTAACAAATTGGGCTGGACTCCTCAAGTGAAGGAGGAAGAAGACATAAGTGTAGATGGAGAATTTGGAAGGGAACGTGTCAAAGAACATTTTAGATGTTTACACAGCACTGGATTTTCGGCATATGGTTTTGCAATTTGATCGAAAACGACCATAAATTTGATAGAAACTCAGGCGCCACCCTGAAAATAATAATAATACTTGGATGACTTACATAGCGCTGTTTTTGTGAAAAATCACCTCAAGGGCGCTGTACAAACTTATAATACATTTCAAATATCTAAAAAAAACTACAAGCCAAACAAACAATTAAAAACAACTTAGGGCTAAAAATTGCATACACCGTTTCATTGATCACCGATACGAAAATATATGTACAATATTTTGACTAATGAACGCGATGCTGCCTAAAAATTAATGAGAACAGGGCCATACTTACCTGGGAGGTCGCTTGAAATTAACACTGTATATTGTTCATTTAAAGAAATTTAGAAAGAGTTCGCCACAGAGGACATAATTGTGAACACATATTATTTAATCCTGAAAAATATTTTAATATTGATATGTAATAAATTCTTTGATGAGTGTATTTTGGAAAGTAAAAGCAACATTTAATGGTGGGTGGTGCAGTAGTACCTATAAGGATTTGATCTTCCTAAATGTGATTCGTCAAGAGACAGATTTTTTTTATTTTTTTTTTATTTATTTATT
This sequence comes from Limnephilus marmoratus, assembly GCA_917880885.1. Classification (NCBI taxonomy): domain Eukaryota; kingdom Metazoa; phylum Arthropoda; class Insecta; order Trichoptera; family Limnephilidae; genus Limnephilus; species Limnephilus marmoratus. Next base: position 4,095,140 of record OU862927.1, on the reverse strand, counting down.
TTATACATTTTACAAATATAAGACAAAAAGTCCCGATAAACTACTTTTTAGCAGTTTGTCTAACGGGTTCTTTACAATAAAGATCTTATTATAGAGATTTAAATAGTTACATTTTTACAGTTAAAGATATAAAATAAAATTAATTTTTTTTACAGAAATATACTTAAGTAGATACATTTTTACAATTATAGATATAAGATAAAATTAAATTTTTTACAGAAATATACTTAGATAAAAAAAAAAATATATGAAAACATGAATAACAATTTTAAAGTCTTTAGAATAAGTAATATGTTATTGTAAGCTAATACAAATGAATTCTTTCCATAAGCCAAGTCTTCAGTAAGTTCATTAATTGTTTGTTTTGGGTACAGTTTTTAATTTCAGCTGGAAGCATATTTAAACAACTGGGAATCATGTAATTTAACGTTCTTTGTCCATATTTATTTGTATGTTTAGGTACAATTAGTCCTTCATTAAAGTTAAAACGAGTATTATGGTTGTGTTCCAGCCTGTTTATATATAAAGGGTTATTTATGTGCTGAAATATAATTTTGTACCACATAATTGCTCTCACTGAAAGAATTTTGAGACTTTGATAAAAGTATGGAATATTATGCCTTTCTTTGTATAAATTTTTTTCAGCTAATAATTTAACCAATGAATTTTGCACTGATTGAACATGGTCTATATTTGTTTTACAAGAAAATCCCCAAGCTGTTATTCCATACCTTATAACAGATTCAGCTAGAGATAAATAAATTATTCGAAGTGTGCAGAGAGGAACAAAAAATTTTAGTTTATACAATCTGTTTACAATTGATCTTAATCGTGCACAAACTTTGTTTATTTGTATATCCCACTTGAAAAAGCAATCAATAATAACACCTAAATAAACATACTCTTTAACTAGTTCCATATTTTCACATGTACACGATGCTGGAATACCATTGTGTAAGCAATCTGATGTATGTGTCTTTATTTCAGGTGTAATACATACCTTAACATTAGGGGATCTTATGTGTAACAATTTAGTTTTTTTGGCATTTATAATTAAGCCAGAGTCGTGAGACCATTTTAAGAGTTCAATGTAGTCTTTTTGTAAAAGATCTATACAAGTTTGCAAATCACTGCTAGAAATAACTAAAGCAGTATCATCCGCGTATACAAAGTACTTTACATGTCTAAAAATGAATTTAATAAAAGATACATATATAATATACAGGATTGGACCTAGTATGGAACCTTGAGGAACGCCGGCAAAAAACTTCTTTTTTTTACTTAAAGATTTTAAGAGTTTTAATTTCATGCATCGGTTGTTTAGGTAATTTTCAAAAAGTTTTAGTAGTTTTCCTCTTATTCCTATAATTTCTAGTATTTTAAGTAATTTACCGTGATCAATGGTATCAAAAGCTTTCGAATAATCTATAAATAAGACTAATGTATGTTTTTTACAGTTTAATTCATTATTTATCATGTTGGAAAATTTTTGAAGCAGCAATTCGGTACTCTTTTTTTTTTGGAAACCGTATTGATTAGTGTCTATTATAGAAAAATCTTCTAAATATTTTATTAATTTTATTTGAATATATTTTTCAAGAATTTTTTCTAGAGATGGCAAGATACTAATTGGTCTGTAGTTACCCAATACAGTGTGGTCACCTCCCTTATATATAGGTCTTATAATACTACATTTTAAATCATCGGGGATTTTAGCTTGAAATAAGATTCTGTTTATAAAATGGGTTATAATTGGACCAAGGATTAAAATATGTTTTTTAATATCTTTCATCCTGATATTATCAATTCCTGGGGAAGAAATCTTCATTTGTCTAACAATACTTTCTATATCCGCCGCTTTTGCCCTCGGTAGGTACATGCTTTGAGGCATCGCCTCTGGTTCAAATTCAGTTGTCTTATGATTGCACTTGTGTAACATATTGTAAACACTTTCAGAGAAATAATCAACAAAATCATTAATTAAAACTTCTTTTGTTCGATCTTTCAACAGATATTTAGAAGCATTTTCATCACAGTCATTTTTACATTTAGTTCCTAAAATTTTATTACACTCCTCCCATGTTTTTTTTGAATCTTGAAAATAGTTTTTGAATTTATCATTATAGTAAGAAGTTTTTAGTTTAACTAATAATTTATTTAACACATTTCTAAAACATTTATATTCTTTCTCGTAATATTTGTTTGTCGGAGCATTTTTCCAACGTTTATATAAGTTATCTCTTTTTTTAATTTTACATAAAACATCGGAAGATATCCAATCGTTTTTCGCATAAGGCCGGGTTTTGGATTTTTTACTTATCACAATTGTGCTATTTTTATACAAATCATCAAAATATTTTTGAAATTTTGAGTAAATAATGGTACAGTCATTTTCTTCTAGAAGTGATTTCCAATCATAATTTTGGACATTATTATCGATATGTCTCTGCGAAAGAATCGTTATATTTTCAGTTTTGTTTAAGTTTATTTTTTCTTTAGAATCTAACCGAACATTTATAGCCGTGGTGTGGTGATCTGCAATGTTATAATCACATACGCATGAGGAGATTGAACTCACACCTGTAAAAGCTCCAGCGGATTGTCTTCCGCTAATCCTTACAAAAAAATGATCGATACACGAGCTGTTTATTTGCTGTTGAACTATCACTTCTCTTGTTACGTCATTTATACATTTTATTAAATAATTATTTGCAAGGATATTTTCATAAGTTATTATGACTGAATCATTTCTATTTAATAAATTTAAATTGATGTCACCAAAATATATGACACTTTCATTTGGGTCAATATTATTTTTAAACACAGAAGATATTTCAGACAAAAATGCTTGTTTATTGAGATTCGGAGGTCGGTATATAGCTAAAAGATTTAAATTTTTATTATTTTTAAGTGTCAATTTTCCAAAAACGTTTTCAAAATATATTGTGTCTATAAATATTTGCGAGAAGGTAAGATTATTTTTTACATATAACAAAATACCTCCACCGGATTTGTTACTTCTGCAATAGTGATATGAATTAAATCCGGGAATTTCATAGAAACCAACTTGTTCTGAACGTATTGCTGTTTCACAAAGCATAAGTATGTCAATGTGATTTATACAGTTTTTAAAATAAGCATGAAAGAGGTCCCAATACTTGCACATCGACCTAATGTTTAGTTCTACACAAGTTAGATTATTTGTTTCACATTTTCTTGTAGTCTGCATTTGAATCCATTCATGCAAATTATTAACTTTACAATAATTTACATCTCTTTCATCATCAATATAACTAAAAGACATTTTTTATTTGAAAATATTCACCTGAAATCCTACCATCAGTATGCTTAGAATGTAATAGGAGCAAAAATATAAATAAACAATTATTTTAATGAGAAGGTAACATGTCACAATGTTTTCAATATAAAGTGAATTTGTTTTAGTCATACAGTTTGACATATACATTAAAAGCCTTACATTCATTTGCTGCCAACAACAGTATAGTGAGAGTTTACATATCACATATACATGTAAATTAAATTGATGATCTTCATTAATGTTAATTATCAAAGTACTAAAATATAACAAAAATATATTTAAAATATATTGTTGCATTTTTTTTGATATGATAAAATTAATATTCAATATTTTGTTCAGCAATTGCGAGCATTTTTTTATATACCTTACAGTTGTTTTTGTCATTTGCTCTATGATTAACTGGAAATGTCAATTTATATTTTTCATTTTGAATACAACAGTTTTTGCAATTTGGTTGTTTGTCCTTGTTCCCGCAATCGCTGTGTGTGTGATCGAGACCGCAGTAACTGCAAACAGGCTTTTCGTCCTTCTCTCTCTGCAGACATCTTGCAGTACCATGTCCGAAGCGTAAACAGTGGTAACATTGCATAACTGGATTTGCGTCTTCAAAAAAGATTCTTTGGTATCCGATTTTAATTTTATCTTTGTTTAAGAGTATTCTCCGGGTTTCACTATCTACTTCGACCACATAGTTAGATGTATCATTAAATTTATTTTTAATTATTTTCTTGATGTTGAAGACAGGTTTATGTTCATTATTTTCTGACATAATTTTAATTTCTTCATTTTGTTCGATGATGTCACAAGTGAAATCTTCTTTATCATAATCATTAAATATTCCCTTGAAAATTAAAGTAGGTTTCTTTTTTGATAATTTTTTAGTATCGATATCATTTATTACTTTTGAGATCTCCATTTGTAATTTTTCCGCGTCCTCTTTTTTTAAACACTCAATGATGATTCTGTTTCGAGATATTTTTTTGATGCCTTCAATACATATTCCCAGTTTACTAATTTTAATATGTTTTTGTATTTTTTTAAGTATTGAGTCAGAAGTGTCACTGCTTGTTTTAGGACTAATCATTAGACAATATTTATTTTTTATATTTTTTTGTTTATTTTGAGGGTAATCATATGTTTTATCTCTATTAGCGATTTCTGTTTTATTTTTATCTTCTGACATTTCAATTGCCAGGTGACCTAATTGATGTGTAAGGACTCGAGTAATTTTAATTCAGTAAGAAAAGCCTAATTCATAAAAACAATATAGGTATAAGGTTGGATAACTTAGAGGCACTTGAACTAAGGAAAGCCATAAACACTAATAGTAAGATAGTTAAAAACCAACTATATTTAAATAAAAGTCCTGTACTAAGATTGTTCCTTATTGACAAAGAACACTCCCGTTGCCATATTATCTATAACACACATGTAACTTAATGTTAGTAGAATATTATACTGCCCTGAAGAAGCTATGGTTGTAGCGAAACCTGGTCGGCGTAAAGTAAATGAAGTAAAAGTGGTGTTTACAAAGATATTGTTTTGTTTTAAATTATAATGTTACACTACAAAGTATTTGCTTCCTTCGATAAATTTTAATTCATTCATTTTAAAATGTATTTATTAAAAATTTTATTTATTAATTATTTAGGGCACGCTACGAGTGATACTTATTGCCCTGGTGAAAAACCACTTCATGAAGTAAGATTTGTCCAGGTCTGCCACCAGCTGCGTGGCGGACCGGACCGGGCTGGATGTTGCAGAAGCGTTGGTTATTTAATGAATGATTCCCCGGGCTGTGGTGCAAACCCGCCATTCCGAGTTACACCAAACGTTAACTTTTTGATTTTATCTCTTCAAACTAAACTTTCAACATTTTTTTTTTTTCAACACAAAATAAGAAGACAAAACGTATTTTTAATTCGATTTATTCGTTTGCTTTTTTTGAAATGTGATATCGAGTATCAACATAGGTCCAGCAAATAAGGGAGGTAGATTTGAAGAAGCCTTTTTAGAAATGGGAGGAAGATGAGATTATGAAAATTATTTACACAGACTTAAAACTATTTTAACATAAACGTTGGGCTATCACATCTCGGGGTTATGAATTACCACTGTCCGTGGGAAGCATAATGATGAGCTCCGTGGTGGGCACCATGAGAAGCAGCGGCGACAGCGGAGTAGTGAGCTGCCTTGGCGTGGGCAACCTCGGGGGTGTCTACTACGCGACCATCATGACCAATGGGGGCGGCTCCATGAGCCCAGGCACCATGGGCACCGTAGACAGAGGGAACTCCATATACTCCATGGGCGAGTCCTCCATAAACTCCGTGGGATCCAGCGATTCCGTGGGAAAGACGGGCAACAGCAGAGGAGTGGGCGAGCTTAGCGTGGGCAACCTCGGGGGTATCTACGACAACACCATCATGGGCCAGAGGAGCGAGTCCATGAGCGTACACGCCATGGGCGCCATAGACGGAGGGAACTCCATAACCATGAGCATGAGCACCATAGACTCCATGAGCTCCATGAGAAGCGGCGGCGACAGCGGAGTAGTGGGCGGCCTTGGCGTGGGCAACCTCGGGGGTATCTACGACGCGTCCATCATGACCGATGGGGGCGGCTCCATGAGCCCAGGCACCATGAGCACCATAAGCTCCGGCACCGTAGACGCCATGGGCGGGTACTCCCCACTGTCCATGATCCTGGCTCTCGGCCAGACCTTCTCCCTTCCATTGTCCATCTTCATGGTGTCCAGCCCAACCATGGGCGGATACTACGGCTCCGACACACACCAGAGTTGCGAAAAACTAGAAAATAAAGAAAGAAAATCAGAAACTTTTGTTCGAAGATTATAAAAGTATTATAAATTATTTTATTGGCACTAATACAATGACATTTATAAAACTCTGTTATTTTTTTTAATGTCTCATCCATTACACTTTTAAACTTTGAAACTGATCGGATACGATATTTTTTTGTTATCACTTGTCACTTCGTAAATCACATATTATCACTGTTAGTCCTTCAAAGATATTTCACCAACTTACCAGAGCGTTCATGTTGATTGTGTGGTGAGCCTTTTCTGAGAGGAAAACTGCTTGTGCCGTGTGGGAAGAGAACGCTATGCTTTATACTCAACGAAAGCCTTCGAAAATTCTGTATTTGAGAAGGGGATGGTGACTAGCCAATTATAGCACTGTTTTGTACCTGTACTATTTACGGACATTGAATATTCTATCAAAAAAAATGTTAGTACCTATCTGTTTGGTTATTATGTTCAGTATTTAAGTGTGCTTATGTGTGGTAACACTTTATTAATGTTTTTTTCTTTCTTTTTATTGTTTTGAAATATGTATCAATACCACAGTAATGTTCGACGGGTTATTCTGTCAGCGCCCTTGAGGTGATTTTTCACAAAAACGGCGCTATATAAATCATCCAAATATTATTATTATTATTAATGAATCGACAAATAATATCGTATTTTTGTAAACATGTTCTATTCCACGCACTATGCACATACATTTTTATTCGTTTGATTTTTTTGTAACTTGCATAAAATACATGATACGATACGATACGATTGTACCACTCTAGCCAGGAGCACTCCTGTCCCGGTGAGACCGGTACACCTGGGGGCACTGATTTGTTAGGACTAGGAACACGTGCTCTGAGGATAGGGAGGAGATTGGAGTTAAATCGACCGGTATACATGGAAACCTAATTATCCAAAATTGGAATTTAGGAGGGGCAGGTGATTAGCGATGGATTGAGCCTTATTCTTTCCTTTCTTTATGCTTTCCTCTTTCTTGCCTCTTCTCGGCTATCCTTGGATATTCCTGACTATTTCTGGCTGTTCTTGGCTATTCTTGCACCTTCTTGGATCTTTTCATCTGTTCTTGACTTTCCTTTTATCTTGTTCTCCTTTACTCTTCTTGAGCGTTATGATTTTTTTTTTCTACTTTTCCTTTCCTTTTCTTTTTGCCTTCCTTCTTCTTGCCTCTTATCGGCTTTTCTTGCCTCTTCTTGCATCTTCTTGTCTTGTTGTTTATGTTGGACAGACTGGCCGGTCCTTTAACACTAGATTCAAAGAACACATGCGATCGTTTAAAAATAATAATAAAATAGAATCACAATTTGCTAAACAATCACTCACTTAGTGATAATAATAAACCATTTCCGTTGCACTTACAAAATAAAGGACGCAAACTCAATCTGTTAGAGCAGTTAGAAATTAATAAAAACTCTAATAATCAGAAAGCTATTTTAATTAATGAACAAACAAATATAATTCGCTCGCCACTTTTAGATATATTTAAATCCAGTCCAAATACCTAACTGTGCTATTAAGTAAATACATGAGTCATAGTGGGTTATCCAAGAGAATGATGACCATTTCAAATATCAATTGTATTATAAGGTAAATCCTGATGAATCATCAAGGGTTTATTTTATGGAATAATTAACGACCTTCAGTCAAATTTAAACAATCCAGTAATTGGGAAACTTAACCATTAATATTTCAGTCATTTTACTTAGAAGTTTAGGGACACAGGTAATAATAATTAAAAGCTATTCATTTTGTCATCATAAGTACCTGTCTAGAAATGACATAAATACATCGTCTGTAGGTGGTAACAACCACAGTTTGATAATGCCTTCAGAGGGCGAAACAGCTGTAACTCATAATAATAATTACGAAGCAGAAGCAGAACTTGTTTATAATAAACTGTTTTTATACATTGAATAATAATATTATTTAATATATAAAATAAATAAAAAATTAAAATGGAGTTCTACAAAATAAAATTAATAACAATAAACAATAAAAATAATTAAAAAAAACTCTTCTTGTATCTTCACGGATCTTCTTGGTTCTTCTATCGATTTATTCAATTTCACTTTTTCTTTATTTTTCATGAAACAAACAAACACATCAGCTAGTCGTTAATCTAACTAATAAAGTCGTGTTCATACATATATCGGTAGAGTTTCATCGATAAAATTCCTCAAACATTATCGAGATTTTTTTATGCCGCGTTGCCCTACCTCCTTCTTTAGCCAACGTTTCGGACAACGTTATAATGTCCATCATCAGAGTAGATGTGTAATCTGCTTAAGAAGAAGGTAGCGCAACACGTCATAACAGCCCCAATATCACGATTATACTTTTGGCCATGAAAATCTCAAATCTCCTCAAAAATTTGACATTATTACATGATATTATAAGCTTATTCTCAACAATGTATATCGCCGAACCGACAAACTATTTCTTCTAGAAAACTTCATAGTGATATTATGTTATACGAATACGCAAAGATCATTATTTGTCAATTTGACTAACAATATTAACAACTCACAATAGCGTTAATTTTTTAAAACAACAAAATTTAAAAAATATAAACAAGTTGGCAGTTTATAGATTTATTTTTAAACGGTATTAACGTTGAAACTATAACTCCGTGGTCGTGAAACTGCGGCCTGCGGCGGATATTTGTGCGGGCCGCACAAATATCTGCCATTTTCTTTTGAAATATAATATATTTTTTCATGTACTACATATATTATCCGTTTTTTGCGGCCCGCAAAAATGTCTGCCATTTTCTTTTTAAATATACTTTTTATGTAAAATTATATTGTAAGTTTTTTTCAAATATTTTAAAACGTTGATTTTAATTGATTGACTTTTGATTTTAAAACGCCCAGCTGGTTTTTGAAAACATCCGTCAAGTCGATTTTGAACGCGCGCATAGTGTACGTCACAGATTCTCAACGTGGGCTATAACGCCCCCTTGTGGTCATTTAAAACTTTCAAGGGGCAGTAGAAGACCTAGTGAAAATTAGAGGGCGTAGAGATGGCACAGTGAGGGCGTGGGTAGGTAAAGAAATGGTCAAAAAAAGATTAAAAAAACACGCTTGTCACGTATTAAAGACCCAGAGCAAATTAAAGGACGTAGAGATGGCACAGTGAGGGCGTGGGTAGGTAAATAAAATGTAAAAAGACCAAAAAACACGCTTATCACGTACTAATAAAGCAAATTAATCTTTAATATTGGATAATTTTTGTTATTGTATATTTTGTAATAATTTTTATCACGTGTGCGAAAATTCACACATTTCGATGAAAATTAAACAGAAAGATTCCATTACAGATCTACATAATTTTTTAAATTTAATATTATGATTTTACGTGTATAATTATTATTAAGAATTACAATATATCATGAATACAAAAAGGAAGGAGGCAGCAACGTGGTACTTATATACAAAAGAATTGCTCTTTTAACTTGCTGAACAGAGAGGTACAACCATTATTTTTTTCATACATTAAGTATTATTTGCATTAAAAATATTTTGTTATTTTAGGTAGGTAGGTACTTTTTTAATTTGAATTATATTGTAGTTTATTAAAAAGAGTGCCGTACAATATGACCAAAGTTTAGAAGAAATTATTTGATTACGTGGTTAAACAAAAAGTGTTGGTTTTAATTTCATAACAAATTATTTTGTTTTTAAGATGAAAGTGTATTTTTTTGTTTAGTGTACCTAAACAAATTAGGTTGAAAAAAAGTAATTTTGTTTTCTACCTTTTATTTTATGTCATTTGTTAATGACGTTCAAATATGTAATACCTACAATTTCTTTTTTTTTAAATTATTTACGAAGCGATTTAGGATTACGATTTCAAAAAGCATAAATAATTTATTTAAAATAAGGAGTGATAATTATGTTATGTTTATTTTTACTGAGACTGAATGATTAATAGATTTAAAAATAAAGGCTGATTGATTAAGATTGACTATTTTTTTTTAAAACATGACCTTATATGGAAGTTTCGGTTTCGGTTTCGGTTTCGGCCGTAAAAACTAGTTTCGGTCGGACACTATTAGGGTTTTCTTAATTGTTTTGTCATAAAGTTAATGCGTTATATTTTTCTCATTTAAGTGTGTTATATTTTTTAGGTTTTGTAAATATTTTATTTGCCACTACTTAGTATGTTTACAAAACCTAAAAAATATAACTCACTCAAATGAGTCGTAAGTCGTCTCAAAGTGTATTAACCGCAGTTTGTGAATGACCTTTTAAGTCGAAACAGCTGTAACAAAAATACGTACTAAAATACTTGCAGAACTTGATAATAACATTATTAAATTTAATGTCAACTAAATAAAAAAAATAAAAAATGGAGTTCTATGAATTAAACACAAAAACAATTAATATCGTATGTAGAAATTGGCGGTACTTAGCCCTTTAGCACGGTCTCTTCGGGCATGCCCTCGTCAGCGACCGAGTTCACCCTTTCGTTACAGAGACGAGTCACATGGTGTTAATCGAAACGATGAAGGTGTAAACCAGGGGTGGGGAACCTTTTCGGCGTCGGGGGCCATTTGGACGTTTGTGGTATCACCCGCGGGCCGCATCCATCGGCGGGGGAGGGGGGGGGGAGATATTTTTTTAATGAACTCAGATATTTTCCATACCACATGTGACGGGTATTTATTTTTTCAGGTTCTCCATAAAACAGATATACACTAAAATATTATGGAGAAGATTACTTTTTTTTTAAGTGTAGTTTTACTATATTGTGACGTATGTCAAAAGATAGACACTACTTGAAGAAGTATATTATAATAAGAGTAGGGGAGAATTTCGCAACTCATTTTTGACGTTGTATTCAAAACACGAGGCAGGTTTTAACTTAATATTGATTCTGCGTAAGAATCCACAAGCTTAAATAATAGTTACACATGGAACAATTCATTTTTCAGAAATTCACAATATATAGTATACATCTTAAAGGGAAAGCTTCAAAAGATACATGGGAATGTCTTCCTTCGATAAATTTGCAACTTGTTTTTTAATTTATTGTTATATTCTGAACAAAAAACTGGTTTAACTTAAATCTGTATGTGGGGAATTAAAACTACACTCAGAATATGAAAATGGTTTTTTTTTTATTCTGACAGCACACAGTCTGCGATGAGAATTTTATAACTGCACTTTGAATAAGAGAAGTGTTTCCTTCGAAATATGTCAGCAGATGAATCCATAACTGGAATTTTATCGTTACTTTCTGAGCATGAAAAACTGACTTTATATTAAGAATGAATCTCTCATAATATGTGTATGGTTTTCCTGCGAATTACGAATTTTGCAGCATATGTTTTACACAAAAAAATTATTCCTCTCGAAACATTAGAATGGTTTTCTTTGAAAATGCGTTAGCAGATTATTCAGCTACTGGAATTTTGACAAATCATTCGGAATATGAAACTGGTTTTAACTTAAGAGTGAATCTGCATGCAAGACCCCAGCTTTATTTGATACTGCAATCAGAATATGAAAATGGTTTTCCTCCAATTTTTGCACTTGGAACACATGGATGGTTTCCTTCGAAATGCGTCAGCAGATGAATCCGCAACAGGAATTTGCATTATGAAAACAATAGTGGTTTTAACTTAGGGACGTATCTGCATTTATGCAGGAAAACCGGAAAAATATATTTTTCCATCCTGAATAGAGTTGTCATCAGTACTGAGTTGTTTTTACAATATTAATTTCATTATCGTATAATACGTAAATAATAAGAAGAAAAAAGATGCAAAGAATGTCGGATCACGTATATATTTGTGTCTAACCTGATTTCTAGAAACATAGTTGCATATGTAAACACGTACCTGTCAGCTATGTTATAACTTTCTCTGGGTTTAGTAATAACTTTAAAATGTTGCTGAAACACCGTGAAAGCAAACCGTTCTCGCTTTCTGACGCCGTTGTAACGTTTTGTATTGCTTTCATTTGTTGTGCAGGCCGCGCCAAAAGTGCTCGCGGGCCGCACCAAAAAGCCTCGCGGGCCGCATGTGGCCCGCGGGCCGCAGGTTCCCCACCCCTGGTGTAAACGATGACCTGTAGTTGACCCCTCAGAACTTGACCTAATTTGGCAGAGGGTTAAAATATTTCCATTTTGCAATAAAATTTAAGTAAATGGAATATTTCTGAAGGTATCCAAAAACTAAAAACTGTTAAGCTCAGCTTTCGTTTTTTCTAACTCAAATTATTGACAAAAAAAATTATTAATTATCAATAAAAAATTTTAAAAATCAAGTAGGTAATAGTAATTATTAATAATAATAAATAAAAAATATTATTGACAACAAAATAAATAACATAAAAAATGTATTACAAACGTTATCTTCAACTCACTTTTTGTCGTTTCATGTAAAAATAATTAATAAGAAATTTGCAAAGTTCCATGAATTTTTATCAAATTACTGTCGGAATCTTTGGATTCATAAAGGTATGTATTTTAATGATTTTGCGGTCAGCTTTTAGATTTGAATATAAAGCTTCGTATTTTCTCTTTCTACCACATCGTTTAAAAATAATATACAGCATATTTAGGGCACGCAGCGAGTGATATTTATTGCACTGGTGAAAGACCATCTTACAGAATGAAATGGCATTGGCCGTGTTAGGTGATCAGATCTGAATAGCCGGGTACTTTATGGGCTTCCTCTTCCCCAGCTATTTACCCTCCACGCTATCTTTGGCCTCAACTAACCCTAAAAGAGCAAGCCATGGTTTATCTGAATCCTGACGGTCGGGAGCAGTTGTTGCTCTTATACGGGACAAAAATTAGAACCGAGAATAATAATAGATTAAAAAACATATATAAATATAGACGATATCTGATTTGTCGTTCCAAAGATCTGGACTGTTCGAGTACGATGGGTCGATTGACTCCTGCCCGGTCCGGCCCACCACGCAGCCGGTGCGGTGGGCCGACCTGGACAAATTTCACTTCATGAGCCCGGACACCAACTTTTAGTCACTAAGCAGGGATGTCCGAGTCATGGAGTAAGATTTGTCCAGGTCTGCCACCAGCTGCGTGGTGGGCCGGACCGGGCTGGATATAGCAGAAGCGTTGGTTATCCAATGAATTATTCCCCGGGCTGTGGTGTATATTACCCGCCATTCCAAGTTAACCCCAAACGCTAACTTTTTGCTTAAATCTGTTCAAACTAAACTATCAACATTTTTTTTAATTAACGCAGTTATGTAAATAAGAAGGCAAAACATATTTTTAATTCGATTTATTCGTTTGCTTTTTTGAAGTGTGATATCAAGTATCAACATAGGACCAGCAAATAAGGGAGGTAGATTTGAAGAAGTCTTTTTAGAAATGGGAGGAAGGTAAGATTATGATAGTTATTTACACAGACTTAAGACTATATTAACATAAACGTTGGGCAATCACATCTCGGGGTCATGAATTACCACTGTCCGTGGGAAGCATAATGATGAGCTCCATGATGGGCACCATGAGAAGCAGCGGCGACAGCGGAGTAGTGAGCTGCCTTGGCGTGGGCAACCTCGGGGGTATCTACTACGCGACCATCATGACCGATGGGGGCGGCTCCATGAGCCCAGGCACCATGGGCACCATAGACAGAGGGGACTCCATAGACTCCATGAGCGAGTCCTCCATAGACTCCATGGGATCCAGCGATTCCGTGGGAAAGACGGGCAACAGCAGAGGAGTGGGCGAGCTTAGCGTGGGCAACCTCGGGGGTATCTACGACAACACCATCATGGGCCAGAGGAGCGAGTCCATGAGCGTACACGCCATGGGCGCCATAGACGGAGGGAACTCCATAACCATGAGCATGAGCACCATAGACTCCATGAGCTCCATGAGAAGCAGCAGCGATAGCGGAGAAGTGAGCAGCCTTAGCGTGGGCAACCTCGGGGGTGTCTACGACGCGTCCATCATGGCCGATGGGGGCGGCTCCATGAGCCCAGGCACCATGAGCGCCATAAGCTCCGGCATAAACGCCATGAGCGGCTACTCCCCACTGTCCATGATCCTGGCTCTCGGCCAGACCTTCTCCCCTCCATTGTCCATCTTCATGGTGTCCCCAGGGATTGGCGGAGACCAGAGCTCCCATGCATAGGAATGCGAAAATCTGAAAGAAATCATTGTTTAAATAATTGTCAAATATCGCTAATTCGGATAATTGTTTACATTCAACAGTTTATTAAAACTTACCAGAGCGTTCATGTTGATTGTGTGGTGAGCCTTTTCTGAGAGGAAAACTGCTTGTGATGTGAGGGGCGAGAACGCAAGGCTTTATACCAACAGAAAGTCTTCCTGGGCCGGCCAAGGAGGGGGCAGATACCGATTAGCGGTACGGTATCCGAATACTATAGAATGTGATCTTGAAATTTGTTTTGATACGTTTTTTGCATTGTCCAGTTCGTTTTTCTGCTCCACATGTCAAATTAATTATTTCACGGCAATGTTAGTGATACATTTTTTCAAGTAAGTATAATATTTTTTCAAGTATATCAGATATTAGATAGACAAAAAAACTTCAACTGCATAATGTAGCTTTGAACTAATGTTATTGCAAACCCTCAAAGTATACTTAGAAAATATTTTTGTTTCAGCGTTAAATGTTAACATCTGTGATACCATATATATTTTTGGGGGTGTGCATTGCCCTCTCTTGTAATTTTTATTTGCTGTTGAGAATATTAGGCGTCAAAAATGTGGTAATCTGTATTTTACATTTTATTTCTTCTGAAGTAGAGACAATAATACGATGTGGGTAATCTTATTTACGTTTTTGCGAGAGCTATACAATATTGTTCTTCTATAAAGCCTGTATAATAAAAGCGATCAACGGACAACAAACATGCCCTTTAAGGCTGCGTTTCCATAGAAGCGGAGCAGAGCTGAGACTTGATCAATGATATTGCTCAAATGTGTGATTTGAGCAATATCATTGGTCTAGCTCCGCGCAGCTCCGCTTCTATGGAGACGCACCCTTATGCGTTTCTCATACTATCTCACTCATAAACACTTGTCTCTTTCATATCTTAAGACATATGTACGTTCACGTTTCTAATCTCTGCATTCAAAATTTATATATATATATATATTTTTTTTTTTTACATGAATACCGTACAAGAGTCCCAACTGCTCCCGCCTGGAGCCAGTGGGACTATGGCATCCCCTAATTGGGGTATGTTGTGAGGCTGAAGGCAGTGGGGAGGGGAAGGAGATAGGGAAGAGGAAGGCGGGAAAGTACCTGGCTATTCAGATCTGGTTACCAAACACGGCAGAAGCCATTTTAAGCAACGTTTCAATTCTGAATGGTGGTCTTACACCAGGGCGTTACTGAGAGTATCTTCCACTCTGGAACGTGCCGCAAATATAATATATATTATTTTAAATGAATAATTTGTAAAATACACAAATTAATCGGGTAAAATTTATTTGCCACGTCGGGATTCGATCCCGCGACCTTCGGAATGGGAGTCAAGCGCCTTACCGCTGCACTACGCCGGCCGTCTTTATTCTTTATTTATTTCTGATCATATTTTGTATTTCATTACCTTTCAAAAATAATTTTCGCCAATCAGCTCTTCAATTTGAACCCGTTTTCAAATTAATAAAAAAATCTTACTTAGAATTTTTTTTTTCTTTTTCAAATTCAATGAAAGATCATCAGGGCAGATGTGTGATGATGGACACTGTGTAATGGTCCGCCACCCTTGGCTTTCAACACCAATTGTGATGAACCCTACCTAGCTGATTTACTTTTCTAAGCTTCTACCTCGTAGTTTAAATCTCGTAGCTCCTGTCTCGTAGCCACGCTCATAATTCTACCCTTATGTCCTACTGATCACACCACTAGGTATGATGGCCTGACTCAACCCTCCTTTCGGTTTATTTCTACCTCAGGCTCGTGATTTCTAAACCCCTATACCTTATAATCTAGCTAAACCTACCCTATCTTCTTAAATCCCTGCGATTTTCTCACAGTAATCAAGATTTAAGATTTTAGTTCACATTATTTCTATAATCTGCGTTGTGTGATTTTTTTTTTTAGATTTTACATCTGTTTGCATACTTAATATGCACACATATGTAGAGAAGATAATGTATTACGTGTGGTAACCCCTAGATTCTTTTAGAGAAAGGGTGAGAATTTTCCGATTTATTAATTATTATTATTTGAGTATCTTTTACCGAGTTTGATAAACTAACCCCGCCTTAGACTTTGTGTCTATTTGATTTCCGTAGGAATTTAGTGTGTTTATTTAATTCTTCCTATCACCACTGATACATCGATAACATAAACAACAGTTAATAAATTACATCATTTCAAGAAATAAAAAACCTTACCTTACCAGTGTAGAATGTTCGTATTCGAGAGTCCGGTTTTCTCAATTGGAGTTCTTGTCTGCAGCTTCCCCTAACATAATGTTTTGTATACATAGTTAGTGTTATTTGTTAGTATTCGCAAAACTGTTGAAATAGTAAGGATGGATGGATATGGGGAGGGGGATAATATGTTTGCTGAAAAGTCGGCTCCTCCGCTAACCAAGTGAAAACCGATGAACAACAATTACAAACTCGAATTCTCCCAGTACGTTTGCTAGGCTTGTCCTTAGATCCGAGTTTTACTCTCTTCGACGAGCGTCTCATGCTATGAAAGGGGCCCTTCACGCCAGCAGGGGGAATACCAAGTCTTCATGCCGTTTTTCTGTCCCACTCCGACTTCCGACGCCTCCGGATTGAATTTAACTCTACTGAGTCTAGAAGGGGTATTTCATGTCTTCCCTTATCATGTCTCTATCCGTTGAATGTGGCGTAAGCTTGTGACGGGCAGATCCTTCCTCCCACGTGACCGACCCAGCGTTACACTCCACCTCTGACTAGCTGACATAAAACTCACCTCGTGAACCTTATGTTTGCTTTCAGGTTCGACAAGACTCACGGTATGCAAATAACCTGTGGCTTTAATGCCGCGTCAGCGTACTGTCCGCATACGTCCTTCCTCTTCCCCGCATGCCCACCTCGACAATATCGCCACAAGATCAAAGCCGTCCGTTCGAGAAAGGTTGACACTTACATTTCCAGATGGCTCATACCTACATACAGAAGCCTTGAAGCTTACATTCGAAGACAAGTTAGGATTCAGGACTGTATGAGTATTTGAACACCAGTGTTTTTTAAATGAGGTCACTAGCTCCTCGTGTATTAGGTTTTAGGATTATGGGTATTTATGGGTTCTTGGATACCTACTTGCTATAAGAAAGATTTAAAACGAGATAAGTCAAGTTGTCATTGAATTAATGACCTCCTGAATAATTGTGATGAGCTCTCTTTGAGTTTGAAGCTAGTCGCAGTACTTTACTTTGCGAAATTTTGCGCGCGGAATCAATACTACCTATTGGCGATTGCTCTAGTATAATCAGTTGTTTAGAATTGAGTGAATTTAACGTCGATTTTTCTTTCACATATTGGGCGAAGTTTCCGTCGTAAGCTATGATTGATAAACCTGCCCCTTGACTTTTGTGCTTTTGTTTTGTTTATTCGTTGATGGAATTTAGGTGACCGTGTCATTGAACTCTAATCGAAATTTTAGATACACAATCGAAGGTCATATAACATACCCTAATCTCGTCGGTGAAAGGATTCGGTAGGTATTAGCTATACCTATCAATTTGCTATTTCTATTGATTTTTGCGTTACGTATTTCATTTCTCATGGTTATTTGTTTATTTAATTTATGTGTTGTCGTTAATTATTTTCCCTCGTCTTATTATTATTATTATTATTCAAGTACGCCAATGTAATTACCTAGAATGATTAAGAGGCACACTCCTATCACATCTTGTAATACCTAATTAAACTGTGCCAATAGTTAATTAACTCCGATGAACGAAAGACCGATATTAAATAGGTACATCATTTTTATGGTTTGTTTGTTTACTCTTCACACAGACGACCTTCGGTATACTGACCTACTTTGGAGATTGTTTATTTCTACGGTCATTGTCCTTTTGAAACACAATTCATTGGTTAACTAATTCTTTTATATTTTACTTGTGCTAGCTTTGCCCAAACATTGGTCGTTTAAGTAGGTACTTTGCTAACCTAAGAGGTATCTGGGTGACCTAGCTTCAACTAAGGTATAGTTTGCTTGACCTACATAGTTCTGAGAAACATAGGTATTTCGGTTACGAATCAAACTGATATCGTATGTCGCCTATCCTTATACGCGCTTATGTAAACAATAGACCTACCTAACTAAAACAAGTACTTGTATAACCTAATTTATAAGTAGGTATTGTTTGTTTGACCTAATTTTGAGACGCATGTATACTCCCGCACACGAAATATAGAATAAAGAGCTTCCACGATAGTCATTTATTACGATAGTCATTTATTACGCCTCGATTCGTTTTATATGAGTTATAATAAATTAGCGTATTTACCTAACTGAAGAGAATATCTACATATGTAGACTAATTCTAGAATAGATATTTCCTGGTTGACTTGCTTTCGAGCTGGTGGGCATTGCTATCCTGCGTGGAAAATAACATAATCTTTTAATTAGTTGCAGTGTGTTAGTACAAAACTCCAAAGCTCCGATTGATTTATTGGTGATGCACGCCCGTCTCTTTCTTCTTTGTCTCTGAAAATAATTAATAATTGTTTTGATCTTACCGCCCTCGATCGATTACAATTTTTTCCAGTCGGGACTTTCATAAATTCGACATTGTGATCGAGGTTTTCCTTTTTTTTTCGATTCCTAGCTACTGGATTCCTATCGGCCCTTTTTGAGAAAAGACTGATGGAAAAAAAAAACTCTTCAAATATCTGTCTATTTAAGATTCACTTCGGTATTTCGCTTAGTTCCTCAACCTTGTATTAACTAATGGTTTATTTCATTCGCCTTCGAGAGGTGATTCATCAAATAACAAGTCAGATGTTTAATTTTATTGTCCGGAATTAGGTAAATTATTATTTATTCTCAATATTTTAATATCACTTTAGAATTAATAACCGTAGATACGCACGTTTTCCAAGTGTACGAATTATTATCACTACTTTTTATTACAATTTCGTTATTCAATTCACAAAGGATTTTTAACCGCTAATTATTGAACCACTGTAGTTTAAACGTGACTCGAACAATTCGTTATTGTTATTTATTTTACCTATGTCATGTTATTTAAAGTAAAGTTAAAGTTTTAATTATTATATCACCTATAGTTAATTTTAAAATCGCGTGTTATATTTTCTTTTATCTGGTAATTTGATTTATTTTAAGACACTGGATTTTTGTTAAATGTTATAAAACCACTAAATATAAGTTGTAAAAGAGAACCCCTAATATTATTTAATCCTTATTTACTGACTTTAAACACTTTCATTATAAAACACCCAAACTTTCACGAAGTGTTATTTTAAAGCACTTTATCGGACTTTTATTTCTCAAACTTAAGAGGAGAATAAAACACTGAATTTACTATTTTTGCAAACACTTGTAGACATTTCAACTTTACTAGTAGTCTTCCACGACCACGGCCACGATCCCGCACTTCCCGTTGTTTTTCGTCCGAACTCTCCCCCAATCTCCCAACGAATCCCCCTTCTTTATCAAACCATGGTCTTTTAAAGACTTTTTAGAGCTCTCCTTTCATAGAAAAATCACTCCTGATCGCCCAGACTTTCATAGGAAAAGGACCAAATTCGGTTCCTCCGTATATGACCTTTTGTCAAATCTCTGTTAATCCCCTCTCTCATGTCTTAGAACCAAATTAGTTTAGTGTCTCTCTCTCGTAAAAAATCACATAAATTTTCTCATTGACAGGTATTTATATTAAAAATTTCATGTACTTGCTCGTAATTCATTTTTTAATGCCTACACCATAAAAGTAATGTTTTTATTTTAGAGTAAATATTCGTATTTAACTTGTATAATTTTGTTTAGGTCGTTTCGTGTTAATGATACCCTTAATTGCTTGAAATCATGTTCTATAATTTTATTTGGATAAAGTCATATCAACAAAGTGATAGCCAACCTTTTTTCTCTAGTCAAACGGTTAGCGATTCCTTCGACGGTTCACACGCATTTCCCAGTGTCAGGCTACGTTAAGCATCTTTTCCTGTGATTTGATTTAATTGTAGAGTGACCAAAATGTACCGTGGCCTTTGATATGCAATATTTTCAATATCCTGTTTATCGTGAATAGTGTTGTCAGATCAGAGTAATCCTTATATCGGTACTTATTAAAGTCAATTTAAGTAGTTCCAATCAGTTTTCTTTTGAGATATTTGGCTCTAATAACTTCGTTTCACCATTCCATTTCCATATCAATAGATTTTCCCACTTTTTCAGGTTATTATATTCAGTTTGTGAAAATTTCCGAGATCTTACCCGTTTTTTGTGATCATTCCAGATCGGTTTTAATTAAATCGACCCCTGGGACCATTCATGTTACGTTTTCCGTGCCCTTATTGATGATTTTTCATTTATTTATTTCCAACATTCCCGTCTAAGATTTTTTTTGTGTTTCCGTTTAAAATTGTAGGTACCCAAAATCCCCAGTTCCCGATCGCGTCTTATGTAAACACGACCCGGAGTCGATAATCTTTCAACTCTTTGTCCTCAGTATTGTTTTTAATACAGTTCATTCAACCTAAGTTCCTGTGAGAATTAATTCAAGGCCGCCCAAAATGATCAAAGTACACTCTCTTATTGGTAGAATTTAAACTTCCTTTGTTCTCGATATAACTATGATATGGTGTTCCCTCGCTTCAGTCTCTATGCAGATCTCTGTAATAGCCCCCAACTGCTCGGACAGATGTCGCCGAATGTACCATTTTCTCTACATAATATTTAGAGGGAAAAAAAAAAATTTCTTGTAGGCTTATCGTAGGTTGAAGGTTGGCATTCATCACAACTGCAACGCTGTCCGAAACGTTGGCTAAAGAAGGAGGCATCGCAACACGGCATAATACCCCAAAAACTAATAACAAAATAATTTTTGGCCGTGAAAATCTAAAATCGTATCTCAATTAATCACATTTATCTCGACGGATTTTAATGCGTTTTAATGTACGATGCTGACTTGTTTCTTTATTAATCTTAACGTTTCTCTTGTGTGATTTTCTAGTAATTATTGGTTATTTTTATTTCTTGGAGATGGTGGATTTGAATAATATTTTTTTTTTTTTTTTTAAAGAAAGACAAACATTCCCGGGTTACGAATAACACAACAATGTTTGAAAATCTCCTACTACCACCACAGAAAGCCGAAAATGTTGCTTGTGTTGTGATGGAGGACATAATATTGTATCATTGAAGAATTGAAGAAGAAGATAACACTATCTAAACGAAAATATGAAAGAGAACAAAACTCGTAAATTAGAAAGAGGTAACGGTCGCAACTATATATATATATGCATTGATGGGAATAACCTTAAAAGCTTATAAAACGGAGTTGTTCTTAAAAAAAAATTATTTTTCATTTAGACTTTTTTCAAAGGTCAATATTTTTTTTGCATGAGGTCCACACAGGAGGCATACCTGAGGGAAATTATTTTCCTCAGGGCCTATGTCATCTTTGGGGATGCTGTGTGGAGGGTTTTTTTTAAGGAAAGGCAGGAGGGGAGAGTTCTGGGAAGAAAAAGGGTTTAAGGGGTGGGTAGGAATCAGGGGTTCAGTGTGTCCTGCTCAAAATATATGTACCATATAAAAATATGTCAATATATGTACCATATAAAAATAAAATCGGATATATTTATCCGGGACGCTATCTAGGTTACAAACCAGTTCTTAGAACGATTGTTTACGATGAAAAAGGTAGTTTTGCCTATGATGTGGAAAAATTAGTCGATGATAATAATGTTAATTCTAAAATTTGAAATATGAGATTGGCAATTTTGACGGTTTGATTGAAGATGGCAATAGTCGAATTGGTAAAGGCGCCCGTCCCGGTTAGACGAGAGGTTCTGGGTTCGAGTCCCATTTGCGACCATTATCTTTTATTATTTATCTGTGTCTTTATTTTTATTTATTTATTTATTTTTTTTTTTATTATTATTGTACAACAGAATAATTCCAATTACAGTACAATTTAGTTACCATATCAGCATTTAGACAAGTGACTCTTCAATAATGTTTTTAAGGCATATAAAGAACAGTCACTTACATCCAAATGGTTTGCAATTTAATTTATCAGCACCACTCCCCTCGTCATGCTATGCTTTGCCAAGACGTCTGTTCTGCCGTTCGGTACTTTAAATAAGTCATGATGTCGACTTCGGCTGTAGTGGTCTGGTACATATAAATCATAGCATCCCAAGAGAAATGGGCTATTGATGAAATTGTTCCAAATTTTGAAAGACAGAATAGCAAGACTTGCTTTCCTTCTAGTTTCTAGGCTTACAGAATCAGTTTCCTCAAGTAAGTCAATATGGTGCATGAACCTTGGATAGGTTCCATGCTTCCGCATATAAACATACCTGAGGAATTTCTTCTGGATTTGCTCTAACATATCAGTGTACTTCTGGTGGTACGGTGTCCAAACATCGCTCGCGTACTCCAGTTTGCTTCTCAGTATGCCATCGAATAACGCTAGCATAGCTTCTTGGTTATCAAATTGCTTATAAGTCCTCATTCACGGATTTTACACGTGATAACGTTTCGCCTTTTATTATATAATCGTAAA
Organism: Limnephilus marmoratus; assembly: GCA_917880885.1. Taxonomy (NCBI): domain Eukaryota; kingdom Metazoa; phylum Arthropoda; class Insecta; order Trichoptera; family Limnephilidae; genus Limnephilus; species Limnephilus marmoratus. Next base: position 4,072,279 of record OU862927.1, on the reverse strand, counting down.
TTATAATGTTTTTACAACGAGTGAAGGACATTGTGACACATTTCTCTGTGTTAAAATCTAATTTGTTTGCCAACGACCATTCAGATAGTGCACCCAGAGCAGTTTGCATTTTAAAGCAATCTTGTTGGCAGCTTATTAACTTATTGTTCTCTTACATACAAGTACTTTCGTATAGATTATTAGTGTAATCCTCTTCTTCAATGATATATTACATTGATGGAAATAACCTTCAAAAGTTATAAACAGAGAGTTGTTCTTATATTATAAAATTAAGTAAATATTGTACCTCAAAGTAATGGCTCTTCATACTGCAGTTTGAACACCAAGTAGCAAATACATGAACTTGTATGGCTAGCGTGTCGACTTTTTACCTTGCATTCTATCAAAATGTGCAAGTCTTTTGTAAGACCTGCCCAATCGATTATTCCATTTAACATTCCTTAAGAATATCTAACTTTCTCAGGGGGAATTGTTGCTTGTTCGCAAAAATATTAATAAATCGCTTTTCTTCCAATTTTCATAAATCTTCTTTCAATTTTCTATAAATTTTTTTCAACATATCCATTCACAGCAATGCGAAATATTTTGTTCACTCAATTTTTTTACAACTGAAGCAACTGTTTTTTTTTTTGATAATTCTAAGAGACGACACAGGCCCTGAAGGAAATTATTTTCCTCGGGACCTTCTGTGTGTGTGGAGTTAATGTAAACAAATGGTGTTGAATGAATATCTTCACGATCAGATATCAAACACCTGTCAACATTTTATTTTTTTTTATTCACAAAAAGATACTACATAAATTACAAAAAAATTTATACAATAATTAATTACGTAATATGTGTATTTGGTGTACCCCCATAAATAAGCAGGGCTTGTGTGTATGGGGGTATTATTATTTTTTGGTTTAATTTATTATTTTTATTCAGTTCAAATTTTCGGTATAATTTTTAAGCTGAGTTTTAATGTTTTTTATGTTACTGTTCATGTTTCTGATTTTTTCAGGTTGTGAATTAAAAAATTTAACTCCAAGATATTTATGATTTAACTGTCCTATTGTTTTTTTACATTTTGGAATAGGTAGTATTGATATTTGTCTAAGATTTCTGTTATTTTTAAAGGGTGCAACTTTATTTTGTATATTATCTTTATAAACTTGTAACGTTGCGTGATAAAAGTATAATGCACTTAATTTTCTGACCTTAAATTGTTTGAATAACAGTTCTGATGAAATGAATAGGGTTTTATAAAATTATTTTTATTATTAGTTTTTGTGACACTAGTTAGAACGTAAATAGCATTCCCACCCAACGCCTGTGCTCTGTAGATTGCAATCTGTTTGTTAAATAAGAAGAATTTATCAGACGGACTGACCATTTCTGCACAGAGTCGACAGTTTTTCAGGTATTTTGGGGCTCCAGAAAAGAGGTGGCTGCCAATTTCAACCGTGGGGCTCACTTGTGATTTGTACAGGGTTAGCAGTTGTGTACGATTAAAGTATCTGCGGGCCCTGTACGGTACGCCCAGTTTTTGATAGGATAACTTAACTCTGGCTTCGATGGAGCCCCTATATCTGAGCTGGTTACTTAGAGTTGTTACACCAGGGATATCAATGGAGGGCCTGTTCGGAAAATTGCTTTCCTTGAAAGAGACTAGATTTTCATTTCGTTCCTTTTTAGACGAAATCATTATTATTGATGTGTGATTAATTAAAACACTTAGATATTTTTCCATTCGATTTATTTTCGTTTGCTTTTGGGTTTTGATAAAATCTTAAAAATAAGTACATAGTTACAAAACAGAGAGAAAATACTTATTTACACAGTAAATCAAGAAATAAATTGAGAAGAAATGATACATTAATATTTACATTGGGATATGGTCTTACAACTAAAATCATAAAAATCGTCAGGTCATCCACAATCGTTGAATTGCGTAAGGGTGTAAGGAATTACCAGAGTCCATGGACTCCATAATGATGAGCTCCATGGTGAGCACCATGAGAAGCAGCGGCGACAGCGGAGTAGTGAGCTGCCTTGGCGTGAGCAACCTCGGGGGTGTCTACTACGCGACCATCATGACCGATGGGGGCGGCTCCATGAGCCCAGGCACCATGTGCACCATAGACAGAGGGGACTCCATAGACTCCATGCGCGAGTCCTCCATAGACTCCGTGGGATCCAGCGATTCCGTGAGAAAGACGGGCAACAGCGGAAGCATGGGCGACCTTAGCGTGGGCAACCTCGGGGGTATCTACGACAACACCATCATGGGCCAGAGGAGCGAGTCCATGAGCGTACACGCCATGGGCACCATAGACGGAGGGAACTCCATAACCATGAGCGTGAGCGCCATAAACTCCATGAGCACCAACACCCCATCCATGTCCCCACTGTCCATGATCCTGGCTCTCGGCCAGACCTTCTCCCCTCCATTGTCCATCTTCATGGTGTCCCCAGGGATTGGCAGCGACCACGGCTCCGACACACACCAAAGTTGCGAAAAACTGTAAATTAAAACAATTAAACATTAAAAAGGCGTGAATTTATGCCATTAAACTAGAAAAAAGAACAATAATTAAGCTTTAATATTAATTGCTTGAATGGGAGCTTAATTCAAGAATGGCCGTATCCCCTAGAGCACTTATAGAAACAACAAGGCGTTAGTAACTTAGCGTTAGTACATATATAATATATATATATATATATATATATATATATATTATATATGTACCTCGTATTAAAAAATCCAATTACATGTATTAAAAAAGCCAATTACGAGTTAATCAACGAACATCTGTCAATGACAGACTGGTCTTTTACTCTGGAGAATTCGGATGTCGACGTAGTGGTCGATTATTTTTACAACATTTTAAACAATACCATCAATCAGTTTGTCCCTAAACGTATCATCAAAAAGAGTAAATTTCCAAACTGGTATTCAGCTCCACTGATCAAAATCATTAAAGAAAAACAAAAACTACATAAAAAATGGAAATCCCATAATAATCCAGTAGACTACATAGAGTTTTCTATAAAACGTACTCAACAAAAACACTTACAGAAGCATTGCTATAATCAATACATAAATTCAGTTGAATCTAATATTCTTATAAATAATAAACAACTTTGGAACTATGCTAAAAGCAAATGTAAAACAAATGGCATCCCACAAATCATGCACCTTAAGGATGAGTCAGGCACCGGCGCTCATCAAGTATGTCAACTATTCTCTAAACATTTTCAGTCCACCTACGTAAACGATAATGACACGAATGATCCCAGTATATTCGATGATTTTACCTGCGTTAATAATCATAACCCGATTGGGAACGTACAAATAAACTATTTAATAATCAATAAATACCTGAAGAATTTAGACATTAGTAAGGGTGCTGGCAGTGATGGTATCTCGCCATACTTTGTCTCAAAATGTGCCAAAAATCTTTCGTACCCCTTAACTAACATATTTAGAATGTCACTAGGAGCAGGAAAATTTCCTACAAAGTTCAAAGAAGCAACTATAATCCCTACTCATAAATCTGGTTCTAAAAGCAACATTGAAAACTATCGCCCAATCTCAATGCTAACGGTATTTAGTAAACTCTTTGAGAAAATTATCTACGATCAAATTTATACAACAATTGTTTGCAACATACAAAACCAACAACATGGATTTCTACAAAAAAGGTCGGTACTTACAAATTTGGTAAATTTCACGGAATATTTAACGAGCAATATGGACAATAGAAACCAAGTAGACGTAATCTACACGGATTACTCTAAGGCCTTCGATAAGGTAAACCATTTTATTCTAATTAAAAAACTAAAACAATTAGGCATCCACGGTGACCTGCTTCGGTGGCTTACTTCATACCTTCGGAGTAGACTTCAATGTGTATCAGTTGAGGGAACTAAGTCCAGCTTCTTTTCCGTGCCCTCCGGTGTACCTCAGGGTTCTCATTTAGGGCCATTATTATTTAATGTGTATATTTATGATATTCACAAATGTTTTTTACACGCCAATTACCTAGCTTATGCAGACGATAAAAAAATATATCTAGTTATCAAATCAATCGAAGATTGCATTAAACTTCAAGAGGACCTCAATCGACTTTTTATCTACTGTGAATCAAACAAACTGGTAGTAAATACCTCAAAATGCAAAAAATTATCATTTACACGTAATAAAAATAAAATTCCTTTTGAGTATAGATTAAATGGGACACTTATCAAAGAAGTAGATTCTATCAGGGACCTTGGGGTATTACTGGATGTTAAATTAAATTTTATACAACACACTGATGAAATCATCAACAAGGCCAACAAAATGCTAGGATTTATTATTCGAATAACGAAACCTTTTCGCAACCTTAAGACTCTATATTCCCTTTACACAGCGTTCATCCGTCCCCACTTAGAACACTGCACACCGATCTGGACTCCTTTCTACCAAGCTCACATTGATAGAATCGAAAAAATCCAAAAAAAATTTTTTAACCACATAAATTATAAACAAAAATTACACTTCTTAAATTACAACGCATCTATTAATTACCACAATTTCAACTCCCTTTATACACGACGTTTAATTTTTGACCAAACTTTATTATTTAAAATTGTTAATAATGGCCTGGACTCTCCAGAGCTAACCAACTTAATAAATATTCATATTCCGTCAAGAACAACTCGGCAATCCCATTTGTTTCATTTGCCTACATGTAGAACTAACATTAGAAAAAATTCAACAATTCCCCGTATATGTGCGCAATATAACACAAAATTCCAAAATATAGACATTTTTAGCCATACACTACAGAAATATCGATTAGAAGTAACACGTACGATCGAAAATTAATACGAGTGTGAAAAGGATCCGGAGCATCTCCTATCCTCCTCCTTTATTCCCCTTCCTCTCCTCCTCACCTCAAATTAATTTTAATATGTAATAAAACTCTATCTCCAATCAACTTTAACATAGGAGACTTTTTTGGCTTGACTTGATTTAACAATGTATATTTTTATCTTTATGTTTTATGTATAAGCTGTTTGTCCCTTACTAATAAATAAATAAATAAATAAATAAATAAATAAATAAATAAATAAATAAATATATATTTCTGTAAAACACTTTTACTTTCTTCACACTTTAGTGTAAGATCACTATTTATGTGTAACAAATGGAAGTCTGCCCTTATCAAAGGAGCTTGTTTAATTCGTGGAAATCCATTAAAACTTATTGAAATTCTTCTAATATTTTGTAAGTAATTTTAGTATTTATTATTACAACAGTTGTATCAGCAAAATAGTTCTACACCAGTAAAAAGGATATTATTGTAATTCCTGCACAACACGAAGCGACACATTTTAAATTTCGTAGTAAAAGAAATCTGTTTCCAAATTAACTATAACGGTAAAAGCTTAATATATTTTGTAAGCACATATGAACTTACCAGAGCGTTCATGTTGATTGTTGAGTGAGCCTTTTCTGAGAGGAAAACTGCTTGTGCTGTGAGGGGAGTGATTGCAAGACTTTATACTAGCCGAAAGTTGTCGACTACTAGTTTTTAGAAGGGTGAGGCATGCGTTTTTCTGCTTGCTGTCGACTTGTCGAACATTAATTCGTGTCCTGTTAACAATATCCTTGAACGTTGTTATTGTTTTGATTATATTTTCTCAACATTTTAGCAACCTCACGACACACCCCATGGTCTCACTGGCTCCAGACGGGGGCACCGGGGACTCTTGTGAGATTATAATCCAGCAAAATTGTCAATCAATAATAACTAATTTCGATTTGAAGGATAAGTTTTGAATAAATTTCCTGCTTTGATTTGAATTTTGTATCTATGCACAACTAGAATTTCACAAAAAGGGTTTCCACTGAAAAAAAATTGTGACCTTAAGAAAATATATTCATACAGAAAAACAATCGAATCGATTTTAAATATTACTTGACTATTTATTCGTATTTTGAAACATTAATTTGGGAGGCGGATATGGGTACCTCCGCCCCGAGAACCATTTATTAGATAACCAACGCCTCTCCCATAGATCACGCCAAGTGGTTTGCTACGTTTAGTGACTTAGCAGAAGTGCCCGGGTTTATGGGGTGAGGTTTTGTCTGAGTCGTGGTAGCGGTTGTTCTGCCCACCAGCTGCATGGCAGTCCGGATCAGGGAAGAGGATTTGGGAGAGTCCCTTTGACTTTTCCAGCTGTACCCTCTCGGAACATCGCCTTGCACCGCAGTGGAGGGATGGATTCTTACATCCATCACTCCTGGACACACTGAACTCCAGATTCCTACCCACCCCTCACACCCTTTTCCTTCTCAGAACTTCCTTTCCTAAAAAAACCCTCAACACAGCATCCCCAAAGATGACATAGGCCCTGAGGGGAATTATTTTCGTCATGGCCTATTGTGTGAAACTAATGTAAAAAAAACTTAAAATACCAAAATTTCTAAATGGTGCTGTATCGTCATCCTACCCGATCGAGACGCCATTGCAGGAAGGTTGACATCTATGTGACGTCATCCAACCCTGAGTACCTTTTCATCACTCAGCACTTCAATTTGAATCCATTCTTAAAATAATAAAAAGTATCTGACTTTGTTAAAAAAAAATTAAGCTATAATGGCTGAGTGGGCATTGCGTTTGGGTCCCACTCGGGCGTCACGTGTTTGATTCGTCGGCTGGCTAAGTCCTCCTTCACAACACAAGCAACATTTTCCGCTTAGTGTGGTGGTAGTAGGAGATTTTCAAACATTGTTAGGTTACACGGGATAGTTTGTTTTTCTTTTTTTTTTAATATTATTTATTTTAAAAATAACTAGTGAGTTCCCGGCAAGCGTTGCACTGCCACTTCATGAACATATTGTTTCTACCAACGTATCTTTTCCCAATCGTCCCACGTGTCCCCTTCTCCTCGCGCGTTCCCCTCCACCATCCCCGCCTTACCCCTCCCCTCTCACCCATTCCCATCACCGCTCCCGCGTTCCATACATTCAGTCCGGGTGCATTCAGTTTACAAATAGCTCGCCACCTATTGTAATTGTTGTATAGATCTTTCACAACGCCAGAGCTCACAGTTATATATAGAAATCTTCGCGGGCATGGGCATAAAAACCCACGGTTCAATGCCAACTCAGAATCAAGTCACCTGAACACCTTTTTGAAAAGTCATTAAAAGCAATTAAAAAAATAATTTTTAAATAGCCGTTAACCCTCACGTAACCTATCATTTTTTTTATCTTTCTGAGGTGCTTCTGAGTTAACTGGTCACCCAACTCACTACAATTTCAGTCGGTCAATCGTACAGGAAATTTACAGCAATCGGAAGAATGGTACGGGAAATTATTTCATAACGCCATAGCTCCCCATTATATTATGTACATAGAAACCTTCGCAGGCACACAACTGTGATGTCCGTCTGAGCAGTTGTGTCGAGCCAAATCAGATGCGGACTTACATGTGTGTGTAGACGAATTATGGTGGGAAGTACTCAAATGAAGAGAGTAACAGTTTACTGTACAGTATTTATAGGGGAGCTGCCAAAGCAAAAGAGGACGAGTCTCGCATACATCGCCTTATATAGACTCACTCAAGCATGCTATCTCGCTTGCACTCATACAATACACACAGACATTACACCTCCACACTTAAACAATAATTACATGATATATATATATTTTGACCTAACTTATACAATCTTAAATTTCTACATATTTTATTATATTTTATTCTATATATACATTTTCTCTAACATGTAATTATACAAACTTATTTTATTTAAACTTTTTTTTTCTTATTTCACTTTGGATAGCGTGGGCGTGGTTGAGGTCCGGAACGCAGTCTCCCTTCCCGTGGTGGCTGCGATCTGCAAAGAACAGGGGAATTAGTATTGGTCCTGTCCACGTCTGAGAGTGGACCAAAGTCCAACACATTATCAGAATAGTCACTCTCCCCCCACCTAACCTTTCTATCAGAAAGCTGATCGTGGTGTCTTTTCCAAACCTGGCCTATTGAATGTATCTTAACCATTTAGGTTCTACTCCCTAATCTTTTGATAATTGTACCCAAAATCCAATTATTCTTTTTATTTCTAAAATCTTTGGTCAAAACTTTTGATCCCAAATCAAAGAATTTTTTAAATTTTCTTCCCCGGTAAATTTTTTTTGACTGTTTTGACTAGCTACCATTTTATTTTTTACTTTATCATCAATTTTTTTTAAATCACTACACTTGTCATTATTCATTTTTGGAACAACCGTGTTAAAAATTGAACGAATTTTTCTACCTAACATCAATACACTAGGTTCAATTCCCGTACATAACGAAGGTGTATTCCTAATATCAATTAAAAATGACAGTAATTTATCGTCCAGATCCCTTGTAAATCTGTTATTCACTAATATATATATTTTTTTAATTTTAACTGTTTTGACAACATTTTCTGCCAAGCCATTTGAAGCCGGGTGCTGGACTGCTGACGTCATATGTTCAATATTAAATTCACGACCAAATTCCTGAAATAAAGCTGACGTGAAAGCTGTTCCATTATCACTAACAATTTTTTTCGGTATACCAAAGTTAGAAAACATTTTCTTTAATATTTTGATTGCACTAACTGAATCTACCATTGGTACTATTTGACAATCCACCCACTTTGTGGTAGCGTCTACCACCACAAAAAAATTTAAATTACCGAAAAGACCTAGATGGTCTATATGAATACGGTTCCAAACTAAATTATTCACTGGCCAACTCGCCAATTGCACTTTGGAAGGAGTAGGTAAACATACTGCACACCTAGTACACTGTTTTACCTCCTTCTCAATATCAGCATTTATACCTAACCAGAAAAAATAATTTCTAGCTAAACTTTTCGATTTCACTATACCCAGGTGCGAACGGTGAATAACTTTCAAAACTGATTCTTTTAATTCCACTGGTACTACCAGTTTACTATCATAAAACAAACATGCATTATGAGTTGATAACTTATCTCTAATATGCCAAAATTTTAATAAATCAGAATTTAAGTTTTTTTTTTCAGGTATTCACATAATTTACAATCTCTGATAAAACTAAATCCTTTTCCGAACTCCGTTTAAATATTTCCGGATTTATTTCCGTTTCAACAGAAATATTATTTAACCGTTCTATTTCCAAACTATCGATATCGGTATCGTTAATTATATCCAAGAAATAATGGTTATCTTCGTATTCCTCAATATTATTATTACTCCGTTGCATCGGTAATCTTGACAAAAAGTCTGCTTTATTGTCGTCCGATTTGATGTACTCTATAGTTTTTTTTATTTTTTTATTTTTTTTTTTTTTATTTATCTGTATTAAAATATATTTACAATGGTTTTATTTGTATGCCTGTCTCACTAGGGTATACCTGTGTCGAGACAGGCGTACAGGTATATAAATGAATATAGTAGTTACAAGGATATTTCAGGTAAAATACATATTATGAATAGAATTAAAACAGAAGGGTGATTGGAAGGGTGGTAAATCTTTTAAAGAGAGTTATTTTATAAATGTTGGAGATGGAGTAATGAAATAAATTCTGCCTAATCTATTTATAGGTTAAATTTGACAGGATTCCATTATTTTCATTTATTTTATATGGGTTAGGTTGTATGTGAATAGTTATTTCTGTCTATGTGTGATTTATTTTACAGATATTTGTGATAGTGTGGCGTCCAATACTTATAATCCATTTTTTAATATCTTGTTTGAATTTTGTAAAGGAGTCACTTTGTCTGATCGTAGTTGGTAGTGTATTGTAAAGTTTGCAAGCTATGTATTTAGAGTGTCTTTGCCCGAAGGTGGTTTTGAAAAAAGGAGTTTGGAGAAGTTCGTTGTTTTTGGCTCGGGTATTGTGTATTGTTTGTGTAGCTTTGTATGGTGTTTTGTTGTTTTTGTGTAAATTAAGTAATATGGATCTTGAGTAGAGCTGTTTTATGTCCATAACGTTGAAGGAATTGAAGATAGTATCAGTGCTGGTAGTAAGCGGCATTTTAAGAATTATTTTTATGATTAGTTTTTGTGCTTTCATGATGGGATCAAGGGCATTGGAATATGCATTACCCCAGGCTAGAATTCCGTATTCGATGTGAGATTGGCACAAAGAGTAATATACTGTTTTTAAGAGTTTTAGGTTAAGGAAATTGCGTGTTTGTTTGAAAAAGTATATAGATTTTCGGATTTTGTTTGTAGTGTTATGTATATGTTGCTTCCAATTCAGGTGTGTATCGAAGGTTACTCCTAAATATTTGATAATGTTTACTTGCTCTAGGCATGGGCAGTCACAGTTCCGGTTTAGAGATGAATTTTTACATTTGTGTATTTTTAATGGCGGGGCTAGGTTTGACTTTGGGATATTGGTGAGACTAGACAGTAAGTATTTGGTTTTCTGTACATTTAGAGTTAAAATGTTCAAGTCAAGCCAATATTTTACCTGTTGAATTCCTTCCTCCGCTTTGGAATATGCGGTAAGCCAATCTTTTGCTTGGAAGAGTAGGACAGTGTCATCGGCGAAACTGACAATAGTGGCATCGATATCTAGGTTGCATAACTCGTTAATATATATTAGGAAGAGTGTTGGACCTATAACACTGCCTTGAGGGACCCCGTAACTAATTGGCAAATTCTGGCTCTTTGTGGTACTGAGTTTAACGCATTGGGATCTGTCAGATAAGAAGCTGGAGAGGAGGCCTAAGTCTTTGTTCCTAATACCTATATTAAACATTTTGCGTTTTAATTTGCTGTGTGAGATTGTATCAAATGCTTTACATAGGTCGAGAAATACCGATAGACATTTCAAGCCCTTATCCAGGTGGCTAGAAATATGGTCAGTGACCGTGGCTATAGCATCATTGGTGCTTTTATGTTTTCTGAATCCAAATTGCCGCGGCGATATTAAGTTATTGGTTTCCAGATATTCCATGAGACTATTATTGACGATCTTTTCGAATACTTTTGAGAGGGAATTTAGCAACGTAATAGGACGATAATTACTTATATCAAGTTTGGAGCCAGTTTTAAAAATAGGGATAATGAGACCTTGTTTTAGAATGGTGGGAAATAGCCCTTGGCGGATGCTAATATTAAGTAGATGCGTTAATGGTTTAAGTATACCAGGGGCAATTTTTTTAAGAACGTTGTTAGATATTTCATCAATGCCGGTTGATGAAGAGTTTTTGAGCGAGTTTATTACTATAGAAACTTCTTTCTCTGTAATCGTTTTAAGAACAAAGCGGGTTGGGAAATCATCATTGGTCGCGTGGTCACTTGGACCAAGCGTATCGTTATTTATTTGGATTTTTTTTTGCTAGTTCCGGACCTATGTTTGTAAAGTACTGGTTTATGTGATTGACAATTGTGTTGGGGTTCGATGTAAAGTCTACAGTGATATCTTTGATATTGAGAGAGTTTAAGGTGTCGGTGGCTTTATTTGAATTGGTAGCTTCCTTGAGGACTTTCCATATTTTTTTAGGGTCATTGTTGCATTCGGAAATTTTTTTGTTGTAATATAGATTAGTATAGTTAAACGACTGCAAAATTATAAATTAAATAAATTATAGTATAGTTAAACGACTGCAAAATTAGAGCATAACGTTGTAATCTGTTCGTTGCTAGAATTGGTAACTGCTTATTTGTATCTAGAATATGTACAAGCGGTTTATTGTTGCAAGACAGAATAAACTTATTTCCATCCAAGTATTGAAAGAATCTTTTTAAACCGAATATTATTGCGCACGCTTCTTTATCCAAAATTGAATATTTCCGTTCGGTTTCCGATAAAGTCCTACTTGCAAATGCAATTGGGTGTTCTATCCCGTTATCATACTTGTGGCAAAGCATTGCTGAGATCCCGATATTACTGGCGTCCGTAATGAGTTTCAAAGGGATACTGGGATTGAAGTGAACTAGAATTTTTTCTGACATCAATTGTTTTTTTACAAAATTAAAAGCATCACTACATTCTTCCGACCACAAAAATACGGTTCCCTTTTTCAATAAATTATAGAGTGGCGACAGAGTGTCTGATATAGTCCGTAAAAACATTCTATAATATGAGATTACTCCCAACAAACTTCTTAATTCTGACACATTCCTCGGAACTGCCAAATTCTTAATCGCTTCTACTTTACTTTCTAGCGGCATTATACCTTCCTGAGAGATTTTAAAACCTAAGTATTCAATTTCCGGTACATGAAAATAACATTTTTGGTCATTTACGGTCAGACCATGATCATTTAATTTCTTAATTACCGCGCAACATACCGTATTTAATTCTTCTTTCGAATTACCAAATAATAATATATCTATTATTATAAGCAATAATTATCAGCCTGAAACACTCATCCACATTGAAAAATCTTCCGAGAAAAGATACATGACGCCAACGGGACTTGAACCCGTGTCCTCTCGATTGCCGGTCGATTGCTCTGACCACTGAGCTATGGCGGCTTATCTCAATCGAGAGGACACGGGTTCAAGTCCCGTTGGCGTCATGTATCTTTTCTCGGAAGATTTTTCAATGTGGATGAGTGTTTCAGGCTGATAACCCTTTCATACACTTCCCCAAATGATCATCTAGTGAATCCACGTTATGCAATTGCACTATATAAGTATTATAAATACAAAACAATACAAGAACAACATGTCAACCTACTAGAGACCAAATGGGAATATAATTCACCGACTCCAGATATTTTCATATCAGAGGGTTCGGCTCTGTGGCATTTCTAATTGAACCTATAAATCCTACTGATCCCTCAATATAAATATCTAAAAAATCTTTTGTAATCCTACATGTATTTAAAATTACTGCTTTTTGCATTTTTATATACAAATTCTTTGACAAATCTAATATGCTTAAATTTTTAATCAGATTCCTAGGTATTATGCCAGTGGCCGAAATAACAAATGGTAATATTTTTATAGTCCGAGAATGCCAAATTCTTTTAATCTCATTTCCTAAATCTGTGTATTTTCTAATTTTTTCAGAAACAGTTTTTTGAATATTACAGGAATTTGGAATAGCTACATCAATGATATAAGTTATTTTTTTAATTTTGTCATGTAAAACTATATCAGGTCTATTATGACTAATTGTTCTGTCTGTTAGTATAGTTTTATCATAATATATTTTATAAAATTCATTTTCTATAAATGAATTTGGTTCATATTTATAATAAGGTACTACATTACGGCAATCAATCAAGTTATGTTTAATTACCAAACTTTGGTGAATTATTTTTAAAACCTGATTGTGCCTAAATGTATACTCGGAAGGCGCTAATATAGAACATCCCGAAATAATATGTTCTATAGTTTCGGGAAAAGCCAAACATTTTCTACATAAATCATCAATTTGATTTATATCTTTGATTATATGCTTTCTATAATTTTTAGTATTAATGACTCTATCTTGAATTGCAAGCATAAATCCTTCTATTTCTGCGCTCAACTCTCCAATACTCAACCATTTGTTTGACGAAAGTTTGTCAACATACGTTTGGTTGAGATAATTGAAGTGTTTTGCGTGAATAATTTTATTTGACCAGGAATCTAATAATTCCTGGTTAGTATTTATAAGAATGTTGGCATTCTCGTCATATAAATTTAAAGGTGTAATATTTCTATCTGCCTTGCAAATTATTTTGTGCATTTCTGAGCTATTAGCTTTCCTATGGAAAAAATTTCTAAGCATTTCTACCTGATTGTGTTTCAAAGATGTTATTTTGACTACACCTCTACCTCCTAAATTTCTAGGTAAATTAATTCGTTCTATAGCTGAATTTGGATGATGGCAATTAAATTTTGTTAACGTAGTTCTAATTAATCGTTCTAAACTATCTAAATCTGTATTGGACCATTTAATTATGCCAAATGAGTACGTTAGTAGAGGTATTGCCCAAGTATTTATTGCTTTTACTAAATTTTTAGCAGATAGATTGCATTTTAAAATTTTTCTGATCCTAGTTTGAAATTTAATCCTAATATCATTTTTAATACTAGTGTGATCTAATCTATTCGATTGCGGGTATCCTAAATATTTATAAACCTCATCCCCTTTCATACTTTGAATTTTGAAATTTCTAAATATACCCTCGTCTCCATCTACAATTTTGCCTTTCTCTATATGGATAGTTTTACATTTATCTAAACCAAAAGTCATTTTAATATCATCTGAAAAAATTTTAACTACCTTAATCATTTTCTCTAAATTTGATTCAGAATTTGAAAATAATTTTATATCATCCATATATAATAGATGTGAAACTATACTACTCTCTCTTGTATTACCCTTAATTTTTATTCCAAACTTGCTTTTAATTAACATTTTAGAAAGGGGATTCAATGCTAAGCAAAACCAAAGAGGGCTCAATGAGTCTCCTTGAAAAATCCCTCTTTTTATTGAAATGCCCGGTACTACTATTTTCTTACCTTTTAAATTAACTAGCAAATCTGTATTCCAAAAGGACATAATATTTTTCAAAAAGCTAATTATAATTGGGTTAACTTTATATATTTTTAATATTTTGATTAGCCACGAGTGCGGGACACTATCAAAAGCTTTTTGATAATCTATATAACAAGTATGTAAATTACGCTTTTGATTTTGAATTTGTTTTAAAATTACAGAATCAATAACTAACTGTTCTTTACATCCCATATGTTTTCTGCGACAACCTTTTTGTTGTTCAGATAAAATATTTTTTTCATCCAAATGAGTATATATTAAATCTGTCAAGCAAGAGGTTAAAATTTTGTATATTGTCGGTAGACATGTAATGGGTCTATATTGAGAGGGATTATTAATATGTTCGCTTTTAGGCAACATATAAGTAATGCCCTTAGTTAGAAAATTAGGAAAATTTTGAGGTTCTCTGACAAGTTTTGAAAGATTTTTTGCAAAAAGAGGATGTAAAGTAGTTAGACGTTTGTACCAAAAATTATGTATCCAATCGCAACCCGTGGCTTTCCAATTATGAGTATTTTTTATAATTTTGGCTAACAATTCAACCGATATATCAGAAAAACTCATTTGTTCAATGTCTGAACAATTGAGTTCTTCATTTTCTATCCAGTTACCTGCCTCATTATGTTTTATATCTTTACTCCAAATGTTTGTCCAAAAATCGCGCATATCTGATTCAGATGGCAACAGAATATTATTATTCGAAATAATATTCTGTTTATCGTCAAGTTTGGAATAAAATATTTTCTCATTTTTCTGAAATAATCTATTATTATTTCTTTTATTATACGTATAATTATATCTTTTTAATCTACTAGCTTTTACACCTAATTTTTGTTTTAATAAATCTAATAAATCATTGATTATATTCTCATTATTATTACTACCAATGCTATAACCAAATTTTCTCCCAATTTCATCTACATATCTCAAAATATTCCTACTTCTATTTCCATTTTTATATTCAATTACTCTAGCTATACTACTTCTTAAAAATACTACATCATTTTCTAATCTAATCTGCCATTCTGGTTTACTATAACTATATGATCTATCATCAGAGGATATTAATTTAACTCCTAACTTATTACATATAGTGATAGCACTAGCGTACACTATTGTATGAAGATCTAAAAAACTAATATCGTCAAATATTATTTTTGGTAAAATTAAATTATTTAATTCAGAAATTAATTTAGATAATTTCTTTGACGTATGCAATTTTGGTAATTTTGGTCTAACTGTGGGCTCTATATCTATATATCTATTTATATTATTTTGAAGCAAGTTAGCTAATTCTATTACATTATCATCTAGTAAGTTTAAATTTGCAATATTGATTTCCCTAAGATTATGAATAATGTCTAAGTTATTTGAATCTACTCTAATATCATTGAATTCTTCTACTAGAATATTAGCTAAACTATCTTCATTCAATGCATCTAATATAACATTACTACTCGTATTAATTTGATCTAAATTATTCTCCAATTGCAATCTATCTGCTACTTCTTTTCTTATCTCATTTAATGTTACTACAGGAATTAAATTATTTTTGAAAATTGACCTTTTTTGGTCAGCTAATCTTTGTTCGTTTACTTGGGCAACCGGATAATTTTGTGAGAAAAGTAAATGTAATTTTTTCCTATACAATAACATATCTGTTTCTAGTTTAGTTACATAAAAATATGAACGAACGATGAACATATTGACATCGTTCGTCCATTTCATACGCTGCCTAGGAATACCTGCTTTTGTTTTTTGGGGTCTCAGATTATCAATGTTTATCTGTATAGATGACATAATAAACCCATTTTCATTTCCGTTGGTTGAAAATGACATTGTGTCACCTTTCAAAACAACTTGGAAATGATTTATTAATTATTATTAATTCCTACATTCCAATAACCAAGCAACTGTCGTCGTTACCTAGTGTCAACAAATAGTTTTCAATATCTCCAAATTAAATATTTTAATGTAAACTACCCTTCAATACTACAAATCTATAATATATATTATATTGTAGAACAATGTTATCAAAATAAAATATATAATTAAATTTACCTACAAAATATATTTCAACGTAATCTCAAAATATAGTTGTTTACCTTGGTTACTGAAGTCCTCACAAAAGGAAAAATTTATTTTGTATTTATTTACCTAAATATCCTACGGTCCACTGGCAGTTTATTTATTACGTTATCTAATATACTTATTTTCAAATATTTATATGTTTTGGGATCAAAGCTAATTCTTTTCTATCTGATACAATAAAAAAATCAGAGAGCTAAAATACAAGCAAAGTCAAGGCTTGCGTTGCTAAGCAACTCAATTATACACTTCCCCAAATGATCATCTAGTGAATCCACGTTATGCAATTGCACTATATAAGTATTATAAATACAAAACAATACAAGAACAACATGTCAACCTACTAGAGACCAAATGGGAATATAATTCACCGACTCCAGATATTTTCATATCAGAGGGTTCGGCTCTGTGGCATTTCTAATTGAACCTATAAATCCTACTGATCCCTCAATATAAATATTTAAAAAATCTTTTGTAATCCTACATGTATTTAAAATTACTGCTTTTTGCATTTTTATATACAAATTCTTTGACAAATCTAATATGCTTAAATTTTGAATCAGATTCCTAGGTATTATGCCAGTGGCCGAAATAACAAATGGTAATATTTTTATAGTCCGAGAATGCCAAATTCTTTTAATCTCATTTCCTAAATCTGTGTATTTTCTAATTTTTTCAGAAACAGTTTTTTGAATATTACAGGAATTTGGAATAGCTACATCAATGATATAAGTTATTTTTTTAATTTTGTCATGTAAAACTATATCAGGTCTATTATGACTAATTGTTCTGTCTGTTAGTATAGTTTTATCATAATATATTTTATATATTATTATTATTATTATTATTATTATTATTTACTTGCTTAAACCTTCCATAAAAAGTTTGTGCCTCATTTTCTCATTGAACACGCAAATAATAAATACATCTTTGTAACCGACGTGTTACCCGAATGCCCCGGTGCAACCAATAAAGCTTGTGTGCCAAGTTGCCACCAGGAGACATTCTAGACTCCTATATTTTAATAATTTATGCTAATTTATGCTTATTTCCGCCTCCAAGGCAACCAGGCTGACTAGTCTCCTTTTTATTTTTTATACATGCCCCTGAGACGGGCCATTTGTCCGGCTCAAAGGAAGCGGACTGCTCCACCGAGCCAGCTGCTCCTCCGAGCCAACTGCTTTTATTTTTTAATTGCGACCCTTTTAAGGGCCCTACGCTCTGGCCACTAAGCTCGGTAATAGCGTGCCGCCAGCAACGATCTTTTGCCAAACACATTTGATCGTCGTTAATATGTCCTTTTTGTTATGTAAAATGCCCCGGTGACACAAATAAAGCTTGTATACCAAGTTGCCACCGGGAGACATTCTAGCATCGTTATTATTTCGCCTTCAGGGCCATTTTCCCGGCTCCAAAGCCAAAAAACCAGTTTGGCGACCCCATTAGGGCCCTCATCTGGCTTACAATATCATCATTTTGTAACATAACTTCATTTACACACCCCGTAGGACGCTGAAACTAAGACGTTTCAGTGCAAAGTCCTACGGGGCATTCAAAGAAACATAAATCAACCTTGTAACTCTTAAACTGCCAACGCTATCAGCATTTGCGCAGATTTTCGAGACCTTTGGATCAAATCACTCTTTCTCCATTTTAAAAATCCCAGGACCTCGTAAGGCGGCGGGACCAAAAGGTTTCAATAGCCAGGCTTACGGGGGACCTGGGAAAAATATTAACTTCTTTATAACACTTCAGATACTTTGTTAAAATGTAAATACCTACCGACAAAATGTCAAACATTCTTAAAATCACCCTAAACTCATCAAACAAAAAATCTACGGATAAAGAATATCCTTCAATATGACCTGTATAATTATTTTAAAAAACCAATTTTAGACGACCACTTTCAAGCAAGTGATTGCCAAAATAGGTGGCCCACAGAAAGGCACACCTTATATACATAACGGGCTAGGTAAATCCTCCCACCCTAAATTGTACCATGTGACCGTTTTTTACCCCAAAAACGGGTATAAAAGACGGCGCATTTTCAAAATAAATAAGTTCATCTCTAACAGTCAACTCGTGTATTATTCCTACTGGGAAGTTTATTATCACCCAGCTGCCTCCCGCCGACCTCTGCCTGGCTTCGCTCCTGGTGCCATCAGTCTCATCAAGAAAGCCGGCCCTACTTTAGGCAACCGCCACGTACCAGGATCAGGCAGAGGATTTGGCACATCCAGTGTCCTCCACTCACCAGGCACTGGGTGCACGGGAGGTCAGTTACCCTTTATTATTTTATCATTTTCATCCTGTTCATGCACTGAGACCCGGTACTATTTTTCAGTCTTGTGGCGACGCTGATACGTCTGTTACAATCTTTCAAACACGATTCTAATCTTGCTTCAAAGTTACATGACAAACTAATATTTTTAAATAAAATAATGAAATAATTTTACTTTGTATAAACCACTTATTTGATGTGCAAATCCGACCGGTTTCGGAACAAACGTTCCTTCGTCAGGGAAAGCTTATACTAATTTGACAGTTTCGAACAATGTTTTATTATGGTAGGGGTGGAGCTGTTGCTAGATAATAATGTAGATATGTAGTATGTATGTAGTATGATAATTGGGTAGGTAGGTATTAGTGTAGAGTGGGTGGGTAGGGGAACAAATCCATGATTGGGCTTTACCCACTCTACACTAATACCTACCTACCCAATCTACATTATTATCTAGCAACAGCTCCACCCCTACCATAATAAAACATTGTTCGAAACTGTCAAATTAGTATAAGCTTTCCCTGACGAAGGAACGTTTGTTCCGAAACCGGTCGGATTTGCACATCAAATAAGTGGTTTATACAAAGTAAAATTATTTCATTATTCTATAATGGATAACCACAAAGTAATAGCTACGTTCAAAAATATAATATTTTTAAGCTTCGCGGCAAACTCTTTAATAGATTCATTAGCCGATTGTTTACATTTATAAAACATTTCCCGTGATTCAAAAATATTGTGAATAGGCTTACAATGGGAATCTAGTAATTTACATAAATCCTCAAATGAGGTTTCCGACACTTTTTTTGGAAAACACAAATCGCTTAACACTAGAAAGACCGGGTAATGCTCCATACCTATAAAGACCACGACCGTCATTTTGACGGCTGATCACTTTTATCAAATTGGGAGGCGGATATGAGTACCGCTGCCCCGGGAACCATTTATTGGATAACCAACACCTCTGCCATTGGACACTCCAAGTGGTTCGCTACGTTTAGTGACTTAGCAGGGGTGTCCTGGTTCATTGGGTGAGGCTTGTCTGGGCCTTGGTGGCGAATGCGTTTGCCCACCTACTGCGTAGCGGACCGGGTCGGGAGACACTTGTTGAGGGAGATGCTTATCTTGTCCTCTCCAGCAGGACCTTTCTCGTCCCGTCGCCTTGCACCGCAGTGAGAGGGATGGATTCATTCTCATTCACTCCTGGATATATTTACGAATTTTTCCTATTCATCTCTCACACTTTTTTTCTTCCGAGAACTTCCTCTCCTTACTTTCCCTAAAAACATTAATGCACACATAAATTCACACAGCATCCCCAAGGATGACATAGGCCCTGAGGGTTTTTTTCCTCGGGGCTTCCTGGAAAAAAACATGTGAGTGCAAAATGCTGCAATTTTAATACACGCATGTGTTATGTTTGTACAATATCAAATCGTTACTTTTTTTATAAAATCGAATGCACTCTCCGCAAACGGGTTTCTTACAATTACCTACTACCTATCATTTATTTGGTTTTTATTATATTTTTTTATTAATTTGGCACTGTCGTCTTTCAGTAGTTTTATTTTCCGGTTTCTTTTCTTTTTCGTTTATATTAGCTCCACAAAAAAGCCCTAAGGAAAATAATACCCCTCAAGGCATTTGTCATCTTTTGGGATGCTGTGTGGAGGGTACCCGTAGGAAAAGGAAGAAGAATAGGTTCTGGGAAGGAAATGAGGTGAGGGGTGGGTGGAAAACTGGGGTTCAGTGTGTTCAAGAGTGCCCGACGTATGAATCTGTCCCTACCACTGCGGTGCAAGGCAATGTTCTGAAAGTCTTGCTGCCGAGGTCAAAAGATTACCCTCAACCGTTCCCTGCCGATCTGGCCTGCCACGCAGTTGTTTGGCAGACGCATCCGCCAAGATCCGGATTAACCTAAGCCCATTAATCCGGGCACCCCTGCTAAGTCACAAAACATAACAAACCTCTTGGGGTGACCTATGGCAGACGTGTTTGTTATCCAATAAATGATTCTGTCAGTTTTTCAGAAGCTAACGCAACTGGATCAACTCTGGTATTTGTATACTCTGTCCTTCTCCAACAAGCAATAAAATTAATTTTGGCGAGAGCAATATTTTTTTAGTATTTTTATAAATTATGTGACAGTGACCAATAAACGTACAGATCGAGTATGAATAATACGCGATACCGAAATAAAGAAACAGACATAATAGTACTATCATAAACGAGGAGGAATGGGTATGTTGTTAACTTGGGTAAAGAAGGTTGTAAATGAACTCAGCATTATGGCCCAAACCGTCACATTGACGGCGGCGGTCTTTGTAGGTATAAGTCAATATATCTCAAAAAGTAATTAAGACACATACCTGTTTTTTTCACCATAGTTGTTAAACCATAAATCATGAAATGTTAAAAAGAATCACACCAATACAATAATTATTAAGCATTATATCGTCACTTTACTTCGGGCTGCCGTCAAAATGAAGGCTCCGGTCTTTCTAGTGTTAACAATGAAAAGGTATCTTCGGTGAGATTATTCAAGAGGAACGCTCTTTTACGTTCTGGTGACAAAATTTTCTCATCATATAATATGAGAGCTTGGTCCAGTCTCTCCTTAAACCGGGACCACACTCCTGTCTTATGACAGAATGCCCCCAGACTTTTACAAATCGCATCCATCGGGAATAAGAGCTGAAACAAATTTTGATTAAAAAACTTATCTCAGCGCTTTCGGGTGAATCCGCTCCAGAACCGACGACCTCGCCGCTCCAAAGTGTCTCCCCACACAGCTTCCGGATCTCCGTCACCAGCCGTCTCTTTCGACCGCTGATCGCCCGTGTCCGTCTCCCTGCAGCTACGGAATTCAGCCCTTGTCCGGTCCCGCTTGAATAGCTGCAGCGACAGAATCTGACCTTGCCCCAGATTCCGGCTTCCTCCGTAGATGGTCCTCTTGTCACCGTCTTCTTCTTACTGCATGCAATGCTAGCATGCCACGCCAAATAAGCTCCCTCAATACTGCAATATGGATGCAGGCTCTAATACACGTCTTCTTGACTTTGTGATGGCGTCTTCTTGAATGCGTCTTCATGCAACAATTTTTTTTTTCAATTGTCGCAACAATCTCCTCTCTTCTGTTTCCGATTTTTTTTCGTCTTCAGGTTCTTAGCCAGTTGTGGAGTCGGCTACTATCGGCTGCGCCAGTTGTGATGTCCGTCTGAGCAGTTGTGTCGAGCCAAATCAGACGCGGACTTACATGTGTGTGTAGACGAATTATGGTGGGTAGTACTCAAATGAAGAGAGTAACAGTTTACTGTACAGGTATTTATTAGGGGAGCTGCCAAAGCAAAAGAGGACGAGTCTCGCAGACATCGCCTTATATAGACTCACGCAAGCATGCTATCTCGCTTGCACGCATACAATACACACAGACATTACAACAACTAATCATCAAAGTTTCGTAGCAATTGAATGAATGGTTTAGGAACGCATAAATGACAAACAGAGAAACATTCATTTTTATATATTAAGATTACGTGTATATCATCACTTTTTATTTTATTTATTTATTTATTTATTATAGATACAAAAGAAAGTACAAATAACAATAAGGAAGCTTTGCCTGTCCAACTAGGAAAATTTCCCGTTCCAGGACAGACAAATTGACATGTTAGTTCATATTATACCTGAAATGTACATAATTACATAACAAAAACAAAAAAAAAACTGATAATTTCATTTTTCTCTGAAGCTAAGGTGTGTAATAAAGAAAATGTATATAAAATATATAAATATAAGTACACATACATTTTTTTGTGACAAAGAAGAAAGGTAATCTGGTAGTAAATATTATAATCGGATTTACCGAATTAACCTGGTAACATATGTATAATACATTCAGATTTACAATATGGAGGAATTAAAAGAACAAGATGGAGGAATTACAAAAGATTTACAACATAAAGAAATCAAATTATGTTAGGTTATGTGTTTAGGAGTTTGAACTTTTAATACTAGTACACTTATAGGAGAAACTATATTAAAATTTACAATATTAGATATAATAACGAACGTAATAATCTATATGGTTTTTTTGAGCGATGAAACTGCAATGATTTTTGTGGCTACAAATTATTTTCACTGATTTAAAACATGTTTTATACAGTATTATATTATAAGTACGACAGTATGAATATACAAACGATGTTGACTTATTTAATTATCTATCACAACGATTCTGTCGTGTGATTTTCTCTCAATTATTACTTTCGTTTATTTCTAAAGATTCTATTTTTTTTATATTTATCCACATTTATCAGGAGACCCTGAGGAAAATAAATTCCTTCAGGTCATATGTCATCTGGGGTGCTGTGTGGAGGATCTTATTGAGGAGAGGAAGGAATGAACATTGGTCTTGAAGATACCCATGATGTAGGAAGGAGGAAACACAGAGCCCGGCAAATCATTCCACAGCCAAGCTGTTGAACACAAGAACGAGTCAAAGAAACGATCCGTTCTTATGTGACAAATATCAACCTTGTACAAATGTTGGGCACGCGTATGACGTGTTTCCCGACTATGCACCGGTGCCGAAGGGATCAATGACACTAATTCCTCGGAGTATCTTCCATTGTAATTCAGGTAGAACAAGAATAGCATCCCCACCCGACGCCTGTGCTCTAAAGATTGCAATCCGTCTGTTAAGATGGGAGAATCTATCAAACGGACCGCCCTTTTCTGCAGTGAGTCGAGGGTAATTTTCAGGTATTTTGGAGTAATAAATAATGTTCCGATAAATAAAGACTCTTCATACTGCTATTTCAACATCGACACCACATACATGAACTTGCATGGTTAGCGGGTCGACTGTTTACCTTGCATTCGTCAAAATGTGCAAATCTTTTGTAAGGCATGCCCAATCGATTGTTCCATCAACATTCCTTATGTGAATGTTTTAACTTTCTCATGAGAAATGGTTGCTTGTTCGCAAAATTATTAATAAATCGCTTTTCTTATAATTTTTATCAATCTCCTTCCAATTTTCTATAAATATTAATTTTGATTTTATTTTGAATTTGAATTGGTTATATTTTATTTGAATTAATTTAATTTTGTATTGGAGTTTAAACAGAAGGGTTTTTTTTATTTTTTTTTTATTAGCAAAATTTTTTGATACATGGGAATAAGTACAAACATAATAACATAAAATATAAGAGAGTAACAAAAAAGATCCCACAAAGGCGAAGCCTGTGCGTGGGTATTATATTATGTGGATATTAAACAGTGGTGGTAAAAATAGAATTTAAAAATATATATACATAGTGTCTTTAGAGATCAACATGATCGATTTTACAGGAGATTATTGTGAGATTTCTTAAAATTAAAGATATGTACATATAATAACGTATGTATACACCCAATAAGTACATACACACGTTCATAAATATGTGTATATATAATACACATATATTTACTTTTATTAATCTTAAATACAGAAAGACATGGAATATTTTAGGAATTTAGAAAACATATAATACAATTTAAAGAAAAAAATTTCTCACTTCCATATTATTTTTTACCCAGCTTTTAATATTTTTCTTATACAAGTTCAGATTTTGACAAGTATTGATTGAATTGGTAGGGAATTGAATAGTTTTGGGGCAATACAGTTAATGTGCCTTTGGGCCAATCGGTTAATATGAGGAAACCCATAAACTGACGGATGAAGGGTAAGTAAGGCTAACTGTAACTTTTTTGATATTTGGTATTTGAGTGACGTATTTTTTATTACTAGTATGATTGATTATACGCAAATCTCAATTATTATTTGGATATTCATATAAACAGTTGGATATTTTTTCATTCGATTTATTTTCGTTTGCTTTTGGTTTTTGATAAAATCTTAAAAATAAGTACATATTTACAAAACAGAGAGAAAATACTTATCTACACAGTAAATCAAGAAATAAATTGAGAAGAAATGATACATTAATATTTACACTGGGATATGGTCTTAAAAGTAAAATCACAAGAAGGCCAGGTCATCTACAATCGTTGAATTGCGTGAGGGAGTAAGGAATTACCAGAGTCCATGGACACCATAATGATGAGCTCCATGGTGAGCACCATGAGAAGCAGCGGCAACAGCGGAGTAGTGAGCTGCCTTGGCGTGGGCAACCTCGGGGGTGTCTACTACGCGACCATCATGACCGATGGGGGCGGCTCCATGAGCCCAGGCACCATGGGCACCATAGACAGAGGGGACTCCATAGACTCCATGAGCGAGTCCTTCATAGACTCCGTGGGATCCAGCGATTCCGTGAGAAAGACGGGCAACAGCGGAAGCGTGGGCGACCTTAGCGTGGGCAACCTCGGGGGTATCTACGACAACACCATCATGGGCCAGAGGAGCGAGTCCATGAGCGTACACGCCATGTGCACCATAGACGGAGGGAACTCCATAACCATGGGCGTGAGGGCCATAGACTCCATGAGCTCCATGAGCACCAACACCCCATCCATGTCCCCACTGTCCATGATCCTGGCTCTCGGCCAGACCTTCTCCCCTCCATTGTCCATCTTCATGGTGTCCCCAGGGATTGGCAGCGACCACGGCTCCGACACACACCAAAGTTGCGAAAAACTGTAAATTGAAACAATCGAAAATTTAAAAGGCAGTCAATTTATGCCATCAAACTAGGAAAAAGAACAATAACTAAGCTTTAATATTAATTGCTTGAAAGAGAGCTTAATTCAAGAATGGCCGTATCCCCTAGAGCACTTATAGAAACAACAAGGCGTTAGTAACTTAGCGTTAGTATATATATTTCTGTAAAACACTTTTACTATCTTCACACTTTAGTGTAAGATCACTATTTATGTGTAACAAATTGAAGTCTGCCCTTATCAAAGGAGCTTGTTTAATTCGTGGAAATCCATTAAAACTTATTGAAATTCTTA
Organism: Limnephilus marmoratus; assembly: GCA_917880885.1. Taxonomy (NCBI): domain Eukaryota; kingdom Metazoa; phylum Arthropoda; class Insecta; order Trichoptera; family Limnephilidae; genus Limnephilus; species Limnephilus marmoratus. The sequence goes on along the minus strand of OU862927.1, from coordinate 4,046,445 downwards.
TAATATTTTGTAACTAATTTTAGTATTTATTATTACGACAGTTGTATCAGCAAAATAGTTCTACACCAGTAAAAAGGATATTATTGTAATTCCTGCACAACACGAAGCGACACATTTTAAATTTCGTAGTAAAAGAAATCTGTTTACAAATTAACTATAACGGTAAAAGCTTGATATATTTTGTAAGCACATATGAACTTACCAGAGCGTTCATGTTGATTGTTAAGTGAGCCTTTTCTGAGAGGAAAACTGCTTGTGCTGTGAGGGGAGTGATTGCACGGCTTTATACTAGCCGAAAGTCCTCAACTACTATTTTTTAGAAGGGTGGGGCATGCGTTTTTCTGCTTGCTGTCGAGTTGTCGAACATTAATTCGTGTCCTGTTAACAATATCCTTGAACGTTGTTATTGTTTTGATCATATTTTCTGAACATTTTAGCATATCAAATAATTATACCATGCCGATCGATGTTAAAACCTAAAATAACATATTTGCAATAATCTATGCAAATTAATAACTTTTCGAATGTTATTGTTTCCAATCCGTTGTGCTCAGTGATTAAAAAAAAACAATGTTTGTGAGTGAAGTTAAGTTTTTTTGGATATGTGAATGCTACACAATAGACTCAACACGCTCAACCGTCTGTAGTCAGTGAAACCATGGCAACCCCAATTGGAACATGTTTTGAGGCTGATGGTAGTGAAGGTAGAAAGGAAATGGAGTATTTTATTTATTTATTTATTTTTATTTTATTTTATTAGAGTATCTAAAACAGGCATGGTGCCCAAAAAATTAAATACATGTATATTTAAACATAGTGATAACGAAAATACATAGTATCGAAAATGATAATATTAACATAGTGATTGTATAATAACAAATAAATGAAATGATAATAATAACAAAAGATAGTAACAAAAGTAATTAAGCTGAGGTGAATGACAAGTAGGAATGGGTAAAAGGTAAGTACATGGTAGGTAAATGTTCATAAACAATTTATGATTGATTGAAACAAACTTGAGGCAAACTGAGCTTCGGGAAACAAAACATGTCTAATATTCATACCTAACAGAAGTCCAGAATAAAAGGCTTATTATAATTGAAGTAAAACTTCTTTGCGTACGCTTGACTCGGGGAGTAAGCCGGTGAATGCGTGACCAGAACGTTCGGTAGTTGAGAGGGAGATATAAGTTAGTGAAGATAGAAAGAGAGAGAGTTACGTTTCGTATATTACTGTAGGGGCAAGAGAGAGAGGTGCGAGCACAAATCATCAAAAGCATCAAAAACATCAAATGCCGTAAAGGAAGCCTCAAGTGTCAGCGCTTTTCGTAGGATATGTAAAAAATATTTTTTGATTACTTACCAACATTATTTTTATATAATATATTTTTGTCTAGTTATCTTTTTTATTTAGTATTCTTTTTAAAATGTTACTGTACTTCGTAAATTGTATTTTTTTTATATTTTCCCACTAGATGTATGAATAAATTTACGTACATCTAAATAAAAATTTCGAAAACAAAAACCAAATTTTCTTTCTCTCTTTCTCTCATAGCCAGTTACGTTTCGCATATCTAAGACACAATGCAGGCCTATTGTCGGTATCACACTGTGCGCACATTTTCTTTCTCTCTTCCTATCATATAGAATATAGATGGATCTAAAGAAGTTTTACTTCAGTCGTGTGGTCTACAGCACACTCGTTTTATTATTATATAAAGTTAAAATATAAATACATCAACAGTCGCACTTTAAGTATATATATTTTTTTTTAAATAATACTTTTTCTCGGATCATTATCTGGTAGAATGTTATTTACTTATTTGCATTTCAATGAGGCTTTGCTCCTGATCTGCGGAGTTCATTTATCACTCACTGGTTAGTCATCAACTAGTTCTCGTTTGTTGGAGATGATTCTGGTAAACCGGTTTCTTATAACGTACTTAGGATGTTCACCCTGGCATCTTCGTTGTTGTTTATTTGTACAACCTGTTCCGTTATTTTTACTACTATGCTGATTCATTCAACATTATAGTAAGTTGTTTAGAAAGAAAACGGTGTTTGTCTTGTTTGTTGTTTGTTTTTTTACATCGGGAATTAATTTGTGCATTTATACTTACACTAAATATAGCAAAAACTAAATACATAAGATTCAGCTCAACTATTAAAGGACAACCTAGTACATCACACACAATAAAAACACATAAGCATAACTGTAATTCCGATAATATTGATTCTATCTGCAATTGTGAAGTTTTGGAAAGTGTGAAAAACATCAAATATCTAGGCGTTATTATAGACAATCACCTTAAGTGGAAATACCACATCGACAACCTCACAATAAGGGTGAGAAAATTGATCCACATATTCTTTGTATTACGAAATATAATCAAACAGCAAGACCTAAGAAAAATATATTTCGGATTATGCAACCCCATCTTAACGTATGGTTGTATTGGTTGGGGAGCGTCAGGTAGAACAATTCTAGATCCACTAGTGAAGGCCCAGAAATCCATAATTAGAGTCATTATGCGTAAACCCTATAGGTTTTCTAGCGATCAACTCTACAAAAAATTTAATGTACTTGATGTTCGTCAAAACTACATAAAAAAGGTTATTATCCACGTACACAAAAATCTAGGAAAACTCAAAAAAATTGATCATAATTACACCACAAGAAGTCACACCAGAAAGGATCTTGTGATCCCAGTGAGCAATACGTCGAAGTTCCAAAATACATATACATATCTGGGACCAAAATTATACAATAAAATCCCCCCAGAATTAAATATTAAAACATGCAAAATGACATGCATCGGTTCAATAATAAATAAATGGTTAATTGGATTAGGGAGGGTTGAGTCTGAAAAATTATTAAATAATGTAACTTAAAACTTAAAATTTTACATGGTTAACTATTAAATGGCACAATCAGTAAAAACTTAGTATATATTTAATCTAAAAAAAAACACCTTGTTTTTTTTAGTACAGAATACATTTTTGGCATTTTTCACCAGCATTTGGTTCCTTAGAACGGGCAATCTGCCTAGCTAGGAACTAATATAGACAAACAAGACATAATAACACTTGTACACATTTTAATATTTACAGTTATTTTGAAATATTATTATTATGTTATTTTGCTGTATAAATGTATCTTATGTAATAAATAAATAAATAAATAAATAAAATATATATTTTATTTTTTTGACATTATATTATAAATATGTCGATCGTTCAATTGATTCCAGGTGTCGACATTTCCAAATGTTTTGAGATTATGAGGAAAGAAATATTCAAATGGACGACAACTGGAGATCAATTCAGATACATATATTATGATACTGGCTATTTCCCGTGGCTTCGCTCGCATGGTATTAGGGGGTTCCCAATCCGCCTCCTCCACCTCCCCTCACCCTCTTCCCCCTTCAGCCTCTCCCTCCCCACTCCCGCAATTTGAATAGAATAAAGAATTATAGATATCTTACTACTAATCGTGCCAACTATTGCAATTTTTTAAATTTATTAAATTTCATTATGCCAGAGCTCTGAGCTATAGCCTATATCTTATTCTGGTGTATGAGCTATATTATTGTAAAGTTTTATTAAAATCCATTCAGTAGTATTTGCGTGAAAGAGTAACAAACATACATCCATACAATTCATAATATTAGTAGGATATATATTCATTATCTCCATAAATTTGGTTGGAGATATCAAAAGGTTTCCCTCAACTCTCCGATCCGGCCTGCCCTCCACGCAATAGATGAACAAAAGCATCCGCTATAAGTCCTAGATAAACCCATGAACCTGGGCACCCCTGTTATGACAACAAACGTAGCGAATCACTCGGGGTAACCTATGGCACCTGCGGTGACCTATGAGTCCTATGACCTATTGTTTGCCTTGTGATGTTGTGATTCTTAAAAATATATGTAATTGGTGAAGGTCACAGTGGAATTTTCAGGTTTTAAGTCAGTCAACAGCATTGGGAGACATTTGGTCCAACACGTACGGAAACTTTTCAGTGCATTTTCAGGGAATTCTTCTTCGATGTGTTCTGTTGTTTAAATACGTCCACATTCAGACAGGATTCTGAAATTCTTGATGCTCCGTTTATGCATCATATACGCACAACGGCTGTAACAGCACCAGATGCGATTTAATCGGGTTCGCGTCTTCCGAGGAAGGGAAAATACTGACGGTTGAATAGTTGTATCCACAGCAAGGTGCTTGGATTTTACATCCAGGAAACCCCTGGACTAAAGGCTAAACTCTGCTTATATTGCGACATTCCTTGAAGAGTCGTGGTGAACCCAATGACAGAAGTACGATACAATAGTAAGATAATCCATATAATTTGTATTCTTTTCCTATGAAGATTTCTGGTTTCAACTTTGTGCAGTAAGAACGTCCAAACTTTGTTCACAGCTTTAATAACATCCTTTTAACCATATACTCTGTTTAGTGACGTTATTCGACCTTAATGAACTTGCATACCCTAGTTACATGAATTTTTTACTTATATTTTTTTAATCAGTTGTTTCCTAAAATATAACCGGAATAAGGTGCTAGTAACAGACATTGTATCTACAAGAAGTGCACATGGGTCTAATATTGCAGCGATCGCACCAAATACCGATACGGTTGACGAATGCTTCTCCTTTTATTCCCCCAGAGACATTGATTACCCCACTGAACCCCCCAACTTGAAAGAAGAAGACGACTTGAACCATGTTGAAATTCTGAAGCAGAATCTTCTGGGAACTTATGTGTTAAAAAAGTGTCACAACATATCCCAATAATTGGGAATGGCGTAGTCTCACTGGCTCCAGACCGTTGGGAGCAGTTGCACCAACAACCAAAACACAAACACCGTTTCGTCAAGGCACTTGTCAAACACAGCCTAAACCTTTTTTTTGGCAATTTAATGATGCAATATTGCAAAATGTTACTTCAGTTTTACATTACCTTGTGTTAGTAGAATTTTTTTTTTCAGCACAGAGAAAGGTGGCTAATTATTATTACTGAATATTTATCTATTTACCAATTTAACATACATATATGCATATTTCTTTTAACAAAAAACAGAACGTAAACTTTTTAAAACATTTAGGTAAAAACAATCTTGATATTCAAACCAAGGCAACAAATGAAATTCATAAATTTTTTAACACGATTTATTTTCGTTTGCCTTTTTAAAGGTAAGATATATATAAAAATAAGTAGGTTCGTAAAAACAAGGAAATGAGAACAGACTACGGAAGGTTTAGGACACAAGGAATTTTATAAATTATTATACTATTTACAAGAAGATATTGTCTAATAACTAAAATCATTTTTCAATATGATAGGTCATCTAACACAAAATTGAAGGACTGGATTAGTGAGGAATTACCACCAATGACCATGGACACCATGAGCACCATGAGAAGCAGCGGCGACGGCGGAGTAGTGAGCTGCCTTGGCGTGGGCAACCTCGGGGGTGTCTACTACACGACCATCATGACCGATGGGGGCGGCTCCATGAGCCCAGGCACCATAGACAGAGGGGAGTCCATAGACTCCATGAGCGAGTCCTCCATATACTCCGTGAGATCCAGCGATTCCGTGAGAAAGACGGGCAACAGCGGAAGCGTGGGCGACCTTAGCGTGGGCAACCTCGGGGGTATCTACGACAACACCATCATGGGCCAGAGGAGCGAGTCCATGAGACCAGGCTCCGTGAGCGGCATACACGGAGGGAACTCCATAAGCGTGAGCTCCATAGACTCCATGAGCTCCATAGGTGTTGACTCCCCATCCGTGTCCCCACTGTCCATGATCCTGGCTCTCGGCCAGACCTTCTCCCCTCCATTGTCCATCTTCATGGTGTCCCCAGGGATTTGCGGAGACTACAGCTCCCACACACACCAGAGTTACGAAAAACTGGAAGAAACAAATCTTCAATATATTTCCATAACTTCACTCCCATATTTCCTTCTAAACTCCACACCTCTACTTCAAAGGTGACAAGAAAAGATGAAACACCAGAGCAAACAAATAAAAACTTTTTAGACCATTTACTCACAGCAAGGGTAAGCCTCTGAATGCAATAAATAATAATATTATAGATTGGCTTTTTGGAATCATGCATGGAAATCGTATTAATTTATGAAAAGATAACAATAACGAGATGTTTTTTGATTAAATCCTAAGTTTAGGGAAAAAACATTGAATATTTTTGACAATTAATATGATTCAATTAACTCACCATAGCGTTCATGTTGATTGTTGATTGTTGAGTGAGCCTTTTCTGATATGAAAACTGCTTGTAATGCTAAGGAGCCAGCGCAAAGGCTTTATACTGATGAAAAGCTTCCGACACCTTGTTTAGGAGGGGCAAATAGCAGTGCAAAAAAAACGTCCTAGAACTTGTTTTGTTGTGATATTTTTTTCTACGTGTAACATACGACCACGTGGCAAGCGACAAAATACTCGTATTTGGCACGACCACACCTCCAAGATATAATACATTGTATGTTTTTCAGTTGATACGTAACAAAAATGCTTATCTGCCAGTGTGTTATTCAGTTGTGTTTCATGTTTTTATAGGAAGCAATAATTTGTTTTGACTTTAAATTATGGGGTGAATGAATTATTGAAATAAAGTTTGCATTTTTTATTACTTGTTTTCTGGAAGTAGTGTCGAAAACATTTTGTTTTGCAATGGTTGACCTCTAAACAAAAAATAATAATTAAAACATAATTGTTACTTTGATAATTATATTTTTTAGAGAATATCGCACAAGAATCAAAACTCTTGCCTGGAGCCAGTGAGACTATTCCACCCCCAATTGGGTTAAGTTGTGGGGTGGGGAAGGAGATGATGGAGAGGAAGCTGGGAAAGTACCTAGCTATTCGGATCTGGTGATCAAAAATGGCTAAGGCCATTTCATGCAACGATTCAATTCTGAATGCCGGTCTTACACCAGGGCGATACTGAGAGTATTTCCACTCTGGAACAAGCCGCAAATAGTCGTACACCACATATTATTTTTAATATATTTATTATGATATAACACAAATTAATCAAATCAATTGAATTTGCACGCCGCGAATTGACTCCGAATCCTTCGGATTCTAGGGAGCCTTGCCCCTCGACCTCGGAGGCCGTGAATATGTATACTAGCTGAAGTACCCGGCGTTGCCAGGGCACTATTCTTCTTTACGGAAAAGTTAATGCGGGTAGTTTCAAATTATCATGTGAACAGCGACCTTTCTCTTGTCTTGAACATAAAATTTTAACGATCTTAGATGAAAACTGTAGATTTTTTTCAACAAACCTATAGCCCCTAGTCACCCTTTTTAAGAGGGCATTACCAGAGAAAACCGGAAATTCGTCATTTTCAAAAAAGTTTTTAGACGTATTGACTCTTTTCCACAAAAAATTATAAATGGATTTCGAAAGATTGTTCTTTTATCTAGCATTCGTATGTAATAAATTTTGAGAAATTTTTTTAATTTTTAGTATAATAAGGTTATTCCATAGGTCGTTGGCAGATTTGTTCAATTTTCAAAAAAGATTTTGAATTATACCACACCCATTTCAAATAATAAAATCATGCAGTAAAATAAATCAATACATTATCTAGAAAACGTATGTTTTAGAATTTTAATTTTAGTTTCAATAAAATCATTAAAAAATATGTACGTACATGTGTTTCTTGGCGAAAATTGGTCCGTTTGTGTATTTATTTGCGCACTTACAAACTAATATATTTCAGATTTTTTTAACTTTCTTATTAAATTTAGACATTATTGAAAAATGATAAATACTTATAATCAAAAAATAACTACAAAAAGTACATTATTTTAATAGTTTTATCATCACGCCTTTCAGCATTTTTGGATGAAGGTATAAATTAAAGCTAATTTGAATTGAAATAAATTCGATATTGAGTTATAATTTTAAAAAGCTGGTACGGAGAATAATTAATCTTTCTCGTTGTAACCGCCCTGCACGATCGTAAGAACAACTTTCGACGAAATGTGGATTTTCGTCCGCTGGCTGGTTAAACGCTCTTAAGGAGGAAAAAGTTAGATTCTTCGTATTCCAATCATCTTTTACGCAAATTTTAGAAAAGTTCCATAGTAAAAAATGTGTCTTTCTTTTGTGCACAAGGTAATCTTAAACTTTAGATAACTAACCATTACGGGGGGCAGAGAAAATGAATTATCACACAATTCATTCACGTTCACACATCGCATCGTACGTGCGACTGATTCCTCTTCCCTTTTGTATGAAAGGCTGTGTAAAGACAATAAATACGTCAGTGGCTGAGTGAGCATCAGATTTGGGTCCCACCCGGGCATCGCGTTTTCGATTCCTCGGCTGGCTTAGTCCTCCATCACAATACAAGCAACATTTTCGGCTTTCTGTTGTGGTAGTAGTAAAAAAAATGTCATACAGGATAAATTTTATAATTTGAAAGGCAGGTATAGATACCGCCACCCCGGGAACCAATAATTAGATAACCATTAGGTTAGGTTAGGTTAGGTAACCAACATCCCTGCCATAAGTCAACACAAGTGGTTCGTTGCGTTTGGTGACTCAGCAGGGGTACCCACGTTCAAGGGTGAGGTTTGTCTAGGTCTTGGCGGCCAATGCAATAACCCACCTCTCAGTATCGCCAACATTCAGAATTGAAACGTGGCTTGAAATGGTTTTAGCCGTGTTCTCTGATTCTTCAGATCTCAATAATCAGATACTTCCCAACTTCCTCTTCCCCATATCTTCCCCCCTCCCCCAACTATCTTCAGTCACCAAACATACCCCAATTACGGATGCTATAGTCTCACTGGCTCCAGACGGGAGCAGCTGGGACTCTTATGAGACATTCACATAAAAAAAATTGAAAGTGAATGGGGGCGGCTTTAAATTCTCGTGTAAACAGTGCGCTTTCCCTTGTTCGGAAGGTCATGTACCACTTGAGGTTATCCACCACTTACCCGCCCTGGTATAAGTAACATATGGTTTCACAAGGACTCAATTTTTTTTTTGAATGAACGTATCAACATTTAAGTTTGAACGAATCTGGACCTCCGGTGTCTGCAAATTTTTTTTTTTTACATGAGCTCCACACAGGAGGCCCAGAGGAAAATAATTTCCCTCAGGACCTATGTCATCTTTGGGGATGCTGTGTGGAGGGTTTTTTTTAAGAAAAGGAAGGAGAGGAGAGTTCTGGGAAAGAAAAGGGTTTAAGGGGTGGGTAGGAATATGGGGTTCAGTGTGTTCAGGTCATCCGCCTCCAAGACCTAGACAAACCTCACCCCATGGACCCGGGCACCCCTGCTAAATCACCAAACGTAGCGAACCACTTGGGGTGACTTGTGGCAGAGGTGTTGGTTATCCAATAAAGGTTCCCGGGGCGGCGGTACCCATTCCCGCCTCCCAAATTGAAATGCAAATGTTGTTAGTAAGCAGTATTCAAGTGCTCAGCGGGAAATCAAGATACAATAAGTGTTAGTATGACTATAGACAAGACAATGGGACAGGTTGGTGAAAGTCCACGAGGAGGCAAGCGCTGGGTGATTGTATCCAGCGTATCCTGCAAGCACCAGTAGAGAGGAAGACACAGTACATAAATAATAAGGGTATAGCGCTGGAAAATGAGTGTGATTCTTCTCCAATTAATTGGCAGTCCCAGCAAGAATGCGCATAACGTTCGATAGTTCGATCTAACCGTAAACCACACTAAGCTTCCGCGCCCCTTAGCCGGTTCCTCGGTGATGCCTTAAAGAAAAGTAAAAGTACCCATAAAAAGTTACTTTATATGATTACAAGGCATGTTACTCAAAATATCATCAATCTTTGATTAAAACTGTATATTTGTATAACAAAGCTGCCGCCCGCCGTGTGAGAAGCGTGGATTTTACATTTTTTTATTTATTAATTTATTTTATTTTGTTTTTATTTATTCGTAGTACATTTGCATTACAAAGGTATAATATAATATATTATACCTTTGTTATGTAACCTCCACACTGGGAGTTCACTTGTGTTGTAGAAGACATTTTTCAGTTGTAAATTATAAATTGTAAAACAAAAGAGTGTTCGTAGTTAATCAATAAAAATCAAACAATAAATTCGACTTCAATTCGACAAAATAATAAATTAAAGTTAAAAGGATTGTAGCCAGTTCCTTATGTATTTTTTGTATTCAATAATATTAGTTGTTTTATATTGTGTAGGAAGAGAATTGTATAGTTTTATAGCCTGATCTGTAGTGTGCGTGTCTTGTTCTAGTATTGCGAGAATTTTGTGAAGTGTTAATTGTGTTTAAGTTCTTGAAAAGGAAAGTTATTATTTGTTTTGAATATAACTGTGAATTTTTAGAATATGATCGAAGTGGATGTTAGTATTGTTACATTCCCTGCTTTTCCCTACCGCAATGATAATTCATACGTACACGTTTCAGTAACGATAAAAGAAGATGCCTATCAATAATAAAAAAAAACTGCAAGATTATAAATTCAAACTATGTATTTAATAACATTCTTAAAGTACATACATACAGGTTTAAAAAACAAACAATACTCAAATGTTAGTATGTACAGAAGTATGAAGAATGGGTAATTACGGGAATTACTTTGAAGCCAATCTTTAGGGGAGAATATCACACGGTAACGAAATTACCATTTATGCTGAAGAATTACCACCAATGTCCATGGACTCCATGAGCACCATGAGAAGCAGCGGCGACGGCGGAGTACTGAGCTGCCTTGGCGTGGGCAACCTCGGGGGTGTCTACTACGCGACCATCATGACCGATAGGGGCGGCTCCATGAGCCCAGGCACCATGGGCACCATAGACGGTGGGGACTCCATAGACTCCATGAGCGAGTCCTCCGTAGACTCCGTGGGATCCAGCGATTCCGTGAGAAAGACGAGCAACAGCGGAGGAGTGGGCGACCTTAGCGTGGGCAACCTCGGGGGTATCTACGACAACACCATCATGGGCCAGAGGAGCGAGTCCATGAGACCAGGCTCCATGAGCAGCGTACACGGAGGGGACTCCATAAGCGTGCGCTCCGTAAACTCCATGAGCTCCATAGGTGTTGACTCCCCATCCGTGTCCCCACTGTCCATGATCCTGGCTCTCGGCCAGACCTTCTCCCCTCCATTGTCCATCTTCATGATGTCCCCAGGGATTAGCTGAGACTACGGCTCCCACGCACACCAAAGTTACAAAAAACTGGAAAGAAAATAACAATTTACATGTCTTGTATATTTTTAACATCAGATCAGAAGAATTGTGTTGCACACAAAATTCACACTTAATTCACAGTTGGCACATAGTTTGTACACCATTTTGAAAATATATTAGAACTTACCAGGGCGTTCATGTTGATTGTTGAGTAAGCCTTTTCTGAGAGGAAAACTGCTTGTGCTGTGAGGGGAGAGAACGCAAGGCTTTATACCAAGAAACGCTATCAATCCTTGTATTTGGGAGGGGCGAATAGTCACTTTTTGCTTGTTATTGACACTTCAAAACTACCGAATTCGATTGTAAAAAATTGTTTTGATTGGTGTAAGTAATTTATTGCACGTCATTTGCGTATATCACTTGTTTAATCACATTAGGTATCTCGCGTATAATTAATGGATTTTAAGTAAAAGATCGGTACTACGTACCTAAATTGGGGTAGTCGAATACAACCACCTACAATTTCACTACCGGGAACACATCCTTACTACATTCATTCATTTATCCGCGCGTACTTTTCTGTTATTTCGACACTTGATCCGATGTCAATTTAGTAGGCGGGTATGGGTACCGCCGCGTCAAGAACCATTTATTGAATAACATCTGTCATCCCAAGTGGTTCGCTACATTTGGTGACTTTGCAGAGATGCCAGGTTCATCTCATCTCACCTCACCAAGTTCAGATCTTGGCGTTGAATGTGCCTGCCCACCAGCTGCGTAGAGGGCCGGACCGGGAGCGGCTGGTTTGGGGTTGCCCTTTGACCTCTCCAGCTGGCCTTTCTTAACCCATCGTCCGAGGGATGGATTCATATGTCCGTCAATTTTTGTATTGTCCTACACCCCATCAAGGGGGTGGACTAGATCTATGTCCGTGCAACAACCGAGAAGATGACTCCCGAGGTAGCCGCTGCATAACCCGCCCGCGCCTCTCCCGTCGCCATGAGCGGGCCAGAAGACCAACCGTAGCGGACCGGTGCCCTTCCGCCCTTCCGCCCTGCCTCCGGTGACCCGATGCTCTCTTTTATCCCTAGTGTCTTCAGGTCTTTCTGCCCTTAATCCCAACACTTTCTTCGAGGGCCTACCGGGGAGCCGGCTTAAGGGCGTGGACACCGAGTCTCGCTTGCGACTGGACTGATGGCTCCGCTTATCCTCGGCGGGACTGCCGGGTGACTGTAGCTCAGCTGCTTTGGTTAAGTTAAACAATCTCATCATAATATGTTTTATTTTTATTTTTTATTCTGCATATTAACAAACTTTTATTTCAGCTACATCAGAGGCAGAGATGAGACGTGATACTGTGAAATAAATAACTAACAACATGTACGCACTCGCATACTGCTTGCTAACAATGTATGCCCGGACATTGGGGGTCTAGAGTCATTTTAAATAAAAAGTAGCTTCTTTATAAATAAAAAAAATTAGAGTCCTGACGAGTACGGTGAAGGAGGAAACCATCTGTTTCCTTAAAACGCCGTGGGAAAGTGGTGGGCAACCTCCAATGTCCGTCAATCCCCCAATGACCCCCAGATTCCTACTTACCTCTCATACCTTTTTCCTTCCCAACATATACTCATCTTCCGTTCCCTAAATGTTTTCCTCGGGCCTTATATGTGGCGTTTACGTTAAAAAAAATTAAATAAGTCCCTGATTTTTCGTCATGCGAATCTTATTTTCTTTAACTTCATTTTCCATGATTCCTATTGTCCTGTACGTCCATCCCAACTATGTATCCCTTATTTACCTTTAGATTGTGTTATTTTGCCTTGCCTTGCTTGAGCTGATGAAGCTTTTGAAATGCTTTATCTATTATGACCATAGATGTCGCAAATCCGAACTTCGTAGACTATTTTATAACGATGTTAAAAATAATTTATTTTAAATATTTTTTCCACTGATCCGAGAACCATTTATTGGATAACCAACAACCCTGCCGATAGGTCACCCCGAGTCGATTGTTTGGTGACTAAGCATGATAGGGCGTGTTCATAGGGTGAGCTAGGTCTAGGCCTTGGGTGTAAATGCGTTTGCCCACCTACTGGGCGGGCCGGATAGAAGAATGATAAGCGAGACCTAACTTGGACCTCTCTAGCCGAACTATTTCGACCATCGCTTTGTACCGCAGAGGGAGGAATGGATTCATATGTCCATCACTCCTGGACATGCTGACCTCTAGATTCCTACCCAACCCTCATAATTTTTTCCCCCAATACTTTCTTTCTCTGAAAAGACCCTCCACACAGCTTTCTCAAAGATGTTATGGGCCACGAGAGAAATTGTTTTCCTCAGGGCCACTAGTGTGGAGCTAATGTAAAAAAAATTGTTTCCACGGATATAAAAAAGTTGGTACTAGCTTTTTAGACTTCTAACCAAAAACAGGATATTTTTGGTCAAATTCCAAATGGATATAATCCACACCTATTTTGATTAGTTGTTGTCTTAATTTGGTGCACATGATTTAGTTAATAATTTCGATTTTTATTTACCCGTAAAAAAATAACTCTTAGTTGGTATAATGTTTGTTTTATTCTTCTCTCAATTTGTCAATGGAGGCATTTACGTTGGAATACTTTTTGTTTTATTCGTCTCTCAATTTGTCAATGGAGGCATTTAAGTTGGCATAATTTTTGTTTTATTCGGCTATCATTTTCTCACCTCTCATTTTACCGTAAAAAATATCTTTAAGTTGGTATTATTTTTGTATAATTTGGAATAATTTTTGTTTTATTTGTCTCTCAATTTGTCAATGGAGGTTTTTAATTTTGTTAGGGACATTTCGACAGTCTCCAAATTGCTCCTTGTACTGACCGGATTATTCTCTTAGCTTCTTCCAAAATGTAAATAACTCGACACATTGTCGTGTTTCATAAACTTTTGGCGTTTCCATTACCATTCAAATATAATAATTTGTTTATTTTTTACAGTTTATTTATCATTAAATTTGATATACCTTATTTATAATTATATATTCAAGTTTAAATTTATCTGAGTTCCACGAATTAAATACAATACTAATAAATGAGCATTCTGATATATAGAGAAATAACAATGTCGGACCCATTAGTGATCCTTGCGGCACCCTTGGGGTATTTTCTATCAGATTTGAAATGTGGTAATCTATCTTTCTGTTGCCAGTTATTTGTAGTACCAGCAGCCTTCAACAAAGTGCATTTTTTATATTTTCCATTAAGATGAAGTCATACTAAATAATGCAAAATCATACAAAATCGCATATTTTGTCATGAAAATTTGATCGCTTAGAAGTATTGTAGGTGCTTCAATTAAATACTGCTTGAAGATCATATCTTGGCCCTTAAAGATATAGGTAACTTTTTTATTTTAATTCTTTTAATAGCCTGGAAAAAAATAAAGAACAAGGTCCATTAAAAACACTTTCAAGTCCAAACTCTCCTATTTGTACACCTCTTTTTGGATATGGTTTTATTGTTTAATATGGCAAATTCAGTTTCTTTTATAATAATTTACGCCAGGACTTCACAAAATAAAATAAAATATGACAATACGGCAGTCGACGAATTTTGATTTTCAATATACCGTCCACCGTCCACCGTCCACCGTCCACCGTCCACCGTCCACCGTCCACCGTCCACCGTCCACCGTCCACCGTCCACCGTCCACCGTCCACCGTCCACCGTCCACCGTCCACCGTCCACCGTCCACCGTCCACCGTCCACCGTCCACCGTCCACCGTCCACCGTCCACCGTCCACCGTCCACCGTCCACCGTCCACCGTCCACCGTCCACCGACCGTCCACCGTCCACCGTCCACCGTCCACCGTCCTTTTACCGTCCACCGAAGAACTACTGACTAGCCACACCCATTTTCTGTCAGCTCTCCCGGCTGGAGCGGGGAACGACGTTAGGCTCCGCGTCGCTTGGTTTCGTTAAATGAATTTAAATTTTCCGTTTTATTAAATAAACAATGCTTAAAAAGGAATAACATGCCTTTACGAAATCAACCTGTAAACAGAATCTCAAATACCTTTTCCAACCTTTTCAAAAGCTTTTTCTCAAGTATTTTTAAACTCCTCCCATAAAGGGGCGTGAATTCTGATTTCAATTTTTTCCTGGACTATTGAATCGCCTACAGTTATTATATTTTAATTTCAGTTTCATTTGCACGGATTTCATAACGACTTGGAAAAAATATTGTGGATAGATTTTTTTACTAAGATTACAAAAATGTTAGTAAAAATTTTTAGAAATGTACAGTTTTTTATTTGTAAATAAATAAATCGATTATTTGGGCACGTGTCGTCACTAAATGAAAATGTCCCGTATCCGAAAATGTACCTATTAATTTTGTAAAATTCCACACTGATTTATTTTTGTGGATGATTTTATCTTTTAGTTAAAGGATCTTGATTGCGATATGATTAAACTGTGTTTTAACGGTGTATGAATATTAACTGTGAATCTGTGCATATATTATGTGAAACACCTGACTGTATAAATTGTACATATTTAAAATGTATCCACAAGCTCCTCCATCCACAAACAAATGCTTTTAATGGAGGAAAAGTAACACTGTAACATGTTCCATTTTTTAAGAATAATAAAATTATTAAAAAAAAAAAATTATTATTAAAATATGGCAACACTTTGATTTAAGGCGAATTTTTTTAATTTGACACATAACATTCACTAGATTTATTGTTAGTTCTCTGCGAATTTATTATTTGGTTTGACTTTTGACAGATGTTATGAAGACAACCCCGTACAATTGACGCTGTCTGTACGTCTGTAATATTCTTATTATTATTATAATTTACAAGTACTTTATTACATTGAATTTAGTAATATATACGTTGAACATTATTATGATTTATGATCAATAAGATTGATCAAGGAAAAAATATTTATGATATGTAATATTTTTGGTATGCCTCGTTATTCTCCTGTGCCCTTTCTTGTGGAAAACGATTTTTTTAAATGATTTTCGGCTATATAATTATCGTTTTTTCGCGCCTACAAAATTATGTCCTGTCTTTCCGGTTTATAAAAGATGGTCTGATTTTTCGGATTGAAATTTTCAAAAAAATCGCCAGTTTTTTCAAAATACGATTAAAAAAAAAAACAGAAGGTCTTTGAATATTTGCTTAAACTGATTTTTTTTTAAATTGTGATGAAAGTGGCCTATTATTGTTACAAGAAACAAGTTCACAATCATAGAGCACATCAAACAATATCTCTGTATACACGACTTTTATTTGGATTGTAACATTTATTACACTGATGCTCCATCTCTCTCTATTATCGGGGCGATCTTAAACTGCAAACTGCAGATTATCAATAAAAGTGATTTAATTTATTTGTATTTTTGCACTGAGAAGTCTTCCCGTTAAAGTTATTTTGGTTGTGGCTATATGAAGTGTAAAGTAGAAGGTTTAAAATTAGTCAAAATGCAATAAATGTAATGTCAGTTGGTATATTTTACAATTTTCTTAAAACAAATGTACAAGTTTTAATGCAAATATTTACAGAAAGGAGATGGGGAAAAGAATTGTAATTATTGTTTTACAGAACAAAATCTTGGAACAATCAGGAATAAAGACAACGATAGGGTGTAGAAATTACCACCAATGTCCATGGACTCCATGAGCACCATGAGAAGCAGCGGCGACAGCGGAGTAGTGAGCTGCCTTGGCGTGGGCAACCTCGGGGGTGTCTACTACGCGACCATCATGACCGATGGGGGCGCCTCCATGAGCCCAGGCACCATGTCCCCAGGCACCATAGACAGATGGGACTCCATAGACTCCATGGGCGAGTCCTCCATAGACTCCGTGGGATCCAGCGATTCCATGAGAAAGACGGGCAACAGCAGAAGCGTGGGCGACCTTAGCGTGGGCAACCTCGGGGGTATCAACGACAACTCCATCATGGGCCAGAGGAGCGAGTGCATGAGACCAGGCTCCATAAGCAGCGTACACGGAGGGAACTCCATAAGCGTGAGCTCCATAGACTCCATGAGCTCCATAAGTATTGACACCCCATCCGTGTCCCCATTGTCCATGATCCTGGCTCTCGGCCAGACCTTCTCCCCTCCATTGTCCATCATCGTGGTGTCCCCAGGGATTGGCGGAGACTACAGCTCCCACGCACACCAGAGTTACGAAAAACTGGAGAAAGAACAGTTTATATTACTTTACAAGATCGGAAGACGCAAATTTTCAATGAGGAGGGAAATGGTAAACACATAACGATTAACAAAGTTGGAAGAAAGTACGTTTTTTTTTTACATTTTAAGGTTATCAGAACTGCTTATCTGAAAAGCTTGTCTGAAGTGAATTAGTTCAAAAGTTATTAAGATACATATTATGAATATAATTCACAGTAGGTAGTCTGTTTCGTTGATCATCGATATTGATAAAACACTTGAACTTACCAGAGCGTTCATCTTGATTGTTGAGTGAGCCTTTTCTGAGAGGAAAACTGCTTGTGTCGTGAGGGGAGTGATCGCAAGGCTTTATACCAACAACATGTGCCAAAAAACGTTTGGGAGGGGTGAGGTAGTTACTAGCAAAAACTACCGAATGCGATCATAAAAAATTGTTTTGATTTTTGTAGCCGAATTATTGAATTCATTATAGTTATTTAAAATACTAATTTATTGTATTGTAATTCGCGTTCGCGGCTCATGTTATAGTAATTATTGTACGCATAATTAGTTAGAACGATTAGGTGATAATCACACAAATATTTTTAGTAAATTTTTGTACCATAGAGGAGAAAATAAACCAGCAAATATTGATTGTCGGCCTCCGTGTTTGAGGGGAAATGCTCCAGACCTAGTCGGAGGTCGTGGATAAAATCCCGATGTACGAAATATTGATTGTCGGCCTCCGTGTTTGAGGGGAAATGCTCCAGACCTAGTCGGAGGTCGTGGATAAAATCCCGATGTACGAAATATTGATTGTCGGCCTCCGTGTTTGAGGGGAAATGCTCCAGACCTCGTCGGAGGTCGTGGATAAAATCCCGATGTACGAAATATTGATTGTCGGCCTCCGTGTTTGAAGGGAAATGCTCCAGACCTAGTCGGAGGTCGTGGATAAAATCCCGATGTACGAAATATTGATTGTCGGCCTCCGTGTTTGAGGGGAAATGCTCCAGACCTAGTCGGAGGTCGTGGATAAAATCCCGATGTACGAAATATTGATTGTCGGCCTCCGTGTTTGAGGGGAAATGCTCCAGACCTAGTCGGAGGTCGTGGATAAAATCCCGATGTACGAAATATTGATTGTCGGCCTCCGTGTTTGAGGGGAAATGCTCCAGACCTAGTCGGAGGTCGTGGATAAAATCCCGATGTACGAAATATTGATTGTCGGCCTCCGTGTTTGAGGGGAAATGCTCCAGACCTAGTCGGAGGTCGTTGATAAAATCCCGATGTACGAAATATTGATTGTCGGCCTCCGTGTTTGAGGGGAAATGCTCCAGACCTAGTCGGAGGTCGTGGATAAAATCCCGATGTACGAAAGTAAAATTTTATTTATGGATTTGTTTTACTTCACAATTTAACAATTTAAAAATAATACTAGCTGGAACCCGGCATGCATTGCTATGCCATTTAATAAAGAAATTGTTTCTCTCTGCGTGTCCTTTCCCATTCGTCCCGTTCCCCTTTTGCTTCCCCTTCCTCTCCCGCGTCCCCTTCCCCTCTCGCTTTCTCACTCCGCCTCCTCCAACTTCCCTCTCCCCCTCCACTCACCCCCTTCCCCCGTCCCGTAAACCCCCTCTCGAGTTCCCCCCTCCCAGGTTCCCTTCCCCCCTCCCTTAATCCCCTCCCCCCCTACCGCGAATCCCCTACCTGAGTTCCCCTCCCCTCCCCCTCCCGTATTCCGTACATTCAGTCCCGGTACATTCAGTTTTCAAACAGCTCGCGTGCCTATGGCAATTTTTTTATACAAATTTCATAATGCCAGAGCTCACCAGTAGTTTTATACAAACCTTGCCCTGACAATAACGAACACAAAAAAAAAAGAATTATCCAATTTGGTGCAGACGTTCAGAAGTTATGCGCGCACATACATTTCGGCGATTCATTTTTATTTATATAGAAGAAGAAGATAGATAGATCGATAATATGTAGGTATTCATCTTTTACAGTATTTCCACTCAGGAGGCCCTGAGAAAAAAAGCTCCCTCAGTGTCTATGACGTCTTTGGAGATGCTGTGCGAAGGGTCTTTTAAGGAAAGAAAGGATAGGATGTTCTGAGAAGGAAAATGTTAAGAGGGGATGGGTTTGAATCCATGGGATAATGTATTCAGGAGTGACGAACGTAAGAATCTATTCCTCCCACTGCGGTGCAAATCAATGTTCCGTGAGAGTCCTGCTAGAGGGGTCAAAAGGTCTTCGTCAAGCAGTCTATTCCCATCCGGCCTGCCACGCTGATGCCTGCCGCTTCCGATAGTGGGCAGGTACATCCACCGCCAATTCTTGAACAAACCTCACCCCATGAACCCGAAGAAACGAAGCTAACTACTTGGGGTGACCAATGGCAGGGGTGTTGGTTATCCAATAAATGGTTCCCGGGAGGCATTGAAGTACCCACCACTGTCCCACCCCGGTATAGGCAACTTATGGTCGCCCCTTCGGGGTTCTCACAAGAATCTAATTTTTTTGAATAAACGGCTCTACATTTAATGTAACGAATCTAGACCTTCAATGTCCCCTCATACTGTGTTAGGTGGCGGTATGCGGTCGCGCCTACAGGACTGTACTGTAATGGTCAAAAACTAATACTACTGGTGTTAGTAGACATAAATGTATAAAAAGAGAAAACAAAATATTTAATACATTATAAACAAAGGGAGACCACACACTCCGTGACTGCAGGCATCTGCGTGTAAAGACAAAAAAAAAGAAAAAGAATCATAAGTTGAAAACAAAACATAAAACGGAAAAAGACAACCGTCATGACCATCGTGAGCCCGGCGGTCCCCCAGAGAATGTATGAGGTTTTTAGTCCAACGTCACGGCACCCAGTGGAGTCGTCCTTTAGCCAGCCAGCCGGTGGTGCCTAGAAGAAGTAAATGGACTACAAAATGAAGACCCTAGGGAGAAAAGCGTCGGGTGGCCGGAGGGGGGACGGACAGACCTCCGGATGCCGCTCAATCTTTCCTCCAACCTTATCATGACCGGGGGGGTGGCACGGGCACAGAAGGAGATAACAATGATTGAATCGAAAAGGTAAACCTAAGGTAAGTTAACAGGGACAAGGCCCAAAGTCCAACCCCTTCGATGGGGAAGAGGACATTACAGAACAAACAAAGGAGTTCTGTCTAACCTCCAGATAAACAATATAACATTTATAACATTAGAACAATATAACATCTTAAAAATAAAAAAAAAATAAATTAATAATAGTCACGAAAATAATATAGGAATTATCCATCCCAAGCTGTAAATTCGACTGCTGCTGTGTACTAAAAAATAAAATAAACAAACAGAATTTGCACATACATGTTGCTATGAAAGGAAAGAAAAACAATAGAACACAAAGGAAAGTGTATATAAAATAAACGTATAGAAATCAATAGAAGCAAATTTATAGTTGGCTAATTTGCAATGCTGCGCGGTGAACTTCCAGACTGCAACTATATGTTTCAAACAAAATTGCACGTTCATATAGCCTAACAGAGAAAAGAAAAAAAACAAAAGAACACATAAAAAAAGAGTATTAAAAGATTATGTACATCCAGGCGAAAGTATAAAAGAGAGATCAAATCGTTGTCCGTGGTATTACAGGAACATGTGCACCTGATAACCTATATTCTGCTAATCATCGACTCTAAGAGCAGGCCATCTTTCAACCCAGATCCTTGCAAACTTACGCAAGCACTCGAAATTCACCTTATTCGATACTAGATCAGTATTCCAAACTGGTCTAATAGGGACGTCCAGACCATTAAGCATTTCCTCTCTAGCATCCATCATAATCTCGCAATGCCACAGAATGTGCTCGGCCGACTGGTTTGTGCTACCGCACGCACAGTTGGGATGAGGGGATAGGGAGAGAGTATGAAGTCTCCCCCTAAATTCCCCATGACCAGACAAAAGTTGGGTCACGTGATGGTCCAGTTGTAAAAAGGCCCCTTCCATCCTGATTTTAACTGATGGGAAGAAGGAGAAAGTCCATCTCCCCATATTCGACCTATCCCAACGAAGCTGCCACTCATGAAGCGACAGTTCACGCATTTCACGAAGCAGACCAGGGAGAGTCCCCGGACCACCAGGAGTCAGGACAACACCATGATGAGTTGCCGGGGTTCTTTTAGTAAGCTTCTCTTTAGTGATCACCTCCCTGATTTCGAGATCGATTGGTAATATACCAGCCAAAACAGGCAAAGCGTCCGAAGCAACGGTTCTATACGCCCCGGATAGTGCCAGGAGAGGAGTTCGTTGACCTCGCTTCAAAGCCAGGAGTATAAGCGAATTATCCAAGCGATGCTCCCACACAGATGCAGCGTATGAAACTTGCGCAACATAAACGCACCTATATAGCATACGCAAAGCCGGATTACGCAGTCCCCACTCAGCTGTGGAGAGTCTCCTTAGCTTCAAAAAGAGAGCCTGAGCCTTGCTGGATACATCCTTGACGTGAGCCAGAAAAGAGGACGATCGATCAAGCGTAACACCTAAATATTTTACATTATCAAAGAAGCGGATATTGGATTCTCCCATTTTGATGGTCGGATTTCTGTTTCTGCTGAGATAACCCTTCATCAGGAGGCCCTTAGTCTTCTGGGGAGCGAAGGTCATCTTGTTTCTTGTTCCCCAATCCAGGAACATCTGCAAACCATCACTACCTTTCTTTTCTACTTCCTTTCTGCTGTCCCCAGAGACCAAATACATTTTGTCATCAGCGTAATCAACAGAGATACATCCTTCAGGCAAGGGTAACCTGGAGGAGTCGTCAAAGGCAATGTTCCACAGGTCAGGTCCAAGAATGGAGCCCTGAGGGCATCCCATATCAGCTTCACGCTCGATGCAGTAGTCCCCGAAAGAGATGGTAATTGTTCTATCGGCCAGGTAGTCATCGATGATTTGGAACAAAAGTTTGGAGCACTGCCTGTTTTTCACCTTCAACCGTATCATTGCCCACCACGCATGATCGAAGGCACCAGTTATGTCAAGAAATATTGCCACAACGTACTTCTTAGGACAAACCTTCACCCAGTCAAGCACATACGACAGGGCGTGCACCGTGGATTTCCCAGGGACGAAACCAAATTGCAGGTCGCTAGCCGGGGAGAGCGATTTCCGTAACCGTTCTCTGATGATTTTCTCCAAGATTTTACCTAGAACTGGAAGTAAGGTGATAGGTCTGTACGCTTTAATATCAGAAAGTGGTTTGTCGTTCCCCTTGGGTATAATCCGGAGCACGCCGCGCTTCCATTCTGAGGGAAAACCCCCTCTTCTCATGCATATGTTCATCACCTGGAAGAGCTCCTCCTTGGCGTGGACCCAGACTTGCTTTGCAATTACGCCGTTGAGCCTATCATGGGAGGCAGTTCCCATACTCTGGAAGATACTCTCAGTATCGCCCTGGTGTAAGTCCACCATTTGGAATCGAAACGTTGCTTGAAATGGCTTTCGCCAAATGGCTCGTGCCTTAAACGGCTTAAAATTACTGGAGACTTGATCTGAAAAGCCAGGTTCCCATTTCTTTCACACCCCCACTACCTTCAGCCTTACAAATTTGAGAATGCCATAATCCAATTGGATTCAGAAGGTTGGGAGCAGTAGCAAAAAACGATTTTTATTTGCACACGCCGGGATGCAATCCCGCGATCTTCGGACTTCGAGTCAAAAGCCTTACACGTCGACAACTGTGGCCGACAATAATAATTGTGGTAGGAGAAATTCAAATATTGGAAGAATACTTACCATTATAAATATATTATATGCTTATACTTTACCCGGAAATATTATGTCTTCCTTTTGAAAACCAAAAAAATTTAAAAAAATCTTACAAGAATAGAAATCTATTCTAATAAAACTTGCTTAAGCTTTGGTCCGACAAATCCTTCCCTCTGCACATTTGTGTCAATTTGTCGTAACTTTTTCGTGCGTGCCTAGACTGTTCGTCATAATATAAACTATTCTTTTTTTGACATAAGTATCAAAGAAAGAATAGTTTATATTATCAAAGAAAGTATAGTTTATATGCGATCTTTTTATTTATTAAAATACAAACAGATCCGCCTCATGTGCCCTAACACAACGTGTCCGGAAACTCGTAGTACAAGCGGGAAACTGGTGAATCTACATCACGTGGAGAACCCAAAAAACTTATTTTTTTCGATCTGAGCATTTCGATTTTAATATTATTTTTTTTCTATTTTTCCATTTTTTCGGCAACTAAAGTGTTAAAAAAATTTTGAGTCCGGTTTACCCTTCGATGAATTTAATAAGACATTACACAGTTGAAATCAACCTCCTAGTGAAATTTTTTTTTTCAAATTTAACCAAAAAAATTCCAACTTCGGACCCGATTTACTGGAAAACGATAGCTTAAATCAAAAAAGTTATATCACAAATCGATTCCGAATGTGATGTACCTAGATTTACCAGTTTCCCGCTTGTACTACGATTTTCCGGACACCATGTATAAACAAACGTAATTATTTACGTTTTAACTTATACTTTGCACATTTCTAATACTTATTATATTTTCATAATTTTTACAACATTTTGAATGGTGGTCTTGCACCAGGGCAACGTTGAGAGTATCTTCCACCCTGGAAAGTACCGCAAATAAAGTACCGCTTTATTTTAATTCAATTTAAATAATTGTGAAATAAATAACTCAAATTAATCAAATTAAATTTATTTTCTAATGCCTGGATTTGAACCCGCCAACTTCGGATTGCTAGTCGAGAGCTTTGCTTCTCGACCGTGGAGGCCGTCAAGATTTAAGAGAAATTTACAGAAGATGGTTTGTGGAGCATAGACGATGGAAAATGGGATCATCCATAATAATCTTTGACAACAATAATATTAGATTGGTAATCTACTCAACACTAATATGTATTAAAGGACAGACCAAGAATGAGATTTTCAAACCATAATATGAACTCTTTTGGAGTTATGAGTAAATTTATGGCAGCCCTTCATGGTAGGGCTGGTAATATTTCTTTGAAGCCAGAAATAGTGATTGGAGACATCAACAAAAATAAGTAACGTGCGATGATTTATCATGGATTAAGATACAGAAGAAAGACGTGCAAAATACGTTGACAGTGCACATTTGTTCGTTTTGCTTTGGCACTAACGTCAAGTGTGAATAATTATATATAGAACTTTAAACAATCAATGTTGTGAATTTCTTCCGTATTTTCTTCTTGAACCAACTATTTAAAAGTCTAACCAAGGTATTTCCGTAATTTATTGTATCTAAATCCAATTGAATGATAAATGATATCTCAAACTTATTTGATTAGTTTTTGCTTGTGAAGATTTAGAAATAACCAAAAGAAAACTGTCAAAACGTTACTGTGGTTTGGCCTTCTAAATGTTCACGATATTATTTTATTTAATTCGTTATGTTTATTTATGCATTTGAGACATAAACAGGACATGTATAGAACATTTTTATGTGTATTATATATCCCTAGACCGTCGAAGGGGTCGGAAAAAACAGCTCGCGAGCCGCATACGGCTCTCAGGTTGTCCATATCCTATGAATAAGTAGTTTTATTTCTAAATAATCAATTTATAATAACCATTAAAGTTTAAAAAAAAATATTTATGCATTGAATCGTTTACTCGTTAATATGGAATTTTTTTTATTCAAACAGTTAGATTTAGCTTTATTATTACGAAAAGTAAGTATTTATGTCGGGGAAACCAAAAAATATGCATTTAACATTTTAATTTTGTTAAAATTAATTTACTTACGCGGTAACGCCATTGTCATATTCATCGTTTATATTTAACATTTCATAGACAATCAATCAATGCTGCCAATCATAGAAAAAATATTATTGCCATGTAAAACAATAATTTATTCAGTGAATGCATTATTGACAAGTTTGTAACTGTTTTTATAACAGCAGAACATGGAAAGAAATGTATTAGAATAATTACACATACCAGCTAGACAAACTCTGCTTTGCCAAACAAACAATTCAAATCCTGGAATGTTTTTTAAAATTATGATGACATGAAACTTTCGCAGTTTGAACCTCAATCCAATAATTCGAAGTATTATTTTAAATTATTTAAAATTATCAACGGATATTTGGATAGCCCTGAACTGGTGAACATGATATATTATCAAGTACCTAACAATTACAACACCAGACTCCATGCTCCATTTAACGTAGTTGCTTCTCGCACTAATTTTATGTTCAACTCTTGTCTTCAGAGATTGCATCGTGTGGGGAATGAAACTTGCTCTGTCAATATATTTTTTTATAAAAACATCGCTTCCTTCAAAAAGCGTATATATGTATGCAGATGCAAAAATCCTTAAATGTACCAGATTGTTAAAAGTAACAAATTTAATACCCATTGCTCTGTAACTACTTTCATAGTATCTACTTACCTCTTTATACATATATGTAATTGCTGTGTTCCTTTTATTTTATTTTTTTCCTGATAATAACAAACTAATGTAAAAATCCTTAAATGTTTCACATTGTTAACAGTAACAAACTTAATACCCACTGCTCTGTAACTACATTCATGATAACTACATTCATAGTACCTACTTACTTATTTACATATATAATTACTGTGTACCTTTTCTTTTCTTTTTCTCTTTTTCATAATAATAACAAACATACGTACATTTATGATAGCAAAAAAAAAAAAATAAAAATAATTAATTACAAGAAAATTACCTACTTTTATATTAATTGTTAAAAATGTTTTACACCACTGCAATACCGGTATGCTTCAAGTATATTTGGAATCACATTTTGTGTGATATTGTGACAATAATTATTGAATATAATGCAGCGTGAGCCCAAATACGAATCCGCTGGTTGAACTCCTTTGTAAACAATTACTTGAATATTAATACCTACTTATGTTAAGCCTACTTATATCTTTCTAGCTCTGTTTATCATTTTATGTACCATATACTTATGATACTGCATACTTGTTATAATGCTCCTGTACAATTTATTTCATATGTAAAAGCCTTCAAGGCGTAAACAAACAAATAAATAAATAAATAAGTAGTTACTTTTTTTGTTTTTACTTTGATGAGAATATATTTTAAAAGATTGGTAGGTACTTCCGAAAATGTCATATTTGATTGTATATTAGAAAGATTTGATTGTCTATTGTCTATTATAAAGAAATATTCCGTCTTGTCCGTGCATCAAACTTCTCAACACGAACGTTCCGTATTATCCGTGAGGTGGACTCTATGCATATTTACCAAAAAAAAACTAATTTTCGACTACAACACATAAATACTTGTCACAATCATAAACAATGCACAAATGCACATGCCGTTGCGATTGTAAGTCAACTTTTATCAGAGAGGCCTTCACCTGTAGACTGAAGTCTTGAACGACTCATTGAAACTACACACTTTCCAGAATTTTTCTGTATTGACTAAAATATAAAAAAATTCCTTTTTTTTCTGCGCAAAGATAGTAAAACTATTGCTTTCCGATTTGGAATTTTTTTCTTAAAGCTAAAGGAATGGAAGAAGTTTGTAAAGCAATAAAATTGAAGTAATTATAATTTCAATCGGTATATTTTACAACTTTTCTAAAACATATGTAGGTACAAGTATTGATGAACATATTTACAGGAGATTAAAGATGGGGAAAGAACAATCTTTAGGAAGAACATCACATGTTTAAAATGAGAGTACAGTAGAGTTATCGAGTAGAGCTAAAGACGATGCTGGGTTTTGGAATTACCACCAATGTCCATGAGCTCCATGAGCACCATGAGAAGCAGCGGCAACAGCGGAGAGATGGGCGGCCTTGGCGTGGGCAACCTCGGGGGTGTCTACAACCTGTCCGTTGTGACCGATGGGAGCGCCTCCATGAGCCCAGGCACCATGTCCCCAGGCACCGTAGACGGAGGGAACTCCATAGACTCCATGGGCGAGTCCTCCATAGACTCCGTGGGATCCGGCGATTCCGTGGGAAAGACGGGCAACAGCGGAAGCGTGGGCGATCTTAGCGTGGGCAACCTCGGGGGTATCTACGACAACACCATCATGGGCAAGAGGGGCGAGTCCATGAGACCAGGCTCCATGAGCAGCGTACACGGAGGGAACTCCGTAAGCGTGAGCACCATAGGCACCAACGCCCCATCCATGTCCCCACTGTCCATGATCCTGGCTCTCGGCCAGACCTTCTCCCTTCCATTGACCATCATCATGGTGTCCCCAGGGATTGGCGGAGACTACGGCTCCCACGCACACCAAAGTTACGAAAAACTGAAAAAAAGAAAATGCAGAAATTAATATACGTGTTACACATTTAGATTACATTGATATGAAGGCAAGAAGGCTGGGAAAACGATCGCTAAGTTATAAACACTCGCTGACTACAGGTGATAAACTTCCCAACCACTGTCACTACAGACTACCTTGTAATAAGTAATTGTAAAAATTTGAAAGCAATTTACGGTAATTGTAAGTAATTGTAAGCAATTGTAAGTACTTGTAAGTAATAGTAAGAATTTGAAAGTAATTATATGTAATCGTAAGTAATTGTAAGTAATATCAGTGACGGCCTCCGTAGTACAGGGTTAAGGCTCTCGACCGACGTTTAAAGCATGGCGTGGGCAAATAAATTGTATTTGACTAATCTGTGTTATTTCACAACTTATTCATTTGAAATAATATAATAAAAGTAATATGTTTTCCCCCATTCCAGGGTGCAATATACTCTCAGAATCGCCCTGGTGTAAGACTACCATTTAAAATTAAAACGCTTGCTTTAAATGGCTTAAGAGGAAACCCGGTCGCCGAGAAATAAGAATAATAGGAGTTTTACCAAACTGTTGCTGTCACTGTCGCTCTTACTCCCCCGAATACTGAGCGAAAGGGACAACGTCACCTCAGGCTGATAATACCTAAATTAAATCATCAAAAATCGACGTTTTGTTTTCCCAATTTTTCTCCTCCAGAACTGGACCAATGCTAAAGCTTTTTTTACTAACTATATTAGAAGAATATTCTCTATGTCTATATGTTTTGTTTTTTAAAAAATAGAATTTCTGGATTGTGTGCTGATCGTTTGTTAATGGCGTTCAAAACAGTCAATTTTAACGATTTTTAAAGGGTCTTAATTCCTTTAAGAAGTAACTTAAAAAAATAAAGTAAAACGTACCGACACGCTACCTTAATATCTATAAATGCTAAAAACCAAAGATATTGAAATATAAGTAGATGTGTTATCTACTGTTTTTACTATGTGGGTCTGCGCTTCCGGGTGTCGCCGATATTGTTTACCAATTAACAAAAAAACTAAAAGAACAAATAATTAACGAATAAACCAAACGAACGTTAAACTAAATGGACGAATTCTTTCCTTATTCAAAATATATTGTTATGCACATTTTCAAAAAATCAACGAAATGATCAAATTCTTTTTGTGTGAAAACTACGCTAATTAGCGCGTAGTCCGGCGACAGTTGCGCGGACACCATAGCATATTTATTTATTTATTTTTATTTATTTATTTTCTCCTTCTGTATTTGAATATCTTTGCTAAAAACTATTTGAATTAGTGTCAAAATCTAGAGAGGAAATCGGTAAATATGTTTGTATGGAAAAACTCCGCCCAGTTCCCTCTGAAGCCGTGTTTATTGACCAGATCTGAATATCGAGGTATTTCACCGCCTTCCTTTTCCCCAACTCTTTCACTCCCCACTACATTTAGCCTCACTTTTACCCCGATTAGGGATGCCATAGACTCACTGGCTCCTGACGGGAGCAGTTGGGACAATTGTGCGGTCTTCACACAAATAAGATAAAGATTAAAGAGTAATTTAAAATGATTACTTCACAACTTCTTATTTAAGTATTTTTTTTTTAATATTTATAGTATTATTATAAGATATATACAAAACAGTTTATTTATTAACAAGTTCCACTGAGTAATTATTATTATTATTATATGTGACAGCTGTTTCGCATTTTGAAGGCTTTATCACACTGTGGTGAATCCACTTACAGATGATCTATTTTTATCACTTCTATATATAAGGATATAAAAAATACAACTGTGTTTCACGTTTTCGAAGCACATTATAAGCATATTTACTACGAAAATAAATGGAGCAAATACGATTATGTTCAAATAAGCATCACTAATTTTAAAATTTACTTACCAGAGCGTTCATGTTGAGTTTTGAGTGAGCCTTTTCTGATAGGAAAACTGCTTGTGCTGTTAGGGGATAACACGCAAGCCTTTATACTCCTAGAGAGCCTACAAGTACAAAACAAGTTTTTTTTAAGAGGGTGGGGCTTGTTACCTACTCGGTGTCATAATGATATCAAACGTGGACACAATGTAGTGCCTACCGTACACACGCATATTCCAACAAAAAGTGTCCTTGACTGTTGTTTATGTTTTGATTAGTATCGAGATTGCGGCCAATGGCCATATAATAAACATGGCATAATATGTATGTTTATTTCAGTAGGAAACACATTGGTCAGTTATTTGTTGATTGGATTTTAAATATCGTTCCGTTTAATGATTTGACTGGGTTCTTCAACAGTAACTGATCTAATTAAATACAAATCTCTACGATTTTAATATGATTACTATGTAAACGAAAATTCGACAGTTTTGCATTTCAACTATCTTTAAATTTGTTTTTTACGTTTCGTTTTTGGTAAAAGATGGTTGCCGTGTTCAATGCTATATTTTTATACCACCAGAGTTCGCATGGGCGTGGCTCAGTGATCAATATTGTAGCACTTGATTTACCTTAACTAGCAATTCCTGACATTATTTGGAGTAAAAAGTGCAAATGAAATTTTGGTCTCCGGTGACATCTTCGATGTCTTTTTTTTCTTTTTAATAAATTTGTTTTCAAATTCTTCCACATTTCGTCACTGGTCACTCAGCTGAGTAACCGTCCAACTTCTCACCCGACCCTAACTGTTCAATACCTACTAACTTTTTAATGTTTTAAGCTGAGAAAAAAACCTAAAAAAGTCACAAGAAACCAAAATTTCATTTTTAATTTTAACTCCAAAAAAATGTGAAGAATCACTGATTAAAAGAAGTCAAGTACGTCCCTTCCCTATGTTTAATATTTACTAGAAAATGATTTTAATTCCATATTTGAAATAAGTGCTTATTTGTATGAATTTCTAATTTTTAAAGGCTCTTTTTAGACTACGTACAAATATTATAATATACGGTGGTTTAATTCTTGGATAATAAAATGCTTAAAGATCTTTCCGATGCAAACTGAAATATACAGGATCTCAAGATAAGTACTTAACGTATTTTAACCAGTGATTGCTGACATTATTTGGAATAAAAAATGTAAATGAAATTTTGAGCTCCGGTGACATATATGATGTTTTTTTTTCTCCTGAAGACATAAAAAAAATCAGCAGGTATTAGAAAGCTAAGGACGGGGTGAGGGGTTGGTCGGTTACTCGGCTGTGCCCAGTGATGTCTCGTGGAAGAATTTTTAGTTTTGTTTTTTTTTCACGAGAATACTCCATAAGAGTCCCAGCTCTTCCCAGCCAGTGAGACTATGGCATCTCCAATTGGGGTATGTTGTGAGGCTGAAGGTAGGGAAGGAGATTGGGGAGAGGAAGGTGGGGAAGTAGCTGGCTATTCAGATCTGGTCACCAAAGACGGCTAGAGCCATTTCAAGCAACGTTCCAATTCTGAATGGTAATCCTACACTTGGGCGATACTGAGAGTATCTTTTAATCAATTAATTGTGAAACAACACAAATTGATAAAATAAATTTATATGCACACGCCGGGATTCGATCCCGCGACCTTTGAATTGTGAGTCAAGAGCCCCACCCCTCAACCCCGTCAATTTGATTTCGAAGAAATTAAAAAAAAGGCATCTAAAAAGTCACCGGTGACCAAAATTACATGTACATTTTTTACTCCAAATAATGTCAGGAATCACGGGTTAAAATGTCAAGTACGTTTCTAAATGTCCTGTATATTAAATCATGTATGAAATGTCACTAACTGCTATTTGCGATGTCAATAAATTTTATGATCGAAATAATGAATTAAATTTATTGTAATAATCTTGTAGGTAGCTAATGAAACTATGTGTACTTTTGTGGACCAGGATATCGGTACCGGTTGTAATTAAACGCGTGTAAAAATATTATTAAGGTATTTAGCTAATAACAATTAGAATTATTATTAAGTGTAAATCGAATTCCTTTTCCACTCACCGTCTCCTTCCACTCCCCTAGTCTTCAATCACACAACATACCCATATTTGGTGATATAGCACCACTGGCTTTGGGCTATTGGGACTCTTGTGCCGAATTCATGTTAATTATATTGAAACAATTATTATAAGCAATAATTATCAGCCTGAAACACTCATCTACATTGAAAAAATCTTCCGAGGAAAGATACTTGCCGCCAGTGCATCGCCTCAGTTCTTATTTGTCCAACAGACCACTTTAAATTTTGTTCAATCTCCATTTTAAAATTAAAAATTAATTATCAAAAATGATAGTTAATCATTTAACTAAGAACTATTTAAACTAATGAGACCTTTACCTTTACAGAAATAACTTTATCGTATACACCTACCATAATGTTTCATTGAAATAATGAGAGAAAACCTTCTCTTCGTGTAAAATTTTCTAATGGTCTGTTGGACAAATACGAACTAAAGCGACGAGCGGGTATGTAATACCCGCCATGTAATTCCATATATATACTAGTGTTTCATTCAACAATTACTGCTTATTACATTATTCCACCTGAAAACAACCAACTTTATTTTTGTGAGAGAGACATTGTTAGTGCTAAATCTCTCGCTAGGTGGCGTCGAGACAAATTATGCCTACATTTTTTGGTGAAATACTTTTAACTTGCCAAATATTAATGAGTATTGTAATAATTATATTGGAACTCATTGGGGGGCGGGGGTGTCCAGCAAAATCTCACGTTACTAGAAAAGAATATACGAAGTGGCCCAAATTTATTTCACCAGGAAGGGGAGGAATTTAATTGGAAGAAAAACTGTTCACTTAATTAATGTATGCCCCCTTACGATTTCACAAGCCTTGCATTCTTTGCACATCTTCGCACAATTAACATGGCCATAAATGGGTTTACGACACATTTGATTTAATTCACAATTTAATCATTTTAAATAATATAAAGTATACACTGACATATGAATATATCTGGACCTGCCCTAAGTGATAAGAACGTATTTTTCCCCCTCCCCATGGAGCCGGCTAGAGCTCCGCATTGGACCCAGCTCGCTCCATGGGGAGGGGAGAGAACCTCGCTTGAATCTAAAATATGTGACGTCATCATTCTTGTCCTGAACAGCGCGGAAGTAACATCCATACATTTTTCGAAATAACACGCCTAAAACGGTAGTTTGTGCTATACATTTCACCCACATATTATATGGACATAGCGAATGTGGGCGGTTCTCCAGTATGCTCGTCGCTGGTTACAGGGGTAAGTAAATTATGAAACATTTGTAAAAGTGTCTTAACTAAACACGGCAACAAAATATTGCTATGTGAATTGGAGCGAATCTTTTCAGAGCGAGCATTTGGCCTTTGCAAATATGTTATTAACGTGGCAAGCAATTCGCGCTCCCATGTAAAAAGGTCTATTCATTCAAAGCAGATTTTGCTTTTAAGAACTAAATGGTGATATTATAATGCGAGATGCCTATGTACTGTCAGATTGATTTTTTAACGAATCACAGTCATTTTTCCTCTCTTTGCCCCCAATAGTTTGGTTTTACCCCTCATCTGTATGATCTGGTCTATTGAATTCTGATGTCTATGAAAGTATACTATCGGCACGTTCCAGAGTGGAAGACACTCTAAGTATCGCCCAGATCTGAATTGCTGGATGCTCCCCATCTTCCTTTTACCAATCTCGTTTGCCTTCCCACTACTTTCAGCCTTACAACATACATTGCCATAGTCTCACTCGTCTTATTAGCTTACATTGTGCAATGTATGATGGCATGGATGCTTGGGAGCAGTTGGGACTCTTACGCGGTATTCACAAAAAAATCCAGGCCTCACTGCCATCAGGGTTGATATCAGCGCTGCTGGCTGCTGCTAGAGTGTATAGCACTTTAAACATTTTTTTTGGTTAGGACATGTAGAGCGGATATGCAAAGAAAGGAGCGGAGGGGATTATATTACATTGCCAATATGAATGGTGGAAGAAGTCGGTAACATCCGAGGAAGACATGACTGGATCAAGTGAACCAAATATTTAAGTCGGGTCATTTCAAGAGTCAAGAGTAAGAATAAAAGATGTATATGGCGATGTACGTATGTGAATGAAGCAAGGAGTGTATGCCAAGTCTGAGCCTTTTGGCAGTCCGATTTCTCTGCCTACCTCTGTGGGGAAATTGCTTAATGTTGGTTTGTTAGTTAGTTTATATTTTAACATTTGGGAGGTGGATGCGGGTATTGGTATTGGATAACCAACACCAATGCCATTGGTCACCCTAAGTGGTTCGCTACGTTTTTGGTGACTTAGCAGGGGTGCCCAGATCATGGTGTGAGGTTTAAACGGGTCTTGACGGCCGATGCGTCAACGCGGATTCATGCGTCCGTCATTCCTGGACACACTGACCCCCAGATTTCTACCCACTCCTCATCCTTTCTTAAAAATACCCTCCGTATAGCATCCCCAAAGACTCTGACGAAATCATTTTCCTCGGGACCTTCTGTGTGGAGCTGATGTAAAAACAAATTCAACATTCAACAGTCTTACCCTTGAAAATAAAATAATAATAAAACACATACACGTATAACACAAAACCAATTTAAAACACATCATAAAAAAATAAATTTTACCTATAATTTTACCTTAATTATAAATTTTCATTTTTAGTTTAATTTAGGCTTACTTTTTTATGCAGAATTATGTTTATATTATTATTATTGTATTATATATAAAATTTTGTTTTATAAAATGGAGGCCTCAGCACAGTGAGGCCGACATTGCTGAATTGTATTTAAAAATGTTATATCATATAGAAAAATAAATTTAAAAAACAGAAAATACAATAAAAAATTAAATTAAATTAAATATACTTCAAGAAATCATAATTTTCCGCCCAACAATTTGTTTTCTTGGGTCGATGGCCGTTTAGAAGTACTTATCTATAAATGTTACTACCTACTTTAAGGCAAACCTTAATCACGGTATTAAGTAACGCAGATTTTTTTAGCCTAAAGCAAGACCACAATATGTAACTCTATAAATAGGGCCACGTTCCTTTGCCCGACTTCTTTGCTTCGCCACCGTTCTTTGAGTTAGGAACTCAAATGTATTTGTATTTTACACTCCTTACAATCAACCATACGTATTATGTACATTGGAGTATGTATTGCTATTAATGAATAAGTGCGCCTAAAAAGTGTTACCTTAAAAAATCAAATAATTTTACTATTTTTTAACAAGACTGCGCGATTTGAAGTCAAAATAAAATAGAAAAATTATCTTTTTACTCAAAAGGTTTAACAAATTCCTAATAGGAATATGTGCGACTTTTTTATATTTTAAACTATAAAATAAATACCATTAAGGAATTTAATTTTGCATGATTTTAGAGGCAATTTTGGCATTATTTGTGAGTTAATTATAATTAATAAGAAAATTTATTTTAAGCTGTGTTAATATAATGAAAAGCAAATAAAAAATATAACGTCGTAAAAAATGTGTTTTTGTGGGTTGAATTTTTAATTTTTTAACGACAAATTTGTGTTTCAACATAAATCGTTAATTTGTAATTTAAATATATGCACATTAAAATGCTTTTTTAAAGTAATTATTTTTGATTTATTTTTAAATTCAACATGTTTTTATACTACATAAAGCTTTTTAAAATTATTATCATTAACTCACAAATAATTGCCAAAGCTGCTTCTAAAATCATTAAAAATTTAATTTCTTTGATAGGATGTATTTTGTAATTTAAAACATAAATAAATAAAGTAGCACATATCCGTACTAGATGTTTGCCGTACCTTTTATAAATTAAAAAAAATACAGTTTTGTTGGGTATTTTGTCCTCAAATACAAATCTTTTTGATTATAATAATTTATGAATGCGCATTTTGTTTTCTTTTACTATGATTGTCGTTTCCACCTGTCGATTTCACTGCACAACCTGTTTTCTTTTCTACTATGTATGTGTATCTGGTTTTGAATATTCGTGGGTATTCAGGGTCATCATTTCAATAGATGGACGAAGGGAAGACGAATTTGAATTATTTCAGTGATTTTCGTTATTTGTTTTTGGGGTGTTATGCCGTGTTGCGCTACCTCCTTCTTTAGCCAACGTTTCGGACATCGTTGCAGTGTCCATCATCAGGGCAGATCCGGCAGATCCGGTAGATGTGTAGTGTCCATCATCAGGGCAGATCCGGCAGATCCGGTAGATGTGACACATCTATCGGATCTGCCGGATCTGCCCTGATGATGGACATTGCAACGATGTCCGAAACGTTGGCTAAAGAAGGAGATAGCGCAACACGGCATAACACCCCAAAAACAAATAACGAAAATGCTTTTGGCCGTGAAAATCTTAAAACTATTTCAGTGATGTTCAACCGTAGCCTGCCATAGGTCACCCCAAGTGGTTCCCTACGTTTGATGACTTGGCAGGGGTGCCCGGATTCAAGGGGTGGAATTCGTCTAGGTCTATTTACTGCACGGCGGGCCGGGTCGGAAGAAATTTTTCATTAGCTCCTTACGGGAGGGTCATGTGTCATCTTTGGAAATGCTATGTGGAGAGTATTTTAAGGAAAGGAAGGAGAATTTCCTTCCCATAAATTCCTTTCATTCCTTCCCCTTAAAAAACCCTCACTGGTATAAACGGTAATTAAAAAAAAAATAATCTTACCAACATGCTGTGTAATAATAATGATAATAAAAAAATATAAAATAAATAAATTTAAAAAAATTAGGTTCGTATGTATTATCACATAGAGATCGTCACGTGTAGTGTCCATCTGCCCTGATTGTCCATTATCAAATAACGCTGTCCGAATCATTGGCTAAAATAGGAGGTAGCGCAATAGGCATAACACCTAAAAAATTTTAAAAAATCATCTGTGCAGCTCACACGCGGTAGAAGTGAAACCCCCAAAAAACTGAGCTTCGAGAGAATGAGACAAATGCATAATATCTTAATTGTAGGATTTATTTATTATACTAATGTTACCAAGTTTAAAAATAACTTTTAATTTTATTCTACGAAGCATCGCACAAAGAGGATGCCGATAGGCTACGAAGCACCGCACAAAGAGGACACCGATTAGTCTATCTCATTCTCTCGCAGGCACTAATTAATCTAAATCCTATAGATGTGTGTATTTGTCTCCTTTTAGTGTCGCTCGTTTCCGTTTCATCAAGTTTCAAAACACAATTAAGAAGTTTTCATTTCAATTACGGTAATTGTTATTAACTGACAAATAATTGACAAGTTAAATAAAAACGAATCGCCGAAAAGCATGTATGCGTATAACGTCCGAACGACTGCATCAAATTGGATAATTCTTTTTTTTTTAGTTCGTTATTGTCAGGATAAGGTTTGTATGAAACTACTGGTGAGTTCTGGCATTATGAAATTTGTATAAAAAAATTCAATATGTGGCACGCGAGATGTTTGAAAACTGAATGTACCGGGACTGAAAGTACGGAATGCTGGAGGCGGGTGGGGGGAGGGGAAGTCGAGTATGGGGTTAGCGGGAGGGTAGGGACGGGAACGCCGGACGGGGGAAGGAGGAGAGTGGTGTGGAAAGAGGGAAGGTGGTGGAGGCGGAGTGGGAACAAGAGATAGGAAGGGGACGCGGGATAGGAAGGGGAGGCGGAAGGGGAACAGGACGAATGGGCAAGAACACGCAGAGAGAAACATTTTATTTATTAAATGGCATTGCAACGCATGCCGGGTACCAGCTAGTATTTTATAATTTGAAAGAGAAATAAGTAGTATTCATCCGTACTAGATATTTCCAACATATGAGTAGTAGTAAAATAGCCTTCCTAAAAACCAAGTAAGGCTATGATTCTCAGAAAATCGAGTTATCAAGTTACTCGCTGTTAAATGTTAAGAGTTAGACGTTATATCTCAGGCATAAAACTTACATAAATAAATCAGCGACATTGACTTGATTAATAGTTTGGTTGTTAAAATGTGTTGAAAACGTGTTGAAAACGTGTTAGACCAATGTAATTCATTAGTTATAAATCAAAATCTACAAATAACGTGTCCTCAAGTTGTAAAATAAATTAAGTTTAGACATAAAATTCTTTTCAAAATTACCTGGTTGTACGAGCCCTTCTAATAGGAACTTTATCACTTTATCGATATTATTTTTGTATACTCACACATTCTTATTTTGTTCTAAATATGATACTGATACTCTGCTGTGTACTGTACACATGCTTATAAAGCTCGTGTAACACTTAAATGTAAATGCCATTTTATGGGTTCAAATAAATAAATAAACACTGGTTGCACTGGACATATCCAAGGCCTTTGACCGGGTTTGGCACCGAGGACTTGTCAACAAACTGCATTCTTACGGACTCCCCGCATCCTTGTGTACGTGGATTGCCGACTTCTTGAGGGAGAGGTCGATTCAGACGGTAGTCGATGGTTTCACCTCTTCCTCACACTCGATAAATGCTGGCGTCCCGCAGGGATCGGTTCTGTCTCCGACTCTGTTTTTGTTGCACATCAACGAACTTTTGTCATGTGCACCAATTCATTGTTACGCGGATGACAGTACAGTTCATGATAGCTTTTTGTTTGACAAGCCCCCAAAGGGCTCACAAACTCCAACAGCTCGTAAGGCTTTGAAGCAAAGAATGGACGGTTACCTCGAGAGTGTTTTCTCTTGGGGTAAAAATAATGTCGTTGAATTTAATTTAATTTGTTTCAAAGACCCAATCTTGTCTGATTACGTCTAAAGAGAACGAAATGAAAATCTAGTCTCTTTCAACGGAAGCAATCTTCCGAACAGGCCCTCCATTGATATGCTTGGTGTAACCCTAAGTGACCAGCTCAGGTATGGGGGCTCCATCGAAGCCAGAGTAAAGTTGGCCTCCCAAAAACTGGGCGTACTGTACAGGGCCCGCAGATACTTTAATAGTACACAACTGCTAACCCTGTACAAATCGCAAGTGCGCCCCACGGTTGAATTTGGCAGCCACCTCTGGTCTGGAGCTCCAAAATACCTGAAAAATACCCTCGACTCTGTGCAGAAACAGGCGGTCCGTTTGATAGATTCTCCCATCTTAACAGACGGATTGCAATCTTTAGAGCACAGGCGTCGGGTGGGAATGCTATACTTGTTCTACCGGTATTACAATGGAAGATGCTCCGAGGAACTAGCATCATTGATCCCTTCGGCACCGGTGCATAGTCGGGAAACACGCCAAACGCTTGCCCAACATTTGTACACAGTTGACATTTGTCACATGAGAACGGGTCGTTTCTTCGACTCGTTCTTGTGCTCAACAGCTCGGCTGTGGAATGATTTGCCGGCCTCTGTGTTTCCTCCTTCCTACAACATGGGTCTCTTCAAGACCAATGTTCATTCCTTCCTCTCCTCAAAAAGACCCTCCACACAGCATCCCAGATGACATAGGCCCTGAGGGAAATTATTTTCCTCAGGGCTTCCTGTGTGGAGTTAATGTAAAAAAAAAACAAAATCCATGTCTCTTTCTTACGTTAAGGGTTCTAAATGTATTTTTTAAAAGAATTTTCTGCAGTAAAAGCAAGTATTAATTTAAACGAAGAGAGTTTTAATAGAGTCTGGCCATAGCTTCAATAAAGAAAAAACAAAATTTAAACATTGCAATATAAATTCATACTTTAATCTTTGCGCTTTAGAAACGCTCGAAATAAACAAAAAAATTAAATCTAAAATTAATTTAGTGAATAAAATAATAGCGCCTTGCAAATCTCCTTTACTAACCATGTTTCCGTATAATATTGACTCCTCCCACCGCTTTCCCCCTCCCCCCAAAATCATCCCTCCCACTACTCCCACCTAATTAATCTTTAATACTTGCATTTAATTTTTAAGTTAGTTTTAATCCTGCTCGTGAATGATACGGTTGTATCGAAACCGGTCGCGGAAAAATAAAATTTAAGTTTCAAATGTACATTTAATAAAACTCTTCAAAAACAAAATGTTAGAAATTGTTACATAGTTAATGCCCAAGAAATACAAAAAATTAAACGGAAGGGTATACGGGCTGTAATCGTTAGTTGACTATCATCATGACAATACAATACCAGTTATGTAGATTTCGAAACCATGAATAATTTGCAGCGTTTTCGGTAAAAGAACTATTTTTATGCAATTAGGCATATAATATGCTTCCTCTCTCCTCCATCATGGATATCTTCAACACCCGTTCATTATTTCCTCACCTCACAAAGACCCCCTACACAGAACCTAAAAAGACGGCAGAGGCCCTGAAAGAAATTACTTTCCTCGATGCCTCCTGTGTTCATGAAAAAAAAACCTATAGATGGGCACTTGCAAATGTTTCAATTTTTCGCATTTTACTAGATATTATTGTTATAAAATTTTGAAAATAATAGGTACCCGAAATTACAATTCCTTTACAAGATGCTGTTAAACCTGACCTTCCTTGCCTTAAGCATATCACCTCTTTATATCAAAGAAACATTGAACGCTTTCCAAGCAATTAATTAATAATAAGGGTTAATAATAATAATAATTCATTAATTTAATTTAATTTTGCCCTGAAGAAGGAACGGTCGTTCCAAAACCGGTCGACTTTACTCAAATATATAAGTGGTTTAAACAAAGTTAAATTGTTTCATTTACAAATCTAATTATTATTAACTTTAATTTTTTCTTCATTATTTACCAATTTCAAACTTAAAATTAACTTCAAAACATTTTGATATAAAATTGCTATGCACATCAAACGAATTTACTTACAGTTTCGATTTTGTGTACTTATGCGCTGGTACATAGACACGTAGTTTTTTCTTGGCGTATTTGAATGAAAATACGAGTATATTCGGCGGTACGTCTCCTCTACACGCCCTATTAGGGTTACTAATATTTTGTGTAGGTAAGTAGGTATACCTTATTTTCCCCAAACCGACTGTATTTTGTATATAAGTATGCCGGGGGACAACTATCGGGGGATCTGCTGTTATGTAATCAGATTTTTAAACCCCTCCGTTAAATAAAGCACCAACCCCCACACATTCCTATTAACGAGGAAATGGTTTAGATTTTCTCTAGGTTAAAAAATAGTAAGAATAAATCGAGTAGGAAGGAATTTATTCTAATTCCTCGTGTCATTTTTTTTCTTTAGTGTTCGGGGTCCTGGCATTTATTTTCTTAAAGGTTATATAATTTTGGTTGGAAAGATATCAAATTTCGAAAATTTGGTTTTTCATTTCGTTTTTATTTTCATGGATGGAGTTCAAAATAACAGGTAATGAAAATTAACAAAATAATAACATAAACGCAGCGTCTTCACAACACAGTTAAATGGTCAGAAATTACCACCAATGTCCATGGACACCATGAGCTCCGTGAGAAGCGGCAGCGACGGCGGAGAGGTGGGCGGCCTTGGCGTGGGCAACCTCGGGGGTGTCTACAACCTGTCCGTTGTGACCGATGGGGGCGGCTCCATGAGCCCAGGCACCATGGGCACCATAGACGGAGGGGACTCCATAGACTCCATGAGCGAGTCCTCCATAAACTCCGTGGGATCCAGCGATTCCGTGGGAAAGACGAGCAACAGCGGAAGCGTGGGCGATCTTGGCGTGGGCAACCTCGGGGGTATCTACGACAACACCATCATGGGCCAGAGGAGCGAGTCCATGAGACCAGGCTCCATGAGCAGCGTACACGGAGGGAACTCCATAAGCGTGAGCTCCATAGACACCATGAGCTCCGTGAGAAGCGGCAGCGATGGCAGAGAAGTGGGCGGCCTTAGCTTGGGCAACCTCGGGGGTGTCTACGACCTGTCCATTGTGACCGATGGGGGCGGCTCCATGAGCCCAGGCACCATGAGCACCATAAACTCCATGGGCGGCCACACCCCATCCGTTGCTCCACTGTCCATGATCCTGGCTCTCGGCCAGACCTTCTCCCTTCCATTGTCCATCTTCATGGTGTCCCCAGGGATTGGCAGCCACTACGGCTCCGACACACACAAGAGTTGCGAAAAACTGCAATATAACACATAAAATTAGATAAATATCTTCTCGTATTTTCAACATTCGTAACTTCATTTCAATTCACTTATTGTGTCCAAAATACCTAATATTTCACGATGTGTATTACTTCATCGATTTGATTTTTGTACGTAATTTTAAAATTATTTTCACATAACTTACCAGAGCGTTCATGTTGATTGTTTGGTGAGCCTTTTCTGAGAGGAAAACTGCTTGTGCCGTGAGGGGAGAGAACGCAAGGCTTTATACCAACAGAAAGTCTTCCTAGCCTCGCCTTTGGAGGGGTGGGATTGATACACTCACTATATTGGTTCCTTGTACAGAGTTCGATAATGCTCACACATATGACATTGAAATTTGTTTACACTTTGACGTACGTATGTCTATCACTATTGGCTTCCTTATACCTACTTGATTAATTTAATTGATATTTGTATCCAACTTATTCCGTAGAAGAAGTTGGGAAATGTTTAAAGAACTCCTGTCAAAATTTAAAGAAAAAGGTTTGAGGGAGCGGTGATCGGATACTCGACAAAGTGCAACTTAACCACTTCTTTGAAAAGTCATTAAGTGGTTAAATGGTTAAAATGGTTACGTTAGGTTAGGTAATTGCTAGGTATCTTGTAATGACTTTTCAAAAGCGTGTCTAACCGTCATTTTGTAAAGTTAACAAGGAATCTTGGTGTGGGTAGGAATCTGGGGGTCAATGTATCCAGGAGTGACGGACGTATAAATCCATCCCTCCCACCGCGGTGCAAGGCGGAGAGGTCTAAGTTAGGTCTCCCGCAAACAGTCTCGATCCGGCTCGCTATGCAGTAATTGGGCAAACGCATTCGCCGCCAGGACCTAGACAAGTATCACACCATGGTACCCCCTGCTAGTTCATCAATATATATTGACTGTCAGTGGATGAGTGGGCATAGCGCTTGGGTCCCTTGATGCGCGGTATATGCTAAAGGCAAAGAAGGTCAGGTTTAACAGCTATGTCCTCCATCACAACACAAGCAACAATTTCGGCTTTCTGTGGTGGTAGTAGGAGATTTTCAAACCTTGTTGGGTTATTCGTAACCCGGGAATGTTTGTCTTTCTTTAAAAAATAAAAAAAAGTAACAAATCACTTGGGGTTACCTATGTCAGGGGTGGTGGTTATCCAATAAATGGTTCCCGGGGCGGCGGTACCCATATTCGCCCCCCAAATTGAAGAACGTTAAGTATTTAAGAGGGCATTACCAGAGAAAACCGGAAATACGTCATTTTCAAAAAAGATTTTAGACGTATTGACTCTTTTCCACAAAAAATTAATTTAAATAAATGGATTTCGAAAGATTGTTCTTTTATCTAGCATTCGTATGTAATAAATTTTTAGAATTTTTTAAAATTTTTAGTATAATAAGGTTATTCCATAGGTCGTTGTCAGATTTGTTAAATTTTCAAAAAAGATTTTGTATTATACCACACCCATTTCAAACAATATAATCACGCAGTAAAATAAATCAATACATTATCTAGCAAAAGTATGTTTTAGAATTTTAATTTTAGTTTCAATAAAATCATTAAAAAATATGTACGTACATGTGTTTCTTGACGAAAATTGGTCCATTTGTGTATTTATTTGCGCACTTACAAACTTATATATTTCAGATTTTTTTAACATTCTTATTAAATTTAGACATTATTGAAAAATGATAAATACTTATAATCGAAAAATAACTACAAAAAGTACACTATTTTAATAGTTTTATCATCACGCCTTTCAGCATTTTTGGATGAAGGTATAAATTAAAGCTAATTTGGATTGAAATAAATTCGATATTGAGTTATAATTTAAAAAAGCTGGTACGGAGAATAATTAATCTTTCTCATTGTAACCGCCCTGCAC
This sequence comes from Limnephilus marmoratus, assembly GCA_917880885.1. Taxonomy (NCBI): domain Eukaryota; kingdom Metazoa; phylum Arthropoda; class Insecta; order Trichoptera; family Limnephilidae; genus Limnephilus; species Limnephilus marmoratus. The sequence continues at coordinate 4,002,900 of OU862927.1, read as the reverse complement.
GATCGGAAGAACAACTTTCGACGAAATGTGGATTTTCGTCCGCTGGCTGGTTAAACGCTCTTAATGAATTAGTTTTAATTGTAGAGTTTGATAAAATTATAATATTTTTAAAATTCGTTTTGTTTTTTTATGAACGTTCACTGCACGCACATACGCATTTCCTCTAAAGTGCGTATGTTATAAGAAACATAATGAATTTTTAAAAACTTGTATTATAATTTTACCAGACTCTAAACAGCGCACCATTCAAATTCTCTGCTAAAAAATTCACTCGTCAATGATACTCGTACTGCCCAAGAGCGAGTCCGAAATGAATCCCAAATTTCAAATGTGTGTTATCGATATCAGCACCTGTGGGAACTTCCATAATATTCCTTAGGTTCTTACAAAACATAAGAGTGGCGCAAGAGAGGTAGATCTGTAAGCCTTGGAAATCTACTGGCCGCCTGAATTTGCAGCTTCTATGAGATTTTTTGCCAAAAAATTTTGTATGGAATAATATTAGGTCCTTACATATGAAATTGGCGTTTTGCCGTACTGGCAACTTTGATCTCAAATATCTTCTCTTTCGTTAGGAATTCCAAATTCAAATTTATACACGTATTTACTCATGTAGATGTGTTTCGAAAATTATAATTCATTTGTTTTTTCCTTAATTGTTTTTTTTCTTTGCGTCACTTAGTTTACAAAATGGAAAACTTGAAATATCGCGTTATTTACTAGTACGAGTTCCACCGTGGCACCAGTGCAGCAGAAACGGCTCGAAGGATTAATGATGTGTATGGCGACGGTGCCGCAAAAGAAAACACAGTGCGTTTTTGGTTCCAACGTTTTCGTTCTGGAAATTTCGACCTGCAGAACAAGCCCCGTTGACGGCCGGAGACCAAAGTTGATAATGAAGAATTGAAGGCTATTGTGGAAGCGGATCCATCGCAAACCACGTCCGAGTTAGCTGCAAGCTGCGGTGTTAGTGATAAAACTGTTTTATTCCACTTGAAGCAAATTTAAAAGGTGAAAATGCTTGAAAGGTGAGTACCTCACGAATTGAGTGAAGCAAATCAACAAACGCACGTTAGAACGCTAGACCACACACTGCACAACAGATGGCTACCAAATTAAAGGAGCTTCAATTGGAATGTCTAAGACATCCACCGTACTCTCCGGACCTTGCCCCAACAGATTACCATTTTTTTCGAAATTTGGATAATTTCTTGCAAGGGAAAAAATTCAACTCCGATGGGGCAGTCCAAACCGCCTTCAAAGATTTTATTGATTCCCGTCCGAATGGCTTTTTTAGTAAAGGGATCGATGAACTACCTATGAGATGGCAAAAGTGCATAGATAGCAATGGTACATACTTTGATTAAATAAATATATTATTTAAAAAAAATATCAACTTTATGTTTCTCCCATACAAAACGCCAATTTTATATGTAAGAATCAGTAGACGATTTTCTTGTTTTAAGTTATTATTAGAATATATATATATTACTAAATATGTAATGTTCACATTTAAAAAAAAAAAATTTAAAAATCTCTTGTGTAAATTGTGATTTTCATATTAAAACTATCTATTGGTTGTAACGAACGATATTGTATTCATCAGGCACAGAAGTTTTAATGAATCGCCGAATTGCATATTGTTGCTTGCTGTCTTTTTGGTACCTTTTTGAGAAGTATAATGATATATACTATTGAAAATCCCAATTTGGGGGGTGAATAAGTGTATTGCCGCGCTAGAAAAGATTTATTAGGTAACCAACAACTCTGTCATAGGGCACCCAAATGGATCGCTACGATTTAGCAGGAATGCACGGATGCATTTGTTTAGGTCTGCGTTTGCTACTGCATGGTGGGCCAGATCGAGAGATACTGATACAGTTGGACTAGACCTTTCGACCTCTCCAGCCGGACTTTCTTGACCCATCGCCTTGCACCACAGTGGGAGTACGGACTATACGTCCATTACTCCTGGGCGTATTAACCCCCAGATTCATATCCATCCCTCATGTATTTTTCCTTCCAAGAACTTTCTCTCCCTTCTGTCTTTAAAAAGACCCTCCGCAAAGCATCCCCAAAAATGATATGGGCCCAAAGTGCCTCCTGTGTGGAGTTAATATTAAAAAAAATAAAAAAACCCAACGTTTTTCCCTTTTGAAACTCCGATTTTACTTCCAATGAGGTGACTGTAAACCACGAACCGCCACTTCACGTAAATACATTCTTATTTATTCTTAGTACATTTATGTTATAAAGTTATAATATATTGTCCTCCACACTAGGAGTTCACCTGTGTTGTGGAGATGTAAATTTTTCAGATGTAAATTATAAATTATAAATTGTGAATAGTAAAACAAAAGAGTGTTAATAGCTAATATAAAAAAGGGAAACAATAAAAATCAAAATATAAAATCGACTTCAATTCGACCAAAATTATATATTAAAAGTTAGAAAGATTATATATTATATATATGAATCTGGGGGTTAATACGCCCAGGAGTAATGGACGTATAGTCCGTACTCCCACTGTGGTGCAAGGCGATGGGTCAAGAAAGTCCGGCTGGAGAGGTCGAAAGGTCTAGTCCAACTGTATCAGTATCTCTCGATCTGGCCCACCATGCAGTAGCAAACGCAGACCTAAACAAATGCATCCGTGTATTCCTGCTAAATCGTAGCGATCCATTTGGGTGCCCTATGACAGAGTTGTTGGTTACCTAATAAATCGTTCCTAGCGCGGCGATACCCTTATCCACCCCCCAAATTGGGATTTTCAATAGTATATATCATTATACTTCTCAAAAAGGTACCAAAAAGACAGCAAGCAACAATATTCAATTCAGCGATTCATTAAAACTTCTCTGCCTGATGAATACAATGTCGTTCGTTACAACGAATAGATAGTTTTAATATGAAAATTATTAAGAGCGTTTAACCAGCCAGCGGACGAAAATCCACATTTCGTCGAAAGTTGTTCTTACGATCGTGCAGGCCGGTTACAACGAAAAAGATTAATTATTCTCCGTACCAGCTTTTTAAAATTATAACTCAATATCGAATTTACTTCAATTCAAATTAGCTTTAATTTATATCCTCATCCAAAAATGCTGAAAGGCGTGATGATAAAACTATTAAAATAATGTACTTTTTGTAGTTATTTTTTGATTATAAGTATTTATCATTTTTCAATAATGTCTAAATTTAATAAGAATGTTAAAAAAATCTGAAATATATAAGTTTGTAAGTGCGCAAATAAATACACAAATGGACCAATTTTCGTCAAGAAACACATGTACGTACATATTTTTTAATGATTTTATTGAAACTAAAATTAAAATTCTAAAACATGCGTTTGCTAGATAATGTATTGATTTATTTTATTGCATGATTATATTATTTGAAATGGGTGTGGTATAATAAAAATCTTTTTTGAAAATTTAACAAATCTGCCAACGACCTATGGAATTACCTTATTATACTAAAAATTAAAAAAAAATCTCAAAATTTAGATAAAAGAACAATCTTTCGAAATCCATTTATAATTTTTTGTGGAAAAGAGTCAATACATCTAAAATCTGATTTGAAAATGACATATTTCTGGTTTTCTCAGGTAATGCCCTCTTAATGTGCATGCCCTTAACAGGTTTTTAGGCCTTAGAGCTAAATAACTTGGAGTTAATAGTCTTAGAGTCTTGACAGATAGACGAATTTATTACAAAATGTTTTAATGCCAACGAACTCATAAGTGGACACGCGGCGCCGGTCAATTTAGTTGGATTATTTAGTTGGACTATTTTGTATTACTCTTTAATTGCTTTAGTTTATTTTGTATCCGTCAAGGATATTCGCCAAGGGCCTTAGTTACCAATCTGCTACAAAGTGCGTAAAATTAATGTGAGCAAAATGTTCAATATTTCATTAAAGTTGAAGATAATACTAATAAATCTAAACGTAAATATCTTCAATTTGGAAGGCAGTTATGGTAGTTAGTTAGTTTTGGGAGGCGGTTATGGGTATCGCCGCCCACGGAACCATTTATTGGATAACCAACACCTCTGCCATAGGTCACCCCAAATGGTTCACTTGGTGATTTACATGGGCTGAGGTTTGCCTAGGACTTGGCGGCGAATGCGTTTGACCACCTACTGCGTGGCGGGCAGGATGAGAGACACCTAACCTAGATCTCTCCAGCCGGACGCAATGAGAGGAGTGGATTCATTCATCCATCACTCCTGTGCACATTGACTCCCAGATTCCTTCCCACCCCTCATAAGTTTTTCATTCCCAGAACTTCCTCTCCTTCCTTTCCCTAAATGTACCCTCCACGCAGTATCCCCAAAAATGACATTGGCCCCGAGGGAAATTGTTTTTCCTTGGGGCCTCCTGTGCAGAGCTAATGTAATTTTGTTTTTTAGTTATTCATTATTTTTGCAATTTGTGTTTAATTTAGCATGTGAACTAACTAACTAACTAACCATCATGCCGTTTTTCCGCAGGGGTAGGCAGAGAGGACGGACCGCCAAACAACTCGGTCTTGGCACACACTCCTTGCCTCGTTCACATTCATACATCGTCTCAAGTAACTGATTCACTTGTTCGTGCCATGTCTTTCCGCTTTTGTATCTAGTGTAAATTTCAGAAAAAAATCAATATTAAAATAAATATTTAATTTAGACCATTCTTACTCCAATGTAAACATATATCCCTTCAAAAAGTAATAAAAATGCCATAATCATAAATATATTAACGATTTGACAATAAAATTAGGTATTAATAAAAATTAATAATTCATAATACTTGTAAGGTTTTTCCCTAAACAATATTGAATTGAGCTACAAACCCCAGGTAATTACCAAAATATTTAGAAATTCTACAGTCTAAAATTACTTATCAAAAAAGTAATTAATGTAATTGATTAAAATCTTTGTAGACTACCCCTCCCGCATATGTTATGTATATAAACCGTAGACTAAGAATTATTTGTACCAGATGGCTCCAACGAGCTGAATACGGTTTTGGAGTACACATATATACGCGTATGTATACAATGTTGTGTGTAGAGTGTAAGTGTGCGGGAGAGTTAACACAGGAGGTTACAAAGAATAACACGTCCGTACGAGCGAGGTTTCATTTATTGACTGGTTGGACTTAAAGTTGTTACTATATTCAGCCATGTGATATTAGGTGGGGGGAATGACGTATCCGCACACGGTCAATAAAATGAAGTAAAATAAAGTTTTATATTTGATTTATTATAATACATTAATATTTCAAATAATTTAATGTTTCAAAGACCCAATTATGTCTGATTACATCTAAAAGGGATCGAAATGAAAATCTTGTCTCTTTCAACGGAAGCAATCTTCCGAACAGGCCCTCCATTGATATGCTTGGTGTAACTCTAAGTGACTAGCTCAGGTATGGGGGCTCCATCGAAGCCAAAGTAAAGTTAGCCTTCCAAAAACTAGGCCTACTGTACAGGCCCCGCAGATACTTTAATAGGACACAACTGCTAACCTTGTACAAATCACAAGTGCGCCCCACGGTTGAATTTGGCAGCCACCTCTGGTCTGGAGCTCCAAAATACCTGAAAAATACCCTCGACTCTGTGCAGAAATGGGCGGTCCGTTTGATAGATTCTCCCATCTTAACAGACGGATTTGCAATCTTTAGAGCACAGGCGTCGGGTGGGAATGCTATCCTTGTTCTACCGGTATTACAATGGAAAATGCTCCGAGGATCTAGCATCATTGATCCCTTCGGCACCGGTGCAAAGTTGGGAAACACGCCAAACGCGTGCCCAACATTTGTTCACAGTTGACATTTGTCACATGAGAATGGGTCGTTTCTTCGACTCGTTCTTGTGTTCAACAGCTTGGCTGTGGATGATTTGCCGGCCTCTGTGTTTCCTCCTTCCTACAACATGGGTCTCTTCAAGACCAATGTTCATTCCTTCCTTTCCTCAAAAAGACCCTCCACACAGCATCCCAGATGACATAGGCCCTGAGGGAAATTATTTTGTCAGTTTCAAAAACAAATATTAACAAGATTGTAAAATGTATCGGGACCATCGTCTATACTTATCCTATATTCTTCTTCCTCTCCTCCGTACCTACCTAAAATTAATTTCAAGACACAAATAACTCCATCTCCGAAAAATATTAGCATTAGAGACTTTTTTGGCTTGACTTTTTGACTTACTTACTTTTGACTAAATTATATAATGTATTGTTATATGTTTCATACAAATAAATAATGTTCACCAACCTATACGAAAACCGAATCAAAATAAAAAACTCTCTTTTTTTCACCCCGATTCCATATGAAAGACAATCCAATTGAAAATTGGAAGAAAGAAAATTTCGCGTGATATTTCCATTAAACTATTATAAGAGAATCATTGAATAAGACGTCTCCAATGAAAATTGTCTTGCAAAATTAAGATATTCAATTTTCTCAGCTTCCTAATGAAGTATTATTTCAAGGAAAGCAGCGTAATGATAATTTCAACGTAGGGTTTGTTTTTTAAAAAATATTATAATAATAACCATAATTTTATGGATTTATCAATCATTGTATTATCCAAGATATTTTGACTTTCTCCAATTTATATCGGTAGATCAACGCAATACTTCCTTCGCGTACCAGCCAGTAACGCAATAGGCCACTTACATAATATTTTTTTTACTGATTTTTTGAAAATTTCAATCTGTTAAATGGAACCATTTTTTGTAACCCGAGAAGGCCGAAAATAATGGGTGTGAAAAAACTTGAATTAAATAGTCAAAAACCATTTTTCCTCAAAACCAAAACCGCTAACCGCTTCGTAACAGCGCAGCGTGTCAATTCGTAGGGAATTTCTTAAGTTACATGAAATTTTTAAGAATTTAAACCTGTTAGGTATTTTATTGATGGAACCTTGATAGGAAGTAAATGCAGAAATTCTAAAATGTGAGAACTGACGTAACCAATACCGATTAAAAGAGCATTTCCTGATTTTCCAACAAAACAAAAAAACGCATTTGCAATTACAAGTGAGAATAGCCTATAATTTCCATTCTTTTCGCAGCTAATAAAATCCAATAAATCCAATAATAACTAAATAATAAAAGAACAAATGCAAATTTTATTAGAATTTCGTTTCGTTTTGGAGGTAAAGGGGTATTTGGGGAAATTGTGGAAGAAATTATGATTTGTTGTGGATATTTTAGATCGCTGCTTTATTTATCTATCAAAATTAAAATTGTTAGGAACACGGGATTCTGCGATTTATTGTTTACAAAAGGATTCACATAACTAACTTTATCATAATATCGCTTTATGGTTTATTTACAACAGGTTTATTATAGGTTAGGCACAGGTTAATAAATGTTTAATGTCAACTTCCAAAAGCAAACGTAAATCACAACGTGATACATAATATATTTTTAAAAAGCATTGTCGAAATTTATAAAAATATATACAGGATTACCGAAAACCGGATATTGTTATGTAGTAACATCACATAAATTTCTGACTTTCGTAATCTTAGTAGAAACATCTATCAACGCGAGTTTTTCCAAAGTAATTATAAAATACGTGCAAGTGGCCTATTGCGGGATAACCTTTGCATTCCTTGAACGCGTTAACCAAACTGAAAGTATCCGATCGGTAGGTACTCCTGCGTGCTCGGCCAGTCAGTCAGAAATACTTAAAGGTACTAATTCACTCAAATAATTAAGCAATATGGTTTATTCTAATCGATTTATTACGATCGTGTTTTAAGGTGGGATAAATTATTTATATAAAACGGAAGGGCAGGGGTCTATATTTCAAGATCACCTACTTGTGGCAAGAGTATTAGAATACTACGTAAGAAAGGGGTTGTAAGGTAATGTTTATATACACAATGGTCATAATTAAAGCTAAGGTAACGTTGGCGTGGTATCATCGCAACAAGGTGTTAGGGTGTCGGCAATTAATAATGTCCATGAGCTCCATGAGAAGCAGCGGCGACAGCGGCGAAGTGAGCTGCCTTGGCGTGGGCAACCTCGGGGGTGTCTACTACGCGACCATCATGACCGATGGGGGCGCCTCCATGAGCCCAGGCACCATGTCCACCATAGCCAGCACCGTAGGCTCCATGGGCGAGTCCTCCGTAGACTGGACCTCCATAGACTGGACCTCCATGAGCGATTCCGACAGACAGACGGGCAACGGCGGAGGCATGGGCGGCCTTTGCGTGAGCAACTTCGGGAGTATCTACGACAACACCATCGTGGGCCAGAGGAGCGGGTCCATGAGCCCAGGCTCCGTGGGCACCAGCACCGTAGGCTCCATGGGCACCATAGGCTCCAGCACCGTAGACTCCAGCACCATAGGCTCCATGGCCGGCTACTCCCCATCCGCCGCCCCACTGTCCATGATCCTGGCTCTCGGCCAGACCTTCTCCCCTCCATTGTCCATCATCGTGTCCAGCCCACCCGCTGGCGGAGACCACAACTCCCACGCAAACCAGACAAGCGAAAAACTGCAAAAGAATAAATAATAATAATACTTGGCTAATGTATATAGTGCCGTTTTTGTGAGAAATCACCTCAAGGGCGCTGATATGTTAACTAAAAACCTTTAGGTGTAGCAATTCAACTTTTGCATTAGGGTACAATATACGCGAATTAAGAGCGTAGATGTTTCAAAATGCGTATACGCACATCCTTTTAAATTGCAAATGCATTATTTGTTTTTGACGTCAAACAATACACTGAATTTATTTCACTCTTTTTTAAAGCATTCACACCAATCATTTATGTATTTGTTAGTTTCACTTCACTTGGTTATTTTTCCACGTTGAATTTTCTATTATAACTGCACCAAACTTACCAGAGCGTTCATGGTGATTGTTGAGTGAGCCTTTTCTGAGAGGAAAACTGCTTGTGATTCTAAGGAGCAAACGCAAAGGCTTTATACCAGTGGAAAGTATCCAAAGCCTCGCCTTTTTGGTGGGGTGAGCTTGATACAGTTAAAAGTGTATTGGTTCCTGGTGCAGAATGCAATAATCAGTAAATCAGTACTATATAATTTGGCATTGAATCACAGTAGAATGTCTTTGTTTACATTAGCACGCGAATAAAAATTCTTACCGGTAATGGGAAATGTGTTTCGACTATCAGTAATAATAATCCTCTTACTGAATTAGCTGGATGGTCGGCAATTTGACGACTTGATTATTTTATTGATTTTTTATTTCGTTAACAACATTCCTTTCCGGATGTTAACTTATTTACAATATATTATATGTATTAAGCCGCAATGTCCTCATGTTGATTTCTGTTATACTAGACTCCAAGCAATCCATACGATTACTCTAAAATAAATAATTATTATCACTCGGACATCAGATCATAAATATTATTTAATTCAATAGCTCGACAAATATGTTGAAATGAACGAAAAAAATTTTTTTCATCTAAACAAGTTTTTAATTTATTTTTAACTAGCAGACCCGGCCACACATTGCTGTGGCTAACGAAACACAACGCCAATACCCAACCTTTATAAAATCCACACCACCCGCTTGCCAACTGCCCGCTGCCCGCTGCCTGAATTGAATATTTGAATTTCTCGGCATTTCTCCACTATAATAAGCATGTATTATACATATAAACCTTCCCCTTGGTGAAAATATTGGTGAAAATTTATCTATTGGTGAAAACCGCATGAAAAACTGTTTAGTAGTTTAAAAGATCTATGCGCACATATTTTTTGAGCGACTTCATTTCATACTATGTTATGCAATTCGAGCGATCGCCACTAATTATACAATGCTTGCAATGCAACACTGGATATTTGAAAAGGGAAAATAAAATACCTACTTACTCTAGGACAACTATTTTCCAATTTCTTCCGTAGAACGAATTTCAAAAGTGGCTATAGTACTTGCCCGCCAGCCGTTTTAAATCACACAAAAATATGTTTTCTTTAAATTTCTCGGCTTTTCTCTAATATAATTTACATTTATTATACATATAAACATTCCTCTTCAATCACTCTATCTATTGGTGAAAACCGTATGAAAATCCGTTGCGTAATTTAAAAGATTAACATATTTTAAAAGATTACATATAGTTTAACATAGTTTAAAATATTACATATTTTACGCACATACATTTTGGGAGACTTCATTTTATATTATGTAATGATGATGATGATAATGATTTTAAAATTTATGAGTAAAATCTCAAATTATAATATTTAATTAAATGAAGACAATATTGGTGAAACTCAATTGAAAATCTGGAGACAGAAAAATTAGAAAAGATATTGGCTCCGCTGGGACACGATAGAAAGATAGCACGCAATAATATGTGCGATAAGAAAATGAAGATAATGTTGGTAATTCTTAGTCGAAGTATGATACAATTAAAAGTGACCGATTTGATATGGGTTCCGTAGCTCAATCGGTAGAGCTATTGCCATCTAAGCAAAGGGTCCTGGGTTCGTGTCCCAGCGGAGCCAATATCTTTTCTGATTTTTCTGTCTCCAGATTTTCGATTGAGTTTCGCTAATATTGTCTTCATTTAATTAAGTTTTTTAATGTTTAAATATTATTACAGTTATTTGGTAGGCGGGTGTGGGTACCATCACCCAGAAAACCATTCATTAGATCACCAACACTTCTGCCATAGGTCACCCCGTTGTGATTTGCTACGTTTGATGACTTAGCAGGGATGTCCAGGTTCATGTGATGAGATTTATCTTTATGAGATTATTTATATTTATTATTTATGAGAGTGGTTGAGAGAGACCATTTTTGCCTTTCCAGCCGAGATATCTTAAGCCATCGCTTTTTACGGCGGGGGGGAGGGATGGATTCATAAGTCTGTGACTCTTGGATCCACTGACCCCCGAATCCTACCCACCCTTCATACCCTTCTTCCCAGAACTTTCTCTCCTTCCTTTCCTTTAAACACACAGCATCCCAATAGTTCACATAGGCCCTGAGGGTAATTTTTCCAGCCAACTCAGAAAGAAATCAATTCAGAAGCACCTCAAAAAGGTCATTAAGAATGATGATAAAAAAATTGGTTAAATAGGTTAAGTTAGGTTAGGGTTACCGGCTATATGAAAATAATTATTGCAGAACTTTTAATGACCTTTCTGAGTTGTTCTGAATTGGCATGGAACCGTTTTTTTTCTGTGAGCCTCCTGTATAGAGCCATTTAAAAAAATGCACTTATTATATTTGCATCTGAAACACTAGATTGAAAATGCGTTTTTTTCCTCCGATTACCCCGAAAGATTTTCTTGGGTATGTATGTGGGCACTGTAAAAACTTAGTAAAATATTAAAAAGAAACAATAAGGTTCTAAAGGTTTAAATAAAGGTAAAATATTATAAAGAAACAATATAGTTCAAAAGTTAAAATAAAGGACGGACGTTTTTAAACTCTGCATATATTTAGCATTACTAATTTATTTTTTTCGATCCGTTTGCTATTAATTTTTGTCAGATGGTTCGTCACGTTTGGTAATAAGTCATCTAATAAGGGAAGATCGTTTGATCTCTCTAGCTGGACTCTCTCTGAACATCGCCTTGCACCACAGAGGTTGGATTCATACGTCCGTTACTTCTGGACCCACTCCTGGACCCTAAGGCACCCCTCACGGCTTTTCCTTCCAATATCTTCCTCTCCTTCATTTTCTATAAAGACGACATAGGCCTTGAGGAGAATTATTTTGTGGAGTATTACAGTGGAGTATTATCCTCGGGGCCTCCTAAGTGTAGTTAAAGTTAGAAAAAAGAAATTTCATTCTTATTTTTTTACCCTTCAGATATTCCTCAGAAGAGTCTCTGGTAAGTCATATTTCTTACCATTATCATTTTTACAATAACGTTCTAACGTAACAATTTACGAAAAAAAATTATTTTTTACGTCGGCCAGTGTTTATTTTTTATCTTAAACTTTTTTTTCGTCTTATTTATTTTTGTCTTCTGATTCTGAAGCTTTATCTTGGGTTTATTTGTGTAATGGAATCACCTCTGTCTGCCTCTTTTTCTATGCCAATTTCTTGCAATCTCGTGTTTAAATTAATTTTACAGGAATGAATGGGTAGAATTGTCCTTGTTCATAGGGTGAGGTTTGTGTAGGTCTTAGCGGCGAATGCTTTTGTCCATCCACTGCGTGGCGGGCCGGATCAGCCGAGAACCTTGTTGAACTGTTTGAGTTGAGAATTTTTGACCTCTAAAGCCGTAGTCTCTCGATCCACCCGCCTTGCTTCCCAAATTGATGAACACATTGACCCCCTGATTCCTACACACACCTCATTCCTTTTTCTTTCCTAGAACTTTCTCTCCTTCCTTCGCTTAAAAATTCCTCCTCACAGCATCACCAAAGATGACATAATAAGCACCAATAAAAATAGTTTTTTTTGCATTAGCTCCACAAACAGAGGTCCCCATGGAAAATATCCCTCGGGCCTCAATGCAAATGCAAAAAATATATATTTTTATCTTGATAATAAGATTCCAAGATATCCTTTCTTTTGAACTGTTTAATTTTCCCCAATAATTTGTTGGTAGTTTTTCTATTACCTTTGTGTCTGTCCCATTTATGGAAAGTATAGCGATGCACTACATACCCTCGCAAATATTCTTGGATAAATTCGTAAATCGTACAACGAAGATAAGTTTTTAATTCTTCTTCTTTTTGTGCCCTGTCCGTTCAACGGACGTTAGCTATCATGTTGGCTATGCGGACTTTGTTTACTGCGGCCCGGAACAGCTCCACAGTAGACTGGCCAAACCACTGTCTCAGGTTTTTCAGCCATGAGGTTCTCCTTTTTCCAGGGCCCCGTCTTCCGGCAATCTTTCCCTGCATTATGAGATGCAGGATCTCATACTTCTCTGGATATCTCATCACTTATCCAAGATATTGAAGTTTTCGGATTTTTATAGTTTTAATTACTTCCTTTTCTTTATTCATCCGAACCATAACATCTTCGTTTGTAACCCTGTCCATCCAGCTTATTTTAAGTATTCTTCTGTAGATCCACATCTTGAATGCCTCAAGTCGCCTAATTAGTTTTTCAGTAAGCGTCCACGCTTCCGTTCCGTAATATAATATCGAAAACACGTAGCATCTGACTAGTTTTTAATGCCTTATGAAAATGACAATGCATTCAATTGGCCCAAATCGCACAGTATTACTAACATCTGCGTGTGGTTGAATTTCAGAACCCAGCCACGAGTGCATGTCGGACGCCACGCTTAACGGCCGCAAATAACATCTGTGTACGTGGAATTTCACACAAAGTTACTGTTATAGTTCGGTTTCAAATTCAAGAATTCAACACAAGATGTCACTACTTCCGTCAACAGCTCGCGTGTGGATATTTCCCCCCTAGGTATAAGTGCTACGGATTTTTATACTTCAAGTATCCTTCCGGATTTGGAAAGATTGACGGCAATACTTGACGAAGTTGTTATAAATTACATATAGCGTCATTGCGTGTCTCGGTTATTTTGTCACTCTTCCTTTACCTCGGTGAGTCACCGACGGTATCTAGCTTCTAGCTGTAACTGGATCACAGTGGATCCGAGGAACTGGCTATTTTAGGAACCAGTTCCTATCGGATTTATAAAATGGTCACCAACACTCAAACCGGGCTAAGCTGAACTAAAAGCCGCCCGCAGGGCCTAGCAGCAAAAACCTGCGGAGCGGATTTTTAACTGCTAGTAAAATACATTTACTTAATATTATTAATTTGCTCCCCGATGTAATTATTGGTAATTTCTCCTCAAATCATTCACAAACTTTGAATACCTTGCGACAAAACTTTACAACATTCTTCCAGATAATATAAAAAAATTGATTCACAAAAAAAAACAAAATAATTTTAGCGTAATGTAAAAATTTGGACAAAAAGTAATGATAGGTGATAGGGCCTTTACCGGTGCACACACCAAAATTCGAAATTATTAATGCAACCAAAATTTCGAGTGAATAAATCTTAAAACGAGTGTTCATACAAATTATAAATTTACTGCCTCAAGGCATGTTACGAGAAACCTCAACTTATAAGCATACATTCATATTATGATTTTAGATTTTCACGGCCAAAAATTTTATGGTTATTTCCTTTTGGGGTATTATGCCGTGTTGCGCTACCTCCTCCTTTAGCCAACGTTTCGGACAGCGTTACAGTGTCCATCATCAGGGCAGATGTGTAAATGTTAGAGATGAAATGTGTGCTTAAGTACTTCGAAGCAATACCGTGTCGCCAGCACCAATCTACTGCGGGCTGGCATTATAGTATACTTCAAGATGGCTTTTTGCATTTAGCTTTGGTGTAGCCGTCAATTACCGGATACCAAGAACTATTGAGCTTAGCTCCGTCGTCTCTATTAATGTTAATATGATTTTTATGAATTTCAATTGCCTCTGTAATTAAGCGTGCTCTATAGGTTTTGGGTCTTCCCAGGACTTCAGGAACAAATCCGAAGTAATGGCCGGTTTCAATTAAATGCTCGGCGATTGCCGATTTGTCAGGGTGGCCAAGTTTACATGCTCGAAAGTGTTCCGATATCCTTTTGGAGATCGTTCGCTCTGTCTGGCCAACATAGACCTTATCACATCCGGAACAGCTGAGTTTATATACTCCATCTGTTTCCAGAGGAAACTTGGTCTTTGCAGACCTCAGAAGGTCTTGTATTTTGGTCGTGGTTCCGAAGACAGTCTTGATGCTTTCTTTCCTTAACAGTCTGGCAATTCTGCCTGTCACATTGTGAACATAAGGTAGGAAAGCACAGCCTTTAGACTCTTGTTCAATTCTGTCTTCGTTTGGTGTACATTTGGCTCTTATTATTTGCCTTGTCTGCCTTGCCGGGTAACCGTTACGCTCCAGTGCATCGGTGAGCTTAGTAAGTTCCGCTCCGATTTTTGTTTCTTCACATATTCTGGTCGCCCGGGTCACCAATGTATGGATAAGTCCTCTCTTCTGCGCTGGGTGGTGATGCGAATCAGCATGTAGATACCGATTCGTATGAGTTGACACTGTAACGCTGTCCGAAACGTTGGCTAAAGGAAGAGGTAGCGCAACACGGCATAATACCCCAAAAGGAAATAACCATAAAATACATTCATATTATTTAAAAGTGCCCACCGTTTTAATGTCTATCATAAAAAAATGTTAACTATTAATACTGAACATGTCCTTTTTAGTTATTGTTGCTAATGTAATCTAATAAATATACAAGGTGTCCGGAAACTCGTAGTACAAGCGGGAAACTGGAGAATCCACATCACATTTAGAGTCGATTTTGTGGTTTAACTTTTTTTGATTTGAGCTTTCGTTTTCGAGTAAATCGGGTCCGAAGTTGGAATTTTTTAGGTTAAATTTGAAAAAATTTTTCACTAGGGGGTTGATTTCAGCTGTGTAATGTCTTATAAAATGCAACGAAAGGTAAACCGTGCTCAAAAATTTTTTTAACCCTTTAGTTGCCGAAAAAATGGAAAAATAGAAAAAAAATAATATTAAAATCGAAATGCTTAGATCGAAAAAAATAAGTTTTTTGGGTTCTCTACGTGATGTAGATTCACCAGTTTCCCGCTTGTACTACGAGTTTCCGGACACGTTGTATTATTATCATTATTTTTAATTTGTTCCCAAAAAGGGCGTTCATAAATAGATGAAAAATTAATTAATTGAAATTAAACAAAATTTGTTATATTTAATTCGATTTATTTCGTTTGCTTTTGAAGATGGGATCCATCATATCAATAAACACAGGATTCATTTTTATATCACTTGAAATGAGATTCCTGATATTAAATAATAGAGATAATAGAATTGGAAGAAGAATGGTTTAAAGAACAAACTCGTATCCGAGAAAGCCTGTGATTAGAAACCTAGTGAAGAAGGGAAAGAGCTATGAAGTATGAATATTTACATAATGGTGGTAACTAAGAATACAATTATATTATCGCAGGGTCATCGCAACAGGGTGTTAGGGAGTCAGAAATTAATAATGTCCATGAGCTCCATGAGAAGCAGCGGCGACAGCGGCGAAGTGAGCTGCCTTGGCGTGGGCAACCTCGGGGGTGTCTACTACGCGACCATCATGACCGATAGGGGCGCCTCCATGAGCCCAGGCACCATGACCAGCACCGTAGGCGAGTCCTCCGTAGACTGGACCTCCGTAAACTGGACCTCCATGAGCGAGTCCTCCGTAGGCTGGACCTCCATAAACTGGACCTCCATGAGCGATTCCGACAGACAGACGGGCAACCGCGGAGGCGTGGGCGACCTTGGCGTGAGCAACCTCAGGGGTATCTACGACAACACCATCATGGGCCAGAGGAGCGGGTCCATGAGCCCAGGCTCCATGAGCACCATAGGCTCCAGCACCATAGACTCCAGCTCCATAGGCTCCAGCACCATAGGCCCCATGGCCGGCAACTCCCCATCCGCCGCCCCACTGTCCATGATCCTGGCTCTCGGCCAGACCTTCTCCCCTCCATTGTCCATCATCGTGTCCAGCCCATCCGCTGGCGGAGACCACGGCTCCCACGCACAAAAGGGTTGCGAAAAACTGAAATAAAATTCACAATATTAGTTTACATGCTGAAATATTTAAATAAATCAACATGAGTCTTGGGAAGTTGGTAACAGAATACAAGTTATTAATGTTAATGTCAACGAAACCACTAAATAATTTAATCTTTACTCTATTTCACATTTAAAAAAAACACCCAAAAATATAATTGTCTGTTTATTAAAACAAACTAAAGTTCGTTTTTCACTTCACTTGGTTATTGTAGCACACATGATATTCTTTTGCAACTGCAAAACTTACCAGAGCGTTCATGTTGATTGTTGAGTGAGCCTTTTCTGAGAGGAAAACTGCTTGTGATTCTAAGGAGTGAACGCAAAGGCTTTATACCAGTTGAAAGTATTCAAAACCTCGCCTTTTGGAGGGGTGAGCATGATACAGTTAAAAGTATATTGGTTCCTAGTACAGATTGCAGTAATGCTACGTAATTTGGCATTGAATATCCGTTTTCTACCGCGATAGATTGTCTTTGTTTACATATTTATGCATTAATATAATTTATAACCAGTGATGAGGGAAGGTGTTCTATAAATCAATAATAATTATTCTTCATTTTCGTCCAATTACTTCGTAGTCAACAATCAAATTCGACGTAACCAATTATTGTTATTATTATCTACATAAACTAAGAGTTTATCTTCATGGTAATACCGACACTATCTGAATGTTAATAATTTATACAAAATTTAATGTAGGTATATAAAGATATTCATTATAATTAAGAGGGTACTACCAGAGAAAATCAGAAATATGTCATTTTTAAATCAGATTTTAGACGTATTGACTCTTTTCCACAAAAAAATATAAATGGATTACGAAAAATTGTTCTTTTATCTAGCATTCGCATGTTTTAAATTTTGAGAAAAAATATTTATTTTTAGTGTAATAAGGTTATACCATAGGTCGTTGGCAGATTTGTTAAATTTTCAAAAAAGATTTTGTATTATACAACACCCATTTCAAATCATATAATTATAAAGTAAAATAAATCAATTCATTATCTGGGTATTGCATGTTTTAGAATTTTAATTTTAGTTTCAATAAAATCATTAAAAAACGTATACGTACATGTGTTTCTTGACGAAAATTGGTCCGTTTGGGTATTTATTTGCGCACTTACAAAATAATATTTTTCAGATAAGTTTTAAGATTTTCACGGCCAAAAGCATTTTCGTTATTTGTTTATGGGGTGTTATGCCGTGTTGCACTACCTCCTTCTTTAGCCAACGTTTCGGACATCGTTTCACATCTACAGGATCTGCCGGAACTGCCCTGATGATGGACACTGCAACGATGTCCGAAACGTTGGCTAAAGAAGGAGGTAGCGCGACACGGCACAACACCCCAAAAACAAATAACGAAAATAATATATTTCAGATTTTTTTAACATTCTTATTTAACTTAGACATTATTGAAAAATGATAAATACTTATAATCAAAAATAATTACAAAAAGTACATTATCTTAATAGTTTTATCATCACGCCTTTCAACATTTTTGGATGTAGGTATAAATTAAAGCAAATTTGGAATTAAATGAAATCTATATTGAGTTATAATTTTAAAAAGCTGGTACGGAGAATAATTAATCTTTCTCATTGTAGCCGCCCTGCATGATCGTAAGAACAACTTTCGACGGAATGTGGATTTTCGTCCGCTGGCTGGTTAAACGCTGTTAATAAATATTATTAATCAATTCCAAATTTTTCTTTGGTAACACAATACTATACTTTTCTGTTTCAAAAAGTTGCGGCACGTAATTTTTTAATTATTTTTACGGCGGACAGTGACTATGTGAGAATGTTAGGGATCGCTATTGGCATGGGAGGAACCAATAGGGACGCTTTGCGGTTCAAGGTCGCTACATCGTTTAATGGCCACAATCTGGAAAGGAAAAATGTATGAGGGGTGAGTATAAATCTTGGAGTTAGTGTGTCCAGGAGAAACGGACGTACGAATCCATCCCTCCTTGTTCTCTAATCAGTGGTTCCCAGGGCGGCGGTACCCAAACCCGCCTACCAAATCTTGTGCATACATACTTTTAATATGATTGAACAATTATGTCGAAATGTTGGTAAATGATAATAGGAGGCTTGTATATTTTAACGAGAAACAAATTAATGCGTAAATCTGTTTATTTTAAAGTGGTTTGAAGATTGGATATTGATTTACAAAAACGAAAATGTTTATTTTTTTGGATTTCGTAGGATTCGAACATCCGTCCGCTGGATTTCTCTGGCCGCTGAGATCTGCGACGGACTACACCGCTGCGCTATGGGATGCGCTCGGCGAGGAGCGAACTTACGCATTATATTCCAACGACCCGTAAAAAAACAAAGCGGCCAATGATCGCAGACCTATCGTCGTTTCCGTTTTATATCTCAACCAATAGAAACCTTGAGCGCAGTTTGATACTTCGCAGGTGTCGTAATGCGTCGTTTCCGTTTCATTCAAATTTCAAATGACTCTAACGGGGTTAAGGTAGTTTAAAAAAATTAGATATTCTACTCATGTACTATGGAATGCATGTAACGTCATGAATGTAAAACAGCTATACATCACACAAACTCTTTGAGATTTTTTAATAATATTAATACCTATTACGTACAGAACACAGCAAATACCTATCACTAGATTTTTTCAAAGCAGACTCAGACCGGAGCAGGCTCTGGTTTGAACTTTTTAGTAATTCAAAACAATTTTTTTTTGGTCATAGAAAATATTTTTGTCATGCTCCACTTACAATATTATGCATGTTCAATTTTTAAAAGATTTGTGTTTGCCGATTACTGCCCATTTTTTTATTTTGTCTTTGTCTTTTTATAATTAACAGAATAATATATTAAATCAACTTCCATATAAATACAACATAGTCACCCTACATGTAACGAATAAACATACCTTCGGCTTTAGTAACCAACTGTGAGAAATATTAATGTTACAATATTATTCTTTCAAAATATCTTTTTAGTTTTTAAAAAATTATTTTTAACTCAAGACATGATATTCCTAGTGAGGTTAAAAAATTAAATAATTAGCGTCCTTCCGTAGCGTCGCCTTCCATCGGACTTCGACCGCAGTGTCGTGATTCAAACGAAACATTGTCTTCCTCGACGGTAAGCAAACCTTACGATGACTATCGAAGAATTTATCGCTTTGATATAAGTACATATGTAGACACAAAATATGATTTTATTCACGAAAAGCATCTCCTCGAAGAATTGCTGTAGAAGTGGACGAATGAGCATTAGAACGCTGTGCTTTTTTATTCAATTTACAGTCGGGCGAGTCAATTTGGTAAATGGGGCAACAAATACACATAATATGATATATCTAATAAAATCTACAAGAATTTATTAGATTTCATGAATACTGAACAGCATTGCGGGGAAGCTCTAAATAAAGATAATTAAAAAGCAAAAGTGTTAACAAAAGAATAGTGTTCTCAGAAAAAATCGTTTTTTATTTATTATTTATTATTAAAATTGAAATTAAAACACTTTTTAACTTATTTCCACTTATTTATTTCACCAGTACCGGTTTCTTTCTATTATGGACATCTTCAGGCTGACATCTTCATTATTATTTATTAGTTATTAGCCATTTTTGCATTCTTCAGTTACATATTTGACTGCCCCCTTAAAGGGTATCTGCTTGGTTTTATTTGTAACCTTTTTCATTATTATCACAATTAAGTAGTGAGGAAAACATCTCCCTCAGGGCTTATGTCATTTTTGGGGATGTTGTGTGAAGGGTTTTTTTTAGAAAAGGAAGGAGAGAAGAGTTCTGGAAAGGAAAGGGGTTTAAGGATAGGAATCTGGGGCTCAGTGCATCCTGGTCATCCTCCTCCAAGAACTAGATAAACCTCACCCCAAAATCACCAAACGCAGCAAACCACTTACGGGGTGACCTACGGCAGAGGTGTTGGTTATCCAATAAAGGTTCCCGGGGCGGCGGTACCCATTCCCGCCTCCCAAATTGAACTTTTTTTTTTTTTTACATGAGCTCCACACAGGAGGCCCTGAGGAAAATAATTTCCCTCAGGGCCTATGTCATCTTTCGGGATGCTGTGTGGAGGGTTTTTTGAGGAAAGGAAGGAGAGAAGAGTTCTGGGAAGGAAAAGAGTTTATGGGGTGGGTAGTCATCAGCCTCCAATACCTAGACAAACCTCACCCCATGAACCCGGGCACCCCTGCTAAATCACCAAACTTAGCGAACCACTTGGGGTGACCTATGGCAGAGGTGTTGAACTTTCATAACATATCAATGATGTGTTGTTGGGGGTATAATAAAAATTATAATGATATAAACATGTCTATCTTCGATCATAAACTGAAATTTTAGTGAAAAAAGTTTTCTTCTGTCTACTTCTGGAGATAATGCTTACTTCACTAATATGTTTTAAGCAAAAAAATGTATGATGTTCATTAAAAATAAATAAAAACAAAATTTAAATATTTTTAGTCGATTTATTCGATTGCTTTTTAAGGTGGGATCCATCATAGCAATAAACATGGGATCCATTGTTTTATCAGTTGAAATGAGATCCATGATATTAAATAGATATGAAAAGAACAGAAAGGGAAGAGACTGAACTAAATGAAAGGCCTTAAAGGACACTAGAGAAGACAGGAGAGGGTTGTGAAGATATGAATATTTACATAATGGTCATTATTAATACTACAATAATGTTAACGCAGGGTCATCGCAACAGAGTGTTAGGGAGGCAGCAATTAATAATGTCCATGAGCACCATGAGAAGCAGCGGCGACAGCGGCGAAGTGAGCTGCCTTGGCGTGGGCAACCTCGGGGGTGTCTACTACGCGACCATCATGACCGATGGGGGCGGCTCCATGAGCCCAGGCACCATGACCACCATAGCCAGCACCATAGACTCCATGGGCGAGTCCTCCGTAGGCTGGACCTCCATAGACTGGACCTCCATGAGCGATACCGACAGACAGACGGGCAACGGCGGAGGCATGGGCGACCTTGGCGTGAGCAACTTCAGGGGTATCTACGACAACACCATCATGGGCCAGAGGAGCGGGTCCATGAGCCCAGGCTCCATGGGCACCATAGGCTCCAGCACCGTATGCTCCAGCACCATAAACTCCAGCTCCATACGCTCCAGCACCATAGGCTCCATGGCCGGCTACTCCCCATCCGTCGCCCCACTGCCCATGATCCTGGCTCTCGGCCAGACCTTCTCCCCTCCATTGTCCGTCATCGTGTCCAGCCCATCCGCTGGCGGAGACCACGGCTCCCACGCACACCAGACAAGCGAAAAACTGAAATAAAAATCACAATATTAGTTTTATGCCTTTTTGATTGCCTTAGGAAGTTGTTGATGGAATGCACTTTAGTAGTAAGTTGCACTTTGCGTGTCTGCAGTTTTTTTAATGTTTATGAAACCACTTAATAATAAACATTTGTATGGAGCACTTAAAAATATAATTGTTTGTACAAATATTAAAACAAACTCAATTTTACTTTTCACTTCGCTGGGTTATTTTAGCACATTTCTTTTTCCTTTTTAACTGCACAAAACTTACCAGAGCGTTCATGTTGATTGTTGAGTGAGCCTTTTCTGAGAGGAAAACTGCTTGTGATTCTAAGGAGCGAACGCAAAGGCTTTATACCAGTGGAAAGTATTCAGAGCCCCGCCTTTTGGAGGGGTGAGCAAGAGATAAGTGCATTGGTGTTCCTAGTACAGAATGTAGTTATACTATGTAATTTGGCATTGAATATCCGTTTTCTATCGTGGTAGATTGTCTTTGTTTACCTACGTACAATGTATAACCAGTAATAAGAGATGTTCTATAAATCAATAATTATTCTTCATTTTCAAAGAGTTTATCGCTTCGTTATTACATACAAAACATTTTTTGTCACTAAAAAACATCTACGAAGAATTGACGTAAAAGTGGACGAGAAAACGTTAAAACCCTTTGCTATTTACGGTTGAGTTATTTGTGCGACTAGAGCAATCAAAGCATAATGTGATTTTTTTTTAAATGCGCAATCTGCAAGTGCTTATGCAGATCCTAAATGCTAAAAAGCTTTGCAAGGAATGTCTTAAGAGCGTTTAACCAGCCAGCGGACGAAAATCCACATTTCGTCGAAAGTTGTTCTTACGATCGTGCAGGGCGGTTACAATGAGAAAGATTAATTATTCTCCGTACCAGATTTTTTAAATTTTAACTCAATATCGAATTTATTTCAATTCAAATTAGCTTTAATTTATACCTTCATCCAAAAATGCTGAAAGGCCTGATGATAAAACTATTAAAATAATGTACTTTTGTAGTTATTTTTTGATTATAAGTATTTATCATTTTTCAATAATGTCTAAATTTAATAAGAATGTTAAAAAAATCTGAAATATATTAGTTTGTAAGTGCGCAAATAAATACACAAATGGACCAATTTTCGTCAAGAAACACATGTACGTACATATTTTTTAATGATTTTATTGAAATTAAATTAAAATTTATTATTAAGATTTATATTACTGCATGATTATATTATTTGAAATGGGTGTGGTATAATACAAAATCTTTTTTGAAAATTTAACAAATCTGCCAACGACCTATGGAATAACCTTATAATACTAAAAATTTAAAAAATTTCTCAAAATTTATTACATGCGAATGCTAGATAAAAGAACAATCTTTCGAAATCCATTTATAATTTTTTTGTGGAAAAGAGTCAATACGTCTAAAATCTGATTTGAAAATGACATATTTCTGGTTTTCTCTGGTAATGCCCTCTTAAGAATTAAAATTAAATCACAAAAGCATTTGCAAAATAAGGGCGTTCTCCAAAATTATACGTTTTCTGCTTTTGAAACCCATTTTTAAAATTTTTTTGCATTAGCTCCACAAGGGAAGCCATGAGAAAAATAATCTCCCTCAGGATCTATATCATGTTTGGGGATGCTGTGTGGATGGTATTTTAAGGAAAGGAAGGAGAGGAAGTTCTGGGAAGAAAAAATGTAAGGATGGGTAGGAATCAGAGGTCAGTGTGTCCAGGAGCGACGGACTTATGATTTCAACCCTCCCAGGCGATTGGTCGAGAGAGTCTGGCTGGAGAAGTCTAGGTTAAGTATCCCTCAGCCAGTCTCGCAGTACGTAGGTAAACTCATTCGCCGCCAAGACCTAGACAAACCTTACCCCATGAACCCATTTACCCCTGCGAAGTCACCAAACGTAGCGAACAACTTGGGATGACCGACGGCAGGGGTGTTGTGGCAAGTGGTTCACGGATTCATTGAGTGAATTTATTTAGGTCTTTGTGGCGGATGCGTTTTCCCACGTACTGTTTGGCAGGCCGGATCGGAAGAGACTGATTGAGAGATACCTTTTGATCACTCCAACCAGACTTATTCGACCCATCGCCTTGCATCGCAATGGGAAGGAATGGATACGTTCGTCACTCTTGGACACAATTAACACCCAGATTCCTTTCCAACCCTCACACATTTTTCTTTTCCAGAACTTCCTCTCCTTTTTTTATATAAAAAGACCCTTCGTTTATTGTATCAGTGTGAGGGATGGATGCGTCCGTCACTTCTGGACACATTAACCCCCAGATTCCTACCCACACCTTACACATTTTCTTCCTCTCCTTCTTTTCCATAAACTCCTTCCACACGACATCTCCAAAGACGACATAGGTCCTGAGAGTTTTTTTTTCCTCCAGGCCTCCTGTGTTTTTATGTAAACCTGTAAAAAAAACTGTTTTCATTAAATGAAAAAAATTGTCGTTTGTGGAAAAAATTGAAAAAAAAAATTCTCTTTTTATGTCTTTAATTATTTTTCCTTTATGCAAACCGATTTTGGGTTCATGATTGTCCCTTCAAATTCCCTCTCCTTAGTCATATTCATTACAATAATTACTAACAGAACATTTCGAAAATGAGTTGCAGGGTACCTAAGTTATTCAAATCAATAATACAATAACATGCTATTGATTGAAATAACTTTTCCGTCTTTTCCATTCGCGGAAGGTTTTGAAAAGAACACTTTTTTATCATATGGGCATCACTTTTATTATCATCATTTTGGTATCATCTCTGGATCGCTCCGGCGATGACCGAGCAAATCATTCCGTCTCCAGTGCTCGATCCGGCCGGCCACTAGCGTTTTGTACCTCTCTACCCGTTTCATACGTGAACACTAAATCGTGTAAATATTTAATCTCAAATAAATGTTAATCACTCGAACATGAGCAAGTGTTATCAATCATCATCCAATATAATTACTGAACACTGGATCGCGGTCTAGAAGTACCGTGATCCCCAGGAGCCTGACTATCCCTAATGGTAAAGTATTGGTACTACCTCGTCTGATGTGGAGACGGAGCACCAGGTCAAACATTCTCCACCAGCTCCTCAACCCGTCTTTCCTCTCCTTCTGGCGAAACTTGCTTCACCGCAGTTCCGCAGTGCAGCCTACCACCAAATCTTTAGACTTTAAACCATTGTATGTATATTATAATTGTTCATTTATAAAGAAAAACAATTTTTATATATTTTCGTTCGATTTATTCGATTGCTTTTTAAGGTGGGATCCATCGTATCAATAAACATGGGATCCATTGTTTTATCAGTTGAAATGAGATCCATGATATTGATATAATAGAGATGAAAATAACAGTGGGGAAGGATCTAAAACCAAACTCGTAAACGAGTTAGTTTGAGGTAAGAACCAGAGAAAGTAGAAAAGGAAGGTGTGAAGATATGAATATTTACATAATGGTCATTATTAATACTAGAATAATGTTAACGCAGGGTCATCGCAACATGGTGTTAGGGTGGCAGCAATTAATAATGTCCATGAGCTCCATGAGAAGCAGCGGCGACAGCGGCGAAGTGAGCTGCCTTGGCGTGGGCAACCTCGGGGGTGTCTACTACGCGACCATCATGACCGATGGGGGCGCCTCCATGAGCCCAGGCGCCATGGCCACCATAGCCAGCACCATGGCCAGCACCATAGGCGAGTCCTCCGTAGACTGGACCTCCATAGACTGGACCTCCATGAGCGATACCGACAGACAGACGGGCAACGGCAGAAGCATGGGCGGCCTTGGCGTGGGCAACTTCGGGGGTGTCTACGACAACACCATCATGGGCCAGGGGAGCGGGTCCATGAGCCCATGCTCCATGGGCACCATAGGCTCCAGCACCGTACGCTCCAGCACCATAAACTCCAGCTCCATAAGCTCCAGCACCATAGGCTCCATGGCCGCCCCACTGTCCATGATCCTGACTCTCGGCCAGACCTTCTCCCCTCCATTGTCCATCATCGTGTCCAGCCCATCCGCTGGCGGAGACCACGGCTCCCACGCAGAAAAAGGTTGCGAAAAACTGAAATAAAATTAATAAATTAGTTTTCATCCTTTTTTATTGTCTCTGGAAGTTGTTGATGGAATGCACTTTAGTAGTAAGTTGCACTTTGCGTGACTGCAGCTAATTTTTACTTTATTGTTTTTTTTTTAATTTTTAATTTTGATGTCAATGAAATCACTTAACAATTATGAACTCACATTTGTATAAAACGCAAAAAAATATAATTGTTTGTTTATTAAGACAAACTAAAGATTATTTTTCACTTCACTTGGTAATTGTAGCGCGCGTAATTTTCTATTTAACTGCACAGAACTTACCAGAGCGTTCATGTTGATTGTTGAGTGAGTCTTTTCTGAGAGGAAAACTGCTTGTGCTGTGAGGGGAGTGAACGCAAAGGCTTTATACCCGAGGAAAGTATTCAAAGCATTGCCTTTTGGGGGGGTGAGCTTGATACAGTTATAAGTATATTATTGGTTCCTACTGCAGAATGCAATAATTGGTACTACCTACGTAATTTGGCATTGAATATCCGTTTGCTGCCGCGCTAGATTGTCTTTGTTTACATACAAGCATAGAGAACGTGTTCTATCAATCAATAATCATTATTCTTCATTTTCACCCAATTATCTACGCAGCTAACAAGGCGATGTGTTAATTTATATTTTATATTTAAATAAAAACAAGACACATTGTAAAACCCCAATAATTTAATTAAAATTATCTACATCGTTCCAATTCTTCGTCATGATAAGATTAAAATTAACAAAAATAACAACTCTTCTATTATTCTGACTCTTGACATGGTCCGATTCACTTGGTCGTGCCATGTCTTTCTCGGGCGTCCCCGACTTCTACCATTCACATAAGCGTCATATATTCTCCTTAACTCCCTTCTCCACATGCCCAAACCATCGGAGCGTTCCTTTCTCGATCTTACTCTTTTCGCTTACATCAGCCTTGCATTCTTTGCGGATCTTCACGTTTCTCACACATCATCTCATTTCTCTACTACATTCAGTCTACTTTCATTCTTCCTCTGCCAGTTCCATGCCTCAATGCTATACATCAGCGTACGTACCAGTACTCCATTATGGATGGCTAGCTTCGCTTATTTGTACAGGTTTTTGTTGGTGCCAAAGGCGTTCAGTCCTCCGTTAATAGAGTTGCCTGCATTCATCCTTCTTTCAATATCTCTATCAGCCTTCCCATCTCTCGTAAACATACTTCCTAAATAAACAAACGCATCCACCGGCTCATTGACAGCTATGTTGCAGATTGTTTCCGCACTCTCTCTTTCAAACACCATGACTTTAGACTTACTTACATTCATCATTAACTCATTCATCATACATACTTCGTTCATCCTAGACACGAGAGACTGTAGTTTATCTACCCGCCTCCCAAATTTCGAATATCACAATATCTCATGCAATATTAGAAAATGAAACATAAAGACCTTGCTGAGAGTACCAGTTAGAATGCATTCGGTTGAAATTGTCAACGGCTTTGTCGTACTAAATGTACAATGAATATATTCTTCCAAAAATGTATTTTTGAAAAAAGATTCGCTAAAATTGACTTACAAAACATTCCAAGTTATAAAATTACATTCGGATAAAGAAACTGCCTAGTCTAACTCCCCGCAGCCGGAAGCTCTCTGACGTATTTCGAAATCTTAGAAATATCCTTACTCCTATAGCACTTAAAACAGTATGCTATGCTCTCTTCCAGTCCAATATTAGCATGCGGCATCATCATGTGGGATAGCTGTTCTCAAACCATTGATCCTCATAAATAAGTTACCAACAAGATATTTCTCCATTCGACTATTCATCGAATAAATGTCTTAAGTATACGTCAACTTCATCTAAAGTTTATACGAACAAATTAGTGGTTCAAATACAACAATAAAATTTACTTACAACACATTTACACCACCGGAATAATAACCGACTAAAACTACAAAGTGCCTAAACTACATATTACGTCAGCTCAAAGACAACATCAAAGGACAAGCTCCTAAAATCCTCAACTTTCACCCTGATAACAGTGATAACTTATAAATCGAAACTCAACTCCACGTCTCTAAAAAAACTAATAACGCTATGGATCCTCGCATCCACAATACATCATCATTATAATACTCATTCATTCCATACCTACTCTAAACACTTCAACACCCTTCAGACACGTCCCACATTCCCTATTTAATATGCTTAAATTAATTGTTGTAATAAAAATAATGAAATATAATTGTAAAAATATTATTGTTAAGTATTTTAAAGATTTTAGATTTTCACGGCCAAATGTATTTTCGTTATTTCTTTTTGGGGTGTTATGCAAGATGTTGAGCTATCCCCTTCTTTAGACAACGTTTCGGACAGTCTTGCAGTGTCCATCTAGTGTGATCCGGCAGATGTGTAATTGTTAGTGGTGAAATGTGTGCTTATTTACTTGGAAGCGATACCGTAAACCGTAAACCGCCCTGGTGATGGACACTGCAACGCTGCCCGAAACGTTGGTTAAAGAAGGAGGTAGCGCAACACGGTATAACACCCCAAAAGTTATGTATAATCAGTCAAAATGTAATGAACAATCTCATTAAATTGAATCTGCAAACTTCACTTGCCATAACACAGGGACCTCAATTACGGCATGTGCAGGAATACAAAAATTAATTTTTACTGAAGGTACAGTTTTTATTTTTGCATCAAATAAAAAATCATAATAAAAATAAGTAATTTTTATATCTTATCCATTTCTGGAAGCCATCGAAACCTTATTACCATTTTGATTATTTTGGATCTGACTGTATAACGATAGTTGGTGGTAATGATTGTGTCTTTAAAATTGAAAAATAATTGCATTCAAAAACCATTCTCTTTGGTCTCCTTCTGGTGCAACATTCTGCCTGCAAACAAATTCTTCACACCATTTTATAATATTTTAATTCATCAATTACAAATAAAACTAAATTTTATATATTTTCATTCGATTTATTCGATTGCTTTTTAAGGTGGGATCCATCATATCAATAAACATGAGATCCATTGTTTTATCAGTTGCAGTGAGATCCATGATATTAAATAATAGAGATAAAAAGAGCAGAAGGGAAAGGATCTTAAACCAAACTCGTTTACGAGTTAGTTGAAGATAAAAATTAGAGAAGGTAGGAAAGGAAGGTGTGAAGATACGAATATTTACATAAAGGTCATAATTAGGACTACAATAATATTAACGCAGAGGCATCGCAATATGGTGTTAGGGTGGCAGCAATTAATAATGTCCATGAGCACCATGAGAAGCAGCGGCGACAGCGGCGAAGTGAGCTGCCTTGGCGTGGGCAACCTCGGGGGTGTCTACTACGCGACCATCATGACCGATGGGGGCGCCTCCATGAGCCCAGGCACCATGACCAGCACCATAGGCGGGTCCTCCATAGACTCCATGGGCGAGTCCTCCGTACACTGGACCTCCATAAACTGGACCTCCATGAGCGATTCCGACAGACAGACGGGAAACGGCAGAGGCATGGGCGACCTTGGCGTGGGCAACCTCAGGGGTATCTACGACAACACCATCATGGGCCAGAGGAGCGGGTCCATGAGCCCAGGCTCCATGGGCACCATAGGCTCCAGCACCATATGCTCCAGCACCATAGGCTCCAGCACCATAGCCTCCAGCACCATAGGCTCCATGGCCGGCTACTCCCCATCCGCCGCCCCACTGTCCATGATCCTGGCTCTCGGCCAGACCTTCTCCCCTCCATTGTCCATCATCGTGTCCACCCCATCCGCTGGCGGAGACCACGGCTCCCACGCACAAAAATGTTGCGAAAAACTGGAATAAAAATCATAATATTAGTTTCTAACCTTTTGGATTGTCTCAGAAAATTGTTGATGCAATTTCTTTTTAATAGTATTTTGCACTTGGCGATTCTGCAATTTCTTATTCATTTATTAACGTGAATGACACGACTTAATCAAACCGTATTAATAGGCTTGCGTTTGCATAGTTGAATTTAAGAACCCGGCTTCGAATGCACGTCTGCCGCCGCGCCGTACCCGCCACACTATATACACTTCTGTGTACGTAAAATTTCAAACAAAGCTACCTTTGTAATTCGGTTTCGAATTCAAGAATTCATCAATGGATGGCGCTACTTCCGTTAGCAGATCGCATGAGAACGTGCCCCCCTAGGCATAAGTACTACGATTTTGTAAATATGAGTATCTCTACCGATATGGAAAGATTGACTGTAATACTTAGTCGTGAGTAATACTATCACGCGGCTATATATTACATATGACGTCATTGCCTGTCCCGGTTACTCTGTCCCGGTGACTAGCTATCACTGGATCACAGTAGATGGGATTAGTAGAGGATCAAGCTATTTTTGGAAACATTTCCTATCGGATTTTTAAAATGGTCACCAACATTAACTGGACGAAGCCGGCCGAGCCATCTAATCTGACTGCGGAACGGATTTTTAACTGATAGTAATAATTATTTCACATTTGTATAAGGCACTCAAAAATAAAATTGCTTGATTATTGAAACAAACTTAAATTTGTATTTCACTTCACTTGATTATTGTAGCATGCATGATTTTCTATTACAACTGCACAGAACTTACCAGAGCGTTCATTTTGATTGTTGAGTGAGCCTTTTCTGAGAGGAAAACTGCTTGTGATTCTAAGGAGTGAACGCAAAGCCTTTATACCAGTGGAAAGTATTCAAAACCTCGCCTTTTGGAGGGGTGAGCATGGTACAGTTATAAGTATATTGGTTCCTAGTACAGAATGCAATAATCGGTACAATGAAATTTGGCATTGAATATCCGTTTTCTGCCGCGGTAGATTGTCTTTGTTTACCTCCATACATTGAAAACGTGTTCTATGAATCATTCAAAATTATTCTTCATTTTTATACAAATAGCTGTGCAGCCATCAATGCGACGTGTTAATTTATTTAGTACATAATACAATATTTGAATTTGAATCTTGGAGAGGCTGTAGTCGGGTCATCTTCATCGTCCGAGCATTTGAGCTCCACATCTGGGACGTTAATGCACAATTTGTCACCATATGACTGGCAGAGGACTGAGCAGTGGAGCCCAGCTTTTCTGCACGAGCAGCTCCCAGAGCACCCTCTCTTGCATTTACATGAAATTTTGCGCCGAAGGTCAGGAGGTGCGGGATCCATGGTGGTGGGGATGGGGGTGAGTCCCTGAGAAGACCGCTTCCTCCCTCATTCGGTGGGATTCAAGTTAACTCCCCACCACTTCTTCACTTGGAGGTGGCAGGGAGTTAACTTGAATCCCACTTAATGGGGGTGGAAGCTGTCTTCTCAGGAACTTTTTTTTTATTTTTAGGGATGTGTTGGCGCACGCAACAGAAACGACATAAATGACGTCATTACAGAAACTATCCATGAATATGTAAGTTTTTTTCATTGAGGTTTAACTCATTAAGCTATTCCAAAAATAAAAACAAATAATTTAGTTTATTTTTATTAATTCATACCTTATTTTCAATTATTTAAATAAATTTTTATTTTATGATATCAATGGTACCTTCCTATAGTGTTTATTTCATTTTCGTTTTTTTTCTCTTTAAGTAATAGTTTCATATATAATCTGTATATCTTATATAATGTTCGAAAAGGAAACATAAAACCATGCCGAAAGTACCCATTAGAATACTTTCGATTAAATATTCAATAGCTTGTTAGGTAGTGAACTGCCAGCTCTACCCTACCAACTCCCAGCTGTACCCCCGCCCCCCGCTCCCTCAAGACGGCTCACGGCGGTCCGGCAAACCGCCGCGGCATTCTGACTCTGACCCCGATCGCGCTAGCCGAAGCTGTGTCGGCAAGTTTGAGAGAGATTTGGTAGGCTTCCCCATGTGTAGGTTTGCGTACCTGTGCATAATTATTGATTGTGGATGTACCCATGGTTGTATTTACAAATCACCAACAATACAAGTAATGTTTACCCCAGACAGTGTTTTATTCCCCTGGCAAGGTACGCGCAGTGTTGGCTTTATTTTAGGTATTCTCACTTGCTCCCTAGGCACCTACCACCCTGGTGTAGAGAGATCTCACCAGCTTTGCCGGACAAAAACCTGAGCTAGATCTGGTGCAGAAGGTAGGCACTTCCACCCGAGGCGCATCACAAGCTTTAACGTACGAAATGTACATCGAATATATTCTCCCAAAAATTCATTTTTAAATTTATTCCAAAATACTGACTGAACAGACCGTGTGTCCATCGCACTAGACCCGATAAAAATGTCTAACAAAACATTCCAAATTATAAAACCGCATTCGAACAAAAAACTACCTAGCCTAACTCCCCACTGCCGGAAGCTCTCTCAGGTTTTTCGCAATCCTAGAAATATACTCGTACTTACCCTACAACACTTAAAACAGTATGCTCTCTGCCAATCCAATATTAGCATTAACATATGGCATCATCATTTAGGTGGGCTGTTCTCAAACAATTATTGATCTTTACAAAAGGCCTAAAAGTGGTAAAACATGTCATCAACAAGCGACCGATAAGACAAGATACTCCTCTATTCGACTCTTCATCGACTAAATGTCTTAAATATACGTCAACTTCGCCTAAAATTTACAAACACATTTTTTGTTCAAATTTATTTTTATTTATTTATATATACACATATTACAATACATTACAAAATAATATTTTGTCTGTCCAACTGGGTAGGATACCCGTTTCAGGACAGCCAAATTGTATATTATTTAGTTCATAATATTCATAATAAAGGAATGGTTTCGTTCAAGATATCACAGTAATGAGCTTTTGTCAAGACAACTTTTGAGAACATTGGACGGGATGGTTTCTTTATGTCTTTGAAAGAATCGCTAAGCTGTGATTTTTTTCGAGGTCATTTTGGAGAACATTAATAATTGTATAATTAGAATTTACACATTTATAAACCAATGTATGACATATGAATTCCCAATGTATTTATGACTATTTAATTTTTAATAAAGTACTATATTTTTTTTGAATTTCTTAAGTAGTAGAAATTACACAATTATAAACCAAATATATGACAAATGAATTGTTTCCATGTTTGTTTTGTGGAACATTAATTTATTTAATTGTTTAACTTCCTTACATCAACCATAATATCCGATTGACTCTACAAAGTACCTAGTATTACAGCTCAAAGACAATTCATCTACATCTAGCTCCTAAAATCTTCAACCTTCTCCCTGAAGACTTAAAAACCAAAACCCAATTCAATGCCTTCATAAAACAAATAACGCTATGAATCCTTGCAGATGGAAAGATCGAGATGTATTGCAGATGCAATACATCTCAATTACAAACACTCTACACTCTCACCACATACCTTCAGACATGTCTCATATTTTCTATTTAATCTTTTCAATTTACTTTTTGTATAAAATATTTATA
Organism: Limnephilus marmoratus; assembly: GCA_917880885.1. Lineage (NCBI taxonomy): Eukaryota > Metazoa > Arthropoda > Insecta > Trichoptera > Limnephilidae > Limnephilus > Limnephilus marmoratus. The sequence continues at coordinate 3,969,509 of OU862927.1, read as the reverse complement.
ATCAAATAGAATTGTAAAACAATAAATATTATGTATTATTCAATTCAATTCAATTTTATTCTTTTAAAAACATTACAAAATTTAAAATTTTAATGCGTTTTTAAAATACATTTGTAGCAGTATTACATTAAACATTAACTACTTGTATAAAACTACTGGGTGTCAATCTGGACGCTGATTTTTCCCTTAAAACCCAAGTGAACAGAACCGTAAGCACGGGATTTTTTCAATTAAGACAAATTAAAGCAGTAAGGAGAAACTTGCCAACAGAGGCGACTAAATTACTAGTCAATTCGTATGTGGTTTCACGTTTAGATTATTGCAACGGAATATATGCAAGTCTTCCAAAATATCAAATTAACAAATTACAATCCGTTTTCAACGCTGCGGCAAGACTTATCACCGGCGTATCAAAATATTCCCATATTTCAGAGCATCTCAAAAATCTACACTCGCTAAAATGTCCTGAAAGGATCCAGTTTAAGCTCTGCTGGATGGTATTTAAGTCCCTTAATGGAATGGCTCCGGCTTACTTATCGGAATTGTGTATTCCAGAAATTTCCAATCATCGACAGTCAACCCTGAGGTCAGCAGCGTCATCAGCTATCGGAAGGTTAAAGGAACCAAAGCGCACACCAGATACTAAGTTCGGTGAGCGCGCTTTCGGAGTGTCAGGACCTAAAGCCTGGAACGGACTGCCACATGACTTAAGAATGATCACAGACGCGGCGGAATTTAGAGCTAGACTTAAAACTCACCTTTTCAGACAGTCGTATCCATAAACTCAAAATCTTTCACCTTCACTTTCAATGCCCGCGACACCGTAAATAACTAACCTGTAAAAACATAGAAAAAAAAAAAAAAAATAAATAAAAAAAAAAATAAAAAAAAATAAAAATAAAAAAAAAAAAAAAAAAAAAAAAAAAAATAAAATAAAAAAAAAAAAAATAAAAAAAAAAAAAAAATAAAAAAAATAAAAAAAAAAAAAATAAAAAAAAAAAAAATAAATAAATAAAATAAAAATAAAAAAAAAATAAAAAATAAAAATGTAAGCGTTTGTGAAGGTCATTTCATGAACATTCTCCAGCCCTAAAGATTCCGAAATTCCTCAGTATTTTAAAATAAATATCAACTATACTTTTGCCACTAATCTCCAATAGTCCTAAATTCTCCAGTATTTTAAAATAAATACCTCTACTTTTTCTATTCACAAATGTAATAGGTACTAACAGCGATGAGGGTAGCAAATAAGGTAAAATCACGCAATGTCCAGTGTGTTAACTGTAATGTCCTCCGCGTGCAAAGCCGTATCTTCTCCAAGCATAAACTTATAATTAAAGTGTGTTTATCGGAAGTGACCTGCCAGGTAAGTATATTTCTGTATCCATTTGTAAATAGTAAAATCAGTTAGAAATTAAGCATTCCTAATAAATTGTACAGCGCCCTTGAGGTGATTTTTCACAAAAACGGCGCTTTATAAATTATCCAATTATTATTATTATTATTATAAATGGTTAGCAAAAAAATAAAACTATACGAGCATCAATTGAGCTTGCCTTTTAAAGGCAGCTTCACTGACGCTAAATATGTCGATATCCGAATTAATTTTGTTTAACAGCAAGATTGCTCTCCCGACCGGCATGACCATTGGCAAGTTAGTCCTGCAGGCCGGAAGATAGAACAGCCTATGCTGTCGATGGCGAAGATAACCATCGGGAATATAAAAATGAATGTTCTCCAAGATAGCTGAGTTTTCAAACCTTCCGCGAATCAATCTGAAGAAATGCGTAGCAATGTGTACATCCCTTCTGAGACGTAATGGTTCATTCCGAGCATACCCAAAAGAAAGCCGGTAGGATAGAGCCACGGGTAATAGCCGTATTCCCTCATGTACAGAAATCTCAGAAATTTTTTCTGAACTCTCTCCAACATGAGGGAATATTTTGCTTGGTGCGGACTCCAAATTATCGACCCACTTTCAAGTGGGTCGATAATTTATAATTACCCACTATCAATCATAGAACATATTCATCAAATTGAATTTGCAAAATTCACCCCTAATTAGCATGGCGGGTGAAATGATGCAAAAAATGTACTTACTGTAGCTATAATTTTTATTTTTGCATTAAATAAAAAAATATATAATAAAAATAAATAAAAATTTTGATATCTTTTCTATTTCTGGAAGGTATCGAAAAATTCTCCCCTTATTATTACCATTTTGATTATTTTGGAACTGCGTACAATGATAGTTTGTGTTAAAAAAATTGTGTCTTTAATTTGTGTCTTAAATACCCGAAAACATTTTTTTTGGTCTCCTTCTAGTGAAATATTCTGCCTGCTATACATTCTTCACATCATTGTATATTCTTAGATATAAATAATGAATCAGAAACCATTTTATTTTATTATTATTTTTAATGTTTTTGTTGCTCGTAAGTATATGAATTATTTATTTATTTATAAATTTTATTTTAGTAATTTGTACATTTAAGTTTACAAATTTCTAATTAATTATAATATTTCATATTGCAAACTAAATTTGATATATTTTTATGTAGCTCCTACAATACGTCTTGAACTATCCAATTGGTGTGGACTTCAAAGTCTCTGGTAGCTTGTTATACAACTTCATCCCCTTGTACAGCAAACTGTTCTGCGTATTCGCCTTATCCTTTTTTTGAAGCCTGATTTCTTTGCATGTTCTTGTGTTATGTCTGTGAATGTCCTTGTTGAATACAATTTTATTTGAAAAGTATTTTGATAAAATGTTGTTAATTATTTTATGTATAAATATCATCGTATTCAAGGTCAGCATCTGTTTCACGGTTAGCCAATTCAGTTCCTTTAACATTTTGTTTACTTTTGAAAATCTATTCCGCCGTAATATTATTCTCATTGCCCTGTTTTGGAGAATTTGAAACTTATTTTGTTCTCGTTCGTTACATAGGAAAAGGATAGTTGAGCAATAGTTAAAATGTGGAGCAATAATCGAATTGTAGATAGTGTATTATACCTATGAGTACTCTAAAGTCATCCATGTGGAATTAGCATTAGATGCATGTATTCCTATTATTTTACATTGAGTTTATGCTTTATTTGTATATTTTGTTTTTTTTTTTATTTGTGTTATACTGTTGTTATAAATGAAATTTGTATTTGATATGTAAAAACCCAATCGGGCGTCAATAAATAAATAAATAAATAAATTATTATTGACCCATAATTAAAAATAAAAACCAATTTCATATATTTTCATTCGATTTATTCGATTGCTTTTTAAGGTGGGATCCATCATATCAATAAACATGGAATCCATTGTTTTATCAGTTGAAATGAGATCCATGATATTAAATAATAGAGATGAAAATAACAGAAGGGGAAGGATCTAAAACCAAACTCGGATACGAGTTAGTTGGAGATAAGAACTAGAGAAGGTAGGAAAGAAAGGCGTGAAGATATGAATATTTACATAATGGTCATTATTAATACTACGATAATATTAACGCAGGGTCATCGCAACATGGTGTTAGGGTGGTAGCAATTAATAATGTCCATGAGCTCCATGAGAAGCAGCGGCGACAGCGGCGAAGTGAGCTGCCTTGGCGTGGGCAACCTCGGGGGTTTCTACTACGCGACCATCATGACCGATGGGTGCGCCTCCATGAGCCCAGGCACCATGACCAGCACCATAGGCGGGTCCTCCGTAGACTCCATGGGCGAGTCCTCCGTACACTGGACCTCCATAGACTGGACCTCCATGAGCGATTCCGACAGACAGACGGGATACGGCAGAGGCATGGGCGACCTTGGCGTGGGCAACCTCAGGGGTATCTACGACAACGCCATCAGGGGCCAGAGGAGCGGGTCCATGAGCCCAGGCTCCATGAGCACCATAGGCTCCAGCACCATATGCTCCAGCGCCATAGGCTCCAGCTCCATAGGCTCCAGCACCATAGGCTCCATGGCCGGCTACTCCCCATCCGCCGCCCCACTGTCCATGATCCTGGCTCTCGGCCAGACCTTCTCCCCTCCATTGTCCATCATCGTGTCCAGCCCATCCGCTGGCGGAGACCACGGCTCCCACGCACAAAAACGTTGCGAAAAACTGGAATAAGAATCGTTATATTAGTTTCTTACCTTTTTGATTGTCTTAGAAAGTTGTTGATACAATTTCTTATTCATTTATTTTTATTTAAATCTTAACGTCAATGACACCACTTAATCAAACCGTATTAACAGGCTTGCGTTTGCATGATTGAATTTAAGAACCCGGCTTCGAATGCATGTCTGCCGCCGCACTATATACACATCTGTGTACGTAATTCGGTTTCGAATTCAAGAATTCGTAACAGGATTGCGCTACTTCCATTAGCAGATCACATGAGTACTGCGATTTTGTAAATTTAAGTATCTCTAGCGATATGAGAGATTGACAGTAATACTGAGTTGTAAATAATAGTATCACGCGACTATACATTACAAATGACGTTATTGCCTGCCCCGGTTTCTCTGTCCCGGTAACTAGCTATCAATGGATCACGGTGGATGCTAGGCACGGGCTATTTTTGGAACCATTTTCTATCGGATTTATAAAATGGTTACCAACATTAACTGGGCGAAGCCGAACCAAAAGCAGTCTAGCAGCAATAACCTACGGAGCGCGTTTTTAACTGTTAGTAATAATTGTTTCACATTTGTACATATAAGACACTCAAAAATATACTTGTTTGATTATTAAAATAAAATAAAGTTTGTATTTCACTTCACTTGATTATTTTAGCACGTATGATTTTTTATTACAACTGCACAGAACTTACCAAGGCGTTCATTTTGATTGTTGAGTGAGCCTTTTCTGAGAGGAAAACTGCTTGTGATTCTAAGGAGTGAACGCAAAGCCTTTATACCAGTGGAAAGTATTAAAAACCTCACCTTTTGGAGGGGTGAGCTTGATACAGTTATAAGTATATTGGTTCCTAGTACAGAATGCAATAATCGGTACTATGTAATTTGGCATTGAATATCCGTTTACTGCCGCCGTAGATTGTCTTTGTTTACCTACATAAGTAGAGAACGTGTTCTATAAATTAATCATAATTATTCTTCATTTTCACCCAATAAGCTGCGCAGCCAACAATGTGGTGTGTTAATTTATGATTATTTTATCAATATTAACTAATAGTTTGATTATATTATGCATACATAATACAATATCTGAATCTGAATCTGGGAGAAGCTGAAGTCGGGTCATCTTCATCGTCCGAGCATTTCAGCTCCACATCCAGGACGTTAATGCGCAATTTGTCACCACATGACAGGCAGAGGACTGAGCAGTGGAGCCCAGCTTTTCTGCACGAGCAGCTCCCAGAGCACCCTTTCTTGCATTTACATGAAATTTTTCGCAGAAGGTCAGGAGGTGCGGGATTCATGGTGGCGGGGATGGGGGTGAGTCCCTGAGAAGATAGCTTCCTCCCTCATTCGGTGGGATTCAAGTTAACTCCCCACCACTTCTTCACTTGGAGGTGGCAGAAAGTTAACTTGAATCCCACTTAATGGGGGTGGAAGCTGTCTTCACAGGAACTTTTTTTTTATTTTTAAAGATGTGTTGGCGCACGCAACAGAAACGACATAAATGACGTCATCACAGAAACTATCCATGAATATGTAAGTTTTTTTCATTGAGGTTTAACTCATTAAGTTATTCCAAAAATAAAAACAAATAATTTAGTTTATTTTTATTAATTCATACCTTATTTTCAATTATTTAAATTTATTAAGTTTATTTTTATTAATTCATACCTTATTTTCAATTATTTAAATAAATTTTTATTTTACGATATCAATGGTACCTTCCTATAATGTTTATTTCATTTTCGTTTTTTTTCTCTTTAAGTAATATTTTCATATATAAACTGTATATCTTATATAATGTTCGAAAAGGAAACATAAAACCATGCCGAAAGTACCCATTAGAATACTTTCGATTAAATATTCAATAGCTTGTTAGGTAGTGAACTGCCAGCTCTACCCTACCAACTCCCAGCTGTACCCCCGCCCCCCGCTCCCTCAAGACGGCTCACGGCGGTCCGGCAAACCGCCCGCGGCATTCTGACTCTGACCCCGATCGCGCTAGCCAAAGCTGTGTCGCCTGACGCACGCCATTGCGCCCTTTCCAGAACAATCGATACAAAGCGCGATGTTTTGGGTTTTTTTGAGAAGCACGCCCGAGGCTCCTGCAGCATAGGGACCCTACCTGTGGTGACTCCAAGCCCACAATGACTTACCTGCTAGGCATAGCCCGCCTTGCGGCCTGGCTAGCACATTCCTGGGACCTCTCGACGATGGCCCCGGTACCTGTGAGTAATGACCAAGTAATCCTCTTTTTGCCGTGTGTCCCCCTCATTCTCGCGTATCTATGATCGACCCACAGAGCCGGCACGTTTGAGAGAGATTTGGTAGGCTTCCCCAAGTGTAGATAGACAATTAGCGTACCTGTGCATAATTATTGATTGTGGATGTACCCATGGTTGTATTTACAAATCACCAACAATACAAGTAATGTTTACCCCAGACAGTGTTTTATTCCCCTGGTGAGGTACGCGCAGTGTTGGCTTTATTTTAGGTATTCTCACTTGCTCCCTAGGCACCTACCACCCTGGTGTAGAGAGATCTCACCAGCTCTGCCGGACAAAAACCCGAGCTCAATCCGGTGCAGAAGGTAGGCACTTCCAACCGAGATGCATCACAAGCTTTAACGTACGAAATGCACATCGAATATATTTTCCCAAAAATTCATTTTTAAATTTATTCCAAAATACTGAATGAACAAATGAAAATGATAATGTGTCCATCGCACTAGACCCGATAAAAATGTCTAACAAAACATTCCAAATTATAAAACCGCATTCGAACAAAAAAGTACCTAGCCTAACTCTCCACTGCCGGAAGCTCTCTCATGTTTTTCGCAATCCTAGAAATATACTCGTACTTACCCTACAACACTTAAAACAGTATACTATAACTCTCTGCCAATCCAATATTAGCATTAACATATGGCATCATCATTTAGGGGGGCTGTTCTCAAACAATTATTGATCCTTTACAAAAGGCCTAAAAGTGGTAAAACATGTCATCAACAAGCGACCGATAAGACAAGATACTCCTCTATTCGACTCTTCATCGACTAAATGTCTTAAATATACGTCAACTTCGCCTAAAATTTACAAACACATTTTTTGTTCAAATTTATTTTTATGTATTTATATATACATATATTACAATATATTACAAAATAATACTTTGTCTGTCCAACTGGGAAGGATACCCGTTTCAGGACAGCCAAATTGTATATTTAGTTCATAATATTCATAATAAAGGAATTGTTTCGTTCAAGATATCACAGTAATGAGCTTTTGTCAAGACAACTTTTGAGAAAATTGGACGGGATAGTTTCTTTATGTCTTTGAAAGAATCGCTAAGATGTGATTTTTTTCGAGGTCATTTTGGAGAACATTAATAATTGTATAATTAGAATTTACACATTTATAAACCAATGTATGACATATGAATTCCCAATGTATTTATGACTATTTAATTTTTAATAAAGTACGATAATTTTTAGAATTTCTTAAGTAGTAGAAATTACACAATTATAAACCAAATATATGACAAATGAATTGTTTCCATGTTTGTTTTGTGGAACATTAATTTATTTAATTGTTTAACTTCCTTACATCAACCATAATATCCGATTGACTCTACAAAGTACCTAGTATTACAGCTCAAAGACAATTCATCTACATCTAGCTCCTAAAATCTTCAACCTTCTCCCTGAAGACTTAAAAACCAAAACCCAATTCAATGCCTTCATAAAACAAATAACGCTATGAATCCTTGCAGATGGAAAGATCGAGATGTATTGCAGATGCAATACATCTCAATTACAAACACTCTACACTCTCACCACATACCTTCAGACATGTCTCATATTTTCTATTTAATCTTTTCAATTTATTTTTTGTATAAAATATTTATAATCAAATAGAATTGTAAAACAATAAATATTATGTATTATTCAATTCAATTCATTTCAATTCAATTTTATTCTTTTAAAAACATTACAAAATTTAAAATTTTAATGCGTTTTTAAAATACATTTGTAGCAGTATTACATTAAACATTAACATAAATGGTTAGCAAAAAAATAAAACTATACGAGCATCAATTGAGCTTGCCTTTTAAAGGCAGCTTCACTGACGCTAAATATGTCGATATCCGAATTAATTTTGTTTAACAGCAAGATTGCTCTCCCGACCGGCATGACCATTGGCAAGTTAGTCCTGCAGGCCGGAAGATAGAACAGCCTATGCTGTCGATGGCGAAGATAACCATCGGGAATATAAAAATGAATGTTCTCCAAGATAGCTGAGTTTTCAAACCTTCCGCGAATCAATCTGAAGAAATGCGTAGCAATGTGTACATCCCTTCTGAGACGTAGATGGTTCATTCCGAGCATACCCAAAAGAAAGCCGGTAGGATAGAGCCACGGGTAATAGAATAGCCGTATTCCCTCATGTACAGAAATCTCAGAAATTTTTTCTGAACTCTCTCCAACATGAGGGAATATTTTGCTTGGTGCGGATTCCAAATTATCGACCCACTTTCAAGTGGGTCGATAATTTATAATTACCCACTATCAATCATAGAACATATTCATCAAATTGAATTTGCAAAATTCACCCCTAATTAGCATGGCGGGTGAAATGATGCAAAAAATGTACTTACTGTAGCTATAATTTTAATTTTTGCATTAAATAAAAAAATATATAATAAAAATAAATAAAAATTTTGATATCTTTTCTATTTCTGGAAGGTATCGAAAAATTCTCCCCTTATTATTACCATTTTGATTATTTTGGAACTGCGTACAATGATAGTTTGTGTTAAAAAAATTGTGTCTTAAATACCCGAAAACATTTTTTTTGGTCTCCTTCTTGTGAAATATTCTGCCTGCTACTTTATTTTATATACTTTATGCCGACCGGGTTTTGCTACAACCGTAGCTTCATCAGGGCAGTATAATTCTCTACTAACATTAGGTTATATGTGTGTTATAATATATCATGGGCTGGACTCGTCAAGTGTAGGGGGAGGAAGAAGACATAAATGGAGAAATGGGAAGGGAACGGACGTGTTCTTTATCAATAGGGAACAATCTTAGTATGGGACTTTTATTTAAATTTAGTTGATTATTAATTACCTTACTATTAGTGTTTATGGCTTTCCTAAGTTCAAGTGCCTCTAAATTATCCAATCTTACACCGATATTGTTTTTATGAATCAGTTTGGCGCCGGCTGTTTTGTCAAATTTATGATCTTTTTCGATCAAGTGGTTTGCGAATTCTGAGAATCCAGAGCTGTGTAGACATCTGAGATGTTTTTTGACACGGGTGTTTATGTTGCGCGCTGTTTTACCAATATAAAAAACTGAGCAGTCACTGCATTGAAGCGAATAAATTCCCGAGTGAGATAAGCTATCATCCTTATCCTTACCGTTCATTAAAAGTTTGCCTAGATTATTATTAGTGTAAAATGCTGGTTTGATTTCTGATGGGAGATTTTTAACACTTTTTTGAGAGAAATTATTGATATACAGGATTCTACGCCATTGATACGGTTGATTATTATTACTTGGTATATTATTATTATGAGGTGGACTGTTGTATAAAAATTTACTTGTGGATAATTTCTTTAATTTTTTATTTAGAATGTTGTCTTGTTAGAATGTTGTTTTGAATGTTTAAAAGTGCCTATAAAAAGTGAAATAATATCAAATTAACACTAAAAGTTTTACACATAGAATTGGTGAACGAATTACATCCGGTTGAATGGGATTTGTTTGACGACAAAGCTAGAACCTTCGCCTCTATTAAAGCCTACAAGAAACGTGAAATTATGAACAAAAAACTGAAAAACCTGAATCTTACTCAACATACAAATAACAATGAAACAGTGAAATACACCCATCAGTTCTTTGATCGAGTCCAGAACCTCTCATCGGTTCAATTCCAACCAGACGAGTTAACCCTGTTATCTAAAGGCCTCAAATATAATTTAGAATATAGTAAAAATAACATAATTAGTGCAGTAGAAAACGTTGCCGTGGACATTGAAACTGCGTTATATAATAAACCTGGACCACCCCTATATAAAAGTGCAGAAACAATAAAAAAGCTAGTTCCTAATCTTAAAGCTAGTTCTAACCGTGAAACTTCCACTATGATCAACATTCGTAAAAAATTAAAAAATGAACAACTAATACTAACTAAGGCAGACAAAGGCAATACTGTCATTATATTAAATAAAAGTGATTATAACTCTAAAGTGCAAGAATTTATTAATACGGACAAATTTGACATTCTACCTAAGGACCCCACCACGAAATTCCAAGAAAATATAAAAAGTGCTCTAAGATCATGTAAATCCCCAATCTTTCAAGACAACTCATATCAACAAGTAAAAATTTTTACAAAAAATCCAAAAGCCCCTAAATTATATGGTTTCTTAAAACTCCATAAACCGGGCATACCTATAAGACCAGTCGTATCAAGTTGCAATTCCCCAAATTTCAAAATAGCTTCATTTATAACTAATGTATTCAATAACTCAAAAGTTTTTGCTCCAAAATACACCATTAGAAATTCCTTTGACTTGATTGATGAGCTCGAAAACTTACATATCCCCAATGGTGCAAAATTAGTCTCCTTTGATGTTGTTAACCTGTTTCCAAATATTCCCGTAGCCGAAAGCAAAAATATATTATCTAAATTACTACAAAATTCAAAGTTACCAAATAATTTCTCTAAGGATTTATCTCACCTGTTTAATATATGTCTTAACCAAAACTATTTCCAATACAATGAACGTTTTTATCGACAACAAGAAGGCCTGGCCATGGGGGCAGCGACATCGCCTCTCATCGCTGATATATTCATGAACAATTTAGAGAATAATATTTTTAATAGTAAATCACCATTATTACAAAACTTATTATTATGGAAGAGGTATGTTGACGATGTTTTCTGTGTTTGGTTAGGAACCAAGAGACAACTCAACTCCTTCCTGCGGCTAATAAACTCCTTCCATAAACAAATTAAATTCACCTTAAATATAAGAACCAATTCTACCTTAAACTTTTTAGATCTAACGTTATCGATAATAAATAATAAAATTGAATATAAAATCTACCGCAAACCGACGTTCACCGATATAACGATTCACAATTCCTCTAACCATCTCAACTCCCATAAACATTCATTCCATGACACATAGATTAGTTACAGTCCCTTTATCAAATACCAACTTTGCAATAGAACTATCTACGATCAAACAAATAGCAATAAATAACGGTTACAACCCAAACATAGTCGACAACATTCTAAATAAAAAAATTAAAGAAATTATCCACAAGTAAATTTTTATACAACAGTCCACCTCATAATAATAATATACCAAGTAATAATAATCAACCGTATCAATGGCGTAGAATCCTGTATATCAATAATTTCTCTCAAAAAAGTGTTAAAAATCTCCCATCAGAAATCAAACCAGCATTTTACACTAATAATAATCTAGGCAAACTTTTAATGAACGGTAAGGATAAGGATGATAGCTTATCTCACTCGGGAATTTATTCGCTTCAATGCAGTGACTGCTCAGTTTTTTATATTGGTAAAACAGCGCGCAACATAAACACCCGTGTCAAAAAACATCTCAGATGTCTACACAGCTCTGGATTCTCAGAATTCGCAAACCACTTGATCGAAAAAGATCATAAATTTGACAAAACAGCCGGCGCCAAACTGATTCATAAAAACAATATCGGTGTAAGATTGGATAATTTAGAGGCACTTGAACTTAGGAAAGACATAAACACTAATAGTAAGGTAATTAATAATCAACTAAATTTAAATAAAAGTCCCATACTAAGATTGTTCCCTATTGATAAAGAACACGTCCGTTCCCTTCCCATTTCTCCATTTATGTCTTCTTCCTCCCCCTACACTTGACGAGTCCAGCCCATGATATATTATAACACACATGTAACCTAATGTTAGTAGAGAATTATACTGCCCTGATGAAGCTACGGTTGTAGCGAAACCCGGTCGGCATAAAGTATATAAAATAAAAGTGGTGTTTACAAAGTTATTGTTTTATTTTAAATTAATAATGTCGCATCACAAAGTATCCGCTTCATATGAACAAATAAAAATTGAATTTGATATGTAAAAACCCAATAGGGCGTCAATAAATAAATAAATTATTATTGAGCCATAATTAAAAATAAAAACCAATTTCATATATTTTCATTCGATTTATTCGATTGCTTTTTAAGGTGGGATCCATCATATCAATAAACATGGAATCCATTGTTTTATCAGTTAAAATGAGATCCATGATATTAAATAATAGAGATGAAAATAACAGAAGGGGAAGGATCTAAAACCAAACTCGAATACGAGTTAGTTGGAGATAAGAACTAGAGAAGGTAGGAAAGGAAGGTGTGAAGATATGAATATTTACATAATGGTCATTATTAATACTACGATAAGATTAACGCAGGGTCATCGCAACATGGTGTTAGGGTGGTAGCAATTAATAATGTCCATGAGCTCCATGAGAAGCAGCGGCGACAGCGGCGAAGTGAGCTGCCTTGGCGTGGGCAACCTCGGGGGTGTCTACTACGCGACCATCATGACCGATGGGTGCGCCTCCATGAGCCCAGGCACCATGACCAGCACCATAGGCGGGTCCTCCGTAGACTCCATGGGCGAGTCCTCCGTACACTGGACCTCCATAGACTGGACCTCCATGAGCGATTCCGACAGACAGACGGGATACGGCAGAGGCATGGGCGACCTTGGCGTGGGCAACCTCAGGGGTATCTACGACAACACCATCAGGGGCCAGAGGAGCGGGTCCATGAGCCCAGGCTCCATGAGCACCATAGGCTCCAGCACCATATGCTCCAGCGCCATAGGCTCCAGCTCCATAGGCTCCAGCACCATAGGCACCATGGCCGGCTACTCCCCATCCGCCGCCCCACTGTCCATGATCCTGGCTCTCGGCCAGACCTTCTCCCCTCCATTGTCCATCATCGTGTCCAGCCCATCCGCTGGCGGAGACCACGGCTCCCACGCACAAAAACGTTGCGAAAAACTGGAATAAGAATCGTTATATTAGTTTCTTACCTTTTTGATTGTCTTAGAAAGTTGTTGATACAATTTCTTTTTAGTAGTATTTTGCATTTGGCGATTCTGCAATTTCTTATTCATTTATTTTATTTAAATCTTAACGTCAATGACACAGTATTAACAGGCTTGCGTTTGTATGATTGAATTTAAGAACCCGGCTTCGAATGCATGTCTGCCGCCGCACTATATACACATCTGTGTACTATATTATAATAAAACAAATATAAAACTTTGTTCCACTTAATTTTATTCGACTGGTCTGAAGATGGCTTTGACGAGCTGAAACCGGTTACGGTCGAATAAAATTAAGTGGAACAAAGTTTTATATTTGTTTTATTATAATATATTATAATGGAATTCCACCATGAAATATCACTCTCAAAAATAGAAACATCTGTGTACGTAATTCGGTTTCGAATTCAAGAATTTGTCACAGGATTGCGCTACTTCCGTTAGCAGATCACATGAGTACTGCGATTTTGTAAATTTGAGTATCTCTAGCGATATGAGAGATTGACAGTAATACTGAGTTGTAAATAATAGTATCACGCGACTATACATTACAAATGACGTTATTGCCTGCCCCGGTTCCTCTGTCCCGGTAACTAGCTATCAATGGATCACGGTGGATGCTAGGAACGGGCTATTTTTGGAACCATTTTCTATCGGATTTATAAAATGGTTACCAACATTAACTGGGCGAAGCCGAACCAAAAGCAGTCTAGCAGCAATAACCTACGGAGCGCGTTTTTAACTGTTAGTAATAATTGTTTCACATTTGTACGTATAAGACACTCAAAAATATACTTGTTTGATTATTAAAATAAAATAAAGTTTGTATTTCACTTCACTTGAATATTTTAGCACGTATGATTTTTTATTACAATTGCACAAAACTTACCAAGGCGTTCATTTTGATTGTTGAGTGAGCCTTTTCTGAGAGGAAAACTGCTTGTGATTCTAAGGAGTGAACGCAAAGCCTTTATACCAGTGGAAAGTATTCAAAACTTCGCCTTTTGGAGGGGTGAGATTGATACAGTTATACGTATATTGGTTCCTAGTACAGAATGCAATAATCGGTACTATGTAATTTGGCATTGAATATCCGTTTTCTGCCGCCGTAGATTGTCTTTGTTTACCTACATAAGTAGAGAACGTGTTCTATAAATTAATCATAATTATTCTTCATTTTCACCCAATAAGCTGCGCAGCCAACAATGTGGTGTGTTAATTTATTATTATTTTATCAATATTAACTAATAGTTTGATTATATTATGTATACATAATACAACATCTGAATCTGAATCTAGGAGAAGCTGTATTCGGGTCATCTTCATCGTCCGAGCATTTCAGCTCCACATCCAGGACGTTAATGCACAATTTGTCACCACATGACAGGCAGAGGACTGAGCAGTGGAGCCCAGCTTTTCTGCACGAGCATCTCCCAGAGCACCCTTTCTTGCATTTACATGAAATTTTTCGCAGAAGGTCAGGAGGTGCGGGATCCATGGTGGTGAGGTTGGGGGTGAGTCCCTGAGAAGACAGCTTCCTCCCTCATTTGGTGGGATTCAAGTTAACTCCCCACCACTTCTGCACTTGGAGGTGGCAGGGAGTCAACTTGAATCCCACTGAATGGGGGTGGAAGCTGTCTTCTCGGGGACTTATTTTTATTTTTAGGGCTGTGTTGGTGTAAGCAACAGAAACGACATAAATGACGTCGTTATCACAGAAAATATCCATAAACGAGTAAGTTTTTTTCATTGAGGTTTAACTCATTAAGTTATTCCAAAAATAAAAACAAAATTTATTTTTTTTTGATTAATATCTTATTCTCAATTATTTAAATAAATTTTTGTTAATTATTATAAGCAATAATTGACAGCCTGAAACACTCAATCTTCCGAGAAAAGATACTTGCCGCCAACAGGACTTGAACCCGTGTCCTTCTGATTGCCGGTCGGATGCTCTGACCACTGAGCTATGGCGGCTTATCAAATACCCGCCAAATAATTCAATATATACTAGTGTTTCATTCAACAATTACTGCTTATTATATTTTTTCCACCTGAAAACAACCAACTTTATTTTTGCGAGAGAGACATTGTTAGTGTTAAATCTCTCGCTAGGTGGCGTCGAGACAAATTATGTCTGCGTTTATTGTGGAAATACTTAAACTTGCCAAATATTAATTATTATTTTTTAATCTATAAGCTAACGTTTAGACAAGATTTTCATGCATAGCACAAAGGGTAACAATTATTATAAGCAATAATTGTCAGCCTGAAACACTCATTTACATTGAAAAATCTTCCAAGAAAAGATACTTGCCGTCAACGAGACTTGAACCCGTGTCCTTCTGATTGTTAAATACCGTGCTGAAAGTATCTATTAGAATGCTTTCGATTAAATGTTTAATAGCTTTGACTATGCTATTCTCCCAAAAATTCATTTTTAAATTTATTCCAAAATACTGAATCAACAGACCGTGTGTCCATCATCATGGGAATTCTAAATACCCACCATGGTATAATTCGGCCCTCATTAAATTATCAAAAGAAAAATATAAATACTGTAAAAAGTTCAAGACTTACAAAAACTCCTCTGACTATGCCTCTTTCTCTATACTAAGATCGCGTCACAAAAAACTTAATTGGGAATGCCACAATAAATACCTAACTCAAATCGAACATGACATATCCTCCGACCCAAAAAAGTATGGAATTACATTAAATCCAAATATCATGACACTCGAAGATGAAAAAGCTGAAAATGGATCTGACACCTGCAACTTATTCTCTAAATACTTCCTTTCTGTCTACAACAATAATGCTCAAAGCACCCAAATTCTACCGGACAACCCCAATGAGCCCTGTGTTGCTAGCATTCATAATATCGACGTCGATCAGCATCATATACAGAAACACCTTGAAAATCTAGATCCCAAAAAAGGTGCAGGCCTAGATAAAATTCCCCCTCTCTTCATAAGCAAATGTGCGCGCAGCCTGTCTAAACCACTATCCATAAAAATTTTATTCGCTCCCTTAAAGAGGGAATAGTGCCAAACACCTGGAAAACAGCCTTTATAACTCCCATCTTCAAAAACGGCCAAAAATTTGACGTCGAAAATTATAGACCAATATCAAAGTTCTGTATTTTCAGTAAAGTTTTCGAAAAAATTGTGTACAACCAGATGTTTCCGGCCCTGAGATCGTAACTCAATATCGACCAACATGGCTTTATGAGGGGAAAATCTACAACCACAAACTTAACGGCGTTCACCGAATTATTCCAAGACAATATGGACCAGCGCATACAGGTAGATGCAATATATACAGACTACAGCAAAGCTTTTGATTTAGTAGTTGATGATATATTATTGATCAAACTCTCACAAATCGGCGTAAAGGGGATCTTCTCAGGAGGCTCGTGCTATAAAGCAAACCGCAGCCAAGCAGTAGTTGTCGGTGGCTATAAGTCAGATTGGGTAACCGTACCGTCGGGAGTACCCCAAGGATCACTATTGGGACCATTACTCTTCAACATATATATTAATGACATTGAAAAATGTTTTCACCACTCCAGGACTTTGTTTTATGCAGACAACATGAAAATATTTTCCCCTGTCACGTGCACCAACTACTGTACCCGCATACAAGAAGATCTTAATCGTCTTAATATTCATTGTGAACAGCACAACCTTCAAATAAATATTAAAAAATCAGTTTCACCCGTAATAAAAAGCCAATTACTTTCAATTATGCACTTAACGGTACAGTACTAACAAAAATGGCGGAAGTTAAGGACTTTGGAATATACTATAGACCCGAAACTACTATTTGACCGCCACCTTGAATCCATGATATCAAAGGCCTCCAAGATACTAGGCTTTGTACTTTGTACTTAGAACCTGCAAAGATTTAAAAAAAGTAAAAACCATGAAAATGCTTTATTTTGCGTACGTACGCAGTTCTCTGGAGTACGCTTCTCAAATCTGGAACCCCAAGTATATATGTCACATAGATAGGATTGAGAAAGTGCAAAACCGATTTCTAAGATACCTTGATTTTCGGAGCTATCGTCCTCATCTGAGCCACGAAGAGTCAGCCGCGTTCTTCAGGATATCGTCCTTGGAAAGTCGAAGAAATTTGACAGACATACTATTCTTACAAAAAATAGCTACCTCTGTGATAGATTGCCCGGAATTACTAGAAAGAATTCAACTAAGAGTGTCCATCAGACAAACCAGACAAAACCACGCATTAAACATTCCTCAATGCAACACTAACTCCAAACAAAATACATTCATTCATTGCGCTTCACACACCTTTAACATTTCACACAGTGAATTAGACTTATTTAATACAGTACCTAACGTTTTCAAAACTAAATTGAATAAATAACATTTCCACATACATACCATTATTTACACAGAAAAGATCCATCCCTTTCCACTCCCTTCCACCATCCCATCCACATAACTTAATTTAACTATTTTTCTCGATTTTTCTTTATACCTACTCACTAAATAATTTGATATACTTCAGGGAAAACCTATGATTGGTTAAATTTCTGTACATATTTCATCAAACATTATTAATAATTGTAACTGTTGGTTTTCCTAATAAAATAAAATAAAAAATAAAAACACTAGACCCGATAAAAATGTCTTACAAAACATTCCAAGTTATAAAACCGCAATCGAACAAAAACTACCGAGCCTAACTCTTAATTACCCTACAATACTTAAAACAGAATATTATGCTCTCTGCCAATCCAATATTAGCATTAACATATGGCATCATCATTTGGGGGGGCTGTTTTCAAACAATTATTTATCACAAAAGGCCTGTAATGGTAATATTTATTTACGCCTATTTACGCTTTTACATACATATATATAACAATATTAACGAAATTATACTAGTAAATAATGCATGAAACTACTGTTAAAACACTTGCACAAAAATAAATACAAAGTAAAAATATTAGGTATTGAATTGGAACCACACAGTATATAGGTACAAAATATAAAAAATTCGAATTTTTTTTTTCTTTCAGCCGACAAAATGCTGCCAATGAGTTAGTCAATTTTAATAGCTTTATCAAAAATTTTCCCCTATTTGATGAAAAAAACTTCAATAAGGTATGCTTATATAATAAAATTGATGTACTAAATATATCAACAACATCGGAGTATTTGTTTCCAAGCTGTTGAATCCGTCGCATGAATACATGTTATCAACAAGCGACCGATAAGACAAGATACTCCTCTATTCGACTCTTCATCGACTAAATCTCTCAACCCGGCGAGATAAGGGCTGGGTCAAAATTACCCGCGCCTTTTAAGTTTGCCTTTAATTTTAAAACTATTTATGCGACGTTGCCGCTTTTCTCAATAGCTGGAGTTATTGAGTGCCTCGATAAGTTTCTGGCCCAAAATCAGTCGGGCATTAGCCGCGTTGGGAGCTACACGTACCAAAACTCAAAAAAGGTAATTATTAGCCATGCCCGTATTCGGTGTAACAATTTTGCACCAAATATCTTATGCATGGTTTATGTTAATTATTGCTGTTTTTGTTGTTAATTAGTGTTTTCGACACTTTCCGTAACTGTTTATGTGAGTAGATTCATAAAAGGAACATTTAAATAATTGAAGACTGATGATTAGTATTTATTTTTATTTATTTTTTATTATTTCATAAATGATTAAATGTTACATTTTTGGCCATTTTTGACTACCATACTAGGCTATTGCCCGTGTTGTGGTAGTCATACATGTAATATAATTTTATATAAACAGATAATAAAATATAAGAAGAGAAAAGAAAAAAATAACATATTTAGGGATAAATAAAACTAAAAACAGATAAAAATATAAGAATTGCAAGTTATCTAAGAAATAAAGAAAATTTAAAGAAGATGAAATAAACATTGGTAAGCATTATTCTTCTTGAAATAAAAATAGAAATAAAGTTTGGTAAGTAATCTTCTGCACGAGGGTACATGTTTGTAGTCATTTTTGATATTCGTTCTATGAAAGAAATATTAGTATATTTAACTTTGATTTTGCTAGAAGAAGCCAAAATATGTTAATTTTAACACTAGATTTCAAAGCCTTGTTCCTATGATTAAAAGTTTATTTCTATTTTTTTTGTGTTTCATTGCATTGATAACAGTAATATAATGCTCGTAATGAATAATATTAATTTTTTTAAATAGATACTGAAATGTGTGACATTGCCTATAACATTTCCGGTAACAATTACCCGGCCCCCACCTCTGTGTAACAATTTTCCACCCCCATCTTGCCGGGTTAAATATATGTACGTCAACTTCATCAAAAATTTACACATTTCTTGTGCAAATACAACAAGAAAACTTCCTTACAACAGGAACCATAATAACCGATTGACTCTACAAAGTTCCTAGTACTACAGCTCAAAGTACTCATCTACACCCAGGTCCTAAATCTTAAACCTTCTCCCTGATGACTTAAAAACCGAAACCCAATTCCATGCCTTCATAAAATAAATAACACTATGGATCCTTGGAGATGTAAGGATCGAGATGTATTGCAGATGCAATACATCTCGATTATAATATCCAAACATTCTATACTCTCACCATTTATCTTCAGACTACTCATATTTCCGATTTAATCTTTCCAATTTATTTTTTGTACAAAATATTTATAATCAAATAGAATTGTAAAACTAACAAAAATATATGTATTATCAATCAAAGAACATATTCATCAAATTGAATTTGCAAAATTCACCCACCATTACACTTCCCCAACTAGCATGGCGGGTGAAATGATGCAAAAAATGTATTTACTGTAGGTACAATTTTTATTTCTGCAAATTATATTAAAAAATAAATAACTTTGATATCTTTTCCATTTCTGGAAGGTATTGAAAAATTCTCCCATTAATATTACCATTTTAATTATTTTGGAACTGCATACAATGATAGTCTTTGAAATTGAAAAAAAATCTTTACTCAAAAACTATTTTCTTTGGCCTCCTTCTTGTGAAATGTTCTGCCTGCCACACATTCTTCTCATCATTGTATATTATTATTGACCCATAATTAAAAATAAAAACCAATTTTTTTATATTTTCATTCGATTTATTCGATTGCTTTTTAAGGTGGGATCCATTATATCAATAAACATGGGATCCATTGTTTTATCAGTTGAAATGAGATCCATGATATTAAATAATAGAGATGAAAATAACAGAAGGGGAAGGTTCTAAAACCAAACTCGTACACGAGTTAGTTGGAGATAAGAATTATAAAAGGTAAGAGATGGTTGTGAAGGTATGAATATATACATAATGGTCATTACTAAGTAAAGACTACAATAATATTAACGCAAGGTCATCGCAACACAGTGTTAGGGTGTCAGCAATTAATAATGTCCATGAGCTCCATGAGAAGCAGCGGCGACAGCGGCGAAGTGAGCTGCCTTGGCGTGGGCAACCTCGGGGGTGTCTACTACGCGACCATCATGACCGATGGGGGCGCCTCCATGAGCCCAGGCGCCATGGCCACCATAGCCAGCACCATGGCCAGCACCATAGGCGAGTCCTCCGTAGACTGAACCTCCATAGACTGGACCTCCGTAGACTGGACCACCATGGGCGATTCCGTGGGACAGACGGGCAACAGCGGAGGCATGGGCAACCTTGGCGTGAGCAACCTCAGGGGTATCTACGACAACACCATCATGGGCCAAAGGAGCGGGTCCATGAGCACCATAGGCTCCAGCACCATAAGCTCCAGCACCATAGGCTCCTGCACCATAGGCTCCAGCACCATAGGCTCCAGCACCATAGGCTCCAGCACCATAGGCTCCATGGCCGCCCCACTGTCCATGATCCTGGCTCTCAGCCAGACCTTCTCCCCTCCATTGTCCATCATCGTGTCCAGCCCATCCGCTGGCGGAGACCAAGGCTCCCACGCACAAAAAGGTTGCGAAAAACTGAAATAAAAATCATAATATTAGTTTTATACCTTTTTGGTTGCCTTAGGAAGCTGTTGATAGAATGCACTTAAGTATGTTGCACTATGCGATCTGCAGTTTCTTGATTCTTTATTTTTATTGAAATCTTAACGTCAATGGAACCACTTTTATAATTATTTCACATTTGCATAAAGCACTCAAAAATAAAACAAACTTTAGTTTTGACGAGTATTTCACTTCACTTTGTTATTGTAGTGCACTTGATTTTCAATTACAACTGCACAGAACTTACCAGAGCGTTCATGTTGATTGTTGAGTGAGCCTTTTCTGAGAGGAAAACTGCTTGTGCCATGAGGGGAGAGAACGCAAGGCTTTATACCTCCTGAAAGTATTCAAAACCTCGCCTTTGGGAGGGGTGAACGTGATACGCTACAATTCCCCTTGTAGAATGCTATATGCATTTGGCATTGAAAATCCATTTTCTTTTTTTATTGATTGGCTTCGCAAACACGTACATGAATAAATGTTGCGTTGTAGAGTAGTTATTTTCAGATTTCTTCAGCTGTAAATAGTTAAAAGACTATCAACCTTAACAAAACTGATAATTTCCGTGGTAGGGAGATTATTTGTTTGTCCATTTCATCTTTTCTTTAACATTATATATGTATGTACACTAGTGGACTTAAGTATGGACACTTTTCGAGATTTCTTGTATCTTGTCGTTAGCCTTATAAAAAAAAAGTTTTATATAATATTAGGTCCGTACATACGAAATTGGAGTTTTGCCGTACTGGCAGCTTTGATCTCAAATATCTTCTCTTTGGTTAGGAATTCCAAATTCAAATTTACACAGCTATTCACTCATGTATTTGTGTTTCGAAAATTATAATTCATTTGTTTTTTTGCGTCACTTAGTTTACAAAATGGAAAACTTGAAATATCGCGTTATTTACGAGTACGAGTTCCACCGTGGCACCAGTGCTGCAGAAACGGCTCGAAGGATAAATGATGTGTATGGCGACGGTGCCGCAAAAGAAAACACAGTGCGTTTTTGGTGCCAACGTTTTCGTTCTGGAAATTTCAACCTGCAGAACAAGCCCCGTGGACGGCCGGAGACCAAAGTTGATAATGAAGAATTGAAGGCTATTGTGGAAGCGGATCCATCGCAAACCACATCCGAGTTAGCTGCAGGCTGCGGTGTTAGTGATAAAACTGTTTTAATCCACTTGAAGCAAATTGGGAAGGTGAAAAAGCTTGAAAGGTGGGTACCTCACGAATTGAGTGAAGCAAATCAACGAACGCGCGTTAGAACGCTAGACCACACACTGCACAACAGACGGCTACCAAATTAAAGGAGCTTCAATTGGAATGTCTAAGACATCCACCGTACTCTCCGGACCTTGCCCCAACAGATTACCATTTTTTTAGAAATTTGGATAACTTCTTAGTCCAAACCGCCTTCAAAGATTTTATTGATTCCCGTCCGAATGGTTTTTTTAGTAAAGGGATCGATGAACTACCTTTGAGATGGCAAAAGTGCATAGATAGCAATGGTACATACTTTGATTAAATAAATATATTATATTTTTAAAAAAATCGACTTTATGTTCCTCCCATACAAAACGCCAATTTCATAATATGAAATTGGCGTTTTGTACGAAAATTAATATAATATTAGGTCCTTACATATTATGTAAGGACCTAATATTATATTAATTTTCGTCACAATTGAAAATATCTATATCGGAGAGAATGTTAATTATATGTATGTTGAACACAGTCTTATAAGGCTAGTATTTTGGTTTGAATTTGTTTTACAGTGTTTTTCTTTAAAAAATATCCCACGAACGTGCGTGCCGTGTAGGTACTTTCAAATCTATTCTGTTCAATAATTCAGGACGGTTAGTTATGTTAGTTACGATTTTATGTGGCAACATCACGTCAGAGAATTGTCTTCGTACACTCAATGTATCAATTTTGAAAAAAATTGTTGCATCAAGATAATTATTAAATCGATTGTGTGAAGGTATTTTATAATTTTTTTCTGAATCGATTCAATTCGGCTTCTATGTACTGCACAAAATAGAGACCACGTAGTTGAAGCAAACTCTAGATAGCTACGTACATATGCAAAGTATAGTTGTTTGATAATTACAGTGTTTGTGAATTCTTTTATATTTCTTACGATGAAACCAAGCACTTTAGCTGCCTTGTTTGTTATTTGATTCATATGACATTGATATTGTAACTTACTATCGAGAATCATACCTAGATCGCGAATATTGGAGCAGGTCACAATTTTTTTTTTCATTTAACAGATATTGATGTGTAATTTTTTTGACAATTGCAATTTGTCTTTTCGTTGCAATGTAGTTGCACCATTAGACCAAAAGCCTACTCGTATTATAATTAGCTAAAAGCATAACGTTAGAAATCGGACCAACATCCTACGAACCCGGATTATGAACCCATTACTCGGCGTTTAATTATGAAAATGTTTGGAGCATTTTTATCAATGTTGCTTACACAAACTGCAAAGCAATTTTCATAAGATCCATCAAACTATCACAGTTTTTTTTTTTTTTTAAATAAATATTCTAATTTTATTATAGGTTTAGTTTTATGTGAGTATAGTGTTTTTATGTGAATACGATTTTTTTTTTATTTGAATAGAGTTCAAAAATTTTTTTCAAATAAAAGGGTGGGGAGGCAGGGAAGTTAGAAAAGGAACAAGGGAAGGTAAGGGATCACGAGAGGGGAACTCGGGCGGGAAAGGACATGGGACAAACAATTTATGTTTTTAAGTGATATTATTTAAGTGATATACTCGACAGTGTTAAATAAAATAAAATAAAGTTCCGTTAAACCGCCAAAAAGCAGCTTGTCAATATTTTTCACATTAAGGTTTAAGTATTTAAAACAATGCAAAAGAACTGTCGTATTCATTCAAGACAAGATAATAGTCGTATAAATTGAACAAATTCCTAGTTTTTTTTAATATTTAAGGAGCCTTCTCAAAAATCAAGACATCTGAAAAATCCCCAGAGAATATTTATCATACGTGTACCTACCTAAACCTTAGACTCACAAATTATTCAAGAGGAAAATTCTGAATTATGAAAGAGTAAGAAAACGCCAATACAATATTTTTATTTCAAATTAATAAACTACTTAGTTTTTACCACTTTTATTGTTTACAAAAACCAACATGTTTCGTGAGCAACGCTCACTTCTTCAGGGTTTTTATTGATATTAATTATAAATAATAGATATAGACAATGGTGTCGATGAAAAAAGAATAGACATAGACAATGGTATCAATGGAAATATGAGAGTGGGTAGAGGAGAGAGGGGCAATGGGGGACAATTTACAAAGGGAACTCTACCCACTCTCATATTTCCATTGATACCATTGTCTATGTCTATTATTTATAATTAGTATCAATAAAAAGCCTGAAGAACTGAGCGTTGCTCACGAAACATATTGGGTTTTGTAAACAATAAAAGTGGTAAAAACTAAGTATTTTATCAATTTGAATTAAAATGATGCCACAAAATAAGTTTGGTGTGTTAGAAGAAGCAATATTTTTAATTAACTTTTTAGATTAGTTTAAATTTTGTATGCGTTAGTTTTCAATTTTGTGGAAAGAAATATTAGCTTTTGTGAGTAGAATGGTGATAGTGTTCAAAGCTGTGAAGTGAATGATATAAAATGAAATTGGAAAAATTATGGTTTTTGATGTGTTTTGTAACGCATGAACGTACGTATGCATGTTGAGATTTTGGCACACCCACAAGTAACATCAAAACTTTCCATCTAATTCCGTCGTCACGCTTCGAAAGCCTAATAATATCATCTGGAGAGATAAAATGTTGAATTGCAGGCCAACAAAAGGTAAAAAAGTGCGTGTCGGGATCTATTGACTGTGAGATAAAGAACTATCTTTTTTTTTAAAGTGTTTTCGTTACACCATTTTTGGATCCAATAATTTTGGTTTGGATGTCATTTTTAAAATTCACACACACTGTTGGTCGATGAACTACACATAAAATAATATTTATAGCAGCACGTTTTTTTTAATTTTTATTTTGAACTGCTTTGTCTAGAATTCAGACTCTCCGTGTTATTTCACAGATCTGCGCTAGTAAATAATAATAAAAGACAAGAGTTTTTTGTGTTCGATTTATTTCGTTTGCTTTTTCAGTTTGGCAGTATAAAAATAATAACTAAAAACACAGAGGGGAGAAATAAAACTAGAATGAGTGATATTAAGAGAAGAATACTACGAAGAAAAAGAGAGGAAAGTAATGAATAATATATACACATGGCGTTATTAAAATTAGAGTAACATTAACGGAGGGTCTTTGCAACACGATGTTAGGGTGTCTGCAATTAATAATGTCCATGGGCTCCGTGAGAAGCAGCGGCGAGAGCGGAGAAGTGAGCTGCCTTGGCGTGGGCAACCTCCGGGGTGTCTACTACGCGACCATCATGACCGATGGGGGCGCCTCCATGAGCCCAGGCACCATGACCACCATAACCAGCACCATAGACTCCATGGGCGAGTCCTCCGTAGACTGGACCTCCATAGACTGGACCTCCATGAGCGATTCCGACAGACAGACGGGCAACGGCGGAGGCGTGTGCGGCCTTGGCGTGAGCAACCTCTGCGGTATCTACGACAACACCATCATGAGCAAGAGGAGCGGGTCCATGAGCCCAGGCGCCATGGGCACCATAGACGGCGGGAACTCCAACGGGACCATAGACTGCGGGTCCGTAGATTCCAGCACCGTGAGCTCCGTGGGTAGCGGCGGCCTTGGCAGCGAAGTGAGCAGCCTTGGCGTGGGCAACCTCGGGGGTGTCTACGACGCGTCCATCATGACCGATGGGTGCCGCTCCATGAGCCCAGGCACCGTGGCCAGCCCATGCTCCATGTCCGGCCCATCCGCTAGCTGAGACGACTGCTCCGACACACACCAGAGTTGCGAAAAACTGTAACAGAAAAAAGTAATCCTTTAGATTTTTCTTAATTTTTAATTTATTTATTTATTTTCGGGAAATCAACAGTTTACAATTTGATGAATTTATACAAGTAGATATATATAATTTACCTTGCTGAGAAACCAATTATACAGGGTGTTAAGGGACGTATTTGACTTACTTTAACCAGTGATTCCTGACATTATTTGGGGTAAAAAATTTAAATGAAATTTTGGTCTCCGGTGACTTTGTTTTACGAATTTTTTTATTTTTTTCAAATTTTTTTTCGTTGAAATCAAATAAAAAAAATTTTCTTCCATATGCCGTCACTGGTCACTCAGCCGGGTGTCTGACGAACCATTTACCCCGCCTCCAACTGTTCAACAACTACCATCTTTTTATGTTTTTGTAGAAAAAAAAAACATCAAAAATGTCATTTTATACTCCATTTATACATACATTTTATATATACCATTTATACTACATTTTATACTCCAAATAATGTCAGGAATCACTGGTTAAAGTAAGTCAAGTACGTCCCTTAACACCCTGTATATTTCCTCATTATACTTTTACATTGTGTATCTAGAAATTAATATCTTACAGCGACCAAAAGATATTACATATATGTACTACCTGTTATATATAACAGGTAGTACATAATATATGTCAATATATAATACATCATTACATTTACTTTTAAAGAAAATAACAATATAGTATTACACTGCTGACGACAATAGTGCAGTTCTTTTTTATATTGGCTGTGAGGTTAACGTGCGAAAAAATAACAACAAATAAAAACAACATCAATAGATTTTTACAATATTACAAATTTTGTATATGTAATTCATGATTTCTCCTAGAATGTAGCCGATTTTCAGCAGTGCCTGTGATAGATCAAGAGGATAATTAACATTTTTCCAAATTGAGTTCTTAATTATCAAGTGTTCTTTAAAATGTTCTTTATCATGGATCCATTTCTCTCAATGATAAAGTACATTAAAGATCACTTAATTATTGAAAATCCTCTTTAGAAAAATGTTAGTTAGCCTTTTTTCACTCTTAACTGACAATATAAAGGTGTAGAAAAATTTAACTACAACCCTGCAGTACAAAACACCTCTTTAAAATCATAAATACCACTGATATGTGCTCAATTGCACGGTATGTAGTTACAAATAGGCTATAAAAGCATACCTCAATAAATCAATGTTAGCAAAATATTATTACAATATTTTGGGATTTTAATGATACAGGGTGTAGAAAAAGAAAGTAGGGCAGGCAGGTATCTAGATAAAAACACTGCATAGTATTTTGTTAGATACCACATGGATGAACAGATATTTTAGCACAGCAAAAGTAGAAAGAGAAAGTAGCCAGGTTAAAACGTAAACCTAGCCTATCGTTCAATATGCCACGTGGCTGCAGAGATGTTCTAGCACATCAAAAATAAAAGAGAAAGTAGCCGAAAGTAGACAGGTATCCAGATTAAAACAGTGCGCGTAGCATTTCATTCAAGATACCAGACTCTTGACTCACATTCCGGAGGTCGCGGGTTCGAACCCGGCATGCGCAAATAAATTTTATTTGATTAATTTGTGTTATTTCACAATTAATTCATTTAAAAAATAATATATAGTATATTTGCGGCATGTTCCAGAGTGGAAGATACTATTAGTATCGCCCTGGTGTAAGACCACCATTCAGAATTGAAACGTTGCTTGAAAATGGCTTTAGCCGTGTTTAGTGACCAGATCTGAATAGCCAGGTACTTCCCAACCTTCCTCTTCCCCACCTCCTTCCCCTCCCCACTACCTTCAGCCTCACAACATACCCCAATTGGGGATGCCATAGTCTCACTGGCTCCAGACGGGAGCAGTTGAGATTCTTGTGCGGTATTCACTGTAAAAAAAAAAAAAAAAAAAAAAAAATACGGCAGAACAGATAGTCTAGCACAACATAGCGTGACAGAGGGGATGATGCTATTGAATTTTGTTTTTTTGAAACAACAAATGTAACAAATTATTTAACAATTTATTTTAAAACATTTTTTGTTTGACGACCCATACTTTTTTATGTGAATACTCTCGTGCAGTATTATTCCCATCTGCTCCCGTCTGGAGTCAGTGAGACTATGGCACCCCAATTGGGGTATGTTGTGAGGCTGGAGGTAGCGGAGAGGGGAATAAGATGGGGAAGTGGGACGTGGGGGAAGTACCTGGCTATTCAGGTCTGGTCACCAAACACGGCTAAAGCTATTTCAACCAAAAAAACAATTCTGAATGGTAGTCCTACACGAAGACGATATTGAAAGTATACATAATTATTGAAAGTATACAAAAATGAAAAAAATGTGAGATAACACGAACCAACTAAATAAAATTTACTTGCGTACGCTGGGATTTGAACTCGCGACCTTCGGTTTGCTAATCGCCAAGTGTTAAGAATGTTAAAATAAGAAAACTTGTGTCTACTGCAAAACTGGATGATCAATTGGTTGCACAATAATTAAAAATTTAAAAATGTTTTATTGAGGAAGAAGATAATAATAGTAATCTAAACGAAAATATGAAAGAGAACAAGACACAGAAAAACAGAAAAAGATAATGGTCGCAACTGGGGATCGAACCCAGACCTCTAAATTGGTTAACGCGTACGTCCCGGTTAGACGAGAGGTCTGGGTTCGAGTCCCAGTTGGGACCATTGCTTTTTCCGTTTTCTGTGTCTTGTTCTCTTTCATATTTTCTTTTAGATTATTATTGTTATCTTCTTCTTCAATGATATATTACGTTGATGGGAATAACCTTCAAAAGTTATAAAAGAGAGTTTTTGTTATAAAAAATATTTAATAAGAAACCATTTTTTTACCCCGGAAGAAAGCGCTAAATTATTTTTAATTATAAATAATTCATATATATATATTGTTATGAAAAAACCATTGACAATTATGAAATTCGAACTGTATTGAATTTCGAGTTTGTTCTAATCAAAACACTGAAGACCCATTAAAAGAACCTTTTCACTTCACTTATTTAATGCACTCGAATAATTTATTTTGGGATAAGAATTAAATGACTGGTAACTTACCAGAGCGTTCATGTTGATTGGATTGAGTGAGCCTTTTCTGAGAGGAAAACTGCTTGTGCTGTGAGGGGAGAGACAGCGAGGCTTTATACTCGGCGAAAGCCTCCGAGCCTCGCCTGTGGTGGGAAGGGGAGGGATCGTACCTGCATTGAGAGTGCAATAGCCAAACGTGATCTTGAAATTCTGTGTTTTCTATAGATATTTTTTTATCCTAGGCACGAATATTTTTATAGTTTAAAAGGTTTTTATTGAGTCTAAATAATTTATGTTGATTCTTGAAACCTACCAAATGAAGTACTAATAATTATTTAGATCTTATTTTATGGAAACCTTAAGAAGGAATAACCAGACACAACCGGAAATTTGACATTTTTAAATAAAATTCTAGACGTGTTGCCTTTTATCCACAAAAAAATATAAATCGATTTCCTAAGATTGTTCTTTTATCTAGTAAAGATATGTTTTAAGTTCTGAAAAAAATTGTTTTTTTTGTATAATGAGGTAATACCGTAGGTCATTGGCAGTTTGGTTAAATTTTCAAAAAAAAATTGTTCTATACCACACACATTTTAAATCACATAATCATGCGGTAAATAAATCAATAAAAAATATCTAGGAAAGAATTTTAATTTTAGTTCAAATACAATCTGAATAAAAAAAAGATCCCCGCACGTGTTTTGTTTATTTACGGTTTTTCAAACTAACGTATATAAGTTTTTTTTACATTCTTATTTTGCTTAGACGTTATGGAAAAATCATAAATACTTATGATCGAAAAATAATTACAAAAAGTACATAATCTTAACAGTTTTATCATCACACGTTTTAGCATTTTTAAATATAGGTAATAGGTATATATGAAAGCAAATTTTGATTGAAATAAAACCGATATTGAGATATTATTTAAAAATGCTGGTGAGGAGAATAATTCATCTGTCTCATCGGAACCACCCTGTTGTTGCAAGTACTCCTTTCCCGTGCGTCCTCGTTCCCCTCCACCTTCCCCGCCGTCCCCTTCCCTCATCTCTTCCCTCTTCTCAAACCCCATCTCCACCGTTCCCCTCCCCCCTGCATTTCCTCCCTGCCCCTAAAATATATGAAATACAACATATTTTCATTTATACAAATTTCATAACGCCAGAGCTTACCCTTAATACAGCCTATATGTTATTCCGATGTATGAGCTATATTATTGAAAAGTTTCATTAAAATCCATTCAGTAGTTTTTGCATCATGCAAAAATCATCGATCCCTTTACTAAAAAAAACATTCGGACGGGAATAAATAAAATCTTTGAAGGCGGTTCGGACTGCCCCATCGGAGTTGAATTTTTTCCCTTGCAAGAAGTTATCCAAATTTCGAAAAAATGGTAATCTGTTGGTGCAAGGTCCGAAGAGTACGGTGGATGTCTTAGACATTCCAATTGAAGCTCCTCTAATTCGGTAGCCGTCTGTTGTGAAATGTGTGGTCTAGCGGTCAACGCGCTTTTGTTGATTTGCTTCACTCAGTTCGTGAGGCCTTTGAAGCTTTTTCACCTTCCCAATTTGCTTCAAGTGGATTAAAACAGTTTTATCACTAACACCGCAGTCTGCATCTAACTCGGGCGTGGTTTGCGATGGATCCGCTTCCACAATAGTCTTCAATTCTTCATTATCAACTTTGGTCTCCGGCCGTCGACGGCGCTTGTTCTGCAGGTCGAAATTTCCATTGTCACCATAGACATCATTAATCCTTCGAGCCGTTTCTGCAGCACTGGTGCCACGGTGGAACTCGTACTCGTAAATAACGCGATATTTCAAGTTTTCCATTTTGTAAAATAAGTGACGCAAAGAAAAAAAAAATTAATAATATAATTTTCGAAACACAAATACATGAGTAAATAGCTGTATTTTGAATTTGGAATTCCTATCCAAAAAGAAGATATTTGAGATCAAAGTTGCCAGTACGTCAAAACGCCAATTTCATATGTAATGACCTAATATTAATAAGATCTTTAGATCCATTTCGTGAATATAAATGCTCTCCAATTTTTTAGTTTTACAACCTTTGGTTGCATCGTATAAATTTGTGTATATCGTGTCCAATGTAATGAAACATATTTTGATTTCACTGTTAACTTAATCTTTTCCAACTTTCAGTTAATAAATTTCCCCTTGCGGGTACAAGGTGGTACCAACAAAACGCTGAAAATTTGTAACACATTCTTGAAGTTGTCAGAACTGAGCGATTGATTATAGGTAAACGTAGGCCGTATTCATTATTACTTCAGCACTCACGAAGGGACTATCGCGTTACTCGTTGGTACAATACTAGCATTCCTTTTTCCAGTCCTTTCCTTTACGTCTATATTAATGTCTAAAGTTGCCTAAGGCGTAACCACTGGTCCGTGTGGGCACGTACATTCAAAACAACGATATTATCGATCTATTAATTTAAAATTTTGATATTGCTAAATGGTAATGTGTAAATTGCGGTGTGTGTATGTTTTTTAAAACACAATAAAGAAATGTTCAAGAATTTTAGTAAAACTACGTGAGGAAAAATGCTTGTCGATAGTGTAAATATGTTTGAAATTTCATTTACTGCTTGTAATCTTCTGCGTTGTCTCGATTTTATAGAGAGTTTATCAAAATCAGATAAAGATATTTAATATTGTCTTCTTATTTTAAATGACAAGTGTGCAAAATTTTGTCATGAGATTCTGCTTTAAGATGTGGTAAAAAGGGATGTGGTTAGTTTATCGAAGTCTCATATAAACAGTGAATTTTTTCTTGTTTTGAAGTTCAAGTATGTAAAAAGTTCATCAAACTCGGATTTAAACTATTGTAAAGTATATATTATAAATCCCATCCGAAAATTGTTCTTTATGGAAATAAAAAAAAAAAAATATTTCTTGCAAATAGGTAGGTATGTTACCGTGTTATAAAAAGTAGGAAAAAGTATAATGTTATTTACAATCTTGTTAAAAAATGTTATATAGGTATCTTAAATTATTCATTAGCAAGAACCCCTCTCTCAGGCAAAGGTGGAGGCCTCCTCTAAAGAATTCCATTTATCTCTCATTTGAGCTATTTGCGGCCAGCAAGGGACAGCTATTTTTTTATTATTTCATCTGCCCATCTCGTGTGAGGTCTGCCTTTGAGACGCTTTCCGAATGGGCCATTCCATTATGGGTTCTTTATATAATATTTTCCTTTAATTTTAAAGTCTGCTTTAGGGGTTGGGAAAAGAGAGTGGTTGTTTGTTTTACGAACTCTCATGTAAACAGTGATCTTCCTAATTCATTAATATTTCTAGCTTAATTAATGAAGACAATATTAACGAAACTCAATCGAAAATCTGAAACAGAAAAAGATATGGTCACACCTGGGACTCGAACCCAGGACCTATGACTTGCCGGGTCAGTGCTCTACCAACTGAGCTAATGTGTCCCTATATGATTCGGTAATATTAAACTGTATCAGTCTTCGACCAAGAACTACCAACTTTGTCTTCATTGTCTTAACGCATATTTTTATTGGCTGCTATCTTTATGCATGATTGCAAGATTCAACCAGAACTAAATGTCATCTAGATAATGTCTGAGTTTTTCTAATATTGTCTTCATTAATAAAATATTACAATTTAAGGATTTACACATAAAGTTAAAAATATAAATAAAAATCTATATAATGACTAGTTGATCTAGCAATCGTTGTTCTGCCATATAAATTATTTCTAGTGAATATTTTGGTTGTTAAATAAAAAATAACGAATGTATTGTAAGTGCGTGGGGATGGGATCTACGACAGAAATACATAAAAAATACCGAATGAAATGTCAAAATAATGCGACGCTTCTCGTTAATGACTTGCGCATGTGTGGATGAAATTTCGATGAGGTGGACGTAGCGCCATCTGTTAACATAAATAATTTTGTTGTTTAAAATACAAAAGATGGTTAAATTTGTTCATACAAAAATCGCGATTAAAAAATGGGAGGGTGGGAATAGGAGTAGGAGGGTTAAAGTTTGAGGTTATAGGTATTTTTAATGCCAAATAAAAGTAAAAAATACTTCCAAAAAAAATGTCAAAAAAACAGATTTTCTTTCTGGATAGGGATATCCTAATCACCTAGCGGTATGAAATAACTTTAAAACCTATTATCATACCTACCAAATATACATATAAACTTTCATAAAAATCTGTCAAGCCGTTTCAATGGAGTGCGACCACAAACACCGTGACACTTGACTTTTATATAGAAGATTTGAAGGCAAAGTGTGCCAAATTTTATCAATCTCGGATTAAAACTAGATTTTTTTAAAGGACCCATTACAGGACACTCTCTTTATGTAAATATATATAGATAGATAGAAGATAGATTCACGTAAAATCATACGAGTCTGTATAGGTACTGTATACTGTCCCTAAGGATTTAAACTCCAATTGAGACTGAAGGAATGGGAAAAGGGAAGAAGAACGGAAAAAGGGAGGTTTGAAGGCACTTGCAATAGGCCACTTGCATGGATTGCATAACGACTTGGAAAAAATCATGTGGATAGATCTTTTTACTAAGATTACGAAAATGTTAGCAAAAATTGTTAGATATGTACAGTTTTTTATTTATTTTTAAATAAATAAATCCATTATTTGGGCTCGTGACGTCACTACATGAAAATGTCCCGTCTCCGAAAATGTTCCTATTAATTTTGTAAAATTCCACAGTGATTTATTTTTTTATATGGCATCACTTTGATTTCAGGCGAATTTTTGAATTCGTTCACTAGATTTATTGTTTGTTCTCTGCGAACTTATCATTTGGTTCGACTTTTTGACAGATGTTCTGAAGAGAACCCCGTACATTTAATGATGTACGGGGTTCTCTTCAGAACGTGAAGATGATGTCGGTACGTGTTTTAGAGGTATAATGATTATGGTGCTGATTTTAACAAAATAAAATTTTATAATATTCTTATTATTATTATAATTTACAAGTACGGGTATATTACATTGAATTTAGTAATATAGACGCTGTACATTATAATGATTTATGATCACCCCCCATACACACAAGCCCTGCTTATTTATAGGGGTACATCAAATACGTGTATTATGTAATTAATTATTGTAAAAAATATATTATAATTTATGTATATTTTAATAAATAAATAAATAAAAAAAATATATATATTAAAAAAATCAATAAGATGGATCAAGGAAAAAAATATTTATGAGATATAATATTTTTGGTATGCCTCGTTATTCTCATGTGCCATTCGTGTGGAAAACGTTATTTTTTTTAAATGATTTTCGGCCATGTAATTATCGTTTTTTCACACCTATAAAATTATGTTCCGTCTTTCCAGTTTATAAAAAATAGTCTGATTTTGATTGAAATTTTCATAAAATCCCCAGAGTTTCAAAAATACGATTAAAATAAAATACAGAATGTCTTAGAATATTTGCCTGAACCTGAAAATTTTTTAAAAAATGTGATGCAAGTGGCCTATTAAGAAAATTCAATCTAAACATTATTAACTTCTGATACGCACGCTCGACTTGGGGGTAAGCTGGTGAATGCGTTACGAAAAGTGGTGGTTGTTTCGAAAAATGTCATGCGAACGGTAATCGATGCGAACGGTCGGGCCTTAAGAGGAATATAAACGCTAGAAATATTTCGAATCTCATGCCTGCAAAATTTTAAAATCGAGCGTCTTTTTGCACGAGGCTAGTAAGCGAAAAAGTGTTTTTTATTTATTTTGTGCATAATTTTATAAGAACGAAAAACGTTAGAACATAGAAAACCTCAAAAATAGTCTAAGCCATAAAGAGGTATTTTTTAAAAATTGTTTCTTGTATTACTTCATAGTTAAGTCATGAAAAAACATTTTTTTGGTGGTTTACGCTTATATTTTTTGTTACGTAAATAATAATTTTATTGTAATTCCAATACATAGAAACACTAGTAAAAGCTTCGATTTATACGTAGCATATTTTTTGATGTTCATACTATAAGCCGATTTGTCGTAAAGATTAATCAAAACAATATCTAAAGAGGATTTCACGTACCTATATATTCATCTTAACGCACACTTGATAAGAATAAGGATAAGGATGGTCACCCCAAGGTCGTAGGTCATTCCAAGGTCGTAGGTCACCCCAAGGTCGTAGGTCATCCCAAGGTCATCGGTCACCCCAAGGTCGAAGGTCACCCCAAGGTCGTAGGTCACCCCAAGGTCGTAGGTCACTTCAAGGTCGTAGGTCACCCCAAGGTTGTAGGTCACCCCAAGGTCGTAGGTCACCCCATGGTCATATATAGGTCATAGATCACCCCGTTCGCTTCTTTTGGTAACTTAGCAGGGATAACATATTTTGTACTGAAATTTTTACGAATAATACTGGATATTTTAATCCTATATCTAAAATGTCTCGGTCATACAACGATCTTGTTAAAATACACAGTTTCATAGATATTTTTATAAATAATGTAACATGTTTCAAAAAATATCTCCACGATTTGTGCACCTAAAAGAAAAAAATATATATATATATATATATATATATATATTGTTGTTTTATTACATTTCAGGAAATACTTCATAAATATTGTATACTTATAATGTATTTTAATTTTGTATTTAAGTTTTTTAAGTTATGTATATATAATACTTGCAATGTTTTTCATGGGTTTGCTTCTGTAAAAATTCAAATGTGATTATTACTGCAGACACATTAGTCTAGGGATATTTATATTTGTATTTTATTATAAAAATAAATAAAACACTTTGTATTTTAACCACGAATTTATTATATTACATATCGACCGGTTTCGCTTACATCAAGCTTCTTCAGGATATAAGTAATAATAACTAAATGTTAAGTGAGAGCTATGGCTTATATATAAGTTGAGTGACAGAGGGAGAAAGAAAATGACCAAGAACATAATTAGAAAGAGACAAAGTATTTGACAGAGGTAAAGTGGATAATCAATTAGTGGGAGGGAGACAACAATACAATAATCAATAAGTGGGAGGGAGACAGCAATATAGATCTAATCACAAATAAAAACCAACAGTTAACGGTAATAAATGAGATATTAAACAAATTTTGATGTATTTTACATTATAAGATAAAAGACGATATTTAGATATATGATAATATTAATAATGAAGGACATCAGACTAACACTAAAACACATACATAATATCATGGGTTAGGATGAATAGCTGGAAATAAGTTAAAAATAGGGCTATAAGGTGAATTTTTTTGATTTGATAAATTGATTTGGTTATTGAGTAAGAATTCTGACATATTTGTATTTAACGATTTCCTAATCTCTAAAGCTTCTAAATTGTCTAGTTTTATACCTATATTATAAAATAACTATGGTATAAAACTAGACAATTTAGAAGCTTTAGAGATTAGGAAATCGTTAAATACAAATATGTCAGAATTCTTACTCAATAACCAAATCAATTTATCAAATCAAAAAAATTCACCTTATAGCCCTATTTTTAACTTATTTCCAGCTATTCATCCTAACCCATGATATTATGTATGTGTTTTAGTGTTAGTCTGATGTCCTTCATTATTAATATTATCATATATCTAAATATCGTCTTTTATCTTATAATGTAAAATACATCAAAATTTGTTTAATATCTCATTTATTACCGTTAACTGTTGGTTTTTATTTGTGATTAGATCTATATTGCTGTCTCCCTCCCACTTATTGATTATTGTATTGTTGTCTCCCTCCCACTAATTGATTATCCACTTTA
Organism: Limnephilus marmoratus; assembly: GCA_917880885.1. Taxonomy (NCBI): domain Eukaryota; kingdom Metazoa; phylum Arthropoda; class Insecta; order Trichoptera; family Limnephilidae; genus Limnephilus; species Limnephilus marmoratus. The sequence goes on along the minus strand of OU862927.1, from coordinate 3,932,453 downwards.
CCTCTGTCAAATACTTTGTCTCTTTCTAATTATGTTCTTGGTCATTTTCTTTCTCCCTCTGTCACTCAACTTATATATAAGCCATAGCTCTCACTTAACATTTAGTTATTATTACTTATATCCTGAAGAAGCTTGATGTAAGCGAAACCGGTCGATATGTAATATAATAAATTCGTGGTTAAAATACAAAGTGTTTTATTTATTTTTATAATATAATGTCTAACCACAAAGTAATTGCTTCATATGAAAAAATTTGTATTTTAATTTATTATATAGTACCCACAAACATGTTTTATAAATATCCTGTTTGTGTCTCAAATAAATAAATAAATAAATTCCTGGGTTCATTGGGCGAGTTTTGTCTTGTAGTTTTACTTCAGCCGTGTGGTCTAAAGCACACTTTTTTTTTGTAATTATAATTTCTGACAGTGTTGTAAAATCTACAGGCAGGTTTGTTATTTAGATGCGTCGATGTATTTTGTACGCAGTTTCGTAGAATCGTACCAATTTGAAGGATCTAACACTAATTCATACGTATTTACTTTACTTTACTGTAATAAATTTTGATTCTTACTCTTGTGCATTTTTCGCAAGCGGAGGGGATAAAGGGTTAACAAAATTAAATTTGTACTTATCCATGTTAATCGGTGGGTAGATACGTATTTATAAAAAAAGAAATGCATCAAAGGAGGCAAATGCCCTCTTGTGCATTTTTGATTTGCCTCGCATTTGCCTCGCATTTGCCTCGCATTTGCCTCGTTTGGTGCATATTTTTTTTTTATAAATACGTATCTACCCACCGATTAACATGGATAAGTACAAATTTAATTTTGTTAACCTTATATCCCCTCCGCTTGCGAAAAATGAACAAGAGTATTAAAATAATTAAAAACATTAATTTTGTCCTAAAAGAAATTTATCGTACAGATAAAATGGGTTTACAATTAGATAACATTGAAGTTTTAGAAAATAGAAAAAGGCTAAATAATAGTAAATCAAATTACCTTTTTTTGATTAGCCGTTTCTTAAATGTGTTTTGCATAATAATACTTATACTCGTAGAAATTGATTTTTGTTTGTTATTTAGACATCTTAGTAGCTTTTTGACTTCATTTACAAAAAAATATATTAAAATGTCATATTTACCGGTTTTCTAACAATAATAGTAATAATGTTTATTCCAGGAGGTGGGGGGATGCAATCCCACACGTCCCATAAAATTGTACATATTTACAGAACAGATAGTAATTAGAAAAGATAAAAAAGAAAAAAAAGTGAATAAATAAATAAAAAACGTAAGCGATAATTTAAATAAAATAAATAATCAATTATAATGTAGGACGTGGTCTGGAGTGAGCTCGGGCCCAGCGTTCGCTCAGGAGTGGCGCTTGGTGCTGGAAGGTTGCGATCACCACATTACTTTATCACCGCTAATTATAATGTTTTTTGTCCATGCGTACCTACTTATTTATCTGTTCTTATATTTATTAATTTTCATAACATGTTTATAATGTCAAAGAAAATGAAAGATTTAAAAAAATGTCGAATATTTTCATTAAAATAGTTGTGTAAACCAAGTGACTTGTGATCATTGGAGAAGAAGATAACAATAATAATCTAAACGAATATGTGACAGAGGACAACGCAAAACTGGAACTCGAACCCAGAACCTCTCGTCTAACCGATACGTGTACGTTTACCAATTCCGCCACTGCCACCTTCTGTCAAACCGTCATATTTGTCAATCTCATATTTCAATTTTTAGAATTAACAATATTATCTTCAGCTATTTTTTTCTTACGTGACTTATTTTTAATAAATTAAAATAATGATTGGATAATTTTGTGAGCCTTATTTTTTTAATTATCTCGTCTGCGCTGTACAAATGTGACTTCATATACTCTTATATGTAAAAAAAAATACACTAAACACCTTATTATTATTATTGCTTGGCTCCGAAACATAAGAATATAACATTTATATTCCCGATCATTTCTTCAACTTGCTATTCAATAATTTGTATTATAACCTCCACAACTTTCTGATACCATGTAAAAAATTTATCATTATTATCGATCATTACCGGCAATATAAACCTAACAATCTTAATACATTTTCCAATACGAAATCACAACGAAAACCTTTCCATCACGCATATCATTGACTTACGAAGGTCCTCTTACTAAACTCAGGCGATTACGACAAACATACTTCCAGTACAACAATACAAGAATTATTTTATAGCTGTCTCTTGGGAAACATAAACGATTATTGTTTAATAGAAAATGCACGTAATCCAATATTTGGCGTTTTCAACATTATAGGTGTTGGCATTCAAAACCATTTTAGGACAGTTTAATTGAAGGATATATTTTGGGTTATTTTTATGCGAGTACTCACCGCACAAGATCCAAACTGGTCCCCACCGTCTGGAGGCAATGGCATTTCGGCATCCCTAACGGGGGTGTATTGTAAAGGTGAAGGAGACAGGAAGGCAAAGGAGATGGTGAACAGGAGAGTGGCTATTCAACTTATACAATAAGGAACTCCAGTAAAAAAATATTATGGCTTTAAAAAAATATGTTTATATAGACCAATAAACGCTGATTCTGAATATATAAATTTTATTTAATAATATTAAACGCAGATTTAAAAAAAAATATATTAAAAAGTCACAGACATCCAATCATATGTCCGCGTAAAAAGTCCATTTTTAATCGGGTCATAGAAACACGCCGTCAAGTTGGTATTATTGAAATGTTTAGTGGTGACGTCACTGAATACCATAAAGTAATTGTATGGGAATGTAGGTATGACACAAGCCATCGTATTAACAACGTTTCAACTTATTCGTTTATTTACATACTGTTCATAAAAATTTTGCTGTTGTGTTATTTAGGCCTAAATAATTCAGTTTAAAAAAAAGTATCTCTTATTAGTTTATCTCTATTACTGAAAATATTCAAAAACTACTGCATAAAAAAATAGTAATGCCACATAATGTCACACAATTCACTACGCATACGGTGGTTTTCGGGTGATCTTGAAAAATTAAAACTTTGACAATTATTTTAACTATTTAAACTAACTCTAAAAATAAAAATAAATATGCAGTTATTTAAGTTAGAAGGTTATTAAGGTTCATTAAAAAAAATTAAAATTGGTCTGGAGTTCCTTATAGGCTCTTCAAATCTGATCAGCAAGCAAGACTAAAGCCATTTCAAGCTACGTATCAACATAATATCGCGGATTTTTTGCCAAGAATCCAAATTTTACAATTTGTGAGGTGAGCACGGTTACCACCACCCTGGGAACCATTTATTGTGTGACCAATGCCCCTGTCATAGGTCATCCCAAGCGGTTATCTCCGTTGTTGACATAGCAAATGGTGCCCAGGTTCACGGAGTGAGGTTTGTTTAGTTCTTAGCGGCGGATTGTTTGCACACCTACATCGTTGCGGGTGGGAACGGGAAATACTGGTTGAGGGAGACCTTTCTATCTCTCAAGCAGGACTCTCTAGAACCATCGGGGGGTGGATTCATTGGATGGATTCATTGAATGGATCATTTCTCTCATTCTTTTCAATAAAATACCCTCCACCCAGCATTCCCAAAGATGACTGAGCTATATTTTTTACTCGGGGTCTCCTGCGTAGAGCTATTGTGAAAAAAAACTTAATCCCGAAAACATATTTACAACTCAGAAAACGCCATTTATTAAAATATTTTTTCTGATTCCCGCAGTGCAGTATTTATTCCCTAATCGTGTAAACATATCAAAATATAATATAAAGAATTAAAAATTTATTTGATCACTTCCAGAAAGTTATAACAATATACTTTCTTACTTCCCTGAATCAATTAAAATAATACAATTGAATTAAAAACCACGCTTTTTTTAACCAAAGGTCGTAAGCGACCGTAGGTCTCGGCTAGACCGAGGTCGTAGGCGACAAAAATAATACATTTTTTACAGAACATCAATACATTAACTCGAAATGAATTAAGTGAAATAATAATTTAATAACAATCTGTGACAGTGAAAACCAGGTATACCAACTTCATCTGTTTATCAACACCTTTATCTAATCTCCAACGCAATGACAATCAGAGCCTGAAAATTTAGTTAAGTTATTCCAAACTTGATAAAACATTTCAATGTTGACTCACCACATAATCAACTGAATCGGTGTTAATATTTATTTCACGGCATAACTTGCATTTTATCAACCGTGTATTTTCTATGTCTCGTAACCAGTGATCTTGAAAGAAAAATGTCTTCGTAATGTGATAAGTAATTTAAAATATTTTTTCTGTGGAAGCAAATACTTAGGGGTGTAATAATTTTCGAAACACAAATACATGAGTAAATAGCTGTATAAATTTGAATTTTGGAATTTCTAACCAAAGAGAAGATATTTGAGATCAAAGTTGGCCAGTACGGCAAAATGCCAATTTCATATGTAAGGACCTAATATTAAATTAAAAATACGCTTTGTAATGCAAAACTTGTATTGAATCATTGCAAGACAGTAAATGTAAATAATTTTTAATTAAATGAAGATAATATAAGCGAATCGAAAATCTGGAAACAATTTACAATTTGAGGTTTTACCCATAAAGTTAAATATCAATGTAACCAACGTAATTAATTTTCAAATTAATAAAATACTTAGTTTTTACCACTTTTATTGTTTACAAAAACCAACATGTTTCGTGAGCAACGCTCACTTCTTCAGGCTTTTTATTGATATTAATTATAAAAATATTATAATATACTAATATGTTATTTTTAAAATTAGTATCAATAAAAACCCTGAAGAAGTGAGCGTTGCTCACGAAACATGTTGGTTTTTGTAAACAATAAAAGTGGTAAAAACTAAGTATTTTATTAATTTGAATCAAAATGGTGCCACAAAATAAGTTTGCTATGTTAGAAGAAGTAATTAATTTTATTGTTATTAAACTCCAATGTGTTCTGTGTAAACTCCAATGTTGTAAATGTAAACTCCAATGTTGTCCTCCAATGTAAAAAAATTTATAGTTGTAATGTGATCTCCAATGCTGTCAATATAAATTCCATTTTTTGTATTTCTTCAACTTAAATTCAATTCAAAAAATTTGAATTCATTGAACGTGTATAATTTCTCGCAGAAATATTTCACATCAAACACTCACGATACCAATAGATATGCCTAAATAGGTTTAACTTTTTCTCAAAAAACTCATTTTTAAACGCGATCCATTACACTTGCGTCGGCCTTGCATTCTATACGATATTCACCAGAGCGAAGCCGGTTACGTCATTATGTAACCAGTGCTCACAGATAGGTGAACCAATTGTGTAATTGTAATATATAGGAAATGAAGAAAACTACCTTACATATTAGGTAATTTATGAGGAGCCACAAATGCAAGGAAATGGGAAGCATCACCAATCACTGCTAAAGCCTTTTCAAGCAACGTTACAACGACAGACACAACGCACTTGAGCGGCTCCCAAAAAGCAAGTAAAATAAATATTTGAACGTGGAGGGGAATTCCTGAATTTACAATTAATCACAATTGATTTGATTCAATTTGTTTCGTCCTTTGGAATGTTGAGCGGCTCACGTGCGTTGTCCGGACAAAGCTATTTGTTAACACTGAGGTGTCGAAAGGACTTACCCAAAATTTTCAAAGTCAATTTTCTTTCAAACTCGTATACTATTCATAAGAAGGTGTAAGTGCGAAATTCCAATCATTTTAGAGCGTTTTATAATTAACCTAGCATTTAGAAATGTATGTTTATTTTTTTTACAAAACCCCCACACAGGAGGCCTTGAGGGAAATAATTTCCCTAAGAACCTATATCATCTGGGAGATGCTGTGTGGAAGATCTTTTTAAGGAGGAGAAGAATTGATCATAGGTCATGAAGAGACCCATGTTGTAAGAGAAAGGAAACACAGAGGCCGGCAAATAATTTAACAGTCGAGCTTCTGAACTCAAGAACGAATAGTAGAAGCAATCCGTTCTTTTGTGACAAATGTAAAACGTGTACATATGTTGAGTGCGCGTTTGGTGTATTTCTGGACTATCAACTCTGGCCAAAAGTATCAATGACACTAGTTCCTCAGAGCTTTTTCTATTGTAATACCGATGGAACAAGGACAGCAAATCTTTCATTTGTTAACCATATAACAGAAATCTCTAATAAGGGCTTAAAAATGTTGGGATTTATAACCAGGCTAACTAGAAATTTTAACAATATAAAGTGTATTAAACTGTTATATTTTGCCTATGTTAGAAGTCAACTTGAGTACAATTCTCCCGTCTGGAATCCACATTATAGTATACATGTACAAGCTGTTGAAAGAATACAAAACAAATTCTTACGTTTTCTAAATTTTAAAATGGGTATTCCAGCAATTATGTTGAACTACAACACTATTTTAAATGATATGAATATGCTCAAATTGTCCGACTTAAGAATTTTCACTGACTTGGTATTTCTATATAAAATTCTAAATGATTTAGTTGATATTCCGATATTGCTAGAATTGATAAGTTTCCGGATTCCACTACGTAATAACAGAAGTCAGGATTTATTTCAGTGCAGAAATTCTGGAACTAACTACCATATGTATTCCTCTTTGCCCAGAATACTAATGGAGGGAAATAATTATACCAAGTCAGTGGACATCTTCAATTTATCTTTAAACAAATACAAAATACTGTTACTGAGGCAGTTCAGTTATGTACAATAAATACTATATATTGCGTTGCAAAAACCTATTATATTTCTTTGTTAAAGAAATAGTATTTATATATTATTTAATCATAGTGTAATTTGTAAATTTCATACTTATGTAAAAGCCCCGTAAAAGGGCGTGAATAAATAAATAAATAAATAAATACCTACCAAACGCATGTGCTCTAAAGATAGCAATCCTCTTATTATAAAAGGAGAATCTATTAAACTGACCCCGCCTTTCTTCACAGATTCTAGGGTTTTTTTACGTATTTTGAAGCTCCAGACCAGAGATAGCTGCCAAATTCAACATGCGATTTGTACAGGACATTTGTACAAAATTGTGTACTAATTGTGCACAATTTTCATTTTCTAACTTCCTGTTAAAGGTGTTATCCAGAAGCACTCACTCAGTTAGCCAACAAACATACATATTTATTCATAATCTGATTATTTCATCGGAATAATAATGATTTTCACACAAGTAGGCACGGAATTAATTTATTGCACGCAATGATTTCCAATGATAATGATCTTTAGTAAAAGTTAACCTTGAGGAATTTGTTACAGTAAAAAACGTGATTTTTTTCGTTCGATTGATTTCGTTTGCTTTATTTGCGATGTTGAAGTTAATATCCATAAACGTATATATTTACAAGGTAAGGAATACAATATCGTAATGTTACAGAAAGGATATTACAGAGAGGATTCTTGGAGGGAGGAATAGGATATATTAGGTTGTTATAAAAATTAATATTTACATCATAACAACTTTGTCTTGGCGGACACTCCTTGCTTCGTCCACATTCATACATAGTCATCTGTTATTCTGACCCTCGACATGACCCGACTCATCTATTAAATATTAATAATAATATAGATGTGTTCTTGATGTAAGGCAATTATATATTAGGAAAATACGTACCCAAAAACAGGGGCTCCTCTACACTTCCATAAACCATTATCATGACACCAGACATGCAAAGAGGAACCCAGTATTTCCTCCCACCACTTATTCATCCTTGGCTCAAAGACAATTTTCGTACTTAGGCCCTAAATTGCTTAATCTTATACCCGATGCTTGGAAATCAAAAAGTGATAGCATTCTGCTTAATCTGGTAAATGATTGGCTTCTGGTCTTGGGGAGAGCTGAATGCGAAAATATGTTAAACAAATCATTAAATTTTCTTTTTTGTTAACACTGGTATTATATTGGCATTACCTTAATATTATTTTTATGCAATTTAAGTTAAAAAACTGCTTAAATTTTTTTCTTTGCATTTTCTTTTCTCTACTTTCTTTTTAATTCATTATTTTTTTCTTATCCATTTTTTCATTCTCGAGTTGATTAATTCATCACAATCAATACTAAAATTTCTTGGAATGGTTCAAAAGCATGCGTACTAATAAAAATAAAAAATAAACTTATTTTTTTTAATGTTCTTTTTATTTCATTTCTCTATATTTTTTATTTATTTTTTATGGTTTTAAATATGTAATTTAAACTTATAAGTAACTTCTTGTATCTACCATCAAAACCTTAATATTATTTATCAAGTATTATATTTAAGTATAAGACAATATTCATTTCAAATTTCAGTTATTTCAACTGAAGGTAACAATAATATCATTACTAAGTTAGTCCATTTTAGCCAATTCCTAGAATCCAACAATATATACAAATAAAAGTAAAGTAGGTATATTATACTTGATGTTGAGAATTTTTCTAAGAATTCGCCTTTATTTTCTTATGTTTATTCTGCATAAAAATGTGTATTTTGTACGAGCTCATATTCTTTTTTTTTTGTTGTAAAACATATTTGTATCCTATAACTAAATACTAATAGTTATCATACATATGTACTTTGTTTACATTACATTACATTATTATCATTGTAATTACCCTCCTATGTACCACTGTTTATCATGTATCACCGGATTGTAATAGCCATTTTATGGCGTTGAAATAAATAAATAAATAAATATTATAGTAAACACACTAATTACATGTCTGTTCATTTTGACTGTTCTAAAACGGGCAAATTACCTAGTTGGACAGCCAAAGATCATTATAAAGATGTATTATGTAATGTTTTCAAAATAAATAAAAAATAAATAAAATATTATGTGTAATATATGTATATATGTACTTACTTAAAAAAAATTACCACGATTAGTTTCGCGCTGTTTTATTGAATAATCGTCGCCAGCGCGCTGGCTCACTTAATCGTTTCATGTCTTCCTTGAACGTCCCCGACGTATTTTACCATTCACATTCACGTCATACCTTCTCTTAAGACCCCTTACATCGAGCATTCACTCTACATTACAAGTTAACCTAGGGGAATTTGTTATAGTAAAAAACATGATTTTTTTCATTTGATTATTTTCGTTTGCTTTATTTGCGATGTTGAAGTTAATATCGATAAACTTACATATTTACAAGGTAGAGATAAGAAATACAATGTCATATTACAGAAATTATATTAAAGGATTTGTGGAGGGTGGAATGGGATACATAATTATATTATAGGGGTTGGCATAAAAATGTATATTTACATCGATCTTTTTTACAACTACAATATAATATTGACGCAGGGTTATCACAACACAATGGCGAGGAAGTTCATGGGATTACCATTGCCCATGTCCGTAGTGTCCATGGGATCCATGAGAAGCAGCAGCTTTGGCTGCGAAGTGAGCAGCCTTGGCGTGCGCTACCTCAGGGGTGTCTACCACCTGACCGTCATGACCAATGGGGGCTCCACCATGAGCGTATGCGCCATGCCCGTAACCTCCGTAAGCAGAAGGAGCTCCGTAGGAAAGCGCACCATAAGCTCCGTGAGATCCATAAGCCCCATTAGATCCATAAGCGCCGTGATTTCCATAACCTCCATGAGCACCATTAGCGGCGGCGGCCTTAGCGGCGAAGTGGGCGGCCTTAGCGTGAGCTACTTCAGGGGTGTCGATTACGTTTCCATCATGTCCAAGAGGAGCAGCTCCATGAGCGTAAGCACCATTAGCGTATCCATTATAGGCACCATGAATAGCGGGGGCAGCGTAAGCGCCGTTAGAGTATCCGCCATAAGCGCCGTGGAGAGCGGGGGCAGCGTAAGCGCCATTAGCGTATCCGCCGTAAGCGCCATGGAGAGCAGGAGCGGCGTAAGCACCATATCCAGCAAGACCTCCGTTGGAGTAAGCACCATGAGCTCCATGGGCGGCAGAAGCCTTAGCGGCGAAGTGGGCGGCCTTGGCGTGAGCTACTTCGGGGGTGTCGATGACGTTGCCATCATGTCCCAGAGGGGCGGCTCCATGGGCGTAAGATCCGGCGTAGTTACCTCCGGCATAGTTGGCACCGGCATAGTGGGCGGGGGCACCTCCGTAGTGACCGCCGTAGACGGATACTCCGTAGGCTCCGTTTCCATGGTCGTACTGTCCATGATCCTGGCTCTCAGCCAGACCCTCTCCTTTCCATTGGCCATCTTGGTGTCCTCCCCATCCTGCGGAGGCGACAGCTCCCAGGCACAGTAAAGTTGCGAAAAACTGTTAAAAAGAAACAAAAATAGTTAGAAATGTGAAAAAAATACTAACTATCACACCGTAAAGAGAAGGCGGACCACCAAACAACTCTGTCTTGGCCTCCGTAGTCCAGTGGCTAAGACTCTTGACTCACATTCCGGAGGTCGCGGGTTCGAACCCGGCATGCGCAAATAAATTTTATTTGATTAATTTGTGTTATTTCACAATTAATTCTTTTAAAATAATATATAGTATATTTGCGGCATGTTCCAGAGTGGAAGATACTATCAGTATCGCCCTGGTGTAAGACCACCATTCAGAATTGAAACGTTGCTTGAGCTTGAAAATGGCTTTAGCCGTGTTTAGTGACCAGATCTGAATAGCCAGGTACTTTCCAACCTTCCTCTTCCCCACCTCCTTCCCCTCCCCGCTACCTTCAGCCTCACAACATACCCCAATTGGGGATGCCATAGTCTCACTGGCTCCAGACGGGAGCAGATGAGATTCTTGTGCGGTATTCACTGTAAAAAAAAAAAAAAAAAAAAAAAAAAAAAAAAAAAAAAAAAAAAAAAAAAAAAAAAAAAAAAAAAAAAAAAAAAAAAAAAAAAAAAACACTCCTTGCTTCTTTTACATTCATACATTCATACATTGGCTCATACGTATCCTTCTGTTGGTCAGACTTTTTTCTTCCTTCCTTATCTTTCTTGGATATCCCTGACTTCTTCATTTATATTCGCATTGTATATTCTCCATTCGTTCATTCTCTCTAAATGCCCAAACCATCTAAGAGTCCCTTTCGTAATCTTGTTTATTTCGCTTAAATCCGCCTTGCATTCTTTGCTAATTTTTACACAATCAAACATGGTTTTATCATACATAATATTTTCTCACGTGATCATAAATGTATTTTGCTCACTAAGCCTGGGCTATTTAAGATATGAGGAAAGAGAGTCAGCATTTAATTTTGATGTAGGTATTGAGAACTTTTTAATAGAAAAAAATAAGTTTATCTGAATCTCAAAACGATCAATTTTTAAACAACAATAGGAACATCTACCGGATCTGCCAGATCTGCCCTGATGATGAACACTGCAACGGTGTCCGAAAAGTTGGCTAAAGAAGGAACCCCAAAAACAAATAACGAAAATGATTTTGGCGGTAAAAATCTTAAAACGTATCCAACAATAGGAAGTTTAAACAAACTGGCAAATCATCAAGATGTTGAGTAATTGCAACAAGCCCTCTCAATTAAGTTTAAAAAAATGGCCACATGTTTGGCTTGTCTCCAGACAAGCTACGATCTTCTATTGAAAAACCCATATCTATATTCTCAAATGACAATCCCACCTGACATCACGATAAGAATTATTGCAACCAGTCCGTTAAAATATAGGAATATATCGTACGGATGACCCTGTTTGGCAAAGAAAAGAGTTTTTTGAGATTAATAAACGTTATTTATATGATTACCAAACATGACAACGGGACACACCTTCGAATTACAGAAGGTCAGTTGCGTCCTACAATTATTGAATGAAAATGTATTCTTATAAATAATAGTCCATGTGCAGCCCAACTGCTAAATGCCCATCCTTGATCTATTCAGCTATATTTCACTACATAGTAATTCTGATCTTAGACCTTTGAATCGAAGCCTTAATAAGTCAAACGCGTGACTACGACTCAGCCCGCAGCCGTTCTAACTAAACTTTTAAAAACAACTCGGACTTTAATGCTGTCTGTGTGTTTTTTTTCTCACAAATAGGATACAACGTTTTCCATGAATTCGTTACTCACCATTGTTCCCATAGGTTTTTTATAAGGCTTCTACCGGCAGTGATTTAAATTTGCTTTATATTATTATCGATCGACGTTAAATCGTCAGATTACCGTGATATTTTGTAACTATTGTATTGAGAATTAACGTTTTGATCAATTGGTGACGGTGGTCAACGTCGGATGTAAACGCTAACAGAAGTTAGGTCTTAGGTAGATTAATTGAATTAAATAAGAGGTACTAGATTCGCCAAAACACGATTTGTTAAAGTTACTAATTGAAATGTGCTTCAAGCTCGTAAAAAAATAGTGGCTTCATATTTCTATATTAAATTAACAAAGGAACAAAATATGAAGTGAGCTTTTGGAACCGGTTGATTTGTTTTAATTATCTACGTAAGAACTGTGCTTCTGAAATTTATTACAATGAGTAAATATTTTAACGATTTAACGTAAGCAAACATTTGTTCTTGCAAGGAAAGATAATTTCATTTTAGATTACCGACTACCATAGTGTATTTACCATATTATGACTACCTTAATATTCGACTACCGTAATATTCGACTACCATAATATTCGACTACCATAATATTCGACTATACCATAATATTCGACTACCATAATATTCGACTACCATAATATTCGACTACAACAATATTCGGTTACCATAGTATTCGGCTACCATAATATTCGACTACCATAATGTTCGACTACCGTAATATTCGGCTACCATAATATTCGACTACCATAATATTCGACTACCATAATATTCGGCTACTTCCCATAAAGAACAGAACTCTTTCATCTATCGTGCATCCAACACTTTCAACACACACTATACACAATTTGACATTTTTAACTTTGCACCACACTCCTTAAAATCACACAGACACTCTCTCGATACTCTACAATAACAATACTTATAGATACCCTCTAATACAACCACCACCTTATAAACTTCCTTTTTTTTCTCTCTATTTTAATTTTTTGTCACGCATATTTTTATTACTATACCTCAACTTAACCGATCCCCCCCCCCATCCTAACCCTTTCCTATCCCCACGTAAATAACTCGTCTCTTGAAATGAATTTTTTTATGAGTAAATATCTCTGGAATAACTACACACTTGTATACAACTCCCATGTGGAAACCTCTAATTGGTTCAATTATTGTACTCAATTATTATATACTTTGTTGTTAATGAAAACTGTTGGTCTCCCAAATAAATAAAAAAAAAAAATTTAAAATAAATAAAAATAAAATGAAAATAAAATTAAAATAAAATTAAAATAAAAATCGACTACCATAATATTCGACTACCATTAAATTCGAGTACCATAATATTCGACTACCATAATATTCGACTCCCATAATACGGGCATATGCCTAGTGTAGTAGTCGAAAAGCCTGTAAAAACCATAACAAAACTTATTTTACGAATAAATAAAAAAAAGTACATAAGGTATATTTGAGGCACGTTCCGGAGTGCAAAATATTAGAATTGAAACGATGCTTGAAATTTCAATAGCCGTCTTTGGTTAATAGATCTGAATAGCCAGGGACTTCCCCACCTTCATCCTCCCCATATCCTTCCCCATCCTGCTACCGTCAGTCTCGCAATATACCCCAATTAAACTCTTGTGCGGTATTCATATTAAAAAAGATCGGAAATTAAGATAAACTAAAAAAATAAAAACAACTTATCTTCCTACAAGGAACAAGAATGTATCCGAAACCAGTCGGAAAGAAAAGTTACATGACTAAACCATTGAATTAATTTCGTGATTAGAACAAAGTATGATTTGATTAATTAAATCAAATTTTATAAATATTTGATCCTTCTGTGGTGAATATAACTAATTTGATCCATTAATAATGTAATTGCACGATTAGTTTAGATTCGTACAATGTTTATTTGTTTGAACAGGTCCGTAAATCAAAGAATGCATCGGATAACCTTTCTCGATAAAGGTTAAAGCGTGGGAATTTCCGATACTGAATATCCACGACCACTGAATTAGAAAAAATACTATTGATGTTTTAAGTTTATGTTACAAGCAAATAAAAACTATTAATTTCCGTACTTATGCTTGCAATATTTTTTGCATAATTGAACAATTTATTTTGTTTTTGTTTATTTAATTTGGTGTGTGTAAGTTTTTTTTTTCATAAATTTAGGAGGAAAAATACAACACAGAAATAAGATTTAAGGCTTTTGGTAGGTTGTTGAACTGTTTTGTCCTTTATAAAATGAGGGGTTTTGTGTGTATTGAGTTAAGTTTTGGGAAGCCTAAAATCTGGGTTGAGATTGAAAAATATAGATTAAACAACATCTTAATTTAATGTTGTAATTTTAAACGTTTAAGTGGATATTTCAAAACATCATAGTTCAAATGAAAATACGCGCTGAAAATATTAGAGCATCATAAATATTGCATTACCGGCTGAAGAGCAATGCAAATTTCAAAACCCCTCGCTCGGAAAAACAAATACACATCTTCTTAAACTTTTTTGCTTTAGGTGGGGTCCCCCAAGGTTCCCGCCTGGGACCAGTTCTATTTCTACTATTTCCACATTTGTATATAAATGTAATAAATAGAAATACAATATTAATGTATTTTTAATTGCGGGTTACACTTAAAAAATCAATCACTATGATTAAAAAAAAAATGATAAAATATTATGTTATGATATAAAAAATACGCATATTTGCTTAAAACCACGTTCTTTCTCTAAAATTAATAAATTTTCGTTTTTTGCGTAAATAATAACACAAATAAACAGTATTGATTGAAATCGTTATAAATTCTTGATGTATTGGTGGATTTTTTTTTAAATATATTTTATAGGAGAGCAACAAACAACCAAAACAAAAAAAAAACAAAAATTAGTCTCGAAAATATTAATTAATAGTATTATATAGTTAAGATATAATAGATAAGATACACCGTAATTTTGTAAACAGATTATCTAATATAATTACTATCGCAATACTTAACCGTACGGTATCCAACCGCAGCACATTTATAATCAAAAACATCAATTGAAACAAATTGTTTTATTCGAAACTAGTAAATACTCTGCCAATTTAAAAACGTATTTATTTTCGAAAACTCCATTTACCCTTCACACCAAATTATTTGAAACCCTGAATTCGTTTGAAACCCTCAATATAAAATGCTATATTAAGATTAGTTAATAATCTGATTAAAACTATTTAAAATCCTTTCAAAACAATTCAATGCACTACGGAAAAAATAACCCGAACCAAAACTAATGTTGAACAAAATCTCGCAATCACTTAAAAAACTTGTAACCGCGGAAAACAATAGAATGATGGGTGACTCACCAGAGCGTTCATGATTGTCTTGTATGAGCCTTTTCTGAGAGGAAAACTGCTTGTGATGTGAGGGGAGACGCCGCGAAGCCTTTATACTCGTCTGAAGCCTTCGAGATCATCTTGGAAGGGG
The DNA here is from genome assembly GCA_917880885.1 of Limnephilus marmoratus. Classification (NCBI taxonomy): domain Eukaryota; kingdom Metazoa; phylum Arthropoda; class Insecta; order Trichoptera; family Limnephilidae; genus Limnephilus; species Limnephilus marmoratus. Next base: position 3,916,956 of record OU862927.1, on the reverse strand, counting down.
AAAGGGTGGCTCCGAAATTATACTAATTCACTTTATTATACAATATACACACCTATTGTTGCTTCACCACTTTCAAATATGATTTATTCAAGTGCAATACATCTTGATATAGTTATTTGTACGATCTCAAGGTCGTGATTTTTAATGTGTTTTGCTGCTTATTAATTTAATATTTTTTCGCATTATTCGATCTCACAATTGTATAACACGCTGTTTCTTTGGTGATTTTTTTCAATAAGAATGGATTACCATAGTTATGGGTGTGCCAGGAGATATGATTGTGCCATGTATATTTTTATTTTATTTTTTGTTTTTTATGCAACTTTATGAATTACATATGGGAGGCGGGTATCGCCACCCCGGGAATCATTTATTGAATAAACAACACCTCTGCCGTAAGTTGTACACCACATTTGGTCACTTGACAAGGGGGAGCCCGTGTTCATGTGTGTGAGGTTTGTCTAGGTCATGGTGGCGGATGTGCCCGCCCTACTGCGTGGCGGGCCAGATTGAGGGAAACTGTTTGAAGGAGACCTTTTGACCTCACCGGCCGGACTCATCGCCTTGTACATGGATTCATACATTTTTCTTTCTAAGACTTCCTCTCCTTCCTTTCCCTAAAAATGCCCTCCACACAGAACCCTCTAAGATGACATAGGCCCTGGAGGAAAATGTAAATAAAATTTTAGTATTTTTTGATGATTTTAATATTTTTTTTTCTTTAAAACCAAACAAAAAACTTTCTTCCACATGCCACGCTTCACTCAGCCGAGTAACCACACAACGCCTCATCCAACGCTAACTGACAATCCCTCCATTTTTATTTTATTTTTTAAACTGATATTTTAAAATACCTGTTTTCATGCCAATTAACAATCCCGCCAATTTCCTCAGGAACAGGCAAAGTGGATAGCCTGCCAAACAAGTGTTATCTTATCTCAAATTTCCTGCTCATTCACATTCATACATCGTTCCATACACACATATCTGTTACCGATCATTTGCACGATCTGACTCGAGTAATTGCTTATTTTGGCAATGCTGTACCTTCCTCGGACGTCCCCGATTTCTTCTTCCATTCACCAGTAACATATGTAATATTTTTCATCGCCTGTAGGGCTTTGTCATTCACAATTCTCACTTATTCCGTAACCCACTAACATTAAGACTTTTTCACAGCTCTCCGGTAGTAAGTGTATTGAAGTCTAATTATGTGCTCTGGGCCCCGCGTGAATCTTTTTAACAACACATGCACATTTATTTTATTTTAAATTCATTACATTTCAGAGCAAGTTGGTATCGAACCAGTAGTTTATGAGGCGCATGTCATTATTTACATTTTTCCTAACAATATTCCAGTTCTGACCCTGTAATATTGTGATTGTGTCGTCCGCGTAAGAAATAACGATTCCAGCAAGGTTTTGTTTAAAAATGTCGTTAACGTACATGATAAAAAGTAATGGACCCAATATAGTGCCTTGTGGTATTCCAAAATCATTCGTAGGGGGTAGACGTAGAACACCTCTGCCATAGGTCACCCCAAGTGGTTCGCTACGTTTGGTGATTTAGCAGGGGTACCCGGGTTCATGGGGTGAGGTTTGTCCAGGTCTTGGAGGCGGATGACCAGGACACACTGAACCCCAGATTCCCACCCACCCCTTAAACCCTTTTCCTTCCCAGAACTCTCCTCTCCTTCCTTTCCTTAAAAAAACCCTCCATACAGCATCCCCAAAGATGATATAGGCTCTGAGGAAAATAATTTCCTGTGTCCAGCTCATGTAAAAAAAGACGTTAAGTATGGTTTATTTTATAATGTTTCTAAAAATTTTTTAAAAATTCTATTTCCCGATTACGTAGCCCTTATTAAATCCAGGATGGTAGGAATGAGGAAAAAGATAAGCAGCTCTGCAAAAAATAAATATCCTCAACGTGGAAGGCTGCCTCAATTCATCCTCCAGCATTGACGCGCACTGGAGAAAAATACTAGCTCCTAATGTAGTCACAGTACCCTAAAGGCTTATTATTATTGTGTTCTTTTGTACTATTACTATTAAACCGTACAATTGTATTCACCTGTTTTTTCTTTTTTTCAAATATTTTATGTATGTATATCTTTATTTTATGGAATGTGTGGGACTGCACTAATCTCCCCACATACCGGAATTAACAAAAAATATATTTAAATTTAACAACTTGTGTTGTTTTGTGAAGATAACTTTTTAGTTAATTTAACGCTCTGTTATTTAAACCCCAAACATTATTTTTTTATTATTTTTAATTAATGCTCAGTAGAAGATTCCGCCTTTGCAGTACTGCTGTAAAAAGGACGCTCTTCCTTTCCTTCTGCGCAACACTGTATACGTGTGAACTCTGGGCAAACTACAAGAAGAGTAGTGTAGAAAGACTTCGGGTTCAGTACAACAACGCCTTCCGCATAATGTTTGGTCTCCCCAGATATTGCAGCGCTTCCCGGATGTTCACGGAGGGGCGAGTTCCTGGCTTTGCAGCCCTTATTAGATCCAGGGTGGCAGGAATGAGGGAAAGGATAACCAGCTCTGGAAACATCCTCGTCATGGAAGCCCGCCTCAGTCCATCATCCAGTATTGATGCACACTGGAGAAAAATACTGGCTCCTTACGTGCTCACAGAATCCTGAAAGCTTAATATTATTATTTCTTTTGTTTTCCTTTTACTACTATTAGCTTATTATCTTTTTTTGGTTCGTGTACATTCATATCCACCTTCTTTTTCCTTTTTTCCTTTCAAAAACTTTGTACATGTATGTGTATATTATACCCTTATGGAATGTGTGGGATTGCACTCTCCTCCCCACATACTGGAATAAACACTTATTTATTTATTTATTTTTATTTATTTAATTGATAAACTAAAGTTTGAGACAAGATTTTTATGCATAGCACAAAGGGTAACAATTATTATAGTAATAATTATTAGCCTGAAACACTAAATAAGATAGGCCGACGTAGCTCAGTAGTAAAGCATTTGACCGGAAATCAGAAGGACGCGGGTTTGAGTCCTGTCGGCGGGATGTATCTTTTCTCGGGAGATTTTTTCAGAGTAGTTGAGTGTTTCAGGCTAATAATTATTACTTATAATTATTTAAAATTTTTGTATTCGTTTGATTTGCATTAATATGAAAATTAGAAGTAGTGGTATTTTGATTGTAATTTGGAGGGAAGAGAATTTATCAAAAATGTATCTGCAGCCTAGCACAGGAACACAAAACCTTAATATTAGTAAAATTGAGAAGTGAATATTCTTTCCAATCAATTTGTATTAATTATAATTTTTTTAATTGATAAACTAATGTTTAAGACAAGATTTGTATGCGTAGCACAAAGGGTAACAATTATTATAAGCAATAATTATTAGCCTGAAACACTCAAACACATTGAAAAAATCTGCCGAGAAAAGATACATGCCGCCGACAGGACTCGAACCGGCGTCCATCTGATTGTTGAATGAAACACTAGTTACTAGTATATATTGGATTATTTGGCGGGCAGGAGATAAGCCGACGTACCTCAGTGGATAAGAGCAGTTGACCGGAAATCAGAAGGACGCGGGTTCGAGTCCCGTCGGCGGCATGTATCTTTTTTCAATGTAGATGAGTGTTAAGTTTTCCACATTCTAAAAGCATGTTTAATTTTGTCCCATTTATCTGGAATAAATTCTGCAATCTTATTCACTCTTTTATTCGTGACACATCCAAACATTGACAAAGATATCGGTGTGCACTAACTTTATTAACAACCAATTACTACAAGAAAGGACTAAATACATTGTGTCATATACATATAACTCGTTGATCGTGGTACCAAGAATGTCAAATGCAATTCAAATTTTAGTGCTTCTATAAAAAAGTAATGTTTATATTAAATATTGACCTTATATCGACGTCTGAAGCAAGACTTTGCATACCTTTTGATTTACATTTTGTAACCAGGACATAAAGAAATGTTTAATGTTACTTTATGGTTTTTTAAACTACTTTACCACGTTTTCTGGTGATTTAAGTACGACCTTACTAAAAGCTATTGCGTTAAACTATTATGTTTCTTAAAGTGAAACAAAAAATCATTATCGTGGTACTGACAAACGACCTTCGAAGGTTGCTATCGAAACTCTGTATTTATATATAAGTACCAACGATCTGATTTCAATTATACAACTAGTAAAGTTAAGTAATGGAATGAAGTTGCCTTGAACCAAAGCAACGCCCAAAGTAAAACAAATACTCTACCTGTATTACAGATCACTTGCTGTATTTCTGTATGAATAAATGTCTACACGACTTTAACTGTAATTTGTTGATATTGCTTTGGTTTCATTTTATACCGTAAAATGATAATAAATGGGTAAATTGTCTGGCGTCGTATCATGTGCAAAATCAGCTCCAGGGTGATGTTGACCGAATGTACCTTGAATAAGTTTATTTCCTAACTTTAACCAGTATGTTTGGTAAATGTTATACAGTTGAAGTACAGGGTGTTAAGGTGGATACTTGATATGCTTTATTTAGTGAGTCCTAACATAATTTGTAGTAAAAAAATAATGAAATTTTAGTCTTCGGTAACATTTTGCAAATCAGTAAGTATTGGACAGTTAGGTTCAGGTTAAGATCAGTTGGTTAGTTTCTCGACCGAGTGACCAATGATGAACTTTTCGGGGTTTTTTTTGTTTAGATAAATGAAACAATTTAATTTTGTTTAATCCACTTATATATTTGAGTAAAGCCGACTGCTTTCGGAACGACCGTTCCTTCTTCGGGGCAAGCGTGTACTGATTTGACAGTTATGAAATATGGATGGGAACAATGTGTTATTATGGTAGGGGTGGAGCCGTTGCTAGGTATTAATGAAAAGTGGGTGGGTAGGGGAACATATCCATGATTGGGCTATAATACAATATTTTTGGTTTGCTGATAATAGATTCATTATTTTTAAGGGATTTTTTTATTTTCAAATAAAAATTATTTTCAAATAAAAAAATCCCTTGTTTTGTTTCATTTATCTATAATGGTTAACCACAAAGTCTACATTCAAATGTATATTTTTTTGTTTGTTTGTTTTCAAAAAAACTACGTTGGCTTCCGTGGTCGATGGGTAAGGCTCTCGACTACCATTCCAAAGATCGTGGGTTCAAATCCCGGCGTGCGCTAGTAAATTCCATTTGATTGAAATGTTTTATTTCACAATTTAATCATTTAAAATAATGTAAGATTTATTTGCGGCACGCTCCAGGATGGAAGAAACTCTCAGTACCGCCCTGATGAAAGGCCACCAATCAGAATTGGAATGTGTTGCTTAAAATAGCTTTAGCTGGGTTTGGCGACCAGATCTGACTAGCCAGGTGCTTCCCCACCTTCCACTTCCCATCTCATTCCTCTCCTCACTACCTTTAGCTTAACAACTTATTCCTCACTAGGAGATACTGTAACGAGGGAGACTATGCTTTGGAGAAGTTTTCAGCGACTTCTATGGTTTCACTTCATTGTTTGGATAAGGTTTTTTCAGAAACTTCTATAACGATGTTTTAAATATACTAGTAAGTTCATTTTCTGATAGTTCCTTCAGCCAACATTTAATGTCCGTAATGTAGTTATTTTTTGTTTTAATTAGTTTGATACTAAGTGGGAGTTTGTTATATAACTTTACTGCTAAAATTTCAGAACTTCTTTGTCCAAATGAAGAGTAACGCTTTGGTATATTAAGCATTTCTGTTTGTTTGGCTCTGGTTTTATGAGCATGTGAGGTGTCTGCCTCTGAATAATTTTTGTGGTAAGGTACTAGAATGTTTTTGTCATAGATTTTCTGTATGCTCGGAACAGCAAACTGTTTAAAAATTTCTGTTGTTGACGTCCTTATTGGGACCTTTAGTATGGTCTTTATGATTCAATTCTGAGTTACCTTAAGTTGTTTTATGTGATTAGATGCTGCTGAGCCCCATCCTATTACTCCATATTCCAATCGAGAGTTGCATAAAGCATAATATACTCTCTTTAAATCCCCCATTGACAAGATGTTTCGTAATTTTTTGAAGAAGTAGATGAGTTTTGTTAGCTTTTTTAACTAATAATCTATTAAAACCAACATCTTATGAAGAGGTTATATCAGTGAAGTATTTTGAGACAATTTTACATTTGACAGATTGTACAATTTCTGGCCCAGTTGTTTCAAAAAAATTCAAATGTAACATTGTCATCAAACGGCCAATCAACGCCATTTTAATTTTTTTTACTTTTAAAGGGTCCCTCTTAAACGTTGGTTCTAAGTGCGTTTCAGTTTTCCATCAAATTGTAATAAGCCGTCAAGCTCAACCACAAGATAGATGTCCTCTTCTTCTGACCACAATTTGTTAAAAAAATATACTTAGAAATGGACAAGTATCAATGTCCTCAATTCTTTTTCTGAGAGCCTTGAGGACAGCTCGCTTTACAATTTTTTTTTGTATTTGAAATTTTATTTAGATATACGTAAATATTTTCATACATCTAGTGGGAAAATATAAAAAAAATACAATTTACGAAGTAGGTACAGTAATTTACAAAACAATACTAAATAAAAAAGATGACTTGAGAAAAACACATTATATAAGAATAAGATATAAGAATAACATTGGTAATTAAAAGTAATCAAAAAATTTTTTTTACGTATGATGCACATCTCCTACGAAAAGTGCTAAGACTGGAGGCTTCCTTTACGGCTTTGGGCAGACTGTTATATAGTTTTTGCCCTTTGTAAAACGCGCTATTTTGGGTGCACGAAAGTTTAGTTTTGGGAAGCCTAAAGTCTCCGCGTCTTCTCGTAGGATAATTGTGAACATTTTCTTGAAACATAATATTAATCTTCAGATAGTTTGGGAGCGTGTTATGTATGAATATCTAATTTTAGTAACTGCTACGTTCGCATATTTCTTTATTAATATTTATTATCATTCATAAGTTTATTTGTTTCTTTTCAAAAAAATAAGTATATCTTATTTCTTTATCTTTTTTCTGTAATGACACGACTCCCCAATTTAAACACGAGAAATGTTTTTCTCTTTTAAATTGGGTAGATTCATTAACAAGAAATTACTTTATTTGTAATTATTTTTAAGAACCTATATTTCCTTATGTAAATCTGTTATATGTATGTTTATTTTAAATTTAAAAAAATAAAAATGTTATTTTTAAGTTTGTATATGTTGTTTTGTTGTCATCATATTTAAATTTTGTAACATAATTTTAACTCTAGTAAAAATGTTGCATTTTAAATCATCACCTCATCCCCCTATTTTGTATAACCTGTAGTTTATTATTTTGTGCTTCGTTACATAGGAATAAAACACTAGAACAATAATTTAAATGCGGAGTTACAATAGAATTGTAAACAAGGCGCGTTGTCTTTTTAGGAATCCAACTTTTTTACCAATAATTGACTTCAGGCCTCCAGAGATGATACCAGGGACCACGCATGGATCAAAAATTGAAACGGACTTAGAATCGGAATTTAACGGGAACGTTTCATATATATATCGTCAATAAAACAAAATGGCACTGAATGACCATGTGATGATTATGTCACACTGTGAAACAAACTGGACCTAAGTTTAAAAATCGCAGTTAAATTTTCAGATATTCGTATCTTGGCGAATTGTTAATTTAATGGGAGTAATTTTCACGCCTTTCGACACAGGTAATGGCCACATTTAATTAATAAGCCCAGCGCCTTGCACCTTTATCAGTAGCGGGTTTGTATTGTGGTAGCAATTAATTTGTGGGGCGATTGCGAAAAGTTGTCGATTTGTAAGCGAACAGTACTTAGTGCTTTGATAATAATACGGAAACCCAGGAACGTGCCGCAGGCTCTCTTGGGTGACAAAATATCTACATTCAGAGGGTCTGGTAGGTACCTTTTGATGTTAATTCAAATTGGCATTTCTACTGCATAATGGCAACAGAAACGATTTTGTTTATCAGTGACGATTTTCGTTTCATAGCCAAGCCTGATCTGCAAGGAATGTCACACAATTTTGCCTTTGTCCATATTCTTGTGGTGTTCTGTAGTTTTCTCTGAAGAACAATACTTCTCCGATGATCACGGGTTTCAACGATACTCGATTCGTCATATTTACTTATCGTCTTGTTTACAATGAATAGCTGACTGACTAAACGTTCGCTCTATTGGATGCTATACGTTTATCTGAATCAGAAAAACTCGTCACTGAAGGTGCCCAGCTGTCGATTAAATATCATCGGCTATTTCCTTAACCTTACGGGTATTAGACACAAACGGGCCAGAGTTGACTCTCTCCCTATAATACAACTTTACTGACAATTGTTGAGTTGCCTGAAAACTATATATAAATAGCTACACTAACGACTTATGATGAAAGACATGGAAAATAAACACATATTACTATACACCACAACTCTTTTGCAACTTTACAACGTCTGATAAATATTATTTCTACTTTTGAAACCTTTAATTCCTGGTGGAATTCAATATAAAATGACTTTTTATAGATAAAAGCACCTGCATGACTTTTTCCGTTTTTCTATGACCAGGCAGGTTTCACCTTACAATTTTGAAACTAAATCTGTGGTATACTTTATTTTATCTATAAAAAAAGGTAACGGTCGCTACTGAGGCCATTATCTTTTTTTTGTTTTTATGTATCTTGTTCACTTTCATATATTCGTTGAGATTATTAGTGTTATCTTCTTCTTCAGTGGTATATTACATTGTGTAATGTAAATTTATGTAAGTAAAGGCAGAGCAATGTCGATCCATCTCAAGTTAGTGGGAAAAATTGTAGGGTTCATCTCAAATGAAAGATTTTGTTAGAGAACAATTCTTATTTATATTAAACTAAACAAACACATGTAAATACCTTATGCTACTCGGTGAAAACGGTAACAGATGAGAGAAAGAGAGCTGGACTAAATAATCAAACGCAAACCCACTCGAGAACTTCTTGGACCCAAAGAACGTCTTGGACATTGTTAGCATCGGCGCTACTTGCGGCCATTCGCTAAACCCAAAACCAGGAAAGGACATGCAATAAACAGGCCAGCGGCTAGCTCAGCACAGCCGGCGCGAGCAAGGTCCCTCTTAAACCCAGGGCGAGTGTTTGTGGTTCGCTTGTAAATTCCTACTTCCCTTCCTTACCTCAAAATCTCCAGGTCTCCTTCCTCAATCAGAACACAGTTGTTATGCACGTAAAGGGTTTTATTCATTTAAAGGTGAACAGGGTTATACAAAAAGCCAGCCTCGGCACTATACACATGGGTATTTGGCTATCTCTATAATCCTATCATAACGGGGGGACCTCTCTCAACTCTCTACACGTATTTAGTGAATTTAAATGTCAGTTCTTAGCACACAGAGGGGAAGCAAGGTTCATTTGTACTCACAAGCAGGAAATAGGCAGTCGTCAGTCGGGTACTGGGTTGGCGTGAGCCTCTTCGAGCACAATGCACAATTAAAGTAAAACATCGCGAGTTCAGTTTACGGAGAGCGCCTAGCGCAATCACGGGGGACACTGTTGCCGAGCCCAAGAGCAGCGGGGGAATGCTGCCGGGTGCCGTTCGGCCTCGGGCCACGGACCGCGCGTGCGGGGAGGGGGGGCGGAGAGGGGCGGTGCGGCGAGTTAGTGCACTGGCGTCAATTCACTAGCTCCTCGCACGGAACCCAATTCCGTAAGTTTCGTAACGTAACAACATCTTCCCATCCGTGGCCAGGATTCCGGACATACGGCCTTATTTCTCAGGAAACCCTCGAGCATCCAAGTGGGGGGCTCTTCCGCAACCGCGTAAAGAAGCCTCAAACCGAGAATTCTCATCCCCAAACAGCACGCGCGCCTTGACGTCTTAGCCCTCCGTGCAAATTGCTGTTTCTTGATATTATGAGCACCACAAATGAACCACACACAATGCTGCTATCAAACATGCCATATCGGCCGCGAATGTACCCTGCAGCGCGAGTAGGCTGCTCACCAGAGCCCAAGAGATGTCATGCGCCGGCCTCGAGAGGTTGAAAAATCTGCTCGCGGAGTAACACTCTTTTTCTGAAATCTTGTAGATTCTGAAGCAATCTTTCTTTCTTTGTTTGTCCAAGTGTATGTGCACTTTGAGTTACGACGCAATATACGATTCCTCCCTCGTCAAATTAACAATTGAGACTGGGTCGGGGATGACAGTCATAATCGTGTCGCATAACAGCTGTTCTTCTTCGTTCTGACTTTAGGCATCGCTGGCGAAGAATCGTCCACGTCTGATATTTATTCCCATTATAGATACAACTCCTTTACAAGTTTGAAGGTCATTTTAAATAGATGTCTACGTTAGACCGCCAAAATCGAAACACGAGTTTTTGCCAAAATAAAAACGTCCCGTCAGGGAACCCAAATTTACGTCCGCTGCCATCTTTCCCGGCGCGGGCTACCAACTTCACCGTTGACAGCGCCGACAGACTGTCAAACTAAATAATAAAAATAAATTAAATTAAACAGTACCTACTCGCGTACTTAAACTCACAAAAATTAATACGTTACAATTGATGAGAATAACCTTTACAAGTTATAAAAAGGGAGTCGTTCTTATAAAAAATTGATTATTTTTTTGTTATAAATTTGTTCATTTTCTTCAAATTTCATTTCCTTTGGTAATCGCCAAATTTCTTAATTTCTCAGTACATAAACGACTGATAATTCTGTTTTTCTTTCTGCTGGGAAGGTGGGGAGTCAATTAGTTTTATTTTAGTTTTTAAAAAGAAAGACAAACATTCCCGGGTTACGAATAACCCGACTATATTTGAAAATCTCCTACTACCACCACAGTAAGCCGAAAATTTTGTGATGTGATGGAGGACTTAGTCAGCCGGGGAATCGAAGACTCCAGATACTAATATCTACAGCCTGTATGTTTGACGAATATCTACAGCTCATATGTTGAACTAATATCTACGAACTTCAGAGTGTTGACTAATATCTACAGAGCGTAGGTTGAACTAATATCTACAGAGCGTAGGTTGGACTAATCAGCTAAATGTGTCCAATAGTCCGATATTAGGGATTTTTACATACATACTTACATAAATTAAGTTTTTTAAACTGCATACGCAATATTACGTTATTCCAATATGCTATACATAATTGCAAATCCAACCTCTGACAGTACTGTAGATATTCGTCAACACTTTGGTTCTCATAGATATTAATCAACAGTTTGAGCTGTAGATATTCGTCAACACTTTGATTCCCATAGATATTAGTTCGATTTTTTCAGTTTTTGGAATTCCTGTAGATATTAGTAGACGCCTCCGAATCGAACACGAAACGCCTGAGTGGGCCCCAAACAATTGACCGGTCAAAATTTATTTTCCTTTCCCCGTCTCATGTGTGTGTTTATGCTGCAGGTATTCAATTTTTATTGGAAATTTAACCGATTTATATGTAATTTTGGGGTAGTTAGGTGTAGAAATTGGGGTAGTTAGGTATGTTGTGAAGGTGAAAGGTATCGAGGGAAGGAGGCAAGGAAAATAAAGGCGTGAAATTAATTACGCAATTAGGCATAAATTCGAATTTATATCGCTGGTTTCTTGTTATCCCTCCGCATTCCCCAAAACAGTTAAATAGGGTGGTGATTTATATAATTTTCTCGTCCAGCCAAACTGCTTTCATTGTCTGCACAAATATATCAAGTTGCATTAGATCCAGTAGGTAAATTCCTGACCACTTGCAGTTTCGACGCCCATTGCATTGTCTGGTGCGGTCAAGTACCACTCTCACGGCGTTATTAACATTTATATCATAACGAAACTCTGTCATAATGTTATTATTATTTTCCTGCTGACTGTTTGGGAAAAGTAGATCACTCGTGCCGCACACTCCCAACGGAATAATATGCGGAATTATTCGATCGCGATTTCGCGTTGCACCCATTTGCAATTATTAATAATGCCGCATTTGCAAAAGTGCATTCGATAAAATGCACTTTTATTCAGCCGTCAAGTCCTGCAAGTTTTTGTTTAAAATATTTCTAAATCTAAATAGGTAGATTCTTTTAATGTTCTGTTGAAAAGCCACCGTTCAAAATTGAAACGAGGTTTCGAATGGATTTAGTCGCGTGTATTATCGAGGCTTCTGACTCACACAATCATTTTTTTTTAATATTACACTTTTAATAAAATAAAATTATATTTATTTATTATTTTATAATGTTAGCCTCACTGGGTGCCTTCCCCGTACTGATGCCCCCATTTTACAATTTAATAAAATTCAATAAAATATGAAATTATAATTTTTAATAAAATATAATATTACCACGATGAAAAAAAAAATACGTAAAGGCATGAAAAAATAAACAAATTCAAAAAATATTATTAGGTATAATTGTGTATAATGAAGTGTGTTTTGTAATGGGATTTTGTTATACGTATATATTTTTGGTAGTATTTTTTTCATTAATTATTATTTTTAATTTACTAACGTTTAAGACAAGATTTTTTTATGCATAGCACCCATTGTGCTATGTAAAAAAAAATCTTGTCTTAAACGTAGGTTTATAAATTAAAAATAATAATTAATATTTAACAAGTTAAAAGTATTTCACCAAAAAATGTAGACATTATTTGTCTCGACGCCACCTAGCGAGAGATTTAGTACTAACAATACCTCCCTCACAAAAATAAAGTCGGTTGTTTTCAGGTGGAAAAATGTAATAATCAGTAATTGTTGAATGAAACACCAGTATATATTGAATTATTTGGCGGGTATTAGATAAGCCGCCATAGCTCAGTGGTCAGAGCATCCGACCGGTAATCAGAAGGACACGGGTTCAAGTCCCGTTGGCGGCAAGTATCTTTTCTCGGAAGATTTTTCAATATAAATGAGTGTTTCAGGCTGACAATTATTGCTTATAATAATTGTTACCCTTTTTTTAATTCTTTAATCCATATTTTAATTTTTTATTGCCAGGTATTTGTGGTGTTTTTATCCAAAGCTTGTGTTTACTGTCGGAGTTTCAGTGTTTTTTTGTATACACTTATCTAACCGGTCTATTAATGACAGTTTGTGTTCATCGTTATTTGTTTTTTTTTACCAAAAATTTAGCTTAATAGTGTTTGTATGTATAATTGGCGTTCATGTACATGTATTTATTTAAAAGATTAGTATACTTGGTTCCAGTACCTACGTCAAACTTATTGAATATTTTGTCTGTCATTCTATGTTTTGCCAGTCATTCTATGAATTTTAAGAATTACGTTTTAGGTGGTTTTCTGGGCGATTTCCATAAGCATAATGTTATTATATATCTGAGTTGATTCGCAATTCAAACATTTAAAATAATGTATGGAATATAAAAAATATAAATTAGTTATATGATCTCCGGTGACTTTTTTTGACCTATTTTTTTTCTCCAAAACCAAAAACAATTCTTCCATATGTAATCACTGATCACTCATCCGAAAAACCACCCACTTGCTCGTTAAAGTAAGTCAAGTAAGTCCCTTAAAACCTACATATCATTGAAGAAGATAATAAAACTGATCTTAACGAAACGTGAAACAGATCAAAACACGGAAAAATTAAAAGATAACAGTCGCAACTGGGATTCGAACGCCGAATCTCTTGTCTTACCGAGACACAGCGCCCTAACTAACTCATCAAATGGCACCTATCTTTTTGCCATTTTTGTCAATCTCGTATTCCAAACTTAGAATTAACGATGTTATCCTAAACTAATTTTCCCTACATTTTTGGCAGCCAGCTTTTTTGTCGATAAAATTTTTCGGGAAGGCTGTTTACTCAGCCAGGGGATTGTTTTTTAACGCTCACACCTGAACTTTAATCCACTTTATTTTTCAACTTCCTTCAGGGTCACATACGCGTTTTTTTCTGGTAAAATAATTTTTGTTTACATTTTTTAGGCTTTTCGACCACCTCACTAGGCATTTGCCCGTATTATAGTAGTAGAATTTATCGTCGAATATTTTATGGTAGTAGAATTTATGGTTGTAGAATTATTATGGTAGTAGAATTTAAGGAAGTAGAATTTATGGAATTAGAATTTATGGGAGTAGAATTTACGGTAGTAGAATTTATGGTATTATATTTTGTGGTAGTAGAATTTATGGTAAGTAGTAGAATTTATGGTAGTAAAATTTATGGCAGAATAATTTATCGTAGTAGAATTTATGGTAGTAGAATTTATGGTATTATAATTTTTGGTAGTAGACTTTAATGTAGTAGAATTTAAATTGTAGAATAAACATGGTATTAGAATTTATGGTAGTGGAATTTGGCAATGTCATGTACCACTGGCCCCGCAAGTTAGAACTATTAGATATTCATATTAAAAAAATATATCTGTAAAACACAAGAATTTAAGCCTCCGTTGTGTTTTGATCTGAGCATTCGTCTGAGTCAGGAGATTGCAGTTTCAATTTCCAGCGCAGCCTACCTATTTACCTTAAAAACATAAACCAAATAATAGTTTCGCGCCCATTTTAAGAATTAACGTCAATAGCCAAAAGAACTGTCATTGGATAAGAATTAGGTTTTCTATTCGGTGAGTGGCCAGCCTCGAGTACTTCTAAATACGCACTGTTCATAGGGAAATGAAAGCAAATAATGCGGTTCAAAACGTTTTTAAAATACTAGAAAATATTTATCAAGATTCTATAAAAAATCTATAAAAATGAGATCAGTTGGTCACCCCAAACAAAAACAAGGGAAAATAAAACCAGAAGTTATGTCAAGAGAAGCCGCGACTGCAATAAGCCGAGGCTACTCATTTATGTGGTGAAATATTGAGATTTCTGTAAGTGTCTTTTTTCATCTAACTGAAGACATCTTTGGTTGAATTTGATTGTACTCCATTGAATAGCAGATCTCGTATTCTAAAAAGCACGTATCTAAGTTTCTCTTTTTTTAATAAATAAAACTAAAATTTTCTCTAGTGTGTAGTAATTTTAATTGGACAATTAAAACGGCAAACCATCTTGAATCGGAAACGGAATGGACAAACAAATTTAAAGAGAGATGAAATGCAAAGCTTTCGAGATAAAACAGGGCTTCGCTAAGCTCGTCAGTCAATTAATGTAAAAATGTATGTATATATTTGGGAAGATGATGCGGGTATCGCTGTCCCGGGAACGAATTATTGTAAAACCGACACCACTACCATAGTCACCCCAAGTGATTCGCTAAGTTTGGTGACTTTGCAGTGATGCCCGGATTCATGGGGATTGTCTAGGTCTTGATGTTGTATATAATATATGCGTCAAATAACTTTCTGTGTGGCTAGCCAGATCAGGATCGGGCATCGCCATCCTTTTCATAAAAATACTCTCCTCACAACATCCCCAAAGATGACAAAGGCTTGAGAGATTCCCTCAGGGCCTCCTGTGTGGAGCTAATCTATTCCCCTTTCCTTCGAATTACTGACGACATGCGCGGTGCTTTATATGTAGTTTAGCAATAATTATCTAATGTAAATTAATCGTGTTAACTTGTATTTTAGATAAGTGGAAGGGTCAAATTGTTTAAATTTGATAAGTGTCACACCATGCAGGGTCAAAGATCCCAAGATTCACGGCCATTGGTAGGTGTAACTCATGGTAATTTAAATCTGTACCTGTTTCAGAATTTTCTTCCCGTGTCAAAGAAGGAATTATCTTCGGCCATCGACATGATAAAGTGTATTTGGTGTATAATTGTTTAAGGAAAAAGCATTATTATATTTCAATCGATTTATTTCGTTTGCTTTGACTACGCTTTCAGTATAATAAAAAAATATTAATACTTATTTACATCTGTGCAAAAATAATACATTATAATGTAACCGTACCTAATAAAACATAGGACACAGTTGGGGAGGATATTATGCAAAATGAATATATACAGGGAAATATGATACTTAATTACAACTACAATACTTAATTCATTCACGCAAGGTCTTTACAACGTGGGTTTAATGGAGATGAGCCTTTTACCAGAGTCCATGAGCACCATAATGATGGGCACCATGAGTGGCAGCGGCCTTGGCAGCGAAGTGGGCGGCCTTAGCGTGGGCTACCTCGGGGGTGTCTACAACCTGTCCGTTGTGACCGATGGGTGCTCCACCATGAGCCCAGGCACCATGTCCGTAGACAGAAGGAGCTCCATAACCATGAGCACCATAGACTCCATGAGCTCCATGAGTAGCGGCGGCAACAGCGGAGAAGTGGGCGGCCTTGGCGTGGGCAACCTCAGGGGTGTCTACAACCTGTCCGTTGTGACCGATGGGAGCGCCTCCATGAGCCCAGGCACCATGTCCCCAGGCACCATGAGCACCATAAACGGCGGGAACTCCATAACCAGCACCATAGACTCCATGAGCGAGTCCTCCGTAGATGGGACCTCCATGGGCGATTCCGTGAGAAAGACGGGCGACAGCGGAAGCGTGGGCAACCTTAGCGTGGGCAACCTCGGGGGTATCTACAACAACACCATCGTGGGACAGGGGAGCGAGTCCATGAGCGTACACGCCATGGGCACCATAGACGGAGGGAACTCCATAACCATGAGCGAGTCCTCCATAGACACCTCCATGAGCTCCATGGGAAGCAGCGGCAACGGCGGAGAAATGGGCGGCCTTAGCGTGGGCAACTTCGGGGGTGTCTACAACCTGGCCATTGTGACCGAGGGGGGCTGCTCCGTGGTGGGGGCTCCACAGGGCGACTCCATGTCCCCAGGAGGCTGATGCCAGCGCTCCCATGCACAGGAAAGTTGCGAAAAACTAAAAGAAAACAAAACAAATTAATTTAAAAGTAATTTTGAATCCGTACATCCAGGCATGGAATATACAAACAGACACACCTAGGAGTATATAGGTACGACAAAAACATATAAAAATATGCAAAAGCCTAAGTAGAGGTTCGGAGAGACCAACAACATGATTTTCAATAAATCTTAAAGTAGCAGAGTTGAACCGTTGCAAAATATTTCCTTGATATCCTATTACAATTGTAATCACCTACATTTATCTAACAACAGTAATTCTAAGTAAATTAAGTAATTCTGTACAACTTTAAAATGTAACTCAACCTACAGTTGTTTTCAGTGAACAAGAAGTGTACAATCGGACTACTTGCAACGACACTAACGTAATATTATTTATTCTAACGCTGTTAATAACTTCACAAAAGTAACTATTATTCTAAGCCTTTGCACATTTGTGACGGAGACGAGAATCCAATTACGAAACACTTAATGCTTTAAAGTATATTCAGAATTGAGATTAAATGAAAGGCTCTATAACGACATTGGACTTGGTTAAAACACTCGATAAACGATGAAAACATGGACATTACAAACAGCCTTATGTTTTGTTTTACTAGATACTTGATATCTAAAAATAGTGATCAAGCGTAAATTAATAAAACGATTAAATAAAACATTTAACATGCCTTAACCAAACACAAACAATCTGTGGAAAACTTCGAATGTCAAGGATATGATTAAATAATAATAAAAATGGTTAAACATCATGTTGCATAAACAAAATTAAAAAAAACACTTCTGAAAGCATTCCAAAGATTTTTAAAAAATTACGTGGACCACACCACATTGTAATTTGTAAATTAGGTTAGGTTAGGTGAGTTTTTTCGTTATTTTTTTGGTGTTATGCCGTGCTGCGCTACCTCCTTAGTTAGCCAACGTTTCGGACAGCGTTACAGAGTCCATCGTCAGGGCAGTTGTGATGACTGATGATGATTGAATCGTTGGTTAAAGAAGGTTGTAGCACAACACGGCATAACACCCCAAAAATAAACAATAAAAAAACTTTTGGCCGTGAACATCTAAAATCATATCAGGTTAGGTGAGATTGAATTTAGATTAGGGTGAAGACACAATTTAATAAAAATAGCACTTTTGAAATGAAATATCTGTCACTTTAAAATAAAATTGAAGTACAAATAAAGGGTAGTAATGGAAAGGAATCTCAACCCTAGTATTTTTGAACTTATAGCAATTGTGAAATATTTATAACAAAGGCTTAAAAAAAACAGTTGAAATTATAACTGAATGCCAACTGTTTCTGCTTCCAAATGAGCTATTTTTAATGTGTATCAAATTTTGAAATATTTAAAGAATTTTGCAATTAAGTTATTTGCTTGTATTTAAAAATATTATAGTAATATTGAAATGAACTAACCAGAGCGTTCATGATTATTGTCTTGTGTGAGCCTTTTCGAGAAGAAAACTGCTTGTGATGATTGGAAGTCGACGCGCGGCCTTTATAGTGGCTAAAGCCTCCGCACGTGTGCCGTCCGGTGGTAGGGGTGGGGTGGACGCGGTAGGCAATACTCCGTGCTGAACAACACATACATTATACAAGCATGTCAGTAAGTTAGAATTATCCAAAAACGCAGCCTGATAAATTGATGGAGTAAACTTAATGTGTGAATTTAACCTTAAAGTGATTGTGTCTTTCGGAATATTGCTGACGGTCGAGCAGCGGTGGTACTTCAATTTGGCAATTTTTTCGGTATCACTGGACACGCCCAATACTTAATCTTTAGATTTACATTAATTATCGTAAAAAACAACTTTTTACATTCGAGGCGATGGAAAATACAGCATTTTAAATGTTGTCTTTTTCAGTAATTAAGGTAATTCAAAAGCTTTTCTTAAAAAAATATTCTTTATTAAGCGTGTCCAGTGATTTCGAAATTTTCATGATTTTTCAAATTAGAACAATTTATTGGATAACCGTCACCTCTGACACAGGTCACCCCAAGTGGTTCGCTGAGTTTGGTGACTTAGCAATGGTGCCCGTGTTCATGGGCTTCTTTAGCTCTTGGCGTCAAAGGCATCTGCCTACCAACTGCTCAGCGGGTTGGATCGGGAGAGATTGGTTGGGGGGAGATTTTTTAACTCTCCAGTCGGATTCTCTCGACCCATCGCCTTTCACTGTGGTGGGAGGGATAGATTCGTATGTCATGACACATTGATTCCCGATTCCTACCCACCCCCATGCCTTTTTCCTACCCGAAATTGCATCTCCTTTCTTTCCCTACAAACACAGCATTCTCAAAGATGACCCATGCATGCCCTAAGGGATTTTTTTCCTCGAGACCTTTTGTGTGGAGCTAATGTAAAAAAAATCGCAGAATTAATTGTAACCAATTTTTTGAACCGTTGATTTGTAGTAATTTTCGAGCTATTTTAACTTTCGATTTGTTTTTTTTTGGTAAATATTCCACGAGTTTTTCTTCAAATTTATCAATATTTAATTTTTTGCCGAAGATCTTCAAAAATGAATTACAAAGGTTCAAATCAATGTAGATACATAAAAAAATCTTATTACTAACAAAGAATCAATGAGTCCTAAGGTTTTAGTTTCAATAAAAGTGCAAGTAGGTACTATTATAGTATTTCAAGTTCATTGTTAATATTTGGTAAGATTAAGTAGAAGCCTAGCTTTACCATGGAGCAGCGTCGGAATTGTTTGGTCTTAAATCTTTATGCCACTCTCGTATGTGTTGTTACTTTGGTGTTTCCAAACTTCAGAGCACTACTGTATTCTAGAAAGAAACAGAGAAATTATAATCATACATAGTAAACACAACCAAAGATTATTATAGATTATATTAGCGTTTTACCGCGGGGTGGAAGTAAACCGGTTAGAATTTCATTAAATGTGTCCGCCATTGTAGATTTACGAAATCCGCCATTTGACAAGGATATGAATTCGATACTATTCAATATTCCTTCTGGGCATTTTGCAAGGCTAGACACAATAGGAAAGCAAGAATGCTGCAAAGAAAGCTGGATTGGTTATATATTTAAAATTAAAAATTTGATTCGCAATATATTTACAATTAAGAATTTGATACGATACAATTCCTTCCGGTCATTTGACTAAACCCTATAGGAAAGCAAGAGGTTTGCAAAAAATGCTGGAAAAATTAATCTATACATATAAAAATGAATCCCTGTTTCCCTTGGTCACGCCAAAACTTCAAAATGACTTAACCTATTTCATTCATCTTTTTTTTGAGTTTTCTAATATTTTGAAGAAGGTTCTTGCTTATGGAAAGAAAAATTAAGAAAATTGAATTATTTTAGAAAACTTTTTAAATAACGACTATTTTAACTTCGCACGGTAGACAGTTCGCGCGTTTTATGAATGTGAATTTAGCAGGCAGCTGTTTTTTGTAACAAAAGAATTGTCTATGGATTTTTAAAATTATAGATATTTTAAATAGGTTCCTATGTTTGGTACCAAATTAGATTGATTGTTCTTATGATATACCAAAATGAATAATTATAATATGTGAAAAATAAAAAAGAATTTAATTTAAATTTAATTTAATTTAATTTAATTTAATTTAATTTAGGCACGCGAGCTGTTTGAAAAACTGAATGTACTGGAACTGAATATATGGAACGCGGGAGGGCGGTTGGCCGGGACGGGAGAGCGGGAGAGGGAAGAGGGGAGAGGTTAGGCGGGGAAGGTGGAACGGGAACGCAGGAGGGGAAGATTATACGGGAGGGGAACGGGGACGCACGGGAAAGGACATGTAGGGAGAAACAATTTATTTCTTTCAAAAAGGCATTACAACGCATGCCATTTTTACAATTAAGAATTTGATATCATAAAATTCTTTCCGGCCATTTGACAAAGACTAGACACAATAGGAAAAACAGAGTATTGCAAAAAAAGGTGGAAAAATTACATCAGTTATATATTTACAATTAAGAACTTGATATTATTAAATTCTTTCTTGCTATTTGACAAGGCTAGACACAAAAGAAAAAAGAGAGCATTGCAAAAAAAGGTGGAAAAATTACATCGGTTATATATTTACAATTAAGAACTTGATATAATTAAATTCTTTCTGGCTATTTGACAAGGCTAGACACAATAGGAAAAAGAGAGCATTGCAAAAATGGTGGAAAAATTACATCGGTTATATATTTACAATTAAGAACCTTGATATGATTAAATTCTTTCTGGCCATTTGACAAGGCTAGACACAATAAGAAAGCAAGAGTATTGCAAAGAAAGCTAGAAAAATTACATTGGTTATATATTTACAATTACCAATTTGATACATAACAATTCTTTCTGGCCATATGACAAGGCTAGACACAATAAGAAAGCAAGAATATTGCAAAGAAAGCTGGAAAAATTACATTGGTAATATATTTAAATTTACGAATTTGATACTTAACAATTCTTTCTGGCCATTTGACTAGGCTAGACATAACAGGAAAGCGAGAGTATTGCTAAGAAAGCTGGATAAATTAGGTATTTAGGCTTTTTACTATGGTCTCTGTAGGGGCGTGTAAATAGCCCCAGACACGAAGGAATACTACCCTTTGTAAATTAATAAAAGATGAACTCTTCCCTATGTGACACAAAACAGATTATACAGCAATTCCAAAATCCTCAGTGAAAACAAAACAATACTCACTCAGAGAATGCAGCTCTCCACACGATGTCCAGACAAACGACACTAGTTTCTTTCAAATATTGAATTTTGCCAAGGCGGTATTGTACAATCTCAACAGATGTTTATCACAGGCAGAAAGTTCACACAATGAATATGAATTTTGCACATTAATCGTACGTGCCAAAACCTCACAACAACAATTCAATTATGGGTTAATGATTTGATTAGGACTGACATCTATTTGCTTTCACCAAACTCACGTCGAAAATAATTGCTTGCTCCACAGAGGTAAGAAAATGCATGAATATACTAAATTTTAATATAATACAACCACCATAGATGGCGCCCCCATGGTCCCATAGCATAAATTATTAATTTAAATGAGACTAATGTCCAAATGTATTTAAATATATTTTATGGCACGTATCCAGTCTCCATGGTTGATTGGTTATGATCGTTGACTGTGAATCCTGGTAATCTTATTCGATTAATTTGTGTTGTTCATTTAAAATAATAAAAAGTACATTTAGGCCGGATCGGGAGAGACCGGTAAAGGGAGGCCCTTCGACCTCTCCAGCCCGACTCTCTTGACCCTACAATGTCTGGTACCACCTGTGTGAGGAATGGATCCATATGTCACTCCTAAACACATTGACCCCAAATTCCTACCCACCTCTCCTATATTTTTACTTCCCTGAACTTCTTCTCCGTCCTTTACTAAAAAACCCTCCATACAGCTTCCCCAAAGATGATAAATGCCTTAAGAGAAAATATTTTCATAAGACCTCCTTTGTGGAAAAAACCATCGTGGATTAGAAAAGTACTTGGATTATGCGGATATAGCATTTTTTACATCGACTCCACACAGGAGGCCAAAAGGAAAATAATTTTCCATAGGACCTATGTCATCTTTGGGGATACTGTGTGGTGGGTATTTTTAAGTAAAGCAATGAGAAGAAAATTACGGAAGTAAACGTCTTATTAGGGGTGTTTTTGTGAAATGGACGGTTTTTGTGTAAAGGACGAAACATGGAAACCTTAGTCTTGAAGAGACCCATATTATAAGAGGGAAGAAACACAGAGGCTGGCAAACCGTTCCGCAGTCGAGCTATTGAACTCAAGAAAGAGTTGTAGAAACGATCCGTTCTCATGTGATAAATTTCAACCGTGCACAAATATCGGGCGCGCGAATGTCGTGTTTCCCAACTGTGCACCAGTGCCGAAGGAATCAATGACGCTAGTTCCTCGGAGCATCTTCCAATGAAATACCTGTAGAACTAAGGATATATAGCAAGAGCTTCATAAACCAACGTTTTGTTATCCTTTAGTAATTCCTCGACAACGTAATACTAACGAAGGGTTGTTTTACAGAATTTGAACAATTCATGAAATTTGAAAGTTATTTTCAAGTTAGGTAAAAGTTGTATTCCAGTTCTGTTATGTATTCTCCTATCCTTTTCCTACATTCCCCTTCCTCTCCTCTTCCTATAAACCAAAATTAATTTTAAGATATTGAAACTTCATTTCCAATGAACTTTAGCATAAGAAACTTCTGTGGCTTGACTTCAATTCACTTGTATATTTATCACTGTATATTATATAAAAGCTGTTTGTTTCTTACAAAATAAATAAATTAATTAATAAATAATATCACTACTGGCTAGACACACAACAGGACTTGAATAGAGCCATTACAAAACGTGAAAATTAAACTTTGAAATTTATTGAATTATTAAATTCTGTGAAACGACCCGTCCGAAGAGTATTTATCTACACCAGAATGAGATGCAAGTGAATAAATGAAAATAAATTTTAGCTGTTTTAAAATCATCGCTTTTTTTACCACGATCGATGTTATGAAAATAATTTAATAAAGAAAATAATGTTCTAAATTACACCAGAGTTATTCATATTTGTTTATATTAATTCAATTCAATTATTTTACTGGCCACTAATAATTTCACTTTTTCTCCGATTACTTTAACTTTTGAACGTTAGGGGGATCATGATCGATTTCCTTCACTTCTTGGATTCGCATCTTTAGGGCAGGATGTTAATCCGACAGTCAACAACAAGTGGATTTTAAATTATAATGTAAATTGTTTAATCGGCGGGTTGTTTCAAGTTTATTTAATATGTAAACGATAGTTTCCTTTAAATCTCAGCCGGTACAAGGTTATCGCGACTGGAGAATTCTTATTTACGGGTATTCAAGTGTGGAATCCCGTTGTGCAATAATGGCGGCTGGATCGCCAAGTTCAATCATAATCTTCCATTATATTTACCATCCGTCATTCGATGAGATGGATCATCAATAATACAAAGGCACACCACCCGTCCGTCTTTTCCACCATATTTCTAACCTGATGGGACCTGAATCATATAATGGAGGATGCCAAGGGCATAGCGTTCCCATACTCCACAACTACCCAAGATGGATGGAGAAGATCGAGAAACCTGGCGATGATGCAAAAGTGAGGGAGGAACGGTCCCCTTTTAACAATTTACATTATAATTTAAAATCCACTTGTTGTTGACTGTCGGATTCACATCCTGCCCAAAGATGCGAATCCAAGAAGTGAAAGAAATCGATCATGATCCCCCTAACGTTCAAAAGTTAAAGTAATCGGAGAAAAAGTGAAATTATTAGTGGCCAGTAAAATAATTGAATTGAATTAATATAAACAAATATCAATAACTCTGGGGTAATTTAGAACATTATTTTCCTTATAAAATTATTTTCATAACATCGTGTTTTTCATTCCACTTTATTTTGTAATAAATAAAGGAGAGCAAAAAACAGACACAAATATAATGTTATGTATTCAAACAATATTATTGACAAGTGGATAATGTTTAATAAAAAAAATACGATTAATTTATGCCGCACTTCTTTTTTAGTCTAAATCGTGGTACGTATGCAAACCGAAATGCTATTATTCATATTAATTTATTTGTTCCAATTCAAAAGTGAAGCCATTACAATAATAACACTGCAATTTATTTTTATTTAATAGAGTTGTGGTTAATAAATATATACGTGCGATAAAGAGAATCAAATGGCGCATACAAATTTCTTTTGCTGCAAACATAATTGAATTATTGTGTTAAGTGTTCGTAAACGATAGAATTTTGCCAAAAAATGCGCTAGATTAGTGTTCGTAAAAGCACGTTTTAAAATTATTTGGTTTATAAACCATGAAATTGAGAGTAGGATATGTGGATATTTTGATTTAGTTTTTCGTGCGGGGTTGTCATTATTATTGTATTTCTGAGGAGGGGAGGTTGTAAGCAATGTTGACGTTTTTCGCATTTCTGTTTTTGAAGTGAAAACTTCTTTAGCACCGTTATGATTTGAAACTCGATTAAACGGAAACTAGCGACACTAAAAAGAGACAAAGCAATAGATGAGATAGCAATAAAATATTTATTTAATTCACGTGTACTCGGTTCCAATATAATACGATTAAACTACGATGCCACGCAAGTATCCTTTGGTGTAGTAGTATAAAGTGCCTAAAGAACCTCTGTGACCAGATATTTAGCGGACCAAGGATCGAATAGTACGAAATCCAAAAAAAATATTTTTATTTTTGTGAAATCAATACCCAATCTTCAAACCACGCCAAAATGAACAGGCAAAAGAAAACACAAAATAAATCGAAATTTAGCGACGCCGAAGAAGAAAACACGAATACTAATAAGATTACCAAATGTATAGGAAAAGGCGCACTAGAATTCGAAGAGTATATAAATAAAAAGTGTTTCGTAGTCTTCCCATTCTTGTCTACTTTAGTTTTTTGAAGGTTTCGCTTCTAACGCGTGTGAATTTCTCACTTGATTTTTTTAAGAGAAATTTCTTTAGCGCCGCTAGTGACTCGGAATTTGGGTGAAACGAAAATGCGTCACAACTCAGTTCTACACAAATACTGGATTCTAATACAACGCGGTTAATTCGTGCTTGGCGCGTGCCTTCCATAGCATAGTTGGGAAGATGCCTGACAAGTCTCCGCGGCCAGAGAGACCGACATCAAGCAAGCGGGGGTTCGAATCCTACGAAATCAAAAAAATAAATATTTTTTCCAATCTTCAAACCACTTTAAAACAACAAGCAAAATAAAAGAAAACGACATCTAGCGACTTTCTAGTTTCACTTCTACCGCGTGTGAATTACACATTCTGATTTTTTTTTATTTCTTGTGATGGAATCCGATTATTATTTCAATACCAGAGTTTTTCCTGAGGAACATTAAGAAAAAATAATATCTCTTGATTTTGTGAAACAAACAGCCCCGTATTTTGCGTATAGCTTATGACGAATGTTCCTCGTTTTATCTATGTTTTTTTGTTAGGTTGCAATCTTTATTCCAGTGACAAATACCGTAAACATAATGACAAATGCTCGTTTTAGCTGTTTTGTTTGGATTGGGATCCATTCTTATTTTTATCTTTTGTGATGATATCTTTCTATAATATTTTCTATCTTTAAATTAGAAAAAATCTACATTAAGAACAAAAAGTTTTATTTTAATTTTTTCTACAAATATTAGGTGTTATGAAACAAAAAATATGGTCGAAATGTAATAAACACACACACACCTCTGCCATAGGTCACCCCAAGTGGTTCGCTACGTTTGGTAACTTGGCAGAGGTGCTCGGGTTCATGGGGTGAGGTTTTTCCGGGTCTTGGCGGTGGATGCAGCTGTCCTCCAGCTGCATGCCGAATCGGGAGAGAATGGTTGAGGGAATCCCTTTGACATCGCCTTGCACCGCAGTGAGAGGGATGGATTCATACGTCTGTCACTCCTGTACACACTGACCCCAGATTCGTACCCACCCGTTATATCCTTTTCCTTCCCAGAACTTACTCACCTTCCTTACCTAAAAAGACCCTCCACACAGCATCCCCAAAGATGACATGAGGGAAATTATTTTTCTTGGGGCCTCCTGTGCGGAACTAATGTAAAAAAGAAGAAAAAATCAAACACATCCCCCACACAATAAGTTGTAGGTTACAACAGAATTTTATGTTATTTACAAATGTATAATGTTTTTTTTTTTTTCTTCTACTAGTGCAAAATTATTTTGTGGTAACATTTTAAATTCAAATTAATAAATAACGTTGTATTAACCACTTAATTATTTACAAAAACCGACATGTTTCGTCAGCAAAGCTGACTTCCTCAGGGTTTTGACAGAAATTTTTTTTTTCTGTCAAAACCCTGAGGAAGTCAGCTTTGCTGACGAAACATGTCGGT
Organism: Limnephilus marmoratus; assembly: GCA_917880885.1. NCBI lineage: Eukaryota > Metazoa > Arthropoda > Insecta > Trichoptera > Limnephilidae > Limnephilus > Limnephilus marmoratus. The sequence continues at coordinate 3,890,243 of OU862927.1, read as the reverse complement.
TTTTGTAAATAATTAAGTGGTTAATACAACGTTATTTATTAATTTGAGTATAATGTTTATTAAAAAATGCTGAGGACGTAACTGTTGGAATTTTTGGAAAATATTTACCGAAGATATTAGCCGTCAAAATGACATCGCATATCGCCATCCCATTTAAGGGCCCGCTACCCGAATTACTACCGATTTCTTACATATCTCCCTTAAACACGTTAAGTTTCAAAGCTTTTAAAAAATATATCTTACTCTTGAAGATAATATCTAGACATTGCCCACGCCAAAATGCAAATTATATAAAATTCCCTCGATAGAAAAAAATCGCAAAGTATGCTCCAAAAATTATTAAAAACAAGTTTGTTTCAGTTATTTTACAAGTTACATGCATGAAAAAATCACATTGTTTCTTTAAATGCTGTTTAAGACAATGCCCGCGAGATTTTTGCTCTATTGTAGACGAGTCGTTTTTTATTAAACATTTTTGCATCAATTTTGTCGCTGTAAATGTTAGCGCTCCCCTCTAGCATTCGTTATTTCGTATCTCTCCACCTTCTTCTTTTCGGGCCCGGTTGCGGAGGCTTAAACTTCAAAATGATGTTTTTTTAATGTGAATACCGCACACGGCATCCTCAATTGGGGTATGTTGTGAGGCTGAAGGTAGTTGAAAGGGGAAGTTAATGGTGAAGAGGAAGAGGTGGGTACCTACCTAGATATTCCAATCTGATCACTAGATATGGCTAAATCCATTTCAAGCAAAGCTTCAACTATGAATGGTGGTCGTACACCAGGACGATACTCTACGGTTTAACCGAACTAAACTTAACTATCAATTCTACAGTTTAACCTAATTTGAGGATACGCCTACATTATGTCCTTATTAAGAAAATACCTCTTCATTGGCAGCTCAATAACGTAGATACCAATTTAATTCCAATTTAATATTCAACCTTGCCGTATTGAAATTATCTCTTTCACAGAATAATGTTTGATTTATTATCACCTCGTAAATAACGCCACCTGTGATTTGAATAGATTATTCCGGTAAAGAGGCCTCGCGATCCCATTTCCTTAATGCACAGCCAAAAGCCAAGCCTTTAACCACAGTCATTAGAAAACAAATTACAAATTTTTGAGTCTATTCATTATTGTATATTTATCAATCACTCTCAGCTAGAAAACAATACTAACTTGGTAATTGGGATGTGGTTGGGACTAAAGTATCTAAAAATACGTATCTAAAAAAAATATATATTTTTATTTTATTTTATTTATTTATTGTTTGTTTGTAAATATTACATAATACAATATAATGAACTTAAAATGTCCAACTAGGCATATGCCCGTTTTAGGACATTCCAATATGATAATGTTTTTACATGTAAATTATAGTAAGTTATAGTGTTGGCTATTCTGTTGGTAAAATAATACATATGTATATTCATATTCTAGAATACTTTCAGTTTTACCACGACATTTTTTCTATTGTTTAGCTGACATAATAAACTAAAGAAATATTAATAGATAAAACAATAAAAATGAATTTGAAAATGAAAATGAATGAAGAAATTCTGTTGGTAAAATTATACAAATATATATTCATAAACTAGTATACTTTCAGTTATACCACGACATTTTTTACTATTGTTTAGTTGACATAATAAACTAAAGAAATGTTAATAGATAAAACAAGAAAATGAAAAATAAAAAACTGAAAGTAAAGAAGGAACTTTTCCTTTAAGGAAAAATATCACGAAGAATTGAGCAATTTTCAAACTTACTTTATGTAAAAATACAGTTACTTTAATGCTAATATAATACCAATATAAATTAAAATGTAAAGAAAAACAAAGAAAAACAAAAATTACAATTCAATTACTGTTGTTTAGCATATTCTCGCATTCAGCTCTCCCCAAGACCAGAAGCCAATTATTTACCTGCATACGCAGAATATTAGTACTCTTTGCCTTCCATGCATCAGGTATGAGATTGAGCAATTTAGGGCCTAAGTATGAGAATTGTCTCTGTGCTAAAGATGAAGAAGTGGTGGGCGGAACTATTGGGTTTTTTTTGCATGTATTGTATTATGACAGTGGTTTACGGAAGCGTAGTGGTGCCTCTGTTTTTGAGCATGTAATATGATTTTCCTCATGTATAATTGTCTTACATCAAGAACACGAAACTCTGCGAACAAAGAATCGCTGGGGTATCTGAAAGGTTTTTTTAGTATGACTCTTATAAGCGATTTCTGGGACTTAGCTAAGGGATCGAGTATAGTTTTAGCACAACCGCCCCAACCTAAGGAAGCATAGTCTAATATGGAATTACATATTGCAAAGTAAATTCGTTTCAAATCATTTACACATAGAATATTTTTTATTGCTATAAACAGATGTGTAAGTTTCCTGACCTTTGTGGAAGTAAATGCTATATATTTATCCCATCTCAGAAATTTATCAATGATAACCCCTAGGTATCTTATATTGTCCACACTTTCTAAGGTATTGCATTTACATGTAATAATGTCGTTGCAATGGTGTATTCTAATATTAAGGATTTCTTGTGGTTGACCCGCTTGAGTTGAACTGAAGCAGATGAATTTCGTTTTATCCGAGTTTAGAGTGAGGAGATTACTATCTAGCCACTGTTTAATTTTGTTTATGCCAAATTCAGCTTTACTGCAAGACTCATTCCAGGTTTTGCCTTCAAATAAAAGTACTGTATCGTCAGCAAATGTAATAATGTGGTCTGCAAAGGAAGTATTACATAAGTCATTTATATAAACAATATGGGACCTAGAGTACTTCCTTGCGGTACGCCATATTTAATATTGGCTGGATCACTTAGAGTACCGTTATTTTTTATTTTTAATATTATTTTTTAATATATATATTTTTTATGTGGATACCTCACAAGAGTCCCAGCTGCTTTTGTCTGGAACAAGTGAGACAAAGCCATCCCCAATTGGGGTATATCATGAGGCTGGAGGTAGTGGGGAGGGGAAGGAGATGGGGATGAGGAAGGTCGGAAGTACCTGGCTATTCAGATCTGGTCAAACCCGGCTAAAGCCATTTCAAGCAAGGTTTAAATTCTGAATGGGGGACTTTACATGTCGATACTACGAGTATATTCCACTCTGGAACGTGCCGCAAATATACTAAGTATTATTTTAAATGAATCAACTATGGAATAACAGAATGAATCAAATGAAATTTATTTGCGCACGCCGGGATTCGATCTCGCAACGTTCTTTTGCCAGTCAAGAGCCTTAACCCCCGTCCGCGGAGGCCGTAATGGTCATGACCTTTAATTAAATTTGTTCTCTTTGTAAATTACGCCCTATTACCCCCCCCCCCCCCTTCCCAAACCACTATTTCTGTTCCCGCCAATCCATTCATATCTTTAAGTCCACTGTTGTAATAAGTTTTAAGTAAACCCCTTAAATCTCTTCGGGTGGTCTCTCTCGATCCATCGGAGGGATTGATTCATACGTCCATCACAGTTACACACTTACCCCTAAATTCCTACCCACCCGAATGAAGCAATTATACTCACTGAAAACATGAAACAGATGTAACATAAAAAAGTAAAATAAAAAGGTAATTCTCAAATGACCTCCCAGGTACGTATGGTCCTGTATATTTTCTGTCTATTCAGAGTATGAATAGTATATGTTTGCTGCAGTATATATTATAGTTTATATTGTGTTTATATATCTTTTTTTACAATTTTCAAGGATATAATTTTGTTAACTTCTACGGGTACAGGGCCCTTACTTTTTTTACTTTTTAATTATAATTTTAATTACTTATGTGAAAATCTGTTATTGGATATTATGTGTGTTGTTAATGTATTACTATAAGTGTAAAACATCTGTTGATTTTCCCCAATAAATAAAAATAAAAATATGTTCATTTTTAGGCAGCATCGCATTCATTGGTCAAAGCATTGTACATTTTTCTTATCAATGATCAATAAACCGGTGCGTGGATGCAATTTTTAGTCATAAGTTGTTTTTAATTGTTTGTCAAGGTTGTAGTTTTCTTTAATTTTAGAAATAAATTATAAGTTTGTGCAGCGCCCTTGAGACGATTTTTCACAAAAACGGCGCTTTACAAATCATCCAAATATTATTATTATCATTAACGAATGTACGCATTCAAAAAAGGATAACTTTACACAGACAAACTCGGGCCGATACACAAGATCTACATTACAACATTCTCGTACATTCCACCAACCTACATACAACTAAAATGACTTGTACAAAGAAATATGCAATACTTCTCTATAAAATTATTTAATTTACTCCCTCTTGCAATAAAAACCATAAAAAAATAACCACCTTCAAAAGAAGCATAAAAATATTGATTATGGACATGGGAAGGAAGAATATAAATCCAATTTTGCAACCTAATAAAGAATAATGCTTGTTGTGTGCTTTCTTTTAGATTTAACTTCATAATTTTCCTCGGTAATATTCTACCATAGGTATTTACTTATAATTCAAATAAGAAAACTTGTACAATGTGTCCTTAGAACGGGGTACCCCAGTAAGAACACATTTTCTCTAAAAAACTGTAAAACAAAGAAAAAAAAAAAAACTACGCAAATGGGACTCGAACCCAGATCCTCTTACAAAAATCGAAAATTGGTCTTATTCTTGTGCAGATATTTTGGAATCGATTCCATAACGTGACTAACACGACACACGACCTCCATATCTTCAAACCAGCACTTGACCACCGAGCGCCGATATCACCTTTAATCCACCTGCTAAATCATTTCATCTCGTAACAATGAATCAATAGGATACCTTTTCGGTTAATGATACTAAATTCGTGAGGCTCGCTTCACAGCATTATGGACTGGCCTTGCCAATGAAATAATGTAAGACTTTCAGATTGTTCAAATATGTAATAGTTCCTTGCTCCCAAAAAGGTACCTTTGTTTAACGAAAAGGTAACAATTTATTAAGTAAGTTTTTTATTGTTAAAACCCAATATATAATGGTGGTGGCTACGATCAACTCGTATAATGTTATACAATCTTTTTTACAATAGCTCCCTACACAGGAAGCTCTGAGGAAAACACTTACATTCGGGGACTACGTCTCAAGGGTTTTTTTAGGGAAAGGAAGGAGATGAAGTTCTGAGAAGGAAAACGGTATCGGGGGTGGGTAGGAATCTGGGGGTCAGTGTGTCCAGGAGTGACGGACGAACTAAACCATCACTCTTGGATTCACTGATCCCCATTCACCCATCCCTCACACCTTTTTCCTTTCCAAAACTGCATCTATTTCCTTTTCTTTAAAAACCCTCCACACAGAATCGAAGGAGGAATTATTTTCCTCGGGCCTCCTGTGTGAAGTTATTATAATAAATGTTGCTATGGGTGTATATAATATGTCTATATTAAGTGAATGTATGTGCGTACGTGTATACGCATGTATTCATGAACGCACACATATATCAAAAATAATTGTGTGTGTGTTTTTTTTTATATGAATGCCGCACAAGAGTCCCAACTGCTCCCGCCTGGAGCCAGTGAGACTACGGCATCCCCAATTGGGGTATGTTGTGAAGCTAAAGGTAGTGGGGAGGGAAGGAGATAGGGGAGAGGAAGGTGGGGAAGTACCTGGCTATTCAGATCTGGTCACCAAATTCGGCTAAAGCCATTTCAGGCAACGATTCAATTCTGAATGGTGGTCTTACTTACACCGTGCCGCAAATATACTATTATATTATTTAAAATGAATAAATTGTGAAATACACAAATTAATCAAATAAAATGTATTTGCCACGCCGGGATTCGATCCCGCGACCTTCAGAATGCGAGTCAAGCGCCTTACCGCTGCACTACGCCGGCCGTCAAATTAGATTATATCAAAGTACATATATGTACATAATCTAATCTTTACGCTTGTCTATTTCTCTTTTCTACTTTTTATTGTGAGTTTTACAATTTTCATCACGTTTATATATTTAATCCATATGTTTACACTGGACTTCATACTAAGGAACAATAAGGAATTTAGTCACCACTATAATACAATCAGCCGTCTAATGTGGTGATTTAATGTATTTATTCTATAAAAATGTCAAAATTAAATATATATATTTTTTTAAATAAAATAATATTTTATGATTCGGTTCGGATGAATAAAGAAAAGGAAGTTATTAAAACTATAAAAATCCGAAAACTTCAATATCTTGGACATGTGATGAGACATCCAGAGAAGTACGAGATCTTGCATCTCATAATGCAGGGAAACATTGCTGGAAGACGGGGCACTGTAGAGCTGTTCTGGGCCGCAGTAAACAAAGTCCGCATAGCCAACACGATAGCCAAAGTCCGTTCAACGGACAGGGCACAAGAAGAAGAAGAAAAATGATAAATAATAATGATAACAAAAATAATTCTATCTTGACTTTATTGTAAACCACATTTCCTCGTGAGCTTCTGGTGTCCAACTTTGGTTAGAGTCTTTCCTAATTTTATTTTTATTTTACCGATCCTTGGCAGCTCCCTGCAATCTGATGCCTGCAGTTCTTCAAACCGTCTTGTCAACTCACCTCGTCTGTGGGAAACCTCTGCATCTTTTTCCCAACCAAGGACGCCATCCGATAATTTTTTCACAAATATTACCTGATCCCGTATCCATAAAGGTACCACATAGAAATTTCTTCCCGATTAGGTGATCTAACGTTAACGAAACGTGACGTGAAGGTCGCTGGGTTGTTTCCGTCAGACGCTGGTTTTTTGTGAGAATAGGCCACTTGCATCACATTTTTTAATTTTTTTTTCCGGTTTAGGCAAATATTCTAAGACATTCTGTATTTTTTTTTAATCGTATTTTTGAAACCCTGGCGATTTTTTGAAAATTTCAATCCGAAAAATCAGACCATTTCTTTATAAACCCGAAAGACAGGACATTTTATAAGTGCGAAAAAACGATAATTACATAGCCGAATATCATTTAAAAAAAAAAAGTTTTCCACACGAATAGCACAGGAGAATAACGAGGCATACCAAAAATATTAAAACTTGTAAATATTTTTTTCCTTGATCCAACTTATTGATCATAAATCATTATAATGTTCAACGTCTATATTACTAAATCAAATGTAATATATTTGTACTTGTAAATTATAATAATAATAAGAATATTATAAAATTTGATTTTGGTAAAATCCACACCATTATCATTATACCTCTAAAACACGTACGGACAACGTAAATTGTACGGGGTTCTCTTCATAACATCTGTCAAAAAATCAAACCAGATGATTCGTTCGCAGAGAACAAACAATAAATCTAGTGAACGTTAAATGTCAAATTCAAAAATTCGCCTGAAATTAAAAGTGATGCCATAAAAAAAAAAAATCAGTGTGGAATTTTATAAAATTAATAGGAACATTTTCGGAGACGGGATATTTTTATGTAGTGACGTCACAAGCCCAAATAATGGATTTATTTATTTAAAAATTAAAAAAACTGCATTTCTAAAAATTTTTATTAACATTTTCGTAATCTTAGTAAAAAAAATCAATCCACACGATTTTTTCCAAGTCTTTATGAAGTCCATGCAAGTGGCCTATGATTGCATTCCAGTCTGGGCGCTGCGATTGACATTGTCGCGATTTAAACTACATTACTTTATTTGTTCATATGAAGCGGATACTTTGTGATGCGACATTATTAATTTAAAATAAAACAATAATTTTGTAAACACCACTTTATTTTATATACTTTATGCCGACCGGGTTTCGCTACAACCGTAGCTTCATCAGGGCAGTATAATTCTCTGAATTATTCTGATACTGCCCTAATGAAGCTACGGTTGTAGCGAAACCCGGTCGGCATAAAGTATATAAAATAAAAGTGGTGTTTACAAAGTTATTGTTTTATTTTAAATTACATTACTTTATTTCAAAATGTAATTCACATTGCTTGTAAAAAACATTTGCTTGTATTATAAGCCCATCGTAAAGTACCTATAACATCCCCAATGTGGTGGGATATTGTAATCTCTACATATTATAAATTAAAGTTCTCCGCCGCATCTGTCTGTCTGTTCGCGATAAACTCAAGAACTACTGAACGGATTTTCATGCGGTTTTCACCAATCGATAGATTGATTCCTTGTAAAGGTTTAGGTATTTAATATGTTAAGGTTTTGTGTAAATTGGTTTAAATATATAATTAAAGGAGAATATCCGTACGTGGTGGACGAGCGGGCTGGCAAGCGGGCGGTGTGGATTTGATTTGTATGCAAATTAACATATGGCGGTGTGAGTTAAAAGGTTGGGTAACCATCCAATAGATGGCGTTGTGTTCCGTTAGCCACAGCAACGCGTGACCGGATCAGCTAGTAGGTAATAAAAAGACAATAAAAGCGATAGCGACTTATCGCGTCTAGAAATTAAACCCAGGACTTCAGCCTTGCCGGGGGCTCTGCGTTATCTTCAATTTATTCACGCATATTTTTATTGGCTGCTTTCTTAAGTGCGATTGAAAGACATTTTGTTTTGAAGAGTTTTAATTTTCCGTGTACATTTGTTATTTAATTTTTTTAATTTTCTGATACCTGTTTCGACATATCCGTGTCATTCACTAGCAAACTTAAAACTATCTTAAAAATTAAGTAAGAGTACAAAAATTATTGGAATTAATTAGGTGGAGGTAGTGGTTTGTGCGCTTTAAATATAAACAAACAGAAAAATCAAAAAATAATTTAGTTTATAAAATAATAGCACCCTGTAAATCACCCTTATTAACGATGTTTCCATGTAATCTTGACTGCTCCCACCGTTGTTCCCCTCCCCCAAAATTACCCCTCCCACTACCCTCACATAATTAAATCTAATCATGTTTGTACTTGTATAGAATTTTAAAGTTAGTTTTAAGTTTGTTAGTGAATGACACGGATGTGTCGAAACTAGTAGCAAAATTTTTTTAATTTAAAGTAAAAAATGTGTATGGAAAATTTTAACTCTTAACAAAATGTAACTGATTGAATGATTCTACACGAACTAAATGCAATCTAGATAGTGTCTTGGAAAAATATTAATTTTTCCTTTATTTTAATGTGCGATAACTATTGACTTTTCTGGGATGAAATTAAATATTTTATCAGTAAATATATTTTCAGCATCCTAATTTTCAGTAAAATCAGTAATATTTGATTCAGAAAAATTAGACGAAGATACGGTCGAATGTAGGGAATTGAACACAGAACCTTAACCTTGCCATTCATGCGTTCGTTCATGCATTAACTAATTAACCATCAAGCCGTTTCCCCGCAGGGGTAGGCAGAGAGGACGGACCGCCAAACAACTCGATCTTGGCACACACTCCTTGCCTCGTTCACATTCATACATACTTTTCTATTATTCCGACTCTTCACATGGCCCGACTCAAGTATCTGATTCACTTGGTCGTGCCATGTCTTCCTCGGGCGTCCCCGACTTCTTCTTCCATTCACATTTGCGTCATATAATATCCTTACACTCCTTTCCTCGTTAATTCGCTCTACATGCCCAAACCATCTGAGCATCCCTTTCTTAATCTTACTCATCACGTTTACATCAGCCTTGCATTCTTCGCGGATCTCCACATTTCTCACACGATCGTACATGGTTTTACCACGCATACGCCTCAGGGATCTCATTTCTACAGCATTCAGTCTACTTTCATCCTTCCTCTGCCAGTTCCATGCCTCACTGCCATACATCAGGGTAGGTACCACTACTCACCATTATGGACGGCTAACTTCGCTTCTTTGGACAGCGCCAACGGCGTTCAGTCCTCTATTAATAGAGTTGCCTGCATTTACCCTTCTTTCGTTATCTCTGTCAGCCCTTCCATCTCTCGTAAACATACTTCCCAAGTACATTAATTAATTTATTTACAAGACAAAATGATCGGTAATCGAGAGGGCGCATTCCAAAACCAATGTTTTCGAAGCGATTCTAAGAAATTTTATTGGTAGAAATAATAAATTAATAAAATATTACTAGCTGAAGTTCCCGGCATTGACCGGACTTTATTCTGCTAAGGGTGGATAAGGAGGACAAGGGTTGGTATTGAAAATGTCATCTAAACCAGCGTTTCCCAAAAGGTGTTCCGCGGAACCCTGGGGTTCTGGATGGAATGTGTTGAACAGAAACAGTACCAATTTTTTTCTCTTTTAAACGAGTTTCTGGAAAAAAAGGGTTGCAAGTAACCTCAGATATTGAAAAATGCATTTACGAACATTTGATGACCCTCACCAAATATCTGGAAGAGCATTTTCCTGAAAAAAACCTGCAGGACATTGACTGAGTACAGAATCCATTCCTAATTCACAGGAAATGTACAGCAACAGAATACGAGACTTTGGTAGATATCAAATGTTCTTCTTCCTTACAACAAAAGTTTAATTCAGAAAAAACTAATCTGGACGAGTTTTGGATTGGACTTAAAAAACGAAAACCCAGAAGTCGTCGAGAAGGCTATCACAGTTTTGTTACCGTTTGTGACCACTTACCGGTGTGAAACTGGTTTTCGGCTTACGCTTACACAAAAAACAAATTCAGAAACAGATAGATCTTCCTATTCAGCTGTCTGACACAAAGCCTGTTTTCAATGCTATTTTATCAAAAATATTGAAAAGATATCACTCTTCACATCAATGTAAGTTTTACATAAAACTTTAGATCTTCCTTTTCAAGGTAAACATGAAAGTATTCAAACTCAGTAAATACACTGCATAAATGATTTTAAAATGCAAACTAAAATAAATATTATTGCTACATACATTAAATACATCTTACTATTACTACGAAAATATTTGACCATGTCAAATACAACTGTTACAGGTCTTTCTATGAATATTTATTTCACTAACTGTAAATCTAAGATAAATATTATTTTATATTGAGAGTTTTTGTTAATACTTTCTATTACCGTTTAATATGTATAACTCGACGAACACTTTTTCTCCTAAAATAATTTTTTCTCCTTCAATTACATTCTCAACAATACGATAATGTCAAAATCAATTTTTTATTATTCTATACTCTTAAAATACTCTTATGTCTGACTCATTATTTGAAGATATAGATTCATCTTACAAGATTTCGGAAGATATTTGTTTATCTAGTGTCGAATGTAATAACCTACTATTTGAAATGAATCTCTCAAAATCTTTAACAATCCTTCACTTAAATATCAGAAGTGTCTGTAAAAATTTTGATCATTTTACAATCGCATTAAATGAACTTGCCCATAAACCGGATTGTATTGTGTTATCAGAAGCCAGAATTAGCGGCTACTCAGGTACCTATAATTTACCTGGATACAATAATTTTGTTACAACTTACAAAATAAATCAAAATAGCGGAATCATTGTTTTTATAAAATGTATTCATGACAATATTTCCGTTAATGAAATACATATCGATCTTGTAAACTGTCTTCATATTCAAATTAATATAAAAAACACTTTATTTGATATAATAGCGTTATATAGAACACATAACTCGAGCATTAGTAATTTCACCGAGAATCTGAAATCTATTATAAATACAAATTGTTCTCGAAATCCATTTGTTGTAGGCGATATCAATATCGATATATCTGATGAATTTAAAAACAATAGAAATAAAGAAAAAACTGATTATATCAACACATTAACGGAACTAAACTTTAAACCACGTGTAAAAAAATATACGAGAGAATGTCTTGGACAAAGGTCATCATGCATTGATCATATCTGGTGTAATACTAATGAAACTGAAAAAATAAAATCAATTATTTGGAAAAATAATATTACTGATCATCACACATGCATTGTAGCCTTTAAAACTGACAAAATAGATGTGAAAAATTACTCCCACAATAATTTTCCAAAAACTATTATTAATTACGAAAAATTACAACAAAACCTTAACACTGAAAATTGGGAAACTGTTCTATCCTCTAATAACACCGATTTATGTTCACTTAATTTTGAATCAATCTTAAATAAGCATATAAAATCCTCCTCTTCCATTATAAAATATTCTCCAAATACTAAATTTAAAAAATTAAAACCGTGGATCACCCAAGGAATCATAATCTCAATTAGACATAAAGAAAAAATTTATAAGGAACATAAAAAATTTCCAGAAAACTATAAACTATACGAATATTTTAAAAAATTCAGAAATAAACTGTGTTACATTATCCGGAAAACCAAAGAAGAATTCTATAAAGAAAAAATCAATATTGCTGGCAACAATAATAAAAAAGGTATGGCTAACTATCAATGAAATTATCAATAAAAAACCTAAAAAATCTAACATAAACAAAATTACAGATATTGATAACAAAATTTATGATGTAAACACGGATCCAATGAAATGTGCAAATATTTTCAACAATTATTTTGGATCAGTTGGTGAAAAATTAGCACTTAAAATTAAAAACATCGAAAATAATGAACTATATACATCGCCTTCAAATCCTTTTAATACCTTAACACAATTCCAACGAACTGACGCTGATGAAATCAAACACACTATTAATCAATTAAAAGGTAATTCTTCCCCCGGTTATGACAATATTTCGGTAGAAATTCTTAAAAAAAATTCTGATTCACTTTGTAAACCATTGGCACACATCATAAATACAAGTTTCGAAAATGGCAACTTCCCAGTAAATTACAAAAAAAACTAATATTACTCCTATTTTTAAATCCGGTGACCCCTTTCTTAGTAATAATTATAGGCCAATTTCTCTTACCTCAAATATTGCAAAAATATTTGAAAAAATTGTAAAAAAACAGATGTTCAAATTTATAAAAGAAAATAATATATTAAATTCACATCAATATGGTTTTAGAGAAAATTTGAGCACTCAAGATGCTATCGTAGACCTAACATCTGAAATATATAAATCCTTAGATAACAAAAAAAAATGTATTGGAATATTTGTCGACTTACGAAAAGCTTTTGACAGTATATCACATTCGAATCTTATCTCTAAACTAAAGAAAATTGGTATAACCAATAATGCCCTAACGTGGATCGAAAATTACCTATTTCATAGAGAGCAATTTGTCAAATTAAATGGTTTTCTCAGCGATTCTCAAATCAGTAAATTTGGAATCCCGCAGGGAACAGTATTGGGACCAATTCTCTTTATCATTAATGTAATGATATTTTTAAACTCACCATTAAATCCAAAATAATATCTTACGCTGATGACACAGCAATTTTAGCTGAGGGATCAACGTGGAATGAAACTCAGAGAACGGCGGAATCAGATATAAATTTAATTAAAAAATGGTTTGATCAAAATTTACTATCTCTAAATACAGATAAAACTTTTGTAATTCCTTTCACTCTGACTAAAAAGGCTACCCCTGAAAATCTAAATATATGTATACACTCATATAATTGTAATTCAAATTCATATATATGTAAACCTGATTGCTCTGTACTCACTATTAAAACCAATGTTAAATACCTTGGGGTAACTATAGACAGTAACATAAAGTGGAAGATGCAAATCAGCACAACAGTTGAGAGACTAAGAAAATTAGTGTACATTTTTATTAGAATTCGAAACATTTTAAATATTAGTATGTTAAGAACTATTTACTTTTCCTTAATCCAATCAGTGCTACAGTATGGAATTGTCGGTTGGGGCGGTGCATTCAAAACTTCTCTTTTACCATTGGAAATCATTCAAAAATTAATTATAAAAATAATTTTAAAAAAGCCATATGATTACCCCACTATCAAATTATTTCAAGATTTTAAAGTACCTTCACTTCATGTTAGTTATAAAAAAATTACAATTCTACAAATACACAAAGATTGCTTCAATAATGAGAGCTTCACTCCTTTTTCAAGCAGCATTAGAACAAATATCCTGGGCTCTATGACTGTCCCGCGTTGTAACACCACCACAGCTCAACAATACTATAAATATATTGGAGTTAAGTGGTTTAACCAATTACCAGTTAATTTAAGATTGGAAACAAATTATAAAAAATTCAAAAAATCAATTAAAGCTCTTTATGTATAACTTATCACAATCACTACATCTTTTAATATTTTATTTATAAACACAATTGTAATATCTGATATCCTCTTTCTTTCTTTAATTTTCACCTTTCTTTTTTATATCCTCTTCATTCTGCTTATGTTTTATATATTATATAAAATTATAGATGCATATTATTATATATACGATTTTTTTTTTGTATACTGTTAATTATCCATCAATTGATCTATATGTATATAAAAAAAAATTATATATTATTTAAACTTATATAAAAATTAATATCTACATTCGTTGTCTCCGCCTTTTTGACACGAGCTTTGCTAAAAAAAAAGGTGTAAGACGTATTAAATAATGTTTATTTTTTTTTCAAAAAACTTTATTTATACACAAAAACATGAAATTTTTGTAAAATTTATTAAATAAAAAAAAATTAAAAAATTAAAAAACTACGAGTTTATCTTTTTCTTATAAAAATAGGGTTCCGCCTAGAAAAGTACGATCTTAAACAGAAATTCATTTTTATTGGCGTTTTCAAAATTGGAACTGATTTATCAAGAATTCATATCATAGAGGTATGCACGAAATGTGAATATTTAAGGTTCCGTGACAACTCAGAATCATGCAATTTCAACACCCTTTTGAAAAGTCATTAAAAATATTGAAAAATAATAATAATAGCCCATAACCTAACCTAATTAACCAATTTTGAACACATTTTTTTCATTACTTTTAATAACTTTTTAAAGGAGTTGTAAAAGTTACATGATTCTGAGTTGTCTGGTCACCATAATTAATGATTTTAATTTTCGCTACTGCCGTGAGTTTTATATCCGTGAACACATTTTATTATGTCTATTATTTTTCTACCTAATATATTCGGCAGTAACATGACAGGACACCTGCGTGTGTTTACATTTTAAACCATTAAAGCCTTCGCAAAAACTCGTGTGTTATTTATTCAAAAAAAAAATTTTCACTATATCACTGTATGCCTTGAAACGTGGGTCATATAGACACTTAATATCTGGGGCCGAAACTAATTCCTTTGGCGGTACTTAGTTAGACATTACATAGTTTTGAAATGATATAAAATGTGCTTCTTCTACCGGGATGCCATTTATCTAGTTCCAATCCCACTCTAATCACTACCTTGCTGGAAAGGTATTTTAAATTTGGAATAATGGCATGAAAAACGGTGAAAATTCGAGTGTACATGTTTTGAAAACAGAAGAAGTCCTTGAATTGTCCTTTTTCTGCCGGTATTTCGTTGGATGATGCTCCGAGGATCTAGCGTCATTGACCCCCTCGGCACCGGTGCACAGTCAGGAAACACGCCAAACAATCGCCCAACGTATGTACACTGTTGACATTTGTCACATGAGAGCGGGTCGTTTCTACAACTCGTTCTTGAGATCAACAGCTCGGCTGTGGGATGATTTTCCGGTCTCTGTGTTTCCTCCTCCCTTCAACATGGGTCTCTTCAAGATCCATGTTCACTTCTTCCTCTTCTCAAAAAGACCCTCCACACAACATCTTCAACTCCTGAGGAAAATTATTCTCCTTCCTGTTTGAGTTAATGTAAAAAAAGAGAAGATCAAGGCAATCTCGTTTTTTATTTAAAACGAAGGCTTTTTCCAACCTCAGAATTACACAATATCGTTTAGTTATGGTTATAATTATATTTAACTAGTGCACTTTGCCTATATACAGTGCTTTTTGCCTTTGATATACAGTGGTAAGTAATTTTTTTAACATTAGATCCACTTTGGGGATGCTGTTTGGAAGTTCTTTTTAGGGAAAGGACGGAAAGGAAGTTCTGGGAAGGAAAAGGGTATGAGGGGTGGGTAGGAACATGGGGGTCAGTGTGTCCAAAAGCGGCGGATGATTGAATCCATCCTTTCCACTGTGATGCAAGGCAATGTTCCGAGAGAGTACTGCTGGAGAGGTCAAAAGAACTCCCTCAATCAGTCTTTCAGTGATTGGTCATTCCTTTTTCCTTGCATCCCTTGCTTTTTCCTACACATATTATATTATCCAGCGAAACACCGCTTCGTTTCGTTTCCTTTAAAGTATTTACACTTATTTTTCAGTAGGTTTCTGAAGTTGTACTTCGTAAGCGGTTTTGGCTGCAACATATCGGATTATAGGCATTTGCATATATGAGCCTTTTTTTTGTCATCAATGCCATTTTCAGTCATTTTACTCTTCAAAAAGGAGCCAAACAAGTCAAAAATTCGAAACACAGAAATTCGTCGCATGTGTAATGTGTTTCAAGTAATGGTGTTTCAAACGGATATTATGATCTTTGAACACCAGGCCTCCCACCGGTTTGATGACTAATCTGAACAGCTAGGAACTTTCTAATTTTCCTCTTCCCAAAATCCATCTCTTCTTTACTCCCCTTAGCCTACATTTTTTTAACAACATACCTTAATTATTGGGAATGCCACAGTCCCAGCGGCTCCGGACTTTTGAGAGCATTTGGGGCTCTTCTTAGGCATTTGTATTATTTATTTCAGAAGATTATAATATATGATGACCTCCGTGGTTGAGTGGTTACCATCCTTGGCTACGAACTCGAAGATCTCGGTTTTTATATCCCGGCGTTCGCAATTAAATTCAAATTTTTATTTTTATTTTTATTTTTAACGTTTGTGAGTAAAACTTCATATTATAATATTTAATTAAATTAAGTCAATATTAGCGAAACTCTATCGAAAATCTGGAGACCAAAAATTCCGAAAAAGATATTGGCACCTCTGGGACTCGAACCCAGGACCCTCTGCTTACATGTACGTGTAACTGTATGTAAACGGTTGAGTTGAAGTATTTTTTGAATACCTCACTAGAAGAACCTGTGCTGAGGTGTTCGCATGTTTTAGATGATGTGTTATTTTGTAGTCATAAGTAAAAACACAGCATCATTATTGAGACTTTCAAGGTGGTTAGTATGGCGGCAGTGTGGTATATTATGAAAAGTTGCTTTAACCGTGTTTGGTGACCAGATTTGAATAGTCAGGTACTTCCCCACCTTCCTTTGTCCACCTCCTTCAACTCACCACTACCTTCAGCCTCACATCACACCGCAATTGCGATGCCATAATCTCACTGGCTCCAGGCGATTTGGAACAGTTGGAACTCTTTTGCGGTACTTACATAAATGAATCAAGTATACTTTTATTATTAAGTGTGAGTTGTTATTGAGTAGAAACAAAATTGATAGAGACACCTGTGTAAAATACCACCTTGTATTTTAGGTGGTTAAGAAACATTTTTTATAAAATCATAAACGCAAAAAAATTAAGACTATATTTTTTTGTCACAACAGTACTGACTATCCGGAACTAATAAATGCTGGATATTTATTACCTGTTCAATGGAACTATGCCAGATTAAAATATTTTGGATCGTTAAGACCCTGGATGAAGATGTGAAAAAAGCGTGGAAACTATTATCAAAATCCGTAAGAAACTCTGAAACTTTCCATATTCCAGTTCCAGAGTGAAAGATACTCTCAATATCGCCCTGGTGTAAGGCCACCATTCAGAATTGAAAAGTTGCTTGAAATTACTTTAGCCATGTTTGGTGGAGATCTGAATAGACCGATACTTTCCCACCTTCCTCTTCACCATATCCTTCCCCTCATCACTAGCTTCAATCTCACAACATACCCCAATTGGGGAAAGCCGCAATCTCACTGGTTCTAGGTGGTTGGAAGCAGTTGGGACTCTTGAACGGAATTCACATAATTTTTTTTTTACTTAGCCTTCTCCCAACCTGTTGTATGAATGTGTCTACTGTATAACATTCACTGTAGTATCAAGATTCCAAGCATATTTAGCGACAGCCCCCTGCAGTCAGAAGTTTACGAGAAATTTCTCGAAACTCTTGTCTTCACTTGACCTAAACTTTTTTTCCTCTTATTTTCATTGTTGTTATTTTATATACCTACACTTACTAACTGAACTTTACCCAAAGTTTTCGAAATCGGGTAAAAATAATAATTTTCCTCTTATTTTGAACGTCAAGTTTCATCAATCAAAAATCCAAGATAATTTTTGATATTCATATAGTCACATCAAAAGCCTCGAAAATGTTAGGATTCATTCTTAGAACATGTAAAAAATTCAATAACTTTAGAATTATGTAAATCCTATATTTTTCTTATGTCCGCAACTTACTAGAATACGCGTCACAAGTTTGGAACCCGCAATTCAAATCATATGTGGAAAATCTAGAACGTTCTCAAAATCGTTTTCTACGATACTTAGATTTCCGCAGCTATCATCCACACCTAAGTCACCAAGATTCAGCCGCGTACTTCAATAAACTATCATTAGAAGTTCGAAGAAGCTCGGCCGATGTATTCTTTCTTCAAAAAATAGCCAGATCAGTTGTAGATTGCCCAGAACTCTTAGAACGAATACAGATACGAGTTCCTAACAGACGAACCAGATCAGACAAGGTTCTTAGCCCCCTCGGTGCAACACTAATTCTAAGCATAACTCTTTCATCTATCGTGCATCCAACACTTTCAACACACACTATACACAATTTGACATTTTTAACTCTGCACCACACCCCTTAAAATCACACAGACGTTCTCTTGATACTCTACAATAACAATAACTATAGATACCCTCTAATACAACCACCACTCAATGAACTTCCTTTTTATCTCTTTTAATTTTTTGTCAAGCATATATTTATTACTGTACCTCAACTTAACCGATCCCCCCCCCCCATCCTACCCCTTCCCTATTCCCACCTAAATAACTCGTCTCTTGAAATGTAATTTTTCATTAGTAAATATCTCTGGAATTACTACACTTGTATACAATACCCATGTGGAAACCTGTAAATGGTTCAATTATTGTGACTCAATTACTTTATGCTCTGTTATTAATGTAAACTGTTGGTCTCCTAAATAAAATATAATAAAATAAAAATAAAATAAAATAAATCTGGTTTATGGGGTAAGAAAAACAGCGGGGATGGTTTTTCGCAATCTCATTAAATCTTCCATATGTTTTATAGGATAAGTACGTCAATGTCATATATCTCGGAATAAAAAACAGACGATTTGCATAAAAATCAAATCTGCATGGTTTTACGTGCAGTTTTCGTCACAGTTAAGCTGTACTTATTTTACTAAAGAGCATAAATCTCTTACATACCCCTTTCGCTAAAACAACTTTGGCACTTAATGCACTTCCACTGGTCATTAGACAGAACACAACTTATTTTAAATATGAATCAGATTTAAAAATATGGTTTTAGCAATAAACAGGAATGAAAACAAATGTGGGAATATTTTTCATCGATTTATTTCGCTTTGCTTTCATCAAAAGATACAGGTGTAGGTAGTAAGAGATTAAAATACATATTATGTATAAAAAGATAATAAACAAATAAGAGGAAGATAAAATAAAAATATAAATGATTAAAAAAAATCAGAAGCAGTGAAATGTGAAGAGAAAATGATAATAATATACAATATTCTACAGAATATTTACAATCTGAGCATTTCTACTCTCTAAAACTAAGGCGTAAGATCAGTCAACACAGGTCAGGTGGTATAGGGTGGATTTAGGCGGTGACAATGGGGGCGTAGGGATTACCAGTGGCCATGACCGGCACCATAATGATGACCTCCATGGGCGGCAGCAGCTACGGCAGCGAGGTGGGCGGCTTTAGCGTGGGCGACCTCAGGGGTATCAGCCAGGTAGTGTCCTCCGTGAGCGAGGGGTGCTCCAGCCCAGAGTCCAGGGCCTCCCCAAGCTCCGTGACCAGCATGACCACCATGACCGGCAGCGGCGACAGCGGCGAAGTGAGCAGCCTTAGCGTGAGCCACCTCGGGGGTGTCTACAACACGTCCGTCATGACCGAGAGGAGCAGCTCCATGAGCCCAGGCTCCGGCGTAGTGACCTCCCCATGCTCCGTGATCGCCAGCCCATGCTCCATGATCTCCAGCCCATGCTCCGTCCCATGCTCCATGGTCGCCAGCCCACGCTCCATGGTCCCACTGTCCATGATCCTGGCTCTCTGCCAGACCTTCTCCCTTCCATTGACCATCTTCATGTCCAGCCCAGCCGTTGGCAGAGACCAAGGCGGCCATGCACAAGAAAGTTGCGACGAACTGTAAATAATAAAAAAAGGAATTGTCAAAATAAAGTAATTAAATTCCTTGAACGTTCTGAACGAATCTAGACGAAACAAAAGGATTGGAGTATATTATGTTGGAAGATTGGAGCTACTCTGCACAAAAAGTGAGTAGGTTGGGAAAGATCCTCACACCTGCAGGCGTAAAATAAACAAGAACACCAGAAATAGCGCATAAGCATAACCCTCTGAACGGCTTAAATAAAATACAAAAATTGAGTTTTATGTTCCCGTCAACTTCACAAGATCGCGCAGGCACTGGACTATTGACTACAGACTGGACTACAGAACTAACCTGCCATTGGTAATGAAAAAATGATTCCACTAATTATTAACTTGTCTCCTAATACCCGAAACTCAAAAAAAAAACCTATTATTTTTGAGGCTTCAGATTTTATGTCCGGGTTAAATTGTTCCCGCAGAAAAAACTTCACGCACTTTTCCACATATGATCACCTAGTCAATCCACGTTATGCACTTGCACTGTGTATATAAGTATAATAAATACAAAATAATACAAGAACAACATGTCAAAGAGACCAAATGGGAAAATAATTCGCCGGCTCAAGATATTTTCATATCAGAGGGCTCGGCTCGGTGGAACTCTTAATTGGACCTATTAATCCTACTGATCCCTCAATATAAATATTTTAAAAATCTTTTGTAATACTTACATGTATTTAAAGTTACTGATTATTGCATCTTTATTCATAAATTCTTTGACAAATCTAATATGCCTAAATTTTGAATGGAAGAGCTAGGCTAGGCCATTTCGGCTACAGGCATTATGCCAGTAGCCGAAATAACAAATGGTAATATTTTTATAGTCTGAGAATGCCAAATTCTTTTAATCTCATTTCCTAAATCTGTATATTTTATTTATTACATTATTATTTTTATTTTAATAATGCGTGTTTAATGCAATGCGTGTTTGGTTAAATTTTCCGATAATTTAGATTTAAAAACATAAATTAATAAATTAAAATGAACGTTCAGTTATTTTATCAGCTCCTTACACAAGGCCGTGAGGAAATAATATCCCTCAACACTTATATCCCCTTTAAGTATACCGTGTGGAGAGTCTTTATAAAAAGGAAACAAAAGGAAGTTCTGGCATGGAAAAAGCTACGAGGATCAAAGTGTCCAGGGGTGACGGACATATGAATCCATCCCTCTGGATGACCAGCTAGAGAGGTTTCTCACAAACAATCTCTCTCGATGTGCAAATGCATTCGCCGCCAAGGCCTAGACAAACCTCACCCCGTGAACTCGGGCACCCCTGCTAAGTCACCAAACGTAGCGAACCACTCGGGATGATCTAAGGCAGGGGTGTTGGTTATGCAATAAATGGTTCCCAGGTACCCATAACTGCCTCCCAGTTTAAGAGATCCTTATAGATTTGAAAGGAAGGGAAAAAAATTGTGGTCTTACATAATATAATTTGAGAAATAAAAATCATTCAAACCAAATTTATTTGCGCACAACGGGATTCGAATCCGCGACCTTCGGATTGCTGGACGAGAGCCTACGATTATTAATTAACGAACCAAGTTAATATTAATATATACTAGCTGACCCGGCAACGCGTATCTGTGGCTAATAAAACACAACGTCGTAGAATGGGTATAGTAAGCTATCCGTAAAAGATAGATATATGCCTTCGTGGACTTTTTTGTAGATCTATAAAAGAAGAATATCCCACCATGCAATATTTTGTTATATCCCAAAAGGATTAGGCAGCGTTGTCGATGAAAGCTACCAGGCGGCTTGACTTTTTCCGACACTTCTAACAATTATCGTTATGTTTCAACCAATTTACACAAGTCCTTGACAAATTACATACCTAAACCTTCCTCACGAAACACTCTATCTATTGGTGTAAACCGCATGAAAATCCGTTCAGTATTTTTCGATTTTATCGCGAACAGACAGACAGACGATGCGGGGGACTTTAATTTATAATACGTATTAAAACAACGATAAAAAAGTTAAAGGCTGATAGAGATATTGAAACAAGAGTAAATGCAGGTAACTCCATTAATGGAGGACTGAATGCCGTTGGCACTAATAAAAAACTGTCAAAAGAAGCGAAGCTAGCAGTCCACAATGGAGTCCTGGTACCTACCCTTGTGTATGGCAGTGAGGCATGAAACTAGCAGAGGAAGGATGAAAGTAAACTGAATGCTGTTGAAATGAGATCCCTGAGGCGAATGTGTGATAAAACCATGTATAATCGTGAGAGAAATGTGGATAACCGCAAAGAATGTAAGGCTGATGTAAGCATAATGAGTAAGATTAAGAAAGGGACTCTCAGATGGTTTGGGCATGTAGAGCGAATGAAAGAAGAAAATAGTGTGAGAAGAATATATGACGCAAATGTGAACGGAAGAAGAAGTCGGGGACGCCCGAGGAAGACATGGCGCGATCAAGTTAATCAGAGACTTGAGTCGGGCCATGTCAAAAGTCAGAATAATAGAACAGAATGTATGAGACGATGTATGAACGTGATTGAGTTAAAGACCGTGTGCCAAGACCGAGTTGTTTGGCGGTCCGTCCTCTCTGCTTACCCCTACGGGGAAACGACGTGATGTTTAGTTAGTTAGTTAAAACAACGATTTTTAATCAATTGATTGACAGTTCACGCTCAAAGTTGACTCTTTTACCATATATAATCTATCATACTCGATTCACATGTTACATTAATGTTATTATTTTATAAGTTGACAGGTCATTAACTCCGAACCAAATCCACTTTTTCATGGCTGACTGCTTTCTCTGCTATGTTGTTATTGTTGAAGTGATAATGTGACAACATAATAACAAAATGCAGGTTACACATAAACAGGTTTGTTAACAACAATGCATAATAACAATATCACATAATTTCTTATCGGATTATAAGTGGATTAAGTGTAACACGAATTTAGAATAATGAGTCACGATATATTTATGTAGGCAATGCACATTATAAATTTACATAAAGCGTGAATATTCGTTGGAAATTTTGTAAACCATATTTCGTTATTATTTGATATAAAATAACTTCACATGTTTTAAAACATTATTTGATAATGTTGTAGGCCGCACTGGGGGATTTACTTGTGCTCAGACCACCAATTTATAAAATCTAAGATTAAAAAAACCAAGTGTGCAATTCACACGTGGTAGAAGTGAAACCTTCATAAAACTAAAGTAGGCAAGAGTGGGGAGGCTACGAAGCACCGCACAAAGAGGGAACCGAGAATACTATCTCTTTCTCTCGCAGGCTAAATTCTACAGATGTACGTGTTTGTCTCTTTTTAGTGTCGCTATTTTTCGTTTCATTGCATTTTAAATCACAATGGTGTGAAAGAAATTTTCACCTCAAAAATCAGAGTGCAACTCACACGCGGTAGAGTGAAACTTTCAGACAACTGAAGTATCTAGACAAGAAGAGAGACCATAAAGCACCCTCACAAAGGGGAGACCGTTAGGCTACGAAGCACCGCACAAAGAGGAGACCGATTATACTATCCCATTCTCTCGCAGGCTAAATCATACAGATGTTTGTTTTTTTGGTTTCAAATGGTCTAAAAGAAGAAGATGGAGAGATATGTAATTACGAATGTTAGAGGAGCGCGCTAGTATTTAAAGCGATCGATGTGAAAATTGTGAAAATGTTTAAGATAACACAACTCGTTTAAAACAGAGCAAAAATATCGTGAAAGGAATCTTAAGTATCATTTAAAGAAACATTGTGAATATTTAATAACTTTTTAAATATTCACAATGTTTCTTTAGATTGTTTTCTATTGAGGGAATTTTATATAATTTGCAAAATCAATAGAAATTCGGGTAGCGGCGCCTTAAGTATTGTTTTTTATGTATAATACTGCGAACATAATTTTTGTGATGTTTAAATGTAAGGACCATCTGGTAATATGAAATTTAAAAAAATATTTGTATTTTTGTTTGTTTTATGTAAATCAACATAACACAAGTAACTGCTTCCAACTATCCTGAACCGGTAGAACTATTACATCCCCATTTGAGGTATGTTATAAGACTGAACGGAGTGAGTAGAAGAAGGAGACGAAAAACGAAGGTTGGGAAGTCCCTGGCTATTCAGATCTGGTCACCAAAAACGACTAAAGTCATGTCAAGCAACGTTTCAATTTTGAATGGTGGTCTTACACCAGGGCGATATTGAAACTACGTATCACTTAGGTCACGATTGAATTAATTAAAATACATAATATGTCAATGTTAAGGTGTAATTGTGAATTACCGCGTAAGTATTTTTCCAAGAGAAAATATGACAATTTAAATAATTATTTATTTTGTAGGCACCTACCGCAAACTTGACTTGTCAACTTGTCAATGAAAACAGCTTTTCTAAAGGGATATAGGTAATTACAGTTACCCGGTTATAAATAGTTTTTAGAGATAAATGCGAAAATGACTATAAATTTAATCTCTTTTGCTAATCTAACTGAAGCAACAATTATTTTGCCGTCCAAATGTACTTGTTGTAAACCTTTCAGGTTTCGTTAGTATTGAACGTTTTCTTACCTCAATTTATTTAAATAAGGTAATGTGAGTTGGGCTATTTGAATTTATGGGTTAGTTTTCAGAAATTATAATTTAACCAGAGCGAACCGTGAAAAATCATGGAATATTACAATATCTATGTATACATTATTGAACGTATATATAAAATTCTAGCTAACCCGGACACGCGTTGTTGTGGCTAACGAAATACAACGCCATCTACTGGATGTTTACCCAACCATTATAACCACCGCCATCTGTTAATTTGCATACAAATCAAATCGACATCGTCCGCTTGCCAGCTCGCTCTCCACCACATTCAGACATTCTCCTTTATATTTCAACCAATTTACACGAAACCTTGTCAAATTATATACCTAAACCTTTCTCATGAAGCAGTCTATCTATTGGTGAAAACCGCATAAAAAACCGTTCAATAGTTTTTGAGTAGTTTTTTTGAGTTAACAGACAGACAGGCAGACAGACTCGGCGGAGGACTTTAAATTATAATATGTAGAGATGTAGTGATTTGCCTTAGGACGGCTTTCAAAAACATATATAGTAAATTTTATTTATTTTATATTATAATACTTCATGAAGCGCTGACCCTTGAAAAATCCCTAAATCTGGCTTTACTTTTTTATGTGAATACCGCACAAGAGTCCCAACTGCTCTCAACCCCCTGAAGCCAGTGAGACTACGGTATGCCCAATCGGGGTATGTTGTGAGGGTGATGTTAGTGAGAAGGGGAAAATTAAATTAAATAGTGAATTGGGTGGAAAATTCCCTAGGCCGTTTTAAGAATGTCGGCGACCGAAGTGGCTCAGTGGTAGGAGTCTTCTGTAAATCAGGAAAGTAGGCGTTGTGGATATCAAAGTACGCGTATCAACACGCACAAACTGAATGGCACCATTAAAAATTGAGCAGTAAGCTTTTAGCCCCCTTTTTGCGAGATAAGGCTTTATTGGTTTTCCAAAAAAGGCGAAATGAAATACTGAACGCTTTTAGCCGGGCGACTGAAGCGTTTCAGTAGCAAGTGTACTGAATTAAGCAGTTAGCTCACTGGTCATTTTAATAGTGTTGACGACCAAAGTGGCTCAGTGGTAGGAGTCTTCTTTGGATAAGGAAAGTAGGCATTATGGGAATCAAATTACGCGTATCAACCTAACGTCTCCATCACTGTCAGTAAAATGTAACTTTAGTTTAACTAACGACGGTCACCAACGAGGCTCAGTTTTATATCCCATATGTCAAACAATTAGGAAATGATCGTGAGAGTTTTAATATCCTATTTTTTAATGCAAAACAATCTTTCCCGAGTTACAGATAACCTGACAATATTTGTAAAACGCCTGCTACTGTCATTAAAAGCGGAATATGTTTGTTTGCGGAATAATGTAAGACTTAACAATCCAGGTCTGGATTAAATCATTTAGGAACCTAGTCATCGTGGATTCAATTTGGATAGCTAAATCCTCAATCATTGCACAAGCAACAAGATGGCCTATTTCTTCACGGAAACAAGTAAATAAATGCCGAAATATTGAAAATTATTTGACACCCGTAACATTAATACCAAATAGATTTGATTACAATGCAGGTATGTAAGTAAACGTTGAAATGTACAAAGGAACGATTTGAAAACGGTTTTTGGAGAAATATTGATTTTGGAAATAAATGTTGTGGAGCGACTATTAAATTCTATATTAAAAACTCGATTTAATGGCAAAATACCCGAATTACTTGAATTTTTAGACGCTCTAGAACCATGTAAGTTCTTTCACTACCTATTGCATTAGACGCCTTGTTTCTGAATCTATATGACCGAAGTTCTTACGGGAAGTAGGTGCGTTTAAAATGAAGGCTGCTTCGTTTATCGGTGATATTTGAGATAAGGGTGGTGATAAATAACTTATTTTAAAGAAGTTATCAGAATAAATGTTGTATAAACGTGTTTTGGTGAAAATAATAAGATAGAATCATTTAAAATAAAGCTGAAATTGTATGTAAGAGTGTCACAAATAGGGTTAAAACAATATTATATTAGAAAAAGAATTTTGCAATGGATGAGCAAGGGATAGTTTTAGAGTAAATTGAACTGTATTGGCTGTCTATCCCGTTATTTTTAGGTTAGAATTGTTTCGTAGGTTAGATAAGGTAGATCGTTTTATTTGTTAGATTTAAATATTAAAATTTATAAAACATGAGGTTCATTTTGATAGAAATGTTGCTTGACTAATGGAAACTACTGAACAATTATAACTTTGATTGTCGGTCTATCCCGTTATTCTTGACGATTTTTTAGGTTAGGTTTGTTTCGTGGGTTAGGTGAGGAAGATTTTTTTGTTTGATAAAAATGAATATTAAAATTTACAAACCATGGTGTTCATTTTGTTAGAATAGTTTGTTTGACTGTATGGAAAATGAGTGATAATACTGAAGAATTATAACTTTGATTGGCGGTCTATCCCGTTATTCTTGTGAAGTTTTTAGGTTAGGTGAGGTAGATCGTTTTGTTTGTTAGATATAAATAAAATTTACAAACCATGGAGTTCATTTTGTGAGAATAGTTGCTTGACTGTTGAAACTGAGTGAAACTACTAAACAAAGCCTTTTCTGCGGAAAACTGCTTCTGTACTTCCCATAGGCCGAGCAAACTGTTTTATACTTTGTTCCAAGGACCAAGTTGTTTACCCGAGGGAGGGGCGATCCGGTCAGATAACCTGATAAAAACAACTTGGACATAATTTAATAACACCATTATCAAAGGTAGTTGTAGAACCTATTCAAATTTGTCGCCCACAAAGAGAATGGGAATTGTTACACGTCTTATGGTGACGTTATTCCACACGATGGATAGTTTGTAAACGCAAATGCAAATGTAATTATTTTTCAAGGTGATAAAAATGTAAACACACTTTATTTCCGGTGTTTTGAAAAGCGTGTGCATTGATCATAATATTATTATATATTATTTGTTTATTTTGTCACATATTGCAAAACAAACAGCGTGATACGATGTTAGTACTAAATACTGTGATAAGCTTTTCGGAGTCTCTGTTAACGAATTATTACCACGTCAAGAAGAAGATCGATTTAATTTTTTCGAAGAACAGTTCTTGTAGAGGTAGATCTTCTTCTATGACTTCCTTAATGAATTCCAATTTGGAAGGCGGATGTGGATGCCACCACTTTGTGGCACCACTGCTAAATCACCAAAGTGGTTTGCTACTTTGGTGATTTAGCAGTGGTGCCCGAGTCGATAAGGTTAGGTTTTGGCGTTTTGCGTTTGTCCGCTTCCTGCGTGGTAGGCCCGATTTGGAGAGACTGGCTGAGGAAGACCTTTTGACCTCTCTACGTCTCTTTTGGTCTCTAGCCCGTTTAATCACAGGAGACCATATTTGTCCCAACGCACATAGGCCTCCTATAAAACGCTGTAACTCCCTTTCTATCGTAGTTAGAAATATGTTCTAATCGGTGTTTGAAAGGAAAAACACCACGTTTTATATTCCAATCTAAAAAATAGCCACCAAAAAAGTAAAATGTACACTTTTCAGTACACAAAGTTTAGAATCGCAAATTGAAAAAAAAATTAAACACCGGAAATTCTTTATAAATTATGTTTACATGGAACAACAAAAAGTGAGGTTACAATATGTGTTTGTCGTACATTTGTCTAATAAAATTTGTACGTGTTTTTTTTTTTATTATTATCAGTAACTTTAGTTAGAAAAAACGTAGTTAGAAAAGGCGAGCCATTTTGAAAATTTTTTTTATGTTTGTACGCAAATTTTTTAGGATAAATAAATAAAAAAAATATTTATTTCGAATTTTATAATTTGAAAGCGTATTTCACCACCTTTCTAAAACAGTTTTTGGTTTTTGAATGAACTCAGAAATATTCCAAATATTTGCATTTTATTGTAAAGTGAAAATATTTTGACCATTTGAAAAAATGCCCTATTTTTGAAGGGCTAGCCGGACCTCCCCTTGTGCCGCAGTGGGAGGAATGGATTTATACGTTGGTCCTTGACGCTGGCCCTCAGATTTGTACCTACCCCTTAAAGCTTTTTCCTTTCCAGTATTATCTATCATTCCCTTAATAGATCCTCCACACAATATCCCCAATCCACCACACAATATAGGCCCTGAGGGAAATTGTTTTCTGAGCTGTAAAAAAAAAATTAATTGTATTCAAATTTCTTTGTTAACGCCACTTTATTAAATAAAAAAAACATACATTTTTCAAGAACAATGTTCTCTTTGTCAGGATGTCATAATATACTAAAGTTAAACATAGGTTATCATTGGGAAAGGGTTAGCGGGTGGGGAGAGAGGAAAACCCAAATCGGCAGAAGAATTGATGAAGGGGTAAGAGTGGGAGGAGTTAATTAAGTAATAACGTAGTCGTCAGATGGTGAAATGGTCAAATGGGAAACATGAAGATTTTGTTGCTAAGAAAAGGATGTAAGATTGATTTGTTTGCGACGATTGGAAAGCCTGAAAAAGACAATTTTCCGAAATTAAACAAAAAAAAAAACAAAATGCATAATTGGTTTAGAGTAGATTAAATTGTATTCACCACTGTCAAAATTGTGTTTTTTAGAGAGTATTTGGCAGTTTGATAATATGTCCTTTAAACGGGACTTGTAGCGCAAAATATTAAAACATTATATTTGTCTTAAGGAGGAGCACTACGAAGTAATGCAAAATCATCTGCTTTTGGTTTGAAAAGTTGATCACTTAGAAATACTTTAGATGTGTCTTGGTCTTTGAAATAATGGAGAGCTTTTTATAAACCCAGAAAAACATAAAGTATCATACCTATAAAAACTGCCTAAATATTCAAAATCTCATATTTGCGAACCAATTTTTGGTTGTGGTTACATTAGCCCAGTCAAGATGTACATCCGTGCTTGCAAAAGGTCCGGTCATTCTGAATTTTTTATATGTTGTTAGGACTTAAACAAGTAATAAAAAAAAATTTTTGCAACTTCGAAAGTGCTGTGCGAGCGGCGGTGGACCCAAAAAACCAAGAAATTTTCGGATTTTTTTCAGTTTTTGCTCAATATCTCAGTGAAGAAAGAGTCTGACCGGTATAGTTAGTATACATACTTTTAAAGTAGACTAAATTTTCTACAATTTGAGATCAAAGCGAGCTATATGCAGCCACTGGTTTCCAAGATACAGTTCTTCGAAAATAGGCCATTTTTTCCAAAAAGTGAAATTTTTTCGAAATGGTCACTTATTTTGTAAAATATTTTCTAAAACACGTATCCCACGTCAAATATTATATGAAATAAAATTGTAGTAAATTTAATTAGCTTTCATTTAAAACTATATTGATATCTGTAGACCTAACGGTTCTCTCAAGAACGCCAGATAACCAAAAACAGTCATAGGTTGGTTTTGGGGGGAAATGCAAATAAACTGTCCTCACGTCTTTTTATAGTTTTATTGTGCTGTGAAGTAAATCCATTAGTCGTTGTGGGTTTATCCTAAGGTAATAATATAATTACGACCATTTCAAATTTTAAGTACCCATTAGTTACTATACCCATGAGTCATCATATATCATTCATCAACATCACAGTTGTGTTAACAATTATTATAAGCAATAATTATCAGCCTGAAACACTCATCCACATTGAAAAATCTTCCGAGAAAAGATACATGACGCCAACGGGACTTGAACCCGTGTCCTCTCGATTGCCGGTCGAATGCTCTGACCACTGAGCTATTGCGGCTTATCTCTTACCCGCCAAATGATTCAATATATGCTAGTGTTTCATTCAACAATTACTGCTTATTATATTTTTTCCACCTGAAAACAACCAACTTTATTTTTTGGTTCAAGTCCCGTTGGCGTCATGTATCTTTTCTCGGAAGATTTTTCAATGTGGATGAGTGTTTCAGGCTGATAATTATTGCTTATAATAATTGTTACCCTTTGTGCTATGCATAAAAAATCTTGTCTTAAAAACGTTAGTTTTACAATTAAAAATAATAATCACAGTTGTGGGTCCAATACTTTCGTATGACCACTTTGATAAAAACTATTCATCCAGGCAGAGCGTGCTGGCGATTGGAACCTTCATTTGTACACTGTGCATGAGATGCTCCCTTTTTTCCACGCAGCTGGACATTTTTTGTATGCTAAGAGCGCACACCTCTACCTTCAGGATATGATGGCTCTACAAGATCGGATGGATAAAAGTGAATACGACATGTTCACAAAAGGATCCTTCACCATTCGCCGGTCTGACAAGTTT
Organism: Limnephilus marmoratus; assembly: GCA_917880885.1. Lineage (NCBI taxonomy): Eukaryota > Metazoa > Arthropoda > Insecta > Trichoptera > Limnephilidae > Limnephilus > Limnephilus marmoratus. Next base: position 3,859,251 of record OU862927.1, on the reverse strand, counting down.
TGGTCTGGGTTGTGGTCAGACCTAACAATTGAGCAGAAGCTGATGCGATCCATGAAAACCTACTGTGGGTTGACCCAAGGAAGGGGAATCTCCGACAGTGTTCTGGAAAGGTGGACAACAGGAATGGTGTTTATGTTGAACATTTGTGAAGAACTGGAAAGTTTTTGCAGCATCTCATGTCCTACTGGAGAGCAGCATGTAGACTAGGGTGGAACACTTTTGTATGAAAAAATTTTTTTTTTCGAATTTCGAATTGGAATACCAGGTAAAAGTTGCTTTATGTAATTGTAAATAACACTCCTTAATTTGGAAGTTCTAGCTCGACAGCTTGAGCCCCCGCCATAGACTTGAAATTTTATTTTTTAAGTTTTTATAGACGTTTTGTATTTTCCACCCTATTAACAAAATAATAAGTAAATATAATATTTTATGCATTAAATGATAAAATAAAAGTAGATTTTAACTAATAAAATCATTTATTTTAAAAGTAAACACAGGTTCAGAAAGTTATGTAGGTATGAATAATATAATTTTTTATGACAAAAATCGTTTTTCGTCTGAAACCTTGGCTTGAGCTTTCGAGATGCTAATTTAGATTTTATGAATCCCTCTTATCTTGTCTTGTCGCATACACTTAGAGCTGCTTTTGTCACAACTTTTACAGATCTTTCCACAGCCTGGGTGTGGCAAGGCAGTCTCATAAACTCCTACACTGTATCTTCTCCATTTTCAATAAGATCTTGTAACTACTTATCGGAAATATTCATCAGTATTGGGGGTTTGTATATATTTTGTTTCCAGTCAATCATGTATATGTAAGAACGTGCATTTAAGTCCACTTTTGGCACCTCAAACATGCGCTGAACAGAATTTTTATTAACTTGACAAGCCTTTAAAATGCGTCTTGCAGCGAGTTCTCTAATGTGCTTACGTGAATCATACTCAACAACAAGTTTTCTGGATGAGCAAAGTAACTATTTCGAATTATAACAGGGTCCACTATCGCTAACAACTCGATGGACAAATATCTGGTGTTGTTAATGAGCTTCCATAAATGATTTGAACCATCTTTGCAGGATGAATGTGTTTTGATAGCAAACCAGTCAGGAGCGTATGATTTGCTAAAGTCACAAGATTTTGTTGTGGATTTTCCGTCGAAATATTCAAACGCAGTATGCGATTAGCTATTGTCAACCAGCGGGCATGGGATAGATTACCTGAGCTTCTCTGTAATAAATCAGGAGAGCAGGATCCATTTATGACAGCAGTAGTAATTTCTTGTAAATATTTCTGGTCTGTAGTGAGATCTGTGGATATTTGTGGAGGTAGTTCACCTTCTACCTTCTCAAAGTTGGCCAACGGCAGCGTCTCGCATATCTCTAATGCTTTATCAATTTGACCTGCAAATGATTTAGGTCCTGCAATAGGGCCATCCAAATAGGTAAACAAATGCCTCAATGGTAACTCATTGGCGTGTAAGAGACAAATTATCCATTGCAATGGTCGAGATAGTCTGTTTTCCAAAAGATGAATCACGCCTCTCACTTTCCCTGCATTTGTGTTTGTTCCATTACAGCCATCAACCATTAAACCCTCTAGTAATATCTTTTCAGTCGTTAAAAAGCTGTTGATAGTTCTTTCAATATTTCTTGCATTGTCCGATATTGGAACCACATACCCAACATAAATAGAACCTGGTTCTTTTATAATCGAAATATGTTCCTCTTGTACAATCACTCTAAACCTCTTCGATCCTTTTAAAACAGTTTTTGCCTGTTAGTGCGTTGGTCTTCTAAAAAATTTTGTTCCTCTTTTGGCACTTTTTCCCTCAAACAAGTACAGCTTACAAATTCTTTTCATTTACATGCAGCTATGTCAAAAAGCAATCTACTTTGTACTCTGAACTCTTCTAACTTTTCTTCCTTAAGTTTCTTCAAAGACTTTTCAAATTATAACACTTTGAGTGATAACTTTATAGTAACTGTAAGTGTGACAATTGGAATAGAAGATTTTATCCACAATTCTTCAATTTTCGTTCCAGCTATTTCGGCAATTTCCAAAAACGTAGGTTCTTTTGATGTGTTATTCCTTACTTTTAAGTTTTGTCGAACTCATTCATAGAATTTCATCACATTTTCATATGTTGATAGGATATTCACTTTCAAATCTGTATTTTAACCAAATTTCCATTTAACGTTTGTCTTGTAGAAGTCATGTTAAATCACTTAAAAAACGTTTATCAACAAGTACTCGTGAATATAATTGATGCGAGACCCTTCACCTTGAGATAATTATCGACACTAGTTTAAACAAAACTCTGCGTTTTGTAGATTGTCACCTGCCGCCCCCCGCTTCGACCCATAACACAATAATGAAATATTTGATTGCAACAGCTAGTTAACGATATTTAAATATGTTATTAAATAAAATAAACCTATTTTAATAAATTCTGTACTGTTTTGTAGGCCGCGCAAATAGCCCCAAAACTGTCGTTTTTGTAAATGTTCAATGTCTTGGCGGGGGCTTTTACCGTTGTCTGATATTTTTTATATTTTTAATTGAGATAATTGATGGCAATTGGCAACTTAATACAACTATTCCAAATACAAATTAGAAAAAAAAAATTTTCGTTCCGCCTTAATGTAGACATGAGACCTTCTCGAATCATCCGAGATAATAGTGATGTGGAAAACCTAAAAAAACTGGTTTGCTCTCCCCCCTCCATTTCCCAAAACTGACAGTTTGATTTCTATCAGTAGTGGTTTACTAGCAGGTCCTGAAATTAATTGCCTACACAGCCCAGAGAGTTGGAACGGAGGGAGTGATGAAGATTGTGGGGCAAATGTACGACAAGGTAGTAGTAAAGCGGAAAAATAAAGTTACCACGCTGGCATCGATCACCTCAACCGTTAAACTGCCGGACAAAAATAGAAGAGTGGCTGTGGATCCGCTCACAATTTTCCAGCAAGTGTGTATTACAAAGCAATCTGAACAGGATTTACAGGATGACTTCAAGTATGAGTTGGCCCCGTTCCCGAAGTCTCTGATCAATGAACAAGGGATGCGCAAGGGCACAAAATGTACTCTGTACTCTGCCTTCACTCCTCTTTCCAGCCACACGCCGATAGATGCCAGCACTCACGTCATTTTGGATGATGGCTACCCCTTGCACAAGGTCGTGTGGCAGCGGAAGAGTACAGTTCGAGCACTTTTGACGCGTTATACCACCCACGTCCGAAACCACTTTGGGAAGAACGTCTCCATCGTTTTTGACGGCTACCCCGAAGATGCTACCAAAAAAAACACCAAAACAGCGGAAAGACTCATTCCAGCTACGAATTGACGTTCGATGAATCCACAGTAATTGAAATTGCTCAAGAGCATGTATTGGGCAATGAGAACAATAAGAGACGCCTTATAACTCTTCTCTGTGACGCCTTTCAGGGAGGACGAGAGATCGTCATGATGGCGCTTTCAAAAAGAGCAGTAGCCGATCGGGTCGTCATAGTGGGAGAAGACGTCGACCTGCTCGTTCTTCTCAATGGTTTAGGTGCTGAAGAGACAAACGTCTATCTTCAGAAGAGCACCAAGGGTGAAGCTGGTTGCTGTCACTACTCTACGACCTCCTACAATCACCAGGGCTCCCGGTGATTACCAGGAACGGTACTATTCACCCACGCGTTTACCGGGTGCGATACCACCTCAGCACCGTTTGGCCAAGGAAAGGCCAAAATCACCACACTTGATGAGCAAGTGGAAGTCTTCCTTCGGCCAGACTCCACCCCACAAGCCATAAGTGAAGCAGGCATCAAGTGCTTTGTGGCTCTATATGGGGGTGACATCGCGAGGGATACTTTGGATTTCCTGGATATAAGACGTTTGTCACTTCAACAAGCATAAACCTCGCCCGTTTGCCACCGATGGAAGATGCCGCAGGCCACCATGCAGCAAGGTGCTACCTCCAAGTACAGAAGTGGCGAGGAATCAACTTGAATCCCACTGAATGGGGGTGGAAGCTGTCTTCTCAAGGACTCGCCCCCATCCCCACCACGATGGATCCCGCACCTCCTGCCCTTCTGCAAAAAATTTCATGTAAATGCAAGAAAGGATGCTCTGGGAGCTGGTCGTGCAGAAAGGCTGGGCTCCACTGCTCAGTCCTCTGTCAGTCATGCGATGGAAAATTGTGCAATAACGTCCCGGATGTGGAGCTGAAATGCTTGGACGATGAAGATGACCCGACTACAGACTGGGCGCCTCTCCCAGCGTCCATCACAGATATCGAGACACCTTCTTCGTGCGAGCCTAAGCCCGGGCCATCTAAGATAAAAAGAAAGATATGATTTGGCAACCAAGACACAATACCTACATGATTTATATTAGTTTTATTTTTTGTGTACATATAACTTGTCCTTACAATAGGTACCATGATGTTTGTACAGGCATTTTAGTATGTAGGTATATAAAACAATGTTTGAAGATGACGTTATTCCCGATAGATGTATTATCTTTTCCTTTTTTTCATCAAAAATGTGTTAACAATAACAAAAAAAAATTGTAACTGTTTGATAAATAAAACCATAAAAAGACGTGAGAACAGTTGTTTATTTGCATTTCCCCCCAAAACCCGCCTATGACTGTTTTTGGTCATCTGGCGTTCTTGAGAGAACCATTAAGTCTACAGATATCAATCTAGTTTTAAATGAAAGCTAATTAAATTTACTATAATTTTATTTGATATAATATTTGACGTGGGATACGTGTTTTAGAAAATATTTTACAAAATAAGTGACCATTTCGAAAAAATTTCACTTTTTGGAAAAAATGGCCTATTTTCGAAGAACTGTATCTTGAAAACCAATAGCTGTATATAGCTTGCTTTGGTCTCCAATTGTAGCAAATTTAGTCTACTTTAAAAGTATGTAAACTAACTATACCGGTCAGACCCTTCCTTCACTGAGATATTGAGCAAAAACCGAAAAAAATCCGAAAATTTCTTGGTTTTTTGGGTCCACCGCCCGTCGCACAGCACTTTCGAAGTTGCAAATTTTTTTTTTTATTACTGGTTTAGGTCCTAACAACATATAAAAAATTCAGAATGACCGAACCTTTTGCAAGCACAACCCCCTTTTCATGTTTAACTTGACTGGACTACATGGTATAATGTGACAAATTAAGTTTTTTAGAAACTCATCGCAAAACATTTAAATATTTATGCTTTAACGTAATACGTAATAAATAAATTTTAAAAAACTTTTTTGGCGACGTTTTTTTCTTGCGTAAATCAAAATAGGTGGCTGGTGTTAAACAGAAATTTAAACTTATCGTAATCTACATAATTGGTGTTATTGTTAGCGGTTCACCATTCATCCGTTTGTTTCGAAGGTTTCTATATATACTGGTGAGCTCTGGCGTTATGAAATTTGTATGAAAAGCTTATAATCTCGGGATAATGCAGTCATTATAGAGATAGTTCTCGGAAGGAGGGAAGGCGGGAAAGTGGAAGGCAGGGGAAAGCGGAAAGAGGGTATTAACGGGACGTTGAAGCGGGAGAGGGAAGGGTTAAGATAGAGAGTGAACGCGGGAGGGGAAGGGGAGGCAGAAGGGGAACGGGGATGAAAGAGAAAGGGCGCGCAAGGAGAAAAAAAATCTTTGTTTTTGTGGCATTGTAACGCATGCCGGGATCTCGCTAGTATTTTATAAAAAATAAAAAGTTACTACATAACTGTTGTTCATGGTTCAAAAATTTTACGATCCCATCATCAAACGGATTAACTATACAAAATAGATATGGTCGTACATAATGATGTAAGACACAACTAGGGATGCAACGATATATCGGAAAACCGATAAATATCGATATATCGACCCCTAAAAATATCGATATTTATCGACATCGATGATACGCCGATATCGATATATCAATATCGAAAAATTTTACGATCCCATCATCAAACGGATTAACTATACAAAATAGATATGGTCATACATAATGATGTAAGACACAACTAGGGATGCAACGATATATCGGAAAACCGATAAATATCGATATATCGACCCCTAAAAATATCGATAATTATTCGCATCGATGATACGCCGATATCGATATATCAATATCGAAAAATTTTACAATCCCATCATCAAACGGATTAACTATACAAAATAGATATGGTCGTACATAATGATGTAAGACACAACTAGGGATGCAACGATATCGGTTTATCGGTTTTCCGATATATATCGGAAAACCGATAAATATCGATATATCAACCCCTAAAAATATCGATATTTATCGACATCGATGATACGCCGATATCGATATATCAATATCGAAAAAAAAAACTTTTTTCAAAGGCAGAAGTCACTACAACTCAAAGCAGAAACCGGTTACAAGGAAGCAGACTGTCCAAGTTACTATTTAATACATAGTTAATTAATAAATAGTTACGATAGCTAGTACAAAATACTGAAATTAATGTATTTTTTAAATAAATTTATAAAAACAAACACATTTCATATACCTAACGAAATTTTGTGATTATTCACATAGGTTAGTATTAAAAATTATATCCATACATAATCGATAAATATTTGATGTAACTAAAACTACATTGAATTTCTATAAGCTTTGACAAAGAAAAAATATCGATATATCGGCCTAATAGACCGACATATCGATATATCAATATCAAGTTAATTCGATATATATCGATATTTTTAAAAACCTTGCATCTCTAGACACAACGTACGTATAATTCACATAAAAAAAAACCTGTTTTAGAATAATTTTATTATAACTAAGAGGAATGATCCCTGATACATTAAGACGTACTTAATCATCGCCGACGATCGTCTTTACCGTAATTTAAAACAGTTCATTGTATTTTAACGCCCTTGAACGTCCTTGACTTAATAACAACCTAATGGCATCTCCCTGTAATAAATTTAATTCATAAACATTCATCTCAAACAGGTTTTATATTCTCATCTTAATAAATACCTGTATTCATTTAATATACTCATCTATATTAACTGGAGAAGATCTGAGTCATTCAAAAGCTCGTTTCATCACAGAAGACCATATTTGTCCCAGCTCACACGAGTCTCTAGAAATCGTTGTGTCTCCCTTACTTTCATAGTTAGAAGAATTTTCTAAACGGTATTGGAAAGAGAAAACAACACGCTTTATATTCAAATCTAAAAGTTAACCACAAAATAATTAAAATTGACACTTTTATTAAAACGAAGATTCCAACCGCAATATGAAAACAAATGTGAAACTTGGGAATTTTTTATTAATTATTTTTACATGAAACGACAAGAAAGCGAATTTATGATAACGTTTATAATACATTAATCTAATAAAGTATACCTTCGTTTTTTTTCGTTATCAGTAATTTTAATTAGAATAAAGGTAAATGAGCCATTAAAAAAAAAAATTATGTTTGAATCCATATTTTTTTTATATTTCAAAAATCATATGCTTAGTTCGAATAATTAAATTTGAAAGCGTATTTTATCGCCTTTCAAAGGCAGTTTTTAGTTTTCGGATGCGTTCCCAAATATTCCATTTATTTGGATTTTATTGCAAAGCGGAAATATTTTTACCTGAAGCCCGAATTGTGAAGGGTTGAGATGAACGGCTGCGCGGCCTTTTCTATACATATAGATAGTTTTATGTGAGTCTCAACAGATGTCAGTAAAGTAATACTAAAGGAGAGTGTCAAATGACGCCGTTCGTGTCTAATACCCGAAGGTTTACGGAAATAGCCGATGAGCGCATTCAGTGCCGCCGAGTTTCCGTGCTTCAGAAATTACATCGTTCGGCTGGTCGCGGGAGATTGAGATTATCATTGGCTTCCCTCTTGGCCAACAATCAAAATTAATATCATTACCGTCTACTAAAAAATCCGAAATTTTTCATATTATTTTCCAAAAAACCAACTTCTCGCGCGAGTGTGTGAACCATACAAACTGTACACTGAAGTTGCAAAAATTCTGTCATATATTTGAAGTCAGCTACCAGAACTTCACAAAATTTCTTGAAAATCTTATTTTAAATTCTTCTTCTCCTTCTCGCGCCCAGGATGTTGGCAATCACGTTGGCTATGCGGACTTTGTTTACTGCGGCCCGGAACAGCTCTTCAATGGACTGGCCAAACCACTGTCTCAGGTTTTCAGCCATGACGTTCTCCTTCTTCCAGGGCCCCGTCTTCCGGCAATCTTTTCCTGCATTATTATATGCAAGATCTCGTACTTCTCTGAATGTCTCATCACATGTCCTAGATATTGAAGTTTTCGGATTTTTATTGTTTTAATAACTTCTTTTTGTTTATTCATCCGAACCTTAACATCTTCATTCGTAACTCTGTCCATCCAGCTTATCTGTATTCTTCTGTAGATCCACATCTCAATTGCTTCAAATCGCCTCATCTGTTCTTCAGTAAGCGTCCATGCTTCCACACCGTAAAATAATACCGAAAACACGCAGCATCTGACCATTCGCATTCGTAATCCAAGTTTGAGATCATGATTGCTGAACCTCTTTTTCATACGGATAAATCTTGCTGAATGTGGCATTTGATTTATTATTTTATTTTATTATATTATTTTTAATTGACTTCACTTATCTCTAACTTTACTGTCTCTTTCTTTTTGTTATACCTACTTATTGTTTTATTCTTACGTAGAGTTTTACACCATTATTGGATGGTTGGTATTCATTATTTGTTATTTGTTTGTAATGTTTCTATGTTAACCCTCTATCTATTATTTCTCATATGGATTGTTTCGCCAAATCTATCGGGTTTACATATTTAGGTTCTGCATTCTTAACAGATTCTCTCTTGTCCAGTTTTTCTTGCAAATTTCAATAGATTAACTCTTTAATTATTTAATATAATTTTGTTTATAAAACTGTGCCACAGTGCGAAATATTTCTACAGAGAATAATTGTAACCTGTAGATTTAAAATTTATTGCTCTGGTCTATAGAATGTGCGTTAGTCTAGTCACTTTAACTGGGCTCGGCGATTCAATTGCAGGGCCGGGTTATCTTGATAACCGATGCAGGACAAGACAAGACCAGACAGGACAAGGATAAATACAAGATCTGGTTAGATCGGTTGGTTGGAATATTCAATAAGTGTCAGAGTTCAAGACTGAAATTGCACTATATTAGGTTTGACACTATTCTAGCGACATTATTCATTGAAGGTGTTTTGGACCCCGCGGCCACTTCTTGGTTTGTTGGAACGTTGCTGACTTTATTCTGGGTTGTAATGCCACGTATTTGGCTGCTTTTATAATTCCTGTACATATCATTTCTTTAATACGTGTTTTTTTAATATTAGGTCCTTACATATGAAATTGGCGTTTCACCGTACTGGCAACTTTGATCTCAAATATCTTCTCTTTGGTTAAGAATTCCAAATTCAAATTTATACAGCTAAATAGCTATGTATTTGTGTATCGAAAATTAAAATTCATTTGTTTTTTCCTTAATTGTTTTTTTTCTTTGCGTCACTTAGTTTACAAAATGGAAAACTTGAAATATCGCGTTATATACTAGTACGAGTTCCACCGTGGCACCAGTGCTGCAGAAACGGCTCGAAGGATTAATGATGTGTATGGCGACGGTGCTGCAAAAGAAAACAGAGTGCGTTTTTGGTTCCAACGTTTTCGTTCTGGAAATTTCGACCTGCAGAACAAGCCCCGTGGACGGCCGGAAACCAAAGTTGATAATGAAGAATTGAAGGCTATTCAGTTGCTATTGAATATTAACTCCACACAGGAGGTCCTGAGGAAAATAATTCCCCTCTGGACCTATATCATCTTTGGGGATGCTGTGTGGAGGGTAAGAAAGGAGTGTAAGTTCTGGAAGGAAAAAGGTATGAGTGCTGGGGATCAATGTGTTTAGGAGTGACGGAAGTATGAATCCATCCCTCCCACTGTGGTACAAGGCGATGGGTTGAGGGAGTCTGGCTAGAGAGGCAACATATCTCCATCAATCAGTCTCCCCTGATCCGGCCCGCCACGCAGTAGTTGAGTCACTAGGCAAGACTAGGACCTACGGCTGGGGTGTTGGTTGTCCAATAAATGGTTCCTAGGGCGGCGGTACCCACACCCCCCTCCCGAATCGACTGTGTGAGGGAGATGCAAGAAAACGATTACTTTTTTCATTTGGAGAAAACAGACGTATATAGTTTGTCTCATCCTTTGTCTCACTATTAGTTAGTGTGTAAGAAAGAGATGCAGTATTGTTGTAATAAGGAACGTGCTTTCATTGCCTTTTTTGGGCCTTCGCCGTGTCGTAATCGTGGAAATAATATAAGCAGCTATTGAGAGGTTTCAGCTTATCTAGTAAGAGTTTTAAAGGAAAATCTATCAATTTTTCAGATATCATGATTGAAATTTCACGTAGCACCTTGCAAACTCTACTCGGTATTCCCACTCTAGACTGTTCGGGAGTTGGGTGTAAATATCGCCCCCCCCGAAAACAATTTTTTTGATTACCAGCACCTCTACCGTAGTTCACCCCAAGTGGTTTGCTACGTTTGGTTACTAATTAGGGGTGCCCGGATTCATGGGGTAAGGTTTGTACAGGTCTCTGTCTTAGGTTCATTGTTGTTCATTATATACATGAATGATATTATCAAAGTGATGGAGCATTATGCAATTAAACTTTTATTTATTTATTTATTTTTTCAGGTTCTCCATAAAACAGTTATACACCAAATTATTACAGAGAAGATTACAAAATATAAGAGAAAAAAAAGGCCAAGGGGGCAGTTTCACTATGTTGAGACGTACGTCATAAGATAGTTACTGAACTCTCTATAGGTAACATTGAAGATGTCAATGCTCAATGCAGAATCGTTAAATTCTATTTAATGGGGCATTCTGAAAGGAAGAAGTTCTCGATTTCGGTGCATAAAAAAGTGTGTGGGATCTCCCACGAGTATTTTTTGTTGATTATACGTTGTTATATATAGCCAATAAAAATTTACAGGACGCCATTGAAAAAATTCAAATTGATTTAAATTATTTTGCGCTTTGATTTCACCAAAACAAACTATAATTGAATGTTACGAAAACAATGTTTTTAATTGTGGATAGACTAGGAAAAATGGATAAAGAAAACATAGAAAGGGTTAGATAGTTTTTGTTCAGGATCTCAACTTCCGCTCTCCTGACAGAGCAATCCGGCGTGGTAATACCAGATTCCAAGGGAAGTGTGGCTGGAGTAACTCTTCATTAATAACTCCAGCTCTTGATTAATTGGTCTTTATTGAAACAATAAAAGACCCGTAGGGTAGCTCATGTACGGTGAGCCCAATGATGCTATCTCTCTCCGCGGTTTTATAACCCACATGAAGTGAAAACCTGGCAGCAGACGTTTTGCCAAAAACGACCCGCCCAAGACGGATGGTAACAAGAGAAGAAGGAATTAAAAAATCCGTGGCAATACGAAATCGCCCTGGCAATTGCCAACACAAAAAAATGTTGCCACAACCATTAGGGTGACAATCACAAATATTAATATTTCAGTACCTGAAATCTTAACATATTCCCGCCCAAAAACGAGTATTAAGGAATAGTCGTTTTTCATAAAATCATATAAGAAGAGATTGCAACATTGGTACTCAGAATTTACCCAACGAGTTCACATACAAAAATAAACAATATTCAATATATGGATATCAAAATAATAACAAAAAACTTATAACTACGTATATAAACCTATGTCAGACTTGACATTAAAAAATAAAAGTTTAATAACGTAGAACCTTCTGGTGCGCTGCACCCACTTATGTGAAAATAGTTTAACACTTGGCACTGATGAGCCTGACGGCACTTTGATTTACACATCATATCACTTTTAGCGTTGTAATTGGTTCTTAATCCAGGTTGGAGGAAGGATCCTCCATGGGAAGTAGACAGAGCTGTGTCACGGCTCTTTTGGTGACACCTCTGGCCGTCCTCAAGGAGACGACGCGGACGCGTCCGTCTTGGCCAGGGTGGATCTCCGTCACTCCCGCCATCCTCCAGTACTGCGGAGGTAGCTGGTTGTCTTTGATGATGACCATGTCACCAGGCTGTAAACTGCGTTGACGTCCTTCATGCCATTTGACTCGGTTCTGCAATTCTGCTAGGTATTCCCGGCTCCATCTGTGCCAAAAAGATTGAACAACGGTAGACATCTTTTGGTAAATATTAAGCCTGTTTGTAGGCAGATGATGGATATCAAGCTCAGGCAATGCTAACAGGTTGTCGCCAATAAGGAAGTGTGACGGAGTGAGGGCGTTTAAGTCATTTGGATCTGATGTTAATGGAGTCAGAGGACGGGAATTTAAACAAGCCTCAATCTGTATTAGTATGGTATTCATGCCTTCGTATGTCAAAACAGTTGACCGCATTGCTTTTTTTAAATGCAACTTGGTCATTTTAACTGCACTTTCCCAAAGTCCCCCGTGATGCGGTGAGCGGGGAGGCAAGAAACTCCAGCTAATATTCTGCTGGGCCAAAAAATTATGGATTTCTTTATCAGATGCCTTCAAAAAATCAAATAGTTCAGTAAGTTCCCTATAACTACCTGTAAAATTAGTTCCATTATCAGTAAAGAGTCGTGAGGGTTTACCCCTCCTAGCTATAAATCTTTTCAATGCATTCATAAATGCCATTGAAGTTAAATTAGTCACTAATTCTAGGTGAATTGCCTTCGTTGAAAAACAAATAAATAAACATATGTAAGATTTTACACTCTTAGCATTTCTGGTTAAACCAGACTTAATTAAAATTGAACCTGCAAAATCTATGCTGGTTACATAAAATGGTCTTTGGATTCGGAATCGGTCAGCAGGAAGGTCACCCATGAGCTGGCGACATTCGCGCGGACGGACTCGGAAACATACAATACATTTATGCAGTGCTCGCTTCACTGCGTCTTTACCATATATTGGCCAAAAACGTAAACGCAGTAATGCGAGCAGAGCATTACATCCTAAATGTAAATTCTCATAATGCAGATGGGTTATTATTAAGTCAGTCAACTTATGATTTTGTGGTAACAAAATTGGATGTTTTTGAGAGGCTGAGGTAATATCGGATTGTGATAGTCGACCTCCAACACACAACAACCCATCCTGCATAAAAGGATTTAGTGCCTTTACTTTGCTCCGCCTAGATACAAATCTTCCATTACTCACAGACGCTATTTCATCATGAAATGCGAATCGCTGAGCGTTCAAAATCAATACATGCATGTCATGTTCCAGTTCGATTACAAAAAGCTCGTCGACCCGCATCGGTCTTCGTTTAGAACAATTATGTATGAAACGTAACATATAAGCAACTACGCGCCTCAGTCGTCTTAATGAAGAATAATTATTAAATATTTCCCTATTTCTAAAAGATTTTTTATTAACGCAGAAAATTTTCCTCGGTACCCGAATATGATTTGCTTTACTGAGACTCAGCGTGTAAATCTGCCAGGCCAATAAAAGGTCATTGGGTAGCTTGTCATCCCAGGATGTTTTTAGCTTCCACAATCTTTGCATAATTATCTTACCGACAATGATTACTGGTCCTACCAGTCCTAAAGGGTCAAACACTTTTGAAATTAATGATAAAACTTGACGTTTTGTTACTTCTAACTTTGAGTCTATGCTTTCTACCTGATAGGTAAACTCATCAAGTTTGGTGTCCCATATTAATCCGAGAATCTTAGCTTCATTGGATTCATTTGGCAATAATTCTAAATTATCTTTAGAATCATTAATCGAGGGCGCATTAGACCTCCATTTTCTAATCTCCATGCCTGCTGTAGCAAGCGCATTAATGATTTGTGATTTAAGCAAGTGACAAGTATCAATGGAGTCACTACCAGAAAGAAAATCATCTACATAAAAACTTTCCTTAAAGGATTTACTAGCTAATGGATGAGTAAATGAAACGTCATTACCTAGCTGATGCAGACAACGTATTGCTAAATAAGGCGAAGGAGCCAAACCATGTGTCACCGTGTTTAGCGTATAGTGTTTCGGACAATCCTCCGCATCCCTTCTCCATAATATACATTGGTCATTCGAGCCGGGATTATTTGCACTGATCCATTCAAGCTGGGTGATCATTATTTGGATTGATCCATTTGAGACTGAAGATCATTATTTGGAGTGGCCCAGTCAGGCCTCATCATCATCGGGAGTGGTCCAGTCGGCGTCCTCATCACCATCATTGGAATCATCCGGCTCGAAGGACCAATGTTCAGGATCTCAACTTCCGCTCTCCTGACAAAGCAATCCGGCTCGAAGGACCAATGTTCAGGATCTCAACTTCCGCTCTCCTGACAGAGCAATCCGGCGTGGTAATACCAGATTCCAAGGGAAGTGTGGCTGGAGTAACTCTTCAATAATAACTCCAGCTCTTGATTAATTGGTCTTTATTGAAACAATAAAAGACCCGTAGGGTAGCTCATGTACGGTGAGCCCAATGATGCTATCTCTCTCCGCGGTTTTATAACCCACATGAAGTGAAAACCTGGCAGCAGACGTTTTGCCAAAAACGACCCGCCCAAGACGGATGGTAACAAGAGAAGAAGGAATTAAAAAATCCGTGGCAATACGAAATCGCCCTGGCAATTGCCAACACAAAAAAATGTTGCCACAACCATTAGGGTGACAATCACAAATATTAATATTTCAGTACCTGAAATCTTAACAGTTTTAAATATCTAGGTGTAATATTGAATGATAAATTAAAATTCGATGAACACTTAGAATACATAACAAAGAAAATTGCTAAAAAAGTTGGATTTCTTGAGTTCCAACTTTTTTAACGCGCGCCTTGTTTACAATTCTATTGTAACTCCGCATTTAAATTATTGTTCTAGTTTTTTATTCCTGAGTAACGAAGCCCAAAATAATAAACTATACAATATAGGGGGTTGAGGATGATTTTAAAATGCAACATTTTTACTAGAGTTAAAATTATGTTACAAAATTTAAATATGATGACAACAAAACAACATATTATAATAAATAATACATTAACAATGATATACAAACTTAAAAATAACATGCTCCTAAATAATCTGCAGAGTACTATTATGTTTCAAGAAAATGTTCACAATTATCCTACGAGAAGACGCGGAGACTTTAGGCTTCCCAAAACTAAATTTCGTGCACACAAAATAGCGCGTATTGTAAAGGGCAAAAACTTTATAACAGTCTGCCAAATGCCGTAAAGGAAGCCTCAAGTCTCAGCACTTTTCGTAGGATATGTGCATATTATGTAAAAAATATTTTTTGATTTCTTACCAATATTATTCGTATATAATGTATTTTTGTCTAGTGATCTTTTTTATTTAGTATTCTTCTTTAAAATGTATTTGTAAATGTTACTGTACTTCGTAAATTGTATTTTTTTTATATTTTAATATATTTTAATAAAAAACAAGGTTTTGGAAGAAGGTGCGTCTTGCCACCAACTACGTGGAGGGCCGAGTTGGGAAAGGTGAGTAGATGGAGACCCTTTGACTTCTCCAGTCAGTCTATCTCAACCCATCGCCTTGCATCGCAGCGGGAGGGATGGATTCTTTCCTGGACAAACTGGCCCTCCAGATTCCTACCTGGAGGGTCAGGTATACCCTTTTATTTCTCACAATCTTCATTTGCTTGAAAAACCCCTCCACATGGCACCCACAAAGATGAATTAGGCCCTGAGGAACATTATTTATTCTCGGGGCTTCATATGTGCAGCTAATGTAAAAACAAAAAAATCACAAACATGATTTGGTGAGTACTTCGACCAAATATATCTAGACAGGGCGTGTAGGTCTTAAAAATGACAACGGAACCAAAAATATTGGTTTACGAAAACATTTATTAAAAAGAAAGTCTATTATCTCACAGTCAAAAGATCATAAGAAGCATTGATTTGTACCTTTAGTTGGTCTGCGTGGAGCTAATTTGTTTTCCAGCAAGTTCGCGGTAACGGAATTACTGGCTTTGTGAAGATCATTTTTAAAACACAAATTTCAGGCAGTTAGAAATATTTTAGGTATGGGCTATCGCGGACTTTATTATTAACAATTTAATCCGTTATATGAATATCTAAAAAAATATGTACATGACATATTCGAGGCTGCGTATCGAGAAAAGTAACATTTGATAAAAAATATTTAATTTCTTCCTAGTAAAACAACTACGTCACGCAAGAGATGCAACGCAATTCGGTGGGTAGTAGTTGTATTATGAAATTTCTCGTAGATGGTGTCACTTTGGGATTGGAATTGGGTATGGGAAGGCCAATCTATAGTTAATATATCGATGGGTGAGTATGATAATTTATAAATTAAAAGATATACAAATCAATGTTTAGACATTACCTTTAGAGGTAAAATAAATACGTTTATTTTTGTTTAAAATTTAATGAATACAACCCCAAATTATCAAATATAAGCTATCATACATAAAACCAATAAAAAATATGCTTTATAGAAAATTAAGATAATGTTGGTAGTTCTTAGTCGAAGGATAATAGGTGCAGTTAGATTATAATCGAATCGGAGAGGGACACATTAACCAAGTTGTTAAAGCAGTTATCTGGGAAAGGTCCTGCGTAAAGTGTCCCAGATGTGACCTATCTTTTTCTGTTTCAGATTTTCGATTTAGTTTCGCTAATATTGTCTTCATTTAATTAAATTTAATAAATACATTAATTTTTAATTTGCCTTGAAGTTCACAGATTTCAACGCATTTTTGTTGTTTTTTTTTTAGAAAAAACTCAGCTGAACGTTTTTTTTTGGAGTACACATTATCATACTATATTGATCGTATTGTAAACCTAATTTTTAAATTTAAACGTAGGAATATCATTGATGCATTATTGTTACACAAAATTGGATTTGTTTTATTGACATTATGATCTGTATTAGATAATAGATATTTTCCAATAGATATTGGAAAAATTGTATCTCGTTGTCCTGAACACCACACCAGATCAAATTGTATCTCGTTGTCCTGAACACCACACCAGATCAAATTGTATCTCGTTGTCCTGAACACCACACCAGATCAAATTGTATCTCGTTGTCCTGAACACCACACCAGATCAAATTGTATCTCGTTGTCCTGAACACCACACCAGATCAAATCAAAATCAGAAATATAAAACGCTACAATAAATTCAAAAATAAATTAAATATTTTATTTTCCTCCGTTTTTCTCTTTCGATCTGCGTCTAAACATTTCTAGGAAAATAATTACGTCTTTTACGACTTGCATCTTGCAAACATTAACAAAAAATTTTAAGTATTCTAAAAGTATCCGGTGATTGACGGCTACACCAAAGCTAAACGCAAAAAACATGTCTAAGTATACAGTAAGGCCAGCTCGTGGTAAACCATTTTTTTGTGTTATAACTTTATATTGACTAAATTCGCTTTAACCAGTGTAATTCTAATTCTAGTAAAATTCATTTATTATTAATAGAGCTAAAAAACCATGTCTAAGTATATAGTAATGCGAGCTCGTGGTAAACCATTTTGATTTATATTGACTAAATTCGCTTTAACCATTGTAATTCTATTTCTTAAATTCTTACCATCGTGATTTCTAATTTTAGAATTCATTAAGAGATGGAGCAACTTCGGTCGGCATCTCGCAAACGGACTTGCCCCTGACTAGCATAAATACCACGTTTTAATGAACTTTCTATTCCGTTCCGCGGCGACGACGCCACTGCTTGTCACGATTATTTTGTACTGGTGAAAGTTAACAATTGTAATTTTTTTATTTTATTTTATTTTTTCCTAAATTCTTACCACTGTGATTTCTAATTTTAGATTTCATTAAGAGATGGAGCCACTTCCGTCGGCATCTCGCAAACGGACTTGCCCCTGGCTAGCATAAATACCACGTTTTAATGAACTTTCTATTCCGTTCCGCGGCGATGACGCCACTGCTTGTCACGAGTATTTTGTACTGGTGAAAGTCAGTGCTGCTGGCGACACGGTATCGCTTCGAAGTAAATAAGCACACACTTCACGACTAAAAAATTACACATCTACCGGATCTGCCGGATCTGCCCTGATGATGGACACTGCAACGATGTCCGAAACGTTGGCTAAAGAAGGAGGTAGCGCAACACGGCACAACACCCCAAAAACATATAACGAAAATTCTAAAAGATGTACCTATTCAATAGACATGGGCAAAATTAAATTACTGTGGGCATACATACATATATATCCAAAGCGCTCTATTCGGGAATTAACATTAGCTTATTTTTCAGTTGAGACAAAGACCAGTTCAAACGAGTCGATCTCTCTCAGGTCCCAGTCTGTCCGAAAAGCTATAGTCTTTCTTTCATTCTAGGTCCTAGGACCTAGCATTGAAGAATTGTCTAGACACTAATCAAAAGTTACTAATTCATTCTTCAATGCCCGCTGCGAATCGGCCCGTGCGGTTCATTCGTTCCTCTCCGCTGGCAAAGCTGTCAATTTCATTACATTGTTGGTTTTTAACGCACCAGATTTAAATGTCCGGGTTAAATTTTCCCCCAAAAAAAAAAAAAAAAAAAAAAAAAAAAAAAAAAAAAAAAAAAAAAAAAAAAAAAAAAAAAAAAAAAAAGAAGGAAAAACTAAACCCTTTCATACACTTCCCCAAATGATCATCTAGTGAATCCACGTTATGCAATTGCACTATATAAGTATTATAAATACAAAACAATACAAGAACAACATGTAAATCATAACAATAACACCCGCCTGACGTTTGTCAATCGCTCCCAAATAATCGTTCATTTGCTATTAAAAACAGTGACTCTTATCACACAATTTCAATACCAGCTCATAATATAAGTTGAGGTGAATTAAATACGAAAGTGAGTGTTTGTTTAAAGTGTGCACAGTGTCAAATCTGAAGTTAATAAAGTTATTATTCAAAAACTGACAAAAACCCCAAGCTACCTACAGTATTGCAACCTATTGCAACCGCAAGTAAAATAAATATGGATACAACTTGCAAGATTTGCGTTAAGCATCTAAAAGAGGCTGAGTGTATAAGGTGCTCAACCTGCAAATGCACTTTCCATTTTGAATGTGCCAATATTACGGCAAGCGTCTACAAACGCATGTCGCAAGGAAAAAAGGATGCATGGAAGTGCAATAATTGCATACAAATCCTGGTCAATCCGGAAATTCGCACTAGCTCCACTGACCACAGCAATGAACTCCTAACTGTAGAGATAAAAAAAAATGTCGCTGCAGTTAGAAAAAATAAGCAATAAAATGGCTGAATTTGAAAAGGTGATAATTTACAATAATACTATCATGGACGATTTCTCAAGCAAAATTAATCTAATCAACGAAAAATTAGCCAAAGTAGATAAGCTGGAAATGGAAGTCTCTGAGCTGAAACAAACAGTTTTCATGTTAGAGAGGGGAAATAATGAAAGGGAGCAGGAGCTTCTCTCTAACAACATAGAAATACATGGAATGCCGGAGTCCACCAATGAGAATCTGCCTACAATGATGTCAACTATCGCAACAGTTATTGGATGCCCCCTCCATCAAAACGAAATTGAATATGTTAGCAGAGTCAGCAAGCGTAATCATATTCAAGACAGGACTGACGGACGCCCGGGAAACATCATCGCAAAATTCACCTCTCGCAAGAAGAAGGACGAATTCATAGCAGCCATTAAGAAGAAAAAAGGAATCACTACCAAGGGCATCGGAATGGCTGGAGCTGATCAAAGGATCTTTGTTAACGACCATCTC
Source organism: Limnephilus marmoratus (assembly GCA_917880885.1). Taxonomy (NCBI): domain Eukaryota; kingdom Metazoa; phylum Arthropoda; class Insecta; order Trichoptera; family Limnephilidae; genus Limnephilus; species Limnephilus marmoratus. The sequence goes on along the minus strand of OU862927.1, from coordinate 3,839,472 downwards.
ACGCGGAAAAATAAATCTATATTGAGGTCCGCCAAAGGCTTTAAAAACGAACACATGTATCAGTTTTTATGGATACGAAACGGGAAAATCTACCTAAGAAAGAACGATACATCACCTCCCATACATATCTCATGCGACTCGCAGTTAAAAAACCTAATAGCTTAATCACCATTACCATGTTAAATCATCTATCCTGTAACTACTATTTTTCTCCTGATTTTTTTCTTAATTTAATGAATATTACCCTTTTTACATTAACCCCACCTGCTGATAATTGTACTCACTGCTCAGTTATACATTCTATGATATACTCACGCACCTTAATTAATAATTGTATGTTATGCTTTGTTATTCCCAGTGGACTTATGACTATGAACATAACTTTCGAACAAAATAATCAAGTATATTTTGTAGAAACCGAAGTTATTAATGTATTTAACAAAATTTCTCAATGCTTGATTCTTTAATAATATTCTATCAAAATGCGAGAGGTCTGCGCTCAAAAACGTTGGAATTTAGTCAAAATGTGCTGCTCAATAATTATGACTTGATTTTCATTACCGAAAGTTGGTTGGTTGATAGCATCCTAGATGAGGAATTATTTGATAACCGCTATTCTGTCTACAGAAATGATAGGGATATCCATCGCACTGGTAAATCAACTGGCGGAGGCGTAATCATAGGTATTAAAAAAGAATTTTTTGTTACTCCCCGCTCTTGGAATTCAGACGCTGAAGATATGTGGATAACTGTCAATACATCAAAATCTAATCATCATTGTTATAACTTCCATATGTGCTGCGTGTACTTACCTAGCGTCGGTCCAAAATTAACATCCTCAGAAAGATTAGCGTTATTTACTAGCCATACCAATGCCATTTCTGACTTAACGATCCGTTTTCCCAATGACAAGTTTCTAATCATTGGCGACTATAACTTACCCAGTATTGATTGGACTAATCAACAAATATCAACTAACAGAGACCAATGTTCACTCACACTATGTAACTGTTTATCGTTTGCAAATTTAACTCAATTTAACCACTCACCTAACAAATATGGACGAATATTGGACCTCGTGTTCTGTAACACTCCAGCTAAGGTGACGCTTGCAGATCATCCTTTAGTTAAAGAGGATGCTCATCATAATTCATTGATTATTGAACTAGAAATTCCATCCACTAATGCTACCCTCTCAACTCCTAGAACAATACAATTATTCCATAAAGCAGATTATACCGTGATTAATGGGAAACTGGAAGAGACCGACTGGTCTGCCGTTATAAATGCACCGGATGTAAATACAGCGTTAAACTCATTTTACGTTATAATTGAACAAATCATCGATGCATTTATTCCCAAGAAAGTTGTGAAATCTGGAAAATATCCACTATGGTACACGGCAGCCTTAATAAAAATAACAAATGAAAAATTAAAGTTCTTTAGAGCATGGAAGCGAAATCGGAACCCTCTTGACTATCTCTCATTTTCTTTGCTACGCAAAAGGCAAAAGACGGTCGCTTCAGCGGCTTACAAAACCTACATTTCCACGATAGAATCCGGTATACAGCACAATGTTAAAAAAATATGGTCCTATGTCAATTCTCAAAGAAAATCTCCTGCCATCCCCGATCATATGTTTTATGGCGAAAAAACTGCTAATGACAGTAAAGGAGTAGCCAATTTATTTTCGGAGTATTTTGGTTCTGTATTTTCGAATGATCAACCTGCTCATACAAGCAATGCTAGTGATTGTTTAAATTCAAATAGCGTAATTAGCTCAATCGAGATCAATGAAGACATAACTTTCAAATACCTTAAGTCTATCGATATCAAAAAGGGACCGGGTAACGATAAACTTCCAGGAATCTTTATAAACTACTGCAGTAAACAATTGACACCCCCCATTTTTGCTATTTTCAAATTATCGCTATCTGAAGGAACATTTCCCGACAAGTGGAAAACAGCCTTGATTACCCCAATCTTTAAAAACGGCAGTAAAAATGATGTCTCCAACTATCGACCGATATCCAAATTACCGATTTTAAGTAAAGTATTGGAAAAAATTGTTTACGATCAATTATATTCTACCATCTCACCTTTACTCTCAACTAATCAACATGGCTTCATGAAAAATCGCTCCACAACCTCAAATCTTGCGTCTTTTACAAATTTTCTTCATGCTCAAATGGACATGAGATGCCAGGTGGATGCCATCTACACTGATTACTCTAAAGCATTCGACCGTGTTAACCATTATATTCTTTTACAGAAGCTTTTAGGTCTAGGAATTCACGGTGATCTCTATAGATGGATCGCATCTTATGTTAGTAATCGACACCAAATTACGGTTGTCAATGGTTTCGCATCTTGCTTAATAGAAATCGTCTCAGGTGTGCCCCAGGGGTCGCATCTCGGACCACTCCTATTCAATATTTATATAAATGACATTCTTGTATGCTTCCCAAATAGTTACTTTATATTGTATGCGGACGACATGAAAATTTTTAAACCTATTCAGTCGTTATCCGATTGCATCGAATTACAAAGAGATCTTGATCATTTGTGCACATACTGTGAATCAAACTTATTGTCCTTAAATATATCCAAGTGTCACTCGATTACGTTTACTAGAAATAAAAATAAAATAACCTATCCTTACAACTTGAATAACAAACCTCTAAAATATTTGTCTACATGTAAAGATCTAGGTGTTCACTTGGATAGCAAACTAATATTTGATAAGCACATCGAATACATTATATCAAAATCTTATAAGATGCTAGGTTTTCTATTAAGAGTATGTAAAGTTTTTAAAAGTGCTAAGACTCTGGAAATATTATTCTGTTCATTGGTCAGAAGTCCACTGGAGTATGCTTCCACCATATGGAATCCTCAATATAAGGTATACATAGACTTAATAGAGAGTATACAGAATAAATTTTCGAAATATTTACTCAAGAAATACAACAAAACTTCAAATAATATGTTATCTTTACAAAAAAGACGCACACTGTCAGATCTGATATTTCTACATAACCTGCTTAACAATAAAATAGATAGTCCCGAATTGCTATCTGTCATTGGTTTAAATGTTCCAATGAGGCGTACCAGGCACACTTCACTTTTTCACATAGGATCCAATAATACTAATGCAGCACAAAACTCACCAATCTCTCGCGCAATCACATCTTATACACACTATGAAAAATTATTACACTTAGACATTTTCCACAACTCCCTGCAAACATACAAAACTAATTTACTAAATTTGTTGGCGTGATATAATTAATTTTAAAACTTCTTATTTACACTTATATTTTCATTAAACTTTAATTACTACTCATGAGCATGTATTTTTTATTGCTATAAAAATACTCATCTTTTCACTAAACTAATTACAATTTGTTAGCATGTAATTCTTGTTCTAAAAAAAAAAAAAAAATCTCTTTTATCTTTGTATACAATTTTCCTTTATATTATTCTTCTCTTTCATTCATTAGTTAAGTTTTAAGAACTGTTCAAATCCCAGGCGTATTATCCCAGATATTATACGGACTTACGTAATAGGTACTAAAGCATGTAATTACTTTATTTAACATTCCTTATAACTTGTAAACTTATGTACTGTGTATGTTCCTAATAAACAAATAAACAAATAAACAAATAAACAAATGTCAACCTACTAGAGACCAAATGGGAATATAATTCACCGACTCCAGATATTTTCATATCAGAGGGTTCGGCTCTGTGGCATTTCTAATTGAACCTATAAATCCTACTGATCCCTCAATATAAATATTTAAAAAATCTTTTGTAATCCTACATGTATTTAAAATTACTGCTTTTTGCATTTTTATATACAAATTCTTTGACAAATCTAATATGCTTAAATTTTGAATCAGATTCCTAGGTATTATGCCAGTGGCCGAAATAACAAATGGTAATATTTTTATAGTCCGAGAATGCCAAATTCTTTTAATCTCATTTCCTAAATCTGTGTATTTTCTAATTTTTTCAGAAACAGTTTTTGGAATATTACAGGAATTTGGAATAGCTACATCAATGATATAAGTTATTTTTTTAATTTTGTCATGTAAAACTGTATCAGGTCTATTATGACTAATTGTTCTGTCTGTTAGTATAGTTTTATCATAATATATTTTATAAAATTCATTTTCTATAAATGAATTTGGTTCATATTCATAATAAGGTACTACATTACGGCAATCAATCAAGTTATGTTTAATTACCAAACTTTGGTGAATTATTTTTAAAACCTGATTGTGCCTAAATGTATACTCGGAAGGCGCTAATATAGAACATCCCGATATAATATGTTCTATAGTTTCGGGAAAAGCCAAACATTTTCTACATAAATCATCAATTTGATTTATATCTTTGATTATATGCTTTCTATAATTTTTAGTATTAATGACTCTATCTTGAATGGCAAGCATAAATCCTTCTATTTCTGCGCTCAACTCTCCAATACTCAACCATTTGTTTGACGAAAGTTTGTCAACATACGTTTGGTTGAGATAATTGAAGTGTTTTGCGTGAATAATTTTATTTGACCAGGAATCTAATAATTCCTGGTTAGTATTTATAAGAATGTTGGCATTCTCGTCATATAAATTTAAAGGTGTAATATTTCTATCTGCCTTGCAAATTATTTTGTGCATTTCTGAGCTATTAGCTTTTCTATGGAAAAAATTTCTAAGCATTTCTACCTGATTGTGTTTCAAAGATGTTATTTTGACTACACCTCTACCTCCTAAATTTCTAGGTAAATTAATTCGTTCTATAGCTGAATTTGGATGATGGCAATTAAATTTTGTTAACGTAGTTCTAATTAATCGTTCTAAACTATCTAAATCTGTATTGGACCATTTAATTATGCCAAATGAGTACGTTAGTAGAGGTATTGCCCAAGTATTTATTGCTTTTACTAAATTTTTAGCAGATAGATTGCATTTTAAAATTTTTCTGATCCTAGTTTGAAATTTAATCCTAATATCATTTTTAATACTAGTGTGATCTAATCTATTCGATTGCGGGTATCCTAAATATTTATAAACCTCATCCCCTTTCATACTTTGAATTTTGAAATTTCTAAATATACCCTCGTCTCCATCTACAATTTTGCCTTTTTAATATAAGTATTTATTTATTTATTTTTATTTATTTATTTAATACATGAATTATCGAGAGTACATATAGTTTTTTGTGGTATTTCACCCTCCATGCTAGGGATGACCCTGTGTTATGACGGGTACTTACCTACTTTTAGACGCAGATGTTAGGTAGATAATAATATGTGAATTTGCAGATATTATAAGACCAATCGGCTGTGGTCAAGTGTCACAAAATATTCACCTTTAATTTTTTAAATGTTTATTTACATTAGATCACGTGAAGTGGAACAATTTTAAGTTTAATAAATAAAATAAAATTAATAAAACTTTAGGGGTGAAACCAAAAACTGTTAAGGTTTATTTGCTAGGTCAGGGGTCGGCAAACTTTTTAGATAAAGAGCCAAATATGTACATTACAATGATTAAAAAAAAATGGGAGCGAAATCTGTTTATTTACTTAGCAAACATTTAATATAGCACTTCATTAAATTACAGATACGCTGAATAAAACTTGATTTCCATACTTAAGTATGGAAATCAAGTTTTATTAATAAAAATTTTATTCATTGATTAAAAAATAATATGTAATTATGGAATCCACAAATTTAAAACCAGACAATGACTGACACTTGTTGTTGAATCTCCTTGGAAAGCTTGAGTAAGTCATCAATTCTTATTAAAGTAAAATAAAAAAGAAAAGTAAAGCGAAAGTATTAAGTAAACTGAGTAGTCATCTTTGACTTCTCAGTTTACTCAGTTCATGCTTGAAAAAGATTGTTCGCATGAATATGTAGACCCGAAAACGGAAAGAACAGAAAAAGCGAGTTTTTTCAGCAGATCGTAAGAATGATGCTATTCCAGGCTTTAAAGATGATCCCGTCTTCCTTCTCCAGGTCTTTCAAAGCAAACCATTTGGGTTGTGAACGAAGCTCACATTTGTTATCCTCCAATATTTTCAAATAAACACAAAGACGTTCATATATAGAGATCAAAATTTCCTGTTTTATTAATCCAGCAATTGTATTTCAAAGATACCCATGTCAATGCCTAAAGGAGAAAATTTCAATTCAACAGAATAACAATCGAAGCATTAAGAGGGTGTTTCACGAATGCTAAGGTTGCTCTGCTGCTTTTAAATTCCTGTAACAATAGTTGTTGTCGTTCATAACTTTGGCCCTATGGTTACGAACCTACTGAAATTTTGGATTTTTACTAACGACCTGTACTGGAATCAATCAAAAAATCTACAAAGCAAATTTTTTAAAAAAATCATCGGTTTTAACACTTGGGTTGGGACGTTTGAACAATTGGGGTCGGTCATAACTTTGGCATTATGGTTCCAAGCAAACTGAAATTTTGGATTCTTACTAAGAATCATGGCTGGACACGTATCAATAAAAAAATCAGCTAAAAGTAGAATTTTTGCAAAAATTTACAGTTTTACGGGCGCTTTGTAACAACAATTGTTGTCGGTTATAACTTCCGCCCTATGGCACTTAAACCGACTGAAATATTGAATTCTTACTAAGAATCATGGTCTGTACACGAATCAATCAAAAATTCTACAAGGAGAATTTAAAAAAAAAAATCATCGTTTAAACACTTGGGTTCGGTCGTTTATCACTTGGGGTCGGACGTTTGAACACTTGGGGTCGATCATAACTTTGGCCTTATGGTTCCGAATCGACTAAAATTTTGGATTCTTACTAAGATTCATGGCCTGGACACGTATCAATAAAAAAATCATCTAAAAGTAGAATTTTTGTAAAAATTCATCGTTTTACGGGCGCTTTGTAACAACAATTATGTCGGTTATAATTTCCGCGCTATGGCACTTAAACCGACTGAAATTGTCGATTCTGACTATAAATCATGGTCTGTGCAAGAATCAATCAAAAATTCTTTAAAGAGATTTTTTTTAAATCATCGTTATAATACTTGGGTTCGGTCGTTTTAACACTTAGGGTCGGACGTTTGAACACTTGGGGTCAGTCATAACTTTAGTCTATGATTCCGAAACAACTGACATTTTGGATTCTTACAAGAATCATGGCCTGGACACGTATCAATAAAAAATCAGCTAAAAGTAGAATTTTTTCAAAAATTCATCGTTTTACGGGCGCTTTGTAACAAAAAATTGTAGTCGTTCATAATGTTGGTCCTATGGTTTCAAACCGACTGAAATTATGAAATCTTACTAAGAATCATAGTCTGTACACGAATCAATAAAAAATTCTAGAAAGAGAATAAAAATAAAATCATCATTTTAACAATTGGGTTCGGTCGTTAAGCACTTGGGGTCAGACGTTTGAACACTTGGGGTCGATAATCACTTTGGCCCTATGATTCCTACCAAATGAAATTTTGGATTCTTACTAATCATAACCTGGACACGTATCAATAAAAAAATAAGCTAAAAGTAGAATTTTTGCAAAAATTTATCGTTTTACGGGCGCTATGTAACAACAATTGCGGTCGTTCATAACTTGAACTGACTGAAATTTTGAAAAAAAAATTGAAAAAAATCAATCAAAAATTCTACAAGAAAAATTTAAAAAAAAAAATCATCGTTTAAACACTTGGGTTCGGCCGTTTAGCACTTGGGGTCGGACGTTTGAATACTTGGGGTCGGTCATAACTTTGGCCCTATGTTTCTGAACAAAATTAAATTTTGGATTCTTACTAAGAATCATGGCCTGGACACGTAACAATAAAAAAATCAGCTATAAGCAGAATTTTTGCTAAAATTTATCGTTTTACGGGCGCTACGTAACAACAATTGTGGTCGGATATAACTTCCGCCCTATGGCACTTAAACCGACTGAAATTTTGAATTCTTACTAAGAATCATGGTCTTTACACAAATCAATCTAAAATTCTACAAGGAAAATTTAAAAAAAAAGAATCATGGTTTAAACACTTGGGTTCGGTCGTTTAAACACTTAGGGTCAGACGTTTGAACACTTGGAGTCGGTCATAACTTCGGCCTATAGTTCCGAACTAACTGAAATTTTGTATTCTTACTGAGAATCATGGTCTGTACACGAATCAATCAAAAATTCTACAATGAGAATTTTAAAAAAAATCATCATTTAAACACTTGGGTTCGGTCGTTTAGCACTAGGGGTCGAACGTTTGAATACTTGGGGTCGGTCATAACTTTGGCCCTATGCTTCCGAACAAAAATAAATTTTGGATTCTTACTAAGAATCATGGTGTGGACACGTAACAATAAAAAAATCAGCTATAAGCAGAATTTTTGCTAAAATTTATCGTTTTACGGGCGCTACGTAACAACAATTGTGGTCGGATATAACTTCTGCCCTATGGCACTGAGTCGACTGAAATTTTGAATTCTTACTAAGAATCATGGTCTGTACACGAATCAATCAAAATTCTACAAGGAGAATTTAAAAAAAAAAATCATGGTTTAAACACTTGGGTTCGGTCGTTTAGCACTTGGGGTCGAACGTTTGAATACTTGGGGTCGGTCATAACTTTGGCCCTATGTTTCCGCACAAAATTAAATTTTGGATTCTTACTAAGAATCATGGCCTGGACACGAAACAATATAAAAATCAGCTATAAGCAGAATTTTTGCTAAAATTTATCGTTTTACGGGCGCAACGTAACAACAATTGTGGTCGGATATAACTTTTGCCCTATGGCACTGAGTCGACTGAAATTTTGAATTCTTACTAAGAATCATGGTCTGTACACGAATCAATCTAAAATTCTACAAGGAAAATTTAAAAAAAAAGAATCATGGTTTAAACACTTGGGTTCGGTCGTTTTAACACTTAGGGTCAGACGTTTGAACACTTGGAGTCGGTCATAACTTCGGCCTATAGTTCCGAACTAACTGAAATTTTGTATTCTTACTGAGAATCATGGTCTGTACACGAATCAATCAAAAATTCTACAATGAGAATTTTAAAAAAAATCATCGTTTAAACACTTGGGTTCGGTCGTTTAGCACTTGGGGTCGAACGTTTGAATACTTGGGGTCGGTCATAACTTTGGCCCTATGTTTCCGAACAAAAATAAATTTTGGATTCTTACTAAGAATCATGGTGTGGACACGTAACAATAAAAAAATCAGCTATAAGCAGAATTTTTGCTAAAATTTATCGTTTTACGGGCGCTACGTAACAACAATTGTGGTCGGATATAACTTCTGCCCTATGGCACTGAGTCGACTGAAATTTTGAATTCTTACTAAGAATCATGGTCTGTACACGAATCAATCAAAATTCTACAAGGAGAATTTAAAAAAAAAAATCATGGTTTAAACACTTGGGTTCGGTCGTTTAGCACTTGGGGTCGAACGTTTGAATACTTGGGGTCCGTCATAACTTTGGCCCTATGTTTCCGCACAAAATTAAATTTTGGATTCTTACTAAGAATCATGGCCTGGACACGAAACAATATAAAAATCAGCTATAAGCAGAATTTTTGCTAAAATTTATCGTTTTACGGGCGCAACGTAACAACAATTGTGGTCGGATATAACTTCTGCCCTATGGCACTGAGTCGACTGAAATTTTGAATTCTTACTAAGAATCATGGTCTGTACACGAATCAATCAAAATTCTACAAGGAGAATTTAAAAAAAAAATCATGGTTTAAACACTTGGGATCGGTCGTTAAGCACTTGGGGTCGAACGTTTGAATACTTGGGGTCGGTCATAACTTTGGCCCTATGTTTCCGAACAAAATTAAATTTTGGATTCTTACTAAGAATCATGGCCTGGACACGAAACAATATAAAAATCAGCTATAAGCAGAATTTTTGCTAAAATTTATCGTTTTACGGGCGCAACGTAACAACAATTGTGGTCGGATATAACTTCCGCCCTATTGCACTGAGTCGACTGAAATTTTGAATTCTTACTAAGAATCATGGTCTGTACACGAATCAATCAAAAATTCTACAAGGAGAATTTAAAAAAAAATCATCGATTAAACACTTGGGTTCGGTCGTTTAGCACTTGGGGTCGAACGTTTGAATACTTGGGGTCGGTCATAACTTTGGCCCTATGTTTCCGAACAAAATGAAATTTTTGATTCTTACTAAGAATCATGGCCTGGACACGTAACAATATAAAAATCAGCTATAAGCAGAATTTTTACTAAAATTTATCGTTTACGGGCGCTACGTAACAACAATTGTGGTCGGATAAAACTTCCGCCCTATGGCACTGAGTCGACTGAAATTTTGAATTCTTACTAAGAATCATGGTCTGTACACGAATCAATCAAAAATTCTACAAGGAGAATTTAAAAAAAAAATCATCGTTTAAACACTTGGGTTCGGTCGTTTAGCACTTGGGGTCGAACGTTTGAATACTTGGGGTCGGTCATAACTTTGGCCCTATGTTTCCGAACAAAATTAAATTTTGGATTCTTACTAAGAATCATGGCCTGGACACGTAACAATATAAAAATCAGCTATAAGCAGAATTTTTGCTAAAATTTATCGTTTTCCGTGCACTACGTAACAACAATTGTCGTCGGATATAACTTCTGCCCTATGGCACTGAGTTGACTGAAATTTTGAATTCTTACTAAGAATCATGGTCTGTACACAAATCAATCAAAAATTCTACAAGGAGAATTTAAAAAAAAAATCATCGTTTAAACACTTGGGTTCGGTCGTTAATCACTTGGGGTCGGACGTTTGAACACTTGGGGTCGATCATAACTTTGGCCCTATGGTTCCGAATCGACTAAAATTTTGGATTCTTTCTAAGATTCATGGCCTGGACACGTATCAATAAAAAAATCATCTAAAAGTAGAATTTTTGCAAAAATTCATCGTTTTACGGGCGCTTTGTAAAAACAATTATGTCGGTTATAATTTCCGCGCTATGGCACTAAACAGACTGAAATTGTCGATTCTGACTATAAATCATGGTCTGTGCAAGAATCAATCAAAAATTCTTTAAAGAGATTTTTTTTAAATTATCGTTATAACACTTGGGTTCGGTCGTTTTAACACTTAGGGTCGGACGTTTGAACACTTGGGGTCAGTCATAACTTTAGTCTATGATTCCGAAACAACTGAAATTTTGGATTCTTACAAAAATCATGGCCTGGACACGTATCAATAAAAAAGCAGCTAAAAGTAGAATTTTTTCAAAAATTCATCGTTTTTCAGGCGCTTTGTAACAAAAAATTTTAGTCGTTCATAATTTTGGCCCTATGGTTTCAAACCGACTGAAATTATGAAATCTTACTAAGAATCATATAGTCTGTAAAAGAATCAATAAAAAATTCTAAAAAGACAATAAAAATAAAATCATCATTTTAACACTTGGGTTCGGTCGTTAAGCACTTGGGGTCGGACGTTTGAACACTTGGGGTCGATAATCACTTTGGCCCTATGATTCCGAACCAAATGAAATTTTTTAGCTCTTACTAATAATCATAACCTGGACATTTTTGCAAAAATTTATCGTTTTACGGGCGCTATGTAACAACAATTGCGGTCGTTCATAACTTTGGCTCTAAGCTTCAGAACCGAATGAAATTTTGAAAAAAATCAATCAAAAATTCTACAACGAAAATTAAAAAAAAAAATCATCGTTTAAACACTTGGGTTCGGTCGTTTAGCACTAGGGGTCGAACGATTGAATACTTGGGGTCGGTCATCACTTTGGCCCTATGTTTTCGAACAAAATGAAATTTTGGATTCTTACTAAGAATCATGGCCTGGACACGTAACAATAAAAAAATCAGCTATAAGCAGAATTTTTGCTAAAATTTATCGTTTTACGGGCGCTACGTAACAACAATTGTGGTCGGATATAACTTCCGCCCTATAGCACTTAAACCGACTGAAATTTTGAATTCTTACTAAGAATCATGGTCTTTACACAAATCAATCTAAAATTCTACAAGGAAAATTTAAAAAAAAAGAATCATGGTTTAAACACTTGGGTTCGGTCGTTTTAACACTTAGGGTCAGACGTTTGAACACTTGGAGTCGGTCATAACTTCGGCCTATAGTTCCGAACTAACTGAAATTTTGTATTCTTACTGAGAATCATGGTCTGTACACGAATCAATCAAAAATTCTACAATGAGAATTTAAAAAAAAATCATCATTTAAACACTTGGGTTCGGTCGTTTAGCACTAGGGGTCGAACGTTTGAATACTTGGGGTCGGTCATAACTTTGGCCCTATGCTTCCGAACAAAAATAAATTTTGGATTCTTACTAAGAATCATGGTGTGGACACGTAACAATAAAAAAATCAGCTATAAGCAGAATTTTTGCTAAAATTTATCGTTTTACGGGCGCTACGTAACAACAATTGTGGTCGGATATAACTTCTGCCCTATGGCACTGAGTCGACTGAAATTTTGAATTCTTACTAAGAATCATGGTCTGTACACGAATCAATCAAAATTCTACAAGGAGAATTTAAAAAAAAAAATCATGGTTTAAACACTTGGGTTCGGTCGTTTAGCACTTGGGGTCGAACGTTTGAATACTTGGGGTCGGTCATAACTTTGGCCCTATGTTTCCGCACAAAATTAAATTTTGGATTCTTACTAAGAATCATGGCCTGGACACGAAACAATATAAAAATCAGCTATAAGCAGAATTTTTGCTAAAATTTATCGTTTTACGGGCGCTACGTAACAACAATTGTGGTCGGATATAACTTCTGCCCTATGGCACTGAGTCGACTGAAATTTTGAATTCTTACTAAGAATCATGGTCTGTACACGATTCAATCAAAAATTCTACAACTCCTTGTAGAATTTTTGATTGAATCGTGTACAGACCATGATTCTTAGTAAGAATTCAAAATTTCAGTTTATTTTTTTTTAAATTCTCCAATTTAAAAAAAAATCATCGATTAAACACTTGGGTTCGGTCGTTTAGCACTTGGGGTCGAACGTTTGAATACTTGGGGTCGGTCATAACTTTGGCCCTATGTTTCCGAACAAAATTAAATTTTTGATTCTTACTAAGAATCATGGCCTGGACACGTAACAATATAAAAATCAGCTATAAGCAGAATTTTTGCTAAAATTTATCGTTTACGGGCGCTACGTAACAACAATTGTGGTCGGATAAAACTTCCGCCCTATGGCACTGAGTCGACTGAAATTTTGAATTCTTACTAAGAATCATGGTCTGTACACGAATCAATCAAAAATTCTACAAGGAGAATTTAAAAAAAAAATCATCGTTTAAACACTTGGGTTCGGTCGTTTAGCACTTGGGGTCGAACGTTTGAATACTTGGGGTCGGTCATAACTTTGGCCCTATGTTTCCGAACAAAATTAAATTTTGGATTCTTACTAAGAATCATGGCCTGGACACGTAACAATATAAAAATCAGCTATAAGCAGAATTTTTGCTAAAATTTATCGTTTTCCGTGCACTACGTAACAACAATTGTCGTCGGATATAACTTCTGCCCTATGGCACTGAGTTGACTGAAATTTTGAATTCTTACTAAGAATCATGGTCTGTACACAAATCAATCAAAAATTCTACAAGGAGAATTTAAAAAAAAAATCATCGTTTAAACACTTGGGTTCGGTCGTTAATCACTTGGGGTCGGACGTTTGAACACTTGGGGTCGATCATAACTTTGGCCCTATGGTTCCGAATCGACTAAAATTTTGGATTCTTTCTAAGATTCATGGCCTGGACACGTATCAATAAAAAAATCATCTAAAAGTAGAATTTTTCAAAAATTCATCGTTTTACGGGCGCTTTGTAACAACAATTATGTCGGTTATAATTTCCGCGCTATGGCACTAAACAGACTGAAATTGTCGATTCTGACTATAAATCATGGTCTGTGCAAGAATCAATCAAAAATTCTTTAAAGAGATTTTTTTAAAATTATCGTTATAACACTTGGGTTCGGTCGTTTTAACACTTAGGGTCGGACGTTTGAACACTTGGGGTCAGTCATAACTTTAGTCTATGATTCCGAAACAACTGAAATTTTGGATTCTTACAAAAATCATGGCCTGGACACGTATCAATAAAAAAGCAGCTAAAAGTAGAATTTTTTCAAAAATTCATCGTTTTTCAGGCGCTTTGTAACAAAAAATTTTAGTCGTTCATAATTTTGGCCCTATGGTTTCAAACCGACTGAAATTATGAAATCTTACTAAGAATCATATAGTCTGTAAAAGAATCAATAAAAAATTCTAAAAAGACAATAAAAATAAAATCATCATTTTAACACTTGGGTTCGGTCGTTAAGCACTTGGGGTCGGACGTTTGAACACTTGGGGTCGATAATCACTTTGGCCCTATGATTCCGAACCAAATGAAATTTTTTAGCTCTTACTAATAATCATAACCTGGACATTTTTGCAAAAATTTATCGTTTTACGGGCGCTATGTAACAACAATTGCGGTCGTTCATAACTTTGGCTCTAAGCTTCAGAACCGAATGAAATTTTGAAAAAAATCAATCAAAAATTCTACAACGAAAATTAAAAAAAAAAATCATCGTTTAAACACTTGGGTTCGGTCGTTTAGCACTAGGGGTCGAACGATTGAATACTTGGGGTCGGTCATCACTTTGGCCCTATGTTTTCGAACAAAATGAAATTTTGGATTCTTACTAAGAATCATGGCCTGGACACGTAACAATAAAAAAATCAGCTATAAGCAGAATTTTTGCTAAAATTTATCGTTTTACGGGCACTACGTAACAACAATTGTGGTCGGATATAACTTCCGCCCTATAGCACTTAAACCGACTGAAATTTTGAATTCTTACTAAGAATCATGGTCTTTACACAAATCAATCTAAAATTCTACAAGGAAAATTTAAAAAAAAAGAATCATGGTTTAAACACTTGGGTTCGGTCGTTTTAACACTTAGGGTCAGACGTTTGAACACTTGGAGTCGGTCATAACTTCGGCCTATAGTTCCGAACTAACTGAAATTTTGTATTCTTACTGAGAATCATGATCTGTACACGAATCAATCAAAAATTCTACAATGAGAATTTTAAAAAAAATCATCGTTTAAACACTTGGGTTCGGTCGTTTAGCACTTGGGGTCGAACGTTTGAATACTTGGGGTCGGTAATAACTTCGGCCCTATGTTTCCGAACAAATTTAAATTTTGGATTCTTACTAAGAATCATGGCCTGGACACGTAACAATATAAAAATCAGCTATAAGCAGAATTTTTGCTAAAATTTATCGTTTTACGGGCGCTACGTAACAACAATTGTGGTCGGATATAACTTCCGCCCTATGGCACTTAAACCGACTGAAATTTTGAATTCTTACTAAGAATCATGGTCTTTACACAAATCAATCTAAAATTCTACAAGGAAAATTTAAAAAAAAAGAATCATGGTTTAAACACTTGGGTTCGGTCGTTTTAACACTTAGGGTCAGACGTTTGAACACTTGGAGTCAGTCATAACTTCGGCCTATAGTTCCGAACTAACTGAAATTTTGTATTCTTACTGAGAATCATGATCTGTACACGAATCAATCAAAAATTCTACAATGAGAATTTAAAAAAAAATCATCGTTTAAACACTTGGGTTCGGTCGTTTAGCACTTGGGGTCGAACGTTTGAATACTTGGGGTCGGTCATAACTTTGGCCCTATGTTTCCGAACAAAAATAAATTTTGGATTCTTACTAAGAATCATGGTGTGGACACGAAACAATATAAAAATCAGCTATAAGCAGAATTTTTGCTACGTAACAACAATTGTGGTCGGATATAACTTCTGCCCTATGGCACTGAGTCGACTGAAATTTTGAATTCTTACTAAGAATCATGGTCTGTACACGAATCAATCAAAATTCTACAAGGAGAATTTAAAAAAAAAATCATGGATTTAATTTAAACACTTGGGTTCGGTCGTTTAGCACTTGGGGTCGAACGTTTGAATACTTGGGGTCGGTCATAACTTTGGCCCTATGTTTCCGCACAAAATTAAATTTTGGATTCTTACTAAGAATCATGGCCTGGACACGAAACAATATAAAAATCAGCTATAAGCAGAATTTTTGCTAAAATTTATCGTTTTACGGGCGCAACGTAACAACAATTGTGGTCGGATATAACTTCTGCCC
Source organism: Limnephilus marmoratus (assembly GCA_917880885.1). Lineage (NCBI taxonomy): Eukaryota > Metazoa > Arthropoda > Insecta > Trichoptera > Limnephilidae > Limnephilus > Limnephilus marmoratus. The sequence goes on along the minus strand of OU862927.1, from coordinate 3,823,244 downwards.
TATGGCACTGAGTCGACTGAAATTTTGAATTCTTACTAAGAATCATGGTCTGTACACGAATCAATCAAAATTCTACAAGGAGAATTTAAAAAAAAAATCATGGTTTAAACACTTGGGATCGGTCGTTAAGCACTTGGGGTCGAACGTTTGAATACTTGGGGTCGGTCATAACTTTGGCCCTATGTTTCCGAACAAAATTAAGTTTTAGATTCTTACTAAGAATCATGGCCTGGACACGAAACAATATAAAAATCAGCTATAAGCAGAATTTTTGCTAAAATTTATCGTTTTACGGGCACTACGTAACAACAATTGTGGTCGGATATAACTTCCGCCCTATTGCACTGAGTCGACTGAAATTTTGAATTCTTACTAAGAATCATGGTCTGTACACGAATCAATCAAAAATTCTACAAGGAGAATTTAAAAAAAAATCATCATTTAAACACTTGGGTTCGGTCGTTTAGCACTTGGGGTCGAACGTTTGAATACTTGGGGTCGGTCATAACTTTGGCCCTATGTTTCCGAACAAAATGAAATTTTTGATTCTTACTAAGAATCATGGCCTGGACACGTAACAATATAAAAATCAGCTATAAGCAGAATTTTTGCTAAAATTTATCGTTTTACGGGCGCTACGTAACAACAATTGTGGTCGGATAAAACTTCCGCCCTATGGCACTGAGTCGACTGAAATTTTGAATTCTTACTAAGAATCATGGTCTGTACACGAATCAATCAAAAATTCTACAAGGAGAATTTAAAAAAAAAATCATCGTTTAAACACTTGGGTTCGGTCGTTTAGCACTTGGGGTCGAACGTTTGAATACTTGGGGTCGGTCATAACTTTGGCCCTTTGTTTCCGAACAAAATTAAATTTTGGATTCTTACTAAGAATCATGGCCTGGACACGTAACAATATAAAAATCAGCTATAAGCAGAATTTTTGCTAAAATTTATCGTTTTCCGTGCACTACGTAACAACAATTGTCGTCGGATATAACTTCTGCACTATGGCACTGAGTTGACTGAAATTTTGAATTCTTACTAAGAATCATGGTCTGTACACGAATCAATCAAAAATTCTACAAGGAGAATTTAAAAAAAAAATCATCGTTTAAACACTTGGGTTCGGTCGTTAATCACTTGGGGTCGGACGTTTGAACACTTGGGGTCGATCATAACTTTGGCCCTATGGTTCCGAATCGACTAAAATTTTGGATTCTTACTAAGATTCATGGCCTGGACACGTATCAATAAAAAAATCATCTAAAAGTAGAATTTTTGCTAAAATTCATCGTTTTACGGGCGCTTTGTAACAACAATTATGTCGGTTATAATTTCCGCGCTATGGCACTAAACAGACTGAAATTGTCGATTCTGACTATAAATCATGGTCTGTGCAAGAATCAATCAAAAATTCTTTAAAGAGATTTTTTTTAAATCATCGTTATAACACTTGGGTTCGGTCGTTTTAACACTTAGGGTCGGACGTTTGAACACTTGGGGTCAGTCATAACTTTAGTCTATGATTCCGAAACAACTGAAATTTTGGATTCTTACAAAAATCATGGCCTGGACACGTATCAATAAAAAAGCAGCGAAAAGTAGAATTTTTTCAAAAATTCATCGTTTTTCGGGCGCTTTGTAACAAAAAATTGTAGTCGTTCATAATTTTGGCCCTATGGTTTCAAACCGACTGAAATTATGAAATCTTACTAAGAATCATATAGTCTGTAAAAGAATCAATAAAAAATTCTAAAAAGACAATAAAAATAAAATCATCATTTTAACACTTGGGTTCGGTCGTTAAGCACTTGGGGTCGGACGTTTGAACACTTGGGGTCGATAATCACTTTGGCCCTATGATTCCGAACCAAATGAAATTTTTTAGCTCTTACTAATAATCATAACCTGGACATTTTTGCAAAAATTTATCGTTTTACGGGCGCTATGTAACAACAATTGCGGTCGTTCATAACTTTGGCTCTAAGCTTCAGAACCGAATGAAATTTTGAAAAAAATCAATCAAAAATTCTACAACGAAAATTAAAAAAAAAAATCATCGTTTAAACACTTGGGTTCGGTCGTTTAGCACTAGGGGTCGAACGTTTGAATACTTGGGGTCGGTCATCACTTTGGCCCTATGTTTTCGAACAAAATGAAATTTTGGATTCTTACTAAGAATCATGGCCTGGACACGTAACAATAAAAAAATCAGCTATAAGCAGAATTTTTGCTAAAATTTATCGTTTTACGGGCGCTACGTAACAACAATTGTGGTCGGATATAACTTCCGCCCTATGGCACTTAAACCGACTGAAATTTTGAATTCTTACTAAGAATCATGGTCTTTACACAAATCAATCTAAAATTCTACAAGGAAAATTTTAAAAAAAAGAATCATGGTTTAAACACTTGGGTTCGGTCGTTTTAACACTTAGGGTCAGACGTTTGAACACTTGAAATCGGTCATAACTTCGGCCTATAGTTCCGAACCAACTGAAATTTTGTATTCTTACTGAGAATCATGGTCTGTACACGAATCAATCAAAAATTCTACAATGAGAATTTAAAAAAAAATCATCGTTTAAACACTTGGGTTCGGTCGTTTAGCACTTGGGGTCGAACGTTTGAATACTTGGGGTCGGTCATAACTTCGGCCCTATGTTTCCGAACAAATTTAAATTTTGGATTCTTACTAAGAATCATGGCCTGGACACGTAACAATATAAAAATCAGCTATAAGCAGAATTTTTGCTAAAATTTATCGTTTTACGGGCGCTACGTAACAACAATTGTGGTCGGATATAACTTCCGCCCTATGGCACTGAGTCGACTGAAATTTTGAATTCTTACTAAGAATCATGGTCTGTACACGAATCAATCAAAAATTCTACAAGGAGAATTTAAAAAAAAAACATCGTTTTAACACTTGGGTTCGGTCGTTTAGCACTTGGGGTCAAACGTTTGAATACTTGGGGTCGGTCATAACTTTGGCCCTATGTTTCCGAACAAAATTAAATTTTGGATTCTGACTAAGAATCATGGCCTGGACACGTAACAATAAAAAAGCAGCTAAAAGTAGAATTTTTTCAAAAATTCATCGTTTTTCGGGCGCTTTGTAACAAAAAATTGTAGTCGTTCATAATTTTGGCCCTATGGTTCAAACCGACTGAAATTATGAAATCTTACTAAGAATCATATAGTCTGTAAAAGAATCAATAAAAAATTCTAAAAAGACAATAAAAATAAAAATAAAAAAAAAATTTAACACTTGGGTTCGGTCGTTAAGCACTTGGGGTCGGACGTTTGAACACTTGGGGTCGATAATCACTTTGGCCCTATGATTCCGAACCAAATGAAGTTTTTGACTCTTACTAATCATAACCTGGACATTTTTGCAAAAATTTATCGTTTTACGGGCGCTATGTAACAACAATTGCGGTCGTTCATAACTTTGGCTCTAAGCTTCAGAACCGACTGAAATTTTTAAAAAAATCAATCAAAAATTCTACAAGGAAAATTTAAAAAAAAAATCATCGTTTAAACACTTGGGTTCGGTCGTTTAGCACTAGGGGTCGAACGTTTGAATACTTGGGGTCGGTCATAACTTTAGCCCTATGTTTCCGAACAAAATGAAATTTTGGATTCTTACTAAGAATCATGGCCTGGACACGTAACAATAAAAAAATCAGCTATAAGCAGATTTTTTGCTAAAATTTATCGTTTTACGGGCCCGACGTAACAACAATTGTGGTCGGATATAACTTCCGCCCTATGGCACTTAAACCGACTGAAATTTTGAATTCTTACTAAGAATCATGGTCTTTACACAAATCAATCTAAAATTCTACAAGGAAAATTTAAAAAAAAAGAATCATGGTTTAAACACTTGGGTTCGGTCGTTTTAACACTTAGGGTCAGACGTTTGAACACTTGGAGTCGGTCATAACTTCGGCCTATAGTTCCGAACCAACTGAAATTTTGTATTCTTACTGAGAATCATGGTCTCATTCTCTCTCTTCATCACGAATCAATCAAAAATTCTACAATGAGAATTTAAAAAAAAATCATCGTTTAAACACTTGGGTTCGGTCGTTTAGCACTTGGGGTCGAACGTTTGAATACTTGGGGTCGGTCATAACTTTGGCCCTATGTTTCCGAACAAATTTAAATTTTGGATTCTTACTAAGAATCATGGCCTGGACACGTAACAATATAAAAATCAGCTATAAGCAGAATTTTTGCTAAAATTTATCGTTTTCCGTGCACTACGTAACAACAATTGTCGTCGGATATAACTTCTGCCCTATGGCACTGAATTGACTGAAATTTTGAATTCTTACTAAGAATCATGGTCTGTACACGAATCAATCTAAAATTCTACAAGGAGAATTTAAAAAAAAAAATCATCGTTTAAACACTTGGGTTCGGTCGTTAATCACTTGGGGTTGGACGTTTGAACACTTGGGGTCGATCATAACTTTGGCCCTATGGTTCCGAATCGACTAAAATTTTGGATTCTTACTAAGATTCATGGCCTGGACACGTATCAATAAAAAAATCATCTAAATGTAGAATTTTTGCAAAAATTCATCGTTTTACGGGCGCTTTGTAACAACAATTATGTCGGTTATAATTTCCGCGCTATGGCACTAAACAGACTGAAATTGTCGATTCTGACTATAAATCATGGTCTGTGCAAGAATCAATCAAAAATTCTTTAAAGAGATTTTTTTTAAATCATCGTTATAACACTTGGGTTCGGTCGTTTTAACACTTAGGGTCGGACGTTTGAACACTTAGGGTCAGTCATAACTTTAGTCTATGATTCCGAAACAACTGAAATTTTGGATTCTTACAAAAATCATGGCCTGGACACGTATCAATAAAAAAGCAGCTAAAAGTAGAATTTTTTCAAAAATTCATCGTTTTTCGGGCGCTTTGTAACAAAAAATTGTAGTCGTTCATAATTTTGGCCCTATGGTTTCAAACCGACTGAAATTATGAAATCTTACTAAGAATCATATAGTCTGTAAAAGAATCAATAAAAAATTCTAAAAAGACAATAAAAATAAAATCATCATTTTAACACTTGGGTTCGGTCGTTAAGCACTTGGGGTCGGACGTTTGAACACTTGGGGTCGATAATCACTTTGGCCCTATGATTCCGAACCAAATGAAATTTTTTAGCTCTTACTAATAATCATAACCTGGACATTTTTGCAAAAATTTATCGTTTTACGGGCGCTATGTAACAACAATTGCGGTCGTTCATAACTTTGGCTCTAAGCTTCAGAACCGAATGAAATTTTGAAAAAAATCAATCAAAAATTCTACAACGAAAATTAAAAAAAAAAATCATCGTTTAAACACTTGGGTTCGGTCGTTTAGCACTAGGGGTCGAACGTTTGAATACTTGGGGTCGGTCATAACTTTGGCCCTATGTTTCCGAACAAAATGAAATTTTGGATTCTTACTAAGAATCATGGCCTGGACACGTAACAATAAAAAAATCAGCTATAAGCAGAATTTTTGCTAAAATTTATCGTTTTACGGGCGCTACGTAACAACAATTGTGGTCGGATATAACTTCCGCCCTATGGCACTTAAACCGACTGAAATTTTGAATTCTTACTAAGAATCATGGTCTTTACACAAATCAATCTAAAATTCTACAAGGAAAATTTAAAAAAAAAGAATCATGGTTTAAACACTTGGGTTCGGTCGTTTTAACACTTAGGGTCAGACGTTTGAACACTTGGAGTCGGTCATAACTTCGGCCTATAGTTCCGAACCAACTGAAATTTTGTATTCTTACTGAGAATCATGGTCTGTACACGAATCAATCAAAAATTCTACAATGAGAATTTAAAAAAAAATCATCGTTTAAACACTTGGGTTCGGTCGTTTAGCACTTGCGGTCGAACGTTTGAATACTTGGGGTCGGTCATAACTTTGGCCCTATGTTTCCAAACAAATTTAAATTTTGGATTCTTACTAAGAATCATGGCCTGGACACGTAACAATATAAAAATCAGCTATAAGCAGAATTTTTGCTAAAATTTATCGTTTTACGGGCGCTACGTAACAACAATTGTGGTCGGATATAACTTCCGCCCTATGGCACTGAGTCGACTGAAATTTTGAATTCTTACTAAGAATCATGGTCTGTACACGAATCAATCAAAAATTCTACAAGGAGAATTTTAAAAAAAATCATCGTTTTAACACTTGGGTTCGGTCGTTTAGCACTTGGGGTCAAACGTTTGAATACTTGGGGTCGGTCATAACTTTGGCCCTATGTTTCCGAACAAAATTAAATTTTGGATTCTGACTAAGAATCATGGCCTGGACACGTAACAATAAAAAAGCAGCTAAAAGTAGAATTTTTTCAAAAATTCATCGTTTTTCGGGCGCTTTGTAACAAAAAATTGTAGTCGTTCATAATTTTGGCCCTATGGTTCAAACCGACTGAAATTATGAAATCTTACTAAGAATCATATAGTCTGTAAAAGAATCAATAAAAAATTCTAAAAAGACAATAAAAATAAAATCATCATTTTAACACTTGGGTTCGGTCGTTAAGCACTTGGGGTCGGACGTTTGAACACTTGGGGTCGATAATCACTTTGGCCCTATGATTCCGAACCAAATGAAATTTTTGACTCTTACTAATCATAACCTGGACATTTTTGCAAAAATTTATCGTTTTACGGGCGCTATGTAACAACAATTACGGTCGTTCATAACTTTGGCTCTAAGCTTCAGAACCGACTGAAATTTTGAAAAAAATCAATCAAAAATTCTACAAGGAAAATTTAAAAAAAAAATCATCGTTTAAACACTTGGGTTCGGTCGTTTAGCACTAGGGGTCGAACGTTTGAATACTTGGGGTCGGTCATAACTTTGGCCCTATGTTTCCGAACAAAATGAAATTTTGGATTCTTACTAAGAATCATGGCCTGGACACGTAACAATAAAAAAATCAGCTATAAGCAGATTTTTTGCTAAAATTTATCGTTTTACGGGCCCTACGTAACAACAATTGTGGTCGGATATAACTTCCGCCCTATGGCACTTAAACCGACTGAAATTTTGAATTCTTACTAAGAATCATGGTCTTTACACAAATCAATCTAAAATTCTATAAGGAAAATTTAAAAAAAAAGAATCATGGTTTAAACACTTGGGTTCGGTCGTTTTAACACTTAGGGTCAGACGTTTGAACACTTGGAGTCGGTCATAACTTCGGCCTATAGTTCCGAACCAACTGAAATTTTGTATTCTTACTGAGAATCATGGTCTGTACACGAATCAATCAAAAATTCTACAATGCGAATTTAAAAAAAAATCATCGTTTAAACACTTGGGTTCGGTCGTTTAGCACTTGGGGTCGAACGTTTGAATACTTGGGGTCGGTCATAACTTTGGCCCTATGTTTCCGAACAAAATTAAATTTTGGATTCTTACTAAGAATCATGGCCTGGACACGAAACAATATAAAAATCAGCTATAAGCAGACTTTTTGCTAAAATTTATCGTTTTACGGGCGCTACGTAACAACAATTGTGGTCGGATATAACTTCTGCCCTATGGCACTGAGTCGACTGAAATTTTGGATTCGTACTAAGAATCATGGTCTGTACACGAATCAATCAAAAATTCTACAAGGAGAATTTTAAAAAAAAATCATCGTTTAAACACTTGGGTTCGGTTGTTCAGCACTTGGGGTCGAACGTTTGAATACTTGGAGTCGGTCATAACTTTGGCCCTATGTTTACGAACAAAATTAAATTTTGGATTCTAACTAGGAACCATGGCCTGGACACGTATCAATAAAAAAATCAGCTAAAAGTTGAATTTTTGCAAAAATTTATCGTTTTCCGGGAGCTTTGTAACAACAATTGTTGTCGGTTATAACTTCCGTCCTAAGGCACTGAGTCGACTGAAATTTTGAATTCTTTCTAAGAATCATGGTCTGTACACGAATCAATCACAAATTCTACAAGGAGAATTAAAAAAAATCATCGTTTAAACACTTGGGTTCGGTCGTTTAGCACTTGGGTTCGGACGTTTGAATACTTAGGGTCGGTTATAACTTTGGCCCTATGTTTCCGAACAAAATTAAAATTTGGATTCTGACTAAGAATCATGGCCTGGACACGTAACAATAAAAAAATCAGCTATAAGCAGAATTTTTGCTATAATTTATCGTTTTACGGGCGCTACGTAACAACAGTTGTTTGTCAGATATAACTTCTGCCCTATGGCACTGAGTCGACTGAAATTTTGGATTCTTACTAAGAATCTTGGTCTGTACACGAATCATTCAAAAATTCTACAAGGAGAATTTAAAAAAAAATCATCGTTTTAACACTTGGGTTCGGTCGTTTAGCACTTGGGGTCAAACGTTTGAATACTTGGGGTCGGTCATAACTTTGGCCCTATGTTTCCAAACAAAATTAAATTTTGGATTCTGACTAAGAATCATGGCCTGGACACGTAACAATAAAAAAGCAGCTAAAAGTAGAATTTTTTAAAAATTCATCGTTTTTCGGGCGCTACGTAACAACAATTGTGGTCGGATATAACTTCCGCCCTATGGCACTGAGTCGACTGAAATTTTGAATTCTTTCTAAGAATCATGGTCTGTACACGAATCAATCAAAAATTCTACAAGGAGAATTTAAAAAAAAATCATCGTTTTAACACTTTGGTTCGGTCGTTTAGCACTTGGGGTCAAACGTTTGAATACTTGGGGTCGGTCATAACTTTGGCCCTATGTTTCCAAACAAAATTAAATTTTGGATTCTGACTAAGAATCATGGCCTGGACACGTAACAATAAAAAAGCAGCTAAAAGTAGAATTTTTTCAAAAATTCATCGTTTTTCGGGAGCTTTGTAACAAAAAATTGTAGTCGTTCATAATTTTGGCCCTATGGTTCAAACCGACTGAAATTATGAAATCTTACTAAGAATCATATAGTCTGTAAAAGAATCAATAAAAAATTCTAAAAAGACAATAAAAATAAAATCATCATTTTAACACTTGGGTTCGGTCGTTAAGCACTTGGGGTCGGACGTTTGAACACTTGGGGTCGATAATCACTTTGGCCCTATGATTCCGAACCAAATGAAATTTTTGACTCTTACTAATCATAACCTGGACATTTTTGCAAAAATTTATCGTTTTACGGGCGCTATGTAACAACAATTGCGGTCGTTCATAACTTTGGCTCTAAGCTTCAGAACCGACTGAAATTTTGAAAAAAATCAATCAAAAATTCTACAAGGAAAATTTAAAAAAAAAATCATCGTTTAAACACTTGGGTTCGGTCGTTTAGCACTAGGGGTCGAACGTTTGAATACTTGGGGTCGGTCATAACTTTGGCCCTATGTTTCCGAACAAAATGAAATTTTGGATTCTTACTAAGAATCATGGCCTGGACACGTAACAATAAAAAAATCAGCTATAAGCAGATTTTTTACTAAAATTTATCGTTTTACGGGCCCTACGTAACAACAATTGTGGTCGGATATAACTTCCGCCCTATGGCACTTAAACCGACTGAAATTTTGAATTCTTACTAAGAATCATGGTCTTTACACAAATCAATCTAAAATTCTACAAGGAAAATTTAAAAAAAAAGAATCATGGTTTAAACACTTGGGTTCGGTCGTTTTAACACTTAGGGTCAGACGTTTGAACACTTGGAGTCGGTCATAACTTCGGCCTATAGTTCCGAACCAACTGAAATTTTGTATTCTTACTGAGAATCATGGTCTGTACACGAATCAATCAAAAATTCTACAATGAGAATTTAAAAAAAAATCATCGTTTAAACACTTGGGTTCGGTCGTTTAGCACTTGGGGTCGAACGTTTGAATACTTGGGGTCGGTCATAACTTTGCCCTATGTTTCCGAACAAAATTAAATTTTGGATTCTTACTAAGAATCATGGCCTGGACACGTAACAATATAAAAATAAGTTATAAGCAGAATTTTTGCTAAAATTTATCGTTTTACGGGCGCTACGTAACTACAATTGTGGTCGGATATAACATCCGCCCTATGGCACTGAGTCGACTGAAATTTTGAATTCTTACTAAGAATCATGATCTGTACACGAATCAATCAAAAATTCTACAAGGAGAATTTAAAAAAAAAATCATCGTTTAAACACTTGGGTTCGGTCGTTTAGCACTTAGGGTCGGACATTTTAAAACTTGGGGTCGATCATCACTTTGGCCCTATGGTTACGAACCAACTGAAATTTTGGATTCTTACTAAGATTCATGGCCTGGACACGTATCAATTAAAAAAAAGCTAAAAGTAGAATTTTTGCAAAAATTTATCGTTTTACGGGCGTTTTGTAACAACACTTGTTGTCGGTTATAACTTCCGCCCTATGGCACTTAAACCGACTGAAATTTTGAATTCTTACTAAGAATCATGGTCTTTACACAAATCAATCTAAAATTCTACAAGGAAAATTTAAAAAAAAAGAATCATCGTTTAAACACCTGGGTTCGGTCGTTTTAACACTTGGGGTCGGACGTTTGAACACTTGGGGTCGATCATTACTTTGGCCCTATGGTTCCGAATCGACTAAAATTTTGGATTCTTACTAAGAATCATGGCCTGGACACGAATCGATAAAGAAATAAGCTAAAAGCAGAATTGTTTTACTGGTACATTGTAACAATAATTGTTGTCGTTCAAAACTTTGGCTCTAAGGATGCGAACCGACTGAAATTTTGGATTCTGACTAAATATCATGATTTGTGCAAGAATCAATCTACAATTCGTCAAAGAATTTTTTTTTAAATCATCGTTTTAACACTTGGGTTCGGTCGTTTTAGCACTTGGGGTCGAACGTTTGAACACTTATGTCGGTCATAACTTTCGCCTTTTGGCTCCAAACCGTCTGAAATTTTGGATTCTTACTAAGAATCATGGTCTGTACACGAATCAATCAAAAAGTCGGCAAAGAGAATTTTTATAAAATCATCGTTTTTACACTTAGGTTCGGTCGTTTAAGCACTTGGGGTTGGACGTTTGTATAAACGACAGACCCCAATTGTTTAATTGGGGTCAGTCATGACTTTGGCCCTATGGTTACGAACCATCTGAAATTTTGGATTCTTACTAAGAATCATGGCCTGGACACGTATCAATAAAAAAATAAGCTAAAAGTAGAATTTTTGCAAAAATTTATCGTTTTACGGGCGTTTTGTAACAACACTTGTTGTCGGTTATAACTTCCGCCCTATGGCACTTAAACCGACTGAAATTTTGAATTCTTACTAAGAATCATGGTCTTTACACAAATCAATCTAAAATTCTACAAGGAAAATTAAAAAAAAAAAAGAATCATCGTTTAAACACCTGGGTTCGGTCGTTTTAACACTTGGGGTCGGACTTTTGAACACTTGGGGTCGATCATAACTTTGGCCCTATGGTTCCGAATCGACTAAAATTTTGGATTCTTATTAAGAATCATGGCCTGGACACGAATCAATAAAAAAATAAGCTAAAAGCAGAATTTTTTTACTGGTACATTGTAACAATAATTGTTGTCGTTCATAACTTTGGCTCTAAGGATGCGAACCGACTGAAATTTTGGATTCTGACTAAATATCATGATTTGTGCAAGAATCAATCTACAATTCGTCAAAGAGATTTTTTTTTAATCATCGTTTTAACACTTGGGTTCGGTCGTTTTAGCACTTGGGGTCGAACGATTGAACACTTATGTAGGTCATAACTTTCGCCTTTTGGCTCCAAACCGTCTGAAAGTTTGGATTCTTACTAAGAATCATGGCCTGGATACGTAACAATATAAAAATCAGCTATAAGCAGAATTTTTGCTAAAATTTATCGTTTTACGGGCGCTACATAACAACAATTGTGGTCGGATATAACATCCGCCCTATGGCACTGAGTCGACTGAAATTTAGAATTCTTACTAAGAATCATGATCTGTACACGAATCAATCAAAAATTCTACAAGGAGAATTTTAAAAAAAAATCATCGTTTAAACACTTGGGTTCGGTCGTTTAGCACTTAGGGTCGGACATTTTAAAACTTGGGGTCGATCATCATTTTGGCCCTATGGTTCCGAATCAAATGAAATTTTGGATTCTTACTAATCATTACCTGGATACGTATCAATTTAAAAAAAAGCTAAAAGTAGAATTTTTGCAAAAATTTATCGTTTTACGGGCGTTTTGTAACAACAATTGTTGTCGGTTATAACTTTTGCCCTATGGCACTTAAACCGACTGAAATTTTTAATTCTTACTAAGAATCATGGTCTTTACACAAATCAATTAAAAATTCTACAGGGAAAATTTAAAAAAAAAATCATCGTTTAAATATTTGGGTTCGGCCGTTAAGCACTTGGGGTCGGACGTTTGAACACTTGGGGTCGATCATGACTTTGGCCCTATGTTTACGAACCAACTGAAACTTTGGATTCTTACTAAGAATCATGGCCTGGACACGTATCAATAAAAAATAAGCTTAAAGTAGAATTTTTGCAAAAATTCGTCGTTTTACGGGCGCTTTGTAACAACAATTGTTGTCGGTTGTAACTTCCGCCCTATAGCACAGAACCGACTGAAATTTTGTATTCTTACTCAGAATCATGGTCTGTACACGAATCAATAAAAATTCGACAAAAATCATCGTTTTAACACTTGGGTTCGGTCGTTTTAACATTTGTAACAATAATAGTGGTCGTTCATACCTTTGGCTCTAAGGTTCCGAACATTCTGAAATTTTGGATTCTAACTAAGAATCATGGCCTGGACACGAATCAATAAAAAATTAACAAAGAATAGAATTTTTGTAAAAATTCGTCTTTTTACGGGTGCATTGTAACAATAATTTTGGTGGTTCATAACTTTGGCTCTAAGGATCAGAACCGACTGCACTTTTGAATTCTGACTAAGAATCATAATCTGTGCAAGAATCAATCTGCAATTCTTCAAAGAGATTTTTTTTTAAATCATCGTTTTAACACTTGGGGTCGGACATAACATTGGCCCTAGGATTCCGAATCGACTGAAATTTTGGATTCTTACTAAGATTCATGGCCTGGATACGTATCAATAATAAAATCAACTAAAAAGAGAATTTTTGCAAAAATTTATCGCTTTCCGGGCGCTTTGTAACAACAATTGTTGTCGGTTATAACTTCTACCCTATGGCACTTAAACCGACTGAAATATTGAATTCTTACTAAGAATCATGGTCTTTACACGAATCAATCAAAAATTCAATAAGGATAAATTAAAAAAAAAAAATCATCTTTTAAACACTTGAATGCGGTCGTTAATCACTTGGGGTCGGACGTTTGAACACTTGGGGTCGATCATAACTTTGGCCCTATGGTTCCGAATCGACTAAAATTTTGGATTCTTACAAAGATTCATGGCCTGGACACGTATCAATAAAAAAATCATCTGAAAGTAGAATTTTTGCAAAAATTCATCGTTTTACGGGCGCTTTGTAACAACAATTATGTCGGTTATAATTTCCGCGCTATGGCACTGAACCGACTGAAATTGTCGATTCTGACTATAAATCATGGTCTGTGCAAGAATCAATCAAAAATTCTTTAAAGAGATTTTTTTTAAATCATCGTTATAACACTTGGGTTCGGTCGTTTTAACACTTAGGGGCGGACGTTTGAACACTTGGGGTCAGTCATAACTTTAGTCTATGATTCCGAAACAACTGAAATTTTGGATTCTTATAAGAATCATGGCCTGGACACGTATCAATAATGAAATCAGCTAAAAGTAGAATTTTTTCAAAAATTCATCGTTTTTCGGGCGCTTTGTAACAAAAAATTGTAGTCGTTCATAATTTTGGCCCTATGGTTTCAAACCGACTGAAATTATGAAATCTTACTAAGAATCATATAGTCTGTACACGAATCAATAAAAAATTGTAAACAGAGAATAAAAATAAAATCATCATTTTAACACTTGGGTTCGGTCGTTAAGCACTTGGGGTCGGACGTTTGAACACTTGGGGTCGATAATCACTTTGGCCCTATGATTCCGAAGCAAATGAAATTTTGGATTCTTACTAATCATAACCTGGACATTTTTGCAAAAAATTATCGTTTTACGGGCGCTATGTAACAACAATTGCGGTCGTTCATAACTTTGGCACTAAGTTTCCGAACCGACTGAAATTTTGAAAAAACATTTGAAAAAAATCAATCAAAAATTCTACAAGGAAAATTTAAAAAAAAATCATCGTTTAAACACTTGGGTTCGGCCGTTTAGCACTTGGGGTCGGACGTTTGAATACTTGGGGTCGGTCATTACTTTGGCCCTATGTTTCCGAACAAAATTAAATTTCGGATTCTAACTAAGAATCATGGCCTGGACACGTATCAATAAAAAAATCAGCTAACAATTGAATTTTTGCAAAAATTTATCGTTTTCCGGGAGCTTTGTAACAACAATTGTTGTCGGTTAAAACTTCCGCCCTATGGCACTGAGTCGACTGAAATTTTGAATTCTTACTAAAAATCATGGTCTGTACACGAATCAATCACAAATTCTACAAGGAGAATTTAAAAAAAAAATCATCGTGTAAACACTTGGGTTCGGTCGTTTAGCACTTGGGGTCGGACGTTTGAATACTTGGGGTCGGTCATAACTTTGGCTTTATGTGTCCGAACAAAATGAAATTTTGGATTCTTACTAAGAATCATGGCCTGGACACGTAACAATAAAAAAATCAGCTATAAGCAGAATTTTTGCTAAAATTTATCGTTTTACGGGCGCTACGTAACAACAATTGTGGTCGGATATAACTTCCCCCCTATGGCACTGAGTCGACTGAAATTTTGATTTCTAACTAGAATCATGGTCTGTACACGAATCAATCAAAAATTCTACAAGGATAATTTTAAAAAAAAATCATCGTTTAAACACTTGGGTTCGGTCGTTTAGCACTTGGGGTCGAACGTTTGAATACTTGGGGTCGGTCATAACTTTGGCCCGATGTTTAAGAACAAAATTTAATTTTGGATTCTTACTAAGAATCATGGCCTGGACACGTAACAATATAAAAATCAGCTATAAGCAGAATTTTTGCTAAAATTTATCGTTTTACGGGCGCTACGTAACAACAATTGTGGTCGGATATAACTTCTGCCCTATGGCGCTGATTCGACTGAAATTTTGGATTCTTACTAAGAATCATGGTCTGTACACGAATCAATCAAAAATTCTACAAAGAGAATTTAAAAAAAAAAATTATCGTTTAAACACTTGGGTTCCTTCGTTTAGCACTTGGGGTCGAACGTTTGAATACTTGGGGTCAGTCATAACTTTGGCCCTATGTTTCCGAACAAAATTAAATTTCGGATTCTAACTAAGAATCATGGCCTGGACACGTATCAATAAAAAAATCAGCTAACAATTGAATTTTTGCAAAAATTTATCGTTTTCCGGGAGCTTTGTAACAACAATTGTTTTCGGTTAAAACTTCCGCCCTATGGCACTGAGTCGACTGAAATTTTGAATTCTTACTAAAAATCATGGTCTGTACACGAATCAATCACAAATTCTACAAGGAGAATTAAAAAAAAAAATCATTGTGTAAACACTTGGGTTCGGTCGTTTAGCACTTGGGGTCGGACGTTTGAATACTTGGGGTCGGTCATATTTTTGGCCCTATGTTTCCGAACAAAATAAAATTTTGGATTCTTACTAAGAATCATGGCCTGGACACGTAACAATAAAAAAATCAGCTATAAGCAGAATTTTTGCTAAAATTTATCGTTTTACGGGCGCTACGTAACAACAATTGTGGTCGGATATAACTTCCCCCCAATGGCACTGAGTCGACTGAAATTTTGATTTCTAACTAGAATCATGGTCTGTACACGAATCAATCAAAAATTCTACAAGGATAATTTAAAAAAAAATCATCGTTTAAACACTTGGGTTCGGTCGTTTAGCACTTGGGGTCGAACGTTTGAATACTTGGGGTCGGTCATAACTTTGGCCCTATGTTTCCGAACAAAATTTAATTTTGGATTCTTACTAAGAATCATGGCCTGGACACGTAACAATATAAAAATCAGCTATAAGCAGAATTTTTGCTAAAATTTATCGTTTTACGGGCGCTACATAACAACAATTGTGGTCGGATATAACTTCTGCCCTATGGCCTTGAGTCGACTGAAATTTTGAATTCTTACTAAGAATCATGGTCTTTACACGAATCAATCAAAAATTCTACAAAGAGAATTTAAAAAAAAAATTATCGTTAAAACACTTGGGTTCGGTCGTTTAGCACTTGGGGTCGAACGTTTGAATACTTGGGGTCATTCATAACTTTGGCCCTATGTTTCCGAACAAAATTAAATTTCGGATTCTAACTAAGAATCATGGCCTGGACACGTAACAATAAAAAAATCAGCTATAAGCAGAATTTTTGCTAAAATTTATCGTTTTACGGGCGTTTTGTAACAACAATTGTTGTCGGTTATAACTTTTGCCCTATGGCACTTAAACCAACTGAAATTTTTAATTCTTACTAAGAATCATGGTCTTTACACAAATAAATCAAAAATTCTACAGCGAAAATTTAAAAAAAAAATTATCGTTTAAACATTTGGGTTCGGCCGTTAAGCACATGGGATCGGACGTTTGAACACTTGGGGTCGGTCATAACTTTGGCCCTATGTTTCCGAACAAAATGAAGTTTTGGATTCTTACTAAGAATCATGGCCTGGACACGTAACAATAAAAAAATCAGCTATAAGCAGAATTTTTGCTAAAATTTATCGTTTTACGGGCGCTACGTAACAACAATTGTGGTCGGATATAACTTCCCCCCAATGGCACTGAGTCGATTGAAATTTTGATTTCTAACTAGAATCATGGTCTGTACACGAATCAATCAAAAATTCTACAAGGATAATTTAAAAAAAAATCATCGTTTAAACACTTGGGTTCGGTCGTTTAGCACTTGGGGTCGAACGTTTGAATACTTGGGGTCGGTCATAACTTTGGCCCTATGTTTCCGAACAAAATTTAATTTTGGATTCTTACTAAGAATCATGGCCTGGACACGTAACAATATAAAAATCAGCTATAAGCAGAATTTTTGCTAAAATTTATCGTTTTACGGGCGCTATGTAACAACAATTGTGGTCGGATATAACTTCCGCCCTATGGCACTGAGTCGACTGAAATTTTGAATTCTTACTAAGAATCATGGTCTGTACATGAATCAATCAAAAATTCTACAAGGAGAATTTAAAAAAAAAATCAACGTTTAAACACTTGGGTTCGGTCGTTTAGCACTTGGGGTCGAACGTTTGAATACTTGGGGTCGGTCATAACTTTGGCCCTATGTTTCCGAATAAAATTAAATTTAGGATTCTAACTAAGAATCATGGCCTGGACACGTATCAATAAAAAATCAGCTAACAGTTGAGTTTTTGCAAAAATTTATCGTTTTCCGGGAGTTTTGTAACAACAATTGTTGTCGGTTATAACTTCCGCCCTATGGCACTGAGTCGACTGAAATTTTGAATTCTTACTAAGAATCATGGTCTGTACACGAATCAATCACAAATTCTACACGGAGAATTAAAAAAAAAATCATCGTGAAAACACTTGGGTTCGGTCGTTTAGCACTTGGGGTCGGACGTTTGAATACTTGGGGTCGGTCATAACTTTGGCCCTATGTTTCCGAACAAAATGAAATTTTGGATTCTTACTAAGAATCATGGCCTGGACACGTAACAATAAAAAAATCAGCTATAAGCAGAATTTTTGCTAAAATTTATCGTTTTACGGGCGCTACGTAACAACAATTGTGGTCGGATATAACTTCCGCCCGAATACTTGGGGTCGGTCATAACTATGGCCCTATGTTTCCGAACAAAATTAAATTTTGGATTCTTACTAAGTATCATTGCCTGGACACAATATAAAAATCAGCTATAAGCAGAATTTTTGCTAAAATTTATCGTTTTACGCGCGCTACGTAACAACAATTGTGATCGGATATAACTTCCGCTCTATGGCACTGAGTCGACTGAAATTTTGAATTCTTACTAGAATCATGGTCTGTACACGAATCAATCAAAAATTCTACAAGGAGAATTTTAAAAAAAAATCATCGTTTAAACACTTGGGTTCGGTCGTTTAGCACTTGGGGTCGAACGTTTGAATACTTGGGGTCGGTCATAACTTTTGCCCTATGTTTCCGAACAAAATTAAATTTTGGATTCTTACTAAGAATCATTGCCTGGACACGTATCAATAAAAAATCAGCTAACAGTTGAATTTTTGCAAAAATTTATCGTTTTCCGGGAGCTTTGTAACAACAATTGTTGTCGGTTATAACTTCCGCCCTATGGCACTGAGTCGACTGAAATTTTGGATTCTTACTAAGAATCATGGTCTGTACACGAATCAATCACAAATTCTACACGGAGAATTAAAAAAAAATCATCGTGTAAACACTTGGGTTCGGTCGTTTAGCACTTGGGGTCGGACGTTTGAATACTTGGGGTCGGTCATAACTTTGGCCCTAGGTTTCCGAACAAAATGAAAGTTTGGATTCTTTCTAAGAATCATGGCCTGGACACGTAACAATAAAAAAATCAGCTATAAGCAGAATTTTTGCTAAAATTTATCGTTTTACGGGCGCTACGTAACAACAATTGTGGTCGGATATAACTTCCGCCCTATGGCACTGAGTCGACTGAAATTTTGATTTCTTACTAGAATCATGGTCTGTACACGAATCAATCAAAAATTCTACAAGGATAATTATTAAAAAAAATCATCGTTTAAACACTTGGGTTCGGTCGTTTAGCATTTGGGGTCGAACGTTTGAATACTTGGGGTCGGTCATAACTTTGGCCGTATGTTTCCGAACAAAATTAATTTTTGGATTCTTACTAAGAATCATTGCCTGGACTCGTAACAATATAAAAATCAGCTATAAGCAGAATTTTTGCTAAGATTTATCGTTTTACGGGCGCTACGTAACAACAATTGTGGTCGGATATAACTTCCCCCCAATGGCACTGAGTCGACTGAAATTTTGATTTCTAACTAGAATCATGGTCTGTACACGAATCAATCAAAAATTCTACAAGGATAATTTAAAAAAAAATCATCGTTTAAACACTTGGGTTCGGTCGTTTAGCACTTGGGGTCGAACGTTTGAATACTTGGGGTCGGTCATAACTTTGGCCCTATGTTTCCGAACAAAATATAATTTTGGATTCTTACTAAGAATCATGGCCTGGACACGTAACAATATAAAAATCAGCTATAAGCAGAATTTTTGCTAAAATTTATCGTTTTACGGGCGCTACATAACAACAATTGTGGTCGGATATAACTTCTGCCCTATGGCCTTGAGTCGACTGAAATTTTGAATTCTTACTAAGAATCATGGTCTTTACACGAATCAATCAAAAATTCTACAAAGAGAATTTAAAAAAAAAATTATCGTTAAAACACTTGGGTTCGGTCGTTTAGCACTTGGGGTCGAACGTTTGAATACTTGGGGTCATTCATAACTTTGGCCCTATGTTTCCGAACAAAATTAAATTTCGGATTCTAACTAAGAATCATGGCCTGGACACGTATCAATAAATAAATCAGCTAACAATTGAATTTTTGCAAAAATTTATCGTTTTCCGGGAGCTTTGTAACAACAATTGTTTTCGGTTAAAACTTCCGCTCTATGGCACTGAGTCGACTGAAATTTTGAATTCTTACTAAAAATCATGGTCTGTACACGAATCAATCACAAATTCTACAAGGAGAATTTAAAAAAAAAATCATCGTGTAAACACTTGGGTTCGGTCGTTTAGCACTTGGGGTCGGACGTTTGAATACTTGGGGTCGGTCATAACTTTGGCCCTATGTTTCCGAACAAAATTTAATTTTGGATTCTTACTAAGAATCGTGGCCTGGACACGTAACAATATAAAAATCAGCTATAAGCAGAATTTTTGCTAAAATTTATCGTTTTACAGGCGCTACGTAACAACAATTGTTGTCGGATATAACTTCTGCCCTATGGCGCTGAGTCGACTGATATTTTGGATTCTTACTAAGAATCATGGCCTGGACACGTAACAATAAAAAAATCAGCTATAAGCAGAATTTTTGCTAAAATTTATCGTTTTACGGGCGCTACGTAACAACAATTGTGGTCGGATATAACTTCCACCCTATGGCACTGAGTCGACTGAAATTTTGATTTCTTGTAATGGTAATCAGTAAGTAATCATCGTCTGTACACGAATCAATCAAAAATTCTACAAGGAGAATTTAAAAAAAAAAATCATCGTTTAAACACTTGGGTTCGGTCGTTTAGCACTTGGGGTCGAACGTTTGAATACTTGGGGTCGGTCATAACTTTTGCCCTATGTTTCCGAACAAAATTAAATTTTGGATTCTTACAAAGAATCATGGCCTGGACACGTAGCAATATAAAAATTAGCTATAAGCAGAATTTTTGCTAAAATTTATCGTTTTACGGGCGCTTCGTAACAACAATTGTGGTCGGATATAACTTCCGCTCTATGGCACTGAGTCGACTGAAATTTTGATTTCTAGTAATGGTAATCAGTAAGTAATCATCGTCTGTACACGAATCAATCAAAAATTCTACAAGGAGAATTTAAAAAAAAACCATTGTTTTAACACTTGGGTTCGGTCGTTTAGCACTTAGGGTCGGACATTTTAAAAGTTGGGGTCGATCATCACTTTGGCCCTATGGTTCCGAACAAAATTAAATTTTGGATTCTTACTATTCATTACCTGGATACGTATCAATTAAAAAATAAGCTAAAAGTAGAATTTTTGCAAAAATTTATCGTTTTACGGGCGTTTTGTAACAACAATTGTTGTCGGTTATAACTTTTGCCCTATGGCACTTAAACCGACTGAAATTTTTAATTCTTACTAAGAATCATGGTCTTTACACAAATAAATCAAAAATTCTACAGCGAAAATTTAAAAAAAAAATTATCGTTTAAACATTTGGGTTCGGCCGTTAAGCACTTGGGATCGGACGTTTGAACACTTGGGGTCGGTCATAACTTTGGCCCTATGTTTCTGAACAAAATGAAGTTTTGGATTCTTACTAAGAATCATGGCCTGGACACGTAACAATATAAAAATCAGCTATAAGTAGAATTTTTGCTAAAATTTATCGTTTTACGGGCGCTACGTAACAACAATTGTGGTCGGATATAACTTCCGCCCTATGGCACTGAGTCGACTGAAATTTTGAATTCTTACTAAGAATCATGGTCTGTACATGAATCAATCAAAAATTCTACAAGGAGAATTTAAAAAAAAAATCAACGTTTAAACACTTGGGTTCGGTCGTTTAGCACTTGGGGTCGAACGTTTGAATACTTGGGGTCGGTCATAACTTTGGCCCTATGTTTCCGAATAAAATTAAATTTAGGATTCTAACTAAGAATCATGGCCTGGACACGTATCAATAAAAAATCAGCTAACAGTTGAGTTTTTGCAAAAATTTATCGTTTTCCGGGAGTTTTGTAACAACAATTGTTGTCGGTTATAACTTCCGCCCTATGGCACTGAGTCGACTGAAATTTTGAATTCTTACTAAGAATCATGGTCTGTACACGAATCAATCACAAATTCTACACGGAGAATTAATAAAAAAATCATCGTGAAAACACTTGGGTTCGGTCGTTTAGCACTTGGGGTCGGACATTTGAATACTTGGGGTCGGTCATAACTTTGGCCCTATGTTTCCGAACAAAATGAAATTTTGGATTCTTACTAAGAATCATGGCCTGGACACGTAACAATAAAAAAATCAGCTATAAGCAGAATTTTTGCTAAAATTTATCGTTTTACGTGCGCTACGTAACAACAATTGTGGTCGGATATAACTTCCGCCCGAATACTTGGGGTCGGTCATAACTTTGGCCCTATGTTTCCGAACAAAATTAAATTTTGGATTCTTACTAAGTATCATTGCCTGGACACAATATAAAAATCAGCTATAAGCAGAATTTTTGCTAAAATTTATCGTTTTACGCGCGCTACGTAACAACAATTGTGATCGGATATAACTTCCGCTCTATGGCACTGAGTCGACTGAAATTTTGAATTCTTACTAAGAATCATGGTCTGTACACGAGTCAATCAAAAATTCTACAAGAAGAATTTAAAAAAAAAATCATCATTTAAACACTTGGGTTCGGTCGTTTAGCACTTGGGTTCGAACGTTTGAATACTTGGGGTCGGTCATAACTTTGGCCCTATGTTTCCGAACAAAATTAAATTTTGGATTCTAACTAAGAATCATGGCCTGGACACGTATCAATAAAAAATCAGCTAAAAGTTGAATTTTTGCAAATATTTATCGTTTTCCGGGAGCTTTGTAACAACAATTGTTGTCGGTTATAACTTCCGCCCTAGGGCACTGAGTCGACGGAAATTTTGAATTCTTACTTAGAATCATGGTCTGTACACGAATCAATCACAAATTCTACAAGGAGAATTTAAAAAAAAAATCATCGTGTAAACACTTGGGTTCGGTCGTTTAGCACTTGGGGTCGGACGTTTGAATACTTAGGGTCGGTCATAACTTTGGCCCTATGTTTCCGAACAAAATTAAATTTTGGATTCTTACTAAGAATCATGGCCTGGACACGTAACAATAAAAAAATCAGCTATAAGCAGAATTTTTGCTAAAATTTATCGTTTTACGGGCGCTACGTAACAACAATTGTGGTCGGATATAACTTCTGCCCTATGGCACTGAGTTGACTGAAATTTTGGATTCTTACTAAGAATCATGGTCTTTACACAAATCAATCAAAAGTTCTACAAGGAGAATTTAAAAAAAAATCATCGTTTAAACACTTGGGTTCGGTCGTTTAGCACTTGGGGTCGAACGTTTGAATACTTGGGGTCGGTCATAACTTTGGCCCTATGTTTCCGAACAAAATTAAATTTTGGATTCTTACTAAGAATCATGGCCTGGACACGTAACAATAAAAAAATCAGCTATAAGCAGAATTTTTGCTAAAATTTATCGTTTTACGGGCGCTACGTAACAACAATTGTGGTCGGATATAACTTCCGCCCTATGGCACTGAGTCGACTGAAATTTTGATTTCTTACTAGAATCATGGTCTGTACACGAATCAATCAAAAATTCTACAAGGAGAATTTAAAAAAAAAATCATCGTTTAAACACTTGGGTTCGGTCGTTTAGCACTTGGGGTCGAACGTTTGAATACTTGGGGTCGGTCATAACTTTTGCCCTATGTTTCCGAACAAAATTAAATTTTGGATTCTTACTAAGAATCATTGCCTGGACACGTATCAATAAAAAATCAGCTAACAGTTGAATTTTTGCAAAAATTTATCGTTTTCCGGGAGCTTTGTAACAACAATTGTTGTCGGTTATAACTTCCGCCCTATGGCACTGATTCGACTGAAATTTTGGATTCTTACTAAGAATCATGGTCTGTACACGAATCAATCACAAATTCTACACGGAGAATTAAAAAAAAAATCATCGTGTAAACACTTGGGTTCGGTCGTTTAGCACTTGGGGTCGGACGTTTGAATACTTGGGGTCGGTCATAACTTTGGCCCTAGGTTTCCGAACAAAATGAAATTTTGGATTCTTACTAAGAATCATGGCCTGGACACGTAACAATAAAAAAATCAGCTATAAGCAGAATTTTTGCTAAAATTTATCGTTTTACGGGCGCTACGTAACAACAATTGTGGTCGGATATAACTTCCGCCCTATGGCACTGAGTCGACTGAAATTTTGATTTCTTACTAGAATCATGGTCTGTACACGAATCAATCAAAAATTCTACAAGGATAATTTTTTAAAAAAATCATCGTTTAAACACTTGGGTTCGGTCGTTTAGCACTTGGGGTCGAACGTTTGAATACTTGGGGTCGGTCATAACTTTGGCCCTATGTTTCCGAACAAAATTAATTTTTGGATTCTTACTAAGAATCATTGCCTGGACTCGTAACAATATAAAAATCAGCTATAAGCAGAATTTTTGCTAAAATTTATCGTTTTACGGGCGCTACGTAACACTTATTGTGGTCGGATATAACTTCCGCCCTATGGCACTGAGTCGACTGAAATTTTGAATTCTTACTAAGAATCGTGGTCTGTACACGAATCAATCAAAAATTCTACAATGAGAATTTTAAAAAAAAATCATCGTTTAAACACTTGGGTTCGGTCGTTTAGCACTTGGGGTCGAACGTTTGAATACTTGGGGTCGGTCATAACTTTGGCCCTATGTTTCCGAACAAAATTAAATTTTGGATTCTAACTAAGAATCATGGCCTGGACACGTATCAATAAAAAATCAGCTAAAAGTCGAATTTTTGCAAATATTTATCGTTTTCCTGGAGCTTTGTAACAACAATTGTTGTCGGTTATAACTTCCGCCCTAGGGCACTGAGTCGACTGAAATTTTGAATTCTTACTAAGAATCATGGTCTGTACACAAATCAATCAAAAGTTCTACAAGGAGAATTTAAAAAAAAAATCATCGTGTAAACACTTGGGTTCGGTCGTTTAGCACATGGGGTCGGACGTTTGAATACTTAGGGTCGGTCATAACTTTGGCCCTATGTTTCCGAACAAAATTATATTTTGGATTCTTACTAAGAATCATGGCCTGGACACGTAACAATTAAAAAAATCAGCTATAAGCAGAATTTTTGCTAAAATTTATCGTTTTACGGGCGCTACGTAACAACAATTGTGGTCGGATATAACTTCTGCCCTATGGCACTGAGTCGACTGAAATTTTGGATTCTTACTAAGAATCATGGTCTGTACACAAATCAATCAAAAGTTCTACAAGGAGAATTTAAAAAAAAAATCATCGTTTGTTTAAACGATGATTTTTTACGTGTTTACTTGGGTTCGGTCGTTTAGCACTTGGGGTCGAACGTTTGAATACTTGGGGTCGGTCATAACTTTGGCCCTATGTTTCCGAACAAAATTAATTTTTGGATTCTTACTAAGAATCATTGCCTGGACTCGTAACAATATAAAAATCAGCTATAAGCAGAATTTTTGCTAAAATTTATCGTTTTACGGGCGCTACGTAACACTTATTGTGGTCGGATATAACTTCCGCCCTATGGCACTGAGTCGACTGAAATTTTGAATTCTTACTAAGAATCGTGGTCTGTACACGAATCAATCAAAAATTCTACAATGAGAATTTTAAAAAAAAATCATCGTTTAAACACTTGGGTTCGGTCGTTTAGCACTTGGGGTCGAACGTTTGAATACTTGGGGTCGGTCATAACTTTGGCCCTATGTTTCCGAACAAAATTAAATTTTGGATTCTAACTAAGAATCATGGCCTGGACACGTATCAATAAAAAATCAGCTAAAAGTCGAATTTTTGCAAATATTTATCGTTTTCCTGGAGCTTTGTAACAACAATTGTTGTCGGTTATAACTTCCGCCCTAGGGCACTGAGTCGACTGAAATTTTGAATTCTTACTTAGAATCATGGTCTGTACACGAATCAATCACAAATTCTACAAGGAGAATTTAAAAAAAAAATCATCGTGTAAACACTTGGGTTCGGTCGTTTAGCACATGGGGTCGGACGTTTGAATACTTAGGGTCGGTCATAACTTTGGCCCTATGTTTCCGAACAAAATTATATTTTGGATTCTTACTAAGAATCATGGCCTGGACACGTAACAATTAAAAAAATCAGCTATAAGCAGAATTTTTGCTAAAATTTATCGTTTTACGGGCGCTACGTAACAACAATTGTGGTCGGATATAACTTCTGCCCTATGGCACTGAGTCGACTGAAATTTTGGATTCTTACTAAGAATCATGGTCTGTACACAAATCAATCAAAAGTTCTACAAGGAGAATTTAAAAAAAAAATCATCGTTTGTTTAAACGATGATTTTTTACGTGTTTACTTGGGTTCGGTCGTTTAGCACTTGGGGTCGAACGTTTGAATACTTGGGGTCGGTCATAACTTTGGCCCTATGTTTCCGAACAAAATTAAATTTTGGATTCTTACTAAGAATCATGGCCTGGACACGTAACAATAAAAAAATCAGCTATAAGCAGAATTTTTGCTAAAATTTATCGTTTTACGGGCGCTACGTAACAACAATTGTGGTCGGATATAACTTCCGCCCTATGGCACTGAGTCGACTGAAATTTATATTTCTTACTAGAATCATGGTCTGTACACGAATCAATCAAAAATTCTACAAGGAGAATTTAAAAAAAAAATCATCGTTTAAACACTTGGGTTCGGTCGTTTAGCACTTGGGGTCGAACGTTTGAATACTTGGGGTCGGTCATAACTTTTGCCCTTTGTTTCCGAACAAAATTAAATTTTGGATTCTTACTAAGAATCATGGCCTGGACACGTAACAATATAAAAATCAGCTATAAGCAGAATTTTTGCTAAAATTTATCGTTTTAGGGGCGCTACTTAACAACAATTGTGGTCGGATATAACTTCCGCTCTATGGCACTGAGTCGACTGAAATTTTGAATTCTTACTAAGAATCATGGTCTGTACACGAATCAATCAAAAATTCTACAAGGAGAATTTTAAAAAAAAATCATCTTTTAAACACTTGGGTTCGGTCGTTTAGCACTTGGGGTCGGACGTTTGAATACTTAGGGTCGGTCATAACTTTGGCCCTATGTTTCCGAACAAAATTAAATTTTGGATTCTTACTAAGAATCATGGCCTGGACACGTAACAATAAAAAAATCAGCTATAAACAGAATTTTTGCTAAAATTTATCGTTTTACAGGCGCTACGTAACAACAATTGTGGTCGGATATAACTTCTGCCCTATGGCACTGAGTTGACTGAAATTTTGGATTCTTACTAAGAATCATGGTCTTTACACAAATCAATCAAAAGTTCTACAAGGAGAATTTAAAAAAAAATCATCGTTTAAACACTTGGGTTCGGTCGTTTAGCACTTGGGGTCGAACGTTTGAATACTTGGGGTCGGTCATAACTTTTGCCCTATGTTTCCGAACAAAATTAAATTTTGGATTCTTACTAAGAATCATTGCCTGTACACGTATCAATAAAAAATCAGCTAACAGTTGAATTTTTGCAAAAATTTATCGTTTTCCGGGAGCTTTGTAACAACAATTGTTGTCGGTTATAACTTCCGCCCTATGGCACTGAGTCGACTGAAATTTTGGATTCTTACTAAGAATCATGGTCTGTACACGAATCAATCACAAATTCTACACGGAGAATTAAAAAAAAAATCATCGTGTAAACACTTGGGTTCGGTCGTTTAGCACTTGGGGTCGGACGTTTGAATACTTGGGGTCGGTCATAACTTTGGCCCTAGGTTTCCGAACAAAATGAAATTTTGGATTCTTACTAAGAATCATGGCCTGGACACGTAACAATAAAAAAATCAGCTATAAGCAGAATTTTTGCTAAAATTTATCGTTTTACGGGCGCTACGTAACAACAATTGTGGTCGGATATAACTTCCGCCCTATGGCACTGAGTCGACTGAAATTTTGATTTCTTACTAGAATCATGGTCTGTACACGAATCAATCAAAAATTCTACAAGGATAATTTTTAAAAAAAATCATCGTTTAAACACTTGGTTTCGGTCGTTTAGCACTTGGGGTCGAACGTTTGAATACTTGGGGTCGGTCATAACTTTGGCCCTATGTTTCCGAACAAAATTAAATTTTGGATTCTTACTAAGAATCATTGCCTGGACTCGTAACAATATAAAAATCAGCTATAAGCAGAATTTTTGCTAAAATTTATCGTTTTACGGGCGCTACGTAACAACAATTGTGGTCGGATATAACTTCTGCCCTATGGCACTGAGTCGACTGAAATTTTGGATTCTTACTAAGAATCATGGTCTGTACACAAATCAATCAAAAGTTCTACAAGGAGAATTTAAAAAAAAAATCATCGTTTAAACACTTGGGTTCGGTCGTTTAGCACTTGGGGTCGAACGTTTGAATACTTGGGGTCGGTCATAACTTTGGCCCTATGTTTCCGAACAAAATTAAATTTTGGATTCTTACTAAGAATCATGGCCTGGACACGTAACAATAAAAAAATCAGCTATAAGCAGAATTTTTGCTAAAATTTATCGTTTTACGGGCGCTACGTAACAACAATTGTGGTCGGATATAACTTCCGCCCTATGGCACTGAGTCGACTGAAATTTTGATTTCTTACTAGAATCATGGTCTGTACACGAATCAATCAAAAATTCTACAAGGAGAATTTAAAAAAAAAATCATCGTTTAAACACTTGGGTTCGGTCGTTTAGCACTTGGGGTCGAACGTTTGAATACTTGGGGTCGGGTTTGCCCTATGTTTCCGAACAAAATTAAATTTTGGATTCTTACTAAGAATCATGGCCTGGACACGTAACAATATAAAAATCAGCTATAAGCAGAATTTTTGCTAAAATTTATCGTTTTAGGGGCGCTACTTAACAACAATTGTGGTCGGATATAACTTCCGCTCTATGGCACTGAGTCGACTGAAATTTTGAATTCTTACTAAGAATCATGGTCTGTACACGAATCAATCAAAAATTCTACAAGGAGAATTTAAAAAAAAAATCATCTTTTAAACACTTGGGTTCGGTCGTTCAGCACTTGGGGTCCGACGTTTGAACACTTGGGTTCGGTCCATTACTTTGGCCCTATGGTTCCGAACCAATTGAAATTTTGGATTCTTACTAAGAATCACGGCCTGGACACGTAACAATAAAAAAACAGCTATAAGCAGAATTTTTGCTAAAATTTATCGTTATACCGGCGCTACGTAACAACAATTGTGGTCATGGTCTGTGCAAGAATCAACTTCTTGAAAAACAAAAAATTTTTCAACAACATTTTTTTAAATCATCGTTTTAACACTTGGGTTCGGTCGTTTTAACCCTTAAGGTCGGACGTTTGAACACTTGGGGTCGGTCATAACTTTGGCCGTATGGTTCCGAACCAACTGAAATTTTGGATTCTTACTAAGAATCATGGCCTGGACACGTATCAATCAAAAAAATCTACAAAGAGAATTTGTTTTAAATCATCGTTTTTTCTCTTGGGTTTTGTCGTTTAAGCACTTGGGGTCGGACGTTTAAACAATTGCGGTCGGTCATAACTTTTGCCTTATGGTTAAAAACCATCTTAAATTTTGGATTCTTACTAAGAATCATGGCCTGGACACGTATCAATAAAAAATTGACGATTAGTCGAATTTTTGTAAAAATTCATCGTTTAACGGGTGCTTTGTAACAATAATTGTGGTCGTTCATAACTTTGGCTCTAAGGTTCCAATCCGACTGAAATTTTGGATCATGACTAAAAATCATGGTCTGTGATAGAATCAATCTACAATTCTTCAAAGAGATTTTTTTTAATTCATCGTTTTAACACTTGGGTTCGGTCGTTTTAGCACTTGGGGTCGAACGTTTGAACACTTGGTTCGGTCATAACTTTGGCCCTATGGTTCCGAACCAACTGCAATTTTAGATTCTTACTAAGAATCATGGCCTGGACACGTATCAATAAAAAATCAGCTTTAAGCAGAATTTTTGCAAAAATACATCTTTTACGGGCTTTCTGTAACAACAATTGATGTCTGTTATAACTTCCGCCCTAGTGGTCTGTACACGAATCAATCAAAAAATCTACAAAGAGATTTTTTTTTAATCATTGTTTTTACACTTGGGTTCGGTCGAAGCACTTGGGGTCGGACGTGTAAACAATTGGGATCGGTCATAACATTGGTCCAATGTTTAAGAACCAATTGAAATTTTGCATTTTTACCAAGAACCATGGCCTAGACACGTGTCTCAATAAAAAATTGACTAAGACTGAATTTTTGCAAAAATTCATCGTTTTACCGCGTTTTGTAACAATAAATTGTGGTCGTTCATAACTTTTACCCTATAGTTTCAATCCCACTGAAATGTTGGATTCTTACTAAAAATCATGGCCTCGACACGTATCAATCATAAAATGAGCTAAAAGTAGAATTTTAGAATTAAAGAAGAAATTTTGCAAAAATTCATCGTTTTACCGCGTTTTGTAACAATAAATTGTGGTCGTTTATAACTTTGGCCCTATGGTTTCAATCCCACTGAAATTTTGGATTCTTACTAAGAATCATTGCCTCGACACGTAACTAACTAACTAACTAACCATCACGCCGTTTCCCCGCAGGGGTAGGCAGAGAGGACGGACCGCCAAACATCCCGGTCTTAGCACACATTCCTTGCCTCGTTTACATTCATACAACGTCTCATACATTCTCTTCTATTATTCCGACTCTTGACATGGCCCGACTCAAGTATCTGATTCACTTGGTCGTGCCATGTCTTTCTTTTGCGTCCTCGACTTCTTCTACCATTCACATTTGCGTCATATATTCTCCTTACACTCCTTTCCTCGTTCATTCGCTCTACATGCCCAAACCATCGCAGCGTTCCTTTCTTGATCTTACTCATCACGCTTACATCAGCCTTGCATTCTTTGCGGATTTCCACATTTCTCACACGATCATACATGGTTTTACCACACATAAGCCTCAGGGATCTCATTTCTACAGCGTTCAGTCTACTTTCATCCTTCCTCTGCCAGTTCCATGCCTCACTGCCATACATCAGGGTAGGTACCAGTACTCCATTATGGACGGCTAGTTTCGCGTCTTTGGACAGTTTTTTGTTGCTGCCAACGGCGTTCAGTCCTCCATTAATAGAGTTACCTGCATTCACCCTTCTTTCAATATCTCTATCAGCCTTCCCATCTCTCGTAAACATACTTCCCAAATAAACAAACTCATCCACCTGCTCCAAGTATTCATCATTCACAACTATATTGCATACTGTTTTCGTACTCGCTCTTTCAAACACCATGACTTTAGACTTACTTACATTCATCATTAACTCATTCTTCATGCATACTTCGTTCATTCTTGACACGAGAGACTGTAGATCTTCCATACTGTTAGATATCAGCACCGCATCATCAGCATACAACAGGCAACATACTTCTAGATTACTCAATTTCGCACCCAATCCCATCTCTTTCAATTCTTGCATACAATTATCCATATATATATATTGAATAACCACGGCGACATTACGCAGCCTTGTTTAACACCTTTTGTGATGTCAAACCACCCCGTAAAATCGCCGTTCACCCTAACACATGCAACGCTTCCCTCATACAGAGACGCAATTGCCTGTATGAGATACTTATTCACTCCATACTTGGACAATACCTTCCATAGCTTTTTCCTGTCAACTCGGTCGTATGCTTTTTGTAGATCTACAAAGGCACAGAAGAGTTTTTGTTTTTTTTTCAAGAAACTTTTCAGTGAGCATACGCAATGAGAAAATCTGGTCCATGCACCCCCTTCCACTCATAAAAGCACCTTGCACATCCCATATTTTATCTTTTGTTTCCATTCTTACCCTTTCAATCAATATTCTACCATACAACTTGCCCTCTGTACTAAGAAGGCTAATAGCCCTATGATTCCCACATTCCATACGTGACCCTTTACCTTTGTACAATGGCATGATTACAGCCCTTCTCCAATCTAATGGCGTGTAACCCTCCTCTAAACATTGGTTAAAAAGTCTGCATAACCATGTGAGAATAATACGGCTATCTCCTTTAAAGTATTCGGCAGCAATATTGTCGAAACCCACAGCCTTACCATTTTTCATACATTTAATAGATTTTTTATTTCATCCATGCTGATTTTGGTAACATTCACTCCATCATCGTTCATAACCGATTCACCGCTTGGATCACAGTCACTCGGGTTACTTTCGAAGACCTCCTCGAAATATTTCATCCATCTCTCTTTAATTTCGACACGAATCATTCAAAAAATCAGCTAAAAGTAGAATTCTTGCAAAAATTCATCGTTTTACGTGCGCTTTGTAACAACGATATTGTTGTCGGTTATAACTTCCGCCCTATGGCACTGAACCGACTGAAATTTTGGATTCTTATTGAGAATCATGGTATGTACAGGAATCAATCAAAAAATCTGCAAAGAGAATTATTTTTAAAAAAATTTCGTTTTAACAGTTGGGTTCGGTCGTTTTAGCACTTGGGGTCGAACGTTTGAACACTTGGGTCGGTCATAACTTTGGCCTTTTGGCTCCAAACCGTCGGAAAAATTGGATTCTTATTAAGAATCATGGTCTGTTCACGAATCAATCAAAAAATCAACGAAGAGATTTTTTTTGAAATCATCGTTTTTACACTTGGGTTCGGTCGTTTAAGCACTTGGGGTCGGACGTTTATACAATTGGGGTTGGTCATTGCTTTGGTCCTATGGTTTCGAACCAACTGAAATTTTGGATTCTTACTAAGAATCATGGCCTGGACACGTACAATGAATTTAAAAAAATATCTCATTGTAGATTTTTTGATTGATTCGTGTACAGACCATGATTCTTAGTAATAATCCAAAATTTCAAACGTTTCGGAGCCATAAGGCCAAGGTAATGACAGACCCTGAGTGTTCAAACGTCCAACCCCAAGTGCTCAAATGACCGAACCCAAGTGTTAAAACGAGGATTTTTTTTTTAAATTATTTGTAGGTTTTTTGATCGATTCGTGTACAGGTCATTCTTAGTAAGAATCCAAAGTTTCAGTCGGTTAAGAACCATAGGGCCAAAGTTATGAACGACCCCAAGTGCTAAGTGACTAAACCCTAGTGTTAAAACGATGTTTTTAAAAAAAATCTCTTTGATGAATTTTAGGTTGATTCTTATACAGACCATGATTTTTAGTCATAATCCAAAATTTCAGTCGGTTCGGAACCATAGGGCCAAAGTTATAACCTTAACCCAGAGGTCGGCAAAGTGCGGCTCCAGAGCCGCATGCGGCTCTTTGGCCCGTTAAGTGCGGCTCTGACACAAATGTCCACCAACAGATGCGCAAGACGCTTTTGCCAAAGATTTTTGAAAGTGAAACATTTCATTTTCCGAGTCTGCTGAAGCATTGCCACAAAAATAATTCCTCCATTGACACTATTTCAAAATAACCTTTTTATTTATTTCAACGCTATAAAATGGCTATAACAATCCGGTGATACATGATACATAGTGGTACACAGGAGGGTAATTACAATGATAATAATGTACATTAAACAAAGTACATTGTATGATAATAACTAGTATTTAGTTTTTCTTCTTTGCGCTGTCCCAACTCATTGCCTAGGTAGGCTGTTGTGGTCGTCTCTTCTCGTTCTTAGGTTGTAATTTCTTCTCTTCTGGGTATCGCCTTCATCCAGGCCGTTTCTCTGAAGAATTAGGCATTTTGGAGTCACACATTTTCCTGTTACACATATTCCTGTTATGGATCTGAATTTAATCCATCCCACACCTATTGAATGGATGACATCCGCTGCACATCCTCCGTCTCTGTGGATTAGTGAGCCCAGATACCTAAATGAATCACAGTTGGCTAATGTTACTCCATCCAGTTGCATCGAAGGATTTACAGCATTTGTGTCTTCAAGTGGCTAATACAAAAATTCAGTCTTTTTCCTGCTAATTTATAGGCCATTATCCTCCAGAATCTTTCTCCACCTTTCCAGGCTATTCTGTAAGTCACAATGATTATCTGCTATCAGTACTACATCATTCTGCATAAAGCATAGTCTTGAGAATACTGTTCATTTCTCAACTTGTTGGATAATTCATGACCATTAACAACTAGTATTTAGTTATAGGATACAAATATGTTTTACAACAAAAAAAAATAAGAGCTCGTACAAAATACACATTTTTATGCATAATAAAAATAAATAAATAAAGGTGAATTCTTAGAAGAATTCGCAACATCAAGTATAATATACCTACTTTACTTTTATTTGTACATATTGTTGGATTCTAAGAATTGGCTAAAATGGAGTAACTTAGTAATGATATTATTGTTACCTTCAGTTGAAATAACTGCAGTTTGAAATGACTACAGGTACTGCTTATTAGTTCTGCTTTTCAGGGCTGTAACTTAGAGAATCAATAATAAATCTTTGGTTTAAAAATAATATTTTGAAAAAATTATACGTTTATTAGCTATCACTTAACTAGTCTGACTGATAGTTTAATATATATGAAGTAAGTAATTTAGAATCTATATTAGAGTATGATATAGACGCCGTGCAGACGAACACTATTATACCTAACATTTATTATTGTGATTGATATAGCCTTCTTATAACTATATTCGGTGCAGTTGAACACATCTACTACTTCTGAGAAAGCATTGCCAACTGCTTGCAATCTAGGTATAAGCGAGTATCTAAATGACTCAGTCCTGATATTTTTGGTGCAATTAAAAAGAATTTTGGATCGAGTAGTTCTAGTAGGTATGTAGAAGGTAATTAGGTTTAATAAATCAGGACTGTCTATAATACCATTAACAATTTTAAAAATAAAAGTCAAGTCGAAAATAAGTCTTTTTTTTCATCATTTTTTTATTAATTACAGATTGTTTATTAATTACAGACCCGTGTTGTGGTAGGCGTACATTTAATATTTTAACATTCCAAAAAATATTAAGAAATACTTAAAACTAAAGAGAAAAAAAAATCTCTAAAAAATATGATCTCATATTTTAAAGAAAAGTAGAAATAAAAATGAAAATGAAAATTCAAATTTTGAAATACAAAAATTAATAATAAAGATTAAATGTTAAGAACTCAAGTATTCGACCTCCGTAGTCCAGTGGCTAAGACTCCTGACTCACATTCCGGAGGTCGCGGGTTCGAACCCGGCATGCGCAAATAAATTTTATTTGATTAATTTGTGTTATTTCACAATTAATTCATTTAAAATAATATATAGTATATTTGCGGCATGTTCCAGAGTGGAAGATACTATTAGTATCGCCCTGGTGTAAGACCACCATTCAGAATTGAAACGTTGCTTGAAAATGGCTTTAGCCGTGTTTAGTGACCAGATCTGAATAGCCAGGTACTTCCCAACCTTCCTCTTCCCCACCTCCTTCCCCTCCCCACTACCTTCAGCCTCACAACATACCCCAATTGAGGATGCCATAGTCTCACTGGCTCCAGACGGGAGCAGTTGAGATTCTTGTGCGGTATTCACTGTAAAAAAAAAAAAAATTCTATTAAAATTAAAACATATAAGTATATAAATCAAAATTAAAACATAAATAAAATTTAGTGAAAAACTAAGAGAAAAAAAAATAACAACATTTTAAAGAAAAATAGAAATAAAAATGGAAATTAAAATTTTGAAATGCAAAAATTAATAATTAAAATATAGTGTTGAACTCATGAATTCTTTAAAGTACGTTCGTCCCCTTTCAAAAATCCAATGTTGTACACGTGTTATAAAAAGAGAATTAGAATTACTTGACTTTATGTCAGTATTCAGAGCATTAGATATTTTAGGAGCGATGAACCAGAATTGTCGTTGAGCGAATGAGGTGTTTGTTTTTGGGACCACGCAACCCAGGTTTGATGAAAAGCGGGTGTGTGCTTGATGTTGTGGAGCGATTAGTAGATTAGTTTTTCGTATATAACAAATGCTTGTTTTAGTATATAGCTGTCGAATATCTAAGACCCTGATTTTTGCAAAGAGTTCATATGACGGATGGGTAGGTTGATATTTAAATATAATTCTCAGATTTAGTTTTTGAACTAATAATGGATTCAGCACAACCACCCCATCCCACTATACCGTATGTTGCTATGGATTGGAAAAGGGCAAAGTATACGCTTCTTAGAGTCTGTAAATCTAAGATAGACCTAAGGGAACAGAAAATATGGCAGAGTTTACGAAGTTTTTTTACGGTGTCACCGATGTGAGCTTCCCAACGTAGTTGGTTGTCTATGATTATTTCCAAATATTTAACTACTTGATGATTTGAGATATTGAATTAATATTAGATGTGGTTTCTGGATTTTCTAAATTGAGTTGACACAGTTGGGTATATTGTATTTGCGTATGGAAAATGTCATATATTGTGTTTTGTCGAAGTTAAGTGTGAGGAGGTTTGTGTCAAGCCAATGCTTTACTTTTTTAGAGCATTATTAGTTTTGTTAATAATTGATTGCCATGTTTCATCTTCGAATATTAAGACCGTGTCATCAGCAAATATTTGGAAATATTGGAGGACTAAGCTTACATTTGTTCTCCTCCAATATTTCTAAATAAACGCAAAGACGTTCATATTTTGAGCTCCACATTTTCTTGTTTTTTTTTTAATCCATCAATTGTATTTCAAAGTTACCCATGTCAATGCCTAAAGGAGAAAATTTCAAATCGGTTATTGAAGCATTAAGAGCGTGTTTGACGTATGCTAAGGTTGCTCTGCTGCTTTTAAATTCCTGCAACCTGCTGAGAAATGCTTCCCTCGTGTTTAAAGTAGTTGTTTTGAAATAGTGTCAATGGAGGAATTATTTTTGTGGCGATGCTTTAGCAGACTCGGAAAATGAAATGTTTCACTTTCAAAAATCTTTGGCAAAAGCGTCTTGCGCATCTGTCCGTGGACATTTGTGTCAGAGCCGCACTTAACGGGCCAAAGAGCCGCATGCGGCTCTGGAGCCGCACTTTGCCGACCTCTGTGCTAGGCTAATTTATATTTGTCAAAATATTACACATTAAAATATTACATTAACCCCCTTAAGCAAGATTTTTTTGGAATTGAATTAAGGAATGACTAAAAAGAATCAATTCAAACGGCCAGGGAATCATACTGCATCAATTCACTCCTGCAAATGAATCTGCCCATGTCTAGTATTCAATGTTATTTTATAATAAAAATTTATAAATATAAGTCTACAAAAACAGGAGGTAATATTATAAACATCAAAAAAGTCCCCGAAATCAAAATTTCATTCACATTTTTTACTTCAAAAAGTAAGTCAAGTACGTCCCTTGACTCCCTGTACAAGTACATATAGACAATTAATTCACTTAGGTTGGTTGATTGGTTGGTTAATTTTACAATGCAACATATAGTTTAATAACTTTTGATTTCAAAATATTCTAAAAAATAAATAAAAATGCTCATCCAATCCCAGTTTATTTTTTTTAAATATTTAATGAATTAAGTTCTTGTCCTCTAATGTTTTTTAAAATTTTTTATTTCTGTTACATGTGCAATGTACCTTGTAGCTTGTAAACACCTTTCCGGTTATCAATTGACTAGACAATATGTTGTTGACTTGATTGTTGTATCTTGATTTCTGATTTAATTAAATTGTTTTAAGATTCGGTCAAGTTCAAGACAATCATCAATTAAAAAACAAGTTTTTAAAAAGGGGCCCGTCTTTAACCTTGCTAAAAAAGTATCACATTAAAATAGACCGAATAATCAAGTTGTAATTTGGTGTGATTTGATTTATGATTTCTCTCCTTATATTAATTTAGTAAGTAATTTACATAAAAATGCACTCAATTTAATCATAAACCTTCAAAGCAATAACCCCTTGAGTTATTAAATCATTTATTTAGTTGTCAATTTAAAAATTAACATAATCAATGATTAAAAAGTCAGATCCAATAAAAATAATCACAAATAATTATTGTACAGCATTAGCGAAGTCAATTCCTTTGTTCGAACGCCAGAAATAGATCCAATGATTTTATCATTAATCAAAAACAACGATAATTATAATATCTTGTGGTTTGGTTTTTGGTTACGTTTTTTTACACGACAGCATTCCAATGGGCAATTCAATTCCTCGTATACAAATGCACTAAGTTAGGATCCAGTTAGATGTATATTTCAAGGTTGTGGAGTGATTGGATAGCTCTGATGGTATGACAAGTGACAAGACAAGACAAGACAAGTGACATATGACAAGTCAATTCATAGAAATCACTACCAAGAGTCATCCAAAACCTTTTAAGTTCTTGATAAAAGAAAGTTATACATAAGCAAAATTATAAAAGCTACATTTACAAAAACAGCGCCATCACTACCCATCCAGAGCCACAGACAACTATCACGACATCCGTCACTCTAGAATTAATCAAATTCTACAACCATGACATAATTGCTTCAATTAATCAACATCCATATTTGCAAAAGATCTTGCCAACATTGACTACTCTTTTATTTTAACAAAATCAGTACACTGTCTTACCAAAAATGTGAAAAAATTTCCCGATCTAGGAGATATATTTCATCTTAAAAATAACCAGTATAAACATTGTTTGCTCCAATTCTTTTAAATATGTAGACCCAAATAGACGTGTATAATTTCTGCAATATTTGTTTATATTGAATATCTATCGTTCCAGAGTGCAAGATACTCTCAGTATCGCCCTAGTGCAAGACCTCCATTCATAATGGAAACTTTGCTTGAAATGGTATTAGCCGTGTTTTGTCACCACATCCTTATAGCCAAGTACTTCGTGTTTCCTTCCCCTCCCCAATATCTTCAGCCTCACAACATACCCCAATTGAGGATGCCATAGTATCATCTAGGAATCACTCTTGATTCTAAATTCATATTTGATGTACATATTAACGACATTAATTGCAAATAATTAAAAATGATGGGATTTATTCACAGAATATGTAAACCTTTGAAAGATCCTCAATCAATTCTAACTCTTTACAATGCCTTAATTAGAAGTAAACTTGAATACGGAAGCACTATCTGGAATCCACATTACTGCAAATATGAAAACATTGTAGAATCAGTTCAAAAAATTACTTAGAATGTTATCCTTCAAATGTGGACT
This sequence comes from Limnephilus marmoratus, assembly GCA_917880885.1. Lineage (NCBI taxonomy): Eukaryota > Metazoa > Arthropoda > Insecta > Trichoptera > Limnephilidae > Limnephilus > Limnephilus marmoratus. The sequence continues at coordinate 3,784,412 of OU862927.1, read as the reverse complement.
ACATGACCATCTCAGATCATACGACGTACGTCGTGATTACTTCAAGATTGATACACTTAAAAGCAGAAGGCAATTGACTGATCTAATATGTTAACATAAAATTATTCACGGCCACCTTGATACTACATTATGTCTTAGCAGTATTGAAATAAATGTCCCCAATTCCCATTGTTTAAGACGCCATAACATTTTTCACATGAATACATTTAAAAATAATATCGCATACTTTAACCCTCTGACCCAGATATGTCGACTATATAACAAGATAGAGTGTGCTGAAGTAGATATTTTAGTTGATAATTTGTACGGGTTCAAAAAAAAAGTTCTGGTGCTGTTAAAAAAAAATAACTAACTAATTATATTGTGTGAATTGTCTCTCTATGCATGCCTCGCGTATTTCATGTCTCTTATCACTCATTGTAATGTGTTACTCGAGTGACCTTGTATATAATTCTGTATTTTTATTTGTGATGTTTTTGTTTTTGTAATTGTTTGTATCTGTATTTAATTGTATGTAATTATAGATTTTTATAATTGTGAAATAACTGAGTTTTATAACTGGATAGTTCTCACGTAAGTGTAAACATCTGTAAAACCCAGTATAAATAAATAAATCACTGGCACCAGACGCTTGGGAGCAGTTGGCCGTTGGAACTCTGTGCGGTATTCAAATAAAAAAAAACAGGAAATATTTCATGATGTGATATAAATATTGCAATTGTTAAACACATAACACACTGATTTCTTTCCTTCATATAAATATTTCTTCCTTGCTTTGTGTTGTCACTTTTTTTATGAAACACGCCTTCACTGCCGCCTTGTTCATACAAAAGGTAAGTACCGACAGTAACATTCAATTTTGGCATTACCACAACAATAACAAGACAACCAGAGCAGATATATGAACAAGATTAATATTTTTTGCAAGTCACACAACAAACGGACCGCTTGAACTTGAATCATATTTTGCACAGTCATTAAGAAAAATAATATTATAGTACATGAATGAAGTTGTCGGTGTCGTGTGATTTAAAATATGCATTTAATACAACGGTAGTTAAAAGGATTTTGCTTTATTTGGGACGAGATTAACTACTGTACTTTACCTTCAAGTTGATAAAGTGATTGGTGGACTTTCACTAAACTTAACAAATGATGGCAAATTAATTAGGTGTAATTGTTATTTATTTATTTATTTAATTGAATATAATAACATGTAATACAATATAAGATATGGGTAGTCCCACAAAGCTGTGACAGATCAGCTTGTCTGTAGATTCTACCATTTAGTATTTTTATTTATATAATATTATATTTATATATACATTTCAAATTATTATTTACATATACCTACCTATTTATCAGATTTTAATTTTTATTATACAGTTAAGTTCATGCGACGCTTGTATATAAACAGCAGTTAAAAACCCGCTTCGCAGATTTTTACTGCTAGGCCCTGCGGGCGGCTTTTGGTTCGCCTTCGCCTAGTTAGTGTTGGTGACCATTTTATAAATCCAATAGAAACTGGCTCCAAAAATAGCCCTTTCCTCGGATCCACTGTCATCCAGTGATAGCTAGTCACCGGGACAAAATAACCGGGACGGGTAATGATCGCATATGTATTATTTAGTCGCGTGATACAACTGAGTATTACCACTACCGTCACTCTTTCAAGGGAAACCAGAGTACCGGACCTAAGCAAATTTTTGATGTAAATCAGGTTGTTGGAATTATTCGAGTACGAGACGCAGATGAAAGTGGCGCTATCTATACGCGAGTTTTGTAATTTATCCGTACTAATATTTATAACGTCAGATAAAACTCGCGGGAACATATTATATTACGCATATTGCTGCATGAAATGAGAAGAAATAGTGTTTGCTAGAATCGGATGATAGCAGTAGTAGATAGATAGTAAAAAAACAAGGTATGCAAGAAAAAGGAATGACCAATCACTCACCACTGTATCTTTGCGAAGGAGCATATGATACAATCACAATACCGACGCTCGCGAAGAACAATGTCGGATGTACGATTTTGTAGTTTTGCATTAGACCTTTTCAAAGATTCGTTTCTGCATTTTTACTGTTTTTGAGGTCAAGAATTATAGCATATAAGATAATACAGACTTTTAAATCAAAGAAAAGAAAAATAAGCCAACAAAATGGTTTTCCATTTTTATCAGATTCGACGTTGTAATAGTTCCAGCGCGATACTCGTGCCTTGAAAAGTTAAAGCTATTTTAAAAAATGTATTATTCTGCGTGGTTCCCTAACGATAATACAGAGAATATCTTGCACTGTGTAACGACTTACAAATATGCTATATAAACGTGACGTTGAAATGTTAAATTATTTTTGTTATTATAGCATCTCCAATTTGGGAATTTTATAAGGATGAAAGGAGTGAGGAAAGGAAGGATGTAAGGTAAAGGGGAATGATGGGAAGTGCCAGGTTATTCGGATTTAGTCACCAAACACGCTTAATACCATTTTAAACAACATCGTTTCGTTTCGGAATAGTGGTCTTCATAAATAACCTACAATAAAAGATCTAAAGATTGTTCTTAAAAAAGCTCTCATGAAGTTTGCTATATATGCCAAAACTAACCATGACCAACTAGGTGTAACAAAAAAGCATTTCAGTTTATTATTATTATTTGCCTTCGTGTCAAGGAGTTGTTTTTGATTTTATAATAAATATCCTATGGCGGTATTTTTGACTACCGTCTGTCTGTTTGCCAAACCTTGGCCATTCACCAAGATAAAATCAACGTCAGAACCATACCAAATTAGGTGGTTCAAGAATTATATTTAGGAACCTTCTAGACATTGTAATATTATAAAATGAACGCTTATAAATGTTTGTGACACGAGATTTATAGTGCGAAGAGCGATAAAATCAATTCTTCAATCTATCCTAACTTAAAATTCGTTACCTGTATGAAAGCATTTTCAATAATCTATTAGCATTTGCTTATTACACCAACCTTAGTACACATAGTGACCCCCCATCATACGAAAGAAGAAGAAGTACACATATCATTAAAGACAATATTAGTGACTCTCAAATGAAAATTAGAAACAGAAACGCCAGAAAAAGACTCGGTCGCATCTAAGAATTGAACCCAGGACCTTGACCTTGCCGGGGCTCTGCTCTAACCATTCAGCTAATTCATTCCTATCCCCTTCGGTAATATTTGACAAAATAATACTTCGACTAAGAACTACCAACATTATCTTCATTTTGTTAACGCACATTTTTACTGGCTGCTACCTTCACGATGATTACAAGATTCTTCCCGAACTAAATGCAATCTAGATAGTGTCTTGGATAAATGTATCCACTTAAATGTGGAACATCTATTGACTTTTCTACAAGTCTAGGGTGATTTTTTTTTTTAAACTTATTGAGTAAAACATCAAATTGTATTGTATATAAACATGGTCACTAAAATTATGTTTAATGATTAAATTTGAAATTTTACTCAATTAGCTATACCATTTTCTTTTAAATGCACGCTTAATCATTAAAGCGGCTAAAGCTCAATTGGTAAACCTTGAGGTGATTTTTCACAAAAACGGCGCTCTATAAATTATCCAATTATTATTATTATTATTATTAAAGACGCCAGTTCCGGAAAGAATACTAGAGAATCTTGGTTCGAGTCCCAGATTTTTTTTCCATATCTTGATCCCTTTGATATTGTTATTGAAAATAATTCATCATCTTCAATGATTTTAAAGTGTTTTTTCTCAGCAATAGGAACAGTATCATCAATAATTTAATACATTTTCAAAATGCCCATTGGTTGTTCACGGTATATAAACTTTAAACGTTTAAAATAATAAAAACTGTTTATTTTAATTATTTATTGCGTTCATCAAACATTAACATAAAATACAAAAAATATTTTAAGAAGAAGAGAGAAACGTAAGATATTTAAAAGTCTAGATATAATAAGAATAACAACAACGAAAATGAAAGATGATAATATATATAAAGAAGAAATAATATGATATTACAAATCAATATTAAGAAAAACAGATGTTATAATAAGAAGAATACAATAAACTGAAATAGATTTGCACAATAGAAGGTATGCGGTAAAAAAAACTAAAAAAGATAATCAGTCGTATGTCACATTATGAGAAATATAGTAATATTTAGAGAAGAGAAAATAACACAACATTGATGAAATATGGATAATAAATTGAAAAAATAGCCTGCCTACAAATAAAAAAACATGCTTTGTTCGAATCTCGAATGTGATTCCACATTTCAGAACAATTTATTGCACTGACACTATAAAGTAAGGGCATACACTATCAAAGATCCTTTGATTGCACATTCCCAAATGAAAAAATGGTTTAGTGATCATCAGCATCACGTTGTTACATTCCTGGGTGATTTGACTTCAACAACAAAGTGTTACCATCTTGCTCTCATCTTCAGTCACGCAGTCAGCCAACGTCTTCCTGAATATTATGAAAATGGGGCCCTTGCACTAAGGAACTCTTTTCATGTTGCCAACATTTCGCAATCTTTATGGCTTGACGATTCGTGCTATTTAGATTCTCGAGTTTATTGTCATGGAATCTGATTCTACCTCCCAAATCTCTTATTGGCATTTTGTTTTTGGGTTTACACCCCAACAAATACCCTGGACATGTAAATCCGAAAGATTAACCAAAGTAATCACGGTTCAATGCAATGGTTTCATTCGATATTTGGCCAAAAACTTTAAACTATTTTTTCAATATCTTTTTTATGGCACCTGTTTTAAGGCTTTGATTCAGAAGTGCACCGGTCATAATATCGTGTCGTAATATATCTAATTATCTTATACTTTAGGTTGCTTTTCTTTGCTCGGTGGAGAGGGTCTCAGACCATCAAGAAGATGGTCGCGGATTCGTTGACTGGTCTACCAAATGTGATGATTGTAGGCAGCCTCGTTGTAATGCTGTGGTGTGTAGTCAGGTCCGTATCCGTGATGAGCGTGAGCATGTGCAGAGAGATGTTCAGCTCTTGCGTGTGCGACTTCAGGGGTGTCTCTGACGTATTTACCGTCATGGGTGAGTTCGATGTGAGCAAGGGGGCCATGCCATTTAGGAGCGTATGAATCGTGGGAGGGTTCTTCGGGTGCCCAGGCTGCCGGGGCGGGGGCCCAAGCGTGGGAGGCTTGGGGAGCCCATGCGTGGTGGGCGGAGACGCCAGCTGCCTTGGCGTGGGCTGCGTAGTGCTCAGCTTTGGCGTGGGCTACGTCAGCTGTGTCGATGACAGTGCCGTCATGGGCCAAGGGCGCTGGTCCGTATTCGTGGATGCCCCCGTAGGAATGGGAGTCCCAGTCTGCTGAAGCCGCTGCTACCACACTGCACAGAATCACGAGGAACTGTAACAATACATAAAAACATTTTTTTATTGAAAAAACGTAGATGAAAAGTAGAATAAGACATTGAAAGGAGGGTGAGTGCGGGAAACTCAAATAATGAAGCACTAAACGCGGCAGCCGCTAATAAAAAGTTGTCAAAAACCTAAGACTAACACTGATAAGTTTTAAGATTTTCACGGCCAAAAGCATTTTCGTTATATGTTTTTGGGGTGTTGTGCCGTGTTGCGCTACCTCCTTCTTTAGCCAACGTTTCGGACATCGTTGCAGTGTCCATCATCAGGGCAGATCCGGCAGATCCGGTAAGACTAACACTAAGACTAACACTGTTCAAGTGTAGTCAATCCTCTTATGGACGGTATTTCAGTATAATAATTATTAAAATTAAATTGGTTTTAGAAGTTCAGTTTTGGTGTAGTCATCAAATACCAAGAACTATTAATATTAATGTTAGCTCTGTCGTCTTTTTAATATTTACGTGTCTCTCAAGCCATCAGGGTGATTTTCATAGAAACCATGGTGAGGAGTATGGCCTAATCGGTGTTAGAAAGAGAAAACATCACGTTTTAGATTCAAATCTAAAAGTTTACTGCAAAATAATTACAATGTACACCTTTATGAATTCAAAAGCAATTTGAAAAAAATATGAAACTTTTAGAATTTTTTATTTTATATTTTTACACGAAACAAAAAAAAGGTGTTAATGATATCGTTTATAATACATTTGATTTTTAAAAATATACGTGTGTTTCTTTTTTTTCGTTTTCAAAGTAATTTGGGCCATTTTTGAAACTTTTTTATGTTTGTATTCTAAATTTTTATATTTCAAACTTGATATGTATATTTCAAATTTAAAGTTCATTTCATCATCTTTCAAAAACAGTTTTTAATTTTCGGGTGCATTCAATTATTTGGATTTTATTGCAAAGCGGAAATATTTTGACCTTCCAACAAAACTGGCCCGACGCTTGAGGGGATAAGGTGTAGACGGTGGTGTTATAAATAATATTATAGACATCCGGATGCAATCTAAGGCTGCGGATGTAAGATTAAGAAAGGAACGCTTCGATGATTTGGATATGAAGAGTGGATGGACGAAGGCTGGAAAATATACGACGCGAAAGTAATGGTAGAATAAGTCGGGGACATTACATTACTAATGGGGAGTGGCATTGTGGCTCATGTGTAGTATTCCGATACAAAAAGAATGGAGAAGTTATAACATAACACATTAAATATGACATTGAAGAAGAAGATAACACTAATAATCTAAACGAACTTATGAAAGAGAACAAGACACAGAAAATTTATAAAAGATAATGGTCGCAACTGGATCACGAACCCAGAACCTCTTATACACGTTTTATGATTTTCACGGCCAAAATTATTTTCGTTATTTGTTTGAGGGGTGTTATGCCGTGTTGCGCTACCTCCTTCTTTAGCAAACGTTTCGGACAGCGTTGCATTGTCCACCATCGAATCGTTGGCTAAAGAAGGAGGTAGCGCAACACGGCATAACATCCCAAAAACAAATAACCAGAACCTCTTGTCTAACTGGGACGGGTGCCTCTACCAATTCGTCCATTTCCACCTTCTACCAAACCGTTGTATTTGTTTATCTCATATTTCAAATTTTAAAATTACCAATATCATCTTAGACTAATTTTTCAATATTATAGGCAACTACCCTTTTCCACCAAAACAATCGTTCTAAGAACTGGTTTGTAACCTAGATAGCGTCTCGGATAAATATAACGGATTTTAATTTATATGGAACATGTTTCAACCTTTTTATGAAAGTCTAAATGAATTAAATATTATGTTTGAAGAAAAACTTCTTTACGCACTCTTGACTTGGGGAGTAAGCTGGTGACGTGACGAGAGCGTTACAAAAAGTGTGATCGAGCGAGGTGAATGGTCGGGCCTTTACGCACGGTTGACTTGGGGAGTCAGCGGTGAATGCGTGACGAGAGCGTTATGAAAAGTGTGATCGGGCGAGGCGAACGGTCGGGCGAGGCGAACGGAAGTTGAGAGGGAGATATAAGTTAGTGAAGTTTTATTTCAGTCGTGTGGTCTAAAGCACACTCGTTTTTTAATTAATTAATTCTTTTATTTATCTAAAACAGGTAGATAAGAATATATAATTTGCATGTCAATTATTTAAATTCGGTCACCAGAAATTCTATCACGAATTAGTCGACGGTAAATCCATTAACACTCACAAACAAGAATAAATGCAAATAGTTATTAAATAAGTTCAACTTATAATTGTTGATTAATCCATATAAGTAACTAGTCAAGTACTTGGATTAAGTAGTAAGTACAAATTGTAAGGTCAATCGCCAGATAATCGTTAATAATTGATTATTTATTTCCTTTGGAGTAATTCATCATCTTGTCGTGACTGTTAATACGGTTCAGTCTGTTACAACTCGTGTAATGTAATACACAATATTAAATATTTTAATTAGTTGGTACATGATGTTTGGTAATAGAACTGAAAATCTTTAATTTTAGGAAGAAAACTTTTTCTGAAAGGTTTTCACTTTGTGATGGCATTATTTATTTTATTAATAAGATAAATAACTTAGTTTACGTTACTTTATTTATATACACCATTGAAGAAGAAGATAATAATAATAATCTAAACGAAAATATGAAAGAGAACAAAGCACAGAAAAACAGAAAAAGATAATGGTCGCAACTGGGACTCGAACCCAGAATCTCTCGTCTATCCGGGATGCATTTACCAATTGCGCCAGTGCGCCCTACTGCCAAACCGTCATAAAAGTCAATCTCATATTTCAAATTTTAGAATTAACAATATTATCTGACGTCCTGGATGCGTATTTAAAATCCCTACCGCGTTTAAGTCGCTTTAAATTTTCAATATCAAAATTTAAATATTTAGAAATAAAATTATTAATTTCTAATATACACATTGGAAAGATTATTTTATCTAGACTTTAGAACATTTTTTGTTTTTGCAAAATGATAAAAAAATTATCAATATAGAGGTGTATTTACAATATATGGGAATAATATTAAAATTTAAATATTTAGAAATAAAATTATTAATTTCTAATATACACATCAGAAAGATTATTTTAACTAGATTTTAGAACAATTTTTTTTTGCAATTTGATAAAAAATAACCAATATAGAGGTATATTTATAATGTAAATTATCGTTACCGCGACTGAATCGGTATAGGTTTTGTAAATACGCGTCCCGAATAGACGAGAGGTTCTGGGTTCGAGTCCCAGTTGCGACCATTATTGTTTTCTGTTTTTCTGTGTCTTGTTCTCTTTTATATTTTCGTTTAGATTATTATTATTATCTTATTCTTCAATGATATATTAGATTGATGGGAATAACCTTGAAAAGTTATAAAAAGATAGTTTTTCTTATAAAATTGGATATATATATATATACCATTTGCATGTTTCGTGAATAGTGTTCACAACATTAAGTAGTATTAGGGGTAAATGTACACTAATATAATGTACAAATATACAAATTCTTATAAACCCTCTTTTGAACATTTTCTCACTTAACCTGTCTTTCCTTTCTAATGACATTGTAATCCCTAATTCCAATAAACTACCCCCATTCTTACCTCATCCAATTCGTTCTACCTCTTCCTCGCCATAGATGGTCTGTATTTAATTTTTAACTTTACTGTATATTTACTCCTGATGATGTGAACGTTGTTCACGAAACATGTAAACTGTGTATATATAAATAAATTGTTGTAAACTAAGTTCTTTGTCTTTTTAATTAAATGAAAATCTTTGTGGATTTAGAATAATTGTTTGTAAACTCAAGCGTCGAAACGTATTCTTAACGAGAAGCAGAATTGGTAGCAAAGTGTAAAAAGTAATTAAGGATTAAATACATTATCTAATTTTAATGGAATTACTTTGGTGAATAACTTTTGAAGGTTAAACCCTTCATCGTAATATTTAATCATTTTAACAATCTATCGTTAATAATTCTGAAGCTCTAATATGAGACTCAAAAAATTACATAAAAAATCAGGTCACAGTGGCCAAACTTCTTCGGTATTTGGCCAACTTTTAGATTTACTGTGCTCACAATATATACACTAATAACAATTCAGATAACTCATTGTGGCCTTAAAATTAGACGATTTAATCAAAAGTGCTTTATTAACATACAAATTAAATCGGTTGTTTTTATCCGAGACTCTACCTAGGTTACAAAATACATCCCTTAGAATTTTCTATTAATTTAAAAAGATAGCGGCTACACACCATTTCCACAAAAAGAGGGTGCAAGGTTTTTTTTGCTACGGGCTGTCAGCAATATTCGGAATCAGGCAAAATCATGCATTCCTTATTGCGATCATGATTCCTTATATATTATAATGTTGAAATTTCCGCTTAACATCAGCCGCCTGTTTTGATTTATGAAAATAACTCATATCACTTGTAAGGTACTTACCAAACAATATTAAAGTAAGCTACACAACCTGGGATAATTAAGCCTATTGGGAACAAATAAATAGTAATTCGACAATCAAAGACGACTAAGTAACAAATGTTAGAAAACCAATGTAATCGAATAAAATCCTTGTAAATCACCCTTCTCCCCCACCCCTAAATGTTCTACAAATTTGTCAATAAAATCTAGATTAAGAATAACATGTACAGTCTGAATATGGCTTCAAAAAGCTGAAACCGGCTACAGTCACATAAGTTAATTTGGAAATAAATTTCATATTTGTTTTATTATATAATTATGGAATTCCATTACAAATTATAGTCAGTTTCAAAAATAGAAATATAAAAAAACATCACCAAAAAGCTTGTTTATGTTATTTGGTGAAGCGTAAATGAGAGATTTTGTACTTCAAAGCATTTTTTACGGGCCTAATACTTTTTTTTATTATATAAGGGTACGATTATAGCAAAGGCTAAGATGTGTTCCATTCACAGTATTTAATTAAACCATCTTTAATTTTTCTAAGCCATCAAATTTTCAATCCAAAATCATTTGACTATACACTCCGCAGTGCTCATTTATAAGAATCATTGAAAATCCTTGTTGACTGACAAAAGTTTCATCATCCCTTAAAATATCTTCTGTTCGGGAGGAATCACTCTTACCTATTTTTAAAGAAATTAAAATTTTAGGTCATCGATCACCGAACACCTTCTACACCAACAATTCTTGTAACGAGAGTAATCTAGGCGTGGCGGAATTAATAAAAGGTGTTTTTACATCGCTCGGGGCAAAAGTAGGCTTATTTACATACCAAATATACCAAACCCCAATAATAAACTTCCAACAGTTATTTCAAACGTTTTAAAACTGAGTCAAATCATTATTAATGACTATTTAACATTCAAATCAAACGGATATCAATTGTTTAATGGTAAAATAATGACGGAATTCAACCTTGCAAGGTTGTTGCAAGATTATTTCAGGTAAATACATTAATTGGAGAAGGTAATTTGATTTTGAAGAACCGTGCAAAAATTATATATTTTGATAGACCGGTTGAGAGAGCCCTTTCGACCTCTCCAGCCCATTGATTCATCGCCTTGCACAGCAGTAAAAGGAATGGATTCATAAGTCCGCCACTCCTGGACACACTGACCCCCAGATTCCTACCGCTCATACCTTTTTCCTTCACAGAACTTTTTCTCATTCATTTTCCTAAAAAGACGCTCCACACAGCATCCCCAAGAGAATAACCCGAGTGAAATTGTTTTCCACTAGCGAGTGGCCGAGAATTCAAATGTCGTCGAAAGATGGTCTTGCAATCGTACCCTTGCAACTGTACAGGGCGGTTAATTATTGTCCCTACCAGCATTCTTAAATAATAACTCAATACGTATGAATTTTATTTCATTCAAAATTTTTATGTAATATATACCTACATTAAAAAATGCTCAAATGCAAGATGATAAAACTAATCAAATTATGTACTTTTTGTAATTATTTTTTGATCATAAGTGTTTATAGTTTTTCATGACGTCAAAGCAAAATAATTATGTAAAAATATCTTAAATATATTAAATGATAGATAGATCTTTTTTAAATGATTTTATTTGAACTAGAATTAAAATTCTGAGAAGTAGCGTTCTTAGAAAATTGTTTATAGATTTATTTTACTGCATGATTATATGATTTGAAATTTGCGTTGTATAATACAAAATATTGTTTGAAAATTTAACAAATCTTCAAATGACCTATGGTACAACCTTATTATACTAAAAATAAATATTTTTTCAAAATTTAAAACATAACTTTACTACGTAGATAAAAGAACAATTTTTCGAAATCAATTTATAAATTGCAATAAAATTAATATTAATTTATAAAATTAACATTATTCATATTATGTCCATCATTAATATTATGTTATTTATTTAACATCCACGGTATAAATTTGCCATAAATAATAGTTGCGTGTCACAGTTATTTACAAACATAAGCTAACCCTACTTTTTTTTAAATAACAATTAAGTGTGGCATTTGATCGTAAAATGATATCAGAAAGTATAAATTGAATACTAGCTATGAATATAAAAGTAGAAGACACTACTAGAACACATAAAATACAATATATAGACTTAAATTAAATTAATATTGATTGAAAATATAATACATGATAATGTATCCTTCTTGTACCTACCTACCGTCCGTGCAGTTAAATGGATCCGCCACATCCGCGTATTTAATACTTCAACTAATAACTTCATGTAATTTAGGTACAAACGAGTGTTTAAAATGCTCAGTCCTGGAATTGTTACATTTACAATTCAATATGGAAAATCAATGATAGATGCCACACAAACGCAGCACTTAGTAATGCGAGTATTATTAAGAGCGTTTAACCAGCCAGCGGACGAAAATCCACATTTCGTCGAAAGTTGTTCTTCCGATCGTGCAGGGCGGTTACAATGAGAAAGATTAATTATTCTCCATACCAGCTTTTTAAAATTATAACTGAATATCGAATTTATTTCAATCCAAATTAGCTTTAATTTATACCTTCATCCAAAAATGCTGAAAGGCGTGATGATAAAACTATTAAAATAGTGTACTTTTTGTAGTTATTTTTTGATTATAAGTATTTATCATTTTTCAATAATGTTTAAATTTAATAAGAATGTTAAAAAAATCTGAAATATATTAGTTTGTAAGTGCGCAAATAAATACACAAATGGACCAATTTTCGTCAAGAAACACATGTACGTACATATTTTTTAATGATTTTATTGAAACTAAAATTAAAATTCTAATACATAACTCTGCTAGATAATGTATTGATTTGTTTTACTGCATGATTACATTATTTGAAATGGGTGTGGTATAATAAAAAAACTTTTTTGAAAATTTAACAAATCTGCCAACGACCTATGGAATAACCTTATTATACTAAAAATTAAAAAAAATTCTAAAAATTTATTACATAACTTCACTAGATAAAAGAACAATCTTTCGAAATCCATTTATAATTTTTTGTGGAAAAGAGTCAATACGTCTAAAAACTTTTTTGAAAATGACGTATTTCCGGCTTTCTCTGGTAATGCCTCTTAATATAAAAGGTAACAATTTGGATTCGATCAAATTAAAATTGAACTTTCACGGCCAAAGGCAAAACCATGTTTTTTTTTCTTTAGCTAACGTTTCCAATACCGTTACAGTGTCCATTATCAGGACAGATAGTGCATATGTCCTACCATGTCCTATAGAGAGTGTCCTTCATCAGGGCAGATGTGATTATATTTCGATTCTACTCGAGCTAACAGAAGGAAAGGCTTCTTTTTTTATCTAAAGCAAAATTATTTTTCTGTATTAATAATGTAAACCTATTATTAGTGAAGATTATTCTAAAATAGTGATTTCACTGATAACTTCGCCTTAATATTATGATACGCCTTAACATCAGAATACACAATAATTGACTGAGCGTAGCAAAGTCCGGTTTCAACTAGGAAATAATTTAAAAAAACTTTTTTTGGAATAACTTAAGGCAGAAACATACTTGCAACATACATCAACAACAACATACATACAAACATACATGGCTTGTCGACACGCCACGACTTACAAATATGTCTCTAACCATAATAAATGTATGAAACCGATGTGCTTCTGGCGCGTCACGACACGCCACGACACATAAGTCTGTTTCTGCCTTTAACGAGTAAAACCTCAAATCTACGAAAGTTTGTATGTAAGTATAGTTGTGTGTTTGTTACGATTTCACGCAAAAATACTGAATGGACTTTAAAAATTCTTTCACTAAGAGAAAGCTACATTATTTAATAAGTAATATAGGCTGTGTATATTGGTAAGCTCTGGCGTTATGAATAAATTCTGGCGTTATGAAATTATTTATTACACCTTTATTGTCCAGACGAAAAGCAAAGCGTTGCTTGGTAACTATAATTAATTTTTTGACGTGCGCTGTCATTTTGTTATTTGTTTAGGTTACTATGGAGATCCCTTTGATAGTTAAAATTATACTGATCTATACTAATATTATAATTGCGAAACTGCGTGTGTTTGATTGTTATGCTTTAATAAGTGGCACGCGAGCTATTTGAAAAATGAATGTAATGGGTATGGAGGGGGTTGTGAGGACGGTGAGAGGGGGAGGGGAGGGGGGGGAGGGGGAGGGGGGAGTGGCGGTGAGGGGGAGGGGGAAGGGGGAGGGGGAGTGGAGTTTGGATAGGGAAGGCGGAGGAGGCGGAGAGGCAACCCCCCTAATACTATTCGAGCGAAGCCGAGGGCAAAAGCAAGTAAATTATAATGAAGACTCTCCAACGAAAATTCGAAACAAAAAATCAGAAAAAGATTCGGTTACATCTAGAAAATGAACCCAAGGCCTTTCCAGAGCTCTGCTCTTACTACTGAGCTAATTCTACCCTATCCCTTTCGGGCATTTTCAACTAACGTAGGTACTAAGAACTACCAACATTATCTTCACGTTTTTATTGCGTATTTTTATGGCTGCTATCTTTATGTAAGATTGCAAAATTCTTCCCCATAGTGTCTTAAATAAATATATCCATTTTTATTAAGAAATATATTTTTTAAATTATATTCGTTTCGGGTCCGGTCAATCCTATCAAGATGGTAGCCGTGTTTAATAGTACATTTTACTCCTCCAGAGCGCGCTGTCAATGCTGTCAAATAAATCAACATTACACGAAGTCTAGGGTTTACAGAACTACTGGTAATTATTCTTCCGATTCGGAGAAGAAAAAACACGAATTGGTACCATAATAATAAAATAACTTGATTCAGATTTATACACCATAATAATAAAAGGAAGTCAAAAATGTTCATAACAAAAGATTTCTATCTTAGGAGATTAGAAAATTTCACAAAATAAGTAATGGCCGGTTGGTAAGGAACGCACAATAACTTCCGGTAATGCGGTAGAATCAATTAGAAAGACTTCGGTTATTTACGATATTTTTTCAGTTTCATCTTTGTGAATTTTGAAACTACTATTTCGTAAGACTTGAAAATTACTACAGAGCTACAATACACAAGACATCGGTACAAGACACCAAAAATTATTTACATAATAGGTATATTATATTGCGAAACGTTTTTTTAGATTCTGTGACAGTTGATCCCCCGACAGTTGCACCCCGGCAGGCTTAGGGAAAATAAGGTATACCTACTTACACAAAATATAAATCAGTATCCCCGAAAGGGTATGCAGAGAGGATGTGCCGAATAACAAAAGTTTATAATGTTTTCACTCAAATGCATCAAGGATAAAACTATTAACTATACACTTTTACACTTATACAAGTGTAAAAGTACAAAAAAATCAATACTGTAAATAAATTCGTTTGATATCTATACCAACTTATTATTAAACTTATTTAACTTCAATAAACATATCGACCACATATTCACTAATGTATCTTCTATGCTTGGTTTCATTATCCGTTCCTTTAAACCATTTGTTTGGTTCTGAAACAGTCTTTTAGAAAACTAAATCCATTTTCCTCAAGTCCTTCAGCAATCATGCATTCCTTTCTCTTCCTCCTTTCCTCAAAAGTCTCTACCAGGAGAAGAAGATGAACCTACCTACATGAGGAAATAATGGAACAATATTATCGCCCAAGTTTACCCTACCTACTTGGGCAATTGAATTTTGTTCGTGACATGGGTCACAGCTCTCTCGTGGATAATGTTGCAAATATCGCAAGATTTCGTCTTTTTATCGTAAAAAACTGTCGTTCGTAGAAGCCTGGTGTTGTGTCAGTGCTGAAAGCCAGGATCGATCCTGCATCACCGTAGTACGCCGTCAAAAGGTAAGAGACTTCCTTTCATTTCCTATTTCCTTACGATTGAATTTCAAAACACAATATTTGGTATTTACTCAAAACAAAAAAGGGATTTACAGTCATCTTTTCGGGTCTCGGTATCGGCCGTGACACCATTCAAAGATCTTATTACTTTAAAAATACTATACTTCTCATACGTTCGTAGTATCCTTGAATACGCATCTCAAGTGTGGAACCCAGGCTATGCAATACAAAAAAATAGAATCGAAAGTGTTCAAAACAGAATCGTAAGGTACCTTAACTTTCGCTCTTTTCGATCTCACTTTACTAATAAAGACTCTGCAAAGTTCTTTAATATGCAGACGTTAACTTGCCTAAGAAATATAGCAGATTCGGTTATGTTATTTAAAATTACACAAAACTTAATTGATAGTTCTGATCTTCTTCAACGCCTATCATTCCATGTTCCAAATCGCAACACCAGACAGTCACTTACTTTTAATCACCCTCTTTGCAAGACCAACTCCAAACAGAACTCGTTTATCTGTAGATCCACACACTCATTTAAATTATTACCACGTTGACATTTTTAACTCGACTTTACATGACATAAAACGAAAGCTCAGTAAGCAACATGACTCAAACTAGAAAGTTTAATCCCTATATAATCCCATCCTTTGCCTCTTAATCCCAATTCTATGTTCCTCCTCCCCCCTCCCCTTTCATATGTTGTAAAAAAAATAATTTAATTTAAAAAAATATCCTTATAATGTCACACTTTATTATTCATTCACTGTCATCAGTGGAAAGTTCATAATTAGCATAATTGACCATTGTTTTATTGTATAATCTCAGATTTGCTGTCAACTTTCCCTAAAATAAATAAAATAAAATAAAGGTACTTTTTTAGATCGATTTTAGATTATAAATCGGTAAATAATGCAAAATAATTATAGAATAATGAAATAATTTTACTTTGTATAAACCACTTATTTGATGTGCAAATCCGACCGGTTTCGGAACAAACGTTCCTTCGTCAGGGAAAGCTTATACTAATTTGACAGTTTCGAACAATGTTTTATTGTGGTAGGGGTGGAGCTGTTGCTAGATAATAATGTAGATTGGGTAGGTAGGTATTAGTGTAGAGTGGGTGGGTAGGGGAACAAATCCATGATTGGGCTATATGACAATATTTTTTGTTTGTTGATAATAGATTCATTATTTTTAAGGGATTTTTTAATTTCCAAGGCTTCTAAGTAATCTAAACGTTCTCCTTTATGATTAATATGAAGAATATTTATCCCTGTATTTTTTTCAAAACTATGGTTATTTTCAATGATATGGTTAGCAAACTCAGAAAAATTATTATTATTAAGACACCTTAAATGTTCTTTGATTCTGATTTCAAAATTACGAGTGATTTTTCCAATATAAAATGAGGGACAATCATTGCATTTGAGTTTATATATTCCGGAATTAGTCAATTTATGGTCTTTATCTTTAGTATTTCTCAAAAAATTACCGATATTATTTAAAATTATTTCATTATTCTATAATGGATAACCACAAAGTAATTGCTACATTCAAAAATACAAAATAATTATAATTATTATAACTGTTATGGGACTGCCGGGCCATTGTTTATTTTTTATTCTATGTAATAACATTTCGCCTGTGGCGCTGACTCTCTCAGTTTCTGGAATGATTGAAAGACAATTTTGTTTGGATCACGAGAATTATCCATGCTATCGACGTGTATTTAATTATTATTTTTCTAAGTGAAAACTAGTACGAATTGTCGCAGTATAGACTGCAGTTTTATTAAACCCTATTAAAATGAACTTGTAATAAATACATTAATTTTACTATTCTAGCGTTTACAACCTATTAAATGTAAAGGCGCCAGTTTATAAGTTTGCCCGAGGGGCCGGATGTTTGGTGTGCTACGACACTGATTGAAACATTCGTTGGTATAAATAATTGCTATAGTATTGTAAAGTGACTGGATAGTATTAGCCAGGTAGGTGATGGCATTGAATCAACCTCAAACTAATGGAGTCATTTGTTGCAGAAGGGAGTGAGACGGGTTAATTTGAAGAGAACTACCTTACTCAAAAGGATAAATGATATAATATCAGACCTTTCGACTAATGATTCACAGACAATACTTAAAATGTTTATCTACTGAAAATGAATTTCCACATTTGAATTTTTTTATCAATCTTGGCAAACAAAAGGTGAATATAGAGATTTTTTATGAGAATACCGCACAGTCCCAGCTGGTCCCGTCTGGAGCCTGTGAGACTATGGCATCCCCAATTGGGGTATGTTGTCAGGCTGAAAGTAGTGGGGAGGTGAAGTAGATGGGAAGGAGGAAGGTTGGGAAAGTATCTGGCTCTTCAGATCTGGTCACCAAATACGGCTAAAGCCATTTAAAGCAACTAGAACCGTTTCAAATTTTAATGGTGGTCTTACACCAGGGCGATACTGAACGTATCTTCCACTTTGGAATGTGTCCCAAATATACTATAATATTATTTTAAATTAATTAATTGTGAAATAACATAAATCAATCAAATAAAATTTATTTGGCATACCGCGAATTGAACCCGCGACCTTCGGATTGCTAGTCGAGAGGTTTGCCCCTCGACCACAGGAAAAAGTGCAAAAAGTTACACAATTTTCACAGAACATCTTCTACTCTACTTTATTACCTCCAAAAATCATAAATCAAAACGAACTAAAGACATTTAGGTAAATTTTCACATTTTGTGCAAGTTCTATTATTATATCATTATTGGCCAGTTACTTCATAAAACTGTAATAACCCCAGAATTTGAAGAGAACTTTCACGGATCGTGAAAAACTTTTAAAATTTGATGAATTGTTCAAATTTGTGGAAACAACCATCCTAAATAATTCACTTTTCTTTAAATCGCTAATAAAACACCTTGTGTGAAGGAAACATCATACAAAAAAATCACTTTAAATATGTGTGTTATTCGCTTGCACCTCACAATTCACGACCTTGCAATGTCGTTGATATCGCGAAGGCCAAAATACACAACCCAACTCTTAAAAAACCCAATGCTTTGGTATTCAATTTACGGCAAAAATCCTAGAAGTAACTTGCATTGTTTATCTGATTTGTTGGTTTAATTTTACCTAAGGCAGCTTGCGTACCATTGTTATGGATTTTTTTATTTATTTTTTTGGTGGTAAATTTAAGTTGATTCATTTAACACAATAATGTGTCTAATATAGCCAAGTCATCCTTTTGGAATTAGCACACAGTGAGAAGGTATTTTTTGTTGTTTTCTTTTATTAAACCTTTTGTTAATATTTGTAAGACATGACATAAATAAGCATAGTTTTGTTATAATCATTTTTTGAATCTGTCAATATTGAAAAGGTGTCCTATATATGCAAATGTTTTGGTATGCTTTGTGTTTTTTGCATCCATATTAAAAGTACAATACATCTCAAATAACTCCTGTATCCAGAAGTATCTACCCATTTGTGTCTGTATAATAGTATGATGTATTTTAACGCTACTAATCTAACATACAATACTGCCGCCATGGGTGGAACCACAGTGTCCTCCTTGAGTCTCAAGGACAAGCTGTGTTTTTACTTATGTCAGTAGAATAACACTTTTTCTAAATCGTGCGAACACTTCAGCACAGGTTCTTTTGGTGAGGTGTTCACAAAACACTACAACTAACCCTTTTACATTTAGCCACCGATTATCAATATGTTTTGCGATACCTATGCTTATTATCTGTGTGAATAGCTATAAAATTTACGTACGAAAATAGAAATAAATAAATAAATAATAAATCAACTTCAAATTAACTCCAACGACATAAAAAAAGTCCCAACTGCTCCTATCATGTGGTATATGGTACTACTCCAATTAAGGCTCTGCAACTGGGCCCGAAAAGAAGATGGAGAGATACGAAATTACGAATGTTAGAGGAGAGCGCTAACATTTGCAGCGACAAAATCGATGCGAAAATTGGGAAAATGTTTAATAAAACACGACTCGTTTAAAATAGAGCAAAAATCTGGCAGCCATTATCTCAAACAGCATTTAAAGAAACACTGTGAATTTTTTCATACATATAACTTGTAAAATAACTGAAATAAACGTGTTAATAATAATTTTTAGAGCATACTTTCCTATTTTTATCTATCGAGGGAATTTTATATAATTTACGTTTCGGCGCGAGCAAAGTCTAGATATTATCTTCAAGAATAACATATATTTTTTTAAGTGCTTTAAAACTTACCGTGCTTAAGGGAAATATGTAATAAATCGGTACAAATCCTTATTGCGGGCCCTTAAATGAAAATGATATGAAGAAGAGAAATGGTCCGGGTAAAGAATCGAGATTGAAGGTGTTTACGAGAATATGTTTGTTCAATCCAGAGGATTCCATGACGTTTGATCCACCGACAATCGGCCCCTCGGCATATTTATGTACAATATGCAGTCGGCTTAGTTAAAATGCGGTATACCTACTTGCTTAAAATATAACTTAGTGTTCCCGAGAGGATTTGCAGAGTGGATGTACCGCCGAATAACAAAAGTACAAAACATTTTCATTTGAATGTATCAAGGATAAAACTACTTATCTATGTATATACTGTATAAACCAGGGCGTAAGTACAAAAAATCGAAATTATGAGTAAATTCGCTCGGTATCCATACCGATAAGTTGATTTTAGGTTTGAAATTGGTAAATAATTCACAAAAAATTATAATTTTATAATAATTATAATTTCGGGGGGCCAACTGTCAAAGGATCAACTGACGGATCACCAATCCAAAGATACTTAGATTAGACGATACGTACAGACGATGGTTGAAGAAGTACATATCAAATAATATAAACCGTACATTAAAGAATGTGCTTAAGATATCAAAGGAAAGCAATGGAGGTGCAGCAGTATTAATATTAATGGGATTTTTGTGGATTTCAATTACTTTCGTAATTAAGTCTGCTCTATTCGTTTTGAGTCTTACCAGAACTTCAGGAACAAATCAAAAGTAATGGCCGGTTTTAAGGACTTCTCAAGAGGCAACATGCATGGTTTTCATAATGACGTGGAAAAAATCGTGTAGATAGATTTTTCTACTAAGATTACGAAAATGTTACTATTTTTTTTTTTACAAATTAATATATACATATTTTTTTTAATAAATAAATCCGTTTTTTGGGCTCGTGACGTCACTACTTGAAAATGTTCCGTCTCCGAAATATTCAATTAATTTTGTAAAATCCACACAATTTTTTTTTAATATGGCAAACTTTGATTTCCGGCGAATTTTTAAATTTGACACTTAAAATTCACTAGATTTGTTTTATGTTATCTTGCGCACTTATGTTTCGTTCGACGTTTTGATAGATGGTATAAAGTGAATATCGCACAGATGCTTTCCGCTGACTTAGGAGCATAATGGTAGAAGTGCTGATTTTAACAAAATCAAATTCTATAATATATTATTATAATTACAATTTACGAGTACAAGTGCATTATATTGGATTTTGTCATTGAACATTTAGACGTTGAACATTTTAATGATTAATGATCAATAAGATGGATCAAGGAAACAAATATTTAAGAGATTCAATATATTTGGTTTGCCTCGTTATTCTCCTGTGCCATTCATGTGGAATACGTCGGGTTTTTTTTAATGAATTTTTGCTATGTAATTACTTTTTTTCGCATCCATACAATTATGTCCCGTCTTTCCGGTTTATAAAAAAATGGTCTGATTTTTCGGATTGAACGTTTCAAAAAATCGCCAGGGTTTCAAAAATACGATTAAAAAAAACGGAATATCTTAGAATATTTGCCTAAACCAGAATTTTTTTAAATGTGATTCAAGTGGCCTATTACTGATTTGTCCTTTGTGAGATCCTTTCGGAGATGGTCCGTTTTGTCAACCTACACAATCTAATTTTAATGACGGACACTGTAGCGCTGTCCGAAACTGGCTTGCTAAAATAGGAAGAAACGCAAATCAGCTTGATAACCCAAAAAAATAATCGTGACATTTCTTTTGGCCGTGAAAATCGCAAATCATACAAGAAGGTCCATTTTTTCATCCCAGTCCTTGCGGAATGGGAGATTCCCACAGTATCGCCCTAGTGAAAGACCACCATTCATAATAAAAAATTTGCTTGAAATGGCTTTAGTCATGTTTTGTGACCAGATACAAATAGACAGGCACATCCAGACCTTCCTTCTTCCATCCCTATCCTTTATTTATTTATTAATTTAAGGACAATAGTCCATTAAAACATAATAACACGAATAAAAAAAAGAGATGACAGTGAAGGGAGAGCACATATAAATGAATAGCAATGACAATAAAAAATGTAAAAAGTACATATAGAAGACACTACAAGTCAAAGCATGAAGAAGCATTTAAATATTGCGTATCGACTGCCGAAAGTCATTTAGTTATACACCAAAAAAATAAATGCTTTGACTTGCGTCGACAAGTCACGACATTCTGGATAAGGAAGAATGGTATCCATAATTAGTAGAATGTTGTCTCTATGGTTGTCTCCTTCCAATTCTCTCTAGCCAAATGGATTTCTACAGTCTCAATTTCTACAGGGAAGTTGAGACACGTGTCCGATATAAATTTCTTCCTTTTTTTATTATGTTACAAAACCAAAATCGTCAAATTTCTTGTTTTTGTTCTTTGAAAAGTTTCACCAAGAGAACACGACATAAAAATACAAAGTCTTGTTTTTTTCAAAGACTTTTTGTGATCAAATTGTTATGTCGCGTCGTAGACACAAAACTTAATCGTTGTATAACAAGTTGATTGATGTACAATAGCAATGTTTTATTATTGCATAACTCCGATTACGTAATATTTACTATTAACACAGAATAATGACGACAGAGTTATGCAGTACACGGACACATAGAACTTATTTACAATAAATACCATAACGGTCAATGCAACAACTACATAAATATAAATAAAAACGGTAGGTAATTGTTTTACCGACGATTCAAATTAGATATTTATGATTGTAGTTGTGATGTTGTCTATGGTAATCTAATCGATGTTATTTAACGAATGCACGATGCATATTCTAGTAATTTGAAATTTGATGCAAATGTATGCGATGGGAAATCGTTTTGCATTAAAATTCTCACGCTGTCACGTATTCAAATGCATATGATAATGAAACACGGACCCTGACAATGCCAGAATAATGTTATGTTAATTAAATGATGATGACTTCGTGACAGAATGGTAAGATTATTAGCTCTAGAGCCTCACATCTTGACCTAGGTCACGTTATCACGACGTTCTCACATCTTGACCAAGTTCAGGGGTCGGAATACCTCACAAGAGTCTCAGCTGCTCCCGTCTGGAGCCAGTGAGACTATGGCATCCCTAATTGGGGTATGTTGTGAGGCTGAAGGTAGTGGGGAGGGGAAAAGGAAGGTAAGGAAGTACCTGGTTATTCAGATCTAGTCACCAAACACGGCTAAAGCCATTTCAAGCAACAATTTCAATTCTGAATGGTGGTCTTACACCAGGGCGATACTGAGAGTATATTCCACTCTAGAATGTGCCGCAAATATATTATATATAATTTTAAATGAATTAATTGTGAAATAACCCAAATTAATCAAATAAAATTTATTTGGTCATGATTCGATCCCGCGACCTACAGATTGCGGATCAAGAGTCGTCAACTCTTTCAAGTGAGAAGAGCCAATTTGCCAAAGAAACAGGATAACAAATATATCAGGGAGCTATATTATATTGGGGCGGGGGAGGGGAAGGTTGTAATCGTACTGTGGTAAATGTGGTGGAACGATAATTACTGTTTTATATTATATTGTGTTATCTACATTCTTTATGTAATATCACACTTCTGCACACTTAAATGTTTCTATAAACAGACTCGCACTATACTTAACACTGACGCTGATCGAATCAAAGTTCGTTCGACGGTTCCATCCCGTAAGGCTGGTTGAGTAGAGGTAAAATTGGAATTGATGTCTGAAGAGTCGCAGACGCCTATGCAAAGAGCTGCAAATTCCGACCCCTGACCTAGATCAAGATGTGGGAACATTAAAACCCGACAATTTTATTAAAATCTTGTTATTTATCATAATGTATAAAACAAATCGGGTGAGTTACACCATTTATAACTCGAGAACGGCTGGACCGATTTTTATGATCTTTAGTTTGTTGGATTAGTCTCCGTCCCGAATAGCAGAATAACTATTAAAATATCGGAAAATTCACGAAAAACGTAATTATGAAGAAAATTCTTCTCCTTGTACATTTTGAAAGGAACGAATTTTAATTCTTTGAAAGAGCTGCAGGAATATTGTGATAAGTATTATTGAATAATGTCAATGCGCTGATTGTTTTGCTTTTGTTCGTAAACGTATAATGCTGCCCCTCTTTCTTACACACTAAATGTCAACAGTCGAAAATGCGACAAACGGTGAACGTATATCTGCACCCCTCCAAAGGAAAAATAAAATCTTACTAATATTATAAACGCGCAAGTTTGTATGGATGTGTGTTTGTTTGTTACTCTTTCACGCAAAATCTCCTGAATGGATTTTAATTAAACTTTACAGCAATGTAGCTCACATCAGAATAACATATAGGCTATATATAATGGTAGGCTTTGGCATTTTGAAATTTGTATAAGTGTGTATTTCATATATTTTAGCGGCAGGGAGGAAAGGCAAGGGGAAGGGGATTGGGGGAGGTGGGGTTCGCGGAGAGGGAAGAGACGAGAGGGGGAAGGCATGGAAGGTGGAAGAGAACGGGGAAGCACGGAAAGGAAACATGCAGGGAGAATCAATTAACATATATGATATGTATTTACATAGATTAGATTGTGTAGGTTGAGAAATCGGACCATCTCCAAAAGGATCTCAAAACACTTTTGAGCGGGTTAATACGGCCATCCTGACATGTCGGCGATTGCCGAGCACTTGAAAGTTTGAAACCAGCCATTACTTTGAATGTGTTCCTGAACACCCAAAACGAATAGAGCACGTCTAATTACGGAAGCAATTGAAATCAAAGAAAATCCCAATAATATTTATATTTTGGTTCATATCATCCTTTCCTATGATATCGTAACTCCTCAGGCTTATTTGTTCGCTTTTTGCAATTTTTTGAGATGAAGACAATATTAATGAAGCTAAATAAAAAAATTATAAAGGAAATTATACGGAAATATAAAGAAAAAAAAGTAACGTTTGTAGCGTAGAAAGGGAGATGTGGGGTTCGCGGGAGGGGTGACGAGGGAGGGGGAAAACGGGAAGGTGGAAGGGGAACATCGGAGGGAAAGGAGACGCACGGGAAAGGACATGCAGGGAGAATCAATTTATTTCTTTGAATGGCTTTGCAACGCATGCCGGGTACCAGCTAGTTTTATTACGAAGAAGTATGAAATACACCAAATTGAAATTGGCCAACCGGTACTTCTTTTTTTATATTAATACCGCACAAGAGTTCCAGCCGCTCCCACCTGGAGCCAGTGAGACTATGGCATCCACAGATGGGGTATGTTGTGAAGCTGGAGGTGGTGGGGAGGGAAGGTCCCTACCTTCCTCTTCCCGCACACCAATTAGAGGATTCATAGTCCCACTAAAATGGGACATTTGTGGCTCTTTTGCGGAGTTCCCGTAAAAATATTTCAAAAAATAAAACACCAATATATAAGTAAAATTTTCAAAATTTTAAGCAACCCCGACAAAAAAAAGAGCTGATGATCTTGAAACGCCTGAACACATTTTCATGAATTGTAGCTAAGAACCATCTCGATCACGTCAGCGTTCAAACAAAAAAACCGCATCATAATCGGTCCATTCGTTTAGGAACTACGGTGCCACAGACAGACACACAAACAGACAGACAGACAGACACACAGAAAGTCAAACTTATAACACCGCTCCTTGCGTCAGGGGTTAAAAGCAAACACTAAGAAGTAATAATATACTCCTAATCGAAACGGCAGTTGCTAAAAAGTGTCTTAATAGTTTACGGACGTTTGAAAATACTATGTTTTCATCATACTAAACAACTAAACGATTGTCTGGAAAGTTTTGTGTTATTTTGGAAATCATTATTACGTATCAGCATTCTCAAAAGAAATGAAAATAAACCAATCGCCCAACCATTACAAATCGCACATTTTTATAAAATAATTGCTACGAAAGTGTTTTTTTTTGCTGGCCTTATGATTTCTAATCTTGAACACTGTTGAACTAAGTTCAATGAACTTTTTACAAAAGCATTTTGTTTCTAAGAAAACGTTTCAAATACATGCAGCTAAAATAGCTTTTTACTGTGAATGCTTTGTAAATATTGGTATAGCGATATATAATGGAATAAAAGAAAAGTTTGAAAAGGTTGTACGTTCGCACAAAAGCTTCCGTAATTATTAACAGAAATCACCTTATTAGAAAAGAGAAAACTTTTTTTACGTTAACTCCACACAGCCTCCTGAGGAAAATAATTTCCCTCTGTGGGGAGTGTTTTTGAGAAGTGGAAGGATTGACTTGAAGAGACCTATGTTGTACGAGGGAAGAAACGCAGAGGCCGTGTGCTCTTAAACTCAGTATAGAAAAGACCCGTTCTCATGTGACAAATGTCAACCGTGTACATATGTTGGAGTCGCGTTTGGCGCGTGTGCACTGGTGCCAAAGGGATCAATGATACTAGTTCCTCAGAGCATCTTCCATTGTAATACCGGTAGAACAAAGACAGCGTACACCTACCTGACGCCTCTACCTAACGTGCTCTAAAGATTTCAATATGTCTGTTAAGACAGGGGAATCTATCAAACGGACGGCCCGTTTCTGCACAGGGTCAATTAATTATTTGTCAACAAAATTATACAGGCAATAAAGCGTTGATGTGGTTCTGATCGGTATAAAAAACGAAACGGAATAACTTACATCCTTCTCTGTTTTAACTTTATATCCTCTCTCTCTCTCTCGTTAACATCTCGCGATGCAATGCGAATTAGTGTAAAATCATGGATTTGGGTTTTCAAAACTTATTGTCTAGGAATATTTTAAATAATTAAATTAAATCACTGTAGAAGAAGATAACAATAATAATCTAAACGAAAATATGAAAGAGAATAAGACACAGAAAAACATGGTCGCAACTGAGACTCGAACCCAGACTTCTCGTCTAACCGGGACGTGCGCGTTAACCAATTTCGCTATTGCCACCTTCTGTCAAACCGTCAATTGTCAATCTCATATTTCAAATTATAACAATATTATCTTCAACTAAAAAAGGGTAGTTGCCTATAACATGGAAAAATAATTAATGTATCTTGTTCTCTTTCATATCTCGTTTAGATTATTAGTGTTATCTTCTTCTTCAATGATATATAACGTTGATGGGAATAACCTTCAAAAGTTATAAACGAGAGTTTTTGATTGCGAGTGGACCACATCTCGGCCTTTGCCTTAATCGAATATTTTTAAGAGCCCAGAAAAAAACTAAATCTCAACCCTATAAAAAATGATTTATAATTTAAAATTTCCTACTTACCAACCCCTTTTCGGACATGATTTTATTGGATAATGTGGAAAATTTAGTTATTCACTTGATGATCGAAAAATAATTGAATATTTTTTAATGAATAAGGTACATATTTTCACCATAAAACAGGTATTTTTGAGATGTTTTTTGCATAAATTTAGTGTCCGACCGAAACAGGAGTTTCCACCGAAACCGAATTGTGTAAATACGAAATTAGTTTAGATAGATGTCTTTTTTGATAATACCGGAAAACGTTGAGGCAAGTAATACGAAGAATTTGCTAGTTCCTTTCCTGACAACACTAACATTTTTACGCGTGGTTTTCATATATTGCCTTGGCACTTTTTGAGCATCTACGAAATGGGTAAGTAAATGATATTGGGGGAAATGTGAAGAGTGGTGTATGGAAAAGAAATGTGTGGAGGAGGGTGTGGTAAGAGTAATCTGGGGGAAAGAGTGTGGGAAAATAAAAGTGCGGAAAGAGAAATGTGAGGAGTAGGATGTTGGAAAATAAAAGCGAGGAGGAGGGTGTGGGATGATAAAAAATGTGTGGGAAGAGAAATGTGAAGATAAGTATATCAGAGAAGAAGAGTGCAGAAAGAGAAATGTTTGGAGTAGGATGTACGAAAATAAAAGTGAGGAGGAGGGTGTGGGAAGAGAAACTTGATGAAAAATGTGTGGCAAAAGAAATGTGAGGAAAAGTATCTTGGAAAAGGGTGTGGGAAGAGAAATTTGGAGAGAAGGGTGAGGAAAGAGAAATGTAATGCGTAAAGAAAGATGCGAGGAAAAAGGTGTGGGAAAAGAAATATGAGGAGGAGGGACTATGGAATGAGAAATGTGAGGAAAAGAGTGTTGGGAGAAAGAATGCAAAGAAATATGAGGAGAAAGATATGTGAAGAGAAATTTGACGATAAGCGTGAAGGAAGTGAAAGATAAAGTAAAGGGTGTAGGAAGAGAAATGTAAGGAGTAGGGTGTGGAACGGAAATATGAGGAAAAGGGTGTGGGAAAGAAAAGTGAGGAAAGGGGTATGGATAGAAAAATGTAAGAAACGGGTTTGGGAAGATTCACTTAAGGAAAACAGTGTCAGAAGAGAAATGTGAGGAAAAGAGTATTGGAAGAGAAAGATTTGAAAGAACTGGGGAAATTCAGATTTGGTAACTCCACATATAGCAATAGTTTAGATTCTGAAAGCTAGTCACTCACCAAATGGATACACCTAACCTAACTACACAATAACAAATTAATAACAGTTCTCTGATTGCTCCGGGTTCATCGTTTTCCAATCACAACCGAAAAAATAATAATAAATGCTCCTTAGTTCTCTATCGACATCAAATTGAAGACTGTAAAAAGATATTCCACCTGTGATGCGTCTGAACAAAAAGTACAAAACAATAAAATATTCATTCGCATTTTTCGCAGGTTTATCAGCATTTTCTGTTACCGAGTGGGTAGTGGGTGTGAGTTTGTCTGCCGGCAGAGGTCGCGGCCTCGAACCTGCTCCACTGGGTACTGCACATTGCTCACCAGACAGTATACAGAATACAGAGCATACAACGCGGAACACAATGTCAGTAGATCAAATGGAATTCCGAAACGATCAGATTGGAAAGTAGCGGAATTTGTGGCACATTGTTACGGTGTTCTTCGCGGGTTCTTATTGCCAATAAAAACATAGACTGTCATTTTGTATTTCTTTAAAATGTTTTACCATTTCTTTTTTTAAGATCTCCACACAAGAAGCCCTGAGGAAAATAATTTCCCTCAGGACATATCTCATCTTTTAAAATGCTATGAAAAGGGTATTTTTAAGGAAAGGAAGAAGAGGAAGTTCTGGGAAAGAAAAGGTATGAGGGGTGGGTAGGAATCTAGGGGTCAGCATGTCCAAGAGTGACGGACGTACGAATCCATCCCTCCCACTGCAGTGCAAAACGATGAGTCTAGAGAGTCTGGCTGAAGATTTCAAAAGGTCTCCCTCAACTAGCGTCTCCCGATCAAGCACTCTACGCAGGTGGGCAAACACATCCGCCGCCAAGACCTAGACAAACCTCACCTCATGAACCCGGCCAATAACAAAATTTTGTCAAAAATTAAACGTCGTCTATGAAGTGTTGAAGCAATATTTTTTTATATATTCGGTGAAATTTGAAAAGTATAACATAAATTTATAATTTTAGGTCTTCAAATGTTTTCTTTTATTCTTTCGATATGCGCTCGGTAGAAAGGAGTTGTAAGTGGGGACGTAGGTATATGCGCGGTGTAAAGGGAATATATAGTATTTATGTTGTGAAAAGGTTTTGTTTGTAACTTACACCGGATGGAGAGAGGCGGTTTCTTAGATACTTTGAGTATAAGTTGAAACAACCTGTAGATATTAGATATCTGCTACAAAACATTACTGTCTAATCTGAAATTATCTATTTTTAGTGAGGCAAAGAGTGTGTACCAATTATTATTTTTAATTGTTAAACTAACGTTTAAGACAAGATTTTTATGCATAGCACAAAGGGTAACAATTATTATAAGCACCTGAAAACAACCTACCAATCAGGTAGGTTGTTTTCAGGTGGAAAAAAATATAATAAGCAGTAATTGTTGAATGAAACACTAGTATATATTGAATCATTTGGCGGGTATAAGATAAGCCGCCATAGCTCAATTGGGAGAGCAGCTGACCGGCAATCAGAAGGGCACGGGTTCAAGTCCCGTTGGCGTCATGTATCTTTTCTCGGAAGATTTTTTAATGTAGATGAGTGTTTCAGGCTGATAATTATTGCTTATAATAATTGTTACCCAGTGTGTACCAAGACCGCGTTGTTTATGGTCTGTCCTCCCTCTTACCCCTGCTGGGAAAGATTAATGATATTTTTATACTTTTTAAATTACTCAATTACTTCTTAGGACCAACTGTTTTTACAAAAAGCTAAACGGTAAGCTAAATTTATATTTTAACCACCAGTTAAAGTAACAAGAGGTTAAATAGGTTCACGCGCTATTTCAAGTGTCCTTTTGTTAAAGTAATAGTTTTTTTACATTAGCTCCACGCACTCACCTCACACACCTCTGCCATAGGTCACCCCAAGTGGTTCGCTACGTTTGGTGATTTAGCTGGGGTGTCCGGGTTCATGGGGTGAAGTTTGTTTAGATCCTGGAGGCGGATGACCAGGACACACTGAACCCCAGATTCCCACCCACCCCTTAAATTCCTTTCCTTCCCAGAACTCTCTTCTCTTGTCCTTAAAAAAACCCTCCACACAGCATCCCCAAAGACGACATAGGGGACCAGGACAAACCTCTCCCCATGAACCCGGTCACAACTATTAAATCACCAAAAGTTGCGAACCAATTGGGGTGACCTATGGCAGAAATGTTGATAATCCAATAAATTCCCGAGAAGGCGGTACCCACACACGCCTACCAAATTAATTTAATTTTAGGACTACGGACATCGATTATGATATAGGGACCCATTGGTTCTACAATGCGTCCAATATTCTCCATCTAGCAATATTTTATATGAAACTCTTCACGAATTTAAACACTAAAACAACTGACTGTTATATATAAGCAAACCCTTCGAATGGGCGCCCTTGGAGAAGACATCTATGTAAGTACCGTATAGATTAAAAAATTGTAAACTCACCATCATTTTAATTGATAAATTCGTAATAAAACACTTGTCGTTATAATGAGAAAACGCTACTGGTTACTTTCCAGAACTCGTTGAATGCACTGAGCCTATTCACAGGTGAAAACTGCTTCTATACCGTTTTGGGGTACAGCAGGTGATATATACAAATTTCCCCACCTTTCTACACCACCGCAGCACGAGTCTGCAACACTTCCACTGTCTCTTAGTGCCCTGGAGGGGAAAGCCCCACTCGGTTCCGTTATTTTTAACAACAATATCAAGTTCCGATCGCCTGCAGTACAGTTTGCTAATGATGGTCAAACTTTCTTCCAAGCAATTGCTGTCAACGTCTTTACCATGAATTTCAGAGGTTTGATGCTATGAGACAAACCCACCTAATAATTCATTCAACTAGTAGTAATGTAAGCAATCTTTTTTTTTC
Organism: Limnephilus marmoratus; assembly: GCA_917880885.1. Taxonomy (NCBI): domain Eukaryota; kingdom Metazoa; phylum Arthropoda; class Insecta; order Trichoptera; family Limnephilidae; genus Limnephilus; species Limnephilus marmoratus. Next base: position 3,753,079 of record OU862927.1, on the reverse strand, counting down.
CACACATCTACCGGATCTGCCAGATCTGCCCTGATGATGGACACTACAACGATGTCCGAAACGTTGGCTAAAGAAGGAGGTAGCGCAACACGGCATAACACCCCAAAAACAAAGAACGAAAATGCTTTTGGCCGTAAAAATCTTAAAACTTATCCAATCTTTATTTTGTTGAGAGTCAACAACATCCGCTAGGTATATTTTTGTATGAGAGTAGGTACCGCACATATCCCGATTCCTCCCAACCAGTAAGACTACGGCATCCCCAATGGGGATATGTGGAGAAGGTTAACGATGGTGGGGAGAAGAAATAGATGGGGAAAAGAAAGTGTGGGAAGTACCCGGCTATTCAGATCTGGTCACCAAACACGGCTAAATCCATTTCAAGCGACTTATCGATAATGAATGGTGGTCTTTCACCAGGGCCATACTGATAGTATCTACCGTATAATATTCTATGCATTATTTTTAATGACCAATTGTAAAATATAATAAATTAATCAAATAAAATTAACTGCCGCGAGCAGGGATTTGAATCCGCGACCTACGGGTACGTAGCCCAGGAACCTAACCTAACCTAACCTCCACCACAGAAGAGTATAAATGATTGAAAAACAAAAAATCTATTCTGCCAACAAACCAGACCAAGGACATATATTTACTATATCCATCTCCAAGAACACGATTTTTTAAGGATTAGCTCCTCAAAAGGCCCTAAGCCCTTTTGACGGCCGGCGTAGGGCAGCGGTAAAGCGCTTGACTCGCATTCCGAAGTTCGCGTGATCGAATTCCGGCGTGGCAAATAAATTTTATTTGATTAATTTGTGTATTTCACAATTTATTCATTTAAAATAATATATAGTATATTTGCAGCACGTTCCAGAGTGGAAGATACTCTCAGTATCGCCCTGGTGTAAGACCACCATTCAGAATTGAAACGTTGCTTGAAATGGCTTCTGCCGTGTTTGGTGACCAGATCTGAATAGCCAGGTACTTCCCCACCTTCCTCTTTCCTATCTCCTTCCCCTTTCTACTGCCTTCAACCTCACGACATACCCCAATTGGGGATGCCATAGTCCCACTGGCTCCAGATGGGAGCAGTTGGGACTCTTGTGCAGTATTCATGTAAAAAAAAATAAAAAGTAAAATAATTGCGCTCAGGGTATATGTAATCTCAGGGTATGCTATGTGGAGGGTCTTTTTAAGGAAAGGAAGGAGAGGAAGTCCTGGGATGGAAAAAGATATGAGGTGTGAAAAGAATCTGGGGGTCCATGTGCCCATGAGTGACGGACGTGTAAATGCATGCCTCCCCCAGCGGTGCAAGGCGATGGGTCGAAAGAATCCTGCAGGAGAGGACAAATGGCCTCCCTCAACAAGCGTCTCCCGATTCGGCCTGCCCGAAGTAGGTGACCTACATAAACAAACCTCACCCCAAAATAAAATAAATCACCAATGGTAGTAAACCACTCGGGGTGACCTTTTTTTTTTAAAAAAGAAAGACAAACATTCCCTGGTTACGAATAACCCAGCAGTATTTGAAAATCTCTTACCACCACCACAGTAAGCCGAAAATGTTGCTTGAATCATGATGGAGGACTTAGCCAGACGAGGAATCGAACACGGAACGCCTTGGTGGGACCCAAACGCGATGCCCACTCAACCACTGACCGGTCGAAAATGATATGAATCGGACCTATATTAGAAATGTTGATTATCCAATTAACGGTTCCCGGGGCAGCGATACCAATACAATACGCGCCTCCCAAACAAGAAATAAAAATTGTTAACTACAACAAAAATTTAATGTTGTTTACTTTATTTTTAAAATTTAATCCTAAGTTACCATTTGAGAATCTCTGAGTATTGAAAAGCGTTAAAACAAAAATGTTACTTCTCAATTTGTCTTTAGTTGATGGTTTACAGTTGAAGCGTTTGCTTCCTGCCATCAAGGCCATTGGTTTTACTTCCGTCAGCCGCGAAAATTCATTCGCAAATGGATTATAAGGTAATCATTGCGTACCTGGAAACTACACAGGTAACTAATTCGTATTTTTAATGCATTACAACTTAGGACGGGTTGATTCACAGAAATTCAAATATAACATTGTCATCTGACGATGACGATGTATCTTTCCCGGTTCCATTAAAGGACGATTCTAAGGACCGGTTGTTTCAAAAAATTTGAATGATTCATTAAATATTTCAAGTTAATTTTCACGTTCCGTGTATGTTCTATTCGAGTTCTGATATTATATTAAAAAAAAATCAAAAAATAAAAATCATAAAACTGAAATAATCACAGAACTTGAATAGGACTTTCACAGAACGTGAAAATTAACTTCAAATATTTGATGGATCGTTCAAATTTTTTTTAATAACCCATCCTAAGTCCGTTTCAGCTGTTGAATAATTGTGATCAGCTGAAAAGGATAACTTAACAGTTTATTACAATTTGTTAGAAAACTGTAACGCAACTAGAATCGGCGTAACGGGGACCTTTTAAATGAAAAAATAAATATAAAAATTGCACTGAATAGCCATTTGATGACTTTGTCACACGTGAATTTCTGCAAAACATCTTGGCCTTACATGGATAAAACACGGGTTGTTACGTAGCTCATTTAAAAAAATTAACAAATAATAATAATGCCTCAATTAAATTTACCTGCCTTTTAAACCACTTTTACATTTTTATCCTGTTTTTGTACTTGATAATTTAAAAAAAAAATACTAACCCTTCAATAATAATCTATCCATCTATATGTTACCGTAAAAGCCCGAATATTGGTAAATCCTAAGATTTACCATCTCTTAATGGTAAAAGTTCGAACCGTTCTATAATCATCATTCACCAACCTAACCTAACCTAACCTAACATGTACTAAATTCTAATGGTAAAAGCCCGAAAAAATCATTTTTTATTTAAATATTATAAACGATTTTTTCGGGCTTTTACCATTAGAATTTAGTACATGTTAGGTTAGGTTAGGTTAGGTTAGGTTATGTTAGATTAGGTTAGGTTAGGTTGGTGAACGCTTATAGATTATAGAACGGTTCGGACTTTTACCATTAAGAGTTGGTAAATCTTAGGATTTACCGGAAAATCTTAGGATTTACCGTAGTTCGGGCTTTTACAGTGACATATATATGGTAAGAAATCAGTAATCTAACTATCCATATATAGATAAATATGAAGGAGAGAGCTTGTGGCTTTGTTTTTATGCAAAACTACAGCTTCATTCGGAGATTGATGAAATTTAGCACATCTTGATTTCAAAACGAGAGGAGGGTCACTGTTTACATCAGATTTTTAATAACAACCCCATCTCCTTTACCCACCCTGTAAAGCAGAATTTTTTATTTCTTGGTGTAATTTTGCACACTTGACATTTAAAATAAGAGAAAAATTACTTTCTAGGTCTGAATTCCAAAAACTGTGCAAACCTCGGGCAACATTAAATCAGCTAATATTAAATATAATAATTCTTAATTTTTCATATTAGAATAATTAATAAACCTTCCTATGCCTACTACGTTATTACCAATTAATTAAAACGATAATAGCTATAGAAAAAATATCGTATTTTGTTAAACTTTCAGACATTTTCAGCGTCGCACCAATTTCCTGAAAATCTTCACAAAAATTTTTTTTTTAAAATTATTTTTATACTACGTCAAAACATAGAATTAGCTTTGCTCAATTTTATTACAATACGAAAAACCCAGTACAAAGTAAAACGTTTTTCTCTTAGTTCATAATTTCCCAATGTTTGTTTTCGATTCTCGATCGAATGAAACTTATTCTACTCAGTCGACATTTTTTCGGATCTTTAATGCAATGGTTATGTTTGACTTTTTAGACCCATTCGGAAATAATAATATTGTAAAAATGTCTTATTTACAAAGTGTTTTCGCATTGTTAGTGCACAATGGGCCGGAAACCGGTAATGCAATGGCAAAATGTAAAAACACATGAATTAAATAACTCGCATTTTACGATTTGCAGTCACAGTTTTATTAAAATTAAGCAAAACAAATTAAAAATTACAAACAGTTACTTCTTTACGCATCATCTTCACTACCCGACTTCAAAATCTTAGTTTGGTTGAACATTGACATTTTTTAGGTTATATCCCTTCTATTCCATAATTATAGCTATTTTATACTTCAGTGCTCCAATGTGGTGATTTTTGCCTGCTTATTGTATAACACATGATTGCAAATTAAAAAAAATTAGGAAATAAAAAACGAAGATGTCGGAGACACCCGAGAAAGCTGTGGCACCACTAAGTGAAGCGACATTTTGTGCCGGACCATGTCTAGAGTCAGAATAACAGAACAGTATACATGATACGGCGTATAAATGTGAATGAAGCAAGGAGTGTGTGCAAGAACACCTTACCTAATCCTATAGAGACGCGTGAAGGTTATTTTTTTTTAGCTCCACCAGGGGTCCTAGCCTGGTCGATCGATATAGGTTTTATCGAAAATGTCGGTAACTTGTCATCGCTCCCGAGCACGATTTATTTATTTATTTATTTATTGAAAAAAAATAAGAAGTACATGAGAAACATAAGCTGCATATCTCACTAGGGCATTCCTGTATCGAGATATGCAGTTTTACATTGTAATTTAAACAAAAAACATACATATGAACTAAATAAAAATATAATTATAAACATATTAAAAAAATATAACAATATGCAAATTAAAGATAACATAACAATAAGCAAATTAGATACTATAACAATTGCAGGCCGCTAACGAACAAACAACAATTCCCAACGACTAAGGGTTCCTAATTTATTTGACGGGAACTGTTATTCCTTCGTTAGCGGCCTGCAGCCGTGCTCGGGAGCGGTTTAAGGTTACCAACATTTTCGGTAAAACCTATATCGATCGACCATGCTAGGGGGCCAGGAGACCCTGGGGAAAATAATTACACTCAGGCCTATTTCACCTTTGGTGATGTTGTGTGGAGGGTATTTTTAAGGAAAGAAAGGAGATGAGTTTTTGCAAAATAGAAAGGTATGAGGCGTTGGTAGAAATCTGGGGATCAGTGTGTCCCGGAGCGACAGATGTATGAATCCATCTCTCTCAAAGCGGGCAAAGCAATGGGTTGAGAAAATCCGGGCTGGAGACGTGAAAGGATTTCCTGATTCTGTCCACGTACAGATTTAACCGCCACCAAGACCTGGACAAGTGTCACCCCGTACACCGAGGGCGGCACCCCTGTTAAGTCGTCAAATCAGTTGTTTATATAGTTTAAGGGCGATGCTGAGAGTAATTCTTACTTCACCTCCCGTTTTCCATCAAGTCCAAGATTATATGAAATATTATAGATATATAAATTTGTTCAATAACAGCTTGTCTTTCATCATTTTTGTTATTATTTATCTCCTTACGCCATTAAATATCTTGTAGAAGTTGCTACAGCCCACATTCTAATGAAGTTTCTATAATTGTTGCATTCTGTTCTTCGTAGATATAGCTAGATATATGTAGCTGAGGCCTTTCGTTGGCCAATGTCGACCTAAATAGGCACTTAATATTCAAATAGATAAAGGAAATATTGGCCGAACGGCCTTGGATCATGTAAACGTAGGATTCAGTACTAAAATCATGCACATGTAACATAATGGCCCTTTATTTATTTTAATTTTTTATTTTTTTTAATTATAACATTACATTTGATACATTTCTATGGCAAAAATAACATAATAATAACATTGAAAAATAACTATAAAATGTGTACAAGTGTTATTATGTCTTGTAGGTCGATATTAGTTCCTAGCTAGGCAGATTGCCCGTTCTAAGGAACCAAATGCTGGTGAGAACGCAAAAAAAAATAAAAAATTTAACAAAATGTTCATTTTATTTTTTTAAATTAAATATGCATCAATAAAAATGCCTGAAAATTTATTCTGTAACAAAAAAAGAAAAAGTAAAGAAAAAAATTTTTTTTTTTTCATTTAAATAATATACGTACTGAATTTTTACTAAATGTGCCTTTAATAGGATATGTAAAATTTTAAGTGACATTATTTAATAGTTCTTCAGATTCCACCCTACCTAAGCCAATCAACCATTTTGTTATTATTGAACTGACGTGGGACATTTTGCAAGCTTTAATATTTAATTCTAGGGGAATTTTATTATATATTTTTGGTCCAAGATATGTACATGTTTTTTGATACTTTGCCGTATTGCTCCCTGGGACCACAAGATCCTTTCTGGTGTGACTTCTTGTGATATATTTGTGATCAATTTTTTGAATATTATCTAGATTTTTATGTACGTTGATAATAATCCTTTTTATATAGTTTTGACAAATATCAAGTACATAAAAGTTTTTATAGAGCTGATCGCTAGAATACCTATAGGGTTTACGCAAAATTACTCTAATTATGGATTTCTGGGCCTTCACAAGCGGATCTAAAATTGTTCTACCCGACGCTCCCCAACCAATGCAACCATACGTTAAGATGGGGTTGCACAATCCGAAATATATTTTTCTTAGGTCTTGTTGTTTAATTATGTTCCGTAATGCAAAGAATATGTAAATCAATTTTCTTACCCTTATTGAAAGGTTTTCTATGTGATATTTCCATTTCAGATGATTGTCTATAATAACACCTAGATATTTGATGTTTTCTACACTTTCCAAAGCTTCACAATTGCAGTTTGAATCAACATTAACGGAATTACAAATAGTCTTATGTATTTTTATTGTGTATGATGTACTAGGTTGTCCTTTTATAGTTGGGCTGAATCTTATGTATTTAGTTTTTGCTATATTTAGTGTTAGTAGATTTTTGTCAAGCCACTGTTTTATCGCATTTATTCCACTTTCAGCACGTTTGTGAGTTTGAGTCCAATCCTCTCCTTCAAATATAGCCACTGTATCATCTGCGAAAGTAATAATTTTTCCGCCTACTGTTAGCTCGCATAACTCATTGATATAAATTATAAATAGAAGAGGTCCCAGTGTGCTTCCCTGTGGTACCCCAAAATGATAAGACGTTGGTACATAATTATCTAATTAAGTCTTCTTCTTTCGTATGGTGGGGGGTCAGAGGGGGACATCTAGGTCTACGAGCCAGTCTAGGGCCTCAGGCGTTGCCCTGTGGACCTCATCAATCCCGCTGGGGAACGAATGGATCAATTAAGTAATTGTATTTTTATTTATTTGATATTATATTATGCCATCCAATAAATATGGAACATCATATGAAAAAAAATAACTGTCATATGATGTTCCATATTGTGGCAATTGGGCACTGATTATCTTATTTTATTTTATCTGAATTAAATACAAAAATGCCAATTGCCCAAAGCCAGCAGAATTATGGCTGTCCCAAATGGGTTATGTTTTGCGGTTGAAGGAGTGGGGAGGGGATGAATTGGAACGTAACTGGCTATTCAAATCCGGTCATCAAACGCGACTAAATTTGAATTAGAATGGTGTTTTTTTACCAGGGCGTTAACGGATGTGTGATGCATGCGATTTGTTTTTACATTAGCTTCACACAGAAGGCCTTGAGGAAAAAAAACACCTTTGGAGGTTGGAGATTTTCGACTGGAGAGGTCGAGAGGTCTCCCTCAAGCAGTCTCTCAGCCATGAAGTAGGAGGGAAAATGCACCCGCCGCCGCCAAGATAAGGATCGGCAAACTTTCAAGTGAGAAGAGCCAATTTGTCAAAGAAACAGGATAACAAATATATCAGAGAGCCATATTATAACAGGGCGGGGGGGGGTGTTGAAGTCGTACTGTGGTAAATGTGGTGGAACGATAATTAAGATTGTGTTATCTACATTCTTACTGTAATATCACCCTTCTGGCCATTTAAATGTTTCTATAAACAGACTCTTACTACACATTAGAGTGTGTCAATTATTTCAACTTTTGAGTTCAGAAACGCCCGGGGTCTCAAAAGTTGCGTCTTACAAAGAAAATGAGAACTGCATTTAATTTTTTTTAAATGGTTATTAGCCCGCTAAAATGCAATGAAAATCAGAAATCAAACCTAAAAAAATTTTTTTTTTTCAATAATTTAAGCTTTTAACGTTTGTTTGTTATTAAAAAATGCATATAGTTGACAAAAATGAAAAAAAATTGATGTTTATGAATATAAGTATGTCAACAAGAATTCTGATTTTATCCAGAAAAAGTATTATTTTCCCCTTTTATGTTTTTAACCAACACATCACCAATAATGCATTTGAGGTTCCCCTATGCAAAACTAGGCTTGCGCAAAGACATGCTTTTTTCATTGCACCAAAAATCTATAATGCACTGTATCAGACTATAGAAATTAAATCTAAAAACATATCCTCCTACAGCATATACAAAAAAATTATAAAGACTTGGGTAAATACAAATGACACAAATACCTACCTGCTATAACATCTTACCTGTTATAACTTTACAAATCCCTAATTTTTATTTAACCTTTTTTGTTTTTCATATATATATATTTTTCTTAACTTTAGTTTTTTAAATACGGAATTATTTATTCTATTAATATGTTAAAACATAATTATGTTTCAATTTACTAATTTAAAGTTTAATTTGCTATGTTGTATCTTAACTGCATTAAAAAAAAACTTAAGTATACCCACGAACTGGCGATGCCTATGTGGGATTTTTTTTGTTACCATACATATATGTATACGATTTTAATATCTTTTTTTTTGTTGTTAAATTGTATTACTTATTGTTTATCGTTAAGCTACATATTTAATTTTATAGTTCCTTTTTTTTAACTTCTTATCAAAAGAAATGTTTTTTGTAATATTTTTATGTATGTAACAAAAAAAAATTTATTAATAAAAAAAAAAAAAAAAAACATCACATACGTTTAAAAAAAAAAAAGTTCTGCGTTCTTTGTACTGCAGTTATGGTATGAAAAATAAGTTTAGTACAAAATCTAAAATATGGACGCTTTGTTTTATTTTTTTACCGAATCACGAAATCTATTTATTTTCAAAACTTCCTGCCATTTTAGCGGGCTAATAGTGAACAATAATTTCATTTATTTTTACGTTTTCGAATAGCTACAGATCATACGAAACTTTTGAGTCCTTTAAAGATAATGCCATTTTTTTTCTCTCTATGGAGAGCGACACAAGCTACTACACATATAACACTAACGCTGATCGAATGAAAGTTCGTTCGGCGGCTCCATCTCATAGATACTCATCTGGTTGAGTAGAGGTGTAATTGCAATTGATGTCTGAAGAGCCGCAGACACCTATGCAGCGAGCTGCAAATTTTGACTACCCGTACATTTACGATCCCTGACAAATCTATTCCCATCACCAAATGTAGCGAATCACATGAGGCAACCTATGGCGGGGATGTTGGTTATCCAACAAATGGCGGCTGTACCCGCACCCGAGCCCGTTCACACTTCCGTTTTAAATACGGAGGCGGGTCCCGTTTTTTTAAAACGGAAACCCATGCCCCTTTCACACTTCCGTTTTCTAAAACGGATTCGTTTTAAAAAACGGATCCTAACCTACGAAAACAACGACCAAAACATTTTATTTGCTCATTCTTCAGTAGACGGTCGTGCGCAATGGACAACGATGAAGCTCTTGTTGTCATGTAGTACTTATTAAAAAGAAGGAAAAATATTAATAAATATAAATATTAAAACAGCCATATTACTTATTTACTAGGTTCGGACCTTATTTGTTCAAACCGTGGGATAATATTTTGTTTGCATATTTTAGGCGATGTTTCGTTTACACGAATCTTACGAACTAATTATTATTTTACTTATAATTAAATAGAAGAAATCGCATTCTGGAACGAACAATAATAATATTATAAACGCCAAACGCGCGCCCTATAAAAACACAACCGCCTGCTGCTTGCGTCTGGGAGCGGGGGTGGGGAAGCGTCGAGCGGGAGGTGGGGAAACGGATCTGTTCTCCGTTGTAGTGAGAACAGCTCCATTGAAATGTATGAGCCAGCGCGTCCCGTCCGGCGACAAAAACGGACGCTCTGCGTAGGCGATTCTCCGGCAAAAAATAACGGATCCGTTTTTTACGCCGGAACCTACAAGTGTGAACAGCTCCATAGAGTCACTACAGCGGCTAGGGCTTCCGTTTTTAAAAAAACGGGACCCGCCTCCGTCGTTAAAACGGAAGTGTGAACGGTCTCAAATTAGTTCCGTCTTCTTCGAGTTGTACAGCATGTCCTAGTCATTTGCTAATTCTTCACAGATTTTTATAAAATTTTATAATATTAGGGTTTTTACTAGACGCGGTCGTTAAGTCTACTTTTATCTTTTCATACAATCTAATAATAGTATCTAAGTATTTGCCAAAAGCAACGCGTTCTGTAAAATTATTTGATCATTAATTTTTACAGCCATGTACCGCAAACATGTTATTGTCTGGAAATGGAACCTTTCGACTTTCTTATTCAATTTATGAATGGCGAGCCGATGTTTATAGACAAGAAACGCCCTGAACAACTTTAATTCAATTTATTTATATTTATTGCAATCAATGTTTACCGCGCTAATAAAGTAGATAGTTCCGTAATGAATTTCTTAGAGCACTTATCTTGCTTTTGAATACAAGAAGCAATGTGAAATTTTAAACCAAAAAGGATAAAATCAGAGAGACCAAAAATAAACACATTATTATTTAATTAAATGAAGAAAATATAAACTCATAGGGTTAAATCTGGGACTCGAACCCAGGACCTTGGCCTTGCCTGGGGCAACTCTTCCTATAACTGAGCTAATGTATCCCTATCCGATTAGGTCATATTTAACTGTATCATACCTCGATTAACACTAGAGTGCACGCGTGGGCTACATATGTAGCCCAGGGTATAGTTTTTGTTCGTAACTTCGTGAAATCGCGTGATTTAACTTCGAGTCTCTAGCTAAGCTTCCATTGGTTGTTGCTCGACGCATTCAGTGTGTCGTGAGCGATCGACGCTGGCGCACGTGTGAAAAATAACGATTTAAAGTTGTTGGGCTACTTATGTAGCCCATGCGTGCACTGGCGGAACACAAGGAAACACAGGGAAAACTGTATAAGGCGTGTATGTAATGATCACCAAATTTTAATTTGTCCTTATGAATGATCACCAAATTTTATTTGTCCTTCGTGTAATGAAAATGTAAAAAAAGTTTTTTAAAAAATATAAGAATTAAACCAAAAGTTAATTGATCTCAAATAAGTAAAAATTGTGTGATTTTTTGAGAAGTCTGAATTTTGGTTAATATTTTAAGTTTAAGAATGAGAAGATGTATTTTTTTTATTTCGGCTTACTTATTAAATGTCATTTATTATAATAAATGTGTTTTATTTAAAAATTAAACGATTATCTTTAAGTACATTTCAATTTAAAATGGGCTACAAGTGAAGCCCACGCGAGCACTCATGAACGTTTTAGAGGCGCGTGTACCGTAGAGTTAAGAACTACCAACGCATATTTTTATAGGCTGCTACGAGTATCTTTATGTATGCAAGATTCAAACCCGAACTAAATGCTATCTAGATAGTGTCTAAGATAAGTTTTATTTTTAATTCGATAAGGATCTATTAACTCAGCTGGTATTGTTGCACTCCGGCAAGGCGAAGGTCCTAAATTCGAGTCCCAGATGTGACCGTATATCTTTCTGATTTTTCGGTTTTCAAATTTTCGATTGAGTTTTGCAATAATATTGTCTTTATTTTACAAAATATTACAATTTGTGGTTTTACTCATTAAGTTAAAAATAAAAATAAATTAACAATAATTTGTTGTCACATATTTTTTTACGCAGTGATGTATTTTCACAAACTGTGAATACCGTTAGATACATAGTTTATTTTTTTTGATTCCGACCATTGTACTAACAATGTTTAATTTTAATATTTGTATTCCTGATTATTAATTTGAAAAGCTGCACATTCCAAAACGGTTCCAACTGGCTACAACGTCATTATAACAAAAAACCGCCATTGGCTTGTAAATCGGCTGTCGCCAACGTTGACCGGCGTGACGTCAACGCCGCCGAATTTTCTAATATAATATCACACAACCTTACCTGATACTTGCAACATCTTTTAATAAATAAAATTATACACTTTTTTGAAATAACTCGTTATAATTATTTTTTAATATTATATCCATTAATATAATATATCATTGAAGAAATTAATAAATTTATCTATCTTCTAACTTCTTCCATCTTCTGTAAGATATGAATAAAATAAATATATAAATTAAAATGAATTGCCTGAATGAATGGAATGCGGGAAGGAGAGGGAAACCCGGAAGTGGGGAGGGGAACTCGGGACGGGGGAGGGGAACTCCGAATGGGGGGAGGGGAACCCGGGAAACGCGAGGAACAACAATTGCTTTATTAAGTGGCATAGAAACTCAAGGAACAACAATTGCTTTATTAAGTGGCATAGAAACTCAAGGAACAACAATTGCTTTATTAAGTGGCATAGAAACTCAAGGAACAACAATTGCTTTATTAAAAGTGGCATAGAAGCGCATCCTGGGAACTCGCTATAATAATATAAAGGAAGCGACCGATCGGCTTGATTTGTATGCAAATTAAGAGATGGCGGTGTGACTTAAAAGGTTGGATAGCCATCCAGTAGATGGCGTTGTGTTTCGTTAGCCACAGGAACGCGTGGCCGGGTCAGCTAGTTGATAAATTTAAGCAAAAAAAAAATATGAAGAAAAAAAATTTAATATTCTGACTTTTTTTTTTCAAATTTTGATTTAGATTTATTAGTATTTTCTTATTCTTTATTGCTACAAAAATTATTCACTTTGGTTGGATATTTTGGCCTCAATTCCAAATTTAAGTTTTGTGTGAAAAGGTACCACAGCCATTCCTTTTAAGAGGGCATTACCAGAGAAAACCAGAAATATGTCATTTTCAAATCAGATTTTAGACGTATTGACTCTTTTCCACAAAAAATTATAAATGGATTTCGAAAGATTGTTCTTTTATCTAGCATTCGCATGTAATAAATTTTGAGAAAAAATTTTAATTTTTAGTATAATAAGGTTATTCCGTAGGTCGTTGGCACATTTGTTAAATTTTCAAAAAAGATTTTGTATTATACCACACCCATTTCAAATAATATAATCATGAAGTAAAATAAATCAATACATTATCTAGCAAACGCATGTTTTAGATTTTAATTTTAGTTTCAATAAAATCATTAAAAAATATGTACGTACATGTGTTTCTTGACGAAAATTGGTCCATTTGTGTATTTATTTGCGCACTTACTAACTAATATATTTCAGATTTTTTTAACATTCTTTTTAAATTTAGACATTATTGAAAAATGTTAAATACTTATAATCAAAAAATAATTTCAAAAAGTACATTATTTTAATAGTTTTATCATCACGCCTTTCAGCATTTTTGGATGAAGGTATAAATTAAAGCTAATTTGTATTGAAATAAATTCGATACTGAGTTATAATTTAAAAAAGCTGGTACGGAGAATAATTAATCTTTCTCATTGTAACCGCCCTGCACGATCGTAAGAACAACTTTTGACGAAATGTGGACTTTCGTCCGCTGGCTGGTTAAACGCTCTTAAGCATTCAAACTTTGTCTATTGCAGTTTTAGACATTTACAAGATTTCGTTTTTTAATTTTAAATTATTTTCAAGTGTCTGTCGCTCAGGTAAGAATTTTAGCACAGTGAAAGGTCGCAACGTGCCTACAAAATATTATAAAAACGTTTTTAGGCGATGTGTAATAAATTTCAATAAAGTTTGTGTGGTTTCGGCACAAATATTTGCAATTTAACGATATAAAAATAGATTGGGTTATAAATTTGATTCATTGCAAACAGTAAAGCGGTGCACACCAGAACCAAATTATATTAAATTATTTTGTATAATTTTTCAATTATTCTACCTAAACTGGTTTGTGTTCCACATTTTCACTTCCAACTCAGTTAGTTTTCAAAAATATTTATCAATTTCCTGTTAAAATTTCGCTATATTACAAATATTTTTAATTGCTGGCAACACTGAACATTTCCGCTATCAGGTACTGGGTAACCACTAAAGCTAGTTAGTTAATTCAATCTCGGTTTCTTCTTTCATACTTTTTTTTTCACAATGTGAATACCGCACAAGAGTCCCAGCTGCTCCCGTTTGAATCCAGAGAAAATATGGCATCCTCAATCGGGGTATGCTGTGAGGCAGAATTAAGTGGGAAAGGGAAGGAAATGGGAAGAGGAAGGTGGGGAAGTACCTGACAATTCAGATTTGGTCACTAAATAAGGCTAAAGCCATTTCAAGCAACGTTTTAATTCTGAATGGTAGTATTACACCAGGCGCTTGAAAGCGGCGCCGATTTGATTTTTGTACAAATCTGAAGTTTTATTCCGAACTTTGCATACTTGACCAAAAATTCAAAACAATAGAAATGTCACTGTCTACATTTCTAAAAATTCCGCGTAAAGTCCGTGCAATGCCGGGGGCTTCAGCTAGTATGTAATATTATTCAGTATACGCACTATATTCATATCCCACTGCTGCACTATTCAAAATGTCAAAGGTTATTTTGATTCTAATCACTTTCGAAATAAAGACAATGGAATAATTCAATATCTATTCATTTCCCATATAAATATAGTGATCTATATTGCCTAAAGCAATTTGACCTTTTCGTTTAACGTATGAAATGTGGTAAATTGCTTTACATTCTAGCACACGCAAGATATTAGGGAACACAAATTATTTTGGAGGTCAAGTATTTATTAAGGTAATAAATTTAAGATTGCTCCCCATATATTACCGTTTGAAAGAATTATTTAGTTCCGTGATTGCCTACCATATATTATGTAATATGTTAAACGTTTCATTTGTGCACCTGCTGTGTATATACATAGATTGCTTGTTAGTAGCGATGAAAAATCCTCTAAATATTCTCTGATAAACTTTATTTCATTGAAAATGTAAAGTGAGAGTGCATTAATAGTCCACTAGCTGACCCGGCGAACTTCGTACCGTCTCAGAATCAATAACTTATTAGCTGAATTAAATTCAATTTTTTAATTAAGTTAAAAATTACACAAAGTAGCAATTATCGATGCGCAACTTTCTGTGTTTTGTTTTGTCAGTATCAGAGATGGCGTTGTGTACGGATTTATATTTTTTGTAATTTTCTTACTTTTCCACATCCTTGCGGTAATTGCGTTTCATTTTCTTTATACGTGTGAGATTTATTATAATTATTGTAATTTTCCTTTGGAGGGATGCAGACATACGTTCACCGTTTGTCTCTTTTGTAAGAAAGAGGGGCAGTATTATATGTTTAAGAACAAACCAAAACAATCAACGCATTGACATTTGACGTTTTTGAATATTTAAAATTCATTCACTTATATTCAATATTATACTTATCACAATAGTGATGCAGCTCTTTCCAAATATGAGAATTCGTTCTGTGCAAAAGGAATGAGGAATGAGTTTTTTCTTCATTATTTTATTTTTTTCGTGATTTTTTCCGATGTTTTAGTAGTTATCTGTTATTCAGGGTGGAGACAAATTCAAAAAATCAAAGATCATAAAAATCGGTAGAGCCGTTCTTGAGTTAATTAATTAATCGTGTAATTAATCCGACTTTGTTTTTTATGTTAAGATTAGCTGGTACCCGGCATGCGTTGCAATGCCACAAAAAGAAAGAAAGTATTTTAGTTTTAATTCTGTTTATTGAAGAGCTTTTTGATGTATAATTTTTGTTTTTGTTTTTGTGACGCGTGAGCACTTTACATACAGCGGTCCGTGTGAGAAGCGTGGATTTTCCCAATTTACCCCTGCTACTCCCTACCACTCCTTCGAACCCCCCTCCTTCATTCCCCTCCACCCTCCAGGATTCCCCTTCTCATTCCTCCTCCTCTCCCTGCCGTTAAATTATATGCAATACACATCTAACAGATGTCCTTGTGAGAAGCATGCATTTTATAAATTTCCCCTCTGCTATCTCCTATGGCAAGGAAGAGACCTTTAAAATCCCTCCCGCTGTCCCCCACTCCACCGTCACCCCTCCCGTGCGTGTGATTTACCGTGTGTCCCGTTACCGCCCCCGTTCCCTTCCCACGTCACCTTCCTCTTACACGTTCCCCTTCCACCTTTCCCTCCTCCGTGCGAACCATCCCCTCGCTCTCGACGCAAAATTTAACTTAAAGTGATCCAATAGTTCAGGAAAAAATCGAAATCGGAATTCACGCCTCGTTATGGGAGGAATTTAAAAATACTTGAGAAAAGGCTTTTGGAAAGGTTGGAAAAGTTATTTGAGTTTTTTTTTACAGTTTGATTTCCTAAATGCCTGTAAAAAACATTAATTCCTTTTTTAAGCATTTTATTGTAATAACCACGAAATTTAAAGTTGATTTCACGGAGCCAAGGGACGTGGAACCACACGTCTATTCCGTGCTCCAGCCGGGGCGTAAGTGATGCGAAATGATAATTTCATCATTTTGTTATTTTTGCATTGAATTGCTCTTTAATTGCTTTTAGTAGGCATTTATCGTCTTCGATAGTTCTTATCTTTTCGGGTAGGCTATTAAAGTATTTTTCCCTATACAGGGTGTCCGGGGGTAAAGTGGATTAACTTCTGGAGGTGATTCTACATGTTAGTACAAGTAAAAAAGATGAATACCTTTTTTTCGAAATTCCAGCTTTTAGTGGTAGTTTTGAGGTAAAAACATAAAATTAGTCCGGCGTGTGCGGCCAGATTTATTATTTTTCGCTGTTACGCTATACGGGCCAATCACAGTCGAGACGGGCGCCCGGCAGGCTCTCAGCAAGTAAGATCGTACCTCACACTAAGGATTTTTATTAGGTACGACTTTTTGTATGGGAAAAAAAATTTGGAATTTCGTAAAAAATTGTTGACCTTTTTTACTCCTACCTGTATGTAGAATCACCTCCCGAAGTTAATGCACTTTACCCCCGGACACCCTGTATATGTGCAATGATGTTGTGCAAATGAGGTGTGCCAAGAGCATGATTCTTGTACCCATGGCATAAGGGTCACTTTATGAATCCAAATTCGTAGAGTGCGGGCCGTATTGATTGATGTCAAAAATAAAAACTAGAAAATGCATATTTTGTTTTATTTTGTGAATTTCGGGCGTAAATATATTTTTTTTTTCGATTATTGTAGAAGAAACTGAATTTTCCACATTAAACAATAAAACCATATCCGAAAAGTGGTTTATAAATAGGAGAGTTTGCATTTGAAAGTGTTTTTTTATAGACCTAATACTTTATTTGTCCTAGGCTTATTAAAAGACTTACAAAAAAATTACAGATATTTTCATGGGCCAAGATATGTTCTATACGCAGTATTTAATTGAAGCATCTGTAATACTTGTAAGCGATCAAATTTTCAAAACAAAAACATATGATTTTGTATGATTTTGCATTATTTAGTATGACTTCATCTTAAATTTTCGTGTGAAATTGGTAAACAATTTCTAGAAATAATATTTATTTTCATAAGTCTGTCTGGGGGCTACAAGTCCGAAAATCCAATGTAAATTAGCGACATCAGTTTTCTTTTAAATCGGTACGAATCGGTGCAAATCGGTTTCAAATCGGTTTCTTTCAAATCGGTACGGACTAGGGATTAACGGTTCAGTGGATATCTCTCTTAAGTCCATTGCAACTTCAGGCTTCAAACTCGACAAGTTCTTACCTCTGTCCATTCAACCAGTTTCAGATATCTAAAAAACAGTTGATTTGTTTGGTTATTGTTGCCATTGAGGCGATTAAACTTGTTTTGATGACAATAACAATTACCTTTAGACACCATGACAATCGGAAGTGATAATTAAAACCGTCATAATAATAACTGATGTTTTTTGCACCTCTTTGGACAAAGACTAGGAAATCGCAATGACAAAATGGTGAAAGCCGACTGGATTCAATATAATAATAACATCATTTGTAGGAATGTAATCATTTCTTCAGGTCAAAAAACAGGTCGTTTAGATGTTTGTTTGACAGATTCGACACAATTGGACAAGTTTAGTAACACTGTTACGGGCGAAACACGGCCCGGTTTGTAACATATTGTAACATTATGTTTTTGTGGTATGCAGGTGAGTTTTTAATGAGGAAGGTGAAGCAATCCATTTGCAATCGTCCATCCAACTTTGTAGCTTCCCAGCTACGCGCCAAATCTTGTCACTTTGGTAACAAGATATGTTGGGGGGACGAAATCCATCCGTAGAGCAAATGAGATCTCTTTTCAAGGAGCATGGGCACAATACTTTAAATTGCAATGACATAGGGTATGACGGGAAACTTTAAATAAAAGAGTTGCGTTATGAAAATAACAGTATAACATCTATATTTGAATTTTGGGACAAAATTATGGTGATTAAGTTACATGTTAAGACTCACCCCAGGTTCAGACCGTTAATAAGCTACTAATCCTAACTAAATCTCACTGACGTGCATAAGGATGGCCGACGGCGAAGTTCTTCGGAGACATCTGGACGGAGCCATCCCAAGGCCTCCAGTCCACGGGTGCTGCAGGATCTCGTCAAAGCCCGCCAGGGCGTAGCCGGCCCAAGTCCAAGAGGGCCCGTCACGATTGTTGGTCCAGGTAGTCCGTAGGATTGGTTCATTTATGGCCCTTACCCAAGGGAAGTTCGGTACCAGTCAACGTGGCAAAGTGAGCGGGACGCAAATAACAGGCTAGTCCCAACTAAAATCCTTATATTCGTAATTTAACGGGCTTTGGTCGCGGAGCGAGCGAGGATTCGCGTGTCGCTAACGGATTAGTCAATTTAATGCCGACAGGCTATAATATCACATGCGCGTACATCATGAATCGCGACTTTTTAACACGGAAGCCACCACGGCATTCACTCAAGATTGATCCTTGATCTTTAAAATTCCAGATTGGTAAAAATATTCCGACAAACCGTCATCCCGCGATCGTTTCACAATTATTCTTTTAAAAAACTTAAAACATGGCGCTGTCACGTCCCGGTAAGGTCTCCCTGCCCTGAGGAGGCCCTACCGGAAAGTGAAGCCAACACAAAAACGGAAATCATTCCTACCAACCTGTTGCACTCAAAGTGTGGTTGTTAAAAGAAACCATAGACAAAAATAAAAAAAATATTCGCCGTACTTATTTTCATAACAATACCCCGCTCGCTCCGAACGTGTTTGCCCTCAAACACAACTAAAAAGCTAAAAAAAACTGCTGTACTAACTATCTACCTTGGTCTGAAGGGGGAACAAATATACATCATTATAGAGAAGGCATTGCCATAATAAAAATATTCAGAAAAATAAGCAAATGATGCGAATAAATAGCTTACAAATGATTGCGTCGCAACATCAATCGCGCCCACCATACGTAAGGCATGGTGGATGAGTTTGCGACGCACTCATCTGAAGTGCTGACAATAGAAAAGTCATAACTTAGAATACTAAAACTAAAAATATAAACAAAATCAATAAGGTGTTACGTGGACGGGGTCCGCAAGCACCCACAGCATCTAATACGCTGGGTGTTGTAATACTGACTCTCGTCGAGGACAACCGTAGACGTATCATCTGTAACAGGATAACATTTCTTAATTAAATTAGTTATATTTACTTAAACTAGAATACATAATAAATTAATACCAAAACAACACCTTAAAATGCAACAAAACCTTGTTTATGCCTAAAGCATCACAGTTCGAACACACTGTTTTTTTTAAAATATTTTTTCATAAATAGCCAAAATAGGCAACACTGATGATGGCGTACCATCCACACTTTCACTGACTCTACTTCTTTTTAGGAAAAAAAATATTCTTCCTTTGAAGAATACACCTAACTATACTCCCTAACCTCGGTCTTTTGGGGAATATTATTATAAAACCAAAAATATAGTTCAAATAACATATTAGTTTTACTTTAGTATTGTAAAAGATACTCATGATTTTGATCATTTTTTAATGTACACAATGAAAACAACCATCGCCTTTGAATGGTGCCAAATAAGATGTCAACTACCATCGCCAATGAATGGTGCCAAATAAGATGTCAACTACCATCGCCAATGAATGGTGCCAAATAAAATGTAAGCAAACGCCTGTTAAAGGGTGCAATTGGAAAGGTAATATGTTTGTTATAAACAATTATTGAGGTTTCACACAACCTATTTATGTATAAAACTAGATTATTATGCGCCGCTTAAGACGCTTATTAATTAACAACAGTATAATACCCCGGACAGGGAAAAAAAAATGAAAGATTCTTATGTACTATTATTTTTAAAACTATCTTTGAGGTAATAGCAGATTTGATTAACAAATTTTTTGTGACATAATAAATTGTGGAAATTATTTTGAGTAGTACTCACATATGCAACTGGGCATGCTGCATATATGATACATGACAAAATCAAACAAATGCTTAAAATAACATATTTTAACTCGGAACATAGAGAAATAATGGGCTGGTATTTCTGTATGTTCGGGTTATAATTTCACGAGGTTTACAACACAAAAAAAAAAAATATGAACACAGGTCATATTATAATTTGCTTGGAATACAAGAGGGTATGTTTTTCAATATTATATCGTCGTATATTCCAAGTTTACATATGCTTAAAATCTAACAAAAAAAATAAAAAATACCATGTTTAAGTTTTTAAATATGAGTATGTTTCCATGTGCAAACGTCCACGAATTCAATTACAAGGGTATGTAAAAATAAATTAATTAATCTGCGATTAATGTTTTTATACTACTCGAGTCTTGAACTGGAGTAAACCCATTAAATATAATTATCTTTAGAAGGCAATACAGTGCAAGATAATTAAGATTTGATTTAATGTTGAAATACTGGCCACCACAATTCGGTTGATCAGTCCGGATTGAAGTGTCCGAGCATAGTATATTCTAAAAATTAAGTCAGTCCTTGTAAGGATGGCCAGACCCCACAAGGTACTGAAGATGAAAGAACTATATAGGAATATTGTCAGATTTAACAATGTCTTTGACGTGAAAGTCACCGGTTTCCTTACCATTCAGGTCGGCGAGTGTGTATATTAGATCTGATTTCTTTTTTACTATAATATTTTTAACGAAACGTGGAGCTAACTTTTGTGCAAAGTAATTGAATGCATTTGATTGGACGAAGTTTCTACGCCAAACAACGTCTCCAACCTGGTAAGTAACGTGTTTTCTACGTAGGTTATAGTGATTCGCTCCCTTTTGGTAGTCTTTAAGGAGTGCGTTTGAGACTTGTTCGTAAACCGTGGACAATTCTTTAAGCTTTTGTGCATAAACTAAATGATGAGCGGAGTCATGCGAATCAGAATTATCGTCTGCTAATGGGTTACGATGCAAATCTCCATCTATTATTTGTTCTCTACCATGCATTAAAAAGTAGGGCGTAAAACCTGTAGCGCAGTTAACAGAATTGTTCATGGCTGATTGCACTTGAGGAAGAAATTTGGACCACGTCCGGTGATCAGATTCTACCAAAATAGATAATGCCGTGCCTAAGGTTTGATTGTACCTTTCTACAACATTGTTTTGTGGCGTATATAATGAATTATAAAAAGGAGGAGGTATATTATAATTTTTTAACAAATCCTTAAATTCCTTAGATATGAATTGTCGCCCATTATCGCAGACAATGGTACGTGGTACGCCGTGTATGAGAAAGATGTTCTCCTCTAAATTTTTGACAATGCTTTTCGCGGTGCCCTTACGCAGTGGAAAAAGCCACGTATACTTAGAGAATACGTCGACACAAGACAATATGACAGTGAACCCCGCATAACTTCTAGGTAAAGGACCTACCAAATCTAAAGATAGCATTTGCATTGGCCTTGTGACCTTTTTTGAATTTACTGAGATACCGTTAGGCGCGGCTGTACTAATTTTGTGGGCTTTACATATAGAACAACGGTTAATAAACTGCTTTACATCCTTGTACATATTTGGCCAGTAATAACGGAGTTGTATCTTTTTATATGTTTTGAAAACACCCGGATGACAAGAACGAGTCGACTCATGTGACTCAGATAATATTTTAATCTTTGTTCCTGTGGAATTACTTTTTTCCAAGCCGTATCCTCCTGTAAAGCTAACTGTGTTTTAGAATGGCGGTACAATTCGTTTTCTTTTACCTGGAAATTTAGGAACCTCTGCGGGAATTCCTGACAACCTTTCCAAATTTTAGAGTACCACTCATCTGTTGTTAAATCCGAATCTAAACTTGAAATATTAGCGAGATCCATACGTGAAAGGACATCTGGTACGATGTGTTGAGTACCTTTACGATGGATGACATCGAAAGAAAATTGTGAGAGACGAGAACTCCAACGCGCAAGTCGACCACTAGGGTTGGACAGTGACCCTAACCATTTCAGACTTGAGTGGTCAGTGACGACTGTAAAATGTGCACCCTCTATGTAAGGTCTGAAATGTGTTACTGAGTCTAGAACTGCCAAGAGCTCTCGTTCTGTAATACCATAATTTCTCTCATGCGTGTTCAAACACCGTGAATAATAGGCAACTGGGTGCTCGGTGCCATCTATTACTTGAATTAAAACCCCCCCAATTCCAACCGAGCTCGCGTCACAGTGTATCGAAAATGGTTTGGTGAAGTCAGGACAACTTAAGACCGGAGCTGTCGTAAGTGCTTGCTTTAAGTCCTTGAAAGCCTTCTCAGCTTCTTGTGTCCAAATAAATTTACTAATACCGTTTTTTGAACCCGTGAGTTTCGATAGTGGTGCTGCTATACTAGAAAATCCTTTAATAAAGCGTCTAAAATATCCGCAAAGTCCAAGGAAAGCCCGTATTCCTTTTGCGTTTTTCGGAATTGGAAATTCCTTGATGCATTCTATCTTAACCGGATCAGTTCGAAGACCTTTGGAATCCACCATATATCCTAGGTATTTGAGCTCGGCTTTACAGAACTCACATTTTTTAAGGTTAATGGTGAGACCCGCGTCTCGTAACCGTTCGTATACTTTGGTTAACAATTTAAAGTGTGACTCCAAATCTTCTGATACTAAAATTAGATCATCAAGATAACAAAACGCATTTTCATCGAACTCAGGCCCAAAGAGAGCGTCAGCAAGTCTTTGAAGCTCGCTTGGTGCGTTTTTCAAACCGAATGGCATCCGAGTAAATTCGAAGAGGCCCCGACCTGGAACGACAAATGCTGTTTTCTCACACGAATCTTTATCCAAGGCAATTTGCCAAAAAGCTTTACTAAGGTCTATTGAAGAGACAAATCTGGCGCCGCCAAGCTTGTCAAGTATGCGCGATATGTATGGTAACGGGTACGAATCACGAGTGGTTACATTGTTGATTTTTCTCGAATCAAGGCAGAACCTACCCGTACCATCCTTTTTCGTAACAATTAAGACTGGACTAGACCATGGTGAGCGCGAAGGACGGATTACTCCCAATTTAAGCATCTCATCTACTTCGTTGTCCAATTGTTTCTGTCTCGCAGGCGAAAGCGGGTAGTACCTCTGTTTAATCGGCGGCCCGGTAGTAATAATTTTATGTTTTACAAGATGAGTTAATCCTAAGCCTTTTTTCTCATATGAAATAGATTCAAATTTTTTTATAATTTTTAATAAACTCCTATTTTCTGTAGGAGTCAAAGAAGAGGCTGGCCGAATTGCCCTCACCTCATTAATTTGTCCTGCCTGCGGTGGGCTGGTAACCTTTGTAAACAGTTCCGGCGCGATTTGGAACTGCTTCCAAAAGTTAACTCCCAAAATATAGTCCGGGGATAACGAGGGAATGACGTAAAAAATAATATCCTGTGTTATTAAATTGTACGTCACCGGCAACGTCATCGATCCCAACACAAGTTGTTTCGTACCGTCCGCTGTCGAAACATCGAAATCTACCTTAACTAGTTCTACGCCTAAATTAACAAAATATTTATAGGTTTCTCCTCCTATACATGAAAGCGAAGCCCCACTGTCAAGCAGTGCTTTGTAGTTATTGCCCTTAATACAAATATTGGCATACGGACGATTATCTCTTTCTATCCCAGAATCCTGCGGCAGTGGGCCCACTACATCAGAAACCGGGGTAGAAAGAAATTGTCTAACCAGTCGGAGCCAACTCCGCCACTCACGTTTCCCCTGCGCAAGAGAAGGTGCGTGACTGGAGCGACTCCGTCCTAGTTTTCCGAATCCTTTTTTGTGTTATTTTTTTTAATAGTATTTATTTTAGGCTTAGAAGTGTCGGAAGCTCTCTTCCTGCAATCCGAAATTGTATGGCCAATTCTATTACAGTAATTACACACAATCCTTTTGTCCGAAGGAATTTTAGATGGATGGCTTATCTCCTTTTCCTTATTATCATTATTATTAGAAAACCCCTTTCGGTACTGTTTAGAGATATTACGATCGTTGTTAAAATTTGAAGTATGACCAAAATTATTTTGATTACTTACGTTGTGACTCGGTTGATAATCTGCAGACCGGTTGTAATATTTGTTATGATATGAAGAAGTATCACGATTGTTTGAATTATTATTATTATTATTTGAATAATTATGATAGTTTTGTTTATTATAGTTAGAATTTTTAAAATTATTGCTAGAATATGACTTGCCCGTGTAAGAAGGAGAAGGTGAAGGTTGGTTTGTTGGTGTTGAGTAAGACTCGAATTTTCTAGTTACCTCCGTTAATTGCTCAAAAGTGGTGATGTCGCGAGACGCAAGTAAATTAATATACATTGGGAGCAAAGCTCTCATGCACAGTTGTAGTAACTCATTTTCCGATAATTTAGAATCAAGCATGTTGTTATGTGCTTTCATTCTCAATATGAACTCGAAAGCGGTCATACCAGTAGGTTGTTTCATGTTGAAGAGTTCTGTCTTAAGTGAAATCTGTCTATGACCTCCTTCAAACTGTTTAATTAGGAGCGATGACAGATCATCCCATGTTAGATCAGGGGTATAAATGGACCTATACCATAATAAGGCTAAACCCTCAAGGATATCTGGAAAACATTTAACTAGGTCTTTATGCTTAACGTTCCTTGTTCTACATTTTTCATTAATTTGTAGAATGAAATCCCGGACGCAGGTTGAACCATTGTATTTAATGTTCCAAGTATTAATTGAGCTAGTCGGAGCATGCGTTTCATTATAAATTACTTTAGTGTACTTAATAACCTTAGCACCTGAGTCACTGTCTTCATCCGTATCGGTGTCCGTTTCATGTTGTTCTGCGAGTTGAGCGATTTTAATACCTTTATTAAAACGTCTGGCTTGAATACGCATCTCTTCCAGAGTATTTGCTGGTATCAAATTCCTAGAGGTTAGGTCGATTGTCAAATCTTCTTTCGATTTTCCATTAATGTTTTCTATGGGAGCCGACATTATGAACAATGTGCGAAAGAAAAAAAAAAATATAAATTGTTGCTGATGATGATGATAAATGAAAAAAAAAAAAAAATTTGATTAATAAAGAAAAATTATCAACCCTGATTTTTAAAAAAAAATTAAGTTGAATAAACTTTTAATTGTGGCAACCCTGATTTTTGGAAAAAAAATATTGATTTGAAGCAATCTTGTTTTTAAGTTAAAAAAAATCTTAGTGGCAACCCTGCCTTTATGTTTGCAATAATTACAAAAGTAATTCGTATCTGAAAAGTTTAAAAAAAAATAATAATTTAGTATATAATGACGTAGCTGCTAGTAAATAAAAATGATAATATGTATCGACTTATCCAAAGTATTTAAATTCCAATACCGTTTTTAAAATGTAAATAGACCGACCGCTACCCATCTATAGTATTCTCGAAATCAAATTTGACATAATAAGGTAAACAACCGACAATGGGTTTGATTTATTTATGACAGATGCCATCTGTAATTAAAATAAAATTCGTGTCTCGTAGCTATTTAAAAGTACAAATTGATAATATATCATATAAATGTTCACTTCATATAATTATTTTTTTCGTAATTACAAAAATCACGGATACTTTATATGCATTGAATTCAACACGTCAGATGTATATTTGACCGGCGGTACAGGCAATTATGCTAGAATACATTTGAACCAGAACAAATCGTTTGTTTTGATGATAATTAAAATATAAAATTTTAAATTATTATTTACTTTGTGTTGGTATGTAAGTACATAATTTAATTATCATGCGTAAAATATTTGATAGCAAAAACACAACACTTGATTTTGACGTTTGTGTCAAAGATAAATTTGTACAAGATAATTTATCATAGATAATTTTTAGATAAACGTTACCCGCTGTTGATTGTTGTCGAATAAATCAGTTCCTAACACATTGTCTACTACCGTTACGTTATTTCTGAGCATTGAGCATACAAATTTTGAGGTTATGAAAATATAATTACAGTACTGCCTATTTGAAACAGTAAACATTCCGCACTATGATCCTTGTATCAGGAAGTATATTATGTAGAAACGTCAAATATTTGTAGAATGTAAATACAGCTGATCGGCAACACATGGACAAGCGTCAGCTGATATTATCGTAAACAATAGTGACCGAAACCGTATGTTTATATTATGATGTGCAAAACATCCAGAATACATTTGTGACATTTAAATTTTGATAATTTGTCGCATCCTGTGACAAATAAACAATCACTAAAATTTGAAACTCGCATATGTGAAAGTCATGTTCACGTAATTATAGTTAACGAATTGACATTTTTTTTTTTAAAATTGTACAATTAATTACGTAGAACGCCGGCACATGGGAACATACATTTTAAATTAACCTGCCGTCGAACTGATGCCATTGCATTTTAAAGTTAAAGACGAACCCAATCACGTTGAAGCGCCATTTTGTTACGGGCGAAACACGGCCCGGTTTGTAACATATTGTAACATTATGTTTTTGTGGTATGCAGGTGAGTTTTTAATGAGGAAGGTGATGCAATCCATTTGCAATCGTCCATCCAACTTTGTAGCTTCCCAGCTACGCGCCAAATCTTGTCACTTTGGTAACAAGATATGTTGGGGGGACGAAATCCATCCGTAGAGCAAATGAGATCTCTTTTCAAGGAGCATGGGCACAATACTTTAAATTGCAATGACATAGGGTATGACGGGAAACTTTAAATAAAAGAGTTGCGTTATGAAAATAACAGTATAACATCTATATTTGAATTTTGGGACAAAATTATGGTGATTAAGTTACATGTTAAGACTCACCCCAGGTTCAGACCGTTAATAAGCTACTAATCCTAACTAAATCTCACTGACGTGCATAAGGATGGCCGACGGCGAAGTTCTTCGGAGACATCTGGACGGAGCCATCCCAAGGCCTCCAGTCCACGGGTGCTGCAGGATCTCGTCAAAGCCCGCCAGGGCGTAGCCGGCCCAAGTCCAAGAGGGCCCGTCACGATTGTTGGTCCAGGTAGTCCGTAGGATTGGTTCATTTATGGCCCTTACCCAAGGGAAGTTCGGTACCAGTCAACGTGGCAAAGTGAGCGGGACGCAAATAACAGGCTAGTCCCAACTAAAATCCTTATATTCGTAATTTAACGGGCTTTGGTCGCGGAGCGAGCGAGGATTCGCGTGTCGCTAACGGATTAGTCAATTTAATGCCGACAGGCTATAATATCACATGCGCGTACATCATGAATCGCGACTTTTTAACACGGAAGCCACCACGGCATTCACTCAAGATTGATCCTTGATCTTTAAAATTCCAGATTGGTAAAAATATTCCGACAAACCGTCATCCCGCGATCGTTTCACAATTATTCTTTTAAAAAACTTAAAACATGGCGCTGTCACGTCCCGGTAAGGTCTCCCTGCCCTGAGGAGGCCCTACCGGAAAGTGAAGCCAACACAAAAACGGAAATCATTCCTACCAACCTGTTGCACTCAAAGTGTGGTTGTTAAAAGAAACCATAGACAAAAATAAAAAAAATATTCGCCGTACTTATTTTCATAACAACACTTTTTTTTTAAATAGGCAATTCACCCTAAAAAGAGTGCTTTGTGCCGATAAAGTTTAGAAAGATAGTTAATAAGGGGACAGGATAAATCAAATATTGAAGTCATTCAAGTCCACGACTTAGGGAACGTACCCATACTACGTGACACTTTTAGGGGGGGGGGGGGGGTCTTCAAAAGGTCACGCTCCATACAAATGAGCGGCGGGTTCCTTAGGATTTTGGTCACCGGGGGGGGGGGGGGGTTAAAAATTGTAAAAAGTTGGTCACGTAGTTTGGGTACGTTCCCTTATATAGAACTGACAAAACGCGAGAATTGTTGAGAGACAGCAAATACGGAAATACTGAGGGGAGAATGGTGGGTGATTTTAATAAGCAAACTATTATATGCTTTTAAAGGAAGAATGATTTTCACAATTGAAGAAAACATGGCCAAGAGTCTCCTCCACACCGCACTGGCAGAATGGACTATCGAGGACTCGAATTTTAAACAAATGGGCTGCAATAGAGCAGTGACCAATTTTATCATTCTCGAAATGCAGGAAATAAATCTTTTCGATTTTTTTGCTGTGGAACCAAAGATTACTTTGAATATGATTTTGAATTGAATTGAACCAGTTCGGGTTTTTGTCCATTTGTCCAATTTTCTTCCCAGACATGTTGGATTTAAAAATAGAGATGATGTCAGATATAAAATTTTAAAATCTAAAGGATTCCAAGTTTAGCGAGAGAAACGGCTTTCTCGTTACCCTCAATTGCTAGATAGCATAACAATAATTATTTCTATAGTTCGTTCGCTGAGGTTTTAATTGTTAATCTATTCTATTTATACAGGGTGTTAAGGGACGAACTTGACTTTCTTTTTAACTAGTGATTCTTGACATTTTTTTTTTTTACGTTAACTCCACGCAGGAGGCCCTGAGGAAAATAATTTCCCTCAGGGCCTATGTCATCTGGGATGCTGTGTGGAGGGTCTTTTTGAGGAGAGGAAGGAATGAACATTGGTCTTGAAGAGACCCATGTTGTAGGAAGGAGGAAACACAGAGGCCGGAAAATCATTCCGCAGCCGAGCTGTTGAACACAAGAACGAGTCGAAGAAACGACCCGTTCTCATGTGGCAAATGTCAACCGTGTACAAATGTTGGGCACGCGTTTGGCGTGTTTCCCGACTATGCACCGGTGCCGAAGGGATCAATGATGCTAGTTCCTCGGAGCATCTTCCATTGTAATACCGGTAGAACAAGGATAGCATTCCCACCCGACGCCTGTGCTCTAAAGATTGCAATCCGTCTGTTAAGATGGGAGAATCTATCAAATGGACCGCCCGTTTCTGCACAGAGTCGAGGGTATTTTTCAGGTATTTTGGAGCTCCAGACCAGAGGTGGCTGCCAAATTCAACCGTGGGGCGCACTTGTGATTTGTACAGGGTTAGCAGTTGTGTAATATTAAAGTAT
Organism: Limnephilus marmoratus; assembly: GCA_917880885.1. Lineage (NCBI taxonomy): Eukaryota > Metazoa > Arthropoda > Insecta > Trichoptera > Limnephilidae > Limnephilus > Limnephilus marmoratus. The sequence continues at coordinate 3,723,668 of OU862927.1, read as the reverse complement.
CTGCGGGCCCTGTACAGTACGCCCAGTTAAACATTATTTGGAGTAAAAAATATAAATGAAATTTTGGTCTCCGATACTTTTTGTTTCTTCAAAACAGAAACAAAGTCTTTCACGTGTCGTGACTAGTTATTCCCCCTTGATACTTTACACTTCTTGCACACTTGATCTTCAAAGCAAAATGGAAGAATATTTTATTCACTTGATCGTGGGTCCCTGACTTCTACCATTAGCCATAGCATAATATATTCTATTGTCACTCCTTCCTCCGGTCATCCGCTCTATATGTTCAAAACGCCAAAATGTAAGTGAGGACACAATCAGACTGTGTACACAAAGAGTATAATATTAATTAGTATGATTTATATCTAACAACTCCTCCAATTTCTTATTTTACAATAATTCTCTAACTTCTCCATCTTCTTCTTGTAACCCAATCTAACTATAAGTATATCATTTTCTTATTATAGAAGATCTGTGTGCATAGTATTAAGAGCAGGCAAAAAGTAATATATCCTTATTTACTATCTAAGCAGCATTATATGTATAAGACTGATTCTGTGAACTATATTTCAATAATTCCTTAATATACTAATAATAACTTATCTTTTCCAATAATTCTTTAACTTCTTCACCTCGTTCTTGTAATCCAATATAACTACATAATCTCTCTTATTGTAGGAGAATTTGTGTGCATAGTATCAATTAGTGAAAAATTTCAACCTATACTAATGAATGTATATCCGCAACCTGTAAACTTCACCCGCCATAACACAGGGTCATCCCTAGCATGGAGGGTGAAATATCACAAAAAACTACATGTACTTTCGATAACTCATGTATTATATAAATAAAATAAATAACTGGAAACAAAACCCGGGCGAAGTCAGGTACGCCGCGGGCACTAGATGTCAAATCGTGCACTTGGATGAATTTTACGACTTGTAGTGAAACCATTACTCTTTAGAAATAGAAATTTAATCACTTTTTGTCGGTACAGACAAATCGTTTGCATGGACATTGTTTAGAAATATTTACCAAGGCTGGTATGTTGTGTGGTTACACAAAAAAATGCGTTCGTTATTTTGACGAAACATTCAGTTTTTAGGTTATATGTTATGTCCCAACTATTACTACATAATGTAAAAATGTATTCAAAAACGTATGACGTATAAAAATGTATCCCAACTATTACTACATAATGTAAAAATGTATTCAAAAAGCTGCCAGATGTGAGTTTTTATTTAAATATTATTTTAAATGCTAATTTCAGTGGTGTGTTGTAACCCAGGTTCAATTACTTCTGCAAGGAGGATGCAAGATATTTTCTACATATCTACCTACCACACAAATACAGGATATTTCTCCCCTTTACCACGAACATTAAGACATTATAACACTATACACTGCTCTAATAATGAAATTGACATTTTTAATAACCCATTCAATCACTTTAAAAAATATATTTTACCATCAATCGTATAAAGCTGATATTGTGATGAAGCCCTTTATTCAAAGACAGGAAATATTGTACTACTAAATCATTGTCCGATCAGCACAGGTGCCAATAATAAATTGTTAGTGATTCTTTTGTACTCTACCTTTTACTCATTCTTGTTCGTCATTCACTTTTGCATATTTACGAGTAGCTAATTATTACTGATATTATTTTTGTTATAATTTTTGTAATTTAAATCATCCATGTATATAATTTTTGGGCATAATGCCTGTTTTATGTACTTAAATAAAAATAAATAAATAAACTGAGATTTGTTTAGATTTTCAAAATTGGAGGGGAGAGGGGAGAGGATAGGAGAGGGGGAGGGGGGAGGGGGAGAGGGGGGGGGGAGGTGGAGGAGGCGGAGTGGGAACCCCTCCTTACACCATGCGAGCGAAGCCGACGGAAAAAGCTAGTTACAAATACTTAAAAAAAAAATTTAATATCGTAAGAACAATCTATCACATTTAGTACCTAACATAGGTACCTATTTAAAATATCTATAATATTCTTAATTCGATTTAAATGAAGTGTTAGGCAAGTACTTGAAATAAATTCATTAATTTAAAGAATTTTGTTTTTCAATCATTGTTTTGCAAAATGCCATTCTCAGATTTTGACATTTTTGACAGTTTTGCAGGAGATTTTGTAATGATTAAAAAGCTTTTCAGATGTATTGTCATGTGGTTCGCGGGAGTTTAAAGAAGGTATTTTGTAAGTTTCAAACATTTCCTATGCTTAATATTGTAATACATAGACGTCTCATATTATCATCATCATCACTCTTGGCTCTACAACCCCTGGTGGGTCTTGGCCTCCTCAAGAGTCTTCCTGCACTCATCTCGGTTTTGTGCCAGCTCTCTCCAGTTTACAATCTCCAAGGTGGATATATCTTTGAGGACGTTGTCGCTCCATCTTAAACTTGGTCTTCCCAGACTCCTTCGCCCTGTCGGTCTTGAGTTCAGCAGGGGCTTTGGTGCTTGATGCTCGGCCATTCTCTCTACATAACCCAGTCACCGAAGTCTTCCCAGTTTTATAAATGTTGTGACGTTTAACTACTTAAATAGAGTGGAGACGTCTCATATACTCACATATATAAGTACATAGACTGCAGCAAGATAGATACAATACAAATATTTTTTCTATATCGTCATCTACATACAAATTTACTACATTACAATAAATTTAATTCAGTAAAAATGTGAACGGCCTTGAAAATCGCACTTTATATCCTATTCACAAATCAATTCAGAATGCAAGGTATAACATAACAATATTACTTAACAACAAATAAATTAAATAAAAACACTAAAGTAGTTACCCACGTGTTAACGGCCGAATGCGCGCGCACTCCGGAAGTTTGGACAAAGTAGATATCTCGTTTCAGAACGACCACAACAACAACTGAAAGATTACATAACGAAAATAACCATTATTATAGTTCACATAATAGCTACTACAAACTGGTTACTGTTGCGACAAGTTTTTGCGAACAACAAAGAATAACGTGTATCTATTACCATTACCGGATTATTGGTGATTATTTTTAAATTATTAGTAATCATGATATGTAATGGGTGTTATTGGTTATTGGCGGCAAATTATATTGGATTTTTAAGTTTAAGTTCAAGCAATGTCGTTCAGAATGGCATTATATTTATATTTGTGGCACTAGATATGAGAATTTTTTACACTGGGCGTTTTGGACAACTTTCGGTAGTGTCCAAAGAAATCGACAATATGTAGAGTTTGATGTGTGGCGATTAGATTCAGGGGAGAGGAATGAGATTGGTCATAATGTCCCTAGCTATTTAGATCAGGTTAATCAACATTCAATCTAGCCGTCTTTCACGCTTAGACCTAAGTATAGCGGATTCGTTCATGTAAATGGAATCGAACATTCGACCCCCGGGTGGGATGCCCACCCAGCCACCGAAATCAATTAAAATTCCATTACACAACCGCACTCAAACTAGATCACTCAATCTATCTTCCTCGTCTCTAATCCCGTCCTTCGTCCCTTTATCCTTGTCATATTATTACATCACTGGCTCCACCCAAGTCAAGTTAGCCTATAAGAAGCTGGGCGTACTGTACTGGGCCCACGGATACTTTAATGGTACGCAACTGCTGACCGTGTACACATCGCAAGTGCGTCCCATTGTTTAGCTTTATAGCCACCTGTGGTCTGATGCCCCAAAATATCTGACCCACAAAATTGTGTGCAGGAACCGTTTGATAGATTCCCTTATCTTAACAATCTTTAGAGCACATGCGTCATTACAGTGGAAGATGCTCCGAGGAACTAGCATCATTGGATACTTTCCCCGTCCTTAGTCCCTTTATCCTAATTATATTATTACATCACTGGCTCCATCGAAGCCGGAGTCAAGTTAAATCAGAAATTAGGCAATGGAAGATGCCGCGGGGAACTAGCCTCATTGATACTTTCGTGCGTAAGCTGGTCACTCAGAGTGACACCAAGCATTAAGGTGGGGTCACGACTGTATGGGAAAAAGAAATTCTTGTTAAGAAATTTGTGTAAAAGTGATAAAAGGGTGTTAAATGAAGATATAAAATCACGTATTTTTTTTTAAATATTTGGATATCATCTTCTCCCTCTGGATTGACTTTGAAATCTATCTATATAAATAAAAATGAATCGCCGAAATGTATATACGCGCATAACTTCCGAACGACTGCACCAAAATGGATATTTTTTTTGTGTGTTCGTTATTGTCAGGACAAGTTTTGTATAAAACTGCTGGTGAGCTCTGGCATTATGAAATTTGTATAAAAAAATTGAAATAGGTCGCACGCGAGCTGTTTGAAAACTGAACATACCGGGACTGAAAGTATGGAATGCGGGAGGGGGGAGGGGGATTCGCGGGACGGGGAGAAGGGGGGGAGTGGAGTGGGGAGAGGGAAGGTGACGCGGGAGAGGAAGGGGAGGCGGAAGGGGAACGGGACGAATGGGAAAGGGCACGCAGCGAAATACAATTTCTTTATTAAATGGCATGGCAACGCATGCCGGGAACCAGCAAGTTTCATATAATAGAAAAAACCCACCCTCTTTAAATCTTTAAGAAAATGTTAGATAAACCATTAAACATTAACTATTTTTCAATAAAATACTAAAAAGAGAGAATATTTTATTTCATTGTTTTTAAAAAATGTGAATATAATTCAAGTTATCTCAAGGCAGTGTATTTAAATACCAGCAAAATCCTTCTTACTCTCAAATTTCGGCATTATTTTGGGAAACTCATTCATGGGACTTTTTGTAAATGATTTCGTAAATATATACTACTTACATTTGCTATGGAAGATTACAAAAAATACGGTTTAAAGGATTCGTAGTTACTTTTATGAACACTAGAAATAACCTCTTAAAATGAAAATTTTCAAAAGTTTACAGTGAATTCTGAGGAAAAAGATCGTACCAGAAATTTAAAAAATTTTAAACACGTCGCGTCATTTGGAATTCATTTATTACTCGAATTTACAAAATAAATTTTTAAAATGACCCACCCACCTTACCAAGAATATCAATGAAAGATTGCTTCCGTTGAAGGAGACAAGATTGCTATTTCGGTCCTTTTTGGACTAATCGGACATGATTGGGACTTTGAAAATTATTTATTACTTTGAAAGAACATTCCCGCTCTGGTTCCATAATAAGTAAGTATCTTATATGTATCATCATTATTTCTAGTGAATATTTTGGTTGTTAAATACAAATATATCATAAGTGTGTTGGGTTGGATATGACAGAAAGAGGTTTGGAGCGCTGTAGACGATGACCGCCGAAAAAAACAAAAAAACACCAACTAAAGCAGGAAAATGAAATAAAGAAAATCAATATGAATTTCGAAGAGCAATTGAGTGTACGATATTTTTTGTCAGTCCGTCTTTAGCCAAAACAAATAAGCTCGATTGTTTGCCCACGCGAGAACATGATGTCAGATGAAATATCAAAATGACGCGACGCTTCTTGTGAATGTCTTGCGCTTTTATGGATGAAAGTTCAATGTGGCGGACGTAGCGCCATCTGTTATTCAACAACATAAATAATTTCATTCTATTTGAAATACGAAAGACGGTTAAATTTGTTCCCACAAAAATACTAAAATCATGATTAAAAAATGGGACGGTGGGGGTAGGCAGGTTAAAATTTGGGGTTATAGATATTTTTCGATGCCAAAACAAATACAAAAAAAAATTGCCAAAAAAACAGATTTTTTTCTTACCCTAATCACCTTGCGGTATTAAATATACTTTAAAACCGATTCTCATACCTACCAAATATACATAAAAAATTTCATATAGATCGGTCCAGCCGTTTCGGAGGAGTGCAACCACAAACACCGTGATTCCAGATTTTTATATTTATAAGATTATCTATCCAATATAAACATCTTTCAGGCGTATCGTCATTTTCTTCATCTTCCCCTTGCTGAATCAGGAAATCTTCGAAACACGTTGTAATAATAAATTAATCCACCGGATACATTACAGGTGTTGGTAATAGGTGATAAAAGATACCAATTTCTCACTGCATGTCTCAGCTTACATATGCAATACCCCCCAGGCTATGTGTTAATAACATACGGTAGTCATGCATCGCAGCTCCGTGGCACACATTCGCCTCACGAGCACACATTACCAGTATGCCTACCACAAGCCACTGGTGCCGCCTGGGGGCTTGATCTTGTGTGTTGAACGTGTCTACATGATGGTGACATTGACATTGTTAATAAAGTTCAGCGAAAAAAGTGGATTGGAAAAGAGACCAGGGTGTTTACAGATGCATAATTTGAAAGAGATAATGTTTTTTATTCATTCAAGGCGTGGTTTTGTATACTTTGAAAGTGGTCTTGAACCGTTATTATGACAAGACAAGGATTATTGAAGTTATGGTATTAATTTATTAATAAATAATGTGCTCTTTTATAATTACCGTAACGGCAAAAAGGTAAAAAAAACATAAGTTCCTTATCGCTATAATGCTGCAGCTCTTTCTTACATATTAAATAGCGGTGAGACAACACAATACGTGTTGCTGTTTCCTCCAAAGTACTCCTTTTTTGCGACGGTAATTGCATTTCATTTTCTTTATACATTTGTGGGAGACGTATGATAATGATTGTATGTTTTTTTGGGGGGGGTGCAGACATACGTTCACGGTTTGTCTCATTTTTGACTGTTGTTATTTAGTGTGTAAGACAGAGCTGCAGCACTATGTGTTTAAGAACATAAGCAACACCATCATCGCATTAACATTTGATGTTTTTCAATTTTTGGAATTCACTCACGCTTCAATAACTTTATTCTATACTTTCAAAATTATCGTCACGGCAAGTAGTATTGGTAGGGGTCTTCGGAGACGTCGCGGTGGGATGTGTAAGAGAAATGCAAGAAAATGACTTTTTTCCTTTGAAGGAAACAGACCTACGTACATTGTGTATCTCATTTTTTGAATGTGGTGTAGCATTACTGTGTTGAGGGACGTAGGTTTATTGCCTTTTTTCACCGTTACAATCGTGAAATCGGTGACAAATTGCCTATTTATATTGTTTGTATTTTTGTTTGTATGTTGACAGATTTTGTGGAAAGATTTTATTCAGAATTTTCAATGTCATTTTGACGTCTTGTTTTTTTTTTTTACCCTCCACATCTTTGAGGATGCTGTATAAATGGTCTTTTTGGGCATAGGAAGGAGTAAACATGGGTCTTGAAGAGGGAGCAGATCATTTTACAGCTCAGCTGTTGAAATCAAGAACTAGTTTTTGAAACTACAATGTCAATGGCGCACGTTTGGTATGTTTCTTTACTATGCCCTGATGCTGAAGGTATCAATGATGCTAGTTCCTGGGAGCATGTTCCATTGAAATACCGGTAGAACAAGTCCAGCATTTTCACCTGACGCCTGTGCTCTAAAGATTGAAATCCGTTTGTTAAGGCAGGGGAATCTATCTAACGGACCGTTTTTTGTAAAGTCAGGGGTTTTTAAAGTATTTTTGGACTCTAGACCAAGAATTAGCTTCCGAATTCTATAGTGGGACCCACTTTGCGCTGAATTGTTCGCACTGCCCTTTTCCTACGTTTTCTTCTAAAAATATTTTTGTTTTAAAATAAGTCATGCAATAATCTTTCATAGAATTGTGAAACTGTATATCCTATTTGATGTTTGCAAATAATTGGTACTGAAAACATGTTTTAAATCGTGTTTGCACATAATTTATTACACGCTGTAGTTCTAACGCATAAATAATTTTTAAAAAAAAAACAAATATATTATTACATACACAAATAATATCTGATTTTGTAAATTTTAATATAGTTTCTCTTATAAGTGTATTAGGTATGTATTATAAGTTCACACTTCAAATACATAACCTAACATAACTTCATATCATTATAATATTGTTTATAATAGCATTAACTCTTTATGTTTATGTTGTAAATCTTTATGTAATTCCTCCAACTGTTATCAGGTACCTGGTTTATACTTTTCAATATTTACAACTAACTTACCTGCTTACCTCATACACTGTAAATCCGAATATATTATACATTACCAGGTTAATTCGGTAAATCCGAGTATAATAATATATGCTACCAGGTTACTTTTTCTATTTTTTTTGTTTGTTATGTAATTATGTACATTTCTTGGAATAATATGAACTAAACCTGCCAATTTGTCTGTCCTGGAACGGGAAACTTTCCTAGTTGGACAGGCAAAGCTTCCTAATATGTTATTTGTACCTTCTTGTGTATCTATAATAAATAAATAAATAAATCAATTGAATTCGATTTTTTTTCTTTCGAAAATTATTAAAATGTTCACTGATATAGTAATTACTTCTCAATCAATAGAGCACGGATTTAATTACACTCTTCCGCATTTAACACTTTCTGAAAATAAAAGAGTTCTTCGAGATGAAATTAGTTCATTTTGTTGTATTTTTTAGACAAATGTTAAAAAAGATTACTAGTAATGCACGTTTGAGGTATTTAAAAACGGTGTATATAATTATTTATCATTGAATGTATCATTGAACGTATTTGTTTCAAGTTCCTATGAACAAGGTGGTTCTTTTGAAACCATTGATTATTTTCATATAAGATAATTATATCCGATCACTGAGTGTAATTGCTCAATTTAAAAATAATTGCTTTGAATGTTTAGCATAACAATGCAAATGATTTGTTCACAAAAGATATCGACATCTAACAAGTATGTGCTTTCGACCTTCATGGTAGAAAAGATGCTTTCAATTTGGGAGGCGGGTGTGGTACTGCTAATATATAACCAACACCTCTGCCATAGGTCACCACAAGTGATTTGCTGCGTTTGGTGATTTAGCAAGGATGGATGTTTACCCAGGTTTTTTTTAGATATGAAGATGATTTTGATTTTTTATGTAGATGAGGAATAGTACGGGACCCAATACGCTGCCTTGCGGTTCTCCATACCTGATATTATAAATTATCTATTTTGTTACTGCTGTATGTATTTATTTTTACAATTGGTTTTCTATTTTCAACATAACTGGCAAACCGTATTAGCGATATATCGGATATGCCGATATTTTAAAGTTTTTAGAGTATCATATTTTTGGTGTATTATTATTTTGTAAGTTATACGAAATGGTATTGAAAGCTTTTGCTAAGTCTAAGAATAGCCCTATCACATTTGATCCGCCATCTAAGTTTTTCACTGTGTAGCTGATTATTAATACACTAACATCAACGCCAAAAAAAGAATAGGTTTTTTGACACAACATACTGATTGTGTTGATATTTTAAAATTTTTTTGTGACCTGAGGTGATCCAACCGCTTTCCCGCCCTGGTATAAATAACTTATGGTTGCTCCTTCGGGGCTCTCACTAGCACTATATTTTTTTTATATAAAGTAAACTACTTTTATGTTAAACGACGTTAAACCCTCAAATGTTAGTTATAATGATTGATGAACATAGCATGAAGTAATAGAAAATATACAGGTAGTAGTATTACGTTACGACTTACGACTTACGACTTACGACTATTGATAGAAGAATAAAAGAAAAACAACAAAGCCATCGTTCCGAAAAATTAAAAAATTGTAACAGAAAAAAAACGAGTGTGCTTTAGACCACACGACTGAAGTAAAACTTCACTAACTTATATCTCCCTCTCAACTTCCGTTCGCCTCGCTAGACGCTCTCGTCCCTATTCACCAGCTTACTCCCCAAGCCAAGCGTGCATAAAGAAGTTTTACTTCAAAAGAAGAAAATCTAAATTTTTAAATAACTAGCAGACCCGGCCACACGTTGCTGTGGCTAACGAAACCTTTATAACCAACGCCATCTGTTAAATCAAATCCACACCGCCCGTTTGTCAGCCCGTTGCTCGCTGCCCGCTGCCGCTTGGCCAGATATATTATGTATTTCAACCAATTTACACAAAACTTTGACAAATTATATACTTAAAAACCTTCCTCATATCACTCTATCTTCAATATTAGAGTAATAGTGCACAGTCGTTCGTGTAAAGGAGGGGAATGTAACGATAATTGTAAAATCCTTAAGAAAACCACAGATGTCAAATATCTAGGGATCATAGATATAGAAAGTAACATGAAATTTAAGAAACATGTCGAAACTGTTTCAAAAGAACTCGAAAACTTACTTACATTTTTATACGTTTAAGAAATATCCTAAGTCATTCAAATATTAAAATGGTTTACTTTGCTTTTGTGCAGGTCAGTATTGCAGTACGGCATAATCGCATGGGGAAGCATCTACAAGAATAATCTTTATCCGATAGTAACGACACAAAAAATGATCATCAAAGTTATTATTAAAAAACCAATAATTTTCCCAACCAGCGAACTTTTTGAAAAATTTAAGGTCCTACCGGTTTCAAAACTATTTAAAAAAAGCGCTATTTTAACAGTTTTTAAAGAATCTGAAGTGTCCTCAACACGAAGTATAAGACCTTGAACATCTGGGAACGTATATGTATCTAGATGCAACACGACAGCTGCACAACACCATTATGAATACGTAGGCCCAAAGCTAGATAACGAATTACCCAATGCAATAAAAAGTGAGAAAAATTATCTTAAATTTAAAAAAAAACTCGCATTGTATTTTTACAGATAAGTAACAGATTATTCTATTTGTATCGATGATTTTCAGATATAATCTGTTGCCAATATTTTTTTGATATTATATTTCAATAATTATATGTATTTTTCTAATTGTACAATTTTTTGTAATATCTTACAGTATTTTATTTTCATTTTTGTAACAAATTATCTATAAGCAGTTCTAAATATAAGTAAATAGACTAGCTCCCCAATTAGACCCGAGAATATTTCTCTACTAATTGGGTAACCATAAAAACTGATAATGTAACCTATATTATTGTAAACATTTACTTTTCTTCTAAATAAAAAAAATAAAAATAAAATAAAAAAAATCTATTGGTGAAAACCGCATGAAAATCCGTTGCGTAGTTTAAAAGATCTAAGCGCACATACAGCCTGAGCGACTTCATTTTATACTTAGTAAAGATGAAGATAAAGATATCTCCTGTAAAATGCAGGGACAGGGGTAAGGTAAACAATACAAATATACAAGTTCAAGTGAACTATCGCAACCAAAATTAAGATAAACATTGCAAAGCTCACTCACTTTTTAGTGACTTATATTAAATTTGAACTAAACGTACCTATTGAGTGTAATTTTCAATATTTTGCAGACCTCTCAAATAGATACATAGATTAATTCAAGGCATCAATAGCCTTAGGACGAGTTAATAACCGCCATAGGCTGCATTTGCATAGACTGCCTGTTTTGTGGACATTACAGGTACCATTATGCCAATATAAACTGGACAAAGTTACCTATTATGCAAATAACCTGATGCCACACCCAAACCACTTTTGCCACCGCCTTCTGCAGGTAGACAAAGGTTCTTGAACTAATAACAACAAACAAACACATAAAAACTAGAACAATTTAAAGCAAATATTATTATATAACAAAACATTATTCATTGTTTTTTTTTGCATTCGTTAAATTGTTTTTATTCGATAATTTCATTACTGCTACCTCCTTGATAGGGTTTTTTTAGTATGTGAATTTTATGTTAATATGTTTTTTTTGCTTGTTCATTTTTTTTGCTTTATAGGTACTTTATTATGAAAACAAATAAAAAATCAAATTAGTGCTTGGTAGGAGATCTCGTATATTTTTTTGTGCGGACGAAAACCCATGAAAAATCGCGGGGTATTGTAATTGTAGGATTTGTAAGTTGAAAGCATATAAAAAATATTTGTTTGTAAGTGTGGGAATTTGTTGCAAATTACAATTTATTATTAGTTTATTGTCTTTGCATTAGGTACTAAGTATGTTATAAAAATATCAAATTACTACTAAGCAGGTAACCTCTTTGATTTCGTTTTTTTTTTTTTAATATACTTATATTATTGTGAACAGGCGCAGTCCCGTGAAAAATCACGGGATATTATAATTATAGTATGGTTTGTTAAGTTAAAAATAATAATAATGTTTCTGTAGCGCCATTTTAATGACAAAATCACCTCATGGAGTAGGGTTCATGATTTCTAGAGCTTTTCAATTTCTCGGGTCTCGAGAATTCTCGAGGCTAATTTCTCGAGGCTTCTCGGGTTGCCGAGAAATTTACATTTACGTACGTTTTCCCATATTATTTGGTTCCAATGACGTCAACAAATTCAGTGGTTTTTGACATGGATGAAAATATTTATAAAATACTGGCTTACTAGCTGACCCGGCCACGCATTGCTATGGCTAACGAAAAACAACGCCATCAACTGGATTGTTATCAAACCTAGATATCCAAATATTGTGTCGATAAATTTACTCACACCGCCATCTGTTAAAAATCGGTTAAGTGGTATCGGATTTTATCTCGAACAAACATCGTGACGCAAGATTTTTACATATATAGATTGGTTTCGTAGTCTGGGAATCTGATGCAAATAATTTATTCCTAGTTTTTGCATTTTTGAAAATCAAATTAGGACTAGGCAGGTAACCTTTTTAAGAATTTTATTATATGTGATTGCCGGTCAGCTGCTCTCCCAATTGAGCTATGGCGGCTTATCTTGTGCCCGCCAAATGATTCAATATATACTAGTGTTTCATTCAACAATTACTGCTTATTATATTTTTTCCACCTGAAAACAACCAACTTTATTTTTGCGAGAGAGACATTGTAAGTGTTAAATCCCTCGCTAGGTGGCGTCGAGACAAATTATGTCTTCATTTATTGGGGAAATACTTTAACTTGTCAAATATTAATTATTATTTTTAATTGTTAAACCAACGTTTTTTTTAAGACAAGATTTTTATGCATAGCAGAAAGGGTAACAATTATTATAAGCAATAATTATCAGCCTGAAACACTCATCCACATTGAAAAATCTTCCGAGAAAAGATACATGACGCCAACGGGACTTGAACCCGTGTCCTTCTGATTGCCGGTCAGCTGCTCTCCCAATGTGGATGAGTGTTTCAGGCTGATAATTATTGCTTATAATAATTGTTACCCTTTGTGCTATGCATAAAAATCTTGTCTTAAAAAAAAAAGGTAGTTTAATAATTAAAAATAATATTTGTAAATTGTTGGTCATTGCCTTTTAAAAAATAAAATGGAAAGATCGATTTTGATCTAACAAGGATATAAACAAAAGAAACATTTATTTCAATCAAATAATTATTTTTTGTCATGATTTGATTTAATGCTTATCATTTCCAATTTCTAAAATTTCAAGTTCAGTGCAACTGAATTAGTTTTACGCTTTACGGAAAAATAATGAGAAATATTTCACATCACCCATGCACCGACACCTGAATTTAGAACCCAAGGAAGAATATTAATTTCCTATATTGTTTTTTGCAGGTAATTTATTAATATTTAACTTTTTTTTTCTCTGCTAAAATAATTATAGTTATAGCGTTTTTTGTCACATTTTTTATGTTTGTTTATGCTGCAACACACAAAACACATTGCAGCATGTGATATTTAAAAAAGGGGAATTTAATTGCTTTATAATTTAATTTATAAAAACAATATTGTTCTTTTTTCTGATATAAAATCAGTGACCTCTGATTTTATACATTACAGCCATTTTGTCGCCACTCGATTGGGCAATGTGGTGGGGCGAACAAATGAATGGGTCTGGAAAAAAACGCTGATTAAATTTAAGAAAGGTGAATGACGGCAGCTTGTTCTGCACGCTGCATTTTTTATTTTCTGATGTGGGTACCGTCACCCCGGGAACCATTTATTGGATAACAAACACCCCTAACACAGGTCACCCCAAGTGGTTCTGCTATGTTTGGTGACTTAGATTTTAGTATGGAGAGCGTGTCCCGAACACTGTTGACAGGCATCTCAGTATGCATAAGTAAATTTCAGTGTGCATAAGTAATTTTTTTCACAGTGTATTCGTTAAAATTAATATTTAGTATATGTTTTCTCGTGAAAGACTAACTAACTAACCATCACGCCGTTTCCCGCAGGGGTAGGCAGAGAGGACGGACCGCCAAACAACTCGGTCTTGGCACATTCACTCACATTAATGCATCGTCTCATCATACTCTTCTATTATTCTGACTTTTGACATGGCCCGACTCAAGTATCTGATTCACTTGATCGTGCCATGTCTTTCTCGGGCGTCCCCAACTTCTTCCATTCACATTTGCGTCATATATTCTTCTCACACTGTTTTCTTCTTTCATTCACTCTACATGCCCAAACCATCTGAGGATCCCTTTCTTAATCTTACTCTTTATTCTTACATCAGCCTTACATTCTTTGCGGATATCCACATTTCTCACTAGATCATACATGGTTTTACCACACATTCGCCTGAGGGATCTCATTTCAGCGGCATTCAGTTTACTTTCATCCTTCCTCTGCCAGATCCATGCCTCACTGCCATACATCAGGGTAGATACCAGGACTCCATTGTGGACTGTGAAAGACTACCATTAATTTTACGGCTTTGTCCGTATTTGGGGACCAAATCTGATTTGCCAGATACTTCCCCACCATCTCTTTATAAATCTCCTTCCCTTCCCTACTACTCTCAGCTTCACAACCTACCCCAATTGTGTGCCATAGTTTGGCTAGACCGCCATCATTGCACAAGCAACCTTTTCCGATAATTATGATGACCCGTGAAGTAGAAATTCAAATATTGTCAGGTCGTTCGTAACCTCTTCATTTACAACTTCTCCCGTAAGACAGTAAGTCTACGGGCATCCCCAATTGGGGTATGTTAATTAGATGGATAAAGTTAGTGGGGAAGGGAAAAAGATGGAGGAAGAGGAAGATTGGCTGGCTATTCAGTTCTGCTCAACAAGCACGGATTTTTTTTTATCATTGTAAAAATTGCATACAATTTAAATTTATTACACTCTAAGCTACTGCAAGTAGCTTGTCAGAAGGAGATTAGTTTCACAGATTAGTTACAACAACAAATGAAATAATCATGAACCCATTAGCGTGGCAACAACATACACATATAATAACACATAACATACCAACCAACATTGTGATATGTAAATTTTGAAAATAATTCCGGTGAAAAACAGTGGAATAGGAAAATATATATAGGTATATATTTTTTTTAAATATCAAGAAACTTTTAAGAATATAATACATAAGCAAAATAATAACAGCAATACGTTAGTAGTTAATCACATACTTGCAATTTAATGCATGGTAAGAAAGAGCAAAATATAATCTTAAAACATAAGGTTTATTTATTTATTTAATTTCAACGGTATACATATACCACAAGAACTGATTACATGTCACAAAATCAAAAATAATAATATAGAAATAAAAGAAAAAAAAATTAACAGATAATTGTGGCATTTGAATGAGAAATGACACCAGAGAGACAATTACGTACAAAAATTTATAGTACAAATAGAATTAATATTGACTGAAAAGATTTGATATCATAGCCCTCTTGTACCTACCTTCCGTGCAGTTAAATAGATCTGCCACAACTGAAAAATTTATAGTACAAATAGAATTAATATTGACTGAAAAGATTTGATATCATAGCACTCTTGTACCTACCTTCCGTGCAGTTAAATAGATCTGCCACAACTGAAAAATTTATAGTACAAATAGAATTAATATTGACTGAAAAGATTTGATATCATAGCCCTCTTGTACCTACGTTCCGTGCAGTTAAATAGATCTGCCACAACTGAAAAATTTATAGTAAAAATAGAATTAATATTGACTGAAAAGATTTGATATCATAGCCCTCTTGTACCTACCTTCCGTCCAGTTAAATAGATCTGCCACAACTGAAAAATTTATAGTACAAATAGAATTAATATTGACTGAACAGATTTGATATCATAGCCCTCTTGTACCTACCTTCCGTCCAGTTAAATAGATCTGCCACAACTGAAAAATTTATAGTAAAAATAGAATTAATATTGACTGCAAAGATTTGATATCATAGCCCTCTTGTACCTACCTTCCGTGCAGTTAAATAGATCTGCCACAACTGAAAAATTTATAGTACAAATAGAATTAATATTGACTGAAAAGATTTGATATCATAGCCCTCTTGTACCTACCTTCCGTCCAGTTAAATAGATCTGCCACAACTGAAAAATTTATAGTACAAATAGAATTAATATTGACTGAAAAGATTTGATATCATAGCCCTCTTGTACCTACCTTCCGTCCAGTTAAATAGATCTGCCACAACTGAAAAATTTATAGTAAAAATAGAATTAATATTGACTGCAAAGATTTGATATCATAGCCCTCTTGTACCTACCTTCCGTGCAGTTAAATAGATCTGCCACAACTGAAAAATTTATAGTACAAATAGAATTAATATTGACTGAAAAGATTTGATATCATAGCCCTCTTGTACCTACTTTCCGTGCAGTTAAATAGATCTGCCACAACTGAAAAATTTATAGTAAAAATAGAATTAATATTGACTGAAAAGATTTGATATCATAGCCCTCTTGTACCTACCTTCCGTCCAGTTAAATAGATCTGCCACAACTGAAAAATTTATAGTACAAATAGAATTAATATTGACTGAAAAGATTTGATATCATAGCCCTCTTGTACCTACCTTCCGTGCAGTTAAATAGATCTGCCACATCTGCATATCTATTACTAACATCATGTAACCTAGGTACAAGGGAGTGTTTCGAGTACTCAGTCCTATTATTGTTACATTTAAACAGGATTTTAGATCTAGTGGTTCTCGTGGGAACATGAAATTCAATGAGGTTACTCCTTAATAGACATGATTTTAACGGTTACGGAACAACTCAGAAGCACCTCAGAAGGGTCATAAGGAGTGATGATAACAAAAAATTAAAAAATTGGTTAAATAGGTTAAGTTAGGTTAGGGTTATATGCTATTTTAAAATTATTTTTTCATAACTTTTAATGACCTTTCTTAATGTGTTTCATTCTGAGTTGCCGTGAAACCGATTTTAAGATCAGTGAGAATTTTTTTATAGAGAAATTTTCTTTATATTCGTATGGCAATTTGTTAAATATTAATGGTATAATATATTATAAAGTCGTTTGAAGCAACATTTCAATTCTGAGTGGTGGTCTTACTTCAATCAAGGCACTACTGAGAGTATCTTCCACTCTGGAACATGCAGAAAATATGATATGTATTATTTATCTATCTATCTATATAGATAAAAATCAATCACCGAAATGTATGTACGCGCATAACTTCCAAACGACTGCACCAAATTGGATAAATCTTTTTTTTTGTGTTCTTATTGTCAGGACAAGGTTTGTATAAAACTATTGGAGAGCTCTAGCATTATGAAATTTATATAAAAAAAATTGCAATAGCACACGAGCTGTTTGAAAACTGAATGTACCGGGACTGAATGTATGGAATGCAGGAGGGAGAGAGAGGAAGGGAATTCAGGTGGAGGGTGCGCGGGGGGGAGGGGAACCAGAGGGGGGAGGGGAACTCGGGAGGAGGGTTCGCAGGACGGGGGAAGGGGGGGAGTGGAGTGGGGAGAGGAAAGGTGGAGGGGGCGGAATGGGAATGCGAGAGGGGAATGGGACGCGGGAGAGGAAGGGGAGGCGGAAGGGGAACGGGACGAATGGGAAAGGACACGCAGGCAGAAACAATTTTTTCATTAAATGGCATTGCAACGCATGCCGGGTACCAGCTAGTAATTGATAAATGGTTGGATTGCTATTAGAAAGTCTTTCCCCTCGACCACGGAGGTCGTCTATTTTTGTCTCTCTTTCCAAAATATATATTACCTACACACTACAAGTAATACATTTTATATCTGTGTACATGAAATAATTTTTTAATGACATTATAAAATTACTTTGCCAATAGCCACGATTTTTTTAATACCTACCGGTTTCGCTTAACACAGGAATCATTAGGGAATAAATTAAACTGGCGATAAATTGAGCTAAAAAAGTTTATGTAAAAAAAAAAATTAAATTAATTCAGAGTGTGCAATTCACACGCGGTACAAGATTGGGACGGCTACGAAGCACCGCATAAAGAGCAGACCGATTATTCTATCTCATTCTCTCGCAGACTAAATCCCATAGATTTATGTTTTTGTCTCTTTTTAGTGTTGCTTTTTCGTTTCATCGAGTTTCAAAGTGGTAAAAAAGTTTACACTTGAAAATAAAAATAATAAAAAAATTCTTTCAATTGGAACCATTGACTATTGTAATCGGCTACAAATAAATTGTAGGCATCTTTCTAAGCTTTCATTAGGGGCCGTGATAAACAAATCATGTGTGTTTATACTTGTAGATTAACGAGCCTTAATTTATTTTAACATAGTTGCAAAGTCATTTGAGGTAGATTTGTTCGAACATATTCTGTGTTAAATTTGTATATTGTACATTCACGCAGCATTGAAAACATCAGTTCCTCAACAAACAACATAATTCGAGTCCACAAGGACATTATTGGAATGCGTCGACAGATTGGAAATCGAATTATTATGGAATGACGGTTGTATTTATTTTGAAATTGGTTTTGAATGCAGCAGTATTTGTTTCCGCTGCAGACTAAACGTAATTTATTTTATTATTAATATTTACAATCTGTGCCGAGATTTTTCCTTGTTTAATGGAATGTAGGTTTCTAAGCATTAGCTTCACACAGGAGGGTCCGAGGTAAATAATTCCTTTCAGGGCCTGTGTTATCTTTGGAAATGCTGTTTGGAGAGTCTTTTTAGAAAAGGAAGGAGAAGAAGCTCTGGAAAGGAGGTAGGAGGGGTGGGAAGAAACTGGGGGTCAGTGTGTTCAGTAGTAACGGATGTATAAATCCGTCCCACTGCGGTACAAGTCTGAAGACTGAAGAGGTCTAGGTTAAGTGTCCCTCAATCAGTCTCTCCCGATCCAGCCTGCCACGCAGTTGGTGGACAGTCATATCCGCCGCCAAGATCTGGACAAACCTCACCTCATAATCAACAAACGTAGCGAACCACTTGGGGTGACCTAAGGCAGGGGTGTTGGTTTTCTAATAAATGGTTCCCGGGGCGGCGGAAAAGTTCCCATTCGGTGTCATTAGTGAGTTTGAAAAATATTTGAAAAAAAAAAATAATAATTATTATTATTATTATATATCCGTAAACAGATGTATCTTGTACTAATTAAGTTGAAACGAAGTTGTATTATGATTATTTGGACATATTTAGAAGCAAGCGGAGTACGGAAATTTTACCCGGTTTCAAGCAGCTTCCAAATGTAGTGTTAATATATTTATAAACACATATATGATTTTAGATTCTCATGGCCAAAAGTACTATCGTTATTTATTTTTGGGGTGTTATTTCGTGATGCGCCACCTTCTTTACCAACGTTTCGGACAACGTTACAGATGTGTGTCCAATGATGGATATCTGCCCTGATGATGGACACTGTAACGCTGTCCGAAACGTTGGCTAAAGAAGGAGGTAGCGCAACACGGCATAACAACTTAAAAATAAATAACGATAATATAACGGTCAGTGGTTGAGTGGGCATCGCATTTGGGTCCCACCCAGGCGTTCCGTGTTCGATTCCTCGGCTGGCTAAGTCCTCCATCACGACTCAAGCAACATTTTCGGCTTACTGTGGTGTTAGTAGGAGATTTTCAAACATTGTCGGGTTATTCGCAACCCGGGAATGTTTGTCTTTCTTAAAGGAAAATAAATGAAATAATTTAAAAAATATATACATCGTTTAAACTCAAATATATACATCACTTAAACTCAAATAAATTGCTAACTAAATACCAATCTGCATATAGAAGGTTTCACTCAACGGAAACTGGATTACTACGTGTTTTGTCAGACATAACTCTTGCTATCGAGTCGGGAAAACTGGCACTCCTTTCAGTCTTGGACATGAGTGCCGCTTTTGACACAATCGACCATGATTTTCTTATTAAACGATTAGAAGAATCCTTTGGTTTAAATGGCGGCGTTAAAAGCTGGCTGACATCGTACTTGGGTAACCGTACACAAGCCGTAAAGGTAGGGAAAAACCAATCAAAATATGCAACCCTTTCATCTGGAGTACCCCAGGGGTCTGTTCTGGGCCCACTTCTTTTCATCCTCTTCACAAATGATGTCGCTAAAATAATCGAATCATTTGGCCTTCTATCTCACTGCTACGCTGATGACCAACAAGTTTACTTTTACTGCTTACCAGAGGAAGTAGACAGTCTAAAAACTCGCATAATTGAGTGTCTAGAAGCAATTACCCGCTGGATGACCTCAAATAGATTAAAACTTAATCCGTCAAAGACTGAGTTTCTTTGGACCGCCACAAGCAGACGTCAGCATAACATTGATAACTCCCCAATAACCATTTCAGGAAGTGACATCACTCCAAAGACTTGTATAAAACTACTGGGTGTCAATCTGGATGCTGATTTTTCCCTTAAAACTCAAGTGAACAGAACCGTAAGCACGGGATTTTTTCAATTGAGGCAAATTAAAGCAGTAAGGAGAAACCTGCCAACTGAGGCGACTAAATTACTAGTCAATTCGTATGTGGTTTCACGCTTAGATTATTGCAATGGAATATATGCAAGTCTTCCAAAATATCAAGTCAACAAATTACAATCCGTTTTCAACGCTGCGGCAAGACTTATCACCGGCGTATCTAAATATTCCCACATTTCAGAGCATCTCAAAAATCTACACTGGCTTAAATGTCCTGAAAGGATCCAGTTTAAGCTCTGCTGGATGGTATTTAAGTCCCTTAACGGAATGGCTCCGGCTTACTTATCGGAATTGTGTATTCCAGAAAATTCCAATTATCGTCAGTCAACCCTGAGGTCAGCAGCGTCATCAGCTATCGGAAGGTTAAAGGAACCAAAGCGCACACCAGATACTAAGTTTGGTGAGCGCGCTTTCGGAGTGTCAGGACCTAAAGCCTGGAATGGACTGCCATATGACTTAAGAATGATCACAGACGCGGCGGAATTTAGAGCTAGACTTAAAACTCACCTTTTCAGACAGTCGTATCCATAAACTCAAAATCTTTCACCTTCACATTCAATGCCCTCGTCACCGTAAATAACTAACCTGTAAAAACGTAGAAAAAAAAGAAAAAAAAAAAAAAAAAAAAAAAAAAAAAAAAAAAAAAAAAAAAAAAAAAAAAAAAAGAAAAAGAAAAAAAAAAAAGGTCATTTCATGAACATTCTCCAGCCCTAAAGAACCCTAAATATCAACAATACTTTTGCCACTCTAATAGTCCTAAATTCTCCAGTATTTTAAAATAAATACCAACTGTACTTTTGCCACTAATCTATTCATAAATGTAATACTAGGGAAGCAAATAATGTAAAATCATGCAATGTCCAGTGTGTTAACTGTAATGTCCTCCGCGTGCAAAGCCGTATCTTCTCCATAAACTTTCTAATTAAAGTGCGTTTATCGGAAGTGACCAGCCAGGTAAGTATGTTTCTGTATCCATTTATAAATAGTAAAATTAGTTAGAACCTAAGCATTCCTAATAAATTGTACAGCGCCCTTGAGGTGATTTTTCACAAAAACGGCGCTTTATAAATTATCCAATTATTATTATTATTATTATTATCGTTTGTTAATAATAAATAACATCCTCTCACCATCGCGACTTCTAACCAAATCCTTGCCAATCTCCTAGGCAAAGTGGAAATTCCAGTCTGGAGGTTGCGTTTTCATGTAAATACCACACAAATCAGTCCTGCGACAGTATGTCCTTATTCGGCCGGCCGAACAACACCGACTCTTTCCTCCACCACTTGACTACTGCCATTTCGACACCTGGTGGGCGAAAAGCGAACTAAATCGCCGTAATTTGATAACAATTCTATATTCAAATTCCTCGGCGCGCCCTAGAGACAGTGTTGCCAATTTACAAAATAATTACAGTCTTTGTTCGGTGGGAAACGCCCTGCTAGTAAATTTGCAAGGTTCAGATAAGGCCTACTGGGGAATTTGCAAACAGATGGTTGCAACACGACGTGATGTGGAAATATACAAACAAAACTGCGCAAGTACCTCAGAATATACTGTGGTCAAATGACTTTGTAAATTTTGCCTGAATGGGTAAATAATAAATATACAAATATATTACTGGTTTATTGATTTAAACGTGGATTTAATTCTTGTCATTTTAATGTAATTACATATTACAAATAGAATATTACGTTGATACTCTATTTTTTGTTTTTTAATTTATTTATTTACATTTAAACCTGCTAAACTACTTGTGTAGTTTGTCAGCAGGTACATAATGACAACATTGGTACATTTTCAAACATTGTATACATATAATTTTATAGTTTTGATGCTAAATATCAATTAAGAGGGCATTACCAGAGAAAACCGGAAATACGTCATTTTCAAAAAAGTTTTTAGACGTATTGACTCTTTTCCACAAAAAATTGTAAATGGATTTCCAAAGATTATTCTTTTATCTAGCATTCGTATGCAATAAATTTTTAGAATTTTTTTAATTTTTAGTATAATAAGGTTATTCCATAGGTCGTTGGCAGATTTGTTCAATTTTCAAAAAAGTTTTTGTATTATACCACACCCATTTCAAATAATATAATCATGCAGTAAAATAAATCAATACATTATCTAACAAACGTATGTCTTAGAATTTTAATTTTAGTTTCAATAAAATCATTAAAAAATATGTACGTACATGTGTTTCTTGGCAAAAATTGGTCCGTTTGTGTATTTATTTGCGCACTTACAAACTAATATATTTCAGATTTTTTTAACATTCTTATTAAATTTAGACATTATTGAAAAATGATAAATACTGATAATCAAAAAATAACTACAAAAAGTACATTATTTAATAGTTTTATCATCACGCCTTTCAGCATTTTTGGAGGTATAAATTAAAGCTAATTTGAATTGAAATAAATTCGATATTGAGTTATAATTTTAAAAAGCTGGTACGGAGAATAATTAATCTTTCCCATTGTAACCGCCCTGCACGATCGTAAGAACAACTTTTGACGAAATGTGGATTTTCGTCCGCTGGCTGGTTAAACGCTCTTAAATAGATTATTTAAATTACGAAAATAGTATATACATGTAAGTAGCACTATAAGCCTTATATAATAAAAAAGTACAAATGGATTTAGTATGAACAAATGAAATATAATCACAAGTAAATTAAAAGTTTCATATACATGAGGTATTACAAAAATTGTTATGAATTTCCCAGTTCCTTCGAATGTGAGTTTCAATAAAGAATTCAAGGACTTCGGTAGGGCATCGATATAAATCATCCCAATCTAATAGCCATTTCCTTAGATTATATTTGACTTTACCATTAAAAACGTTATTATTTTTGGTTGTCATTGGTAGTTTATTAAATATTTTGGGTACAATGTAGTTTAGGGTCCTTTCACCGTATTTATTGGTACATTTCGGAACCACCAATCCTTCATTTTGAGTGAAACTTGTATTATGTTTATGGTAAACTCTTTCCCTGTACAAGGAATCGGATAATATAACATGTTGACTTATAATATTATAAAACAATTATCCTCCTACGGGAAAAACATTTAGAGACTTGTATATTAATTTAGTGTCACTTCTGTGTTCATTAGTGTACTTAGGGATTAATGATCTGTTTGGTTTGTGTAAATTTAATGTTTTATTAAATTTTCAACAATTCCAACAGATCGAACAGCAGTCCATTCTTTGGACACAGAAACCGCTATTTCTAAACCTTTCTTCTTTAATGGCGCTACAGCCCATTTCGAATCTTGGCCTCCTTCAAAATAAACCTTCATCGCCCTCTGTCCTCGGCCGTCGTTTTCCAATCTGCAACATGGAGTAATCCTCTGGCATCCTTCCTGACATCATCCTCCCATCTCAGTCTAGGTCTGCCCGCCTTTCGTTTACCTACCAGGTGTCCTGTTAGGAACTTCTTCGGTTCTCGTGTGCTTGGCGTTCGGTGCACATGTTCGGCCCATCTTAATCTTTGGAGCCTTAAATGAGTGGAGAGTCTGGGAGCTTGGAAAATATCATAGAGCTCATTATTATGGCGGATTCTTCATGCCTCTTTATCTCTCGTACCGCTCCTTAGATTCTTCGAAGTACCTTTCTTTCGAAGGTGTCCAGCTGTTCCGCTGACTTTGCTGTCAGTGTTCCCGCCCCACATCTATAACCATAAATCCAGCTTGGATGAGATTAAAAAAATTAAAGTACTTTTTAAAGCCAGCAAAAATTGTTGACTCTCTGACCTTCCTACTTCTATTTATTTTTAATTAGCACAAGAATTTCTACCACTCTCTACCGTTTGGAGCCAATGGTCATCACCAATTGGGGTATGTTGAAGGCTGTGGGGGAGGAAGGAGATGGGGAGAAGAAGGTTGGTACCAGAACCATACTAAAGGTATGGTGCATTGCAGAACGAGATTCAAAAACGGGCTTTTTATTGTAATAATCAAGAAAAAAACTATTTGAATAAAAGTTTTAAAAATTAAACGGATATAGATTTCTTCTTCAAACTTCGCAAAATTACTTTGTGGCATCATTAATTATATAATGAATAACATATCACTTTGTTATATTGACATATCCTGATGAAGATAACATTGTTATCGAAACATGTAGATATTGTGTATAATATAGTGGTTTAAACAAAGTGATATGTTATTCATTATATGGTTATAGATTTTGTGAGATTTCAACCCTTGTTTGACGTGGCATCGATCATTGCTGCTGCACCACAATTTTTTTGTTAAAATAATCACAGTACTAATTTCGTTTGTTCGTAATGTGCGTTAGTCCTGCGTGAAATGTGGTCCAATGAACTCAAATTTGCTTTAAATTTAAATGTCATCCTTTTCAAAATTGTCAAGATTTTGATTGATTTGTCAAGATTTCAGACTATCCCGTGATTGTAACGGGTCTGCGCTAGTGTCACATAAAATCGAATACCGAAAGGATATAAGCACACTACCGCCATCTTTTGCACTCAAAGCAAACGTTCCATTCCACAACCTGCACAAATACTAAATAACCTACACAACCTCTAGAAGATACTCTCAGAATCGCTCTGGTGTAGGACCACCATTGAGAATTGAAACGTTGCTTGAAATGGCTTTAGCCATGTTTGGTGACCAGATCTGAATAGCCAGGTGTTTCTATCCCACCTTCCTCTTCATCATATCCTTCCCCTCCCCGCTTCTTTCAGCCTCACAACATACCCCAATTTGGAATGCCAGTGTCTCGCTTGTGCCAGGCGGTTGAGAGCAATTGGGACTATTGTGCGGTATTCTCATAAAAAATAATTAAATACTTGTGAAAATGTTAAACATGCCAACTTATTATTCGTTATGTATAAAAAAAGTAGTTCTACATACATCCAAATTGTAACAACTGTTAAGTATTAGTGAATAATATCGTATGGTAATATAATATCATGTAAATGTTAGTATTGCAATCTAATGTAATCTAAGGTTATGAAATGTAAAAACTATTTAATGTAAAAACTGTACATAATTCAATATTCTAGTTAAGTAAGTGAAAATGTTATTTTCTTTTTTACTGGAATAAAAACATATGAAAAAAAAAAAAAAAAGTATGTATAGTATTGTCAATCTGATAGTGCTCCCTCTCTAAACACGAGAATTTCTCAATTAGGGAGGTATTGTTACCACTAATATTATATATATATATATATATATTGGTTAATTATATATTATATTGTTACGATACGCACTTCAAGTATTATGACGTCACAGTCCAGCAAGCGGTCGCGGCGCGGTGAGTGTATTCCGTCTTCCCCCCTCGCAAGAACGCACATACCGCACCCCTCCCCGCCATTCCGGCAGAAACCCGCCGTCGCTCGAGAAGCTCACTAAATTCCCGCGTGATCGCCGTTTACAATGGCGATCCGTTAGAGCCCGAATTCAAACAGTAAAACACGAGGTCGCGAGCATGACCCTCTCCGCGTGGAGATTACCGCTGCCTGGTAGAGAATTGGAGCTACCCGCACTGACCCTAACCTGCTGCTCCGGCTTCCTGCACCAGACCACCAGCTGTGAGTTGAACCTCGATTCCCCTCTTAATTAATGTGTCCCATAGCAATACTCGGTTGAAACGACCACATTCCCGGAGAGATTTGAGAGACCCCTTCGTTAGGAAATACCTAGCTAGGCATTGTTGTTGATTTGTGACTAATAATTATGTTTTTCTAGATGATGTAATTGTGTATACCAGATAATACAGATATGTTTCACCCAACTACCTCTTTCATTTGATGGGATCACGTGGGCGGGCTTTGCCAATTACCTATGTACCATTTACCCCCTAGTTACCTACGACCTTGACGAGGAGAGGACTCCTGCCTGCCGACGACTGAGCTAACCGAAAGCAAAGGGTAGGTGGCCTCCCCCCTCCCTTGGGACCGCTACAATATGCATTGGTTAATAAATAAATAAAAATAAAAAATAAATGTATTAATCATTATCAACTTTGACATTTGTCTCAAACAATGAACCAATTCTACTAATTTGAATTTCGAACACATAACTAATACATAATTAGTAAGGTGAGTAGGTAGGTATTAATTATGACTAGCGGGGCCCGTTGCAAAAATGCAACTAACGGGTTAAAAAATTATGCGATTTGCGTGTGAACGTGGATGAAGCGAGGAGGAGTGTGTGTTAAATTAAATACATGAAGAAACCTGAAGTTACGGTGACCTTGCAACGCATGCCGTGTACCCGTTGTATATAATGTTATGTAGTGCAGCGCTTGCATTAAAATGTAATTTCCCAGGAATTTGAATAGAACCATTACAGTTAAGTTGACCATGAGGTTACAGTGACCTTGCAACGCATGCCGAGCAACCGTTGTATATCATTTTATATATTGCAGGCACTTGCTTTAAAATGTTATTTCCCGGGAATGGGGATGGAACCATTACAGTTAAGTTGACCCCGAGGTTACAGTGACCTTGCAACGCATGCCGGGAACCCGTTGTATATAATGTTATAATATAGTGCAGACGTTTGCAAGGCGCTTGCATTATAATGTAGTTTCCCGGAACTTGGAATGGAACCGTTACAGTTAAGTTGACCCCGAGGTTACAGTGATGTTGCAACGCATGCCGGGTAACCGTTGTATATAATGTTATGTAGAAATAAAAATCCCCAAAGATGACCTTTATTGGATAACCAACACTCATGCCGTAGGTCACCCTAAGTGGTTCGCTACGTTTGGTGATTTAGTAGGGGTGCCCGGATTTATGGGGTGAGGTTTGTCTAGGTCTTGGAGGCGGATGACCAGGACACACTGAACCCCAGATTCCTACCCACCCCTTAAACCCTTTTCCTTCTCAGAACTCTCATCTCCTTCTTTGCCTTAAAAAACCCTCCATCCAGCATCTCCAAAGATGACATGACCGTGAGGGAAATTATTTTCCTCAGGGTCTCCTGTGTGGAGCTTTTTCCTCCCCCCCTCTCGCGCCTCATTAATTCATTCCCGGTACATTTAGTTTTCAAAAAGCGAGAAATGTGCACCTACTTCGGTCGCCCGGTTCATTATTGTATCCCGATTGATCATTATTGTATTCAGAAACCATCGCGGGAATGCACACATCAAATTCCAAAAGTCTCATCGCAATCGGATGAACCAACACCGCTGTCAAAGGTCACCTAAGTGGTTCGCTACGTTTGATGACTTAGCAGGGGTGCCCGGGTTCATGGGATGAGGTTTGTCTAGGTCTTGGTGGCGGATACGTTTGACCTACCACTGCATGGCGGGCTGGATTGGAGGAGACTGATTGAGGGAGGCTTTTTATCTCTCCAGCCAGATTCTCCCAACCCTTCGCCTCGCACCGCAGTGTGAGGAATAGATTCATACGTCCGTTACTCCTGGCCACACTGACCCCCAGATTCCTACCCACCCCTCATACCCTTTTCCTTCTTATATCTTCTTCTCCTTTCTTTCCCTCAAAAAACCCTCCACACAGCATCCTCAAAGATGACATAGGCCCCTAGGGAAATTGTTTTCCTCGGTGCCTCCTGTGTGGAGCTAATGTAAAAAAAAAGTTTAGCAATGCATAATTTCATGATGCCAGAGCTCACTATTGTATATAGAAACCAATGAATGGTTCCCGGGGCGGCGATACCAATTCCACGTTGAATGATTATCATTAAAATACAAAATACAAAAAAAGCGGTATGTAAATTTAATATTTTTGAAAAAAATTATACCATTCCACTTCAAGCAATTTTATTATACATTTACAAAAAAATCATAAGCAATATCATCAGATTTTGAGTTGTTATGTGCATGTAGGTACCTGCATAGATTCTATGTAGAGGTACCTGCACATACGTAAAAAAAACATATGAAATATATTTAGGCTGGGTTTTTCAAAAAATTTATTTAAAAATCTTCAATTTTTCAAGTTAATTTTAACGTTCTGTGAAAGTTCTGTTCAAATTCTATTCAAGTTCCGTAATTATTTCTGTTTTGAAATAATAGTTTAAATAAATAATAATAAATATTATAAGTTTTGAAGATAATTGAATGAATAAAAACCGCACATTACGTGAAAATGAACTTTACTAATTTAAAAATAACATTCATACCAACAGTGGTTATCCAGAAGCAACCTCCGTGTTCCTACATATTTCAAAAATTACCATCTTGGATGATTTTTTTCATTTCATATCATTAATTTTCGATTTAACATTTAAAGGAAAAAATCTCGTAAGATGGTACCTACCTAGTACATACCGAGAAAAATAATGTTGGTGTAGGTACCTACTTACGCGTTTTCTCAATAAATACTTAGCGAATTAGCAATAATTCAATAGAACGGTAGGTACCTACCGCGATTTTCTGCATTTAAATCATTCACATTTTTAACGCCAGTACCTACCTTGAGTTTATATTAACTGGCTGGAAAATTATGCATTGTTGATGATAGATCGATTTCAGAAAATGTCAGAAAAATTTCAATATTTGATGCAATATAGTGTAACATTTTAAATGGGAAGCTACACATGTTTTTATTTTAAAAGTTTCTTAAACTTGTATACCTTCTATTTAATCAAAAACATTTCGTGCAAAATGTTTGTTTTCGCCGCAATCTAAGTTCCCGCAAAGGCCCTTTAAAATGTCAATTTTTCTCCGCTATTTTCGAAAACGCCGTTAAAAAAATTCGAATAAATCCCTAGAAAAATCAGTTTTGTATGGGAAATCTCTTTACTAAACGATTCGACGTTTTTTAACGGGTGAACCTGTCGGCAAGAAATATAACTGAGGTCGAATTTCTTCGTCGGTGAGAGATCTAATTGTAGTTTTCGCCGTTTGGGTGCGCCGTTAACCCTGCATCATCTTTTTATATGAAATCTGGTCTGACCGGCTGAGATCGTTGTCCGTGCCCCCTTTCGGGCCAAATTGATCTCTGCGGTCGGCGAAACTCGAGGAGCGACGGTCGATTATCGCCTGCGGGCCGAGGGGGGCGAGGGAAAACGAAAGGGCGTAAGCGTCTTTTTTTTTTTTAAGCGACAATACGCCGTAAGGTCTTGCGGATCGAGGGGGAAAAGTGTCGATTATCGGATCACGAAAACGCGTTTTTTTGGAACGGCCGTTTGTATGAAATCCCGGTCCACAAGCCTTGCTCGGCCAAATCGACCTCTGCGGTCGGTGAAACTCGACAGGCAGAGTGGTCGATTTTCGCCTGTACCCGGAGGGCTAAAAAAAAAAGTGAGTTTTCCTGACCTACCCCAAAACCAAACATTAATATATACTAGGTTTTGCCCGTTGCAGAAGCAACTGACGGGTTAAGACACTATGCGATTTGACGTGTGAACGTGGATGAAGCGAGGAGGAGTGTGTGTTAAATTAAATATATGAAGAAACCTGAGTTCACAGTGGCCTTGCAACGCATGCCGGGTACCCGTTGTATATAATGTTATGTAGTGCAGCGCTTGCATTAAAATGTAATTTCCCAGGAATTGGAATGGAACCATTACAGTTAAGTTGATCCCGAGGTTACAGTGACCTTGCAACGCATGCCGAGTAACCGTTGTATATCATGTTATATATTGCAGGCACTTGCTTTAAAATATTATTTCCCGGGAATTGGGATGGAACCATTACAGTTAAGTTGACCCCGAGGTTACAGTGACCTTGCAACGCACGTTATAAATTGCAGGCGCTTGCATTAAAATTTTATTTCCCGGGAATCGGGATGAAACCATTACAGTAAAGTTGACCCCAAGGTTAAAGTCACCTTGCAACGCATACCGGGTACCCGTTGTATATAATTTTATATAGTGCAGGTGCTTGCATTATAATGTAGTTTCCCGGTACTTGGGATGGAATTAAGTTGACCCCGAGGTTACAGTGACCTTGCAACGCATGCCGGGTACCCGTTGTATATACTGTTATATAGTGCAGGCGCTTGCATTATAATGTAGTTTCCCAGGACTTCGGATGGAAACATTACAGTTTTATTGACCCCGAGGTTAAAGCGGCCTTGCAACGCATGCCGGGTACCCGTTGTATATAATTTTATAAAGTGCATAATTTTATAATGTTGTTTCCCGGGACTTGGTAGGGAACCATTACGGTTTAGTTGACCCCGAAGTTAAAGTGGCCTCGCAACGCATGCCGGGTACCCGCTGTATATAATTAATTTATTTACGCACAAATAGTCCATTAACAATAACAATCGGTTGCACGGTTTAGCAGTGCAAAATTTCATTATGCCGGAGCTCACTATTGTAGTTGTATTGTATTTCATTTTGCAAGTGTAAGTACTAAGTAGGTACTTTGTTGTAATATTTCACCAAAACGACGCCATTATGCTGTTGAGCATAAAATAATTTTCACTATAAATAAATTCATTCAATATCATGTTTTGATTTTTAAATGAAAAAAGTCCCTGGAAGTAAGTACCTACCTAGAACACGCGTAATTATTTTTTTTATTTAACAATGTCCAAATAGAACACACTTATAAAAAAAAAATATAATTAATAAAAAAAAATTGTCAATTCTTAAAATTTTTCTAGTAAATTTTCAGTTCTAGAAAGTTCCGTTCGAGTTCTGTAATTATTTCAGTTTTGTGATGTAACTGGCCTATATTGAGAAAAAACAGAATTTCAGTAGAAGCAACTCAGAACGTGAAAATTAACTTAAAAAAAGTTGAATTATTCAGTATCATCGAAACAACCTTACCTTAGTATTCATTGCATTAAAACCTAATTCGTTGTGTAGGTACCCATTCAGGTAGGTACCTGCGCGTTTCCTTAGATTCCGGCAATATTTGCTTTTTTCATCATATTTGCAATACTACCGAAATAAGTAGGTACCTACCCCGAATGAATAGCGTGTTAATTTGAACTGGCCACCAATATTTAAACTTCCGATGGAATCTTTGAGCGCGTATTTTGATGATTTTTTTTCGGAAAATTTCGAGTTTTGTCAGCATCTCCTGACGTATTTTATATGAGAATCGTATGTTTTATTGTTATCAAAAGTTGCGGAATCCTTCCGGCTATCGTATTTTTTAAAAACATCTAGCCCGGAATCGGTTTTTCGGCGGCAATGACGTTTTCCGAAAAACAACGACCCAAACCGCCGAGAGTTCCGTTTTGTTAGGCTAAAACTTTGACATTTGAAATCCTGACCTATGTCAATAGTCCTAGCATTTTCCTTTGTGAAATAAGCGGGTTTTTTCGTCATTTTTTTTTTTCAAACGCCGTCTGTCGGCGGGAAATACAACCGAGCCGAATCGAGTGATTCGAGTAGAGCTTCTAGTTTTCGCCGCCGATTCGTATCGGAGAATAAATCCCTGTATATATTTTTTTTGTCGAAAAAAAAAAACTTCCAGCTTCCTTGTCTGAATTTGCTTCGACCGAAAGTGAACCTTGAGGTGGGTGAAACGCAAAGGGCGTACTGGTCGTTTTTGCGTCAACAAAAAAGTGCGCGGAAAAAGAGCTCTACCAAAGTGAACAATACTATATACTAGGTTTTGCCCGTTGCAGAAGCAACTGACGGGTTTAAACACTATGCGATTTGACGTGTGAACGTGGATGAAGCGAGGAAGAGTGTGTGTTAAATTAAATATATGAAGAAACCTGAGGTTACAGTGACCTTGCAACGCATGCCGGGTACCCGTTGTATATAATGTTATGTAGTGCAGCGCTTGCATTAAAATGTAATTTCCCAGGAATTGGAATGGAACCATTACAGTTAAGTTGACCCCGAGGTTACAGTGACCTTGCAACGCATGCCGAGTAACCGTTGTATATTATGTCATAAATTGCAGGCGCTTGCATTAAAATTTTATTTCCCGGGAATCGGGATGAAACCATTACAGTAAAGTTGACCCCTAGGTTACAGTGACCTTGCAACGCATACCGGGTACCCGTTGTATATAATGTTATATAGTGCAGGCGCTTGCTTTAAAATGTTATTTCCCGGGAATTGGGATGGAACCATTACAGTTAAGTTGACCCCGAGGTTACAGTGACCTTGCAACGCATGCCGTGTACCCGTTGTATATTATGTTATAAATTGCAGGCGCTTGCATTAAAATTTTATTTCCCGGGAATCGGGATGAAACCATTACAGTAAAGTTGACCCCTAGGTTACAGTGACCTTGCAACGCATGCCGGGTACCCGTTGTATATAATGTTATATAGTGCAGGCGCTTGCATTATAATGTAGTTTCCGGGGACTTGGGATGGAACCATTAGAGTTGAGTTGACCCTGAGGTTAAAGTGGCCTTGCAACGCATGCCGGGTACCCGTAGTATATAATGTTACATAGTGCAGGCGCTTGCATTATAATGTAGTTTCCCAGGACTTCGGATGGAAACATTACAGTTTTATTGATCCCGAGGTTAAAGCGGCCTTGCAACGCATGCCGGGTACCCGTTGTATATAATTTTATAAAGTGCATAATTTTATAATGTTGTTTCCCGGGACTTGGTAGGGAACCATTACGGTTTAGTTGACCCCGAAGTTAAAGTGGCCTCGCAACGCATGCCGGGTACCCGCTGTATATAATTAATTTATTTACGCACAAATAGTCCATTAACAATAACAATCGGTTGCACGGTTTAGCAGTGCAAAATTTCATTATGCCGGAGCTCACTATTGTAGTTGTATTGTATTTCATTTTGCAAGTGTAAGTACTAAGTAGGTACTTTGTTGTAATATTTCACCAAAACGACGCCATTATGCTGTTGAGCATAAAATAATTTTCACTACAAATAAATTCATTCAATATCATGTTTTGATTTTTAAATGAAAAAAGTCCCCGCAAGTAAGTACCTACCTAGAACACGCGTAATGTATATATATATACAATGTTCAAATAGAACACACTTAAAAATAAAAAAAATAATTAATAAAAAAAATTGACAATTCTTTAAATTTTTCTAGTAAATTTTCAGTTCTATAAAGTTCCGTTCGAGTTCTGTAATTATTTCAGTTTTGTGATGTAACTGGTCTGTAATGATAAAACAATAGAATTTGAGTAGAACCATCACAGAACGTGAAAATTAACTTAAATAAGTTCAATTATTCTGTATCATCGAAACAACCTTACCTTAGTATTTATTGCATTAAAACCTAATTCGTTGTGTAGGTACCCATTCAGGTAGGTACCTGCGCATTTCCTTAGATTCCGGCAATCTTAGCTTTTTTCATCATATTTGCAATACTACCGAAATAAGTAGGTACCTACCCCGAATGAAAAACGTGTTAATTTGACTGGCCAGCAAATATTTAAACTTCCGATGGAATCTGTGAGCGCGTATTTTGATGATTTTTTTTCGGAAAATTTCGAGTTTTGTCAGCATCTCCTGACGTATTTTATATGAGAATCATATGTTTTATTGGTGTTAAAAGTTGCGGAATCTATCCGGCTATCGTATTTTCAAAAAACATCTAGCCCGGAATCGGTTTTTCGGCGGTAATGTCGTTTTCCGAAAAACAACGACCGAAACCGCCGAGAGTTCCGTTTTGTTAGGCTAAAAATTTGACATCTGAGATCCTGACCTATGTCAATAGTCCTATATAGCATTTTCCTTTGTGAAATTAGCGGGTTTTTTCGTCATTTTTTTTTTTCAAACGCCGTCTGTCGGCGGGAAATATAATCGAGTGATTCGAGTAGAGCTTCTAGTTTTCGCCGCCGATTCGTATCGGAGAATAAATCACTGTATATATTTTTTTTGTCGAAAAAAAAAAACTCCCAGCTTCCATGTCTGAATTTGCTTCGACCGAAAGTGAACCTTGAGGTGGGTGAAACGCAAAGGGCGTACTGGTCGTTTTTGCGTCAACAAAAAAGTGCGCGGAAAAAGAGCTTTCCCAAAGTGAACAATACTATATATACTAGGTTTTGCCCGTTGCAGAAGCAACTAACGGGTTAAAACACTATGCGATTTGACGTGTGAACGTGGATGAAGCGAGGAGGAGTGTGTGTTAAATTAAATATATGAAGAAACCTGAGGTTACAGTGACTTTGAAACGCATGCCGGGAACCCGATGTATATAATGTTATAATATAGTGCAGGCATTTGCAAGGCGCTTGCATAATAATGTAGTTTCCCTGAACTTGGAATGGAACCATTACCGTTAAGTTGAACCCGAAGTTACAGTGATGTTGCAACGCATGCCGGGTACCCTTTGTATATAATGTTATAATATAAAGCAGGCGTTTGCAAGGCGCTTGTATTATAATGTAGTTTCCAGGAACTTGGAATGGAACCATTACAGTTATGTTGAACCCGAGGTTACAGTGATGTTGCAACGCATGCCGGGTACCCTTTGTATATAATGTTGTAATATAAAGCAGGCGTTTGCAAGGCGCTTGTATTATAATGTAGTTTCCAGGAACTTGGAATGGAACCATTACAGTTAAGTTGACCCCGAGGTTACAGTGATCTTGCAACGCATGCCGGGTACCCGTTGTATATAATGTTATAATATATTGCAGGCGTTTGCAAGGCGCTTGCATTATAATGTAGTTTCCCGGAACTTGGAATGGAACCATTACAGTTAAGTTGACCCTGATATTACAGTGATGTTGCAACGCATGCCGGGTACCCGTTGTATATAATTTTATAATACAGTGCATGCGTTTGCAAGGCGCTTGAATTATAATGCAGTTTCCCGGAACTTGGAATGGAACCATTACAGTTAAGTTGACCCCGAGGTTACAGTGATGTTGCAACGCATGCCGGGTACCCGTTGTATATAATGTTATGTAGAAATACAAATCGCCAAAGTTGACCTTTATTGGTTAACCAACACCTCTGCAATAGGTCACCCCAAGTGGTTCGCTACGTTTGGTGATTTAGTAGGGGTGCCCGGGTTCATGGGGTGAGGTCTGTCTAGGTCTTGGAGGCGGATGCCCAGGACACACTGAACCCCAGATTCCTACCCACCCCTTAAACCCTTTTCCTTCCCAGAACTCTCATCTCCTTCTTTCCTAAAAAAATCCTCCACACAGCATCCCCAAAGATGACATAGGACCTGAGGGAAATTATTTTCCCCACGGCCTCCAGTGTGGAGCTCATGTAAAAAAAAAATAATTAAATGCATATAAATTCACCTTTCCCAAAAAGCCAGAAATAATTGAAAAAAACATGTTCTTAATATATTTTCCCTTGCTTAGTTCTGCACTCCTGGTATTCATTCATCCTTTTAAAATTTTGTTTAATTCGAGTAAAAAAAAGAACAGAAAAAATATTCTTTCATGGCGTACTCTACTCCCCCCCCTTCCTCCATCCCGCAAAACCCCCTCCCGGGTTCCCCTCCCCCTTCCCAGGTTACCCTCCCCCCTCCCTGGTTTTCCTCCCCCCTCTTTTTTAACCAACACCTCTGCCCTAGGTCACCCTATGTGATTCGCTACGCTTAGTGATTTAGCAGGGGTGCCCGGGTTCATGGGATGAGTTGTGTCTAGGTCTGATGATCAGGACACACTGAACCCCAGATTCCTACCCACCCCTTAAACCCTTTTCCTTCCCAGAACTCTTCTCTCCTTCGTTTCCCTAAAAGACGAAGCGAGCAGGAGTGTGTGTTAAATTAAATATATGAAGAAAAAACGATGTCTGAATGCGGATGAAGCGAGGAATGAGCGCCTACAAAGGGAACAGGTAGTCGATCGCTCCCCCAAAGTTTCGTCGCAATCGGATGAACGGTTTAGTAGTGCATAATTTCATGATACCAGAGCTCACTATTTGTAGTTGTATTGTAAGTACTGAGTAGGTACTTTGTTGTAATATTTCACCAAAACGACGCCATTATGTTGTTGAGCATAAAATAATTTTATAAAAACTTCTTTTCATCACAAATAATTTTATTCGATATCATGTTTTATTTTTAAAGGAAAAAAGTCCCTGTAAGAAAGTACCTACCTAGAACAGCGTAATATATATATTTTTTGTTATTTCACAATATCCAAATAGAACCACGCTTTATTCATAAATAATCTACACATTTAAAAATAACATAAAAATAATAAGGCTGGGTTGTTTAAAAAAAAGAATTGACAATTTTACAAATTTTTCTTGTCAATTTTCAGTTCTAGTAAGTTCTGTAATTATTTCAGTTGTGTGATGCGACTGGCCTATAATGATACAAAATAGAACTTGAATAGAACCAACACCGAACGTGAAAATTAACTTTAAAAAAAATTGAATTATTTAGTATCATCGAAACAACCTTACCTTACTTAGTATTGCATTAAAACCTAATCAATTGTGTATCTACGTATTCGGGTAGGTACCTGCGCGTTTCATATTTGCAATACTACCGAAATAAGTAGGTACCTACCCGGAATAAATAACGTGTTAATTTGAACTGGCCAGGAATATTTAAACTTCCGATGGAATCTCTAAGCACGTGTTTTGGTGATTTTTTTTGGAAAAGTTCGGATTTTGGTAGCTTTTCCTGAAGTTTTTTACATGGTATGGGCATGTTATATCGGTGTTAAAAGTTGCGGAATTCTCTACTGTATTAGATTTTTGAAAAACATCCAAGCCGGGATCGGTTTTGGGGCCACAATGCCGCGTACCGTAAAACCACTACCGAAAACTGTGAAAAGTCTGTTTTGTTAGGCTAAAAATTTGACGTCTGAGATCCCTGACCTGACTCAACATTCCTAGCATTTTCATTTGCATCGAAACTGATGGCCAAAATGACATCTTTTTTTTTGGAAACGCGAACCTGTCGGCGGGAAATGTAACCTGGCCGAATTGAGTGTAATTTTACTATTGGTTCTAGTTTTCGCCGTTGATTCGCGTCAGTTTTTCTGTGAATAAGGCGCTAATTTTGTCGACAAAAATAAACTCCGCAAAATCAAAGTACTGAGGGTGCACTGAATTTGCTTGAACCGAAAGTGAACCTTGAGGTGGGTGAAACGTAAAGGGCGTACTGGTCGTTTTTGCGTCAACAAAAAAGTGCGCGGAAAAAGAGCTTTCCCAAACCAAACATTAATATATATACTAGGTTTTGCCCGTTGCAGAAGCAACTGACGGGTTAAGACATTATGCGATTTGACGTGTGAACGTGGATGAAGCGAGGAGGAGTGTGTGTTAAATTAAATATATGAAGAAACCTGAGTTCACAGTGGCCTTGCAACGCATGCCGGGTACCCGTTGTATATAATGTTATGTAGTGCAGCGCTTGCATTAAAATGTATTTTCCCAGGAATTGGAATGGAACCATTACAGTTAAGTTGATCCCGAGGTTACAGTGACCTTGCAACGCATGCCGAGTAACCGTTGTATATCATGTTATATATTGCAGGCACTTGCTTTAAAATATTATTTCCCGGGAATTGGGATGGAACCATTACAGTTAAGTTGACCCCGAGGTTACAGTGACCTTGCAACGCATGCCGTGTACCCGTTGTATATTATGTTATAAATTGCAGGCGCTTGCAATAAAATTTTATTTCCCGGGAATCGGGATGAAACCATTACAGTAAAGTTGACCCCTAGGTTAAAGTCGCCTTGCAACGCATACCGGGTACTCGTTGTATATAATTTTATATAGTGCAGGTGCTTGCATTATAATGTAGTTTCCCGGTACTTGGGATGGAACCATTATAATTAAGTTGACCCCGAGGTTACAGTGACCTTGCAACGCATGCCGGGTACCCGTTGTATATACTGTTATATAGTGCAGGCGCTTGCATTATAATGTAGTTTCCCAGGACTTCGGATGGAAACATTACAGTTTTATTGACCCCGAGGTTAAAGCGGCCTTGCAACGCATGCCGGGTACCCGTTGTATATAATTTTATAAAGTGCATAATTTTATAATGTTGTTTCCCGGGACTTGGTAGGGAACCATTACGGTTTAGTTGACCCCGAAGTTAAAGTGGCCTCGCAACGCATGCCGGGTACCCGCTGTATATAATTAATTTATTTACGCACAAATAGTCCATTAACAACAACAATCGGTTGCACGGTTTAGCAGTGCAAAATTTCATTATGCCGGAGCTCACTATTGTAGTTGTATTGTATTTCATTTTGCAAGTGTAAGTACTAAGTAGGTACTTTGTTGTAATATTTCACCAAAACGACGCCATTATGCTGTTGAGCATAAAATAATTTTCACTATAAATAAATTCATTCAATATCATGTTTTGATTTTTAAATGAAAAAAGTCCCTGGAAGTAAGTACCTACCTAAAACACGCGTAATTATTTTTTTTATTTAACAATGTCCAAATAGAACACACTTAAAAATAAAAAAAATAATTAATAAAAAAAAGTTGACAATTCTTTAAATTTTTCTAGTAAATTTTCAGTTCTATAAAGTTCCGTTCGAGTTCTGTAATTATTTCAGTTTTGTGATGTAACTGGTCTGTAATGATAAAACAATAGAATTTGAGTAGAACCATCACAGAACGTGAAAATTAACTTAAAAAAAGTTCAATTATTCTGTATCATCGAAACAACCTTACCGTAGTATTTATTGTATTAAAACCTAATTCGTTGTGTAGGTACCCATTCAGGTAGGTACCTGCGCATTTCCTTCAATTCCTGCAATCTTTGCTTTTTTCATCATATTTGCAATACTACCGAAATAAGTAGGTACCTACCCCGAATGAATAGCGTGTTAATTTGAACTGGCCAGCAAAAATTAAACTTCCAATGGAATCTGTAAGCACGTGTTTTGGTGATTTTTTTTCGGAAAATGTCGAACTTTGTCAGCATCTCCTGAACTATTTTATATGGGATAGGCGTGTAATTTTGGTATTTAAAGTTGCGGAATTCTCTACTGCGTTAGATTTTTGAAAAACATCCGAGCCGGGATCGGTTTTGGGGCCGCAATGCCGCGTACCGTAAAACCACTACCGAAAACCGTGAAAAGTCTGCTTTGTTAGGCTAAAAATTTGACGTCTGAGATCCCTGACCTGACTCAATATTCCTAGCATTTTCATTTGCTTTGAAACTGATGGCCAAAATGACATCTTTTTTTTTGGAAACGCGAACCTGTCGGCGGGAAATGTAACCTGGCCGAATTGAGTGTAATTTTACTATTGGTTCTAGTTTTCGCCGTTGATTCGCGTCAGTTTTTCTGTGAATAAAGCGCTAATTTTGTCGAAAAAAATTGACCTCGCAAAATCAAAGTACTGAGGATGAAACTGATGGCCAAAATGACATCATTTTTTTGGAAACGCGAACCTGTCGGCGGGAAATGTAACCTGGCCGAATTGAGTATAATTTTACTATTGGTTCTAGTTTTCGCCGTTGATTCGCGTCAGTTTTTCTGTGAATAAGGCGCTAATTTTGTCGACAAAAATAAACTCCGCAAAATCAAAGTACTGAGGGTGCACTGAATTTGCTTGAACCGAAAGTGAACCTTGAGGTGGGTGAAACGTAAAGGGCGTACTGGTCGTTTTTGCGTCAACGAAAAAGTGCGCGGAAAAAGAGCTTTCCCAAACCAAACATTAATATATATACTAGCTGGGCCCGTTGCAGAAGCAACTAACGGGTTAAAACACTATGCGATTTGACGTGTGAACGTGGATGAAGCAAGGAGGAGTGTGTGTTAAATAAATATATGAAGAAACCTGAGGTTACAGTGACCTTGCAACGCATGCCGGGTACCCGTTGTTTATAATGTTATAATATAGTGCAGGCATTTGCAAGGCGCTTGCATAATAATGTAGTTTCCCTGAACTTGGAATGGAACCATTACAGTTATGTTGACCCCAAGGTTACAGTGATGTCGCAACGCATGCCGGGTACCCTTTGTATATAATGTTTTAATATAAATCAGGCGTTTGCAAGGCGCTTGTATTATAATGTAGTTTCCCGGAACTTGGAATGTAACCATTACAGTTAAATTGACCCCGAGGTTACAGTGATCTTGCAACGCATGCCGGGTACCCGTTGTATATAATATTATAATAAAGTGCAGGCGTTTGCAAGGCGCTTGCATTATAATGTAGTTTATTGGAACTTGGAATGGAACCATTACAGTTAAGTTGACCCCGAGGTTACAGTGATCTTGCAACGCATGCCGGGTACCCTTTGTATATAATGTTATAATATAAAGCAGGCGTTTGTAAGGCGCTTGCATTATAATGTAGTTTCCCGGAACTTGGAATGGAACCATTACAGTTAAGTTGACCCCGAGATTACAGTGATGTTGCAACGCATGCCGGGTACCCGTTGTATATAATGTAATATAGAAATACAAATCCCCAAAGTTGTCCTTTATTGGATAACCAACACGTCTGCCATAGGTCACCTCAAGTGGTTCGCTAGGTTTGGTGATATAGTAGGGGTGCCCGGGTTCATGGGGTTAGGTCTGTCTAGGTCTTAGAGGCGGATGACCAGGACACACTGAACCCCAGATTCCTACCCACCCCTTAAACCCTTTTCCTTCCCAGAACTCTCATCTCCTTCCTTTCCTAAAAAAAATCCTCCACACAGCATCCCCAAAGAAGACATAGGCCCTGAGGGAAATTATTTTCCCCACGGCCTCCTGTGTGGAGCTCATGTAAAAAAAAAATAATTAAATGCATATAAATTCACCTTTCCTGTCTATGTCAGTCTTAAATGATGACCTACATAGTACCCTTGGATGGTGAAAGCCAGAAATAATTGAAAAAAAAACATGTTCTTAATATTTTTTCCCTTGCTTAGTTCTGCACTCCTGGTATTTATCCTTTTTTACATGAGCTCCACACAGAAGACCCCGAGGAAAATAATTTCCCTCAGGGTAATCTCATCTTTGTAGATATTGGGTTGAGGGTTTTTTAAGGCAAAGAAGGCGAGGAGAGCAACGCTCAGTGGTTAAACATACGTATGTATAAGGCCACCCGCAGGGCCTAGCAGCTGAAACCTGTCAAACAGAAGTATCTAGTCGCCATCGGAGGCATGCACACATCAAATTCCCAAAGTTTCATCGCAATCGGATGAACGGTTTAGCAATGCATAATTTCATGATGCCAGAGCTCACCATTTTATACATTAAGAATCGAAGGTCCCCAAAGTTTCATCGGAATCGAAGAAGAATTAACACAGAACGTGAAAATTAACTTAAAAAAAGTATGCTTTTACCTGCATAATTTAGCAAAAAATTGACCATGTTAAGATATTTAAATTTATTAATTTTCATAACGTTGCTTGAAATGGCTTTTGCCGTTTTTGGTGACCAGATCTGAATAGCCAGGTACTTCCCCACCTTCCTCGTCTCCATCTCCTTCCCCTCCCCACTACCTTTAGCCTCACAACATACCCCAACTGGGGATGCCATAGTTTCACTGACTTCAGTAGTTGGGACTCTTGTGCCGTATTATCATTAAAATTTAGTTAATAATGTATAAAACAATTAATTTCCGTACAATTTTCAAGTACCTACACCATTTGAAAAAAAAAATTGTACCATCTTTGCTATTAAATTTACACAATATATTAATTTTTCATTAATTCGTCAACAACGTTCCCTCATAAGTAGGTACTGGCCATTACTGGTATTATTATTTGAGAATGTCCAAAAAGAACGAAACTTTACCTACACATTCATAAATGAAAAATATTTTGATAGGTTCTTTCAAAAAAATTTAATAATTCTCCAAAATTTTCAATTAATTTTCACGTTCTGTGAAAGTTATTTTAAAGTTCTGTAATTGTTTCAGTTTTGTGGTGCAACTGGATAAAATGATATAACATCAGAACTCGAATAGAACTTACGCAGAACGTTAGAATTA
The DNA here is from genome assembly GCA_917880885.1 of Limnephilus marmoratus. Taxonomy (NCBI): domain Eukaryota; kingdom Metazoa; phylum Arthropoda; class Insecta; order Trichoptera; family Limnephilidae; genus Limnephilus; species Limnephilus marmoratus. The sequence continues at coordinate 3,681,396 of OU862927.1, read as the reverse complement.
ACTTTAAAGAAATGTTGAATTCTTCAATTTTATTGCAACAACCCGGCATCCAACGTAAGTACCTACATAATTCGTCTAGGTACCTACTCATTTTCGCAAAAAAACCACGGTAGTAAGTCGGTAAGCCGGTAGGTAGGTACCTAAGCACTTATTTCCATCACTAAGTTGCATGGTTTATCTGTGTGTTCTAAATAACAGGGTCCGCCAAAACTGCGTTACTCATTTTTGGTAAAAATAAATTGATTAAATAATAATATTTTTTTTAAAATAAAAATAAAATCGTCTTTTTTTAAATATTTTTCTAGAAATGACATCGGTCAAACATCCAACTTTTAAATTCACGAACGCGCATACTACTTTCGTAATAAATAATTATTCACAACGATACATGTATGGAAAAAAACTGAAATTCTAAGCATCGTCATTTGAGAAATGTTTCTACGCCGCTCTAACGTTAGTCGTAAAGGCCCGACTATATTTTCGAAAAAAAAAATATCAAGAAAATTATCATTCAAAATAATAAAAAAAATAATTATTATATTTCGAGCAGCATTTTTTTTACCACCGTGTACCGGCATAATAACGATTCATGAATGATGAAATTCGATTTTAAAACCTGCTAACAACGCCAATTTAAGACACTCCAATTTTGTTTCGCGTTCGAATTTGAATTTTAGTCTATTTTTAAATTTTTCTAATGAAATGTTTTAATTCTATGTCCTGTCGACTGGCGGCGCCGTGAAAACAGTACATAATTTTAAAGATTAGTTTCAATACTCGACTTTTATGTTGTTTTTTTGCACATGTCAGTTTGTCAAACGAATATAACAACGATGTTTTTGAGAAAAGTGATAATTACGACGGTCAATTGACCTTTGAAAAACTCTTGTTGACGGAATTTCACTAAATTTTGGCTTCCAAGCGTGATATTTTCGACAAAATCGCGTATGCCAGTCGGCCGGTGGGAAAACGAAAAATGAAAGATGACATTTAAAATCTGCGTACCTAGCGAAATCAGTTTTGTATGGGAGATTTTCGCTACATCTTTCTCAACTTTTGCAGGCATTTGAAAAGAGATAGATACAATGAATTCGCTTCGAAGAAGAGTGAACCGTGGGGCCTTTGAAATCGGATGAGCTTAGAGATCAATTTGGCTTGCCAAATTTTACCAAATTTTTGCAAGCCAAAGTGACCCGTGAGGTTTCACCCACCCGAGGGGCAGAGTGGTCGCTTTTCCCCTCAAATCGAAAGTGAGGTTTTCCGTGACCTTTCCCAAAAGTGAACAATACTATATATACTAGGTTTTGCCCGTTGCAGAAGCAACTGACGGGTTTAAACACTATGCGATTTGACGTGTGAACGTGGATGAAGCGAGGAAGAGTGTGTGTTAAATTAAATATATGAAGAAACCTGAGGTTACAGTGACCTTGCAACGCATGCCGGGTACCCGTTGTATATAATGTTATGTAGTGCAGCGCTTGCATTAAAATGTAATTTCCCAGGAATTGGAATGGAACCATTACAGTTAAGTTGACCCCGAGGTTACAGTGACCTTGCAACGCATGCCGAGTAACCGTTGTATATTATGTTATAAATTGCAGGCGCTTGCATTAAAATTTTATTTCCCGGGAGTCGGGATGAAACCATTACAGTAAAGTTGACCCCTAGGTTACAGTGACCTTGCAACGCATACCGGGTACCCGTTGTATATAATGTTATATAGTGCAGGCGCTTGCTTTAAAATGTTATTTCCCGGGAATTGGGATGGAACCATTACAGTTAAGTTGACACCGAGGTTACAGTGACCTTGCAACGCATGCCGTGTAACCGTTGTATATTATGTTATAAATTGCAGGCGCTTGCATTAAAATTTTATTTCCCGGGAATCGGGATGAAACCATTACAGTAAAGTTGACCCCTAGGTTACAGTGACCTTGCAACGCATGCCGGGTACCCGTTGTATATAATGTTATATAGTGCAGGCGCTTGCATTATAATGTAGTTTCCGGGGACTTGGGATGGAACCATTAGAGTTTAGTTGACCCTGAGGTTAAAGTGGCCTTGCAACGCATGCCGGGTACCCGTAGTATATAATGTTACATATTGCAGGCGCTTGCATTATAATGTAGTTTCCCAGGACTTCGGATGGAAACATTACAGTTTTATTGACCCCGAGGTTAAAGCGGCCTTGCAACGAATGCCGGGTACCCGTTGTATATAATTTTATAAAGTGCATAATTTTATAATGTTGTTTCCCGGGACTTGGTAGGGAACCATTACGGTTTAGTTGACCCCGAAGTTAAAGTGGCCTCGCAACGCATGCCGGGTACCGCAGTTAAGCAGTGCAAAATTTCATTATGCCGGAGCTCACTATTGTAGTTGTATTGTATTTCATTTTGCAAGAGTAAGTACTAAGTAGGTACTTTGTTGTAATATTTCACCAAAACGACGCCATTATGCTGTTGAGCATAAAATAATTTTCACTACAAATAAATTCATTCAATATCATGTTTTGATTTTTAAATGAAAAAAGTCCCCGCAAGTAAGTACCTACCTAGAACACGCGTAATGTATATATATATATACAATGTTCAAATAGAACACACTTAAAAATAAAAAAAATAATTAATAAAAAAAATTGACAATTCTTTAAATTTTTCTAGTAAATTTTCAGTTCTATAAAGTTCCGTTCGAGTTCTGTAATTATTTCAGTTTTGTGATGTAACTGGTCTGTAATGATAAAACAATAGAATTTGAGTAGAACCATCACAGAACGTGAAAATTAACTTTAAAAAAGTTCATTTATTCTGTATCATGGAAACAACCTTACCTTAGTATTTATTGCATTAAAACCTAATTCGTTGTGTAGGTACCCATTCAGGTAGGTACCTGCGCATTTCCTTAGATTCCGGCAATCTTAGCTTTTTTCATCATATTTGCAATACTACCGAAATAAGTAGGTACCTACCCCGAATGAAAAACGTGTTAATTTGACTGGCCAGCAAATATTTAAACCTCCGATGGAATCTGTGAGCGCGTTTTTTGATGATTTTTTTTCGGAAAATTTCGAGTTTTGTCAGCATCTCCTGACGTATTTTATATGAGAATCATATGTTTTATTGGTGTTAAAAGTTGCGGAATCTATCCGGCTATCGTATTTTCAAAAAACATCTAGCCCGGAATCGGTTTTTCGGCGGTAATGTCGTTTTCCGAAAAACAACGACCGAAACCGCCGAGAGTTCCGTTTTGTTAGGCTAAAAATTTGACATCTGAGATCCTGACCTATGTCAATTATAGCATTTTCCTTTGTGAAATTAGCGGGTTTTTTCCTAAATTTTTTTTTTCAAACGCCGTCTGTCGGCGGGAAATATAATCGAGTGATTCGAGTAGAGCTTCTAGTTTTCGCCGCCGATTCGTATCGGAGAATAAATCCCTGTATATATTTCATTTTGTCGAAAAAAAATTTCTCCCAGCTTCCTTATTACGATTTGCTTCAACCGAAAGTGACCCGTGAGGTTTCACCCACCCGAGGGGCAAAGTGGTAGCTTTTCCCCTCAAATCGAAAGTGAGTTTTTTCGACCAATGGCGTGAGCGGAAAAAGTGAGTTTTCTCGACCAATGGCGTGAGCGGAAAAAGTGAGCTTTCCCTGACCTATCCCAAAACCAAACAATACTATATACTAGGTTTTGCCCGTTGCAGAAGCAACTGACGGGTTTAAACACTATGCGATTTGACGTGTGAACGTGGATGAAGCGAGGAAGAGTGTGTGTTAAATTAAATATATGAAGAAACCTGAGGTTACAGTGACCTTGCAACGCATGCCGGGTACCCGTTGTATATAATGTTATGTAGTGCAGCGCTTGCATTAAAATGTAATTTCCCAGGAATTGGAATGGAACCATTACAGTTAAGTTGACCCCGAGGTTACAGTGACCTTGCAACGCATGCCGAGTAACCGTTGTATATTATGTTATAAATTGCAGGCGCTTGCATTAAAATTTTATTTCCCGGGAGTCGGGATGAAACCATTACAGTAAAGTTGACCCCTAGGTTACAGTGACCTTGCAACGCATACCGGGTACCCGTTGTATATAATGTTATATAGTGCAGGCGCTTGCTTTAAAATGTTATTTCCCGGGAATTGGGATGGAACCATTACAGTTAAGTTGACACCGAGGTTACAGTGACCTTGCAACGCATGCCGTGTAACCGTTGTATATTATGTTATAAATTGCAGGCGCTTGCATTAAAATTTTATTTCCCGGGAATCGGGATGAAACCATTACAGTAAAGTTGACCCCTAGGTTACAGTGACCTTGCAACGCATGCCGGGTACCCGTTGTATATAATGTTATATAGTGCAGGCGCTTGCATTATAATGTAGTTTCCGGGGACTTGGGATGGAACCATTAGAGTTTAGTTGACCCTGAGGTTAAAGTGGCCTTGCAACGCATGCCGGGTACCCGTAGTATATAATGTTACATATTGCAGGCGCTTGCATTATAATGTAGTTTCCCAGGACTTCGGATGGAAACATTACAGTTTTATTGACCCCGAGGTTAAAGCGGCCTTGCAACGAATGCCGGGTACCCGTTGTATATAATTTTATAAAGTGCATAATTTTATAATGTTGTTTCCCGGGACTTGGTAGGGAACCATTACGGTTTAGTTGACCCCGAAGTTAAAGTGGCCTCGCAACGCATGCCGGGTACCGCAGTTTAGCAGTGCAAAATTTCATTATGCCGGAGCTCACTATTGTAGTTGTATTGTATTTCATTTTGCAAGTGTAAGTACTAAGTAGGTACTTTGTTGTAATATTTCACCAAAACGACGCCATTATGCTGTTGAGCATAAAATAATTTTCACTACAAATAAATTCATTCAATATCATGTTTTGATTTTTAAATGAAAAAAGTCCCCGCAAGTAAGTACCTACCTAGAACACGCGTAATGTATATATATATATACAATGTTCAAATAGAACACACTTAAAAATAAAAAAAATAATTAAAAAAAAAAATTGACAATTCTTTAAATTTTTCTAGTAAATTTTCAGTTCTATAAAGTTCCGTTCGAGTTCTGTAATTATTTCAGTTTTGTGATGTAACTGGTCTGTAATGATAAAACAATAGAATTTGAGTAGAACCATCACAGAACGTGAAAATTAACTTTAAAAAAGTTCAATTATTCTGTATCATGGAAACAACCTTACCTTAGTATTTATTGCATTAAAACCTAATTCGTTGTGTAGGTACCCATTCAGGTAGGTACCTGCGCATTTCCTTAGATTCCGGCAATCTTAGCTTTTTTCATCATATTTGCAATACTACCGAAATAAATAGGTACCTACCCCGAATGAAAAACGTGTTAATTTGACTGGCCAGCAAATATTTAAACTTCCGATGGAATCTGTGAGCGCATTTTTTGATGATTTTTTTTCGGAAAATTTCGAGTTTTGTCAGCATCTCCTGACGTATTTTATATGAGAATCATATGTTTTATTGGTGTTAAAAGTTGCGGAATCTATCCGGCTATCGTATTTTCAAAAAACATCTAGCCCGGAATCGGTTTTTCGGCGGTAATGTCGTTTTCCGAAAAACAACGACCGAAACCGCCGAGAGTTCCGTTTTGTTAGGCTAAAAATTTGACATCTGAGATCCTGACCTATGTCAATAGTCCTATATAGCATTTTCCTTTGTGAAATTAGCGGGTTTTTTCCTAAATTTTTTTTTTCAAACGCCGTCTGTCGGCGGGAAATATAATCGAGTGATTCGAGTAGAGCTTCTAGTTTTCGCCGCCGATTCGTATCGGAGAATAAATCCCTGTATATATTTCATTTTGTCGAAAAAAAATTTCTCCCAGCTTCCTTATTACGATTTGCTTCAACCGAAAGTGACCCGTGAGGTTTCACCCACCCGAGGGGCAAAGTGGTAGCTTTTCCCCTCAAATCGAAAGTGAGTTTTTTCGACCAATGGCGTGAGCGGAAAAAGTGAGTTTTCCCGACCAATGGCGTGAGCGGAAAAAGTGAGCTTTCCCTGACCTATCCCAAAACCAAACAATACTATATATACTAGGTTTTGCCCGTTGCAGAAGCAACTGATGGGTTAAAACATTATGCGATTTGACGTGTGAACGTGGATGAAGCGAGGAGAAGTGTGTGTTAAATTAAATATATGAAGAAACCTTAGTTCACAGTGACCTTGCAACGCATGCCGGGTACCCGTTGTATATAATGTTATGTAGTGCAGCGCTTGCATTAAAATGTAATTTGCCAGGAATTGGAATGGAACCATTACAGTTAAGTTGACCCCGAGGTTACAGTGACCTTGCAACGCATGCCGAGTAACCGTTGTATATCATGTTATATATTGCAGGCACTTGCTTTAAAATGTTATTTCCCGGGAATTGGGATGGAACCATTACAGTTAAGTTGACCCCGAGGTTACAGTGACCTTGCAACGCATGCCGTGTACCCGTTGTATATTATGTTATAAATTGCAGGCGCTTGCATTAAAATTTTATTTCCCGGGAATCGGGATGGAACCATTACAGTAAAGTTGACCCCGAGGTTACAGTGATCTTGCAACGCATGCCAGGTACCCGTTGTATATTATGTTATAAATTGCAGGCGCTTGCATTAAAATTTTATTTCCCGGGAATCGGGATGGAACCATTACAGTTAAGTTGGCCCCGAGGTTACAGTGACCGTGCAATGCATGCCGAGTAACCGTTGTATATCATATTATATATTGCAGGCACTTGCTTTAAAATGTTATTTCCCGGGAATCAGGATGGAACCATTACAGTAAAGTTGACCCCGATCTTACAGTGACATTGCAACGCATGCCAGGTACCCGTTGTTTTTTAATGTTATATATTACAGGCGCTTGCATTATAATGTTTTTTTCCGAGATTCGGGATGGAACCATTACAGTTTAATGGACCCCGAGGTTAAAGTGGCCTTGCAACGCATGCCGGGTACCCGCTGTATATAATTTATTTATTTACGCACAAAAAGTCCATTAATCTCCCTCTTATCCTTTCCCTTGTTACCATAATTATTGGAAGGCTTTTGACCTCTCCAGCCAGATTCTCCCAACCCTTCGGCTTGCACCGCAGTGTAAGGAATAGATTCATACGTCCGTCTCTCCTGGCCACTGTCCCCCAGATTCCTAAACACCCCTCAGACCTTTTTCCTTCCCATATCTTCTTCCCAACCACTGCGTGGCGGGCTGGATCGGAGGAGACTGATTGAGGGAGGCTTTTTATCTCTCCAGCCAGATTCTCTCAACCCTTCGCCTTGCACCGCAGTGTGAGGAATAGATTCATGCGTCCATCACTCCTGGCCACACTGCCCCCAGATTCCTTAACACCCCTCATACCTTTTTCCTTCCCATATCTTCTTCTCCTTCCTTTCCCTTAAAAACCCTCCGCTCAGCATCCTCAAAGATGACATAGGCCCCTAGGGAAATTGTTTTCCTTGGAGTCTCCTGTGTGGAGCTAATGTAAAAAAAAGTTTAACACTGCATAATTTCATCCTGAGTTCTCCCCAAGGTTTCAGTGATCTTGCAACGCATGCCGGGTACCCGTGTTATATAATGTTATGTAGAAATACAAATCCCCAAAATTGACCTTTATTGGATAACCAACACCTCTGCTGTAGGTCACCCCAAGTGGTTCGCTACGTTTGGTGATTTAGTAGGGGTGCCCGGGTTCATGGGGTGAGGTGTGTCTAGGTCTTGGAAGCGGATACGTTTGACCAACCACTGCGTGGCAGACTGGATCGGAGGAGACTGATTGAGGGGGGATCTCGACCTCTCCAGCCAGATTCTCCCAATCCTTTGCCATGCACCGCAGTGTGAGGAATAGATTCATAAGTCCGTTACTCCTGGCCACACTGACCCCCAGATTCCTACCCACCTCTCATACCCTTTTCCTTCCCATATCTTCTTCTCCTTCCTTTCCCTTAAAAAAACCCTCCGCACAGCATCCTCAAAGATGACGTAGGCCCCTAGGGAAATTGTTTTCCTTGGAGCCTCCTGTGTGGAGCTAATGTAAAAAAAAGTTTAACACTGCATAATTTCATCCTGAGTTCTCCCCCTAAGGTTTCAGTGATCTTGCAACGCATGCCGGGTACCCGTGTTAAAGTTCTGTTCAAATTCTAAGAGGCTTCTGACCTCTCCAGCCAGATTCTCCCAACCCTTCGCCTTGCACCGCAGTGTGAGGAATAGATTCATACATCCGTCACTCCTGGCCACACTGACCCCCAGATTCCTACCCACCCCTTATACCTTTTTCCTTCCCACATCTTCTTCTCCATCCTTTCCCTTGAAAAACCCTCCGCACAGCATCCTCAAAGATGACATAGGCCCCTAGGATTCAGAACGGGCCTTTACTCGCGTAATTTCGTGATGCCAGAGATCATTATTGTATTCAGAAACTGTATGTATTTGTCTAGGTCTTGAAAAAAATGTATTTGTCTAGGTCTTGGTGGAGGATACGTTTGCCCAACCACTGCGTGGCGGGTTGGATCGGAGGAGACTGATTGAGGAAGGATTTTGACCTCTCCACCCAGATTTTCCCAACCCCTCGCCATGCACCGCAGTGTGAGGAATAGATTCATACGTCCGTCACTCCTGGCCACACTGACCCCCAGATTCCTACCCACCCCTCATACCTTTTTCCTTCCCATATCTTCTTCTCCACCATTTCCCTTAAAAAACCCTCCGCACAGCATCCTCAAAGATGACATAGCACTGCGTGGCGGGTTGGATTGGAGGAGACTGATTAAGGGAGGATTTCGACCTCTCCACCCAGATTCTCCCAACCCTTCGCCTTGCACCGCAGTGTGAGGAATAGATTCACACGTCCGTCACTCCTGGCCACACTGACCCCCAGATTACTTAACACCCCTCATACCCTTTTCCTTCCCATATCTTCTTCTCCTTCCTTTCCCTTAAAAACCCTCCACACAGCATCCTCAAAGATGACATAGGCCCCTAGGGAAATTGTTTTCCTTGGAGCCTCCTGTGTGGGGCTAATGTAAAAAAAAAAGTTTAACACTGCATAATTTCATCCTGAGTTCTACCTGAGGTTGCAGTGACCTTGTAACGCATGCCGGGTACCCTTTGTATATAATTTTATAATACATTGCATGCGTTTGCAAGGCGCTTGCATTTTAATGTAGTTTCCCGGAACTTGGAATGGAACCATTACAGTTAAGTTGACCCCGAGGTTACAGTGATGTTGCAACGCATGCCGGGTACCCGTTGTTTATAATGTTATGTAGAAATACAAATGCCCAAAGTTGACCTTTATTGGATAACCAACACCTATGCCGTAGGTCACTCCAAGTGGTTCGCTACGTTTGGTGATTTAGTAGGGGTGCCCGGGTTCATGGGGTGAGGTTTGTCTAGGTCTTGGATGCGGATGACCAGGACACACTGAACCCCAGACCCCTACCCACCCCTTAAACCCTTTTCCTTCCCAGAACTCTCATCTCCTTCTTTGCCTTTAAAAACTCTTCACCCAGCATCTCCAAAGATGACATGACCCTGAGGGAAATTATTTTCCTCAGGGTCTCCTGTGTTGAGCTCATGTAAAAAAATAATTAACTGCATATAAATTCACCTTTCATTGCCGTTACATTTAGTTTTCAAACAGCTCGCGTGCCACCTATGGAAATATTTTTATGCAAATTTCGTAATGCCAAAGCTCACCAGCCAATAAACAAACATATCAAAAAAAGAATTATTCAATTTGGTGCAGTCTTTCGGAAGTTATACGCGTACATACATTTCGACGATTCATTTTTATGCAAATTTCATAATGCCAGAGCTCACCAGTAGTTTTATTCAATACTTGTCCTTACAATAACGATAACAACAAAAAAATAATTACCCAATTAGGTGCAGTCGTTCCGAAGTTATGCGCGTTCTTACATTTCATCGATTAATTTTTAAACATATTTCAAAATGCCAGAGCTCACCAGTAGTTGCATACAATCTTTGTCCTAACAATAAGGATCGCAACAAAAAAAGAATTATTCAATTGCGTGCAGTCGTTCTGAAGTTATGAGCGTACTTACATTTCGGCGAATCATTTTTAAACAAATTTCGTTATGCCAGAGCTCACCAGTAATTTTATTCAAAACTTGTCCTAGTAATAACAAATACAACAACGAAAGAATTATTCAATTTTGTGCATTCGCTCGGAAGCTATGCGCATTTATAGATTTCGGCGATTCATTTTAAACAAATTTTATTATTCCAGAGCTCATCAGTCGTCTTATACAAACCTTGCCCGAACAATAACGAAACCAACTCAAAAAGAATTATCCAATTTGGACCAGTCGTTCATGAGCTATAATTTATAGATGATACCCGTGGATAATTATTTATCCGTTTATGTAATTTTCAGGGTACCTACCTAGTTCATCAAAATATTCTAAAACAATATTTTATCTATATGGCAAGACAACCGATAAAAGTCGTCATAACCACCTCAAGCAAAGCCTGAAAATCGAACACCTGCGCTGGTTTAAGAACATTTCCCATACAAATTACGTCAGCCAACGGTGTCATGGCCTGACTGAAAACCTCAGGTGGTTTTGGATAGTGTTCCATGTTCAGTATTGCAAGGTTGAAGAAAATAAATAAACATTTCAAATATCTACCGATTTAACAGGCTGAGAACGATGTGCATTTTCGATGTTGTTGGATTTTTCGCAAATGTCAGATATAATTGCAAAGTTTGACGCGATATTGTGAAACATTTTAAATGGGAAGCTACACATGTTTTTGTTTTAAAAGTTTCTAAATCTTGTATAATTTATGATTATTAAAAAAAATGTCTCGCAAAATGTTTTTTTTCGTCGTATTTTATCACCCCGCAAAGGGCCTTTAAAATGTCATTTTTTCAACGTTATTTCCGAGATCGCCGTTTAATTAATCGGAATAAATTTCTAACAAAAATCAGTTTTGTATGGGAGATTTTCGATATATCTTTCTCAACTTTTCCGGGCATTTGAAAAGAGATAGATACAATGAATTCGCTTCGAAGAAGAGTGAACCGTGGGGCCTTTGAAATCGGATGAGCTTAGAGATCAATTTGGCTTGCCAAATTTTACCCAATTTTCGCAAGCCAAAGTGACCCGTGAGGTTTCACCCACCCGAGGGGCAAAGTGGTAGCTTTTCCCCTCAAATCGAAAGTGAGTTTTTTCGACCAATGGCGTGAGCGGAAAAAGTGAGTTTTCTCGACCAATGGCGTGAGCGGAAAAAGTGACCTTTTCCCTGACCTACCCCAAAACTGAACATTAATATATATATAGGTTTTGCCCGTTGCAGAAGCAACTGATGGGTTAAAACATTATGCGATTTGACGTGTGAACGTGGATGAAGCGAGGAGGAGTGTGTGTTAAATAAAATATATGAAGAAACCTTAGTTCACAGTGACCTTGCAACGCATACCGGGTACCCGTTGTATATAATGTTATGTAGTGCAGCGCTTGCATTAAAATGTAATTTGCCAGGAATTGGAATGGAACCATTACAGTTAAGTTGACCCCGAGGTTACAGTGATTTTGCAACGCATGCCGGGTACCCTTTGTATATAATGTTATAATGTAAAGCAGGCGTTTGCAAGGCGCTTGTATTATAATGTAGTTTTCAGGAACTTGGAATGGAACCATTACAGTTAAGTTGACCCCGAGGTTACAGTGATCTTGCAACGCATGCCGGGTACCCGTTGTATATAATGTTATAATATATTGCAGGCGTTTGCAAGGCGCTTGCATTATAATGTAGTTTCCCGGAACTTGGAATGGAACCATTACAGTTAAGTTGACCCCGAGATTACAGTGATGTTGCAACGCATGCCGGGTACCCTTTGTATATAATGTTATAATATAAAGCAGGCGTTTGCAAGGCGCTTGCATTATAATGTAGTTTCCCGGAACTTGGAATGGAACCATTACAGTTAAGTTGACCCTGAGATTACAGTGATGTTGCAACGCATGCCGGGTACCCGTTGTATGTAATGTTATAATATGCGTTTGCAAGGCGCTTGAATTATAATGTAGTTTCCCGGAACTTGGAATGGAACCATTACAGTTAAGTTGACCCCGAGGTTACAGTGTTGTTGCAACGCATGCCGGGTACCCGTTGTATATAATGTTATGTAGAAATACAAATCCCCAAAGTTGACCTTTATTGGTTAACCAACACCTCTGCCATAGGTCACCCCAAGTGGTTCGCTACGTTTGGTGATTTAGTAGGGGTGCCCGGGTTCATGGGGTGAGGTCTGTCTAGGTCTTGGAGGCGGATGCCCAGGACACACTGAACCCCAGATTCCTACCCACCCCTTAAACCCTTTTCCTTCCCAGAACTCTCATCTCCTTCCTTTCCTAAAAAAAATCCTCCACACAGCATCCCCAAAGATGACATAGGACCTGAGGGAAATTATTTTCCCCACGGCGTCCTGTGTGGAGCTCATGTAAAAAAAATAAATTAAATGCATATAAATTCACCTTTCCCAAAAAGCCAGAAATAATTGTAAAAAAACATGTTCTTAATATATTTTCCCTTGCTTAGTTCTGCACTCCTGGTATTTATACTTTTAAAATTTTGTTTTATTCGAGTAAAAAAAAGAACAGAAAAAATATTCTTTCATAGCGTACTCTACCCCCCCCCCCCCCCCCTTCCTCCATCCCGCAAAACCCCCTCACGGGTTCCCCTCCGCCTTCCCAGGTTACCCTCCCCCCTCCGTGGTATTTTTCCCCCCCTCCCGCGCTCATTATTTCATTGCCGTTACATTTAGTTTTCAAACAGCTCGCGTGCCACCTATTGAAATATTTTTATGCAAATTTTGCAAAAATGCCAGAGCTCACCAGCCAATAAACAAACATAACAAAAAAAGAATTATTCAATTTGGTGCAGTCTTTCGGAAGTTATACGCGTACATACATTTCGACGATTCATTTTTATGCAAATTTCATAATGCCAGAGCTCACCAGTAGTTTTATTTAAAACTTGTCCTTACAATAACGATAACAACAAAAAAATAATTCCCCAATTAGGTGCAGTCGTTCCGAAGTTATGCGCGTACTTACATTTCATCGATTAATTTTTAAACATATTTCAAAATGCCAGAGCTCACCAGTAGTTGTATACAAACTTTGTCCTAACAATAAGGAACGCAACAAAAAAAGAATTATTCAATTACGTGCAGTCGTTCTGAAGTTATGAGCGTCCTTACATTTCGGCGAATCATTTTTAAACAAATTTCGTTATGCCACAGCTCACCAGTAATTTTATTCAAAACTTGTCCTAGTAATAACAAATACAACAACGAAAGAATTATTCAATTTTGTGCATTCGCTCGGAAGCTATGCGCATTTATAGATTTCGGCGATTCATTTTAAACAAATTTTATTATTCCAGAGCTCATCAGTCGTCTTATACAAACCTTGCCCGAACAATAACGAAACCAACTCAAAAAGAATTATCCAATTTGGACCAGTCGTTCATGAGCTATAATTTATAGATGATACCCGTGGATAATTATTTATCCGTTTATGTAATTTTCAGGGTACCTACCTAGTTCATCAAAATATTCTAAAACAATATTTTATCTATATGGCAAGACAACCGATAAAAGTTGTCATAACCACCTCAAGCAAAGCCTGAAAATCGAACACCTGCGCTGGTTTAAGAACATTTCCCATACAAATTACGTCAGCCAACGGTGTCATGGCCTGACTGAAAACCTCAGGTGGTTTTGGATAGTGTTCCATGTTCAGTATTGCAAGGTTGAAGAAAATAAATAAACATTTCAAATATCTACCGATTTAACAGGCTGAGAACGATGTGCATTTTCGATGTTGTTGGATTTTTCGCAAATGTCAGATATAATTGCAAAGTTTGACGCGATATTGTGAAACATTTTAAATGGGAAGCTACACATGTTTTTGTTTTAAAAGTTTCTAAATCTTGTATAATTTACGATTATTAAAAAACATGTCTCGCAGAATGTTTTTTTTCGTCGTCTTTTATCACCCCGCAAAGGGCCTTTAAAATGTCATTTTTTCAACGTTATTTCCGAGATCGCCGTTTAATTAATCGGAATAAATTTCTAACAAAAATCAGTTTTGTATGGGAGATTTTCGATATATCTTTCTCAACTTTTCCGGGCATTTGAAAAGAGATAGATACAATGAATTCGCTTCGAAGAAGAGTGAACCGTGGGGCCTTTGAAATCGGATGAGCTTAGAGATCAATTTGGCTTGCCAAATTTTACCCAATTTTTGCAAGCCAAAGTGACCCGTGAGGTTTCACCCACCCGAGGGGCAAAGTGGTAGCTTTTCCCCTCAAATCGAAAGTGAGTTTTTTCGACCAATGGCGTGAGCGGAAAAAGTGAGTTTTCTCGACCAATGGCGTGAGCGGAAAAAGTGACCTTTTCCCGACCTACCCCAAAACTGAACATTAATATATAATATATATATACGTACCTAATAATCAGTTCATACTCGAGCAAGGTTGACAAATACTTATTAATAGGTATTAATTACAATAAACTCTGACATTCGTCTCAAACAATAAACCAATTCTACTAATTCGAACGTTTTGAATTTCGAACACATAACTAATACAGAATTAGTAATTATAGTACCTACGTACCTAATAATAAGTTCATATACGAACAAGGTTGACCAGTATTTATTAGTATTAATAATCGAAGGTACTTTTAGATGTAATTATAAATCATTTCAGTTTTTTGTTGACAGCTAATGCACGTTTATTTGATATTTGATACAGATTGTACCTATAATGTTAAATCGATACGAGTAGGTGCTACCTAAATACAATCTTGCGAATAGACTGTCAATTTTAGTATATTGGACTGACGGTTTCTCTGTTTATTTTTTTTACTATTTGAAGTTTCCGGCGTTGCCCGGACATTACGCTGAGTTTTTCAAAAATCAGATCTATAATACATCAGGATGCAATTTTGGAGGCGGGTATGGGTACCGCCGCCCCGTAAACCATTTATAAGATTACCAACACCCCGAGTGGTTCGCTACATTTGGTGACTTAGCAGTAGGTAAGGGGTAAGGCTCTCGTCTAAGGTCTTGACCAAAGGTCGCAGGTTGAAACCCGGCGCGGGCGTGCGTAAATAAATTATTCGATTAATTGAGTTATTTCACGATTAATTCATAAAAATAGTGTTTTAACTGCACATTCCAGAGTGGAAGATACTCTCAGTATCGCCCTGGTGTAATACCACATTCAGAATCGAAACGTTCCTTAAAATAGTTTTACACGTATTTGGTGACCAGATCTGAATATCCAAGTACTTCCCCACCTTCCTCTTCCCATTTACTTCACTATCCCCAATGTTTTCATCCTCACAACATACCCCAATTGGGGATGCCATAATCTCACTGGTTCCGGACGGGAGCAGTTGGCACTCTAGTGCTCTAACCTCAGAGTGCCGACCGTCTGAAGCTAGTGTGACTTTGGTATCCGGACAACATTTTTTTTTCTTATTTTGCATTTTTTGTTCAATGCCAAAACTCGGGCGACGCCGGGTAATAGTAATAATGCCAGATAATAGCATTATTAAACGAAAACCTTTTTTTATTTTTAAATACCTGTAATCAAAACTTATAATCGATTTAATTAAAAATCCAGATTCATTCTCCTAATAAAGCAGATACAAGCAAAACTCAACTCTCCAAAACACTTCGATAAGGCTTGTCTGTAGAAATAAGGCAAAACGACCAAAAAGCTATGTAAGTACTATAATTCTTTAATCACGATGGCTATTTTATTAAACAAAAACTTGCAACTTGACTGACCTTTTAAATAAATGTTTTTATACACTTATTAAATAATAAGTGGAGCACGATTTTACTTCCTGGTATTTAAGAAAAAATATTCTATGTAATTTCATTTATTACAGATGTAAATCTAGTGTTATTCTACAGATTTTACAATAATTTATTATTACCGTCCATTTTCAATGAGCAACGGTCAAAATTAATCATGTTCTGGTAAACCAAAGACTTCCTAATGTCATCAGATAAATAATGTATTTAACTTGCTGCTGTAGTAATTTGAGGTAATTTTATATTTTGTGATATAAATAACAATTTTTAAAGATTACTATGCTTTAATGCCATTATCTTTACTGTTCTATAAAACTCTGATAAAATGATCAAGTAAGTACCTTTATCAAGGACAGCATTTATGCTCTCCAAAACGTTGACCAAAGGAGGTAGCACATCACGGTATAATACCCAAAAATAAGTCACTATTGGCCGTGAAAATCTCAAACCATAAGTAAGTACCTAATTAAATTGTAAGATTTGGATGTTTTACAATGAAAGCCTCTGTGACCTGACAACTTCTAAACGGGTGCGAACAAAGACTTGCACATTTCAAATTAGAGAGTCTGTTTTAAAGACGAAACATAAATGATCTCTTAATGCTTTATAAAATTGTGAATAATCGTGTAGACAGTAACTTAGTCAACCAAATCAAGTTATACGCCAGGCCCAAATCTACCAGAAACCTTTACATATTCTGAAATTGAAACTGAAATTTTTACCAATAATACTGGATCTTTTAATCCTATATCTAGAATGTTTCGATCATACAACGATCTTATTAAAATACACACTTTCATAGATATTTTTGTAAATAATATAAAATGTTTCAAAAATATCTCCACGATTTGTGCACAAAATAAATTATTGTTTTATTTCTTATTTATTCAGTAAATACTTCATAAATATTGTATGCTTATTATGTATTTCAATTTCGTATTTAAGTTTTCAAGTTATGTCCCGTCTAATCACAGGAGACCCAAGTTGTCCCAAAACATCATATGCCGTTATAATAACAGGAGACCCAGATTGTCCCAGAGCAACAGTGCATTATTAAAAGTTAGATATCTCTCTTCCTGTCATGTGAATATTTGTGATTTCTTATATGTTAGAAGCGGAATGAAATAATGCTTCTCATTGTTTTAAAATTATATGAGCTAGTTTGTTCAGATATTTTACAAACCCGATCAAAAGTGATGGTTTAATTTTGCGCCAATTTGTGACGCATCGCACGTTTAATTTTAAAATAAAATTGTATGAAAGTGATAAAAAGTGAGGTGACAGTTTTATTACAAATTTTGCTAAGAAAAGGAATCTGTATTTGAAATTTTAAGTTTATTCTATTTTAATTACTTTAATTCGAATATTCTTAGGTATACATTTTTTAGCCAATTTACATTTCCAATATTAAAATTTTAATATTTAGAAACAAAAATGTTGATTTCTAATAAACACATCGGAAAGATTATTGTATCTTAATTTTAGAACAATTTTTGTTTTTGAAAAGGCGTTAAAAAAAAACAATAATTTGGAATATTTATGATGCATGGGAAGAACCAGGTATTTTGCGCGCCAACCTTGATAGGCAAAATTTGACAGAAAATTATTTTCTTATTATTCGAAGGGTTAAATAATAGTTGCATTGTTTTTCAAATCCGATAACTGCAGACATATTAGTCTAGGGATATTTATATTTGTATTTTAATTTATTTTATATTGCCCACGAAAATGTTTTATAAATATCCTATTTGTATCTCAAATAAATAAATAAATAATAATTTAGAATCAACTCAACTCGACACCTCCTTTGAAAAGTCATTAAAAGTGATTGCAAAAAATATATTAAAATTTTGTTAAACAAGTACGTTAGGTTAGGTTTTGGGATATTTCTCAATATTATTTTTTCATAGCTTTTAATGACTTTCAATCAAGTGTTGGGTTAAGTTGATTCTGAGTTTTCATGGAAACGAAAGCCTCATAGCTGATAATGAAATTTATTTTGCATTCTGAAAATAGTTATAGACATAGACATAGTTTCGTTACAGACATTAATCTTAGAATTTGTTTGTTTAGTATTAGGAAATTATAAAAACACAGAAAAAATAGCGTGTTATTTTTGGCTGCTTCAGACGGGCTGATTTTAGTTTCATATTTAGACAGCAAACAAAGCAAGTTGCCCCAATTCTCGGCATCTCGGAATTATTAAACTGTCACTAAGATTTTCGTTATTTGTTTTTGGGGTGTTTTGCCGTGTTGCGCTACCTCCTTCTTCTTTAGCCAACATTTCGGACATCGTTGCAGTGTCCATCATCTAGTTGTAGATGTGACCGCTGACATCTACCGGATCTGCCGGATTTTCCCTGATGATGGACACTACAACGATGATCGAAACGTTGGCTAAAGAAGAAGGAGGTAGCGCAACACGGCATAACACCCCAAAAACAAATAACGAAAATGCTTTTGGCCGTGAAAATCTTAAAACGTATGTGTCACTAAGATATCCATATAACCTCACTACGCCCAAAGCCCGCAAAATGACACAACCTGCGCAAAAAAGACTTATAAAATTAAGACGATTTTCAACCAGCTTCCACATCTGCTGCAGCGTCATTTTCCGCTTCAGGATCTTCGGTAGCGACTCAAACTACTGTGTTTCCAAAATCTCATGCTCTCTTCCCAGCTTCACCCGCTTTGCAACAGGATAAAGTTAAATTAAATATCATTAAGTTTTTTATTTTACTACATTTATTTCAGAGTTTGACGCCATTTTATTGTTGTTTTCTCTCAAAAATAAGTTTGGTGCAACTTTAAATTTCCTCCAAAAATCAGTATCTAAAATGAATCTAGGTCCAATCGCCGGGATTATTACAAAGTCTATTATTTCTGTTATTTCATTACATGATATAGGATATTTTACCTAAAAAAATTTGTATCTTATTGTCAGCTGTTCTAATGGACACGTCACAAGGAATTAATTCGTAACCCATTGGTATGAAATGTTTCTACATCTCTATACCCAGGCAAGACATTCCTGCCCCTGTATCCAAAATACCTAAAATATTTATTTTCAATCTTAAACGTAGAATGTGGTCGACCATCAAGACCATAATTGACATTTATCTTTTCAAGAGGTTTAGTGTAACAAAAATATTTAATATAATTTAACCAGTCATTCCATTATTTTCTTGCAATGTTTTCTGATTGTTTTAAGCTGAAATGACTGTTTACAAGTTTTTCGCGTTACTATTAAATTTGAACGGAGGTGGTTTTGTAGGATCTGGAATTATATTACTTGTACTTGACTACTGTTTCTTCCATTTAGGACTTCTCCGGGGTAGAATGAAATTGTTAGCTAAAGGGCATTTATTTGTCAAGTGGCCGGTTGGTTTACATTTGAAACATTAAAGATTTTTAGGACGTGTGCTTTTATCTTGATAGGGTGACACAGAAGATATTTGTGTGGTTCTAATATTATTTTTGTTAAAAATGTTCTATATTTTGAGTTAACAATTTGATTAACACTTGGTATTTTGTCCATTTCAGAAAATCTTTTCTCTAATTCTGTGCAGGTTCTGGGCAAATCATACTTTTTTTTGTACAACACACAGGTAAGTCCAATTATGTGGTACAATTTTCTTACAACTAACAATTCACGTACATATTTAATTTAATATAAAATTATTAAAGTGAAAATAAAAAACATTTATATTATGGAGTTCCACAAATTAAACATGATAACAATAAAAATAAACATTTATAATAAATGCTTGAAGTAAATGTCAATCAACCATTGATACATCAACACAAACCCCATGCGATTGTCCCCCAATTACACAAACGGAAAATATTAAATATCTTGGTATATACTTCGACCGTTATATAAAATGGGATAAACATATAGATTTGGTAATAGGAAAACTAAACAAGTTGATTTACTTTTTTAAAAACTTGAGAAATATTTTAAGCATATGTGATGTCAAAAATATTTACCTCGCACTTGCACAATCCATAATGGAATACGGCATTATTGCCTGGGGCTGCGCCTGTAAAAAATACATTAATACAGTGTTTAAAGCTCAGAAAACCCTAATAAAAGTAATACTTAAGTTACCAATACTAACACCCACTTCAATCATATTCGAAAAATTCCCAGTGCTGAAAATTAAAAAATTATATTCAAAACAAATACTTACTTTCCTTTACAAGAACTTATCCACATTTTACACTTCACAAAATTCTCACAATACTAGAACAAGACGTGCTCACCAACTACAAATACCAAAAACAAACAACATCCTTTGGACAAAAACACTACAGATACCAGGCTATAAAACTATACAATTCTCTTCCTACACAATATAAAACAACTAATATTATTGAATACAAAAAAAACATAAGAAACTGGCTACAATCTTTTTAACTTTTAATTTATAATTTTTGACGAATTGAAGTCGATTTTATATTTTGATTTTTATTGTTTCTCTTTTTGTATTAGCAATTAACACTCTTTTGTTTTACTATTCAAAATTTATAATTCATAATTTACAACTGATAAATGTCCTCTACAACACAGGTGAACTCCTAGTGTGGAGGACAATATATTATACCTTAGTAATGTAAATGTACTAAGAATAAATAAATAAATAAATCTTTCTATATCTAGTCACTAGTCCAATATCCTACCAAACCTATGCACACTGTAGTTAAAGTCAAGTATTGCGTTTATGTTCTTATAACATAATCACTCTATTACAACATTTTACCGATACGAAAATAGCTCTGAACAAAAGATTGGGACAAATAAAATAAAACACATTATTTAAGGTTGTGTCCTATTAGAAACGCGTGATCGATAAATACCCGAGGCACGTATCGACATTTCTAGACAGCATTGGCGTTGGCAGTCTGGGGATATGACCAAGGTGATTTTTACAAAAAACGTGTCGAACAAAGACTTGAAAAGCAGTTTCATTTTTGTTTTTGACTTGTAAAATATCTGTGAGTGAGTCAAGCGTCTCGAGCAGGATTCTAACCACTGAAGTATATCTATTATTTTTATTATTATTTATGGTTACGTAGAATATTATACCTGGCAAGGATATTGATGTGAAAAAATTGTTAAGTATGTTTACTATGAATCTTGACAGTTAGTGGATTATGCTCCGATTTTTTATGTGTAAATGGGGTATGTCTAATAAGACGTTTATTTTTTTACATTAGCTCCATACGGCCGGCGTAGTCCAGTGGTAAGGCTCTTGACTAGCACTCCGAAAGTTGCGGGATCGAATCCCGGCGTGGCAAATAAATTTTATTTGAATAAATGAAGACAATATAAGCGAAACTCAATCGAAAATCTGGAAACAGAAAAATCAGAAAAACATATTGACATCTCTGGGATCGAACCTAGGACCTCTTGCTTTCCGGGAAAATGCGTTAACCACTGCGCCACGGTGTCGATACCATGGCCACCGTGGCGCAGTGGTTAGCGCGTTTGCCCGGAAAGCAAGAGGTCCTGGGTTCGAGTCCCAGAGGTGTCAATATGTTTTTCTGATTTTTCTGTTTCCAGATTTTCGATTGAGTTTCGCTTATATTGTCTTCATTTATTTAAATATTACAATTTGAGGTTTTACTCATAAAGTAAAATAAAAAATTTAAAAATTTATTTGATTGATTTGTGTTATTTCACAATTTATTCATTTAAAATAATATATAGTATATTTGCGGCACGTTCCAGATTGGAAGATACAGTCAGTATCGCCCTGGTGTAAGACCACCATTCAGAATTGAAACGTTGCTTGAAATGGCTTTAGCCGTGTTTGATGACCAGATCTGAATAGCCAGGTACTTCCCCACCTTCCTCTTCCCTATCTCCTTCTCCTCCCCACTACTTTCAGCCTCACAACATACCCCAATTAGGGATGCCATAGTCCCACTGGCTCCAGACGGGAGCATTTTGGACTCTTGTGCGGTATTCGTGTAAAAAAAAGAAGAGGTCATTTTGGGGGATGCTGTGTGATGCTTATGATATTTTAAGGGAAAGGAAGGAGGGGAAGTTCTGGATAGGAAAAAGTGGCTAGGGACTGTAGGGTGGGTAGGAATATGGAGGTAAGTGTATCCAGGAGTGCCACACTGCGGTGTAAGGCGATGGGTCAAGAGAATCTGGAAAGAGTTGATGAAAGGTTTATAAATGAATTACAGGTAATGTAAATAAAGATAATCAAAAAATTCTTTCACTACAGATCCATAGCATTCACAAAAATTACATACGGAAACAAAACTATTGACATTAAAAAAATACATGTCTCCTTATGTACAAAATCAATAATAAACTCGTACATACAACCACAGAATTCATTAAGTTCACAAACACTTTATACAACCCTTTATAAATTTAAACACCATTCATACTAACCATGGTAAGCAATCCATTGGTTACGAGGGAGGCAACTTGAATCATTGTCTTCCAGATGACATTTAAACTGATAAAAGGATGGGTAGTTTTAAAAAAATCATTAATTTTTATTCTTAATCAACAAAATAATTTAATAGAATATTATTGTATTGTAATGTAATGTAAAATGTATTTGGTTTAGTTTAATGTGCTACGATATTTCTAGTTAAATAAATGAAAACAATTTTTCTTTTTTAAAAAAATTAAGGATTATTTTTTTTTTAATAAACTATGAAGCATAACTCATGCTATTGTACATTTTGTATTTATTTAGGTATCACAAAAATCACATCTGATATCAGTGAAATCCTACGAATGTTATAAAGGCGAAAGTTTGGACGGATGTATGAATGTGTGTATGTTTGTTATTCTTTCACGCAAAAACTACTGAATTCATTTTAATAAAGCATTACAATAACATTGCTCATACATCAGAATAACACGTAGGCTAAAGTTCAGAGCTCTGGCATTATGAAATTTGTTTAAAAAAGATTGCAATAGGTGGCACGATTAGTAAGATATCTATAATTCTTTATTCGATGCAAATTATTAGGGGAGTTGCGGGGAGGGGGGGGGGAGGTGGAGGGGGTGGAGTGGGAACCCTCCTAATACCATGCGAGCAAAGCCGCGGGAAAAAGCTAGTATTCTATAATTCTCTAATTAAATTAAATTTGTTCAAAGTATTCGTAATAAATTCCAGTATAAAATCAACAACATTACGGATATGAAAACACTTGTAATTCCTACTATGTGTTAAGCATTCAAATATACCAGTAGGTAATGTGTTCACATAAAAATCAATAACAATTTTACATAAGTAATAAAATAACATATCTAATATGATTCAATTAACCCATTTAAACTAAGGCGTAATAAGTAATTTCAGGCTGATAATTATTGCTTATAATAATTGTTACCCTTTGTGCTATGCATAAAAAATCTTGTCTTAAAAACGTTAGTTTTACAATTAAAAATAATAATTAATATTTGACAAGTTTAAGTATTTCCCCAATAAATGAAGACATAATTTGTCTCGACGCCACCTAGCGAGGGACTTAACACTTACAATGTTTCTCTCGCAAAAATAAAGTTGGTTGTTTTCAGGTGGAAAAAAAATATAATAAGCAGTAATTGTTGAATGAAACACTAGCATATATTGAATCATTTGGCGGGTACGAGATAAGCCGCCATAGCTCAGTGGTCAAGAGCAATCGACCGGCAATCGAGAGGACACGGGTTCAAGTCCCGTTGGCGTCATGTATCTTTTCTCGGAAGATTTTTCAATGTGGATGAGTGTTTCAGGCTGATAATTATTGCTTATAATAATTGTTACAATTTATTAATTACGATCCATAACTATGATCGAACCCGGACTCTCGTTAACACCGTAAACAATTCCGTCATTTTTCTCTGCCAATGTCTAATCACGTAAAACTGTTGTACATTACAAATTATTTATAATTAAATTGAAGTGATAATACTGATAATTTATATTTCCTTATTGGCAGCATGTCATATTTATTGTAATGTTACTAAGAATGCTGAGAAATGATTTACATTATTTTATATCCGTTTCCTTGGATGCATACGCATAGTTAGTTAGAAATACATAGTACCACATTGTTCGTTGCACAGCAACTTTGCGCATACATTGCATTTTTTGGACAGTCTATTTTTCTTTACTGGACATACGCATATCCCCTCTCACCCTGAAGGTTTTTTCTGGTTTTCCGGCAGTACGAATCGAATTTGGTTCCTCAATGGTTGGCGCAACGTCTCTAGGTAAGATCTTGACACGTTGGGCGCCAAAAATGACACGCATCTTATCAGTTAGCAGAGAAATTCCGTTTGCATGAGCTCTCATCATCATCTCAGGGTCCTGCGTGGGATAAAAGAAAGCTACTATCTGATGTAAATAAAAGAACTCACGTTAAATAAAATGTACTTGTTATTATTGACAAGCAAAAAAACATAATCTACTATAACATAATCTACATAAATACCTTTGTAAACTCATAAAGAAAGGTGTAAAGAGAGAGAGAGAGAGATAATTCAGTTATTTTAGTCGAATCCACTCCAAATGATCATTCGTAGCTTGCCATAGTTAAAATGGCGCACCTCTTCTAACCTCAGCGACAAGGGCTCCAGATAGCTGGAGAAGAGCCCCAGAGCTGCCGCTTCGCATGTCCATGACACAGTGAAGGAGCCGAGATTCCAATCCATCCACAAAGGCGTCACAATGCGTCCGATGCCATCTCTCAGCATTGAAAGGATATAACCCGCAGTTCTAGACTGTAAATGTCATTTAAGAAATGCCTGCAGTCTTCACCAAAGTTGTCCTCGGTGATATTGGATTGTACGTGGCACAAGAATCTCAGTTCTAAGCACAAGAACACCAACCTTAGGTACCAGGCACACAGACATCATAAACACTTCCATTAGATTGTAATATTACATAGGTAACTCGATATCTCGTGATCATCACAATAAAAGTTTTCCTCGCCTCGAAAAAACAATCAACATCCTGCGTGTACCGCGACCCGGTACTATTTAACAGTCTCGTAAAGGCATCACGTCTGTTACACGCATAATATTGCAAATTTACACAATCATTTAGGAGTATCAAAACTCCTTACAAAATAAAACTTCCGACCAATCCATCGTTATGTCATGACGTCGCCCTTCCAATCGTTTCTTTTTTTCCTAAAACAAAAAACAATCGAACAATGTTCCGGCAATTTGAATTTGTTATCAATCGTTCCAACGGCACCCGAAATTAATAAAACTCCTTCTGAGCAAGTAGGTACCGATTGAGTAACTACCATGAAAATAATTACGTTACAATTCCCCGCTTCCCCCAGAAATTTTACGCCGCAGAGTGAAGTAAAATTATACCAAAACAATATGAAATATCTCTTCTCCTGCACTTGTACATAAGGAGCAAAAATAATTAAAACATTAAAGAAAATGACACAGAGAATATCAAAAAAACAAAACAATTATACATATATATATTCACAATAACAAGGAAACCCCAAAAAGAAAACCAATACGCAGATTGGAGTTACACAACCTATTTGTTTATATATTCTATTTTATAATTTTATATTTATTATTATAACTATTTTACATATATTTATTTTATTTTTTTTTTAATGAGAATGGAATCTCCACTTTTTCATCTCCAAAATAAGATTGGAAAACACTTACTCACACAAAAAGGAGTCAATCTCTCAGAAACACTTGTGAGTACGGAGGACTCAAGCTCCCACTTTTGAGATCTTTGAAGAAGATGAGAAAAAAAAATCACATGGATATTATTAATGGAAAAAAAAAGAACCAAATAAAAATTACCTAATTTTTTCTCTCTCTCCTCCCTTTATTTATATTAAACTAAATGTCTGACTAAGCTAAAGACCTAAAACAATACATCTCAACAACTAACAATATAGCTAGACTTAAATATGTCTATTATTAATTTTTATTATTTCGTTAATGATTATATGGGCTTTACAAATAATTGGCTCTTTTTATGAGTCTAATATAATATAATATATAGGATTGGATTTTCACTCTGGTCGGTTCCGAAACGTCAGGCAACGGCCCTGCTATGGCACAGACTCTCATATCAATCTGTCCATAGTTACTCCGTCTCCTGGAATGAAGATGAACGATCGAAGAATTCGAAACGTTACGAGTAGGTAGCGGCATACACTACTCTCATCTCTTCGGAACTTGTAAACAAAACATGTAAAAGTATTATTAAAAGTATTAACACTGTATTAGCACAGCATTGGTATTAGCAGTGAAATACTTAGGCATATATTACTGTTTAAAATTAACAAATTATACTTATGACTAACAAAAACTGTACAAGAAAAACTACACTCTCCTGTATTAAAGGTAGAGTGTCAATTTCCAGATCGGAATTATTTAATAGTGGTGCACGCCGAAGCAGTACTTCCCTTTATTTGTGACAAAACCAATTTCCTAATGAATAATGTCTTAATTACTTAACTTAATATTAACAGATTGTCAGATTCAACATTTAATTAGGTATATTAAACAATAAATCAGATTTAGTTATAAACTAAACTAATTTTTTGGGCGCCACTGATCACTAAGATCAGAGAAGCATCTCTTGTGGAGATGTTCCTATTCTAGTCCAACGAGGATAAATAAATGAAGTCTATCATCAGTACACTAGAATGTTGTGCTCACTCCGAGCACATGCCTTGGAGGTACCAAGCTTCAAGACACGTGAGCAAAGTGTCACACAAAAGAAAAAAAATAAATGAAGCAGTATGAAGGCTTGGTATTCCTTCATGCCACCGCATAAAAAGAAAAATATTAAAAAAACAATGTTTTTTTTAATAAACCTAATTATGTAAAACCAGTATTATTCTAATAACATTCGCATAGTACTAATTATAAAGATAAGTATACCTATAACTAAATATAGCTAATTATATATAAACGTCTACCTATAAATACGTACAAGTAACCTAAGATTTTAATCAATATAAACACATGAGGGCTAATATTCTCACCAAAAATTGTCATCAAAATATACGCGTCCGTATTTAATTTGAGGAGCGGTGATCTTCTGCGATTCTCGTACGCTGAATGCAGAGGACCACGATGTAATTTTGTATATAACGCCATATTTTTTTTTCTCAAAAAAAATAAAATAATGAGATATTTAAAAAAAAAAAATTATTTTATAACTTGTAATACAAGTTCCCAAGCACACTGCATTCAAAGAAAAGTCATTAATTATGATAGCTTAAAAACAATTAATAAAATTCAACGTAAATAACAGTAATTCGATAGTAAATAACAGATAGTAGCCTCTTATCGTGCACTAAGAGAGTAATCTACCCTCTTTAAAACGTTGGGCGCCAAAATGATTGTAAACAAAACAAAATTAACTTATTATTATTGACAAGCAAAAACATAATCTACATAAATACCTTTGTAAACTCATAAAGAAAGGTGTAAAGAGAGAGAGAGAGAGATAATTCAGTTATTTTAGTAGAATCCACTCCAAATGATCATTCGTAGCTTGCCATAGTTAAAATGGCGCACCTCTTCTAACCTCAGCGACAAGGGCTCCAGATAGCTGGAGAAGAGCCCCAGAGCTGCCGCTTCGCATGTCCATGACACAGTGAAGGAGCCGAGATTCCAATCCATCCACAAAGGCGTCACAATGCGTCCGATGCCATCTCTCAGCATTGAAAGGATATAACCCGCAGTTCTAGACTGTAAATGTCATTTAAGAAATGCCTGCAGTCTTCACCAAAGTTGTCCTCGGTGATATTGGATTGTACGTGGCACAAGAATCTCAGTTCTAAGCACAAGAACACCAACCTTAGGTACCAGGCACACAGACATCATAAACACTTCCATTAGATTGTAATATTACATAGGTAACTCGATATCTCGTGATCATCACAATAAAAGTTTTCCTCGCCTCGAAAAAACAATCAAAATCCTGCGTGTACCGCGACCCGGTACTATTTAACAGTCTCGCAAAGGCATCACGTCTGTTACACGCATAATATTGCAAATTTACACAATCATTTAGGAGTATCAAAACTCCTTACAAAATAAAACTTCCGACCAATCCATCGTTATGTCATGACGTCGCCCTTCCAATCGTTTCTTTTTTTCCTAAAACAAAAAACAATCGAACAATGTTCCGGCAATTTGAATTTGTTATCAATCGTTCCAACGGCACCCGAAATTAATAAAACTCCTTCTGAGCAAGTAGGTACCGATTGAGTAACTACCATGAAAATAATTACGTTACAATCTTTAAGTTATATGAGGTCTAATCAGTCAGTAATTACATAAATTATACTTTGGTGGGTGATCGCGTAGTGAGCAATTTGCCTCCGCGCGAGACTCGCAGGTAACAACCCTTCTTTCCGAAGATCCCCTGTGCACTGATTGTCCTTGAAACCAGCTAGGTTGATTGATTGGTCGCTTGATTAAAACCAGCTAGGTGAGGAACAGGAGAGCAGCTTCTAGGATGCTTAACCTCGACGAGTGCATAGACGAATCTTTAGCCTCGGCAAATAAAATCCTTGCAGCCCTTTACCCCACGATAAGCAAAAAATAAATAAAAAAAACTCTCAACTAAAAATAAACTCCTAATTTACAAATCAACTATAAGGCCAAAACTAACATATGCAAGCCCCATCTGGGCCCACTCTTGGGCCCCTAGATGGATGAGAGTAGCCCAACTTCACAAAGACTCTGAAATCCCCTTATTAAAAGAACACATCTTAAGTCTCGCGGAAACTTTTTATGCGGGAATTCCCACCTATGAAAACGCGTCCATAAACTGCTTCACTCGGTACGACGAAAACGTACGTACCACACATAAAAAACCTAGACAAATCCTCCGTAAAGTGTAACCTCCCCATATTGTCTAATCCTCCGGAATGTCTTTCCGATCACACATAAATTCCATTTGTGACAGGGCCTACAAACTCCTAGGATTCATTGTAAGAGTGACTAAACCATTCAGATCACCACATGTAATCAAGATATTATATTTTTCCTTTGTTCGCTCCATACTAGAATTTGGATCAGTGATTTGGAATCCCCAATATAAAGTCAATATTGAAAGTCCATAAAATGTCAGAGGCCCAAGCAGAAGATATACGACAAGAGACTTGCCATATTTTGAAAAGGGCCAAAATACCCCGCCCAAACATCACAAAAGGAGAGTTTGTGGCCTTAAAAGAATTGCGCGCCAATGAGGAAATCTTAGTTCTGCCTGCCGACAAAGGTAATGCCACTGTGGTGATTAATACGGTAGACTACATCAAAAAGATGGAAGACCTCCTGTGCGATGCCGGCACTTACAAGAAGATTAAAAACAACCCCACAAATAAGATTGACTTGAAGACAAGAGAGCTAGCTAAAGCCTCCAGTATTAGGAAAGAGGATCGATCTGGGCTTTTCGTAAAAGCCTCCAGAACTCCTGCCCTATACGGTCTTCCAAAAATTCACAAAAAGGATATACCAATGAGACCGATTGTCAGTGCTATTGGTGCACCTACTTACAAACTGTCCCAATACCTATCTAGACTACTGCAGATGCAAACTGGAAAAACTGAATCTTGGATTAAGGATTCCACAGATCTGATCAGTAAACTTAAGAAGGTTAAGACTGATGAAAGGGATATTCTTGTCAGTTTTGACGTAGTTTCTCTTTTTACGAATGTGCCTCTAGAAGACTCCATGACAATGCTCAGGGAGATATATGAGGAAGACATTTGCAAACTTTTTGAACACTGTCTCAAAACAGGATATTTTGCATTTCAGGGTGAGCTTTTTGAGCAAGTGGAAGGAGTTGCGATGGGCAGTCCGTTGTCACCAGTTCTAGCTAACTTCTTTATGGAGAAGTTTGAAGAAGTGGCACTTGACACTGCTTCGGCTGTTCCAATGGTATGGTGGCGTTATGTCGATGATGTTTTCGCCATTTGGCCTCACGGAATAGAGAAACTGAACGAATTCCTAGACCATCTTAACTCACTTCACAGTAAAATTAAGTTCACAATGGAGTTGGAAAATAATCACAAAATCCTGCCTTTTCTAGATGTGGAAGTGATGCGAAAAGAAGATGGTAGCCTAGGACACACAGTGTACAGGAAACCAACTCATACGAATCGGTATCTACATGCTGATTCGCATCACCACCCAGCGCAGAAGAGAGGACTTATCCATACGCTGGTAACCCGAGCGACCAGAATATGTGAAGAAACAAAAATCGGAGCGGAACTTACTAAGCTCACCGATGCACTGGAGCGTAACGGTTACCCGGCAAGGCAGACAAGGCAAATAATAAGAGCCAAATCTACACCAAACGAAGACAGAATTGAACAAGAGTCTAAAGGCTGTGCTTTCCTACCTTATGTTCACAATGTGACAGACAGAATTGCCAGACTGTTGAGGAAAGAAAGCATCAAGACTGTCTTCGGAACCACGACCAAAATACAAGACCTACTGAGGTCTGCAAAGACCAAGTTTCCTCTGGAAACAGATGGAGTATATAAACTCAGCTGTTCCGGATGTTATAAGGTCTATGTTGGCCAAACAGAGCGGACGATCTCCAAAAGGATATCGGAACACTTTCGAGCATGTAAACTTGGCCACCCTGACAAATCGGCAATCGCCGAACATTTAATTGAAACCGGCCATTACTTCGGATTTGTTCCTGAAGTCCTGGGAAGACCCAAAACCTATAGAGCACGCTTAATTACAGAGGCAATTGAAATTCATAAAAACCCTATTAACATTAATAGAGACGACGGAGCTAAGCTCAATAGTTCTTGGTATCCGGTAATTGACGGCTACACCAAAGCTAAATGCAAAAAACCATCTTGAAGTATACTGTAATGCCTGCCCGCAGTGGATTGGTGCTGGCGACACGGTATTGCTTCGAAGTACTTAAGCACACATTTCATCTCTAACATTTACACATCTGCCCTGATGATGGACACTGTAACGCTGTCCGAAACGTTGGCTAAAGGAAGAGGTAGCGCAACACGGCATAATACCCCAAAAGGAAATAACCATAAAAAATAATTACATGTTTGCAGAGGGCGGTAAAATGCTCATAGCGCGAGCGCTTTAGGGTTAAGTCAAGATTGGATGTCGTTAGTGTAGTTATTTTTTGTTTGAATTTGTTTGATACTGTTAGAGATTATGTTATATAACTTTACTGCTAAAAAATCAGAGCTTCCTTGTCCCAAGGTAGTATTACACTTAGGTATGTTTAGTATATCTATTTGTTTGACTCTGGTTTTACGATTGTGTGAGGTATTCGCCTCTGTGTAGTAAAACCAAAGCTCTAAACGGGCGGTGAAGCACTAAAATTCAGTTTAATTAAACCAATTAAAATTGACAACCCGACTCTTGTTAACTTTTACGATACGATATATTATTTTATAACAAACTTCGCCAATTATAATTATTATTATTGGCGATATAGTTATGGGAGCCAATTAAGAAATATAAATGTCAGTATAAATCTTTTAGTTTCGAATCATTTTTTGTTCCACTTTTCAAAACAAATAATTGTTGTCTCTTTCATATAATTACTAACGAAAGGTACGATCAGAATCTTTTCATACAATTTTTGAGATTTGAAGAGAGGGCTGTTGTAGGAGGGAGGTAACACAGAGGCCGGCAAATCATTCTACAGCCGAGCTTGAACTCAAGAAACGTCCCCGCTCTCACGTGACAAATGCCAACTGTGTACATTTTTCCTGATTGTGCACCGGTGCCAAAGGGATCAATGACGCTAGTTCCTCGCAGCATCCTCCTTTGAAATGCCGGTAGAACAAGGACAGCATTCCCACCCGACGCCTGTGCTCAAAAGATTGCAATTCGATTGTTAACATGTTAAAATCTATTAAACGGACCACTCGTTTCTGCACAGAGTCGAAGGTTCTTTTCCTTTATTTTGGGGCTCCAGACCAGAGGTAACTGCCAAATTCAACCGTGGGGCGCACTTGCCATTTGTACAGTTTCTTTTAGTGATTTGACTTAAAATTGTTATGTTTTTTTTACTTAAGCTCCACACAAGAGGCCTTGAGGAAAATAATTCCCCTCGGGACCTACGCCACCCTTGGGGATGCTGTGGGGAGGGTCTTTTAGGAAAGGAAATAGAGGAAATTCTGGCAAGTAAAAGGATGTGAGGGGTAGGTAGGAATCTGGGGGTCAGTGTGTCCAGGAGTAACGGACATATGAATCCATCCCTCACACTGCCGTGGAAGGTATTGTTCCGACAGAGTACGGCTGGAGAAATCAAACCCCTCAAGAAGTCAGAAGTCAAACCCCCCGTGAAGAATTCTAAGTCCCTCAACCATTCTCTCCCGATTTGGCCTGCCGTGCAGCTGGTGGGCAAGACGCAAAAGATCCGGACAAACCTCACCCCCATGAACCCGAGCACCCCTGATAATTCACCAAAAATAGCAAAACACTTCGGATGACCTTTTGGCAAAGGTGTTGGTTATCCAATCAATGGTTCCAGTTTTACTTTACTTCACACTTTAAAAACTTTTCACTTAAATTTTGACTCTGAAATTCAGTTCGATAGCATTAATATACGATAGCAATAATTTTCGACTGCACACTAGGTAATTTGGGTTCATAAAATTAAGTGGGCGTAAAACCAAATAAAATAATATTAAATCAAAAGATACCTACGCTATGCAATTATATTATTTACGTACAATATTCAAATATCTAAAATTATCTAATCTTTT
The DNA here is from genome assembly GCA_917880885.1 of Limnephilus marmoratus. Classification (NCBI taxonomy): domain Eukaryota; kingdom Metazoa; phylum Arthropoda; class Insecta; order Trichoptera; family Limnephilidae; genus Limnephilus; species Limnephilus marmoratus. The sequence goes on along the minus strand of OU862927.1, from coordinate 3,648,773 downwards.
AACCCGTCTGCTTGTTTAGGAATAAATACATCCCAAAACATGTAATTGCATTATACTTTCATAAGACCAAAAACGTCCCGAGCGACCTTACATTTTAAAAGCTATATATCTCTCTTCCTATCATACAAACATATGTATTTTTTCTTTTAGCCAGAAAGAGAACGAAATAATGCTTCTTATAGTCTTTGAAATATGAAAGCTATCTTGCATAGATATTTTACAATCTCGATTCAAAGTGACAGTTTCAGAATTTTTTTCAGAATCCGGGCTTCCGGATTGTGAGGTGTGAATATATTGAACCAAGCAGACGGGTTAAGTAATATCACTTTTTTCTGTAAAAGAATATAGAGTCTAGAAATATGTATAAATTATTAAAGCTTAGATCTTTTAGATCATTCTCCAAATAATAATTACTGAATCTGCATGACTCAAAACTGGTCCCAATTAAAGCCAATTATATATTACCTCATGCGAGACAATCGATATGCCTGTCTTATATCGCGGGCGTGGTCGTCAGCGCTCAGACCTCACATCATAGATTGTTTCTATTGTCTGTGGTTCTGGCATTTCTGCCGTATGCGCAATTGATTATTTTTAATAATTATTGCCTCCGTAAACTATTCAGCTTCCGTTTCACTACCTCAGCGAGATAATATTATGCAGCTAAATCAGCAACCTTGTCGCGTTTCTAAAATAGATAAGCAGTCGTGTTAATTTACGATTTACGTGTTTGTGGAGCCTGTTAATTAAGATGCTAAAATATAATGATTATTTTACGGTCGGATTGGAATTATAGATGTAGATTTCTGTATTTCGATCGTCCAGTTGATTACTAAGTATTCTCCAAATACTAAGTTTTGAGATAATGAGGAAAGCAATATTCGAATGCTCACCATAAATCCAATAGTATTTACGTCTGCGTTTTACATATTAAAAATGCAATAAAATAATACCGGGAGGTATGATGGTCTGATACATTAGCATGACATTTTGAAAAATCCTACAAGCGACCTAGAAAACGTCAACATTTTTAAAACTACAGTTTTTCTGCATTATAATTAATTTGGTGGTGTTTATGAGTAATCTGAATGCTAAACCCGATGGACGGTAGACTTTTACATATAACTAATTTTGATTTTTTGAGGGATAAATTCAAACATCCGTCACTTCTGGATACACTGACCCTCAGATTCCTACCCACCCCTCATCATACCTTTATCCTTCCTAGAACTTCCTCTTGTAATGGTCCGTCACTCCTGGCTTTTGACACCAATTGTGATAAACCCTACCTAGCTGATTTACTTTTCTAAGCTTCTACCTCGTAGTTTAAATCTCGTAGCTCCTGTCTCGTAGCCACGCTCATAATTCTACCCTTATGTCCTACTGATCACACCACTAGGTATGATGGCCTGACTCAGCCCTCCTTCCGGTTTGTTTCTACCTCAGGCTCGTGATTTCTAAACCCCTATACTTTATAATCTAGCTAAACCTACCCTATCTTCTTAAATCCCTGCGATTTTCTCACAGTAATCAAGATTCAAGATTTTTGTTCACATCATTTCTATAATCTTCGTTGTGTAATTTTTTGTTTTAGATTTTACATCTGTTTGCATACTTAATATGCACACATATGTAGAGAAGATAATGTATTACGTGTGGTAACCCATAGGTTCTTTTAGAGAAAGGGTGAGAATTTTCCGATTTATTAATTATTATTAATTTAGTATCTTTTACCGAGTTTGATAAACTAACCCCGCCTTTAACTTTGTGTCTATTTGATTTCCGTAGGAATTTAGTGTGTTTATTTAATTCTTCCTATCACCGCTGATACATCGATAACATAAAACAACAGTCAATAAATTAAACATTTCAAGAAAGCAAACCTTATCTTACCGGTGTAGTATGATCGTACTCGAGGGTCCAGTTTTCTCAATTGGAGTTCTTGTCTGCAGCTTCTCCTAACATAATGTTTTGTCTTCATAGTTAGTATTATTGGTTAGTATTCGCAAAATTGTTGAAAGAGCAGGAATGGAGGGATATGGGGAGGGGGGGTAATATGTTTGCTGAAAAGTCGGCTCCTCCGCTAACCAAGTGAAAACCGATGAACAACAATTTCAAACCGGATTCTCCCAAGTACGTTTGCTAAGCTTATCCTTAAGTCCGAGTTTTACTCTCTTCGACGAGCGTCTCTTGTTACGAAAGGGGCTCTTCACGCCAGATGGGGGAATACCAAGTCTTCATGCCGTTTTTCTGCCTCACTCCGACTTCCATCTCCGCCGGATTGAATTTAACTCTACTGAGTCTAGAAGGGGTATTTCATGTCTTCCCTTATCATGCCTCTATCCGTTGAATGTGGCGTAAGCTTGTGACGGGCAGATCCTTCCTCCCACGTGACCGACCCAGCGTTACACTCCACCTCTGACTAGCTGACATAAAACTCACCTCGTGAGCCTTATGTTTGCTTTCAGGTTCGACAAGACTCACGGTATGCGAATAACCTGTGGCTTTAATGCCGCGTCAGCGTACTGTCCGCATACGTCCTTCCTCTTCCCCGCATGCCCACCTCGACAATACCGCCACAAGATCAAAGCCGTCCGTTCGAAAAAGGTTGACACTTACATTTCCAGATGGCTCATACCCACATACAGGAGCCTTGAAGCTTACGTTCGGGAAAAGTTAAGATTCAGGACTGTATGAGTATTTGAACACCAGTGTTGTTTAAATGAGGTCACTAGCTCCTCGTGTGTTAGGTATTTAGGATAATGGGTATTTATGGGTTCTTGGATACCTACTTCCTATAAGAAAGATTTAAAAATGAGATAAATCAAGTTGTCATTGAATCAATGACCTCCTGAATAATTGTGATGAGCTCTCTTAGAGTTTGAAGCTAGTCGCAGTACTTTACTTTGCGAAAATTTTGCATGCTGAATCAATGCTACCTATTGGCGATCGCTCTAGTAAAATCAAGTCGTTTAGAATTGAGTGAATTTAACGTCAATGTCGCCTTCACATATTGACCGCAGGTTTCGTCGCAAGCTATAATTGATAAACTTGTCCCTGACGTTAAAGTTTTGTTTTGTTTATTCGTTAATGGAATTTAGGTGACTGGGTCAATGGGAGACATTGAACTCAAATCGAAATTTTTGGTACACTATCGAAGGTCATATAAACTTACCCTAATCATGCTAGTGAAAGGAGGCAAATAGGTATTTGTTATACAAATACGCTAAGATACCAAAATTGGTTTAGTGATGCGTTTCTATCTAATTATGTGTTAAGTATTTGTTTTGCAACCTTTCATTCCGTATGGGAGAAGTGACATGCGAATGCTAATAAATTGGTTAGTTATTTATTCACCCTTACTTGGTATCACGTTCATCAATGTCAGATTACCCGCAGGAACCTGTAAAAGCTTAAATATTGTAAGGACTCACCAAAGCTCTAATGTCTTAAATTCAGCTCCATCGGGTAATATCATCGATATGAATTTTATTAGAGCATCCAGACTACCTGTGTAACTTATCGCACTTTTATTTCGGTTTCCCACTTTTAACGATTTAACCCTACAAGACCCGGAATTCATTTCCTTCCCTTCCCCTTTTCTTCCATATTTGATTTCAATCTAAAGAAGAGAATCGATTCTTAATAATCGTTCGCTCGAATATTATTTGATATATATAACTATACTAATTTACTCTTTAATAAATTAATTTATTAATTCGAATTTTCTTTAATTTTGTATTATTCCACTTTATAAAATATTTAAGTTTTATTTTTTATTTTTTCTCAATTTAAATCATATTTCCTTTTTATAAAACTAAAGATTTTCTTTAAATTTGAATTATTCCACTTAAGGACAAAGTTAAAGTTTTATTTATTTTTTCCAATTTAAATTAGAATCCTTTTATAACGAATAACTAAATATTAGTCTTCACCCAATTTACAACAAAACTGAAAGGACCACTTCCACTTTATTTTATAACACTTTCGTTTAGCAACAAATTAATAATTTGGATTATTTATTTAAACTTCGGGATAAGTATTTTCCAGATTTCGGATCAATTATTATTATCGCTTTGTCACCTAACGATAATTAATATTTCGTAATAAAATTTCCGACTTTCGACTTAAACGCTAATTTTTATTTAGTAAAACGTATTAGACTGTAATTTTCTTTATTTAACCTCGAACTAAATAACTTTACTTTAACCTCCATAGAACAGATTTAAATCAATTCAAACACACTCTATTAAACTCCTTCCGCATTGAATTCGTAATTAATTAATTAATTATTAAATTTATTTGAATCGGAAATTATTGCAAACACTGATTTTAGATTTATTATAAGATCATACACTCCGTTATATTGCACGATTAACCCTATCCGGGCACTTCACTCTCTGTTTTATCAAAGTATAAAACTGATTGTAGACTCTATTTTACCACTGAATTTTTTTATAAGTACAAACTGACTCTATTTTTCCACTATATTTTTAAAGTATAAAACTGACTACTTTTCCACTGTATTTTTAAAGTATAAAAACTGATTCTAGACTCTATTAATTAATTACCAGGGTAATTCTCACGACATGCGCGACGTTTTAATCAACCTTGCCAGTTGTCGAAGAACTCCCGAATAATCGCAAACACGCTAATTTATACCCATCACAGCTCCAAAAGGGCATAATCGTATTTTCCTTGACAAGAAAATATATCAAATCAAATCAAATCAAATCAAATCAAAAAATATTTATTGTAAAATAAAAATTACAAAAGGTGTAGCTTATGGGTAGACCCCATTTCTTCCAGCTAACCACATTTATTTAATTAAATTGTTTATATAATATTATTTGTTTTATTATAATTACAATGTTTATACAGATAAAATAACAATATATCAATGAAAAAATAAAAAAATACAAATATACCAATAAAAATAGGCGTTTCATTTACGTGAGGTATTCACTCAACGTGTAATGACATTTATTAACAAGGAAAGTGTTTAGTGACGATTTGAATTTGTGTGTATCTTGTATTTGTTTAATGTTATGTGGAAGGTTGTTATATACTTTAATGGCCATGTAGTATGGTCCTTTTTGGAATATTGTTTTGTTTGCTGTTGGTATTAATAGGTTTTCTGTGAGCCTTGTAGCGTATTTATGTGTTATTATAATCTGTAATAGCTCGAAACTTTTTGAAATTCCCATCTCGTTATGCTTTGTTCCTACATACGATCTTTCGAGTTTTCGTCTTCATAAATCTGGGTTCGTCCCACAAATTTGTCTCGCTTCCCTAAGGTTTTTAGTCCCGGACTTAGTAAGCTGCCATCCAGTTTGCCCATTTTCCACATGTCTTCTGTCTTCATAATATGTTTTATAAACATGGTTTTAATCTTGTTTTTTTTTTCAATTTGAACATGCCCATAAGTGATCTGCTAAAACTGTATTTTAATTGGCATAAATATTAGGTAAAACGTAGATTCTTCAGTCTCCTAGTTTTAAACGCTAGTTGTCCTGTATAAATTTCCACGAAAATTGTTTCTTTTCCCCTAGTCTACGTAAGCAATTATGTTTCAGAACCGTATTTTCATTATTTATGTGGCATATTTAACTTTTCCATTTTCCCACCTAAATTTCCTTCAAGTAACGGTGTTTTAGCAACTATTCTTAAATGATTTTCCCTTCGTTGTTCATAAGGAATCATATCCTGGTTCCGTGTCTACTCTACTTATAACGTTTAGAGTTTTTCCCATTTCCTTATCTGAGTTTTCCGGTTATGTCGTTTTTTTTTGTTCTCTCCCCCTCCCTAACTCAAGATCCCTTATTGAAATTTGACGTTTGCCTTTTATGCCGTAATTCCATCCCCCGCTAAAACCCTTTTTTCCTTTTTTGATATATTATTTATGGCGTTTTCCGGCCCACTAACTATTCCTATACTGGAATATCTGTCAAGTTAACTACTTCGATCAAATTCCGCCCAATTTTCCATCTCTCTCTTGCTCAAAATCCCATAAACTATAAGCCCTGACGTGTGTATACATTCTAATTTCTACATACCTGGCGATAAATCCATTTTAATGTGTTTATAATTAAATTTTACGGAAATTCTATAATCTAAATACTAGGTAAGAGCAATGTTAATTTTTATGACCCTTTTTAATAGCTAATGGTGTTAATCTAAACAATTTCCATGTTCGAATATTCGTTGTTTATATCAACAATATACATATGGGGTCGACAACCGTTGTAATGTCTCACTTTCCCTCGCAGTCTCGTGTAACTTTATGTTATGATCCCTACTTTAATTACGTAAAATGACTCCTTTTTATGAATTAAATCTATCGCAATGTTTGCAGTATTTCCACCCCCCCCCCCCCCCTAGGTATACTATTCCAATTCCTTTCCAAGCATCTGCTACTGCACCAAACCCTTGTTTCGTCCTCTTGTTCAATCCTTAAACTCTAAATTTTTTGAATTTTCCTTCCCAATTCGCTTTCCTAATCTCTCCGTTCCGTCTAGAATTGATTACAATAATTTTCCATTGTGTTATGTATATTCATTTTCCTTTCGTACGTTTTTCCTCGAATTTGGCCTCTCGGCCGTCATATGTAGTTACTCTATAATTGAGAATCCTCCCGCAAGCATGCCCCCTCGTCCCCGCGTCTTCCACTCAATATATTACTGATAATTTTCGTTATATGTTTTTGGGGTGTTGTGCCGTGTTGCGCTACCTCCTTCTTTAGCCAACGTTTCGGACATCGTTGCAGTGTCCATCATCAGGGCAGATCCGGCAGATCCGGTAGATGTGTGATCTGCCGGATCTGCCCTGATGATGGACACTGCAACGATGTCCGAAACGTTGGCTAAAGAAGGAGGTAGCGCAACACGGCACAACACCCCAAAAACATATAACGAAAATGCTTCTGGCCGTGAAAATCTTAAAACTTATCTATTACTGATAAATTTTTTTATCGTTATCCAAGTGTGTTTTTCCGCAACTAAAAACGCTCTAATGCACTCGAAACTAAGGTTTCCCGACCCCTTTTTTTTTTTTTTTTACAGTGAATACCGCACAAGAATCTCAACTGCTCCCGTCTGGAGCCAGTGAGACTATGGCATCCCCAATTGGGGTATGTTGTGAGGCTGAAGGTAGCGGGGAGGGGAAGGAGGTGGGGAAGAGGAAGATTGGGAAGTACCTGGCTATTCAGATCTGGTCACTAAACACGGCTAAAGCCATTTTCAAGCAACGTTTCAATTCTGAATGGTGGTCTTACACCAGGGCGATACTGATAGTATCTTCCACTCTGGAACATGCCGCAAATATACTATATATTATTTTAAAATGAATTAATTGTGAAATAACACAAATTAATCAAATTAAATTTATTTGCGCATGCCGGGTTCGAACCCGCGACCTCCGGAATGTGAGTCAAGAGTCTTAGCCACTGGACTACGGAGGTCGTACCTTGAAGGTACCCTTTATTAATAACATTACTTGGGTTCGTTGTACTAAAGTCCTTGAATAATTCGATATTTATCTCTTAGTTCATTCAACCCTGATCTCTGTGGGAACGTCTAGACCATAAATTTCTTCACTAATCACTCGGGTCAAAGTCCAATCTTTTGTGTCCAAAATGGGCACGACCCCCTTCTTGCTGATAGGCTGAGTTGATTTTTAATTGCTTTTCCTGCTATTTAATTGGTTGTCTCAACTCTCGCGTTTAAAATCGTCCCTAAGCCTGGGGTTCCCGTTAAATATCGATCTCATCACCATCTGTGTGTATCTAAGGCAACTATAACACATCAAACAACTTAAAGATACCTCTATTTTCGGGCAAGTTTTGAATTTGACCATACAGATGTCGTAGTACTGCGCTTTTCATCTTTAAAAAAAATTTTCCCGTAGGCTTTCTCGTAAATTGGAAGTAACCATTCATCACACTCTCATTCATTCCCTTCTTTTCCTAAAAAAATCAACGCCTTTAGTTAATAACATTATGCACGCACCTAACAGATTCAAAGAAAAACGTATTATCCGAAGACAACAAAGCGTTTTTCACGTATCGAAATAATAAAAAAACGAGTGTGCTTTAGACCACACCACTGAAGTAAAACTACAAGACAAACCTCGCCCCATGAACCCAGGTATCCCTGCTAAGTTACCGAACATATCGAACGGGGTGACCTATGACCTAGGGGTGAGATATAAAATTGGGGTGAAATATGACCATGGGGTGACCTACGACTTTGGGGTGACCATCCTTATCCTTATCCTTATCCTTCCTTATCCTTATCCTTATCCTTATCCTTATCCTTATCCTTATCCTTATCCTTATCCTTATCCTTATCCTTATCCTTATCCTTATCCTTATCCTTATCCTTATCCTTATCCTTATCTTTATCCTTATCCTTATCCTTATCCTTATCCTTATCCTTATCCTTATCCTTATCGTTAAATATTGTTAAATACAGACTCGAGTGTAGGCGAGGTTATTTATAAATAATGCGCGTATTGGCGATATGGATATTTATTATAAGTAATGGCTATAAATACGTCCTAACTAACGTGTTGGCGGTTGGAAAAAGAGAGTGAGGAGAGGCCTGCATCTCCTTTTATATGCGGGATCACCTGTCTCGCTCTTGTATGGCCGGAAACAGGTGTGCCACCCTAAAACCTCTCTCACATCCTCCCCTACTTAAACGGGAGAATCCTGGCTACATAAGTGATACCTATAGCTACATATTTCATACAATATATTTTATATTTCATATTTCACATTTAAAATTAACACATTACATTTAAAATTAACAAAACATTTGTTTTTGTTCTTTCTGTTTCCCTTCTGTCCATTTCTGTCCATTTCGACTGCGAAGTGCTGTCACCTGGGCCGAAGCCTTCCTTGCCATGGGTTAGACCTGAAACATGGAGAAACAGAATTAGAGACACTTCTATTACGTAACATACCGGAGAGATCTAATTCGTCCGTCGACAATTCCAACGTGTCAGACGCGAATTCCTGGTTATCTTCCTCCTGCCATGAAACATGTAATTCCTTTAGCTGGTCTAAATGTCTTTTCCACACCATATTAGACTTGTTAATTTTTATGAAATATATTTTACTACCTTTTTTATCCACAATAACCCCAGGGACCCATAACCTATTACCCTGAGATCTGAAATCTCTAGTCATTACTTTCTGACCTATATTAAAACCTGATTTAACTCTACCCTTATATTGTCTTTTCTGATTGTTTTGGCTCTGAGTAACCTTTTTTATTACTTTGTTTCGTCGAGTAGAACCTGAACTACCCGTTCTATCCTCAATTTTCCTTGGAATCAGAGAGTCAAATACTGTTCTAATTTTTCTACCCATTAATAATACAGATGGCTCACATCCTGTTGTTGCGTGAACTGTATTCCTATAGTCTGCTAAAAAGTTACCTAACTTTTCTTTATAATCTGAAGGAAATCCATTATGTTTACAAATTTTTTTAAGGAAATTTTTACAAGTCTTTACTGTAGCTTCAGCTTGCCCGTTGCTACTAGGGTGATTGACTGGACTAGTGATATGTTCTATCCCATTTTTCTTACAAAAATTTTCAAAATCCTCAGAACAAAAACACGTACCATTATCACTAACTAAAGTTGCAGGAAAACCAAATTGCGAAAATAATCTATGAAGTATTTCGATATTTTCTTTTGAAGACAGACTGTTTACTTCCAGACACTCAATCCACTTTGAAGAAGAATCTACCACCACTAAAAAATTTTTGTTATATAAACTACCATGATCAATATGTACCCTGAACCATACTTCAGGTTCATATGGCCACACTGCTAAAGAACTCTTTTGTGATTCTGGTTTAATTTCTAAACAATCTCTACAATTTTCCGTTATTTTCTCCAAATCTTGATTAATTTTTGGCCACCAGACAAAGCTTTTTGCAATACCTTTAGTCTTAAAAACCCCTAAATGAGATCTATGTAACATCTTTAAAACCTCTTGTCTTAAAGACTCAGGTACAACAACCCTATGTTGATATAAAACACACCCATTTATCAAAGACAATTCTAACCTTTTTTCCCAAAAAATTCTAATAAAGTTACCACTTTGTGCCTTTTTTACTGATGCTGGCCAACCTTCGATAAGAAAATTTTTTACTTGACCTAACACATCATCCTTTTCGGTTTCGCTTTTTATCACGTCTAAAGACAAATTAAACCCATTATTCTCGAAATAATTAATGTAATCAGACTCTATCTCATCTTCACAGCTAACCTTTTCAATCGGACACCTGCTCAGAAAGTCTGAACAATTATTTTTCGATTTTACATATTCAATTTTAAAATTAAACGAACCTAACATAATAGCATATCTCTGTAACCTTGACGCGGCAATCTTAGGTACTTCTTTATTTTCACCTAAAATTCTCACTAACGGCTGATTATCCACAGCTAAAATAAATTCTCTGCCGTACAAATATTGATAAAACTTCTTAATTCCAAAAATAATTGCTGTTGCTTCAATATCTAGAATAGAATAATTCTTTTCCGCTTTAGTTAAAGTTCTGCTTGCGAACCCAATCGGTCTTTCTACGCCATTTTGAAACCTATGAAGTAATGTTGCTGCTACCCCATTAAAACTACCATCTGTGACAAGTTTCACAGGTATATTTTCGTCAAAATGCGTTAAAATCCTATCCGAAGTTAATATTCTTTTAATTATCGCAAAACTATTTTCTTGTTCCGTACCCCATTGAAACTTAACATCTTTTTTAAGTAATTCGTATAATGGTGACAATATATTTGCCATATTTGGAATAAAATTACGATAATAACTAATCATACCTAATAAACTTCTTAAATTATTTAAATCACTAGGTGCTGGTGCATTTAAAATGGCTTCTTTATTCCGTTCACACGGTTGAATCCCTTGTTCACTTATTTTATAACCTAAAAACTCAATAACTTTTAAATTGAATTCACACTTGTCACTATTCACTGTTAGATTACAATGTTTCAACCTTTCTAACACGACACATACGTTTTTCTCTAAATCGTCTTCGTCTTCCCCTATCACGATAATATCATCCAAATAAAACGTCATGTTCTGTAATCCTGACAAACAATTTGCCATTGCCTTTGCAAATATAGCTGGCGCGGGAGATAACCCGTACACTAACCGCTTATACTGAAACAATCCTAAATGGGTATTGATTGTTGTAAAACGCCTACACTCCTTTTTTAAAACAAATTGACTATACGCCGATTTAAGATCGATTTTTGCAAAAACTTTCCCACCATTTACTTTCGTTAATAGCTCCTCTATCCTAGGTAATGGATATTTGTCAACTAATAACTGATTATTCACTGTCGATTTATAATCACCACATAATCTAATACTACCGTTTTTCTTAATTACTGGAACAATTGGACTTGCAAACTCACTAAACTGGACTTGTTCTATAATACCGTCTGACAGTAAACTATCTAACTCCCTTTCGACTTTTTCTTTCAAAGCGAACGGCATAACTCTGTGATTACGAAATATCGGAATAGCGGTCTCTTTTAAAGTTAAATTCACTTCGTACTTATTAAATTTTCCTAGTTTATCCGTAAAAACTTCCGGGAATTTTTTTACTAATCGCTGCTTCAAAGTATTCTGTTTTATACTGTTTACGATTCCGTTAATCCCGACGTTAAAAAGATTCATAAAATCACGCCCCACTATCGATAACGAAGCACTTGTGACAACAACAAATTTCAAATTGTGACACTGACCGTTAAATTCCACTTGTGGCGTAATTGTACCTACCACTTTCACGAGCGTATTGTCAAAACCCCGTAGACTAATGTCTTCGTGCACTAGCTTGATTCTACTGAATTTACTGAAATAACACTCCTTGGAAATTACGCAACAAGATGCTCCAGAATCTACCATGAATTTACTCTTGATCCCGTCTAGTGAAACTTCAATAAAAAATGGTTCGACACTATTAACTTCACCCAACTTTGTGTCCGACAACAAAGTATTCACACTCTTACGTGTTGAGGAACGCTTGCACTGTTTTGCGAGATGACCCTTCGTACTGCAAATTTTACATAAATAATTTTTATATCTACATTCCGTCGCGATGTGATTATTGTGACCACAAACGGTACAATTTTGTTTCACAGCGTTCGCTGGCGACTGTAACCGTGCCCTGTTGCTATGCCCGAAACGCTTCACGTCTCTGTCTTTCACACGCGAATTATTAAAAGAGAGTCGACCGGCCTTGAGCTGTACATTAGCGTAAACCGTATTATCAACTCGGGACTGCGCTTGAGTTGAAGCTACGAGGTCAATGCACTCGGCGACTTGTAAACATTTTTCGAACGAGTGTAATTCACCCTCGAGAAATAATTTTTCCCTTACCTTTCCTGGTTTACAACCCAAAACAAAGAAATCCCTTAAATTTACTGATAAACTATTCCCAAATTTGCAATTAGTAGAAAGAGACTTTAACCGCACTGCAAACTCACGGATTGATTCGTCATTTCTTTGTTTAGCACTGTAAAACTTAGATCTCTCTTCAAAAAAACATTTCGTTGAACAACAATACTCATCAAGTTTAGATATCAAATCTTCTAACTTAATATCTGTTACCTTTTTAGGAATGCACAAATTAACCAATAAGGAAAAACAATCATCTTTCAATGCATTCAGGAAAATAGCCCTTTTTTTATCATCCGATGCAAACTTTTCATCATTCACGAGGAGAAATTGTCCGAGGCGGACCTTGAAGTTCTCCCAGTTCCCGTCACGCAAACTGAAGGACTCCAATCCTCGAGACTCCATGTTCCCAATGCCCAGAAGGTACCCAAATAGAGAGAAAGAAAACAGAAAAAACAAAAACTTCCCAAATGAGGCTTCTTCTTCTGCCGTCTGCTCCCTGGACCCTGCTCCGGAAACTGCTCCTTGACCCTGTGAATTGATGGCTCCTTCCAGACCCGTCACACAGTAACACCGATGGCTACCCCAGATCACTCCTGCGACCTGGATCTCCGAACCTTGACCCTCAGAGATGTCGATTGACGCTGGACCTCCCGTGCTTCCCCCTTCCGAAAAGCTGGCTGGCTCCAGTGTCTTCTTGCACTTCACTCCTTGCAGTGAAGTGTTGGAATAATTTCGGTCCGGCCTTTCTTACCGACCCGAAATAATAATGTTACCGCGTATTTTTGCCAAATTTTTGTGCCAAATTTTTTTTGCGCGTCGATTCTTTTCGCGATATTTCTGCCGTATTGTGCAGAATCGTGTACCGTAGGCTGCGCCACTGTTAAATACAGACTCGAGTGTAGGCGAGGTTATTTATAAATAATGCGCGTATTGGCGATATGGATATTTATTATAAGTAATGGCTATAAATACGTCCTAACTAACGTGTTGGCGGTTGGAAAAAGAGAGTGAGGAGAGGCCTGCATCTCCTTTTATATGCGGGATCACCTGTCTCGCTCTTGTATGGCCGGAAACAGGTGTGCCACCCTAAAACCTCTCTCACACTTATCCTTATCCTTATCCTTATCCTTATCCTTATCCTTATCCTTATCCTTATCCTTTTTTTTTTTTTTACATTGACTGCACACAGGAGGTCCTGAGGAAAATAATTTCCCTCAGGGCCTATGTCATCTGGGATGCTGTGTGGAGGGTCTTTTTGAGGAGAGGAAGGAATGAACATTGGTCTTGAAGAGACCCATGTTGTAGGAAGGAGGAAACACAGAGGCCGGCAAATCATTCCACAGCCGAGCTGTTGAACACAAGAACGAGTCGAAGAAACGACCCGTTCTCATGTGACAAATGTCAACCGTGTACAAATGTTGGGCACGCGTTTGGCGTGTTTCCCGACTATGCACCGGTGCCGAAGGGATCAATGATGCTAGTTCCTCGGAGCATCTTCCATTGTAATACCGGTAGAACAAGGATAGCATTCCCACCCGACGCCTGTGCTCTAAAGATTGCAATCCGTCTGTTAAGATGGGAGAATCTATCAAACGGACCGCCCGTTTCTGCACAGAGTCGAGGGTATTTTTCAGGTATTTTGGAGCTCCAGACCAGAGATGGCTGCCAAATTCAACCGTGGGGCGTACTTGTGATTTGTACAAGGTTAGCAGTTGTGTACTATTAAAGTATCTGCGGGCCCTGTACAGTACGCCCAGTTTTTGGGAGGCTAGCTTTACTCTGGCTTCAATGGAGCCCCCATACCTGAGCTGGTCACTTAGGGTTACACCAAGCATATCAATGGAGGGCCTGTTCGGAAGATTGCTTCCGTTGAAAGAGACTAGATTTTCATTTCGATCCCTTTTGGACGTAATCAGACAAGATTGGGTCTTTGAAACATTAAATTCAACGAGATTATTTTTACCCCAAGAGAAAACACTTTCGAGGTAGCCGTCCATTCTTTGCTTCAAAGCCCTACGAGCTGTTGGAGTTTGTGAGCCCTTTGGGGGCTTGTCAAACAAAAAGCTATCATGAACTGTACTGTCATCCGCATAACAGTGAATTGGTGCACATGACAAAAGGTCGTTGATGTGCAACAAAAACAAAGTTGGAGACAGAACCGATCCCTGCGGGACGCCAGCATTTATCGAGTGTGAGGAAGAGGTGAAACCATCGACTACCGTCTGAATCGACCTCCCCCTCAAGAAGTCGGCAATCCACGTACACAAGGATGCGGGAAGTCCGTAAGAAAGCAGTTTGTTGACAAGTCCTCGGTGCCAAACCCGGTCAAAGGCCTTGGAGATGTCCAGTGCAACCGTTTGGGTCTCACCGAAACGTTCCAGGCATCGCCCCCAAACATGCGTCACATACGCGAGAAGATCACCGCACGAGCGGTTCCGCCGGAATCCGTATTGACGGTCGTTGATAATTTTGTTCTTCTCGAGGTATGTGAGCAGTTTGTCGTTGATCACACGTTCCATCACCTTAGACAGAACTGATGTGATCGCTATGGGGCGGTAGTTGGCCGGGTTGGAGCGGTCACCCTTCTTTGGAATAGGATGGATAACCGCTTTTTTCCAACCAGAGGGCACAGAGCCAGTCTTCAGGGACAGTTTAAAAAGCTTCGTCAAAATTGGAGCTAATTCTGCAGCGCACCTCTGCAATACCAGGGCAGGTATTCCGTCGGGCCCACTAGCTTTATTAACATCAAGCCCTCGTAAAACATGGAGTACTTCCCGATGCCGGATCCTCAGCTTTTTCATATGAAAACCGCAGTGAGGAACCGACGTCGGGACAGCACCTTGGTCATCGAGGGTTGAGTTATCCGCAAACATTTTACCTAGTAAGTTAGCCTTTTCGGTGGCGGTGTTTGCTAGTGAGCCGTCAGGTCTGGTAAGAGGTGGCAGACTGGATTTGCAGAAATTGCGACCTATTGAGCCCGCAAGTGACCAGAATTGCCTGCTGCCATGCGGGCATGCAGTCAGCTTTCTGCTGATCTGCTGGTCGTGCTCGAATTTTGACCTATTTATGATTCTCTTGGTTTCCTTTGCCATTTTGTTGTAAGCTGTTCTGTCTTCGGATGTTCTAGATGTGTTGTAGGCTCGGTAAGCCGCGTTTTTTCGTCGCACTGCTTCAGCGCATTGTCGACTGAACCACGGCTTTGAGCCTACACCAGTTTCCTTAACAGTAGATTTGATGAAGCCATCCATCGCGGATGTGATGACTTCACCAATTTCCTGGGCACATCTTGAGGGATCCGAAGTCCGAAAACAGACAGCTGACCACGGAAAAGCATTGAAATGTGCCCGCAGACCGAACCAATCTGCTGACCTATAGTGCCACACTTTTCTCTTCAGCCTCTCGTTTGGTGGTCTGAAGTTTACAGGGATTGATGTCGTCACCAGGCAGTGGTCGGACGATCCTAAAGGCGCTGTGACTTCAATCCTGTAACCGTGTGGCACAGTAGTTAAAAATAGGTCTAACAGATTGGAACGGTGAGTCTGGACATCAGGAACCCTTGTAGGCTCCTGAACCATTTGCTCCAATCCGTAGCAAAAGGCAAAGGATTCCGCTTGGCGTCCAGCCGAGTCTGTTGATCCTGAGAACTTCAACCAAGGTTCGTTATGAACATTGAAGTCCCCCAGGACCACAAACTCTGCCGTAGGGTAGCGGGGCAAGAGGTCATCAATAGTGTCGCTTAAGTGTTTGAAGAGCTCGGACGTGTCTGATTCGCTCAGGTTCGGTGAGCGGTATAAACACGCGTAGAATCTTACCGTACTGGCAAGATTGACGCGTACCCACATTACGTCGAATCTGGAGTTTTCCAGATTCAACAGTCGCACACAGTTGACGTCAGCTCGACTATAGAGACAGACACCTCCTTTAGGTCTGAACTTGCCTGCGAGAAATCTGCGAGATATCCTTATCCTTATCCTTATCCTTATACTTATCCTTATCCTTATCCTTATCCTTATCCTTATCCTTATCCTTATCCTTATCCTTATCCTTATCCTTATCCTTATCCTTATCCTTATCCTTATCCTTATCCTTATCCTTATCCTTATCCTTATCCTTATCCTTATCCTTATCCTTATCCTTATCCTTATCCTTATCCTTATCCTTATCCTTATCCTTATCCTTATCCTTATCCTTATCCTTATCCTTATCCTTATCCTTATCCTTATCCTTATCCTTATCCTTATCCTTATCCTTATCCTTATCCTTATCCTTATCCTTATCCTTATCCTTATCCTTATCCTTATCCTTATCCTTATCCTTATCCTTATCCTTATCCTTATCCTTATCCTTATCCTTATCCTTATCCTTATCCTTATCCTTATCCTTATCCTTATCCTTATCCTTATCCTTATCCTTATCCTTATCCTTATCCTTATCCTTATCCTTATCCTTATCCTTATCCTTATCCTTATCCTTATCCTTATCCTTATCCTTATCCTTATCCTTATCCTTATCCTTATCCTTATCCTTATCCTTATCCTTATCCTTATCCTTATCCTTATCCTTATCCTTATCCTTATCACTCCCCAAGTCAAGCATCGATCACCGTTCGCATCGATTACCGTTCGCAATACACTTCGTAACTCATCACCACTTTTCGTAACGCATTAACCTGCCTACCACCCAAGTCGAGCGTGCGTAAAGAAGTTTTACTTAAAAAACCTACTCACAACATCCTCGTGTGGAGATAACATTTTTTAAAAAAGACCATTAGTGTAACAACCAAAGGTGGAGTTTTTCATATTATTAAATTTCCAACTCCCAGAAGTCAGTGAGTCTATGGCACCCCTAAGATGTGTCCTTTTTATCATTTTCAAACCAAAAGTGTCGTAATTTACAACTGTTATCAAAATTAAAATAATTATTTCATCATTGAAGAAATGTTAATTAACTCTCAAATGAAAAATGTTAAACAGCAAAATCAGAAAAAGATTCGGTCGCATCTAGAAATTGAACGAAAGAATTCAACTTTGCCTTGACTTCGCCAAGGCAAGGTTGAGTTTCTGTAAGTGAGTTGAGTTTACCACTGAGCTAATTTAACCCTATCAACTTCGGTATTTAACTGTACCATATTTCAACTAAGAACTACCAACATTCACTTCATTTTTGGCTGCTAACTTTATACTTAATTGCAAGAATTGTTAACATTATCTTTAATGATTAAATATAACAATTTGTGGTTTTATTCCATAAGTTATTCCACTATAAACATATTGAATGTTTATCCTAGACTTGTAACAAAGTTAATAGACGTCGCATATAAAAAATAAAATAGGTATATTTATTCCTAATGAGGAAAACATAAACGCATCTAAGAATGTAAAAATACTTGGGACACATTATTACTGAAGACCTCTCGGATGACAGTGACATTGAACGACAGCGGAGAAGTATCAGTATACTGTCTAATATGATTGCCCGAAGATTCTTCAAATGCAGTAACAATGTAAAAAACATTGTTCAATGCATTTTGCACTAACCTATCTATATACATGTGAAACATGGTGTCACTACCGAAACAGCTCAATAGAACGACTCCGGATCCAATATAATGATGCTTGCAGAATTATATTTGGATACAGAAGATACAGCAGCGCATCTTCAATGTTTACGGAGCTAGGGCTACACGGATTCGCCGGTCTAATGAGACACCGGGTCACTGGAGCCAGGATGTGGCTAATGGCTTCCGATAACACAGTGGTGATCGCAGCCTTCCAGCACCAAGCGCCACTCCTGAGCGAGCGCTGGGCCCGAGCGCACTCCAGACCACGTCCTACATTATAATTGATTATTTATTTTATTTCTATTATCGCTTATGTTTTTTATATTTTTTTGTTTGTTTGTTTTTTTTTTCTTTTCCATTTACTTTTTTTACTTTATCTGTTGTGTAAACATGTACATCTTTATAGGACGTGTGGGATTGCACTATCCTCCCCACATCCTAACATTATTATTATTATTATCCAAGACACTATCTAGATTGGAAATAAATTCGGGTTGAATCTTGCAATCAAGATATCAGCCAAAAAATATGCGTTAAGAAAATTCAGATAATGTTGGTAGTTCTTAGTTTAAAAATGATTACATACCACAGACCGAAGTATTTTTAGCAAATATGCTTATTTATTTCAACAGTGGATATGAACGCCGCACTTAACCATTTTTGATTTTGAAAAATAGCCTTAAAACAATCTCCAACAAATTTCAATTCAAATCACGTACTTTTAGAGGTTCGGCTAAATTGAAATTACTTCCCAAATACTATTAATGAAAATATTTAATAATTACAGTGAACTTATCTCCTTCGGAAATCTGTTGGACCCACGCACGGCGAGCCAGCCACACCTGTGGTATTATAGGTACCTACTCTATGAAATTACATATTCCGATTCAATTAGAAATCAATTAAAAACGAAATTACTAGGCTTTATACTTAATAACCAAGGAAGGCAGAATTCAAACCAATTTAACAATAGATGTCAGAAGGGGATTGGATGTGGATGGAGTACATTTGTGTTAGGTTTCTCTGTAGTCCTCTCCAGAGATATTATATTTTATTCGTACTGGCCTGTATCTCAGTACTATTCTGTATTACCTAAATAAAAAAACAAGTTCTTTGAGATCGTAGTGACTGTTTCTTGTTATTTCGTACGATACAATTATTGTTTAAATCATAGATTCTCCTTATTTAGCCCATCGCCCACTTTGAGAATTTTTTTTTTCAAGTGCATGCCATTTTTTTTTCTTGGGTGCGGGGGGGAGGGGCTGTGCTCAACTGTCACGGATTATACCTTCGTTATTATTATTTATATTATACCTATGTTATTTGTTATACCTTCTTGTTTAGCAAGTTTAAAAAGCAATTCTTTTGTTTTTAACCACCGGGTTGCGTATTTCCAAACCTATACCGGTTCAGTCGCTTTACATTTTCAAAATAAAAATTTAAATATTTAGAAATAAAATTCTTAATTTCTAATATACACATTGGAAAGATTGTTTTATCTAGATTTTAGAACAATTTTTGTTTATGCGAAGTGATAAAAAATTATCAATATAGAGGTGTATTTACAATATATGGGAATAATATTAAAATTTTAATATTTAGAAATAGAATTATAAATTTCTAATATGCACACCAAAAAGATTATTTTATCTAGATTTTAGAACAATTTTTGTTTTTGCAATATGATAAAAAATAACCAATATAGAGGTATATTTAAAATGTAAATTGTCGCTACCGTGACTGAATCGGTATAGGTTTTGTAAATACGCTACCGGGTTTCTACCTCCTTCCTTCTTGTATTCATGATATAGTGTCAATTCTCAATAATAATAATACACGTTAGTACGAGATAAGCGTGTTTTTTTGTCTTTTTAGGCCATATTTTTTTTACCTTCCCAAGCCCTCACTGTGCCATCTCAACGCCCCCAATTTTTCTCTGACCCTTCTACCGCCCCCCCTGAAAGTGTGAAGCGGTTCTTAATTTTCTGTGGGTCTTTTACCGCCCCCCTGAAAGTCTGAAACGCCTACAACGGGGCGTTATCGCCCACGTTGAGAACCTGTGGTTTAAATGGAAACACGTTCTTAAAACTGGGAAGCTAATTCCAGTCTCAAGAGCTCTCGTGAAATAATTACTCTGCTTATCCGTTTTCGGTTATCATCGATACAAGTAGCATGTGACCCTAATATAACATAGACAACTCGAACAATGTTGTTAGAACTGATCGTAGACTAATTTTGATTCATTACAATTTGCAAAGAATTTTTTTTACTTGGTTTTTTATGGTTTTATCGCGGGGCGGTAGTTTATGCGATCTGATTATTGTTAAAGGATGCTAACTGCATTAGGATGCATTTAGATAAAGAGATTTATTATTTAGCACTCAAATTTACAAAAGAGATTTAGAAAGGTTCGAAAAGTCGGAGGTTAGTAGGTAAGAACTACCTTGCACATACAAGCTTCACTCGAGACAAATGGCGCTTATGCGTTTCAGTGTGTCAGCTAAATGAATATTGCCAGCATTTAAAATCAAATTACGATTGTTTCTCCCATATTTTCCCGATAAATTTATAAGTTTTCAAAGGGTTTTTACTTTGTGAAGAATTAAAGTCAAATTACTTCGTTTACATCACTTTAATGTACAAAATCTACAGAGCCGTATATTAAAGTTGGCGTGGATTAATATTGGGAGATTAGTTAGAAAGTTAGAGAAGGGCATAATGACGGAGTGTAAGGGGTGGGGGCTAATGGAGATAATTAGAGAATTGCATCGTCGTTTAGAAGTAGAAAAAATGTTAAGTGCGAAAATATTCATTCGGGATTGATTACAATTGTTTTATTTTTAACGCTAATAATAATAATGATTGTTTCTTTCAGCTGAACAGATGCGTGAGTGAAATAATCTGTCTGCCATATTAAAGCATACCAACGTCTAAATAAAATACATGATTTGAAATTGATGGCAAGAGTATTTTCCGTACTCTTTGCTGACTTTTCGCCGCTACTATGTGGCATCAAAAACACCAATGCACCCTTCCTTCTGCGAACATCTGAGAGGTGGTCCATTGCCAATGGAGGCCGAACAGCTTCCTGTAGCGTGGTTATCCATTTAATTATACTTCTATTAATGCTGAACATCGTACTTCTAACGTTATTACGGCCAATAAACACTTTCTCTAGGTCAAGTCTCGGGTCGTGTATCAATAATTGATCTCGGTTTAAAACGCATTAACCAGAACAGAAATAATAAATATGCTGCCTAATGTGACCTTGGAATACTCGACAGTGTTTAATCGGCGCTGTTGAGTCTCATGTATAATAATGCAGGGGATACTGATAAGACTTTTCACAACATTTTTATATTTAGGAATATAAATATGTCGATCGTCCAGTTGATTAGTCAGCCATCTCCAAATACAAAATTTAAAGATAATGTTTTTTTACATTAGATCCACACAGAGGCCTGGAGGAAAACATTTCCTTCAGGGCCTATGTTATCTTTGGGGATGCTTGTGATGAATTGCATTAATCAACAGTGAAAATAAGAGAATATCGTAGCTTCCCACTTTAATTCAAAAAGAAAATACCAATTAATTATAAAACAGACACACCTGCGACATCTACCGGTTCAAAGTAAATTGAATTCTTGTTGACGATAGGGATCTACAATTAAGTAGAGTGAGATGAGTATTAATAAAAAAACCACAGATGGTATTAAAAATCGTCACGAAGCAGGGAAAGACCCTTTCTTAGGCGCAATAATAAACACAAAGAATGATTAACCAATCACAAAAGTGGAGGGCGTATTCATATTTTGAACAAAGAAATGGACTTTGAACTAGGTAATTAATCAGAGATTTATGGAAAAAAATATCGTCATCGACCGAAAGATCAATACACTATAATGTAAACAGGGTCTCACGCCCGGTGCATCAGCTACAATGACCCTAGATTTAAGATATACAATCAGTGCAATGAAGATGTTGACGACCGCCGTTAACGAGCAAATTAATCCATATTATGTTGGAAAAACTATGCAAGAAAATAACAAGAAAATTTTAATAAGAGGAAAATTAAAGAAAAGACCTGCAAAACATAAGAAAAGCTACTGTAGGGATATTTAGTTGTATAACGAGTACATAGAAAGTCAAGGAGGCCAGATTAAGAGGAAAGCGTGCATTAAACATTTAAAAGGAAGAGAAACACTGGAAAATTAGGAATGTCACTTTTAGATGAAGCAATAGAGTCAGGAAAAACGATTGGTAAAGATAATCTAATGAAAAAAATGGACGTTTAAAAGGAAGTGTTTATTGAACAATATAAGATTTCGACTTAATTTTACGTTTTCAGACGAGTTTAAATAGAAATCGTTATATATTTGGAATAGGGAGGTCATACTAGTTACATTGCGTTAGGTAAATCAAACAAAAAGGGTTGTTTTACGTCAATTGTTTGACGAAAGTTCTATGAGAGATAGTACACACTGCAAGGAAAAATGAAACATTATTTGGGTTGACGACCTCACACGTGATTTTGTTATTTAAACAACCAGAAAACGAACATGGTTTTAGGCGATTAAACCCATTTTAATGGCTTTTAGGACGATAAAAATTACCATTGGTCCTATGGACAGTTTACTTTAACTAAAAACGATTAGATTTTATTACCCTCGAATAAACGCTGAGTTATTGGTGAGTACATCGAAGTCCAGACCTAAACACATGTCAAATTTTAAATTAATGTGAATTCAGGGGAGAAAGGGACGGAATTTGTAGGATGAACCATAGAACGTAATAAAAAATGACAGGAATTTAAGGGCCGAAGTGGAAGTTTCTCCTATGAAAAAAATGTGGAAAATAACATAAAAAGTAGTAGCATATAGAAAATGAAATTTTCTATGAGGTGACATACATCGAAGACGAAACGGGGGGTAGTAAAAAAAGAAAATAAAAACAATTAAAAGATGATTCCGTAAGGAAAACTCATGAGAATTCAGAAGTATCGATGAAAACAATAAATTTGGCTTGGAATGTAACTAATCATATAGATGTGGATAATAACATAAGGATAAAAGAGGAAATTCGTAGGAAGAGTGTTGTGAATACAAGAAAATTCTAGGGGAAAGGGGAAAATTCAGATATACTACGTAAATAGAGAAAATACGGGTTTTAATGGAAAAATTCATACAAGTAGCAGTGAGATAGAGTAGAATTTATAAAAATTGCAACTCGAAATTGCATAGTAAACATTTCGATATGGAGATAATCATGATTTGTGATAGGTACGGAAAAATCGAGACGTAAATATAGTTATCGAAGACGGACCTTTTACGAATTGAGAAAAAAAATAACTAAAAAATTATGAAATTCAAGCTAATTTTGTATGACCAACGGCACAAAAAACGATAGGGCAATTTAAAACAAAGTAACTGAATCCGTACCTTGTAAGTATGAAAATAAGAGACAGAAAGCAATGAGACAATGGAAATAGGGCTTAAGGAACATTACTCGATAATAGTGGAAGAATTTCAAGAGTTTGCGCGTTGATAAACATGAGATTGTTTTGTAACAGGAAATTCAGATACAATCTTTTGGACCTGAGAGGGGTTTAAAAGACAGGACTTAGTGATTTTTCGGTAGTCATCGCGGGTTTTGAAAAGCGGAAGTTGGTGAGGCGTGACGATACGTTCGGTAATTTACTGGTGGAAAAATTCTAATTAGTTAGAATCACAGGACTTAGAAAAAATTTCATATTCGAGCCAGTGTCTTATAAAGATTTAAAGAAATTAAAAAGAAGTGGTCTTAGACTTAGTATCTTGAGAGTGTTAGATAAAATGCATTTTAACAGGAAGTTCTGAGTGTCTAAAGTTTAGTATTAAATTCAGTGTAAGAAATTAGTACCATTAATAATAATTAATTAGATTCAGTGAGGTGATTAAATCATAAATTTAAATTGTGAAAAGTTAAAAAGTGCTGCAATAAATACAATTTGTGTAGTGAAAAGTTCGGATTTTACAATCATTAAATATAAACATTTTGAGACTTAGGAAAATTGTGAAAATCAAAAATCAGTGAAATAAATAAATAAAGTTATGGGATAATTGATGTAATGCAAATAAGTTATAATTAGATACGTGCGTTCAGTTTAAACGGAAAGAGTTCTAGCAAATATCGAATATTCAAATAAATCATTTAAAAATAGTGCAAATTAAAAAGAAGTGGTCTTAGACTTAGTATCTTGAGAGTGTTAGATAAAATGCATTTTAACAGGAAGTTCTAAGTGTCTAAAGTTTAGTATTAAATTCAGTGTAAGAAATTAGTACCATTAATAATAATTAATTAGATTCAGTGAGGTGATTAAATCATAAATTTAAATTGTGAAAAGTTAAAAAGTGCTGCAATAAATACAATTTGTGTAGTGAAAAGTTCGGATTTTACAATCATTAAATGTAAACATTTTGAGACTTAGGAAAATTGTGAAAATCAAAAAATCAGTCTTTTATTAATTTAAAAAAATAGTGTAGTCGAAATAATTTTGTGCTATAGTCAAAGTGTAGTTGATGTAGCAGGATAAAAAAAAAAAAAAAAAAAAAACAGTGTTTAATAATAATTTCCGATTTAATTAAATGGATAAAATTTTACCTCAGAATAATTCGGCTAAATAATTTACAATTGGGCGGCACATTCCTACCACAAAGTGTTAATCTATTATTAGATTCAAATAATTTGAAAAGAAAATTAAATAAAAATAAAAATGAATGATAATACATAATAATATTTTATTGCTAAATGAAAGTAACGATTTACCATTTCGGAATTAATCGTGAAGTAACTATCATTTAAAAGTTATTAAATCAACGGGTTTTGAAATAAAATGCAGTTAGAACGATAAACATCATTTAATTTAGATAGATTAAACGGGAATAAAATAAAATTGAAGTCGGAAAAATTTTATTTGAATTTAGTTAATAACATAGGAGTAGGTATTAGGTAAGGAAACAAAAAGGTCGGTCGTGTAGAACCCGACGGAGTAGACCTTTTGGGGTAAGTTATATAAAGTATAAATATTTTCTAGGTTCCGAGGAGAGAGCGGTATGCAGCAAACAGTTGGTATTTGAATTAATTTTATAACAAGATATTACTTGCTTAATATGTGATATGTACCTATATTAAAATATTATATATAAAATAGATATATTTATATATATATGTATATATATATATATATTCCAAGAAAGTTTAATCAAAAAGAAACACACTTATATTAAAAAGTAAAGGTATCGATCTCGAATACCTATCCTTGCATTTATCCGTAACTATTTAAAATAGTTATGTGTTTGACAAATTTCCAAGTCAAAGTTTTTTATTTATTTTAGTATATGTACTATTTATTATAACTTCAGCTAATATAAAATGATCAAAAAATGAGTTATGATATTAGAATTTATTTCAATTATAATATAATTGTATATATATCAGTATATTTATTTATTGAGGCAAAATATATATGTATATGTAATTTATGTAAATTATAACTACATTTATTTGGGATCAGGTTAAGACATTTGCGAAAAAGAAATTACCATTATTAAATTCAAAAGGAAAAAAAAAATTGAACCATATAAGCTCGCGTTCAAGGATGTTCCAAAAGTAAACAAATGTCACTCGTTGAATCTAGGTCACGAAGCCAGCGGGAATGTTTACATAATTGAAATTGTTTATAAAACAACTCGGTCATGGGGGCACTGGGTCAGATGCCTTTAAAGGAAGATGTACCTGGGTCTTTAATAGGTGGTTGATAGGTATTAGTATTATAGTAAGTTAGGTTATTATATAGGTTATAATATATTTATTAGGTAGTTGACAGGTATTAATATTAACTTGACAATGGGACAAAGCCAAGAAATTGCACAATTATAGAAAAGTTTTAAACACAATCTTTAATTTGAACATGAGGAGATAAATTTTGAACTGAACAATTGAAAATAAATAGATTTATTATAAACTAGTCAGATAATAGGTACATCAAACATTTGGAAAATCACGGGTTAGTTTAGGAGTGTATTGAAGAATTACATGGAATATTCGAGGAGAAATTTATAGAACAATTACTCTCGTAAGTATCAATCATTTACATGAAACAGTTGACAAATCACGGGATAGTCAAATAGAAGAGTATTGAAGAATTACAAGGAAGATTCGAGTAAAATTTTGTGGAGTAATTACTTTCATAGACATCAATCATCTACAAGAAGCAGTTGAAAAATCACGGGATAGCCTAATAAAAGGTATCAATCAGTTACATGAGACAACTGAAAAATCACGGGATAGTAAAAATTTTACCAAAAGTTGAACCTTGGGGGAAAATTTAGAAAACAGTTCAACAATAGGAGGCAGTGGTCGCTCCTTAAAAAAAAACCAAGGACCATTAACCAAACACATAATAGAGATGGCAATCTCTTAAATAAAATTGTCAACCAAACAAATCAAAAAGCTTGGAATTTTCGGCACTCCACAACAAACCGAGATAATTTCTTAATCTATTAGTATCTATTAATATTTCCCACTCTTGGTATGTATATATTCGGTCATCGGTTAAGGTTTTGTGGAGAATTCCTTCTCACGAAATCCGAGCTCGGGATTTGAGACTAGCTAGCCTCAAAATTGCGAGTTATAATCCTACCCAAACGTATGTTTATATATATATCTTTGTATGTACTGTACATTGGATAATGTGGACTCGCTTACAGCTAGCGTTTCAGACTCGACAGAGTTACTCTTACATCATTTCTTGTACGTGGAGGGAGGATTCACGACCCGTAACTCTGCAAAACACCGTGAGTATATGATTGCAGATAGGACGAAACCGGTTCGCCCTAAGTAAATAGTAGACCTTGGAGGAGTTGGAATTTGGGGGTTTCGGGACTTGGGGAAAGACCTAAATGACGTGCACGACGACATGGAAGATTGACAGAACAAGGTACTAAGACCCTCTGGAAAATCGCGTCGGCTGACTGTGCGAAGTTCTAGTTGATCCTTGACCATCCTGTTAACTTGCAGGAGGATAGGAGCCAAATTTTCGGCAGACAAAGGGTATTCTGAGTTCGTCTAATATGCAATCTATTAATTACAATAACCTACTAAACCCATCTTTATATGTACCTTATAGCAGCTGAATCGGATTGGAGAGATGACAAGCAGATACAAAACAATCATAATCAAATTTACTAACAATTAACCATTTGAGTCATACTTAATTATTTGTTCAATTAAATATGCGTAATTCGATTAGTACAGGTTATTTACGAGTTCGTTAGGATGTAGGAAAACATAATAAACGACGGAGGAAAGTTAGCTCATTTAGAGAAAGTATTTAAAGTTAGACTTGCAAGGGAGAGACCAATACAGTTTGAAACTCAACGCTCTGTCTAGAATCAAGAAGTTACCACAAAAATGAAAGTAATTAAAGTCCCATATCATAAATCAAAAAAAAATTACACAACGTTTGATGGAGTTTAATTACAACATAAATACGAAAATATTTACGTTCAAGGTCGTAAATAACGTATTAATTAGTTAAGTACATATATCTCTAAAGGTATATAGTGCAAGGGAGCTTTAAGTAGCTTTCTGTAGTTATCAAAGAAAATAAGGGTCCAATTTTCATGAAGGCTTGTGTGACGTAGGGAAGGAATTTTCCATCCCTACTACACACATGCAAAGCCTTAAAAATTTAAATATCGATCAGAGCCAAAAGAAAAGTTCAAGAAAACTTGAAGGGATGAAAGAATTCCAAAAATATTTAAAGGAATAAAAGGGGGAAAAGAGAAATATCACACTGGTGCCGTGACCAGGAGGTCAGAGTTATACAAGTTTTAGTGGAAAAGCTTTATTGGTCAATCTATTGCAAAAACTGAAAAAAAAATAATAATAAAAGTATGACGTATCATAAAAAAAAAAAAAACGTGATGTTAATTGAAGTGAAAATAATTTAAAAATAAAATCAGAATAGTGCGACGTTAAATAAACACAACAAAAAAAAATATTTATAAATAAATAAATAAACATAAGTATAAAATACAAAAAAAAAAAAGTGCTAACGAATAAACTCTACAGTTTAAAATAATTTTGAAAGTGTCAATATAAAGTGTTAAATCGAGTGACCGTGAACTTGTTAATAAAGACCCCTTTCATTTGTTATTGTATACAAAAGAATTTAGGTCAAATATGCTCTATGTAAACAAATAGTCAAGGCAGACCATAAATAACAAACATAATGAGTTAAGAATTGACATTTCTTGGTCAGAAATGTTAACGACCGTAATGTAAACAATGTGATACGAGATAACGCGCGGAGATCGTAAGCATCGAAAAGATACTGATAAAAACAAAAACATCCAGAATTTAAAGGTGGGGCACATCGAAAATAACACGCACCACTTTGAGGCATTTTAAGATAAACAACCGTTAAAGTTACATCAACATTCGGGTTTCGATAAAAAGGAAACGCACTTCAGATAGAACAAACAAATACGATTGAATAAAGAGCTAACATTAAATGACTTTGTTATGGTAATGATTTTATGTGATTATCGTTAAATAATAACATAAAATATGAACACATAAAAATAAAATACATTCATTCAGTCGGATCGAAATGGGAATATGAAATCAGATATGACGGTGATAAACAGTTATGGATAGGTATTTATCGATTTGAAGATACTCGATTATTAAAATTGCAGTAAATATGTTTATTTTGAGGAGGGTAGAAATCAACGAATACAAAGGGATCTATGACAGTTGTTATGAACAACGAAATAGATTTTGCAAATTTAATGTAAATATTGAAAAAAAAAAAAAGATAGAATAACATACCTAAATACTTGATTGGGGATAGCGTCGAATTGAGAACTTCTAATATCGTAGACAAAGGTTTATGATAGGTATATAACCTATTTAAATGAACATTTGATTATTCGGACTTCGAGAAAAAAGGGGTTTAACTCTAAAATTGACGACAAAAAGCAGATTTTGCGAAAAATCAGTAGGTATTGCGAATTCAAAACAGATTTTGCGGTAGGTACCTATTGCAAATTGATGTGCGAAAATCTGTTTTGATAGGTATTGCTAATTCAAAACAAGATTTTGCGAAAATATCAGTAGGTATTGCAAATTGATGTGCGAAAATCTGTTTTGATAGGTATTGCTAATTCAAAACAAGATTTTGCGAAAATATCAGTAGGTATTGCAAATTGATGTGCGAAAGTCTGTTTTGATGGGTATTGCGAATTCAGGGCAGATTTTGCGAGAATATCAATAGGTACTGCAAACCATGAAGGAGTGGTTGACATTCTAAACAATGAATAATTATTGTTTGAACGAAAATCACGGGATATTCATTACCAATGGGGTAAAAATATTCATTCCGTGGTTTTACAACTACCTACATTCATTTGAAATAAATTGTGCGTTTGTAGAGTTGGGTTAATTCGGGTTGCAATCATTATGTAAACAAATATAATATAATTGAAAATAATGTGTTATAGGGGGGCAGGTTCCAAAAAAAAAAAAAAAAAACTTTCAATTACATATAGTCGATAATTAATTCGATAATTTAAATTCATTAAAACGAGAATGGCCGAAAAGAGGAAGGCGGATGCGACAGAAAGAGATGTTGAAGAAATATCAACGGAAGATGAGCTTAGAAACATATTCAAACGTTCCAAATATTCTACATTGCGTGTGGAGAATATGGGAAGAGACAAGGGAGCTCAGCCAGAAGGGGAACAAGGCAAGGTTGAGAGGGAGTGTGGAAAAATAAATTTTCCACATGAAAATGATAAACCAATAATTTCACAGGAAAAACCCGAGGAAAAGGAACAAGAAATCGAAGATAAAGATTAACGAAGTAAAGGAAAGTAAAAATAAAAAAGAATAAAAAAAAAAATTAAGAAAAACGAGAAAATTGATAAAAAAAAAAAAAAAATATCTAGAATAAGAAAGGAAACATACACATAAATAATTAAGAAAATTAAAATAGAGGTTATAAGGTTGTCGCTTAGTAAGGAAAATGTAAACATAAGCCGGCAACACTCGGAAAATTTAAGAAAATGGTGGGAAAACGTGGAAGGCGAGCCCAGGCTATGCAGGAGCTCGAGAAGCAGTTGGAAAAACCAGCAACAGTGGCGGTGATAGGAGAGGATAATGCGCCGAAAAACGTTCTCCAAGTCGTGGAAATGTTACCGCAGCAGGAACGACCATCATTCTCCGGCGGAAATCAAAATCCCATTAGTTTCCTCGAGGATTTAAAAGAATACACTAGAAAAGTGAAACGTACGGATCCTTTAATTGTCGTACGAGAGAATTTAAAAGGGGAAGCCAAATCGTGGGCGAAATTGTACAATAAGCGATGGGAGACTATGTTAGATTTCGAACGAGATTTTTTAGCTACCTATTGGGGAGACATTAAGAAAAATGAAGTTCGCCGCCGACTTGCAGAGGGGGTATATGATGCCAAGAAAAATATATCCATGCTCACTCATTTCGCAAACTATTGGGAACTTGCTAAGGCTTTGAAGATTACTGACACTCCGTTGGGCATAGTCGACGAAATTATGAGGCATTATCCGAAGGAAATTCAATCGCTATGGTTTTCGGGACAATCAGGAGACGAGATTGTCGCCGCTGAGTTTCTTCGAAAACTAGATACAATGGTATGTACGCCAGAAGAACGGAACTTAAAGAAGAGGAGTGGGGAGGAAGTTAGCAAGAAGGACAAATACCGTGACCGTTACCACGCCATAAAAAGGAGGATACACGCGATAGAAAGTGTGGGCCAAGGCGTTAGTTGCAGCAAATGCACCGAAGTTAGCAGTTCACCAAAAGGAAATCCTACAATACCTACAACAGGGAAGGAGCTAGTGGTCGCAGATAATTCGGGAAACGGACGGGGGTTGATTCATTAGTCTCCATGGATACGACTCACACAGGAGGAGGGACGCCGGCGCCAAGACACAACACTGCATTGAAGATTATGATGAGATGGGGGTGGAATCCGACGAAAGGATTAGGAAAGGATGAACAAGGAATGACTGCCCCAGTAAAAGCTGAAAAGAACGTAAAAAGACGGAAGGATGGAGCGGAAGAAACGAGAACAGAGGAGGAAATGCGTGTGGAAGTATGCGTCAATTCACTGCAACATATAACTGACGAATGGAATAAATTGGAAATGATTGAAGAAAAATTGGGTAGGGAAGTTAGGGGTTTTAACAACATTTTTGAGGACCGAGATTATGAGGAAGTAGAAAAGGGTAGCACTTTACCGTTATTACCGGAAGCCAAAGCACATATAGATAACACGGAAGTTCATTGTTTAATAGACACCGGAAGTCAGATCACGTGTGTAGCACAAGAATTCTACGAAAACTATTTAACTGATGAAACGCTTTATCCGATTATGCCAGTAACAGCAATACAGATTAGGGTAGCTATAGGACACAAAAGTCAGAGAATATCTAGATTGGTTCTAGTGCCGCTACGATTTGAAAATGTTACAATAAATACGCCATGTTTAATAATACCCAAGTTGATTAGGCCCGTTATATTAGGTATCAATTGGTTAGACGAATATACAGCTGAGTTTAAATGTGGGGAAAATAGGAAGTTGAAAATAAAAACAGAAGTTGGTAAAAGGGAAATAGAATTGGTAAATTCATCGATAACTTATAGGAAACCTAAAGGTGAGATTAGCAATCAAAATTGCGCAAGTGGAAAAATAATTAGTATCGAAGTAAACCCCGAAATAAATGATACGGCGTGTCTCGAGCGTAGAATAACGACATTTGTGTCCGGGCTAGATTTGGAGTTAAAAGGAAAAGAAGGGTTGGAAAAGATTTTAATCAAACATAAGAATGTATTTAGAGACAGGCCGGGTCTCACAACTTTGTACACTCACGAAATAAAGATGACGGACGAGACGCCCTTCGTTAAGAGATCTTATCCTGTACCTTTTGCTTATAGAGATAAAGTTGACAAAAAAATTAGAGAATTGGAATTACTAGGAATCATCAGTAGGGAGGCCACACAGTTTTCTAGTCCTCTAACGTTTACTTTAAAAAAGGACGGAACCGTTAGGATTCTTTTGGATGCCAGGTTTTTAAATACTAGAATGCACGCCGAAGTAGAGAAACCGCCATTAACTTCTGAAATAATACAGCGTTTTCATGGCGTAAAATTCATTACCACGATAGATCTCAACTCTGCCTATTTTCAAATACCTATCAGTCCAGGAAGTCGCAAGTATACTGGGTTTGTGTACAATGGAAAATCGTATGTATACAAGGTGTTACCGCAGGGGTTAAAGACATCAGTTGGGAGTTTCTCAAGGGGAATGGACAAAATCCTCGGGCCAGGACTGAGAGAATTCTGCGCTAATTACTTGGATGATTTAATAATATATACGTGTGGGAGCCAAGAAGATCATTTTGAACATGTAGACGTGGTACTTGAGAGGTTAGAGGCAGCAAACATGACTTGTAAACTCGAAAAATGTCAATTTTTATTCACAAAAGTGCGTATGTTGGGACATATTATAACGCCTTTGGGAGTTCAAATGGATCCGGAAAAAATAGACGCGATTAAAAATTTTCCGGTACCCAAGAAAATCAAACAAGTTAGAGCTTTCCTTGGACTTTGCAATTATTACCGTAGATTCGCGAATAAATATGGGGAATCAACACGTGTTTTATGTGATTTACTTCAGAAAAATCGAACTTGGAGGTGGGGTGACTTAGAACAGCGTGCATTCGAGAAGGTGAAAACATTATTTTTAGAAACAGTTATTTTACATCATCATGATCCAAATAGTACATATTATTTACAGACAGACAGTTCGGGATTTGCAATAGGGGGGGGAGTTATACCAGCTAGATAACGAGAGAAACCACCACGTTATTGGATTTATTAGCAAAGCTTTAAGGGGACCAGAGTTAAAATGGACCACATCGGAGCAAGAGTTGTGGGCGATAATATATGCTCTACATAAATTTGAGACATATTTAAGAGGGGTACATTTGATAATAAGAACAGATCATCAAGCGTTGACGTTTTTGAAGACATGGAAGATGTACAGTAGTCGCCTAACTCGGTGGATTTTGTATTTAAATCAATTTAACTTCACTGTAGAGTACGTTAAAGGAAAAGAAAATATAGGACCTGACATTTTATCTCGTTACTCTTGTGATGCGGAAAACGTGCAGGAGGAGAAAAACACATGCCTAGAAATAGCAGCTTTTGCGGTTAGAGGTAGACAACACATTCGAAAACACTTAGAAAATATAACAGAATTACAGAAACAGGACACATTTTTGGGAGAAATTTTCGGGTATTTGCGCAAGGGAAAATTCGGACCACCGACAAAAAATGTTAATAGGTATTTAAAAAATTACAAGAAAATAGGTAAAACTTTGTATTACACCACAGGGCTTAACAAAACGGTTTTAGCAGTACCACAGGAATTGACTGAGGAGTTAATAAAAATGATACATTTAGAAATTGGGCACGGGGGAATTTTCAAAACAGGATCAGCTATGGGAGACAGGTATTACTGGCCAGGTATGAGCCGGGACATAAAACGCATAGTAAGAGGATGTCACCTTTGTCAGATGGCGAAGCGCGAAATTCAACCAACTGTAGGGCCAAGTAAATCAATTATGACCAAAGAAGTAGGACAATTAGCTATGGCAGATCTATACGGACCATTACCGAGGGGAATGGGTGGCGTAAAATTCATATTTGTTATCCAGGATTCTTTCAGCCGATTTGTAAAATTATATAAATTGAGGATAGCAAGTACTAAGACCGTGTTAAATTGTGTAGAGGATTTTAATAAGATCATACAAATAGATGCTTTGTTAACTGACAACGGATCTCAATTTACGTCAAAAAAATGGGAAAGCCACATGAATAGGATCGGCATACGAATTGTACATACTTCAGTGCGAAATCCTGGACCGAATATAACTGAGCGTGTAAATAAAGAGTTAGGAAGAATTTTTCGTATTTATTGTCACGAAAAACATACAAAATGGTCAGCTTTCCTTAAAGAAATAGAGCAGACTTACAATAATTCAATACACTGTTCAACAGGATTTTCACCAAACGAGATAGCTTTCGGGAAATCACCAACTTATAGTTTAGACAAGTATACTCAGGGGTGTGGAAAACCTACGAAGACGATAGATGAAATTAGATTGACAGCACAAAAGAATTTGGAGAAAAGCGCTACAAATCGACAAAAATATTATAATCTCAATAAGAGACTAGTAACCTATGAAATCGGAACCATGGTAAAGTTGAAAAAGGTTACACAATCAAGTTTATTGCGAAAACAAATCAAGAAATTCAGCTTACTTTACGAAGGACCGTACGTCATCGGATCGGTAGTTTACAGTAACACGTATACCCTAATTGATCCGGTAACTCGGGAAATAAAAGGAGATTATAGCGCCATACATTTAGCGAGATATTACACGAGTAACAAGGAACAACAATCTGGATTAAAGTTAGTGGAAGTCAACAAATAGAGTGCGAAATTTGCAAATATTTGAAAATGTTAATAAATAAATAAACGATTGAGAAATACAAATAAAGATATGTTAGGATACGTTTTGGGGTAGGGGAAGAAAGAAACTTTACTAAAATGTTAGGCTATCAGTTGCTTGCGAGGGGCGGGTCGTCGTCGAGTCTATAAGAGTGAGTGGACAAGTTTCTTAATAAGCGACAATCGTGTTTAAATGTAGAAATAGAGTAAGGTAAAAATAATCGTTAATTTTGATTTTATAATTTAGAAAAAAAGGGGGGTTTTTTTGATGTGCTAGTGAATAGAAAAAAAAAATTGTTAGGTAAGTAAGGACACTTAAGAGGAAAAGAATTAGAGATATTATATGACACACATAAGGGTACGTTTTATAAAACAGGATTTAAAATAAACAATGCTTAGGAGTTAGAAAAAAAAAAAAATGAATAAATAATTTTTTTGAAATCTTGAAATAAGAAAGTTTAGATATATGGTAGAAATTAGGTAAACATAAGAAGGTAACATTAGAATTACGATATAAATAGTTAGATTTCGAAAAAACGGGGAAAAACGGGAACGCTGAACCAATTGAGGATAATTAAGAACATTTATGAAAATTACATATTAGAGTGGGTAACACTTAGGTTAGGACAATTTTGAATTAACTATGAAATAACAATTAGAAATTAAGGATTAGACAATAAAGTTTAAATAAAGAAAAAAAAATGCTGGAAAATTTATATAAAACATGTATACCACTGATTGTCGGATTGGGTGAGGTCGTGCGAAAACATACACATACCACAAAAAAAATTCATATTTACAAACAAAACAATTATTTGCACACCAAGAGACCACCCGCTTTTCAGTTGGTCGAAAGGCCGCGAGATTGTAAACAATCTTTACTTAAATCATTGTAAGGGAGGTCTTAGTCCAATTTGGTTGGGGACCACCAAAACACGCGAGTCGAGGGGCGTGTTCCAGCAAAAAGGAGATTAATTTTGAGTCTATCAAAATTACAGAAAATCCCATAAAATAAAATCTACGCGAAAAGAAAATAGAAAATACAATGAGATACAATTTCAAGATTGTTAACAATCCGATAAGACGGAGAAGAGATAGGGGAAAACAAAATGAGGAGGGGAGATAGGGAGCAATAGGATACGGAGAAGAGATAGAGAGCAATAGGATACGAAGAAGAGATAGGGGATAACAAAATGAGGAGGGGAGATAGGGAGCAATAGGATACGGAGAAGAGATAGGGGATAACAGAATGAGGAGGGGAGATAGGGAGTATTAGGATACGAAGAAGAGATAGGGGATAACAAAATGAGGAGGGGAGATAGGGAGCAATAGGATAAGGAGAAGAGATAGGGGATAACAGAATGAGGAGGGGAGATAGGGAGCAATAGGATACGAAGAATAAATAAGGAATAACGACATGGGGAGGGAAAGGTAGCTGGCCTAAATTTGAACACAATTTCGGTGTCTAACAAAAAAAAAAAAAAAAAAAAAAAAAAAAAAAAAAGACGCCTAAATAAAATACAACGTACAAACAGACACACCTGTGACATCTACCGGTTCAAAGTCACAAAAGTGGAGGGCGTATTCATATTTTGAACAAAGAAATGGACTTTGAACTAGGTAATTAATCAGAGATTTATGGAAAAAAATATCGTCATCGACCGAAAGATCAATACACTATAATGTAAACAGGGTCTCACGCCCGGTGCATCAGGTACAATGACCCTAGATTTAAGATATACAATCAGTGCAATGAAGGTGTTGACGACCGCCGTTAACGAGCAAATTAATCCATATTATGTTGGAAAAACTATGCAAGAAAATAACAAGAAAATTTTAATAAGAGGAAAATTAAAGAAAAGACGTGCAAAACATAAGAAAAGCTACTATAGGGATATTTAGTTGTATAACGAGTACATAGAAAGTCAAGGAGGCCAGATTAAGAGGAAAGCGTGCATTAAACATTTAAAAGGAAGAGAAACACTGGAAAATTAGGAATGTCACTTTTAGATGAAGCAATAGAGTCAGGAAAAACGATTGGTAAAGATAATCTAATGAAAAAAATGGACGTTTAAAAGGAAGTGTTTATTGAACAATATAAGATTTCGACTTAATTTTGCGTTTTCAGACGAGTTTAAATAGATATCGTTATATATTTGGAATAGGGAGGTCATACTAGTTACATTGCATTAGGTAAATCAAACAAAAAGGGTTGTTTTACGTCAATTGTTTGACGAAAGTTCTATGAGAGATAGTACACACTGCAAGGAAAAATGAAACATTATTTGGGTTGACGACCTCACACGTGATTTTGTTATTTAAACAACCAGAAAACGAACATGGTTTTAGGCGATTAAACCCATTTTAATGGCTTTTAGGACGATAAAAATTACCATTGGTCCTATGGACAGTTTACTTTAACTAAAAACGATTAGATTTTATTACCCTCGAATAAACGCTGAGTTATTGGTGAGTACATCGAAGTCCAGACCTAAACACATGTCAAATTTTAAATTAATGTGAATTCAGGGGAGAAAGGGACGGAATTTGTAGGATGAACCATAGAACGTAATAAAAAATGACAGGAATTTAAGGGCCGAAGTGGAAGTTTCTCCTATGAAAAAAATGTGGAAAATAACATAAAAAGTAGTAGCATATAGAAAATGAAATTTTCTATGAGGTGACATACATCGAAGACGAAACGGGGGGTAGTAAAAAAAGAAAATAAAAACAATTAAAAGATGATTCCGTAAGGAAAACTCATGAGAATTCAGAAGTATCGATGAAAACAATAAATTTGGCTTGGAATGTAACTAATCATATAGATGTGGATAATAACATAAGGATAAAAGAGGAAATTCGTAGGAAGAGTGTTGTGAATACAAGAAAATTCTAGGGGAAAGGGGAAAATTCAGATATACTACGTAAATAGAGAAAATACGGGTTTTAATGGAAAAATTCATACAAGTAGCAGTGAGATAGAGTAGAATTTATAAAAATTGCAACTCGAAATTGCATAGTAAACATTTCGATATGGAGATAATCATGATTTGTGATAGGTACGGAAAAATCGAGACGTAAATATAGTTATCGAAGACGGACCTTTTACGAATTGAGAAAAAAAATAACTAAAAAATTATGAAATTCAAGCTAATTTTGTATGACCAACGGCACAAAAAACGATAGGGCAATTTAAAACAAAGTAACTGAATCCGTACCTTGTAAGTATGAAAATAAGAGACAGAAAGCAATGAGACAATGGAAATAGGGCTTAAGGAACATTACTCGATAATAGTGGAAGAATTTCAAGAGTTTGCGCGTTGATAAACATGAGATTGTTTTGTAACAGGAAATTCAGATACAATCTTTTGGACCTGAGAGGGGTTTAAAAGACAGGACTTAGTGATTTTTCGGTAGTCATCGCGGGTTTTGAAAAGCGGAAGTTGGTGAGGCGTGACGATACGTTCGGTAATTTACTGGTGGAAAAATTCTAATTAGTTAGAATCACAGGACTTAGAAAAAATTTCATATTCGAGCCAGTGTCTTATAAAGATTTAAAGAAATTAAAAAGAAGTGGTCTTAGACTTAGTATCTTGAGAGTGTTAGATAAAATGCATTTTAACAGGAAGTTCTGAGTGTCTAAAGTTTAGTATTAAATTCAGTGTAAGAAATTAGTACCATTAATAATAATTAATTAGATTCAGTGAGGTGATTAAATCATAAATTTAAATTGTGAAAAGTTAAAAAGTGCTGCAATAAATACAATTTGTGTAGTGAAAAGTTCGGATTTTACAATCATTAAATATAAACATTTTGAGACTTAGGAAAATTGTGAAAATCAAAAATCAGTGAAATAAATAAATAAAGTTATGGGATAATTGATGTAATGCAAATAAGTTATAATTAGATACGTGCGTTCAGTTTAAACGGAAAGAGTTCTAGCAAATATCGAATATTCAAATAAATCATTTAAAAATAGTGCAAATTAAAAAGAAGTGGTCTTAGACTTAGTATCTTGAGAGTGTTAGATAAAATGCATTTTAACAGGAAGTTCTAAGTGTCTAAAGTTTAGTATTAAATTCAGTGTAAGAAATTAGTACCATTAATAATAATTAATTAGATTCAGTGAGGTGATTAAATCATAAATTTAAATTGTGAAAAGTTAAAAAGTGCTGCAATAAATACAATTTGTGTAGTGAAAAGTTCGGATTTTACAATCATTAAATGTAAACATTTTGAGACTTAGGAAAATTGTGAAAATCAAAAAATCAGTCTTTTATTAATTTAAAAAAATAGTGTAGTCGAAATAATTTTGTGCTATAGTCAAAGTGTAGTTGATGTAGCAGGATAAAAAAAAAAAAAAAAAAAAAACAGTGTTTAATAATAATTTCCGATTTAATTAAATGGATAAAATTTTACCTCAGAATAATTCGGCTAAATAATTTACAATTGGGCGGCACATTCCTACCACAAAGTGTTAATCTATTATTAGATTCAAATAATTTGAAAAGAAAATTAAATAAAAATAAAAATGAATGATAATACATAATAATATTTTATTGCTAAATGAAAGTAACGATTTACCATTTCGGAATTAATCGTGAAGTAACTATCATTTAAAAGTTATTAAATCAACGGGTTTTGAAATAAAATGCAGTTAGAACGATAAACATCATTTAATTTAGATAGATTAAACGGGAATAAAATAAAATTGAAGTCGGAAAAATTTTATTTGAATTTAGTTAATAACATAGGAGTAGGTATTAGGTAAGGAAACAAAAAGGTCGGTCGTGTAGAACCCGACGGAGTAGACCTTTTGGGGTAAGTTATATAAAGTATAAATATTTTCTAGGTTCCGAGGAGAGAGCGGTATGCAGCAAACAGTTGGTATTTGAATTAATTTTATAACAAGATATTACTTGCTTAATATGTGATATGTACCTATATTAAAATATTATATATAAAATAGATATATTTATATATATATGTATATATATATATATATTCCAAGAAAGTTTAATCAAAAAGAAACACACTTATATTAAAAAGTAAAGGTATCGATCTCGAATACCTATCCTTGCATTTATCCGTAACTATTTAAAATAGTTATGTGTTTGACAAATTTCCAAGTCAAAGTTTTTTATTTATTTTAGTATATGTACTATTTATTATAACTTCAGCTAATATAAAATGATCAAAAAATGAGTTATGATATTAGAATTTATTTCAATTATAATATAATTGTATATATATCAGTATATTTATTTATTGAGGCAAAATATATATGTATATGTAATTTATGTAAATTATAACTACATTTATTTGGGATCAGGTTAAGACATTTGCGAAAAAGAAATTACCATTATTAAATTCAAAAGGAAAAAAAAAATTGAACCATATAAGCTCGCGTTCAAGGATGTTCCAAAAGTAAACAAATGTCACTCGTTGAATCTAGGTCACGAAGCCAGCGGGAATGTTTACATAATTGAAATTGTTTATAAAACAACTCGGTCATGGGGGCACTGGGTCAGATGCCTTTAAAGGAAGATGTACCTGGGTCTTTAATAGGTGGTTGATAGGTATTAGTATTATAGTAAGTTAGGTTATTATATAGGTTATAATATATTTATTAGGTAGTTGACAGGTATTAATATTAACTTGACAATGGGACAAAGCCAAGAAATTGCACAATTATAGAAAAGTTTTAAACACAATCTTTAATTTGAACATGAGGAGATAAATTTTGAACTGAACAATTGAAAATAAATAGATTTATTATAAACTAGTCAGATAATAGGTACATCAAACATTTGGAAAATCACGGGTTAGTTTAGGAGTGTATTGAAGAATTACATGGAATATTCGAGGAGAAATTTATAGAACAATTACTCTCGTAAGTATCAATCATTTACATGAAACAGTTGACAAATCACGGGATAGTCAAATAGAAGAGTATTGAAGAATTACAAGGAAGATTCGAGTAAAATTTTGTGGAGTAATTACTTTCATAGACATCAATCATCTACAAGAAGCAGTTGAAAAATCACGGGATAGCCTAATAAAAGGTATCAATCAGTTACATGAGACAACTGAAAAATCACGGGATAGTAAAAATTTTACCAAAAGTTGAACCTTGGGGGAAAATTTAGAAAACAGTTCAACAATAGGAGGCAGTGGTCGCTCCTTAAAAAAAAACCAAGGACCATTAACCAAACACATAATAGAGATGGCAATCTCTTAAATAAAATTGTCAACCAAACAAATCAAAAAGCTTGGAATTTTCGGCACTCCACAACAAACCGAGATAATTTCTTAATCTATTAGTATCTATTAATATTTCCCACTCTTGGTATGTATATATTCGGTCATCGGTTAAGGTTTTGTGGAGAATTCCTTCTCACGAAATCCGAGCTCGGGATTTGAGACTAGCTAGCCTCAAAATTGCGAGTTATAATCCTACCCAAACGTATGTTTATATATATATCTTTGTATGTACTGTACATTGGATAATGTGGACTCGCTTACAGCTAGCGTTTCAGACTCGACAGAGTTACTCTTACATCATTTCTTGTACGTGGAGGGAGGATTCACGACCCGTAACTCTGCAAAACACCGTGAGTATATGATTGCAGATAGGACGAAACCGGTTCGCCCTAAGTAAATAGTAGACCTTGGAGGAGTTGGAATTTGGGGGTTTCGGGACTTGGGGAAAGACCTAAATGACGTGCACGACGACATGGAAGATTGACAGAACAAGGTACTAAGACCCTCTGGAAAATCGCGTCGGCTGACTGTGCGAAGTTCTAGTTGATCCTTGACCATCCTGTTAACTTGCAGGAGGATAGGAGCCAAATTTTCGGCAGACAAAGGGTATTCTGAGTTCGTCTAATATGCAATCTATTAATTACAATAACCTACTAAACCCATCTTTATATGTACCTTATAGCAGCTGAATCGGATTGGAGAGATGACAAGCAGATACAAAACAATCATAATCAAATTTACTAACAATTAACCATTTGAGTCATACTTAATTATTTGTTCAATTAAATATGCGTAATTCGATTAGTACAGGTTATTTACGAGTTCGTTAGGATGTAGGAAAACATAATAAACGACGGAGGAAAGTTAGCTCATTTAGAGAAAGTATTTAAAGTTAGACTTGCAAGGGAGAGACCAATACAGTTTGAAACTCAACGCTCTGTCTAGAATCAAGAAGTTACCACAAAAATGAAAGTAATTAAAGTCCCATATCATAAATCAAAAAAAAATTACACAACGTTTGATGGAGTTTAATTACAACATAAATACGAAAATATTTACGTTCAAGGTCGTAAATAACGTATTAATTAGTTAAGTACATATATCTCTAAAGGTATATAGTGCAAGGGAGCTTTA
Source organism: Limnephilus marmoratus (assembly GCA_917880885.1). Classification (NCBI taxonomy): domain Eukaryota; kingdom Metazoa; phylum Arthropoda; class Insecta; order Trichoptera; family Limnephilidae; genus Limnephilus; species Limnephilus marmoratus. The sequence goes on along the minus strand of OU862927.1, from coordinate 3,606,779 downwards.
AGTAGCTTTCTGTAGTTATCAAAGAAAATAAGGGTCCAATTTTCATGAAGGCTTGTGTGACGTAGGGAAGGAATTTTCCATCCCTACTACACACATGCAAAGCCTTAAAAATTTAAATATCGATCAGAGCCAAAAGAAAAGTTCAAGAAAACTTGAAGGGATGAAAGAATTCCAAAAATATTTAAAGGAATAAAAGGGGGAAAAGAGAAATATCACACTGGTGCCGTGACCAGGAGGTCAGAGTTATACAAGTTTTAGTGGAAAAGCTTTATTGGTCAATCTATTGCAAAAACTGAAAAAAAAATAATAATAAAAGTATGACGTATCATAAAAAAAAAAAAAACGTGATGTTAATTGAAGTGAAAATAATTTAAAAATAAAATCAGAATAGTGCGACGTTAAATAAACACAACAAAAAAAAATATTTATAAATAAATAAATAAACATAAGTATAAAATACAAAAAAAAAAAAGTGCTAACGAATAAACTCTACAGTTTAAAATAATTTTGAAAGTGTCAATATAAAGTGTTAAATCGAGTGACCGTGAACTTGTTAATAAAGACCCCTTTCATTTGTTATTGTATACAAAAGAATTTAGGTCAAATATGCTCTATGTAAACAAATAGTCAAGGCAGACCATAAATAACAAACATAATGAGTTAAGAATTGACATTTCTTGGTCAGAAATGTTAACGACCGTAATGTAAACAATGTGATACGAGATAACGCGCGGAGATCGTAAGCATCGAAAAGATACTGATAAAAACAAAAACATCCAGAATTTAAAGGTGGGGCACATCGAAAATAACACGCACCACTTTGAGGCATTTTAAGATAAACAACCGTTAAAGTTACATCAACATTCGGGTTTCGATAAAAAGGAAACGCACTTCAGATAGAACAAACAAATACGATTGAATAAAGAGCTAACATTAAATGACTTTGTTATGGTAATGATTTTATGTGATTATCGTTAAATAATAACATAAAATATGAACACATAAAAATAAAATACATTCATTCAGTCGGATCGAAATGGGAATATGAAATCAGATATGACGGTGATAAACAGTTATGGATAGGTATTTATCGATTTGAAGATACTCGATTATTAAAATTGCAGTAAATATGTTTATTTTGAGGAGGGTAGAAATCAACGAATACAAAGGGATCTATGACAGTTGTTATGAACAACGAAATAGATTTTGCAAATTTAATGTAAATATTGAAAAAAAAAAAAAGATAGAATAACATACCTAAATACTTGATTGGGGATAGCGTCGAATTGAGAACTTCTAATATCGTAGACAAAGGTTTATGATAGGTATATAACCTATTTAAATGAACATTTGATTATTCGGACTTCGAGAAAAAAGGGGTTTAACTCTAAAATTGACGACAAAAAGCAGATTTTGCGAAAAATCAGTAGGTATTGCGAATTCAAAACAGATTTTGCGGTAGGTACCTATTGCAAATTGATGTGCGAAAATCTGTTTTGATAGGTATTGCTAATTCAAAACAAGATTTTGCGAAAATATCAGTAGGTATTGCAAATTGATGTGCGAAAATCTGTTTTGATAGGTATTGCTAATTCAAAACAAGATTTTGCGAAAATATCAGTAGGTATTGCAAATTGATGTGCGAAAGTCTGTTTTGATGGGTATTGCGAATTCAGGGCAGATTTTGCGAGAATATCAATAGGTACTGCAAACCATGAAGGAGTGGTTGACATTCTAAACAATGAATAATTATTGTTTGAACGAAAATCACGGGATATTCATTACCAATGGGGTAAAAATATTCATTCCGTGGTTTTACAACTACCTACATTCATTTGAAATAAATTGTGCGTTTGTAGAGTTGGGTTAATTCGGGTTGCAATCATTATGTAAACAAATATAATATAATTGAAAATAATGTGTTATAGGGGGGCAGGTTCCAAAAAAAAAAAAAAAAAACTTTCAATTACATATAGTCGATAATTAATTCGATAATTTAAATTCATTAAAACGAGAATGGCCGAAAAGAGGAAGGCGGATGCGACAGAAAGAGATGTTGAAGAAATATCAACGGAAGATGAGCTTAGAAACATATTCAAACGTTCCAAATATTCTACATTGCGTGTGGAGAATATGGGAAGAGACAAGGGAGCTCAGCCAGAAGGGGAACAAGGCAAGGTTGAGAGGGAGTGTGGAAAAATAAATTTTCCACATGAAAATGATAAACCAATAATTTCACAGGAAAAACCCGAGGAAAAGGAACAAGAAATCGAAGATAAAGATTAACGAAGTAAAGGAAAGTAAAAATAAAAAAGAATAAAAAAAAAAATTAAGAAAAACGAGAAAATTGATAAAAAAAAAAAAAAAATATCTAGAATAAGAAAGGAAACATACACATAAATAATTAAGAAAATTAAAATAGAGGTTATAAGGTTGTCGCTTAGTAAGGAAAATGTAAACATAAGCCGGCAACACTCGGAAAATTTAAGAAAATGGTGGGAAAACGTGGAAGGCGAGCCCAGGCTATGCAGGAGCTCGAGAAGCAGTTGGAAAAACCAGCAACAGTGGCGGTGATAGGAGAGGATAATGCGCCGAAAAACGTTCTCCAAGTCGTGGAAATGTTACCGCAGCAGGAACGACCATCATTCTCCGGCGGAAATCAAAATCCCATTAGTTTCCTCGAGGATTTAAAAGAATACACTAGAAAAGTGAAACGTACGGATCCTTTAATTGTCGTACGAGAGAATTTAAAAGGGGAAGCCAAATCGTGGGCGAAATTGTACAATAAGCGATGGGAGACTATGTTAGATTTCGAACGAGATTTTTTAGCTACCTATTGGGGAGACATTAAGAAAAATGAAGTTCGCCGCCGACTTGCAGAGGGGGTATATGATGCCAAGAAAAATATATCCATGCTCACTCATTTCGCAAACTATTGGGAACTTGCTAAGGCTTTGAAGATTACTGACACTCCGTTGGGCATAGTCGACGAAATTATGAGGCATTATCCGAAGGAAATTCAATCGCTATGGTTTTCGGGACAATCAGGAGACGAGATTGTCGCCGCTGAGTTTCTTCGAAAACTAGATACAATGGTATGTACGCCAGAAGAACGGAACTTAAAGAAGAGGAGTGGGGAGGAAGTTAGCAAGAAGGACAAATACCGTGACCGTTACCACGCCATAAAAAGGAGGATACACGCGATAGAAAGTGTGGGCCAAGGCGTTAGTTGCAGCAAATGCACCGAAGTTAGCAGTTCACCAAAAGGAAATCCTACAATACCTACAACAGGGAAGGAGCTAGTGGTCGCAGATAATTCGGGAAACGGACGGGGGTTGATTCATTAGTCTCCATGGATACGACTCACACAGGAGGAGGGACGCCGGCGCCAAGACACAACACTGCATTGAAGATTATGATGAGATGGGGGTGGAATCCGACGAAAGGATTAGGAAAGGATGAACAAGGAATGACTGCCCCAGTAAAAGCTGAAAAGAACGTAAAAAGACGGAAGGATGGAGCGGAAGAAACGAGAACAGAGGAGGAAATGCGTGTGGAAGTATGCGTCAATTCACTGCAACATATAACTGACGAATGGAATAAATTGGAAATGATTGAAGAAAAATTGGGTAGGGAAGTTAGGGGTTTTAACAACATTTTTGAGGACCGAGATTATGAGGAAGTAGAAAAGGGTAGCACTTTACCGTTATTACCGGAAGCCAAAGCACATATAGATAACACGGAAGTTCATTGTTTAATAGACACCGGAAGTCAGATCACGTGTGTAGCACAAGAATTCTACGAAAACTATTTAACTGATGAAACGCTTTATCCGATTATGCCAGTAACAGCAATACAGATTAGGGTAGCTATAGGACACAAAAGTCAGAGAATATCTAGATTGGTTCTAGTGCCGCTACGATTTGAAAATGTTACAATAAATACGCCATGTTTAATAATACCCAAGTTGATTAGGCCCGTTATATTAGGTATCAATTGGTTAGACGAATATACAGCTGAGTTTAAATGTGGGGAAAATAGGAAGTTGAAAATAAAAACAGAAGTTGGTAAAAGGGAAATAGAATTGGTAAATTCATCGATAACTTATAGGAAACCTAAAGGTGAGATTAGCAATCAAAATTGCGCAAGTGGAAAAATAATTAGTATCGAAGTAAACCCCGAAATAAATGATACGGCGTGTCTCGAGCGTAGAATAACGACATTTGTGTCCGGGCTAGATTTGGAGTTAAAAGGAAAAGAAGGGTTGGAAAAGATTTTAATCAAACATAAGAATGTATTTAGAGACAGGCCGGGTCTCACAACTTTGTACACTCACGAAATAAAGATGACGGACGAGACGCCCTTCGTTAAGAGATCTTATCCTGTACCTTTTGCTTATAGAGATAAAGTTGACAAAAAAATTAGAGAATTGGAATTACTAGGAATCATCAGTAGGGAGGCCACACAGTTTTCTAGTCCTCTAACGTTTACTTTAAAAAAGGACGGAACCGTTAGGATTCTTTTGGATGCCAGGTTTTTAAATACTAGAATGCACGCCGAAGTAGAGAAACCGCCATTAACTTCTGAAATAATACAGCGTTTTCATGGCGTAAAATTCATTACCACGATAGATCTCAACTCTGCCTATTTTCAAATACCTATCAGTCCAGGAAGTCGCAAGTATACTGGGTTTGTGTACAATGGAAAATCGTATGTATACAAGGTGTTACCGCAGGGGTTAAAGACATCAGTTGGGAGTTTCTCAAGGGGAATGGACAAAATCCTCGGGCCAGGACTGAGAGAATTCTGCGCTAATTACTTGGATGATTTAATAATATATACGTGTGGGAGCCAAGAAGATCATTTTGAACATGTAGACGTGGTACTTGAGAGGTTAGAGGCAGCAAACATGACTTGTAAACTCGAAAAATGTCAATTTTTATTCACAAAAGTGCGTATGTTGGGACATATTATAACGCCTTTGGGAGTTCAAATGGATCCGGAAAAAATAGACGCGATTAAAAATTTTCCGGTACCCAAGAAAATCAAACAAGTTAGAGCTTTCCTTGGACTTTGCAATTATTACCGTAGATTCGCGAATAAATATGGGGAATCAACACGTGTTTTATGTGATTTACTTCAGAAAAATCGAACTTGGAGGTGGGGTGACTTAGAACAGCGTGCATTCGAGAAGGTGAAAACATTATTTTTAGAAACAGTTATTTTACATCATCATGATCCAAATAGTACATATTATTTACAGACAGACAGTTCGGGATTTGCAATAGGGGGGGGAGTTATACCAGCTAGATAACGAGAGAAACCACCACGTTATTGGATTTATTAGCAAAGCTTTAAGGGGACCAGAGTTAAAATGGACCACATCGGAGCAAGAGTTGTGGGCGATAATATATGCTCTACATAAATTTGAGACATATTTAAGAGGGGTACATTTGATAATAAGAACAGATCATCAAGCGTTGACGTTTTTGAAGACATGGAAGATGTACAGTAGTCGCCTAACTCGGTGGATTTTGTATTTAAATCAATTTAACTTCACTGTAGAGTACGTTAAAGGAAAAGAAAATATAGGACCTGACATTTTATCTCGTTACTCTTGTGATGCGGAAAACGTGCAGGAGGAGAAAAACACATGCCTAGAAATAGCAGCTTTTGCGGTTAGAGGTAGACAACACATTCGAAAACACTTAGAAAATATAACAGAATTACAGAAACAGGACACATTTTTGGGAGAAATTTTCGGGTATTTGCGCAAGGGAAAATTCGGACCACCGACAAAAAATGTTAATAGGTATTTAAAAAATTACAAGAAAATAGGTAAAACTTTGTATTACACCACAGGGCTTAACAAAACGGTTTTAGCAGTACCACAGGAATTGACTGAGGAGTTAATAAAAATGATACATTTAGAAATTGGGCACGGGGGAATTTTCAAAACAGGATCAGCTATGGGAGACAGGTATTACTGGCCAGGTATGAGCCGGGACATAAAACGCATAGTAAGAGGATGTCACCTTTGTCAGATGGCGAAGCGCGAAATTCAACCAACTGTAGGGCCAAGTAAATCAATTATGACCAAAGAAGTAGGACAATTAGCTATGGCAGATCTATACGGACCATTACCGAGGGGAATGGGTGGCGTAAAATTCATATTTGTTATCCAGGATTCTTTCAGCCGATTTGTAAAATTATATAAATTGAGGATAGCAAGTACTAAGACCGTGTTAAATTGTGTAGAGGATTTTAATAAGATCATACAAATAGATGCTTTGTTAACTGACAACGGATCTCAATTTACGTCAAAAAAATGGGAAAGCCACATGAATAGGATCGGCATACGAATTGTACATACTTCAGTGCGAAATCCTGGACCGAATATAACTGAGCGTGTAAATAAAGAGTTAGGAAGAATTTTTCGTATTTATTGTCACGAAAAACATACAAAATGGTCAGCTTTCCTTAAAGAAATAGAGCAGACTTACAATAATTCAATACACTGTTCAACAGGATTTTCACCAAACGAGATAGCTTTCGGGAAATCACCAACTTATAGTTTAGACAAGTATACTCAGGGGTGTGGAAAACCTACGAAGACGATAGATGAAATTAGATTGACAGCACAAAAGAATTTGGAGAAAAGCGCTACAAATCGACAAAAATATTATAATCTCAATAAGAGACTAGTAACCTATGAAATCGGAACCATGGTAAAGTTGAAAAAGGTTACACAATCAAGTTTATTGCGAAAACAAATCAAGAAATTCAGCTTACTTTACGAAGGACCGTACGTCATCGGATCGGTAGTTTACAGTAACACGTATACCCTAATTGATCCGGTAACTCGGGAAATAAAAGGAGATTATAGCGCCATACATTTAGCGAGATATTACACGAGTAACAAGGAACAACAATCTGGATTAAAGTTAGTGGAAGTCAACAAATAGAGTGCGAAATTTGCAAATATTTGAAAATGTTAATAAATAAATAAACGATTGAGAAATACAAATAAAGATATGTTAGGATACGTTTTGGGGTAGGGGAAGAAAGAAACTTTACTAAAATGTTAGGCTATCAGTTGCTTGCGAGGGGCGGGTCGTCGTCGAGTCTATAAGAGTGAGTGGACAAGTTTCTTAATAAGCGACAATCGTGTTTAAATGTAGAAATAGAGTAAGGTAAAAATAATCGTTAATTTTGATTTTATAATTTAGAAAAAAAGGGGGGTTTTTTTGATGTGCTAGTGAATAGAAAAAAAAAATTGTTAGGTAAGTAAGGACACTTAAGAGGAAAAGAATTAGAGATATTATATGACACACATAAGGGTACGTTTTATAAAACAGGATTTAAAATAAACAATGCTTAGGAGTTAGAAAAAAAAAAAAATGAATAAATAATTTTTTTGAAATCTTGAAATAAGAAAGTTTAGATATATGGTAGAAATTAGGTAAACATAAGAAGGTAACATTAGAATTACGATATAAATAGTTAGATTTCGAAAAAACGGGGAAAAACGGGAACGCTGAACCAATTGAGGATAATTAAGAACATTTATGAAAATTACATATTAGAGTGGGTAACACTTAGGTTAGGACAATTTTGAATTAACTATGAAATAACAATTAGAAATTAAGGATTAGACAATAAAGTTTAAATAAAGAAAAAAAAATGCTGGAAAATTTATATAAAACATGTATACCACTGATTGTCGGATTGGGTGAGGTCGTGCGAAAACATACACATACCACAAAAAAAATTCATATTTACAAACAAAACAATTATTTGCACACCAAGAGACCACCCGCTTTTCAGTTGGTCGAAAGGCCGCGAGATTGTAAACAATCTTTACTTAAATCATTGTAAGGGAGGTCTTAGTCCAATTTGGTTGGGGACCACCAAAACACGCGAGTCGAGGGGCGTGTTCCAGCAAAAAGGAGATTAATTTTGAGTCTATCAAAATTACAGAAAATCCCATAAAATAAAATCTACGCGAAAAGAAAATAGAAAATACAATGAGATACAATTTCAAGATTGTTAACAATCCGATAAGACGGAGAAGAGATAGGGGAAAACAAAATGAGGAGGGGAGATAGGGAGCAATAGGATACGGAGAAGAGATAGAGAGCAATAGGATACGAAGAAGAGATAGGGGATAACAAAATGAGGAGGGGAGATAGGGAGCAATAGGATACGGAGAAGAGATAGGGGATAACAGAATGAGGAGGGGAGATAGGGAGTATTAGGATACGAAGAAGAGATAGGGGATAACAAAATGAGGAGGGGAGATAGGGAGCAATAGGATAAGGAGAAGAGATAGGGGATAACAGAATGAGGAGGGGAGATAGGGAGCAATAGGATACGAAGAATAAATAAGGAATAACGACATGGGGAGGGAAAGGTAGCTGGCCTAAATTTGAACACAATTTCGGTGTCTAACAAAAAAAAAAAAAAAAAAAAAAAAAAAAAAAAAAAGACGCCTAAATAAAATACAACGTACAAACAGACACACCTGTGACATCTACCGGTTCAAAGTCACAAAAGTGGAGGGCGTATTCATATTTTGAACAAAGAAATGGACTTTGAACTAGGTAATTAATCAGAGATTTATGGAAAAAAATATCGTCATCGACCGAAAGATCAATACACTATAATGTAAACAGGGTCTCACGCCCGGTGCATCAGGTACAATGACCCTAGATTTAAGATATACAATCAGTGCAATGAAGGTGTTGACGACCGCCGTTAACGAGCAAATTAATCCATATTATGTTGGAAAAACTATGCAAGAAAATAACAAGAAAATTTTAATAAGAGGAAAATTAAAGAAAAGACGTGCAAAACATAAGAAAAGCTACTATAGGGATATTTAGTTGTATAACGAGTACATAGAAAGTCAAGGAGGCCAGATTAAGAGGAAAGCGTGCATTAAACATTTAAAAGGAAGAGAAACACTGGAAAATTAGGAATGTCACTTTTAGATGAAGCAATAGAGTCAGGAAAAACGATTGGTAAAGATAATCTAATGAAAAAAATGGACGTTTAAAAGGAAGTGTTTATTGAACAATATAAGATTTCGACTTAATTTTGCGTTTTCAGACGAGTTTAAATAGATATCGTTATATATTTGGAATAGGGAGGTCATACTAGTTACATTGCATTAGGTAAATCAAACAAAAAGGGTTGTTTTACGTCAATTGTTTGACGAAAGTTCTATGAGAGATAGTACACACTGCAAGGAAAAATGAAACATTATTTGGGTTGACGACCTCACACGTGATTTTGTTATTTAAACAACCAGAAAACGAACATGGTTTTAGGCGATTAAACCCATTTTAATGGCTTTTAGGACGATAAAAATTACCATTGGTCCTATGGACAGTTTACTTTAACTAAAAACGATTAGATTTTATTACCCTCGAATAAACGCTGAGTTATTGGTGAGTACATCGAAGTCCAGACCTAAACACATGTCAAATTTTAAATTAATGTGAATACAGGGGAGAAAGGGACGGAATTTGTAGGATGAACCATAGAACGTAATAAAAAATGACAGGAATTTAAGGGCCGAAGTGGAAGTTTCTCCTATGAAAAAAATGTGGAAAATAACATAAAAAGTAGTAGCATATAGAAAATGAAATTTTCTATGAGGTGACATACATCGAAGACGAAACGGGGGGTAGTAAAAAAAGAAAATAAAAACAATTAAAAGATGATTCCGTAAGGAAAACTCATGAGAATTCAGAAGTATCGATGAAAACAATAAATTTGGCTTGGAATGTAACTAATCATATAGATGTGGATAATAACATAAGGATAAAAGAGGAAATTCGTAGGAAGAGTGTTGTGAATACAAGAAAATTCTAGGGGAAAGGGGAAAATTCAGATATACTACGTAAATAGAGAAAATACGGGTTTTAATGGAAAAATTCATACAAGTAGCAGTGAGATAGAGTAGAATTTATAAAAATTGCAACTCGAAATTGCATAGTAAACATTTCGATATGGAGATAATCATGATTTGTGATAGGTACGGAAAAATCGAGACGTAAATATAGTTATCGAAGACGGACCTTTTACGAATTGAGAAAAAAAATAACTAAAAAATTATGAAATTCAAGCTAATTTTGTATGACCAACGGCACAAAAAACGATAGGGCAATTTAAAACAAAGTAACTGAATCCGTACCTTGTAAGTATGAAAATAAGAGACAGAAAGCAATGAGACAATGGAAATAGGGCTTAAGGAACATTACTCGATAATAGTGGAAGAATTTCAAGAGTTTGCGCGTTGATAAACATGAGATTGTTTTGTAACAGGAAATTCAGATACAATCTTTTGGACCTGAGAGGGGTTTAAAAGACAGGACTTAGTGATTTTTCGTTAGTCATCGCGGGTTTTGAAAAGCGGAAGTTGGTGAGACGTGACGATACGTTCGGTAATTTACTGGTGGAAAAATTCTAATTAGTTAGAATCACAGGACTTAGAAAAAATTTCATATTCGAGCCAGTGTCTTATAAAGATTTAAAGAAATTAAAAAGAAGTGGTCTTAGACTTAGTATCTTGAGAGTGTTAGATAAAATGCATTTTAACAGGAAGTTCTGAGTGTCTAAAGTTTAGTATTAAATTCAGTGTAAGAAATTAGTACCATTAATAATAATTAATTAGATTCAGTGAGGTGATTAAATCATAAATTTAAATTGTGAAAAGTTAAAAAGTGCTGCAATAAATACAATTTGTGTAGTGAAAAGTTCGGATTTTACAATCATTAAATATAAACATTTTGAGACTTAGGAAAATTGTGAAAATCAAAAATCAGTGAAATAAATAAATAAAGTTATGGGATAATTGATGTAATGCAAATAAGTTATAATTAGATACGTGCGTTCAGTTTAAACGGAAAGAGTTCTAGCAAATATCGAATATTCAAATAAATCATTTAAAAATAGTGCAAATTAAAAAGAAGTGGTCTTAGACTTAGTATCTTGAGAGTGTTAGATAAAATGCATTTTAACAGGAAGTTCTAAGTGTCTAAAGTTTAGTATTAAATTCAGTGTAAGAAATTAGTACCATTAATAATAATTAATTAGATTCAGTGAGGTGATTAAATCATAAATTTAAATTGTGAAAAGTTAAAAAGTGCTGCAATAAATACAATTTGTGTAGTGAAAAGTTCGGATTTTACAATCATTAAATGTAAACATTTTGAGACTTAGGAAAATTGTGAAAATCAAAAAATCAGTCTTTTATTAATTTAAAAAAATAGTGTAGTCGAAATAATTTTGTGCTATAGTCAAAGTGTAGTTGATGTAGCAGGATAAAAAAAAAAAAAAAAAAACAGTGTTTAATAATAATTTCCGATTTAATTAAATGGATAAAATTTTACCTCAGAATAATTCGGTAAAATAATTTACAATTGGGCGGCACATTCCTACCACAAAGTGTTAATCTATTATTAGATTCAAATAATTTGAAAAGAAAATTAAATAAAAATAAAAATGAATGATAATACATAATAATATTTTATTGCTAAATGAAAGTAACGATTTACCATTTCGGAATTAATCGTGAAGTAACTATCATTAAAAAGTTATTTAATCAACGGGTTTTGAAATAAAATGCAGTTAGAACGATAAACATCATTTAATTTAGATAGATTAAACGGGAATAAAATAAAATTGAAGTCGGAAAAATTTTATTTGAATTTAGTTAATAACATAGGAGTAGGTATTAGGTAAGGAAACAAAAAGGTCGGTCGTGTAGAACCCGACGGAGTAGACCTTTTGGGGTAAGTTATATAAAGTATAAATATTTTCTAGGTTCCGAGGAGAGAGCGGTATGCAGCAAACAGTTGGTATTTGAATTAATTTTATAACAAGATATTACTTGCTTAATATGTGATATGTACCTATATTAAAATATTATATATAAAATAGATATATTTATATATATATGTATATATATATATATATTCCAAGAAAGTTTAATCAAAAAGAAACACACTTATATTAAAAAGTAAAGGTATCGATCTCGAATACCTATCCTTGCATTTATCCGTAACTATTTAAAATAGTTATGTGTTTGACAAATTTCCAAGTCAAAGTTTTTTATTTATTTTAGTATATGTACTATTTATTATAACTTCAGCTAATATAAAATGATCAAAAAATGAGTTATGATATTAGAATTTATTTCAATTATAATATAATTGTATATATATCAGTATATTTATTTATTGAGGCAAAATATATATGTATATGTAATTTATGTAAATTATAACTACATTTATTTGGGATCAGGTTAAGACATTTGCGAAAAAGAAATTACCATTATTAAATTCAAAAGGAAAAAAAAAATTGAACCATATAAGCTCGCGTTCAAGGATGTTCCAAAAGTAAACAAATGTCACTCGTTGAATCTAGGTCACGAAGCCAGCGGGAATGTTTACATAATTGAAATTGTTTATAAAACAACTCGGTCATGGGGGCACTGGGTCAGATGCCTTTAAAGGAAGATGTACCTGGGTCTTTAATAGGTGGTTGATAGGTATTAGTATTATAGTAAGTTAGGTTATTATATAGGTTATAATATATTTATTAGGTAGTTGACAGGTATTAATATTAACTTGACAATGGGACAAAGCCAAGAAATTGCACAATTATAGAAAAGTTTTAAACACAATCTTTAATTTGAACATGAGGAGATAAATTTTGAACTGAACAATTGAAAATAAATAGATTTATTATAAACTAGTCAGATAATAGGTACATCAAACATTTGGAAAATCACGGGTTAGTTTAGGAGTGTATTGAAGAATTACATGGAATATTCGAGGAGAAATTTATAGAACAATTACTCTCGTAAGTATCAATCATTTACATGAAACAGTTGACAAATCACGGGATAGTCAAATAGAAGAGTATTGAAGAATTACAAGGAAGATTCGAGTAAAATTTTGTGGAGTAATTACTTTCATAGACATCAATCATCTACAAGAAGCAGTTGAAAAATCACGGGATAGCCTAATAAAAGGTATCAATCAGTTACATGAGACAACTGAAAAATCACGGGATAGTAAAAATTTTACCAAAAGTTGAACCTTGGGGGAAAATTTAGAAAACAGTTCAACAAAAGGAGGCAGTGGTCGCTCCTTAAAAAAAAAACCAAGGACCATTAACCAAACACATAATAGAGATGGCAATCTCTTAAATAAAATTGTCAACCAAACAAATCAAAAAGCTTGGAATTTTCGGCACTCCAGAACAAACCGAGATAATTTCTTAATCTATTAGTATCTATTAATATTTCCCACTCTTGGTATGTATATATTCGGTCATCGGTTAAGGTTTTGTGGAGAATTCCTTCTCACGAAATCCGAGCTCGGGATTTGAGACTAGCTAGCCTCAAAATTGCGAGTTATAATCCTACCCAAACGTATGTTTATATATATATCTTTGTATGTACTGTACATTGGATAATGTGGACTCGCTTACAGCTAGCGTTTCAGACTCGACAGAGTTACTCTCACATCATTTCTTGTACGTGGAGGGAGGTTTCACGACCCGTAACTCTGCAAAACACCGTGAGTATATGATTGCAGATAGGACGAAACCGGTTCGCCCTAAGTAAATAGTAGACCTTGGAGGAGTTGGAATTTGGGGGTTTCGGGACTTGGGGAAAGACCTGAATGACGTGCACGACGACATGGAAGATTGACAGAACAAGGTACTAAGACCCTCTGGAAAATCGCGTCGGCTGACTGTGCGAAGTTCTAGTTGATCCTTGACCATCCTGTTAACTTGCAGGAGGATAGGAGCCAAATTTTCGGCAGACAAAGGGTATTCTGAGTTCGTCTAATATGCAATCTATTAATTACAATAACCTACTAAACCCATCTTTATATGTACCTTATAGCAGCTGAATCGGATTGGAGAGATGACAAGCAGATACAAAACAATCATAATCAAATTTACTAACAATTAACCATTTGAGTCATACTTAATTATTTGTTCAATTAAATATGCGTAATTCGATTAGTACAGGTTATTTACGAGTTCGTTAGGATGTAGGAAAACATAATAAACGACGCAGGAAAGTTAGCTCATTTAGAGAAAGTATTTAAAGTTAGATTTGCAAGGGAGAGACCAATACAGTTTGAAACTCAACGCTCTGTCTAGAATCAAGAAGTTACCACAAAAATGAAAGTAATTAAAGTCCCATATCATAAATCAAAAAAAAATTACACAACGTTTGATGGAGTTTAATTACAACATAAATACGAAAATATTTACGTTCAAGGTCGTAAATAACGTATTAATTAGTTAAGTACATATATCTCTAAAGGTATATAGTGCAAGGGAGCTTTAAGTAGCTTTCTGTAGTTATCAAAGAAAATAAGGGTCCAATTTTCATGAAGGCTTGTGTGACGTAGGGAAGGAATTTTCCATCCCTACTACACACATGCAAAGCCTTAAAAATTTAAATATCGATCAGAGCCAAAAGAAAAGTTCAAGAAAACTTGAAGGGATGAAAGAATTCCAAAAATATTTAAAGGAATAAAAGGGGGAAAAGAGAAATATCACATGCTATAAGGAGATTTTTTTAAGGAAAAGGGGTGGGTAGGAATCGGGGGTCAAAGTATCAATGAGTAATTTATTTATTGTAAGAAACAAACAGCAGTTTTATACAGAATGTTAAAAATGAAGCGGTTAAAAATGAGGTAAGCCAAAACAGTTTCTTATGGGGTTATTATGATATAATACAAAATTTTAATTGATTATAACCATTACATGAAAATGAAATTAAAAAAATATATATAAATGTAAGTAGGTATATTAGAAGGAAGAAGGAATAGGAAAGGGCGAGAGGCAGAGGAAGATGGGATGGGGACAGGAGATGCTCATGCTGTACCTTTTCTATAGCTGTGCATTAATTTAATTCACATTTGTGATCGTACGCTTGACTTCGTATCGGTATTTCACAAGAGTATTATTAAGAATATCGATATTATTAAATTGCGTGTTATATTGCGCGCATATGCGGGGGATTGGAGAATTTTTTCTAAGGTTGGTTCTGTACGCGGGCAAATGGAAAAAATCATTTAGTCTGGTTGGTCTTGCAGGTATGTGAATTTTTAAATAATTTATGAGTTCAGGAGAGTCCAGGCCGTTATTCAGAATTTTGTATAAAAATATTTGTTCAGATATTAATCTGCGCGTTTGAAGTGGAGTAAAATTGTAAAATTTTAAGGATTCGGTGTTATTTGCAAAGAGTAATTTGAATTTATAATTTATGTGTTTAAAAAATTTGTTATGCACACTTTCGATTCCGTCAATATGGCATTGGTAGAACGGTGCCCAAATTAGTGTGCAGTATTCTAAGTGGGGGCGGATATACGGACGTATGGCGGATATAATGGATGTATGAATTCATCTCTCCCACTGCAATGCAAGGCGATGGGTCAAGAGAGTCCGGCTGGAGAGATCTAATTGATCAAATAAAATTTACTTAAGCAAACCGTGATTTCCCGATTTTCTAACCACCCTACATCCTACATACCTTTTACCTTCCCAGGTCTTCCTCTCCCTAAAAAGATCCTCCACACAGCATCCCCAAAGATGACATAGGCTACGAGGGAAAATGTTTTCCTCGGGGTGTCCGTGGAGCTAATGCAAAAAAATAATATTATCATTATAAATTCGTTTGACGTTGTTCTTGTTGACAAAATATAATCTTTTTGGTCTAACAGGTTATGAAGTTGAATTTTTTTTATTCTCAATTATATTTTAAACACCGACTATAATAATAAATAATAATATAGTGAATGCAACAGCACACACAATATACCGTACATTAGACCGGCTTTGACACACCCACTACGCCTGCAAGATTTTATCATCGCGTGGTAGTAAATACCAATCAATCATTAAACGTTTATAATATTATTATTTTAAATTAATACTGTATTTTAATACTGCACCTGGCACGTACAGACTTTAATACCGCCAATAAATGTATTTTTTATTGCGGCAAACCAATGCGGAAACATGCCAATATCAATCAGAATTAGTTCCTTTAAAATCGTGCGTTTAATATATTTTTGGTTGAGTTAATAATTTTTAAACTTGAAATTCCGTCAAAGCAAAAAATCTCATCGAATTATGTAGCGAAAACTCTAGAACGGTGAGCTTTGTCATCAATTAGAAAGCTTTTCTGGCTAGACTTTTTTTTACATTAACTTCACACAGGAGGCCCTGAGAAAAGTAATTTCCCTCAGGGCCTATGTCATTTGAGATTCTGTGTGGAGGGTCTTTTTGAGGAGAGGAAGGAATGAAAATTGGTCTTGAAGAGACCCATGTTGTAGGAAGAAGGAAACACAAAGGCCAACAAAATGTTCACAGCTGAGCTTTTGAACACACAACGAAGCGACCCGTTCTCATGTAACAAATGTCAAAACGCGTACATATATTGGGCACGCATTTGGCGTGTTTCCCGACTAAGCACCGGTGCCGAAGGGATCGGTGACGCTAGTTCCTCGGAGCATCTTCCAACATAACATAGATTTTTATTATCGAGATATATTATTATAACCTGTTTGTAGTTCTGTGCAGTTGAACACATCTTCTACTTCTGAAAAAGTATTGCCAACAAAAATCTAAATTATTCAATCCTGATATTTTGTTGCAATTAAAAAGATGAAGCTGTTTTGATGGTATATCGAAGGTAATTGATAAATCAGGGCTGTCTATAATACCATTAACAATTTTTAAAATAAACGAGAGGGAAATGGGTCATCTATTTTATAAAGTTTAAATAAAAAAATTAATGTCATGCCTGGCTGAACTTTTACGTGTTATTTTTTTTTATTACGCATAACGTCTAAATAAGCACAACAAAATCAAAACAAAATCTTAAACAAAATCTAAAACAAAGTCGAAAACGAAATTGGTACTCTGAAAAGTGCAATACATTGATAAAATAAGTCGAAACAGAGCTACGTAGTTTGTTTATTTAAATTAATTGTAATTATTTTATCAAGTGGTTGTAATTTGTTGTGGCAATGGGTAGATCGAGTTTATAGTTGATATAACTTAAGAATTTATGCTGATTGATTTCAATTTTTGGGGGGACCAAATAGGAGAGTTATATTCGACTTGACTTCGAACTAGAGAAAAATATATGATATTTAATTTTGAAATATTTTGAAAATTTCTGCCATTACTGTTACATCTGTGTTAACGTGCTAGAGAAGAAAAATTCGGAATTGAAAATAATGCCAAAATCATTACCAATGTGGGGAAAACAGATTTCAAGGAACTCCACAATATTTTTTTCAAGAATCGGTTTAACAAATTAGATATCTTCAAAATTGAAATTTAAATGTAATTTTCAATCAGAATCTTATAAATAAGATGTCTCAAAATGGTATAATAATGAAAATATAAAATACTTACAGAACTTAATAATAAGAGTAACATTATTAATATTTTTTTCAAATTAAACAAAACACAAAAGCATTTAATCGAATTAAAGGCAAAAACAATGAATAATTAGTTACAAATTAATTAATCGATCAAATAAAATTTATTTGCCACGCCGGGATTCGATCCCGCGACCTTCGGTGTGCGAGTCAAGAGCCTTACCGCTGGCTACGCGGGCCGTAAAAACTTTTTTAAAATAGTAGATGTTTTCAATATCATGAGATATAAATGACCTTGAAATCGTTAGCAAAATGCTCTATATAAGTAATATGGACACCGCTTAATCTTATAACAGATACCTACATTAAATAATCAGTTCTGACCATGATCTTCTATAATAATCTTTAATTTTAAATTTGGAGCAAACCATATAATTTTTACGTTTGTAATTTATAGACCAATCATAAATTTGGAATGCTCTTGATTTAGATTTACAATTCGTGAATATCGAAAGGTTATTCGGTCCTTAGAAGTGCATTGTTTTCATTGAATCAGGTGACGCACGGCTGGCTGACCTTTACCTGGTAAATGTCAAAGGTGCTCAGTGGCTCAGCGGCTAACGCCCATTGCATTGATGGATAAACGTGATGTATGGTGGTACTGGGTATCCCAAGTTTGAGAGATACCCAGGATCTCACAATTTTATTCAATTCCTTGTTATCAAATTGGCAGGAGCCAAGCCTTTATCAAGCCGCCCCGAGAAACATTAATTGGATAACCGAAACCCCTGCCGTAGGTCGCCTAAGAGATTCGCTACTTTTGGTGACTTAGCAGGGCTGCATGTGTTCATATGGTGAGGTTTCGTGGCGGGCCGGATCGGGAGAGACTGGTTTAGGGAGACCTTTTGAACTCTCCAGCCGAACTCTTCCAACCAGTCGTCTTACACCCCAGTGGGAGGGATGAATTCATACTTTCGTCACTCCTGAACATATTGACCCATTCCCCTCCTTCTTTTCACCAAAAAGACCCTCCACACACCATCCCCAAAGATGGCATAGGCCCTGGGCAAAGATATTGAAATATAAGTTTGAATATCTTTGGCCCTGGGGGATTTTTTTCTGAAGCTCTAAATTCTGCCGAGTTTGTGATCATTCTTAAATCATGTTGCATTCATGAGACAGACATAGGTTTTCTCTTTACGTCTCATTTATTTTTATTTCTGTATTTAATTTCTCTTTTATTTTCTAATTTCTATTTTTGTATCATGTTACGCAGCCACCCTACAGGACGAAAGCCGTCTACCCGTTTCGGTCCACTCTAACGAAGTCGCACACCACTCGCCCCTTGCAAATATTACCGCCTCCTTCCCCTCGCCGTACGCAACAGGCCGCCACAGCGCGCATCCCCCAGAACCGCCTGATGTCGTGAGAATCACCCGTTCTGCCGAGGGTATGAGCTGGCCGAAGGCAGAATGTAGGTGCCGCCATTCCCCGGGACACACGAAAATCATTATTTTTTTCTCATTAAAAATAGAAACAAATCTTACCATCTCGAAACATGCTCATCCTTGCGAGGTAGTTTATAGAGAAAAGGGGTATTTGTTTCTGTCTATGTACACTTGGTTAAAAAAAAAAAATTAAGAAGAGGAAATCACAAGGATTAAATCTGTGACCTGTTTTATTTTTGGTATGACACGTTATAAGACAAAACATAATTGTTGAATTCCCGAAGATGAATAAATAAATAAATAAAATATATATTCATTTTTACTTTTATGCCATACAGTATCGTACAACGATACATCATGATTACTACCTTCCACCTTCTGCTTTTTGCCAACAAAATCGTGATGTCCAAGTCTATTAGATATAGACCGACCACCAGACACAGCCTGTAATTGTTATCGTTTCAAGTAAAACCTGAAATAATGAACATCGAATAGCAATGCCATACTAAATGCTCAATCTTTTGATTTATCTAGAATACTATCAAAATGGAGGAAATGGTTTATTCATAGCTTGTTTCAAAGTCACTTAAAATAAAGGAATTAATATTTTCATTATTTTTGAAAATTGGTTTATTAGAACCGTTTTTGATAAATAATATCACCTCAAATACTTTTGATGGCCGGCGTGGTCGAGGAGTTAAAATCTTAACTCGCAATCCGAAGGTCGCGGGATCGAATCTCAGCGTGGGCAAATAAATTTTGTTTGATTAAATTGTATTATTTGACAATTAATTCATTTAAATAATATGTAGTAGATATATTTTTAACATGTACCAGAGTGGAAAATACTCTCAGTATCACCCTAGTGAAAGACCACCATTCGATATTGAAATGTTACTTGAAATGGCTTTGGCCGTGTTTGGTGACCAGATCTGAATAGCCAGGTACTTCCCCACCTTCCTATCTCTTTCCCCTCCCTTCTACCTTCAGCCTCACAACAACAATTGGGGATGCCATAGTCTCACTAGCTCCAGACGGGAGCAGTTGGGGACTCTTGTGCTGTATTCATTCATTTTCGCACGAGCTAGAATTAATTGGTTTTCTTAAGGCTGTCCTCCTTCTTGATATGGATATCTTCAAGACCTAGGCTTCACAGCATCCCCAAAGATAACCCCGAGGGATGCCTTTGAATCTCTTACGTGAAATAAACAAATTTAAGAAAAACAACAAAAATAAACAAAAACTTTTTTTTTACGTACACTGGAAATTGGGTGCGTTTTTTACAATAGCCTTCCACAAAACCTTGTTTTTTTTGCAATTCACAGCTTTCCTTTATAAATCTCTATTTTGACAGATGAACACGCCTACGTATTTGATATTTTCTGCACACAACAAGGAACGTATCAAAAAAAACCTTGGCTCGGTAATAAAACTCATGTATCGTTTATCTTACGACCCATGAAATTTATTGGCGGACCGTAAAAGGAATTTTTCAAGTGATAAATGTATATTAGATTTTTAGTGTAAATGTATTACTTTTTATAAAGTTTAAAAAAAAAACTTGTTTCGTAAATCGTGACAAAATCAATCAATGTAATTCGAGAACACAAGAAGTCAAAACCTTGTTCTTTTTGGTAGATTTAAAAATATTTTTCTTTTATTTTAGGTAGGTACGAAGAATTCGATCCCCTTGGCATTTAAAAATGCTCCATATTAATCTACAACATTTTGATTGTTTTCTAAAAGAATAAATAATTTGAGTATACCCGATTTATCTCCATTCTATTTAAATTTAACTCCGCTTTAAGAGGGCATTACCAGAGAAAGTCGGAAATACGTCATTTTCAAAAAAGTTTTTAGACGTATTGACTCTTTTCCACAAAAAATTATAAATGGATTTCGAAAGATTGTTCTTTTATCTAGTGAAGTTATGTAATAAATTTTTAGAATTTTTTTTAATTTTTAGTATAATAAGGTTATTCCATAGGTCGTTGGCAGATTTGTTAAATTTTCAAAAAAGTTTTTGTATTATACCACACCCATTTCAAATAATGTAATTATGCAGTAAAATAAATCAATACATTATCTAGCAGAGTTATGTATTAGAATTTTAATTTTAGTTTCAATAAAATCATTAAAAAATATGTACGTACATGTGTTTCTTGACGAAAATTGGTCCATTTGTGTATTTATTTGCGCACTTACAAACTAATATATTTCAGATTTTTTTAACATTCTTATTAAATTTAGACATTATTGAAAAATGATAAATACTTATAATCAAAAAATAACTACAAAAAGTACACTATTTTAATAGTTTTATCATCACGCCTTTCAGCATTTTTGGATGAAGGTATAAATTAAAGCTAATTTGGATTGAAATAAATTCGATATTGAGTTATAATTTAGAAAAGCTGGTACGGAGAATAATTAATCTTTCTCATTGTAACCGCCCTGCACGATCGGAAGAACAACTTTCGACGAAATGTGGATTTTCGTCTGCTGGCTGGTTAAACGCTCTTAATGAACTCGAATTTGTTTTGAATTTAAGAGTAATTTTCAAAATTGGAACTGATTTTGTGAAGAATTCAGATAAGCAATAAAGTACAATAAAATTATATTTTATTACCATTTTTTTCTCTGCATAAGTGTTTTCGTAATTTGTCAAGGGCCTGAGCGCTTTTACATTTTCAAAAAGCCATTATTTACTAACTATGTTTACTAACATAATATAGTATTTACTCCGATGCAGAATAATTTTATTTTTATATTTTTTCCTAGACAAGGCTTTGTGTAATACTTAAAATTTTATGAATAATTCTTCTTGAGGCGGTTCCTCTTTGCTGAGGATCGTGACCCCCACTACAATTTCCATGGTGCTCAAAACCTCTGCATTCCTCGCCGTCCTGCGCTGCTTGGAGAGCTGTGGACAACCGACGTAGACGCCAGTGAAACTTGGTCCCTCCAGGGCATTGGTAACCTTCGTCTGCTTCTTCTGCAAATACTATGCCACTGACTTCTTCAAGTTGGAATCCTCAGTTTGGCAAGCAACGTGTACAAAGTATCTTAAAAAGCGGTGTGGTCAGATATTTGAGAGCCTATTGTGGATTCCTAACTCTGCCAGAATGGACACATTTGTGCGTCTGGCAGTCCATGGAATCCTGAGCATTAACTGTTCCAATGTTACAAATTTTTTCTAGTAAAAATAAGTGTTAATTTAAAAATAAATTGATTTTTCACGGGTCTGCGCTAGCCTATTCTGAGGCCAGATTGATAGCGTGGGGTAATAAATATAGCATGGTAACTCCGAAATCAATATTTTTGAGTTATACACTAAGGGCTGGTTTTATAACTATCCGTTCGTCACGCTTGATACCATTTTTAACTAATATTTGGTATGCCGCTTGATTTTGCCGTTTTATAAACATTCGCAAGGCTACCGGTCGGTTATTCGTCGGATTTTGGTCGTTTAAATGGATAACAATCCGTTTGCTGACGTTTTTTGACAGTTGTGAGTAGGAAATTGTTCTCGGCGCTCGGTTATTTATTTATTATCGAAATCAGTCAGTAACGCCAGCCCAGCTTTATTTCTTTTATAATATATTCAATAATATTTTTATTCAATTTATAAAAACAGTTTATTTATAAACAAGTTCTGCTATGTAATTATTATTACGCATGACAGCTGTTTCGCCTAGTTTGATAATGCCTTCAGAAGGCGAAACAGCTGTCCCGAATAATAATTATATAGAAGAACTTGTTGATAAATAATTTTATTTTTTTTAAATTAAATAATAATATTAGAATACACAATAGAAATAAAAAATTAAAAGTTAAACTTAATAACAACAAATAAGTTATTAAGTCGAAGCATCCGCCTTACAATGCTAGTAGTGCATTGTTATACGAAGAGTGACCCAGGTAATAAAACTTTCGGACTAAATGTAACCGATGACCGCTAGTAGTGCACATTTGTTTATAATACGTAAAATATGAAAACGAACGGATAGCGGTCCGTTAACGAAAAACGGTTCGTTACGTAACTGAAATTTGGTACTTCGTAAAAAAAACCGGCCCAAGCATTACTCTATTTCCTTATCTGTGAAGCTACCGACAGAAAAGTCGTAACATATCGGAATCATCAAGTTATTTGAATATGTTTTTTGTGGGTGTCTTCAAAAAACGGTATCGTTTAATTCTATAATTAGGTAACTCTAGAGTTACCTAATTATGTAATATTATTCCATATTTAAATTAGGTAACAATATGTTCTTCGCACTAACATTTGCGGAATTGCTTAAGTAGCTTTCGTTTTATTTTTGTATGTTACAAACTACTTCTTAGAACGATTGTTTCCAATAAAAAGTGTAGTTGCCCATCAAAGATATTCAAATACAAAAGAGATATGCTATGGTGCCCGCGCAACTGTCGGCGGACTACGCCCTAAGTAGTTTGCATACAAAAATAATTTGTTCATTTCGTTGATTTTTTGAAGATGTGCATTAGTATTGGTTAATAATATAGTTTGAATACGGAAATATTTCGTTCATTTAGTTTAACGTTCGTTTGGTTTATTCGTTAATTATTCGTTCATTTAGTTTATTTGTTAATTGGTAAACAATATCGGAGGCACCCGGAAGCGCAGTCCCACATAGTAAAAACTGCAGATAGCACATCTACTTATATTTCAATATCTTTGTTGCCCATGATAAGGAAAAAAATAGTCGAAGATAATTTGTTAATTTTAAAATTTGAAATTATGAGATTGACAATTATGACGGTTTGGTGGCAGGTGGCAATAGCTGAATTGGTAAAAGCGCTCGTCCAGGTTAGATGAGAGGTTCCGGGTTCGAGTCTCAGTTGCAACCATTATCTTTTTCTATTTTTCTGTATCTTGTTCTCTTTCATATTTTCATTTAGAATATTAGTGCTATCTTCTTCTTCAATGATATGATATTCTTCTTCTTCAATTAAATTTATGGGAACAACCTTCAT
This sequence comes from Limnephilus marmoratus, assembly GCA_917880885.1. NCBI lineage: Eukaryota > Metazoa > Arthropoda > Insecta > Trichoptera > Limnephilidae > Limnephilus > Limnephilus marmoratus. The sequence goes on along the minus strand of OU862927.1, from coordinate 3,582,904 downwards.
TTATACAAAATTGAACATAAAAAAATGACTAGCCGTTTTCAAAATATAAATATTACAGAAACAACTACTTAAAAAAATAGAAATACCCTTGAGAAATTTAAAATACACGTAGGTAGATACTATAAATATTTATTTAATTGTTAAATTATTAGAACTGCTTTGAAATGAATAATGACCTAAATGGCGTGTCTTTATTGTGAGAGTTAACAATAGAAATAAATATTATAATTAATGATTTGATTTTCATCTGGGTTTCAATTTGTATTTATTAGTAGGCACTTTTTTATCGTGGCATTTAATCCATTAGTCGTAAGCAGTGCTTCTCAAACATGGGTGTCCTAACACCCAACTTAAACAACCACATATTTCCAAAACCTTTCAAGAACCATAAGGAATGTTTTATTTTGTAATAACTCCACACAGGAGGCCCTGAGGAAAATATTTTCCCGCAGGTCCTATGTCATCTATGGGGACGCTGTACGGAGGGTATTTTTAAGTGAAAGAAGAAGAGGAAGTTCTGGGAAGAAAAAAGATATGAGGGATGGAAAGGAATCTAGGGTTCAAAGTGTCCAGGAGTGACGTATGAATTCATCTTACCCGTTGCGTCGCAAGGCATTGGGATCAAGAGAGTCCAACCACAGAGGTCAAAGTGGGCAGTGGCATCCGCCACCAAGACCTGGCTGTATGAAAGACAACTTCATACATTTTTCAGATAACTCGTTTTAAAACTATTGTAAAATTTTAATCAAATTTCATAATGCCAGAGCTCGACATTATGTATAGAAACCTTTTAGAGTGTGCGCACAACAAATCACCAAAATTTCATCCAATGGAATGAATGGTTTAGGAACGCATAAAAGCCAAACAAAGAAACGATCATTTTTATTTATTAAAATTATACATTTAAACGTAACTACATTACATACATTGTATTTTGTTCATTAATTACTATTTTTTTGTTATCTACATATTAAAAACTCTTGCTATTTATGTATCATGCAGTAAATAATGCGAAAAACAATATCATCAAAGCCCATCGGATTTTATTGAAGTAAATCTTCTTTACGCACGCTCGACTTGGGGGGTAAGCCGGTGAATGCGTTACGAAAAAGTGTGATGCGAACGGTAATCGATGCGAACGGTGATCGGGCGAGGCGAACGGTCAGGCCTTAAGTCAGTGAAGATAGAATGAGAGAGAGTTAAGTTTCGTTTATTACAGTAGGGGGAACGAGAGAGGTGCAAACCCAAAAAATCATTTATTGAATAACCATGCCATAGGTCACCCCAAGGTCGTAGTTCACCCCAAGGTCGTAGGTCACCCCAAGATCGTAGGTCACCCCAAGGTCGTAGTTCACCCCAAGGTTGTAGGTCACCCCAAGATCGTAGGTCACCCGAAGGTCGTAGGTAACCATAAGGTCGTAGGTTACCCCAGGGTCATAGGTCACCCCAGGGTCATAGGTCACCCCATGGTCGTATGTCACCCCAATGTCATAATATGTTATTTTATGAGTTAGGGAAGTTTTACTTCAGTCGTGTTGTTCTTCTTCTTTCGTATGGTGGGGGGTCAGAGGGGGACATCTAGGTCTGCGAGCCAGTCTAGGGCCTCAGGCGTTGCCCTGTGGACCTCATCAATCCCGCCGGGGAATGAATGGAGCGGGCATTCGTTGACCACATGTTCGGTGGTCTGCACCGCACCGCATTCACACGTCGCTGACTCTTTAAGGCCCCATCTATGCATCATGTGAGCACAACGGCTATGGGAGCACCTTATTCTATTGATGGCAGTCCAGAGTTTGCGAGGCAATGAGAACCCAGGCTGTCTCTCAGTGGGGTCTTGCACGAGATTCGAGAGTCGTGTGGTCTAAAGCACACTCGGTTTTTTTGGGGTGTTATGCCGTGTTATGCTACCTCCTTCTTTAGACAACGTTTCTGAAACTGCAACGCTGTCCGAAATGTGGGATAAAGAAGGAAGTAGCACAACACGGCATAACACCCCAAAAATAAATAACAAAAATACTTTTGCGTGAAGTATAAAATTCCATCGGGGCGTGTAAAATTAATAAATGAAACGCTTCAATAAAACAGATCGATCATAAACATAAAAACAGCAAGAAGAAAATGAATATATTGTATCTGGTTCTTTTATTACTTCCGGAAATATTTCGGGTATCGAGTAATAAAAATAATTTATTGCGTTTATTAGATTAAAATTATTAGTAAATACTTCCCACTTCCTTCAAATGGTGATTATTACTGCAATATATGTTTGTATTTGATTAAAATGAATCATTTTTAAATAACGTGTTAAAATGTGCAGTTTTCACCTGGTGCATTATCGTTACATCTTTAATTCAATAGACTTCAAATTACCGAGATAAAGAGGTGTTTATTAACACTTCGCTGTTTCGACAATCAAAACATTGATTGCGTAATCAAATGCTAATAACAGTAATAATGCATTCTCATGAATGTTCACCAAAGTGTGAACATACTGTGTTAAAAATGCAATGCAATTTGATCAGTGAATACATTTAAAAATTTTTTTGGTGCATTTTTTTGATAAATTGAAATCGTCGGTTTTCGCGTCAAAATCTGCAGCTTCCTGATTTTATTATATTTTAATTGTACATTAATATGATTTTTCATGTGACACATAACGTTACGCCACATTTGTAGGTAAATTTGAAATAGATAATTACTTCATGGAAATAAAAATTTCATAGAAATCAAAAAATTTATAGTTAACCCGGCTTTTTGATGATTTTCCAGCATTTCGGAGATGTTACTGCCATCTATTGATGCTGTCAGGCAACAAAAGAATTTGCTGCTTTCTAGACGTTGTTGGCGAAGGCTAAACAACTATTTTCGATTAATCTTTTCTACATTATAAGTACATAAAATATGCTTCGAATAAATTGAAGCTTTTTCTAATGTTTCCATTGAATAGAATTAAAATAAAATTGTTAACTATTTTATAAAAAATATGAGCGTAAACTAATAAAAATGTTTGTTCGTGTGGCATTTTAAATTACTAAAAATGTGTTTTTTCATTAGAAATAACCTTTTAGAAGTAAAATCTTCTTTAGCACCGCTGTGATTTGAAACTCAATGAAACGAAAAATAGCGACACTAAAAAGAGACAAACACATACATCTACAGGATTCAGTCTGCGAGAGAATGAGAAAGCAATTAAATATTTATTTATTTCACGGGTACTCGGTTCCAATATAATAAGATAAATCCACGGTCCTTCGCAAGTCTACTTTGGCTTTGTGTATAAAGGAGCCTGAGGAACCTTAGCGGCCAGACATTCAGCGGACCAATGATCGAATCCTATGAAATCCAAAAAAATAATAATTGTTAATATCCAATCTTCAAACCACTCCAAAATAAACAGGTAAAAAACACAAAAGAATGCCACATCTAGCGACTCCGAAGAAGAAAACATCAATAATTAAAATATGACCAAATATATAGGAAAAGCCGCACTGGAATTTGACGACAAAAATATGAAATAATCATCATTCACATTGATAAAAAGTTTTTTGGAGTCTCCTCACTCTTGTCTACTTTAGTTTTCTGAAGGTTTCACTTCTACCGCGTGTCAATTGCACACCCTAATTTTTTTTATAATTTTATGGATAAAATTAAGTGTGACAGTATCAAGTGATCTCATGGCGACCTGTATGAGTGATCACTGACTGAAATTTTTATTTTAAAATTTGTAGGTCAGCAAAATGACTTTTTTTTGTGCTTCAAATATGCTCAGGAATGGTTTAAATCCTTCGGGAACGTGCTATTTATTACATAGCGTTTAATGGTTTTTGTTTTATTTTTCTTAATTATATTTATTGTTTAGCATCTCTACCTAGTGATAGCAAAATCTTCAATGCATCCTGTGAACAAATTTTACGGTTTTATTAACACTCCCAATGCTGATTTTATAAACATAATCAAGTTAAAACTCAACAAATATTCCAAAACATTAATGCAGTCAACATATAAATGTTATTATGTTTGTAGTGTTCTGTTATTTAGTGGACACACTAACAGACTCTCCAAATACTTGGATCAAAGATATTGAAATGTAAGTAGATGTGGGTCTGCGCTTCCGGGTGTCGCCGATATTGTTTACCAATTAACAAATAAACTAAAAGAACAAATAATTAACGAATAAACCAAACAAACGTTAAACTAAATGAACGAATTATTTCGTTATTCAAAATATATTGTTAACCAATATTAATGCACATTTTCAAAAAATCAACGAAATGAACAAATTCTTTTTGTATGAAAACTACGCTAATTAGCGCGTAGTCCGGCGACAGTTGCGCGGACACCTTAGCATATCTCTTCTGTATTTGAATATCTTTGACTTGGATGGAGATTACTTGTGGGAATGAAAAGATTCTTGTTAGTTATCTGGATTTATTTATGCTTCGCGTATACAATTGGGACTGCGTTAGTCTACCTTACCAGAAACTAGCTAAAATGGTTCTGCCCAGTGTTTACAGAAAACACTCCATCTGAGCCCCTCCGATCCCCTGTCGGACAACTTAGGTACTACGCTACCTGCCATCTAGCGGAATCTACTGTGAGTTCATATCACCGCCATCTGTGTCTAACAGGCGGAAGCTCTTAGATACACAACAATGTTATTAGCATATTAGCAGTTATTAGTAAAGTTGCAGAAACACCGTTTAACGGTCATTAATGTTTTTTTTATTTATTAGTAAAGCTATAAGTAAATACGGCTTTGATTAAATCAACACATTTTAAGGCCGCTGAAGGGTTATCTGTATTGTTATGACTGCAGGCACGATAAATCAAAAAGGTTGCCAAATGCCGGAGAAGACAAGGTTTACTTACGCTGGACCTAGCCCAACTGGTGCTGACTGGCGTTGGCCGTTGTCCCTTTCACTTGTCCAGGAAATGTCCGGTGTTAATTTATGAAGATATAGTCACACTTTATTATTATAGAAAACTACCTAAAATGTGCGCTAGAGAAAAGGTCATTTAAATGGATCGATGACTGAAACAACGGACGCACCCTGCGTTTTGTCAGTACCTAGTCTAAATACAATAATAATTTATAGAGACAGCAATAAAGTAATTTCGTTCGTAGTGTTGTCAGAAATATTGAATAGAAATTCTTTACAAAATCTGTTTATGAAGGCCTCCGTGGTTAAACGGTTTCGATGCTTAGCTACGACGCGCAAAGGACTGGGTTCAAACCTCGGCGTGCGCAAGTAAATTAATGTGTGTTATTTCACAATTCATTCATTTTCACTGTTCGGACCCATGAGTTTGTTTTGATGAAAACAAATAACTTTGTAAACACCACTATATTATTAAGTTATACGAGGAAGGGAACACAGAGGCCGAGAAATCATTACACAGCCGAGCTGTTGAACTCAAAAACAAGTCGTAGAAGAGACACGTACTTACGTGACAAATGTTAACAAATGTGTACAAATGTTGGGTGCGCGTTTGGCGTGTTTTCCGACGGTGCACTGATTCCAAGGAATCAATGACGCTGGTTCCTCGGAGCATCTTCCATTGAAATACCAGTAGACCGAGGACAGCAGTCCCACCAGATACCTGTGCTCTAAAGATTGAAATCCGTTTGTGAAGGGCCCGCAACCCGGATTTCTACCGATTTATTACATATTTCCCTTAAACACGGTAAGTTTTAAAGCTCTTAAAAAAATATATGTTATTCTTGAAGAAAATATCTAGACTTTGCCCGCGCTGAAACGCAAATTATATAAAATTCCCTCGATAGAAAAAAATCGCAAAGTATGCTCCAAAAATTATTATAAACACGTTTGTTTCAGTTATTTTACAAGTTATATGTAAGAAAAAATTCAGGGCCGTCTGTTTCAACGCTCGCTAAAGTAAAAGTAAAACAAAACGCCGTTACTATAGTTAAATTTCAGCCAAATACGTTTTTCAATCAATTTGACTGATTGTTTTACGTCACTTTTAACTTTTGTACTTACTTTCCGAAAACCGATAGTTACTCGAGAGTTACTCCGCCATATTGGCATATTTGACAGTTCTGGTCGAAGTAATATATGGAAATGGGTGTTTCAACATTGATTACTGATTACTAATATGCTAATCAGTAATCATGATAAATATTATAGAAGAGGATGACAATGACGATGAATTCCTCATCCAATATGTCTTGCAGCGAAAACCAAAACATTTCGTCCCCGCGTCAATAATATGGTTATCTGGGATGATCTCGAATTTTTGGCTTTGGCACCGATGTCGAAAAAACTTGCTGTTGAAAAGAATCAATTCTGTTATCGACATATTTAGCGTTACCTTTTAAAGACAAGCTCTATTTTACAAGATTTCAAATCAATATACCCATCGTATTATAAACATTACAAAATATAATATGAGTAGTAGGTTAGACTCGTTTCGTATATCGGCATTAGCGAGTGAAGCTGCCTTTAAAAGACAAGCTCTATTAATATTGCTAGTATAGTTTGTACACTACTTACGTTTAATGTTTAAGTTACAAACGGATTATAAAAACGCTATAATGTATGTTTTTCTAATATTTTCGATACCATACATAAATTGAATTGAAGATATCACAACTACTGGAAAGTAAATTACATTCATATTGTACATTATATGTATTATAATAGGTCGTCATTATTTGTAAATATTCATACGAATACTTTTATCGGAACAAAGCCGTCAGGTCCTACAACGCGAAACAAAATACAACCGTACAGTAATTCCGAGGAATATTCCGCTTTTTAGACTGGCCACACTGATAACTATTACTTAGGCGAAAATATACTTGAAACAGCGCGCGGTCCTATTTAACGTCCTCGTTTCTTTAACTGGCAGTTAAAATTTAACTTTAAGACACGATTTAGCTTTCTGTTGAGACAGACGGCCCTCAGTGTTTCTTTAAATGCTGTTTAAGATAATGCCCGTGAGATTTTTGCTCTATTTTAAACGAGTCGTGTTTTATTAAACATTTTCGCAATTTTCGCATCGATTTTGTCGCTGTAAATGTTAGCGCTCTAGTCTAACATTCGTAATTTCGTATCTCTCCATCTTCTTCTTTTCGAACCAGGTTGCAGAGCCGAGAGATAGGAGAATCTATCAAACGAACCGCTCGTTTCTACCCAGAGTCAGTGGTTTATTTAAGGATTTTGGGGTGATTTATACTTGCGGTTTGCACAGGGTTAGCAGTTGTACAGTTGTACCTATTACTCGGATATGTATTATTATTCGTATTAGTGGTAAGTTAAATTATTACGGCAGAATTTAACGGCCAGTTTTACCGGCTTCTCGGTTCATGTCCGTGTCCCTTATAAAGAAATTAATTCGCTGGCAATTACTTCGGGGAAATAATGATCAAGTGATAAAGCTGTATTGGACAGTCCGCAGATCCGTCTTGGAATGGACTTGAATAATATAGAACATTACAATGAACATAGTTATAACACGGATGTTTGAATCGATCTAATCAATGGCTTTTTTTGCCTGTAGACAGGATTTAAAAAAAATGTAACTTATTAAATTATAGAGCAAATTTTACGAAATACCACCTCAGTGGTGTAGGAAAAATTGCACCGTTAAATTAACGTGGGTTGTTTCGGACAGCAATACAGTGTCCAACATTATGAAATGTCCAACATTATGGCAAATGTCCAACATCATGGCAAATGTCCAACATCATGGCAAATGTCCAACATCATGGCAAATGTCCAACATCATGGCAAAATGTAATCATAATAACCGTTTAACAATAACGTAATAATTTTGTTTTTTAATTCACATCTGCCCTGAGGTGAGGGCTAGGGCATAATAACCCAAAAATATATTACGGTACTACTTTTGGCCGTGAAAATCTGAAATCACAACACCATTAAAGTTCGTAATGGTGATTCCCGTTCCACTTAAGAATAAGGAATAGTTAATCGGAAGTGATGATTCCCGTTCCACTTAAGAATAAGTCGTTAATCTTAAAATTAACGGAATTTTACTGTCATCCGAGAGAACTGGAATCGTAGTTAACGAAAAAGTCGTTAATTTTTAGGATATAGACAATTCTTCATCTTTGAATATGAAAAAATGGAAACGATATCGCATACTTAGATAAGGAAAAGTCCTTATCCTTAAGTAGAACCGGAATCGCACCTTAATTCGTAATTCCTTAGGTTAAGGATACTTCCTTATCCTTACGTGGTACCGAAATCGTCCCTAAAATCATTGATCCTTAGGTTAAGGATAATTCCTAATCCTAAGCATAACCGGAATCGCCTTTTGGGGTTTTCTTAATTTGCTAACTTTTAGACCTTTTCGTGGATTTACAAACTAATTACTTAAATAATATTTTAGTCGATTGGCATAATTTAAAAATCTTCTTAATCATTATGTCCTACACATTGTAACATAACATTATCTACCATTTTTTTAAGGAACAGCCACACAAAAGAGTCCCAACTGCTCCCAAGCGTCTGGAGCCAGTGAAACTCTATGTGATGCTAAAGGTAATCGGAGGGGAAGAAGATTGGATAAAGGAAGGTAAGGATGTACACTTGTATCTGGTTTCCTAAAAAAACTAAAGCCATGTAAAGTAACGTTTTGATTCTGAATGCCGATCTTTCAAAAGGGCAATGATAAACTATCACTCTGGAACGTGTTGCAAATATACTACAGGTAATCTATCTATATATCAACAAAACTACAAATACTTGGGAACAAATTTCTTTAATAAATTACCAGAAAATATAAGATCCCTTAAGGACAGTTTCAAAAATTTCAAAACACAATTAAAAAAATATACTGAAAACCTTAACTAAAAAAAATAAATAATAAATAAAAATTTAAAAAAATGTACACATATATACACATAAGTTTCTCTTATTCTAACTAAATTTCAAAAAAATAAAATCAAAATAACCTAACAAATAATACTTCCTCCCGTATACACAAGCATCTGCTTTTTATGGGAGAATATTTAAAAAAAAAATGTATATTTGTATTTAATAATTGTATTAAGTTTTATTTTTTATATACTTTCATTATATTTATGTATCTATTGTATGTACTGTACCAAAAAATAAAAAAATTTCATAAAAAAAAAAATCTTATCTATATATATTACACTAGCAGACCCGGCCACACGTTGCTGTGGCTAACGAAACACAACGCCATTACCCAACCTTTATAAAATCCACACCACCCGCTGGCCAGCTGCCCACTGCACGCTGCCTGAATTGAATATTTGAATTTCTCGGCTATTCTCTACTATAATAAGCATGTGTTATACATATAAACCTTCCTCTTGAATCACTCTATCTATCGGTGAAAACCGCATGAAAATCCGTTGCGTGGCGAATTTTGAGCGACTTCATTTTATACTATGTAATGATATTATTATATAAATTTAAATTAATCACCGAAATGTATGTACGCGCATATCTTCCGTACGTCTGCACCAAATTGGATAATTCTTCTTTTTTTGCATTCGTCATTGTCAGGAGAAGGTTTGTATAAAACTACTGGTGAGCTCATTATGAAATTTGTATAAAAAATGCGATAGGTGGCACGTGAGCTGAAAACTGAATGAATGGAATGCGGGAGTGGGGAGGGGGGTGGTGGAAGAAGAGAGGGGGCGGAGGGGGAAGGGGAGGAGGGGGGAGGGGAGGAGGGGGAAGGGGAGGAGGGAGGGGATCTAGGGAGGGGGTTCGCGGAACGGGGAAAGGGGGGAAGTGGAGTGGGGAGAGGGAAGGTGAAGGAGGCGGAGTGGGAACACGAGAAGGGAAGGAGACGTGGGAGAAGAAGCGTTGGTGGAAAGGGAACGGGACGAATGGGAAAGGATTCGCAGGGAGAGACAATTTCTTTATTAAATGGCATAGCAACGCATGCCGGGTACCAGCTAGTATATTATATATGTGTATTTATTATGACAACTATTTTCCACAACTGGAGAAGTTAAAAGAAAAATATGTGCTTTATACCGTCCTTGACCTCCTCAGCATAGATTTTCAATGTTTTTTGAAGTATTTTTCAACAATGGATCTCTCGTTTCACCAAATTTTGCAATAATTTTTCTAATTTCAACAGTTCTGTCCTAAAATTCTTTAGCAAAATCCATACTTAATACAATTCTTCATCCAGAACGAACTTAGATCTCAAAGTCAGGCCGTACTGAAAAATTGTTTTGTCAAAACTACTTGCAACATTACTTGTGAGACCATTAACTTTTACGAGGTATTTTCTAGCGTGGTTTTTACGCAAAACATCGCTGCCGAAACAAGAAAAAGTCCATTGGCAAATTGGACCATTATTCAAGGTGACCTTGGGACGGGTATTGGTCTGCACGGGTAATTATTCGCTTGAATTTCCCTGTGTTTTGTGTTTGGTGTTGCCAGTCACTTCTGTTAACCAGCGGGGTGTGAATAAATGCTAAATCAGGGAATAATTAACCGCAATGTGGATAACTAACTCGATAACTTTTAGTTTAACGATGGCTATATTTGGATTTTGATTTCAGCTTCCTGTCGGCAACAGGTATTGATTGGAATTTAACGATAGTTAATATTTTTTCGTAGAATAATAATTGTTCTTTTAATGTGAAGATAGGTTTTTTACTTTGAAAAATTGGTTAAATAACATTCGCGTAGCAGATCTCTAAATAGTAATAATGACTCGTAATTATCATTTTTTATTTTTTATTTTGTGTTTTCTTTATTCTTTGAAGAGTTTCAATTTCAATTTCAGTGCCGGCAACCAGGGCGTTTATTTTATTTTCATTTTTTGTAAATTGTTTTCTTTTACCCACCTCAATAGACATAGTCTGTTCCGAGGCGGGTAAATAACATATTATATTTATTAAAACGATATGCATCAAAAAATATATGCATGTATATAATAAGATAAACGTATATACATACATATACACATACATGCATATACGTATTGTTGTTATATTAAATATTTATATGTTGTTTTTATTATTTGATAAATTTCCAGAAGATTGCATACGTAATATAAGATTTCACATGGAGATAAGAAAATGTAAATACAGTAGATACATGATTATATATTGAATGTTGCTAGCAAGCAGTACCCTGCATATTTTATTATATTTGAATAGTATATAATTTAGTGAGTATTAATATGAAAAGTGAATGTTTATAAAATGTACTTCTGTTAGTTCTTTAGGATATTTCGAATGTCTGTTCTTTCCTTTTCAGTCAACCATATTACAAAACTTTTGAACTTGATTGAAGTTTGTTACATGAATTGAGGATTTTACAATCACCTTGCTAGGCACATGCCCGTGTTGTGGTGGTCGTATTGTATCATGTGTGGTGGCATTAGAATCATCAATTATGTATTCAATTTGGGAGTTGGGTGCCGCCACCCCGGGAACCATTTATTGGATAACCAACACCTTTGTCGTAGATCACACAAAGTGGTTCGCTATGTTTGGTGACTTAGCAGGAGTGCCCGTCTTTATGGGGTGAGATTTGTCTAGGTCTTGGCGGTGAATGCATTTGCCGATGTTCTGCGTGGGAGGCCGGATCGGGAGAGACTGTTTGAGGGAGATCTAACCTAGACCTCTGCAGACGTACTCTCTTGACCCATCGCTTTGCACCGCAATGGGAGGTTGGATTCATTTATCCGTCACTCCTAGATACGTTGACCCCCAATTTTTTACCCATGCCTCATACCATTTTCCTTCTCAGTGCTTCCTCTCCTCCCTTCCCTAAAAAGACCTTCCACACAGCATGCCCGAAGATGACACAGACTCTGACGGTTTCTTGAGGGCCTCCTGTGTGAAGCTAATTAAAAAAAATTGTAACTATCTAACCAACCATCACGCCGTTTCACCGCAGGGGTAGGCAGAGAGGACCGACCACCAAACAACTCGGTCTTGGCACACACACCTTGCCCCGTTCACATTCATACATCTTCTTATACATGCTCTTTTATTATTCTGACTCTTGACATGGCCCGACTCAAGAATCTGATTCACTTGGTCGTGCCATGTCTTTCTCGGACGTTGTAAAAAATTGTATCAAATACATAAAAATAGTAATAACTCTCCATAGTAATCCCTCGCTTGTAAAGTCGGTAAAACAGAACAGGAACCGTCTATCTTCTAACACCCCTCTTCTAGAGCCTTTTCTTATCGTAGATTAAAAGCAATCTGCAGCCCGGAACAATAAAGTAGCCTACACATGTAATTATATTGAGCAGTGGTGGGAATTAAACCCAGAGTCATTGTTTAATACGTGGACCATTACGCCACGAAGGTCGTTATAATGTGTAGTGCTAAAGGTTTTAAATGTTGACGACCTTGCATTTACAGTTCAGTTCTCGTTAAAATAGCTTCGCCCTTTGCAGCTATTTCCAATCCACACTCATAATTACAATCTGTTCAAACTGACAGACATATATATACCAGATGTCATTAGCGGGGTCCGAGTAAGACAGAATTTGAAAATCTCTAAATATGACTAACTAACTAACCATCACGCCGTTCCCCGCAGGGGTAGGCAGAGAGGACGGACCGCCAAACAACTCGGTCTTGGCACACACTCTTTGCCTCACTCACATTCATACATCGTCTCATACATACTCTTCTATTATTCTGACTTTTGACATGGCCCGTCTCAAGTATCTGATTCACTTGATCGTGCCATGTCTTCCTCGGGCGTCCCCGACTTCTTCTACCATTCACATTTGCATCATATATTCTTTTTACACTACTTTCTTCGCTCATTCGCTCTACGTGCCCAAACCATCTGAGGGTCCCTTTCTTAATTTTGCTCATTATACGTACATCAGCCTTACATTCTTTGCGGATATCCACATTTCTAACACGATCATACATGGTTTTACCACACATACGTCTCAGGGATCTCATTTCAACAGCATTCAGTTTACTTTTATCCTTCCTCTGCTAGTTCCATGCCTCACTGCCATACATCAGGGTAGGTACCAGGACTCCATTGTGGACTGCTAGCTTCGCTTTTTTGATAGTTTTTTATTAGCGCCAACAGCATTCAGCCCTCCATTAATGGAGTTACCGGCATTTACCCTTCTTTCATTATCTCTACCAGCCTTTCCATCTCTCGTAAACATACTACCCAGATAAACAAACTCATCCACCTGCTCCAAGTATTCATCATTCACAAATATATCGCACACTGTTTTCGTACTCTCTCTGTCAAACACCATGACTTTAGACTTACTTACATTCATCATTAACTCATTCTTCATACATACTTCGTTCATCCTAGATACTGGAGACTGTAGATCTTCCATAGTGTTAGTGAATTCTGGAAATAAGAAACAAAAATCTGGAGTTTACATAATTATTATCAAAATGTACTTCAATTTCAATTTTGCGAAGTGGAGCTTTGAATTATATGTTAAACGCTCAAAAATAAGACAAATCATCCATGTGATATGATATAAAAAAGCAATACAATAACACCCTCCCATACACACAAGCCTTGCTTAATTATGGGGGTACATCAAATATTCTACTATGTAATTAATTACTGTATAAAATTTATTTGTAATTTATGTACCTTCTATTACTAATAAAAAAAAAAATAAAAAATAAAAAAAATGTTTTTTTTTAAATGTTCTAATTTTTGTGAACTCTAACTCTAACGTTGACTTCATTTAATTAATTTTAAAGGAATACCTAGAAACTAGATGATTAAAAAATATCGTGGCCTTTTTATCGAACGAAGAAAAATCTTTGGGGTGTGACGATATAAATTAAATGAAAAAATACGCTTTGTAATACACCCCTTTTTTGATATCAGTATTTAACAGCCGACTGGGTTTCGCAAAGCTCAAGCTTCTTCAGGGCTTATTATGTTAACTAAAGTTAATTACATACAGACATATATATATATAAGAAAATCAAACAATGAGTGAAAGAGATGGAAATAGAATAGAAGACACCTTCTTGGTGATAGAAAGAGAAAATTATTAAGGGATTGGTAGGGAGGGGAGGAGGAAACAGTTTCAGCGGAGATTAACGGAATATTCCGTATTCATATTGGCAGTATAAATGAAACTTCGTTCGTACATTCATCTTGGCAATATAAATGAAACCTTGTTTATACATTCATCTTGGTAATATAAAATAAATGTTGTTTATACATCCATCTTGGTAATATAAATGAAACCTTGGATATGATTTTAGATTTTCACGGCCAAAAGTATTTTTGTTATTTGTTTTTGGGGTGTTATGCCGTGTTGCGCTACCTCCTCCTTTAGCCAACGTTTTGGACAGCATTACAGTGTCCATCATCAGGGCACACATCTGCCCTAATGATGGAACCTTGTTTATATATTCATCTTGGTAATATAAATGAAACCTGGTTTATAAATTCATCTTGGTAATATAAATACAAATAAAACCTTGTTTATACATTCATCTTGGTAATATAAATGAAACCTTGTTTATATATTCATCTTGGTAATATAAATGAAACCTTGTTTATACATTCATCTTGGTAATATAAATGAAACCTGGTTTATACATTCATCTTGGTAATATAAATGCAAATAAAACCTTGTTTATACATTCATCTTGGTAATATAAATGAAACCTTGTTTATACATTCATCTTGGTAATATAAATGAAATCTTGTTTATACATTCATCTTGGTAATATAAAATAAACCTTGTTTATAGATTCATCTTGGCAGTATAAATAAAACCTTGTTTATACATTTATCTTGGTAATATAAATGAAACCTTGTTTATAGATTCATCTTGGCAGTATAAATGAAATCTTGTTTATACATTCATCTTGGTAATATAAATGAAACCTTGTTTATACGTTCATCTTGGTAATATAAATTAAACGTTGTTTATAGATTCATCTTGGGAGTATAAATGAAACTTCGTTCATACATTCATATCCACTTATGTTAAAGAGATTAACTTATATGTCCCTAACGCGTATAGAATAGACCGACACAACTGCTCATCTTGGTAATATAAATGAAACCTTGTTTATACATTCATGTTGGTAATATAAATTAAACGTTGTTTATAGATTCATCTTGGAGTATAAATGAAACTTCATTCATTCATTCATATCCACCTATGTTAAAGAGATTAAACTTATATGTCCCTAACGCGTATAGAACAGACCGACTCAACTGCTTCTGAATTCTGAATTGAGCATCGACATCTTCAATGTCACCTACTGAGATTTCAGCAACTATCTTTTCACAACATAGTAAAACTGCCCCATGCTATTTTTTTTTTAATTTCTCCAGAATATATTATTGTGTAACTGTTTAATGGAGAACCTGAAAAAATAAATAGATATTTGCAGTATAAATGAAACTTCGTTCATACATTCATCTTGGCAGTAAATGATATTTTGTTATCATTTTTAAATTGTAGACCATACCCCTTTACAAAGTAAAGTAAGGTAATAAAATATTTTTCTCAGCTGCATTCAATTTAAGTTTTCATACTATGTACCCAGAAATGTTGCGTCCACTTTTTCCTTCATGGTAAATCATAATTTTTAAAACCATTTCCCGCTATAAAACGCCTGTTCTGTTTTAAATACGGCAATGCATGCAATAATAATTATCTAGAAGTAGTATATTTTATTTGAAAACAATTTGCTGGACAAATTGCACGCATTTAAAAACGGAGGTCATAATTTACTTAGGTATGAACGTAAATGTACCCAGACTTTTTTGTTTTATTATTGTTCTACACACTGTACAAATATTTCCTATGAATGCCATATATATTATTTTTTATTAAAAGAAAGACAAACATTCCCTGGTTACGAATAACCCAACAATATTTGAAAATCTCCTACTAACCTAATAACCACCACATTATGCGTAAAATGTTGCTTGAGTCGTGATGGGGGACTTAGCCAGCCAAGGAATCAAACACGGGACGCCTGGGTGATGCCAAATCAGCCACTGACCGGTCAAATACACATGATCTGTAAGGAAGCTGGTTGCCAAATTATATGCGACTTTTCTACTCCTAGGTCCGATGCAAATGAACGAAAATTATCTTCTCAAGAAAGATATTTTTTTTATTGTTGTGCAGCGTCGGACTGCAGTGTCACCAGATGGATGATGTGAGGCTGAAGCTAGAATAGGAAGGAGACGGTAAGAAGAAGGTCGTGGAAGTTCCTGGCTATTCAAATATGGTCAACAAA
Organism: Limnephilus marmoratus; assembly: GCA_917880885.1. Lineage (NCBI taxonomy): Eukaryota > Metazoa > Arthropoda > Insecta > Trichoptera > Limnephilidae > Limnephilus > Limnephilus marmoratus. The sequence continues at coordinate 3,566,682 of OU862927.1, read as the reverse complement.
TATGGCTAAGGACATTACATATAAGTTATGTTATATTTTATGTCATCTGCAATCCAAAAACAGTTTTTTTTATCATTTATTGTATATTGTTAAAATGCACCTCTTTACCTAGGTACACGTATTATACCCGCTGTTATCCTAGTTTTTGTTATCTTAACCTTTGAAACTATTTTTGTTACTTGTATGCACTTAATCACTGAAAATGTAATAACATTTTCAACATTTTGTTTTTTAAAGAGTTTTATTAAATGTACATTTGTTACTTAAATTTAATTTTTCCGCGACCGGTTTCGATACAACCGTATCATTCACGAGCAGAATTAAAACTAACTTAAAAATTAAATGCAAGTACCAAAGATTAATTAGGTGGGAGTAGTGGGAGGGATGATTTTGGGGGGAGGGGGAAAACGGTGGGAGGAGTCAATATTACACGGAAACATGGTTAGTAGAGGAGATTTGCAAGGGGCTATTATTTTATTTACTAAATTAATTTTAGATTTAATTTTTTTGTTTATTTCGAGCGTTTCTAAAGCGCAAAGATTAAAGTAAGAATTTATATTGCAATGTTTAAATTTTGTTTTTTCTTTATTAAAGCTATGGCCTGACTCTATTAAATGATTCGCAAATTCGGAGTAATTATTGTTTCGTAAACAAAGTTCATGTTCCCTGATTCTAGTTTTGAAATTTCTAGTTGTCATACCTACATACTGTGCGTCACAATCGTTACATTCTAAAGTGTATATCCCGTTTTTTTCAAACTTATTAGAAACATTTTCGTTATATGTTTTTGGGGTGTTGTGCCGTGTTGCGCTACCTCCTTCTTTAGCCAACGTTTCGGACATCGTTGCAGTGTCCATCATCAGGGCAGATCCGGCAGATCCGGTAGATGTGTAATTTTTAGTCGTGAAGTGTGTGCTTATTTACTTCGAAGCGATACCGTGTCGCCAGCAGCACTAACTTTCACCAGTACAAAATACTCGTGACAAGCAGTGGCATCATCGCCGCGGAACGGAATAGAAAGTTCATTAAAACGTGGTATTTATGCTGGCCAGGGGCAAGTCCGTTTGCGGGATGCCGACGGAAGTGGCTCCATCTCTTAAAGAAATCTAAAATTAGAAATCACAGTGGTAAGAATTTAGGAAAAAAAAAATAAAATAAAATAAAATAAAAAATTACAATTGTTAACTTTCACCAGTACAAAATAATCGTGACAAGCAGTGGCGTCGTCGCCGCGGAACGGAATAGAAAGTTCATTAAAACGTGGTATTTATGCTAGTCAGGGGCAAGTCCGTTTGCGTTTTTTCCTAAATTCTTACCACTGTGATTTCTAATTTTAGATTTCTTTAAGAGATGGAGCCACTTCCGTCGGCATCCCGCAAACGGACTTGCCCCTGGCTAGCATAAATACCACGTTTTAATGAACTTTCTATTCCGCTAATTTTCGTTCCGCGGCGATGACGCCACTGCTTGTCACGAGTATTTTGTACTGGTGAAAGTTAGTGCTGCTGGCGACACGGTATCGCTTCGAAGTAAATAAGCACACACTTCACGACTAAAAATTACACATCTACCGGATCTGCCGGATCTGCCCTGATGATGGACACTGCAACGATGTCCGAAACGTTGGCTAAAGAAGGAGGTAGCGCAACACGGCACAACACCCCAAAAACATATAACGAAAATGCTTCTGGCCGTGAAAATCTTAAAACTTATCTTATTAGAAACATCCTTATTATTTATAAAATTTTTAATTTTAGAATTAGTATAGAAAGCTGGAGAAATATGATCTGGTAATAAACGGGATATTTTTAAGGATAAATCGCCTGTAAAAAGGAGTTTTTTATATATTGGGTAGTTACCAGGTTTGCTCATATTATTACCACTATAAATGTACTTTTTTGTTAAAAAATTTGTTTGTTTCTTATTAACTAAGCGGTCAATTATTTCAGGTTTATATCCATTGTTCGTGGCTATCTGTTTTATAATGTTAATTTCATTATTATAATTATCATTGTTTAAAGGGACATTAATAGCGCGATGTATCATTGAGTTGAAGGAGGCGAGTTTATGTGATAAAGGGTGAAATGAAGTAGACGGTATAACACAATCAGTGTGCGTAGGTTTTCTGTATATATTAAATACACACTTATTATTATCTAAATTGATATTTAAGTCTAAGAAATTTAAATTGTTGTTATCATTATGTTCCAGTGTAAATTTTATATTTTGGTGAAGGTTATTAATAAAAGTGAGAAAGTTATCTAATTGTCTGTTACTACCTGAACAAATTACAAATACGTCATCAACATACCTAAACCATACAAAAACATTAGATAATAGGGAAAGTCCACAATCGAATAATTTGTTTTCAAAGGAGTTCATAAATATCTCAGCGAACAATGGGGAGGCGGGATTCCCCATTGGAAGGCCATTATGTTGTTTGTATAATTTATCATTAAAGGTAAAATAGTTTTGATTAATGCAAATTTCTAAGAGAGTGGACATTTCCTTTACAATGGCTCGATCTAAATGGGAATTATTTAAAATATTTAAAATTAGGTTTTTACATTCATTAGTGGAAATGCTGGGAAACAGATTGACAACGTCAAAAGAAACTAATTTACTGTTGCTAGGAATATCTAAATCTTTGATTTTATCGATTAACTCCAAACTGTTTTTAATTGAGCGATGTGATGTGAATAATTTATTGGATTTGAACAAAGATACAAATTTAGAACATATATTATAATTGGGGCTAGAATAAGCAGGAACAACAGGTCTGATAGGTATATCTTGTTTATGAATTTTCGCCAAACCATACAGTTTAGGTGGCTGAGGATTGGTCAATACAAGAGTGTTATATTTAGGTTTTCCGCAAATTAAAGGACAGCTCTTAATTGTCTCCTTGACGTCTTCTTGAAACTTTTTTGTGGGGTCTTTTAGAAGGGTTGTAAAATTATCACTCTTTAAAAAATCTTCAACTTTTTTAATATAGTCTGTTTTCTTTAAAATCACTATGGTGTTGCCTTTGTCAGCTTTTGTTATAGTTAGATTATTTTCTTTTATGGTTTTTTTTGATACTGTTTAAGGTTAGTTTTTCAGTATTTTTGTGGTTATTAATGTAATTATTTTTAAGGCTTTTTTGGATTATTTCACTAGATTTGTGTTTAATGGATTCAGAGCATTTGAAGAGGGCTTGATCCATGTCAGCAGACAGTATTTCGATGTTTTGAATTTTATTGTCTTGAATATTATAATTTAGTCCTTTAGATAAAAAACACTTTTCTTTCACGGTTAATTCGTGGTCCGATAGATTTATTACTCTATCATTAAATTTATGATTAGAAAATGTAATATTTGGTAGAGAGTTTTGACACTCATCTAGTTTTTTGGAGGCGAGAATAAGATTTTTAAGTTTTTTACGTAAGGTAATTTTCTTTTTGAATGCGACTTCACTGGCACGATTTCTGATTTTATCGTCGAACAAATCCCATTCCATGGGATGTAAACTGTTAACAAGTTCAGTATGTAAAACTTTTAACAAAACTTGTATGTTATCTCTGATGTAGAACCACGATTTTATTTCTTCTTTTAACCACATTTTCTTAGCAAAAAGAATTGATTTTGAAGCTGATGAACTGTTGTTTTTAGTTTTTATATTTATATACTTTGGGAACACTTTGTTTTTCACACACATTTGATTGAAATATATATTAAGAGACACAATTCTGTACTTGCACATAAGTTTTAAATAACATTTTAAAATTTCACATAAGTTTTAAATAACGTTTTAAATAACAAGTTTTAAATAATATTAAACAGTATCAAAAAAACCATAAAAGAAAATAATCTAACTATAACAAAAGCTGACAAAGGCAACACCATAGTGATTTTAAAGAAAACAGACTATATTAAAAAAGTTGAAGATTTTTTAAAGAGTGATAATTTTACAACCCTTCTAAAAGACCCCACAAAAAAGTTTCAAGAAGACGTCAAGGAGACAATTAAGAGCTGTCCTTTAATTTGCGGAAAACCAAAATATAACACTCTTGTATTGACCAATCCTCAGCCACCTAAACTGTATGGTTTGGCGAAAATTCATAAACAAGATATACCTATCAGACCTGTTGTTCCTGCTTATTCTAGCCCCAATTATAATATATGTTCTAAATTTGTATCTTTGTTCAAATCCAATAAATTATTCACATCACATCGCTCAATTAAAAACAGTTTGGAGTTAATCGATAAAATCAAAGATTTAGATATTCCTAGCAACAGTAAATTAGTTTCTTTTGACGTTGTCAATCTGTTTCCCAGCATTCCCACTAATGAATGTAAAAACCTAATTTTAAATATTTTAAATAATTCCCATTTAGATCGAGCCATTGTAAAGGAAATGTCCACTCTCTTAGAAATTTGCATTAATCAAAACTATTTTACCTTTAATGATAAATTATACAAACAACATAATGGCCTTCCAATGGGGAATCCCGCCTCCCCATTGTTCGCTGAGATATTTATGAACTCCTTTGAAAACAAATTATTCGATTGTGGACTTTCCCTATTATCTAATGTTTTTGTATGGTTTAGGTATGTTGATGACGTATTTGTAATTTGGTCAGGTAGTAACAGACAATTAGATAACTTTCTCACTTTTATTAATAACCTTCACCAAAATATAAAATTTACACTGGAACATAATGATAACAACAATTTAAATTTCTTAGACTTAAATATCAATTTAGATAATAATAAGTGTGTATTTAATATATACAGAAAACCTACGCACACTGATTGTGTTATACCGTCTACTTCACTTCACCCTTTATCACATAAACTCGCCTCCTTCAACTCAATGATACATCGCGCTATTAATGTCCCTTTAAACAATGATAATTATAATAATGAAATTAACATTATAAAACAGATAGCCACGAACAATGGATATAAACCTGAAATAATTGACCGCTTAGTTAATAAGAAACAAACAAATTTTTTAACAAAAAAGTACATTTATAGTGGTAATAATATGAGCAAACCTGGTAACTACCCAATATATAAAAAACTCCTTTTTACAGGCGATTTATCCTTAAAAATATCCCGTTTATTACCAGATCATATTTCTCCAGCTTTCTATACTAATTCTAAAATTAAAAATTTGATAAATAATAAGGATGTTTCTAATAAGTTTGAAAAAAACGGGATATACACTTTAGAATGTAACGATTGTGACGCACAGTATGTAGGTATGACAACTAGAAATTTCAAAACTAGAATCAGGGAACATGAACTTTGTTTACGAAACAATAATTACTCCGAATTTGCGAATCATTTAATAGAGTCAGGCCATAGCTTTAATAAAGAAAAAACAAAATTTAAACATTGCAATATAAATTCTTACTTTAATCTTTGCGCTTTAGAAACGCTCGAAATAAACAAAAAAATTAAATCTAAAATTAATTTAGTAAATAAAATAATAGCCCCTTGCAAATCTCCTCTACTAACCATGTTTCCGTGTAATATTGACTCCTCCCACCGTTTTCCCCCTCCCCCCAAAATCATCCCTCCCACTACTCCCACCTAATTAATCTTTGGTACTTGCATTTAATTTTTAAGTTAGTTTTAATTCTGCTCGTGAATGATACGGTTGTATCGAAACCGGTCGCGGAAAAATTAAATTTAAGTAACAAATGTACATTTAATAAAACTCTTTAAAAAACAAAATGTCTAGAAATTGTTACATAGTTAATGCCCAAGAAATACAAAAAATAACATTTTCAAACTCAAGGGGGAGTAAATGATTAATAAAATAAAAATTAATAAATTTCAACCAGCATTTTGATTCTGAATGGTGGTCCTTGACCAGTGTGATTTTGAATGTATTTAACATTCTGGAACGTGTCGCAAATATGATACATATTATTTTTAAATAATAAAAATGTGAAATAACACATAGGTAAGTATACTTAAACAAATAAAATACTTTCAAATGTTTGTTCAATTTCACCAAAACAAAGGAAAATTTTTGCTTACTTCGGACTCACGAATATGCCCACAATACAGTACCTATATAAAAATATATATTGTTCATTTGTTCAATGTTGCTTAAAAAACCAGTCAAGTGACAAAATACTACTTTGAGATGATTTTGAGACGATTTATTACAAATAATATATTGCAAAACCGTTAGTGAAGATCGCAGCGTCTATAAAGTGCGTAATTTCAACCGAAGAACTTGTTTAGGTTTGAAGGTACACTTTATTTTTTTCAGTTTGAGAGGCACGTATGGATACCGCCGACCCAGGAACCATTTATTAGATAAAAAAAAACACCCCAAATGGTTCGCTACGGTTGGTTACTAAGCAGGGTTCGTCTACGTCTACGTCTTGACGGAGGATGCTCTTGCCCACCTACTTATTGGCGAGGCGGATCGGGAGAGACTGGTGGAGGGAGACCTTTTGACCTCTCCAGCCGGATTCTCTCGTCTTATTGCCTTGCACCGCAGTGGGAGGAATGGATTCATACTTTTGTCACTTATGAACATATTTTTTATTTTTTATTTAGTATCAATATATTATTTATTATGTTTTACATTTTGGTTTTTGTTTTGTTTTTGAAATTTTTATTTAGATGTATGTAAATATTTTCATACATCTAGTAGGAAAATATAAAAAAATACAATTTACGAAGTAGGTACAGTAACATTTACAAATACATTTTAAAAAAGAGTACTAAATAAAAAAGATAACTATACAAAAATACATTATAAAAGAATAAGATATGAGAATAACATTGGTAAGTAATCAAAACATATTTTTTACATAAAATGCCCATATCCTACGAAAAGTGCTGAGACTTGAGGCTTCCTTTACGGCACTTGGCAGACTGTTATAGAGTTTTTGCCCTTGAAACATGTTAGGTATTGTTAAAAAGAGTGAAGACTACTGCCATCTAGCGGCATATTTTTTGTAGCATATTGTTAGTTGATATTGCATTTTACAGATTAGCGGCGTAAGACTAAACTAAAACGAAATGTTAGTCGGTAAAGTAGATTTCTGGTTTTTATATCGTATAATGTGCAATGGTGACACTAAAGTGTTGTTTATTTTGATTGTGTTAGAAAACATTATTATAAATAGTCTGCTTTTCTAGTTTAACGCTCTCTTAATTCGTGGATCTCCTATAAACAGCTAGCATTGTCTAGCAAGTGGTCAAAGTGACCAAATTTAGTGTTTTGTCGGGTCGGGACAAATTATTGTAACAAATGTGCTTGTGAATAAAACAAAGGAATTCCTCCATTGAAACCAGATGTTTTTCCTTGACGTCCTTCTGCTAAATACCAATTTATAACATGGTCCTTACGAGCGGATGATAACATGGTCCTCCAGCCGCATCTACCTTACGATCGGATTAAGGCATTAAAAGGAAACAATAAAATGAACCAGCGAGCTATCCAAAAATCCAGAAAGATGAAAACATGAAGAAAAAGGAACGACTACAAATATAAGTATCCTGCCCATTATTTCCTTCTATTCCGTGAATTCCTGTTCAAACGAGTGCTATTTTTTGTGTGTCGATGTACTTATTTAAAAACAAAAAACTAACTACCCGCAGTGTAAAATGCAAGTCATGCAAATTATTTTAGGTTAATTGTTTTAGAAGATGATTATTGTTAGATTCTGTCATTGTTCATAGCTTGAATTGGTTACTACTGTTTTCTACGCGATTATTGCAAAGAAATTATTTTTTTAAGGAACATTTTTAGCATTTGTTGTGTTGAATTTGAAAGATGAACGTAATTTCAACGCCACCTTACATGGTTTAGGGTAGAACAAACTGTCCACTCTATGCAAGTTATGCCTGCAGAATCTCGATTTAGTATGTTTTCCGAATCAAAATAGCTAAGGTATTCCATATGGGTAATTACGGCAAATTGACGGTCTTGGCTGATTGTGATCCCTCGTAGTTGGTTTTGATCCACAGGCAGTTACGAAATGAACTTATCATGAATGATAACGGCGGTATTTCTAGGTTTTGAGTCGATTCTAATGCCACGTTAGAAAAAACGATACAAAGACAAAAGCGTTAGAATGTGTACTGTCAAAACACTTTTTTGTTCCTTGGTAACGAAAGTCAGCGAGTAGTTACCGAACAGTGTCAGTACCCAGTATGCGAATTCTAATAAGTTGAATTCTGGCCTTGCCATATGAAACGGAATAAATTTATCGAGATTCAATACAGCATTACAAAACATTCCGCCCACCAAAATACAGCAAAGTGTATTTTAAAAAAAGAAAAAATTTAAACCTTAACTAAAGCATGCAAATGTTATGAAATGTTGTGTGAACGAAGAAAGAATTAAACTAGATGATACGATATACTAAGACGTAATAAAAAAAATAATAATCATATTATTAAAATTATCCGCGACAGCGAGAACGATTAGTCAACTTGACTAGGTAGTGGACATAATTTGGTTAATGGTCTCGTGAGAATAGAACCATTAGATGTACGGACCGTAGCGACACGCAAAACGCCGTCTGAACCTGGATGCAATTTATCGACTCGTGCAATAGGCCAATGCAAAGGGACAGTATTTTCGCTTCGGATTATAACCACATCATTTACAGAGAGTGATCTGCAATGCTTGGTCCACTTGGCACGCTGAGTTAGCGATTGAAGGTATTCAACCTTCCATCGTTTCCAAAAATCCTGCTGAAAACGTTGAATAAGTTGCCAACGACTCAGACGGTTGATTTTAAGATCAGTATAATCCTCATCCGGCACGGAGGTCAAGGGTTCCAATGTCAAAAAATGACCTGGAGTTAACACTCGCAAATCGTTTGGGTCAGAACTCATCGGGTAGAGAGGTCGAGAGTTTAACATGGCCTCAATCTGCACGAAGAGTGTTGTCAATTCCTCGAAAGTTAAGGTTTGGTTACCAATTATGCGATAAAGATGAGATTTAACCGATTTAATTTGAATCTCCCATACGCCACCGAAATGGGGACTAGATGGAGGATTAAAACGAAAATCGATTTGTTCTGACTGTGAAGCAGTGTGCATGAACGAATTAAGTTGAGTTTTAGCTCCGACGAAATTTGTACCGCAATCTGAGTGTATGGCATTTACACGACCTCGTCTACCTACAAATCGACGTAGCGCTGCAATGAAAGATTCGGTAGACAGATCTGAAGCTACTTCGAGATGTAGAGCCTTGGTGGTAAAACATACGAATAAGCAAAGATAAGTTTTGTCTATCTTAGCGCCGTGGTATTTACCAGCTTTAATGTGAAACGGATCACCGTAATAAACGCCCACGATCGAAAATGGTTTAACCTGATTTACACGAACAGCGGTTAGGTCACTCATGAAAGGTTCTAGAGGGGCTGGTTTTATGCGATAACATTGTATACACTTTGAAAAACAGTGGCGGATGGCGCGCTTGGGCGACAGAATCCAAAACTGCTGTGTCAACAAATATTGCATCGTGTTAATGCCTGGATGACAATGTTCTCGATGGAGAGTTTCTATCACAAGAAATGTGAGCTTGGATTCACGAGGAAGTAGGGCAGGATGTTTATGCTCAAATTCAAGCCCAGATCGAGATAACCTGCCACCCACCCCGAGCACACCGTAGTCGTCAATGAATGGATTGAGCTTTCGCATTTGTTTCGAAAGAAGGTTGCCCTCATTCAAGCGCGTGATATCATCATTGAAATGTACAGATTGAATATGTTTAACTACTGTCAACAGCGAAGCGTGAACTTCGGTACGGTTTAATGGAAGATCCGACCGACGAGACTCTTTGTTACGTAGGTTGTAAATGAATCTATGACAATAACCGAAAATACGTTGAATCTTCCGGAGAGAAGAAAATTTAACAAGTAGTAAGTCCACCAAATTTTCATCCTGTTGGACTAATAACGATTGAACTCGTTCCTCAAAGTGAGGTTCAATTTCGTCGACCTTGCCATCTAAGGATGGCCAAGAATCAACTGGCTGAATTAGCCACGGCGGCCCCGCCCACCATAACGTATTATCAACTAGATCGGCTGGGGATTGACCACGTGAAGCGACGTCCGCTGGGTTATCGCCGGATAATACGTGATGCCACGAAGTATCTTCGAGGGCATCCTGGATGTGACTAACACGGTTCACCACGAAAGTTTTCCAGCGATATGAAGGAGAACGTAACCATGCAAGCACAACGGTTAAATCGGACCACGCAAAAGTATTAGCGATTAAAAGCAAGGTTACGTATAATTCCTTGACGAATTTTAATAGATCTGCAAGAAGAATTGCCGCACAAAGTTCGAGACAAGGCAATGAAATACTTTTGGTGGGGGCGACTAGAGACTTGGCGCAAATTAAAAAGACTTGGACGTTACCGTCAACGTCTGTGGTTCGTAAGTAAACTACCGCACCATATCCGATTTCCGAACTATCTGAGAAGCCATATAGTTGGCACGATTTCAGGTGAGGGACTGAAACCCAACGAGGGATTTCAAACGACTTCAAGAGCGGTAATTGTTTAGTGTAACGTTCCCATTGACGAACGATGTCAACGGGTGGGGTGTCACCCCAACCAACTCTTAAAATCCACAACCTTTTACTAGAGATTTGGCGAAGAACGTTGGATTTGCTATGAGTTTGCGTTCAAGTGAAAGGAATCTGCGTAAAGCGACTTCGCGCGACCCGGGAAAAGAGATATTCTTGTCCCTTTCTCGAAAAGGCAAGGCTACGATGTATCGTTCCGAAGTGTCACGGGAATGGTCCGTGCAGTACATCTGTTCACAGAGTTGTACCTCGGGGGTGAGCTGTGAAGACTGGGGAATGGTGTCCAACTCCCATAGTCGCTGAACCTCTTCATGGAGCCGGTCCTCGTTAGTTACGACGAACGATTTTATTTCGTGACCGGCGTCAGAACCAACCGAACCTAGAAGAAGCCAACCAAATACAGAATTGAAAGCTGATGGCTGATTACGACCACCCTTCACGTTACCAGGTCTCAAAAGAGAAGTAAAGACCTCAGCACCCAGAAGAAGGTCAATCGGTCCCGGTTTGTGACAGTCAGGGTCAGCAAGAGGTAATTCTTGCAACTGATGCCATGACGACTTATCTAATCGAACCGTTGGCATGTTGCCGCAGATAGTAGGCAGCGTGAGTGCCTTAATGTTAAAGAGAACCTGTTCCTCAACACCAACTTCTAATTGAATGATTCCTGACGCAGTTGCGGAAGATTGGCCTAAGCCACTAATTCTCCGAGAACTGGCCGTACGATGGATGCCTAGACGCTCTGCAGCGCGATCGGTGATGAAATGAGCTTGACTGCCTGAATCGATCAACGTACGAAAAGTTTGAAACCTGCCGGAGGAATCGCGAATGTTAACCTTGGCAGTAGACAATAGAACTACGGACCTGTCATCTAAATTGGTGAGGACACTAATTTGAGGGTCCTCTTGGTCCGTAGACGTCGTGGGGTGATGACCCCCCTCTTTAGAAGATATGGTTTCATCACGATGGAGTAGAGTGTGATACTTTTGGTTACATTTCTGACATTTAAATATAGATTTACAATCTTTAAGATAATGAGAAGAACGAAGACAATTAAAGCACCAACGGTGAGCTTTGGCGTATTGGATGCGATCTTGAACTGATTTTAGCGCGAATGCCTTGCACTTGTAAATTAAATGTTCTTCCTCACAACAGGAGCACTTTGGAAAATTAATCGAGATCGAGGACCCATTGGATTCAGGTCGCACCTTCGTTACATCGCAAAGAAGCGATGAAGTATGTTTTTTGGAAGCCTGTTCAGATTTACGTGCGGGATGTTTGTACGCTGATCCTACACCGTGGTGTTTTTCAACATGATTGCGATCGGAACTCAAAAAATGTAAATCTCGTACACGAGCTTCACACTGGTTATATAAAAACTCTTTTAGCTTCGAATATGATGGCAACTCGGTAGGAGACTGCAGTTGTTCGAAAGCGCACCTCGTTAGTGAATCCAATTTTGACAGAATCAAATAACAAAGCACAAAGTCCCAATTGTCTGTAGGGAGATCCAATTCCCTTAAGATTGTTAGATTTTCGTTAAACACGTCGAAAACGCGGCGAAATTCGTATGGATCGTTGGGCGGAAAATTTACATTTTGCATTTCCCGCCAACACGTAAATGCCAGTTCGCGCGCGTTGCGATAACGCCCGATCAGTCTTTGATAAGCTTCCAAATAGTGGGCTCCCTGGACCGGGAATGTCCGAATTAAGCCTTATGCCTCGCCAGATACACTCGAAAACAAATACTGCATGCGTTCGATATTTGACAATAATTTGTTTTCATGAATTAAGGCATTAAACATATCATAAAATTCCGGCCATTGTTTGATATCGCCAGAGAATATTGGAATGCTTATCTTTGGTAATTTGATGTTCGTGCATGCATTCGCGGTCTCAGATTCGACTGGTTGACTAGTCAACTTCTGATAAATTGCGACAATTTGGTAATACATTTCATCAAAAGCTTCGCGAATTTTATCTTCCTCTATTTGGTTTGAGTCGTCTAAATTTAATATTTCGTCGTGAGATGTTTCAAATTCAAGAACTATCCTTTCAAGAGTTGTATAATGAGCCAACAGTAAGTCTTTCTTCGTTATATCGTGTAAAGCGATTTTCGCGATTTCATGCGTTTTTATCAATCTATTATTTGCTAATGTCCGTTTTCGGCGCAATGTTTGAATAGTTGGCGCCATTTTGATAAAAAAACACAAAAAGAAAATAGATACGTACCTCGAAAGGAAATTGAATAAATCAATAGAATTTGTTATAATTTAAAAGTACCTACGATAGGTCGTAAATATTTAAGAACTAGATACCTAATTCTAAACTTCACCGTTTGAAATTAACAGTTCGAAATTATTGACATTTAAATTCACGAAACATTTCATAATATTTTTGCTTTGCAATTGCAGATTTTAATATCTAAAGGTCGCTGATTTCGGCACCAATAATGAAAGATGAACGTAATTTCAACGCCACCTTACATGGTTTAGGGTAGAACAAACTGTCCACTCTATGCAAGTTATGCCTGCAGAATCTCGATTTAGTATGTTTTCCGAATCAAAATAGCTAAGGTATTCCATATGGGTACTTACGGCAAATTGACGGTCTTGGCTGATTGTGATCCCTCGTAGTTGGTTTTGATCCACAGGCAGTTACGAAATGAACTTATCATGAATGATAACAGCGGTATTTCTAGGTTTTGAGTCGATTCTAATGCCACGTTAGAAAAAACGATACAAAGACAAAAGCGTTAGAATGTGTACTGTCAAAACACTTTTTTGTTCCTTGGTAACGAAAGTCAGCGAGTAGTTACCGAACAGTGTCAGTACCCAGTATGCGAATTCTAATAATTTGAATTCTGGCCTTGCCATATGAAACGGAATAAATTTATCGAGATTCAATACAGCATTACAAAACAGAATTATTGTCAAACGTATAAAAAATGGATAATTTAAAATCGTTGATTAACAAACGCGGAGTGTTGAAAGGTAAACTCACGAGATTTGCGGATTCATTAAACGCATTATCGGTTAACGAAATTAAAATTCGCTATGCGAGAATTGAAAAAATAATTGATGATTTCGAAGAGGTCCAGGAACAAATCGAAAGTCTTCCGGATTCCAACGAAATTGATAATAATTTGCAAAGGGAGAATTTTGAAAATCAATATTATTCAACCTTGGCGACTGCTAAAGGAGCAATTCAGTCTGTAGAGACTCCCAAATTAGAAATCAAGTTACCCAACCTTCAGTTACGAGAATTTAACGGAGATCCTAAAAATTGGATTAATTTTCTAGAAACATTTAAGACATTAGTTCATAACAATACTGCCATAAGCAATGTACAGAAGTTTTATTATCTGCAATCCTGTTTAAAGGGGAATGCAGCAAAGATCATCGCCAATTTCGAGGTATCAGACCTGAATTATATATCGGCTTTTGAATTGTTGCAGCAGAGGTTTGCAAATTTGCGAACTACCGTACAAAGACACATCCAAGCTCTGTTTCAACTTAAAGAGATGAAACATGAGGATCCAGTAGCCATGCGTTATCTGATTGATGAAACTAATGTAAATTTGAAAGCGTTGCAAAATTTAGGCTTGAAAATCGAACAATGGGATGCTTTAATTATATACGTAATTTCTAATAAATTGGATGCAAGTTCTAGAAAGCATTGGGAACAAAACCCATTGCAGGATGAGCTACCTACATTACAGGAATTTCTTAAATGTTTGACCTCGCGTGCGCAAGTTTTGGAATTAATGTTAAATTCAGATTCGAAAAAAATTCCTACCTACCCGAAAGCAAGTGGTAGCAACAATAATCCCAAAAAGGAATCGGTATTTTTAGCTGCTACCCACAATAATTGTATTTGTTGTAATGACAAAGGGCATAAAATATATTTTTGTAAAAAAATTTTAAAATTAAATTCAGGAGAAAGAGCCAACGCAATAAGGAGGTACCGTGCCTGCTTCAAATGTTTGAGGTTAGGACATACGGCCCCATATTGCAAAATTAATTTAAAATGCAAGCATTGTGATAGCGAGAGCCACAATACGTTATTGCACAGGGAGATGCATCCGAGCGATGACTCCATGAATAAAGGTGAAGATCACCCCAGAGGTGACTGCCAAATGGATGCTGAACGAGTTTCAGTATCAAACCATTCAGCTTTAGCGAAGGCTGAAAAAACAATTTTATTGTCGACTGCTATCATTGGGGTAGTAGGTCACAATAATAAAGTGCATGAGGCAAGAGTCCTAATTGACTCTGGAGCTCAAGCCAATTTTATGTGCGAAAAGTTCGCAATGAAGTTAAATTTGAGATGCGAAAATATAAACAAGCCTGTGTTAGGTATACACAACAATGTTACCCATATAAAGAAACGTGTTGCGATAAAAATGAAATCTCTGAGGACAAATTATAATCAAAATATCACTTGTCTAATATTGCAGGAAATAACCACAAACCTACCTCAAGCAACAGTGGCCAGAAAAGATGTTAAGCTGCCGCCGGGATTACAAATGGCGGACCCAAATTTCAACGTAGCGGCGCCTATTGATATCCTGTTAGGCGCTGAGAGCTTTTGGGATATACTACAAGATGATCGGCTGAGATTGGATACCGGACCTACTCTTCAGAGGACTGAATTAGGCTGGGTTATATCGGGCCCGATCAACATTCATCAGAAAAAAAGGCCAGTACCGCAATTTTGTAGTTTATCAATAAACACATTATCTAATCAAATAGAAAAATTTTGGAAAATGGAGGAGGTGAATCCTGCGAGATTTCAAAATCACGAGGAGAAGGCGTGTGAAGCGGATTTCGTCGCCACGCACTCTAGAGAGAGCGATGGTAGATACGTTGTAAGTCTGCCACGCCGCCCGTGTGTGAGTCAACTTGGTGACTCGTTAAAGACAGCGGAAAAAAGATTTAAGAACCTAGAAAAGAAATTTTTAATAAATCCTGAATTGAAATTGCAATATGTACAATTTATGCAAGAATATGAGCAACTAGGTCATATGGAGTTATGTGATAAATGGAGAGGGGATGAGCAATCCTATTTTTTGCCGCATCACGCGGTCATAAAAGAAGCTAGCACCACGACGAAGGTGCGTGTAGTGTTTGATGGTTCGGCAAAGACGTCGACCGGAATATCCCTGAACGATGCTCTGATGGTGGGAGCTGTCATTCAAAAGGACTTATACAGCCATTTATTACGTTTCAGAATACATCGATACGTCATGACTGCGGACATCGAAAAAATGTACCGTCAAATCAACGTATGCGCAGAGGATCGTGCGCGAATCACAAGAAGAGGAACTCCGACATTACAAATTGAAGACCGTCACATATGGGCTGGGACCTTCCTCCTTCCTAGCAACGAGATGTCTTCGACAAATCGGTATGGATAATCAAGTTAATTTCCCAGTAGCAAGTCAAGTCATAGAAAATGATTTTTATATGGACGATCTATTGACTGGAGGGGATAACTTGGAAGTTTGTTTCCAGTTAAAGAAACAAATAAGTGATATCTTGCTGTCCGCAGGGATGACCCTGAGGAAGTGGAGATCAAATATTTTGGAATTGTCATCTGGGCGGAGCCAAGGTGAAATTGCCAAACAGGGCAATTGTGAGAAAATGATCACTGAAAATTCCAAGAATGAAAAAATACTTGGATTAATTTGGAATAATGAATTAGATTAACCGTCGTATGAAATTACAAAGCCGTCAGGTAAAACTAAGAGTAAGCGTCAATTATTATTGTGCATAGCTTCCACCTTTGATCCAAAGCAGTGGCGGCACGTATCATCGTCAAAAAATGCAGAGGATATACTGTCCCGAGGTACCACAGCTGAAAGGTTAGTCAGCACTTCAATATGGTGGAAGGGGCCAAGCTGGTTGACGGAAGATGTCAGCACTTGGCCAGTATCCAAGATGTCATGTTTGGATCCCCCGGAAATAAAAAGTAAAAATGTACTACTAGTAACTGATACTCAAGAATGGGATATTTTCGAAAAATTCTTATCGCTAACCAAATTAAAAAGAGTAATCGCTCAAGTTTTAAGATTTATAAATAATTGTCGTAACCCTAAGGATAAAACGTATGGCAGTAGATTGAAAACTCTCAATCTCTGTTTAATGGAAGTTTTAATTTGTGCAAGTGGAAGATTAAAATTAGCTACTTATTTATATTGGCAGATATTTGGGAGAAACAATGTTAAGCGTATCCTACATAAGTGTGTTGTATGTTTTAGATACCGACTTCAGGTTTGCCGGCAGATCCTGGGAAACATTCCAGTTGAGAGAATCACTCCCAGTCGACCGTTCTCTGTCATGAACGTCGACTATGCCAGACGGATAGACACGAAGGCTGGAGCGCTGAGAAAATCTCCGCCCCTTAAATCGTATCTTTGCATATTTGTTTGTTTTTCTACCAAAGCGGTTCATTTGGAACTCGTAACAGATTTGTCAAGCGATGCTTTTTTAAATTGTTTAAAGAGGTTCATTGCCCGTAGGGGTCAACCGGAAAAAATATTTTCTGACAATGCAACCACTTTCAGAGGAGCTTCCAATAAGCTCAAAGAACTATATGCCAGTCTAAGATTGAACAATGACAAAATCCATAGGTTTTTAGCTGATAAGGGAATATCTTGGAGTTTTATACCGCCTAGGGCACTGAACCACGGTGAGCTGTGGGAAGCCGCCATCAAGTCCACCAAGTTTCATTTATATCGAATTACTAAAAATAACCCATTGCAGTTTGAATTATTGTATACTTTGCTTTGTCAGATAGAGGCTTGTTTGAACTCCCGTCCCTTAACTTCCCTGTCTGATGATGTAGATGACCTTCTCCCTCTAACTCCCAACCATTTCCTCATGGGCAGGGATGCTTCGGTTATTCCCGAGTTGGATGTCCGCGAGCTCCCGGAGAACAGACTAAGCAAATATCAAAAATTAAACGCTCTAATTCAAAATTTCTGGTTCAGATGGAAACGAGATTACCTTGCTGAGCTGCAAAAACGGACCAAATGGCAGGCCAACAACCAAAAGGCCATAAAGAAGGACGATCTGGTAATCCTGATGGAAGACAATCTGCCTCCTGCATTATGGAAGATGGCGCGCATAGTAACTACTCGTCCTGGCCCGGATGGAGTAGTGAGGGTAGTTACCCTCAAAACAGCACAAGGCACTTTTGTGAGACCCATCACGAAAATATGTTTGATGCCAATAGAATCAAACTTGGATCCAAATTTCCCGACCCGGCAAACCACTGACCTTCCCAAGGTCACAGCCTAACTGCAATTAGGGCTGAACCGATGCAACCAAACCACATCAATAATTATGGAGCATCGGTATTGGTGTTGTTGACACCACTGTATCCAGCCTGAAGCCACTGGGCTTCAAGTCAACAATCGCGAGATGATCATCCTCGTTGCAGATCTAATGGTACTATCTGCTTACCAGGGCACGGCCGCCCCTTAATTATGATGATCTACCCAAATGATGACATACAGAAGTACATGCTGATGTACCTTTCTAAAACGATGACCACCCTGGACAAGATGGCCGAGTAGTCTACCCGGTGAAGTGTTCATTCGGTTTTTTGGCAGTGCCATGCCAGTGAAAGTTAATGAACTGATAATCAGTCAACAGCGAACTAACAATGTATTGCTATTTGTGAATTGGTGTTAGTTAAAAAAAAATATATATAATTGAAGTAAAAATTCTTCATAGAGACAATGAGACATTATTGATTTGTCAATTTTACAAAATTATTATTAATGTTGTGATTTTATTATTTTATTATTTAATTTTTTGCATGATTTTTTAGAAATTTATAAATTTTTTAGGTTATTTTAATTGTTGGTTAGGTTCCCGGACCCTTCAAACTTAGATAGTTACACATCTTGTAAATTTTTGGAATATTGTGTGTAGATTTAGGAATTTGTAGTTTGATTTTAATTTCAAAAAAACTTGTTGTTTTTTCTCATTCCCCGCCGGGCAGTATGTTAAAAAGAGTGAAGACTACTGCCATCTAGCGGCATATTTTTTGTAGCATATTGTTAGTTGATATTGCATTTTACAGATTAGCGGCGTAAGACTAAACTAAAACGAAATGTTAGTCGGTAAAGTAGATTTCTGGTTTTTATATCGTATAATGTGCAATGGTGACACTAAAGTGTTGTTTATTTTGATTGTGTTAGAAAACATTATTATAAATAGTCTGCTTTTCTAGTTTAACGCTCTCTTAATTCGTGGATCTCCTATAAACAGCTAGCATTGTCTAGCAAGTGGTCAAAGTGACCAAATTTAGTGTTTTGTCGGGTCGGGACAAATTATTGTAACAAATGTGCTTGTGAATAAAACAAAGGAATTCCTCCATTGAAACCAAATGTTTTTCCTTGACGTCCTTCTGCTAAATACCAATTTATAACAGGTATATATATAAAATAGAAAATATATTCGTAGTCCTCCTCACTAGGAGATCCTGTGCTGAGGGGGACTATGCTTTGGATAAGTTTTCAGCGACTTCTATGATTTAACTTCGGTTTGGATAAGGTTTTCCAGAAACTTCTATGACGATGTTTTAAGTATACTAGTAATTTCATTTTCCGATAGTTCCTTCAGCCAACATTTAATGTCCTTAATGTAGTTTTTTTTTGTTTTAATTTGTTTGATACTAAGTGGGAGTTTGTTATATAACTTTACTGCAAAAATTATTTTTTTTTTTAATTTTCTTTATTCATTGAAAATTTTTTTTTTTACAAAAGTTGGGGATTTTTTGACCACTATGCTAGGCTCATGCCCGTGTTGTAGTGGTTGATTTTTTATACAGTAAATTAACATATGCAATATAAAGAATGTGTGAGAGTTTTAAGAAAATATGTACACAAAATAATATAATATTAAAGAATATTATGAAATACAAAATAGTATAAAAATTTAATTTTAAAAATTCGGAACTTCTTTTTCCAAATGAAGAGGTACACTTTGGTTTATTAAGTATGTCTGTTTGTTTGGCTCTGGTTTTATGAGCATGTGAGGTGTCTCTGAATCATTTTTGTGGTGATGTACTAGAATGTTTTTGGCATAGATTTTCTGAATGCTTGGAACATCAAACTGTCCAAAAATTTCTTTTGTTGACGATCCACAGATTCCCACCAACCACTCGTACCTTTTTCCATCCCATAACTACCTCTCCTTACTTTCCCTAAAAATAACCTACACTCAGCATCCCCAAGGATGACATAGGCCCTGAGGGTTTTTTTCCTTGGGGTTTTTTTTTTCCTCTGGGTTTTTTTCCTCGGGGCCTCCCGAATCAATAGTAAGTAAACATAAAACGTGGAGTATTATTCTCCGTCAGCATAAGCATTAATTTTAAATTTAATATCCATCGACAAAAACAAAAAAACAATTCACATTATAATTATTCGTTACCTTAATATTGCAAATATAGCCTACTTCCTCGTTTTGGTAATAATGGTAAAATTCATTGCAAGAACTTGCAACAGTTGAATGCAATCATTATTATTATTGCGAACTTCGCTTTAAATGACCGTATTGTAAATAAATATATTGCCTACTGTTTTCTCGAGTACTGGCATTATGCAATTTCTGGTTCATTTGAAATATCATGAATACCTGTACGCGTTTTATCGATCCGAAAATCTAACCTGAAAATTCCTTTGTCTGACCCTTAGCTGTTCAAATCATTTGAAATGTTGTAAAATACGAGGGTCAGTCAAAAGTAATGCCTCCGATATTTTTTCTCCTTTAATTGTCAAGAAATAAAGAATGCAATTACATAGGTCGAAAACCACACTACTGACAATTAATTTGTCACTTTTCAATATAATCTCCGTCCATTTCCAAAGTTTTGGTCTATCTTTTAACAAGGCCATGAATCCCACAGTGGTAAAAATCACGATCCTGATTCGTGAAAAGACGTGCTTTAAGCTTTTTAAGTGTTGTGTACAGAATTTATCATGCATCCCTGCTCCAAAAGATCAACCATAATCAAACCCTCTGTATCCCTGAACACTGTCTCCATAACTTTCCCAGCCGATCGCACAGTTTTAAATTTTTTCATCCTCGGTGAATTTGTGTGATGCCATTCCATTGACTGCCTGTTTAATTCAGGTTCCATGAAACCCATGTTTTGTCTCCGGTCAAAAAATTTGTGCAGTTGCATGACCGTACACATTTTTTTTGTTTTTCATGAATGCGAATAGGCGTTTTACCTTCTGCATTCAAGAATTCAATCACAAAACGATCAATAATACGAAGTCATTATGCAAGCAACTGCAGTGCTGCCACCTGTTGACGCAGACATTTACTATTGCAGTAGACCGTAGAAGAAGGTATGAGGAATTCTACGCTATTTTTTTTCATTTAACTAACTTTATTTAATTCGAAAATTAAGTTTTTGACTGACCCTAGTATGTTTTAATACTTGTCAATAAATTGTTTTCTTAATAAATTTCGAAATCAAATAGTGTTACGATAAAATTTTAATTAAAGTAAAAAAAAATGTTTAGGTATATTATTTCAAGCCCTTGATTTATTTATTGTTTGAAATATTTAAGCAGTTTTAGTAATTATTACGTAAATGAATAATTGCCATTGTGATATTAACACCCGTTGTGTGAATGAGGTGCGGTGCAGACCACCGAACGGCGGGAGTGATGAGGTCCACAAGGCAACTCCTGAGGTCCTAGACTAGCTCGCAGACCTAGATGTCCGCATCTGACCCCCCAACATACGAAAAAAGAAGAAGAACATTCCAATTAAAAATGTTCACAGCATGCGTAAATCAAGGTTTAGTTGTTACTAGATGGAGATGCTACTAGTGAAATAACATAAATAATAATAAGTAAAATATAATACAAAACATAATCTACAGTAGGTATAGAGAAAGAGAAGGAAAAAAAAGAAAGACATCATGAAATAATAAAGCTCAATAAGGCAGAATCTATTATAAGATATGGAATAACAATATGGGGAAATACTACTATAACCAATCTGAAACAAGTCCAAGTTGTACAAAACGCAATTGTTAAATTATTAGTCGTCCCAAATATTTTCAAACAGAGGTATAATGCATCGTAGCTGTTTCAGAGTGCCAAAATTTTACCTATTAAGGCAATACTACGGCACATATTTATAATTCAGCATATATTTATCCCACAGCATAAAGAAAAATTAGAACATAAATACAGCACTAAATTCAATGGAAGGTATAAAGGTTAATAGTTCCGAAATGTAATAAGAAATACGGATAGAGAACGTTTGAATACAACATGCCGAAGATATTTAATTTATTACCTACTAGCTGGTACCCGGCATGCGTTGCTATGCCATTTACCTAATAAATAAATTGTTTCTCCCTGCGTGTCCTTTCCCATTCATCCCGTTCCCCTTCCGCCTCTCCTTCCTCTCGCACGTCCCCTTCCCCTCTCGCGTTCCCACTCCGTCTCCTCCACCTTCCCTCTCCTCACTCCACTACCCCTTTTCCCCGTCCCGCGAACCCCCCTCCAAAGGTCCCCTCCCCCCTCCCAAGTTCCCTTCCCCCCCCCCCCCTCCCGCGAACTCCCTACCCGAGTTCTCCTCCCCTCTCCCACATTCCATACATTCAGTCCCGGTACATTCAGTTTTCAAACAGCTCGCGAGCCACATATTGCATTTTTTATTCAATTTTCAAATGCCAGAGCTCACCAGTAGTTTTATACAAACCTTGTCCTGACAATAACGAACACAAAAACAAAAGAATTATTCAATTTGGTGCAGTCGTTCGGAAGTTATGCGCGTACATACATTTCGGCGATTCATTTTTATTTATATAATATATAGATATAGATATAGAAGATAGAAGATAGAAGAAGATAGAAGATAAAGCAATGTAATTCTATGAATAAGGTTAAATATATGGTGAAAAAATGATATTGATCAGAAAAAAATTATATTGATATGTATGAAAAAATGTTGAATCTGTAGATATAATATGTAAATTATAACTTTTAAAATGTATATTATATAACTTAACTATAAGCACAATTCAATTGGCTTAGTACGACTTTGTTGTATGTTGTTGTATTAACCATACTTTCAATAAAAAATACATAAAAAAGCAATATAATTTTTTTATTGTTGTTAAAATATATTTTTCGTTTAGATTTTAATCGTTTATCTTATAATTTTCTCCGAATATATTTATATATGTCATAACAGAAATATGTGCATATTTAGAAATACTATCAGGTGTAGGTATAAGGTGCAATGTACATAATAAAAACAAACACAATTTTTATTTTAAAAAATAAATTATAAAACTATAGCTTTCTGATAGAAGAGTACTACTGACTGGTTGGGGGCGGTCTTTTGACCTCGCCAACCGGACTCTCTCCCTTCACAACTACACATAGTACACCTGCCCCTAACTTTTTCCTTTCCAGAATATCCTATCCTTTCTTTCCTAATAAGACCTTCCACATAACTTTCTCAAAGATGACATTGGCTCTGAAGGGAATTTATTTCCTCAGGGCCTCTTGCGCGGAGCTTTTCGGTGTACCAATCCAATATCATCCGCCACCTTTATTCACATTCCATCAGGTAATATTACTGCACAATACTAAAAATGCAACCTTGAAATGTAAATAAATGTCAATTCTCCTGGCAATAGCAACAGATCATTATCAAATTTATCGTATTTATCCCTTGTCCAGTCTCTGTTAGACCTCTCATTACCTTTGTTTCTCTGAAAGCACATAGTACACAGTGCTAACCGCAGGTCTGAGATCACGTAACCCCGATGTTGAGAAATAATTATTGTTACCTTTGTGAATGAGTATTGGGTTATTTAATTCTTGGAAGTGGTGTAGAGGTATTTTGTGCTGAGTGGGCAGTTGCCCGGAGTCGGACGTTAATATAAATTATTTTTTATATTTTATATTAAAATTTGTATACGAATCGTTGTGAAAACTAGTGATAATATTGACTTATAGATTCCGCAAAAATTGAAATTATTATTTTATTAAAGATTTGGGCGATTCCGGTTCTATTTTAAAGCTAAGGACAAGGAATTTTCCTTAGCTTTAAAATCAACGACTTTGATTACGATTAAGGTTCTGCTTAAGGATAAGGATAACCTTAAAATTAACGACTTTAGATATGCGATTCCTGTTCTACTTAAGAGCGTTTAACCAGCCAGCGGACGAAAATCCTCATTTCGTCGAAAGTTGTTCTTCCGATCGTGCAGGGCGGTTACAATGAGAAAGATTAATTATTCTCCGTACCAGCTTTTTAAAATTATAACTCAATATCGAATTTATTTCAATCCAAATTAGCTTTAATTTATACCTTCATCCAAAAATGCTGAAAGGCGTGATGATAAAACTATTAAAATAGAGTACTTTTTGTAGTTATTTTTTGATTATAAGTATTTATCATTTTTCAATAATGTCTAAATTTAATAAAAATGTTAAAAAAATCTGAAATATATTAGTTTGTAAGTGCGCAAATAAATACACAAATGGACCAATTTTCGTCAAGAAACACACGTACATATTTTTTAATGATTTTATTGAAACTAAAATTAAAATTCGAAAACATACGTTTGCTAGATAGTGTATTGATTTATTTTACTGCATGATTATATTATTTGAAATGGCTGCCAACGACCTATGGAATAACCTTATTATACTAAAAATTTTAAAAAAATCTCAAAATTTATTACATACGAATGTTAGATAAAAGAACAATCTTTCGAAATCCATTTATATTTTTTTGTGGAAAAGAGTCAATACGTCTAAAATCTTTTTTGAAAATGATGTATTTTCGGTTTTCTCTGGTAATGCCCTCTTAAGGATGTGGATGTGGAATCGTCTCTGATGTTTTAAAGGTTGATGAATGTGGCATTTTGTCTATTTGTTCACTTTTGTTTATACATACACCCATCAGTTATTAGTTCGTTCGTGTTGGATTTTCTCCTTGTGATTTTACCTCGGGTAAGACATTATGCGTTATCTATTTACAAACAATTCGTAAGTACGATTCCTATACAGTTTACGATTAATCCAAGTTTCAATTGATCCCTTTTTTGTGTTGTCCTTATCACCAATATGTTTCAGTCCTTTACTAATCTTCAGTGTTCGATTGTAGACATGTTTTCCAAAGGGGCGATATCACAGACTGGAAATAATTAACAAATCATTAAATCCTTTCGACAGACGGAAATTTTTATTTATTAATTTACGAAAACTCTTGGATTTATTACATTACTTATCGTAAAAATCTACTGTCCACAGGAAAAAAAATGGTTTTTAGGAATCCACCTCCCATGACAAGGTGCGAAGAAAAAGAAATAAATAAATTTTTGTGATCATTTTATTTTAAATATTTAAACATTTGAGTTGACAAATTACTAATTATAACTTACATACTAGTACAATCCATTATGTCATTAATTGGTCTAGTTTTTACGATTTCCTTCAGAGAATTTTAGTATTTTATTCCTTTGTCGAATGAACTATTTTTCTGTTAAACTGCTTGTTTCAAAGTAGTATTAATTACTATTCGGTCTTGGCACACAATCCTTGCCTCTTTCACATTTGTATATCTTCTCATACATGCCCTCTATTATTCTGACTCTTGACATGGGTCGTCTTAAGTATCTGCTTCACTTAATCGTTCCATGTCTTCCTCGGGCGTCCCCTACTTCCTCTGCCATTCATATTTGCGTCATATATTCTCCTTACACTCCTTTCTTCGTTCATTCGCTCTTAATTAATGTTAATGATAAATGAATTATTGTTTTGTACAAATTAATGAATGCTGATTAACAATTTATCATCTTAAATTCCACAGACGTTAGGAGAGAGTTGACGCTTGGTATATAAATTTGCCCAGGGGCCAGCAATATGCCGCAACGCCACTCCGATATTAAGGTCCCACCGCCCAACGACAGTAAACCTTGCAACTTGCAACATTCCAGATCTAAGGCAATAATAACTTTAGACAATCGGTGTTATTGAACATAATCACTTTGTGGACATGAACGAACTAGAACTGTTTTATTTATTAATTTTTTACTTCTCCACACCTAGGAGGTCCTAATGCTGTAAATTCCCTCAGGAAATGTGCCATCTTTTGGGAGCCGTGTGGAGGGTACTTTTATGTAAGTGAAGGAAAGAAAACGGTGTGAGGGGTGGGTAGGCATCTGGAGATTTGTGTGTCCTGGAATGATGAATGAATCCATCCCTCCCACTGCAGTGCAAGGGGTTGGGTCGAGAAAGACGACTGGAGAGTTCAGAGTGTCTCGCAAGTTGTCAAATTATACCGACACCCAATGTACATATGTAAGGTATGTACTGTTAAGGTATGTACTTGACTTACTTTAACCAGTGATTCCAGACATTATTTGGAGTAAAAAATGTAAATAAAATTTGGTTCTCCGGTGACATTTTTGGTGTTTTTTTTCCAAAAAAAACGTAAAAAATGGTAGGTGTTGGACAGTTGAAGGCAGGGTTAGGGGTTGGTCGGTTACTCGGCTGAGTGACCAGTGACGACATGCAGAAGAATTTTTTTGTTTGGTTTTGAAGAAAAAAAAAAAAAGTTATGCAAAATGTCACCGGAGACCAAAATATTATTTTCATTTTTTACTCCAAATAATGTCAGGAATCACTGGTTAAAGTAAGTCAAGTATGTCCCTTAACACCCTGTATATAAAATCCTCTGCCATATGGTCACCCCAAATATTTGGTACGTTTGTTGACTTAGTAGGGGTGCCCAGATTCATTATGTTCAGTTTGTCTGGGTCTTGGTGGTGGATGCGATCGGACACCCACCAGCTGCGTGGTAAGCCAGATCGGGAGAGACTGGTCGAGGGGTGAGAATTCTCCAGCAGGACTCTCTCGGAACATCGCCTTGCACCGAAGTAGGAGGGATGGTTTCATACGTCCGTCACTCTTGAACAACAACACATTGACCCCCAGATTCCTACCCACCCCTCATATTTTTCCTTCCCAAAAATTGCTCACCTTCCTTTCCCTAAAAAGATCCTCGCCACAGCATACCCAAAGATGAAACAGGCCTCAATTACAGCTTAGATGTCAGAAGAAAAAACTAAAAATAATGTTTCTTGGTTTGTCCCTTATTATTTACAATACCATTCATTCGATTGCTCAGAAACTTTAGTAATTAATTGTGCGCACGCCCGCGAAGGTTTTTTATATATAATGGTGAGCTCTGTAGGTGTGAAATTTGAAGAAAATATTACAATAAGTAATGCGCGAGTTTGAAAAATGAGTGTATTTCGTGTAGTTTGCCGTCTGAGAGGGAAGGCGGGAGGGGGAGGGAAATCTGAATAGGGGGAACGAAAGAGGTGGGGGTTTCTCAGGAGAGGGACAAGGGAGAGGGAAAGGTGGAGAAGGTGGAAGGAGAACGCGAGAGGCGGGGGTGGAACGCAGGAGGGGGTTCACGGGAAGGGAAACGCAGAAAGGTGAAAGCGGGGAAGGTGAAAGGGGAACGAGGGAGAGGTAAGAGTCAAGAACAGGGACGCATGAGAGGAAAACACGCAAGGAGAAACAATTTCATTCTTTGAGTGGCATTACAAATTACAACACCAAGTATTCGCTAGTTATTCTTATAAAATCTCAAATCACAGAATGGTTGCAAGTTCATACCTGTATAAAACAGTGTTATTTTTGCAGACAAGGGGGATTGGCAATTGGCAATGACGCGAAGAATGCAGAAACGCCATAAATGGTTTAACAGTTCCGTTAAAATTACAAAAAAACTTCATGATTTATCATTACTGCTTTATTTTATAGAAGGCATTCCATTTCATACAATTATCAATAGATACCATGTCAGTTTAAATTACTCAATTATTGTCGAGTCTCCAATAAAAAAAAGGAATTTACGGTATTTTGATATATTGAGCTCAACTTATTCAAAGAATGTCCTAATTGCATTTATTAATCTTTATTTTATATTACTATTTCTATTATAGTCAGCAGGTGCCTGGGATGAGGCCAACCTGGTCACTTGTCAATTTCTCAGAAACCCAAGCGTCTCTGATTTCGATAAAGGGGGAGAACAATGACTCTCTAAAGACCTACAAGACCGGCTAGAATCGGGGTTCCATAGAAGCCCGAGTAATCTGGCTTCTAAGAAACTGGCTTGTATAGGGCTAGCAGATTCTATAATAAATAGTGAACAGCTGCTAATAACCCTGTCTCAATCTCAAGTACGTCCAACAATTGAATTTGGGAGCCACCTCTGAATTGGAGTCCCGGAGCCTGCTCTAACAGAATCATGATATCCATCATCATCATCATCATCATTCACACTACATAATACGGGATAAAATATCTTAACTGTATTGCCTTTGCGTTATATAATTCGCTTCCAGATATATACAAGGGAATCCAAAATAAAAAAAAATTAAAATTCATAGTAATGCTTTAAAAGAATACTTCTAAGTACTTTTAAATAAATTAAGACAATATTAGCGAAACTCAATCGAAAATCTGGAAACAGAAAAATCAGAAAAACATATTGACACCTCTGGGACTCGAACCCAGGACCTCTTGCTTTCCGGGCAAACGCGCTAACCACTGCGCCACGGTGTCGATATGAAATTCGGTCATGTTTAACTGTACCATACTTCGACTAAGAACCACCTACATTATCTTCATTTTCTTTAACGTATATATTATTGGCAACTATCTTTATATATGATTGCAAGATTCAAACCCGAACTAAATGCACTCTAGTTAGTGTCTGGATAAATCTTTATCCATTTTATTTAATATGCGACATCTATCGACTTTTATGCAAGTCTAGGATGAATATTTTATTTTAACTTTATGAGTAAAACCTCAAATTGTAATAACCCAAGACCTCTTGCTCGATTTCATATCGACACCATGGCGCAGTGGTTAGCGCGTTTGCCCGGAAAGCAAGAGGTCCTGGGTTCGAGTCCCAGAGGTGTTAATATGTTTTTCTGATTTATCTGTTTCCAGATTTTCGATTGAGTTTCGCTTATATTGTCTTTATTTATTTAAATATTACAATTTGAGGTTTTACTCATAAAGTTAAAAAAAAAAACTTCTAAGTACGTTTAAGGATTTTCTTGTCATGTTCAATTGTATTGTTTCTTTTCTCTTCTTTTCTATTCCATTTAGTTGTAATTATCCTTATTTGTATAACCTTGTTCCTTTTTTCTTTAATTGTTTTCTATTGTTTTTTGTTCTACTTAACCTTTCTTTTATTTTTTGTCTATATTGTGTGTAAAACTTATATTTTTAATATCTAAATTCCTATGTAAAATCATAACATTTCCTCCCACCGAAAGATATTGGTTCCTCCTGTCCTAAAATGAGTTCTGTAACTTATCGGGATTGCCCTAACAAGAAATAAAAACATTAAAAAAGTAGGTTTATCAAGTATTACGGGGATTTTATTATTATCTTCTAATGATCTTTTTTACAAACAGTCATTAAAATTAATTGCTTTTCCAACTCACAAAAAACACATTATCATTTGATCAAAATATTATCTTAATAGCAGGTATGAAAATAATAATTAGAATTGGCTAAATGAATTAAATTACGTTAAATTAATTTATTTTGCTTTAATTAATATGTATTAAGCTATTTCAAATGCAAACAACTTGTTTTTAAATTGTGTGAATAAGAAGTTTGGTATCGACGATATTTTTTTGTAAATAAATTACATTTCTTTAAAAAAATCTAATGTCAGTATGCTAATCAATATCACATGTTTTTAGCACAGAAATTGGTTCAAGGTTAATAATATTTTAATTTATATTTTTCCAACAATGATGCACGGTTTTAAGAGGGAATAACCAGACAAAACCAGAAATATGTCATTTTAAATAAAATTTTAGACGTAATGACTCTTTTCCACAAAAAATTATAAATTGATTTCGAAAGACTGTTCTTTTATCTAGTAAAACTACGTTTTAAATTTTGAGAAAATATGTTTATTTTTAGTACAATAAGGTTTTACCGTAGATCGTTGGTAGAATTGTTAAATTTTCAAATAAAATTTTGTATTATATAACACACATTTCGAATCATATAATCATGCAGTAAATCAAAAAATTATCTAGGAAGGCAATGTTTCAGAATTTAAATTTTATTTTAAATAAAATCGTTAAAAAATGATCCGCGCACGTGAAACTTCAGTTTGTCTATTTATTTACGGTCTTACAAACTACTTGTATTTAAAAAAAAAAAAAACATTTTTATTTTGCTTAGACATTATTGAAAAATTATACTTATGATCAAAAAATTATACTTATGATCAAAAAATAATTACAAAATGTACATAATTTTAATATTTTTATCATCACGAGTTTTGAGTATTTTTAAATGTAGGTATTTATCAAAGCAATTTGTGAATGAAATAAAATCGATATTGAGTTATTATGTTAAAATGCTGGTATGGAGAATAATTGATCTTTCTCATCGGAACCACCCCGTACAGTTGCAAGGGTACGATCGCAAGATCATCGTTCGACGAAATTTAAATTCTCGGCCGCTGGTTCACGGCTCTTGGCTAAAAAATTGATTATCTGACTTTTTTTAAATAATCAAAATGATACCGCAACGTTTGGGCAGAGTATTGGCACATTGCTAATCAATCCAAAGAAGCCTGTTATGCCTCAATTCAAAGAATATTTAAAAAAAAACGGTAATTTTAACAAATCTTGTATTTTTTTTCAAAATAGAAATTTCCTTACTTATTTGCATGAGAATTAGACATTCCGTTCCTTCATACCTTTTTAAAATATACGTCCTGACTCGCCAGATTGCACATTCTGTAGTCTAAAAGTGGGAACTTTAGATCACATATTTTTGGTTGCCCTCGCTAAACAAATATCTATCATCTATATAATATAGATATAAATATTTATTTTTTTCTCTCCAGCCGGAGTCTATCGAAGTGAGAGTGATGGATTGATACGTCCGTCACTCGTGGACACATTGAGCCCCAGATTCCTACCAACGCCTCATATCTTTTTCCTTCCCAGAACTTCTCTCTTTCCTTTTCCTTAAAAAACCCTCCAGACAGTATCCCCAAAGATGATATAGGCCTCGAAGGAAATTGTTTTCCTCTGTGCCTCCTGTGTGGAGCTAAAGTAAAAAAAAATACTGTGTAAAAATATGTATACCATGGGCGTAGCCAGGGGGGGGGTTTCGGGGGTTCAAACCCCCCCCGAAAAGTTAAAATATCAACATCAATAATATTTAAATAAGGAGAGTTAAGAGAATGTTATTTGTAACACTGACATCTCAAAATGATATTATGTATCTAAAAAGATAAATGGGGACCTCTGAAAGAAATAAAATAATTTAACTTTTAAGTTCCGTTTTTTCGGTGAATGCGGTTGATTTTTTTTTGGAATTCCGTTTCTAATTTCCGTTTCTAATCAGTGGTAAGTGTATACGTACTTTGAAATTATTATTTTACTTAGCAACAAGTGTTAAATAAACATATATCAGGATTAGTGTTACAGAGAGGTGTTAGTGTATTGTGATTAGTGTTACAGTCAGTCAGCATAAATGTGATTATGTGAATAATTTGACTGCTTAAAATGTTTTAACATGTACTACTAAATTATGTATTTTGTTTTAAAAAGTCCGACAATACCCCCCCCCCCCCCCCCCCCACCCCCCCCCCCGACACGAGTTTTGCACTTTCAGTCGTTTTATTTTCTTGAACCGTCCCCGAAACTAAAACCTGGCTACGCCCGTGATGTATACCGTATTTTCTCTAAACCGTCTGCATATTGCCTATAAATATCCCAGGTTTGCCAACTTTCATGGAATTTAGAAATAAAGCAACTTTGAAAAAAATCAGAGTGTGCAATTCACACGCGATAGAAATGAAACCTTCAGAAAACCAAACTAGACAAGAGTGGGGAGACTCCGAAGCACTTTTTTATCAATGTGAAGAATGTTTATTCATTTGGCCATATTATTAGTACCCATTTGTGTTTTTTTCTTCGGAGTCTTTCTTTTGTGTTTTCTTCGCCTGTTCATTTTGGAGTGGTTTGAAAATTGGAGATTTTACAAAAAAAAAAAGTTGGATTTCATAGGATTTGATTCTTAGTACGCTGAATGTCTGACCGCTAAGGTTCGTCAGGTGCTAGACCAAAGGAGACGCGCGTGGGACTGTGGAGAACCCGTGATGTATGTAAATCCTATAGACGTTTGTGTTTGTCTCTTTTTAGCGTCGCTCGCTTCCGTTTCATCGACTTCAAATCACAACGGTGCTAAAGATTTTCACTTGAGAAAGCTTCGGTAGTAAAATTGATTATTTAGTAGCCACCTAACACAAATAATGCATTTAGTTTTGTTATAATAATTTAACACCCGACAGTCTGCAGCACAAATCACTATATAATTAATTAGACATTACTTTATGACACAATCCACATCCGTAATATAATAATGGCCGGTGCCGGGATTAAACCCGTGGCCTTTGAATATGAGCTAATTGGCACCCACTTCGCTAACAACTCAGCGCAGTGCATTTCCACCTACGATACGCCTCATTTCTTCCAAGAAAACCGGACCTAATAATGCACTTATCTTTAGAATGTGTTCTGACATTGTTGCTAACTATGGGGACATAAACCACAGATAGAAATGTGTTTTGGGCGTGTTTGCGTGCCAGAAGTAAGCTCAAATTTCCCTTACTTCTGTTGAAATTGATGAAAAATTAACAAATATCGACATACTTATACAATGTTCAATTTTTGAGGCAACCAATTATTGGATAACCAACACCTCTGTCATAGCTCACCCCAAGTGCTTCGCAACGTTTGGTCACTTAGCAGGAGTTCCCGGGTTCGTTTGGAAAGGTTTGTCCAGGTCTTGGCGGCCGATGCGTCTGTCCACCTGCTACGTGGCAGGCCGGATCGGGAGAGAATGGTTGAGGGAGTCCCTTTGACTTCTCCAGACGTACTCTCTCGGAACATCGCTTCGCACCGTAGGGGGATCAATGCCTACTTATCACGAATAAACTTAGAAAACATATTTATTTCTTCAAAAACATTAGAAACATACTAGATTCTAAATTTATGAAAATTGTTTATTACTATCTTTGTCAATCAATCATTGAATATGGAATAATCGCAAGGGGAGGTGCAACACTTTCAGCTATAGATTCATTATCGAAGGCACAAAAATTAATTATGTAAAATGTTCTTTAAATACTGTAGATATATTTAACAAAATCCATGTATTAGATATTACACAAAAACAATCTTTACTCATCTGTTTAAAAAAAAACACATACATTTTATGAAAATACCCAAAATATTGTAAACACGCGGCACAAAACCAAAGAACTCATACTAATACCTAAAACAAACACAACATTTGGTCAAAGAAATTTCAAATACATTGCGCCTAAAATATAAAATAACCTACCTGACAACACAAGACAATCGAATAATATTAACAAATACAAAATCCTGATCAAACAATGGATCATCGAAAAAGGTCGTGCAATAATTAGTCACCTCACCCAAATATAATCCACTATCTCATTATTGTTACCACTACCTACCAACCTGAAAATTTTTGTCCAATATTTTTGCTTTATTGAAAAATGTATATTATTTAATATTTGGAAACTAGTCTGTCTCTACACAGGATTTCCTAGAGAGACAGGCAAGGCCAAAAAAATTATATGTAAACATTTGTATATAGATGCACATAATAAATAAATTAAATAAAATAAATAAATCCACAAGCAAATGCTTTTAATGGAGGAAAAGTAACATTGTAACATGTTCCATTTTTTGTAAAGATAAGTACTAAAAAAAAAAAAAAAAAAAAAAAAAAAAAAAAAAAAAAAAAAAAAAAAAAAAAAAAAAAAAAAAAAAAAAAATGATAATATTTTCTCGTAGCATCTTCCATTCAAATACCGGTAGAACGTGTACAGCATTCCCACACGACGCATGTTTGTTAAGATTGGATATTATGCGTGTGTTTATTATTTGAAACATTTACGGTGTTAACAATTATTACTTTAATTAAATTGCCATTGTGCATAGATATTAACACCCCAATTTAAAATGTTCACAGTGTAAATGAAGATTTGGTTGTTATTTGGTGGAGATGCTACTAGTAAAATAACGGATATAATAATAAGCGAAATAAAATTTAAAAACACAGTAAGATACAGTACAGAGAAAGGAGAAGAAAGATAGAAAATAAATAATATTACATAAAGCAAATTCCGTAATTTTCAGTTTAAATACTTCTATTTGCCGTGACGTCATATTCGAGGCTGTTTATGAAGTTTTTTTTTACAATGGCTCCTCACAGGAGGCCCTGAATTTTTTGCTCCGTTCCGATGTCAGAAAGAGTTTGATATTTGCGCGTGCGCCTTTAGTTCTGCCTGCCAAGTTTGGCCTGAAGCAGTATATGCATTCGATGGGAGCATCCAACGCGCAGATGTCTGTATTGTCACATTCTATGGCATAATACAATCTGCACATTCTAGAATATATCAAACGAACCATGTTTTTTTAAAACATAACCGCATAAAACTATGTTAAAAAATAACAACAACATTCTCAACGGAAAATGGAATGCAAGGGAAACAATACCTTTTACTCAGAAATTAAACTAAATTGTAATTTCAATCGTTCGACCTACACTTACGAACAAATTGCAACATGCAAGCTTACCTCAATTACAGATAATATTACCATAATTCCGCTCCATTAACAACAACAGCCTCTGAGATAAAAATAAAATTAGGTTGAAAGTCGGGTCTCTGTGCTGATTTAACAGCAAAAGATAATAATGTTGGGTTCGTATTCCAGAAGTGCCGGAAGACTTAAGACCAATGGAGGGCGTAGGCATAAATAAACGTAGCATTGAGGCGATGCACAACGCCGTGTTATATTCGAAATCGTTTCGCTTACAATAAGACTCATTACGTAGATGGCGATAAGATTTATATTCCTGCTCAACAAAAGTAGCCTGCTTTGATTTATGCAAGAAAAGAATATCGCCAAATACCGTGTTTTATTTTGCAAAGTTCAGGCAGAAATATTAACATTTTCTACGATCATTTTTTAAAGAACCTAATTTTTCAAGTTATACAATAAAACCATAACTCAAAAAGGGTTCGTAAGTAGGAGATCGTGAACTTTAAAGCTTTTTCATAGGCCTGATGCCTAATTTTTTTTCTGCGCTCATGAAAAGATTTATCAAAAAAATGCTCGATTATTTCAAAGTGTAAGATGTGTTCTGCATGCAAAGTATTTCTAAGCGACCAAATTTTCAAACCTAAAGCTCATGAATTGTAGTGCATTGTGTGCTTTCTTTCCTTAAAAAGACTCTCCACACACCATCCCCAAAGATGACATAGGCCTTCGGGATTTTTTTTCCTTAGGGCCTAAGGGAGGAGCTAATGCAAAAAGTAAAAAAACTGAAGGAGTGAGATCTCCCTGCTATGAAGAGTCTTATTTCGTGGTACTGCACTTGTACAATGTACATCTCTTGTGAAGGAGAGAGATCTCCCTGCTATAAAGAATCTTATTTCGTGGTACTGCACTTGTACATCTCTTGTGAAGGAGAGAGATCTCCCTGCTATAAAGAGTCTTATTTTGTGGTACTGTACTTGTACATCTCTTGTGAAGGAGCGAGATCTCTCTGCAATAAACAGTCTTATTTCGTGGTACTGCACTTGTACATCTCTTGTGAAGGAGCGAGATCTCTCTGCAATAAAGAGTCTTATTTCGTGGTACTGCACTTGTACATCTCTTGAGAAGGAGATATGAAGAGTCCCTGCTATGAAGAGTCTAATTTCGTGTTACTGCACTTGTACATCTCTTGTGAAGGACAGAGATCTCCCTGCTGCTGTGAAGTCTTATTTCGATGTACTGCACTTGTACATCTCTTGTGAAGGAGAGAGATCTCCCTGTTATAAAGAATCTTATTTCGTGGTACTGCACTTATACATCTCTTGTGAAGGAGAGAGATCTCCCTGCTATCTTATTTTGTGGTACTGCACTATGAACTGCGCTATGAAGATTCGAATTTCGTGGTACTGCACTTGTACATCTCTTGTAAAGGAGAGAGATCTCCCTGCTATGAAGAGTCTTATTTCGCGGTACTGCACTTGTAAATTGGTTCTCCATACAAATAAAAATAAGTGAAATGATAATTTATGTTAGACTAACGAAACATACCAATTTACTAAATTTAAATTATTTTCAAGTTAACAGGCTTAATTGAACCAGACGTGAATTATTGCTTTGATTGAGAAGGATACAAGTTGTCATTAAGAAATATACATTCAATTTGTTTCGTTCAATATCGTCTGTAAAAATTCGTTGATCTGGTTTTCACTGAAGTGATTTAATGTAACAAGTTGTAAATATTCCATTGGTGAATTGTTTTGGATCATTAGCAACGGACTTGAAATGAAATATTGATTTATTTACATATTTATTCTTTTTTAATCGGTGTTCTTTTCGACAGCCCTGGTGCAATTATTATTTGTTTCGACAAGAAGTAAAATATATTATTTTTTAATGTATGTAAAGTCTTATTTATGTGGTCGGATGACCTTATTATAAGATATACATAACATGTTAAATGGTTTCAGATAACAAATCTTTATATGAGAATGCATGGCCGCGATTCATGCGTCACATGGATCACTTCTAAATAAAGTGGCTAATCTATTTATTTTGGTTCCATGACAGTTCATCCTGCGACAATTCATCCGGCGACAGTTCATCCGGCCGACAGTTCATCCTGCCGACAGTTCATCCCGCCGACAATTCATCCGGCGACAATTCATCCTGACAATTCAACCTAACCTAACCTAACCTATAAGTATAAGTATAAGTATGTCGTATTTTGTTTTCACGCATGCTTCTTCGGAGAGTCGAAATTATTGTTAGTAAAAATATTTTTACAGCGGATTTCCACTCAAGATGCCTTCAGATATAAGTATATCGATTATGGTTGTACGGCCGTATATCCTCTTTGCATACTTACTTAATAAAAATCTTCTAAATGATCAGGCAGGATGAATTGTCGCCGGATGAATTGTCGGCGGGATGAACTGTCGGCAGGATGAACTGTCGGGAGGATGAACTGTCGGCCGGATGAACTGTCGCAGGATGAACTGTCGCCGGATGAATTGTCGCAGGACGAATTGTCGGGTCACCATTTATTTTATTTTAGTTTATTTATGTACGTATGTATCAGAAAGTTAATAAAAAAATTACAAAGTCCAATAACAATGTACATCAAAATGTAAACCAAAAACAATGAGTATTTAAAACAACAACAAAAAAACAAGAGAAAATAAAGTTTATATCAAGTGAAGTTGAGTTAAAACAAGAGATTCTGGAAAATTTGTAAAGTTCTTTTTTTACATTAACTCCACATAGGAGGCCATGAGGAAAATAATTTCCCTCAGGGCCTGTGTCATCTGAGATGCTGTGTGGAGAGGAAGGAATGAACATTGATCTTCAGAGACCAATGTTGTAGGAAGGAAAAAACACAGAAGCCGGCAAATCGTTCCACAGCCGAGCTGTTGAACACAAGAACGAGTCGAAAAAGCGATCCAAATACCAATCGTGTATATATATTGGGCATGCGTTTGCGTTTTGCGTTTTGCATTTCCCGACTATGCACCGACGCCGAAGGGATCAATGAGGCTAGTTCATTGGAGCATCTTCCATTGAAATACCGGTAAAACAAGGATAGACCACCCTACGTTTGTGCTCTAAAGATTGCATTCCGTCTGTTAAGATGGGAGAATCTATCAAACGGACCGCCCGTGTCCGCATAGAGTCGAGGGTATTTTTCATGTATTTTGGGTATTTGGAGGTATTTTATTTATTTTCAGGTATTTTGGAGTTCCAGACCAGAGGTGGCTGCCAAATTCAACCATGGGACGCACTTGTGATTTGTGCAGGGTTAGCAGATGTGTATTATTAAAGTATAAAGGCCCTGAGTACGCCCATTTCTTGCCGTCCCCGTTCTTGACGCCCCGTTCTTGAGGCAATCGCTAAATATATCTGAAATCTTGCCACATATTCGCACAAGAGGTTGGGAGAAGGTTAAGTTGGTTCTTTGAAACTTGGAAAGGAATATGGAAAGTTGCGGGTTTTCTTAGTTGACGGTCTGTGATATTGATTTTGAATGTGGCCAAAAGGGAAGATTCTACATCGTTAATTATAATGTTGAAAATAAATTTGATGTGATTTTTTTCACGACATTTTGAAGACACTCCGGTTCTATGGGATAACGCCCTGGTTAGACTCTTTTGAATTGATTCTAATCTTATTTTGCGAATCTCATGTTTCGAATTCCAACCACGAATGCTGTGAATTATGGATGTGCAAGTATTTGAGAAACATTGTCAATATGTGAGAATACGTGGTATTTACCCGCGGTGTTACAATATATATCACTTGGATTTGCTTTATGTTATTATATCTGTGGGCCAGTTGCTCTATGATATCTACAAAGCTCCCAGTCTCTGCTCATTTTAGGCTCCAAAGACTAAGAGGGGCTGGACATGTGCACCGAATGCCAAGCACATGAGTACCGAAGATGGTTCCAACAGGAAACCTGGAATGTAAACGAAAGACAAGCATATCTAGGCTGAGATGGAAGGATGCAAGAGGACTACTCCATGTTGCAGATTGGTAGACGACGGCCGAGGACAGAAGGCAGTGAAGGCTCATCTTAAAGGAGGCCAAAGCTCGAAATGGGCTGTAGCACCATTGAATAAGAAGAAAGGCCAGTTGCTTTACAAAAAACAAAGTTAAAAGTTAGTTGTTACCATAGACATCCAAATGGATAGACAAGCAGTTACAGATGAGGGGTAAAACCAAACTATGGAGAGCGAAGAGGGGAAAGATGACTGTCATTCGTTGAACAATCAATCTGACAGTATATAGGCATCTCGCATTACAATATCACCATTTAGTTCTTAAAAGCAAAATCTGCTTTGAATGAATAGACCTTTTTACATGGGAGCGCGAATTGCTTGCCACGTTCAAAACATATTTGCTAAGGCCAAATGCTTGCCCCAAAAAGACTCGCGCCAATACACATATCAATATTTTGTTTCCGTGTTTAGTTAAAACACTTTTACAAATGTTTCATAATTTACTTACCCCTTTAACCAGCGACGAGCACATTGGAGTACCGCCCACATTCGCTATGTGTACATTGATACGTAGATATATTGTATAGCACAAGCTGCCGTTATTTCGTTAAATGTATGGATGTCAGCTTCTCGCTGTTCACGGCAAGAATGATGACGTCACACATTTTAGATTCAAGCGAGGCTATATTCCCTCCCCATGGAGCGAGCCGGTTCCAAGGAGGAGCTACAGCCGGCGCCATGTGGAGGGGGAAATAATACGTTTTTATCACTTAGGGCAGGTCCAGATATATTCATATGTCCGTGGTTGTTGCTTTTTAGTTAACATTCTTTGAGGCTTCACTGAGTGGTTGGCTAAAGGACACGAAAGCTAAGTGTAGTTTATGGTCAGACCGAATGCCATTCACATTTTTTATTGGTACTTGCCAATTGATTTCAGATTTATTGTGTTATTTATCTTCTGTATTTTATACAGGTACTTGCAGGTTTTTTACAGATGCAATGCCGCCTCATGGAGCCTAATGAATGAGTTTTTCTTTTGCCCTGTTTAATTTGTTTGTCTTACTAACCTATTTTTTGCATTTTATTTTTCCTGTGAAGCACTTGCATACTGCTTACTGACAACTTATGCAGAGACACTGGAGGTCTAGATTCGTTCAACATAAATATATGATGTATATAAATGTAGCTTCGTTTAATAAAAAAAAATAGAATCTTGCGAGAGCCTTGATGGAGTAACCATCTGTCACTTATACCAAGCGGGTAAGTGGTGGACAATCTCCAAGTTGCTTCTAATAACTGAAATAACGAACTTGAATAGAACTTTCACAATATTTCAAAATTATCTTTGCGATTTATTGAATTGTTCAAATTCTGTGAAACTACTGGCCGTGAAAATGTATCTGTTTGCTTTAAAGAATTTAATATTTCCATTTTCAGATTTAAGTATAACAAATCGACACATTAAAACCTGAAAGAGTGTTTCATCTGCTTTATAAAAACGAGTATGCTTTAGACCACACGACTGAAGTAAAACTTCTTTAGCTCCATCTATATGTACAGACAATAGGCCTGCACCGTGTCTTAGATATACGAAACGTAACTGGCCATGAGAGAAAGAGAGAAAGAAAATGTGTGCTCGCACCTCTCTCCCTTGCCCCTACAGAACGTAACTCTCTCTCTTTCTATCTTAACTAACTTATATCTCCCTCTCAACTTTCGTTTGCCACGCCCGATCAAACTTTTCGTAACGCTCTCGTCACGTATTCACCAGCTTACTCCCCAAGTCAAGCGTGCGTAAAGAAGTTTTACTTCAAAAAGTATTTTATTAAAATATGTACAGAAACAGCAAATTTATCTGGAATCGAATGTGTTGCGAAAATATGTCATATGGACTCTGCATTTTGACAGTTCACTGCATTGCAAAATATAATGGCTCTTGGGGTTAATCCCAGTCATTGATTAATACTTTATAGATAAAATGTATCAAGGTGATATTATCATTTTGCATTTAATTAATGCAAATAATATATTTCTGTCACAATGTATCTGATATCTAATGACAAACATCACCGCATAACCATAAAATTATCTGATATTGAACGTTACGTGGGAAAATCACGTTTTCTTGGGTTCATTTGTAAATTATATAGGTTAGCAATTAATTGTCAATGTGAATATTATTCCATTGCACTGATTACACATCATTCGAAATTAGATATGTAGAAATAGACTAGGCGAGGCCTTAGATAAATATAAGTTATTATAACGTCTTGGAAATGGGATGTAAGATGGGGATAGGAGATGCTCTAGAAAGGTGCATTTTGTGCGTAATCATTACGCTAATATGTCATTTTAATGCTACTCTTCCATGGCATTGCATGCATGGGTTGGTAGAGGTATTTCTGAAGGTTTTTCATAAGAATGTCTAAGGGCCGGTTTTATAACCATCCGTTCGTCACGCTTGATACCATTTTGAACTAATATTTGGTCTACCGCTTGATTTTGACGTTTTATAAACATTCGCAAGCCTACCGGTCGGTTATGTAGCGGTTAATGCTTTACGGACCGATTTTGGCCAGTTAAATGGTTAACGATCCGTTTGCTGACGTTTTTTGACAGTTTTAAGTAAGAAGTTGTTCTCGGCGCACGGTTATTTTTATTATATCGAAATCAGTCAGTAACGCCAGCCCAGCTTTATTTATTTTATATATTCAATAATATTATTATTCAATTTATAAAAACAGTTTATTCATAAACAAGTTCTGCTACTTATGTAATTATTATTACGCGTGACAGCCGTTTCGCCTAGTTTGATAATGCCTTCAGAAGGCGAAATAGCTGTTATGCGTAGTAATAATTAATAATTGCGTGCAAGAACTTGTTTATAAATAAACAGTTTTTTTTATAAATTGAATAATAATATTCGAAATAAAAATTAAAATGGGGTTTTACAAATTAAACTTAAAAACAAAGTTTTATTAACACTACGTTTCTAAGCTCTGGGATCAATGCTGCAAGCAGCTGGCGATTTTACAGGAATCTCCAAGTCGACGCATCCGTAATAAAACTTTCAGACTAAATGTAACCGATGACCGCATGTAATGCACATTTGTTTATAATACGTAAAATAAGATAACGAACGGATAGCGGACCGTTAACGAAAAACGGTTCGTTAAATAACTGAAATTTGGTCCTTCGTTTATAAAACCGGCCCTAAGTAAGTAACTAACTAACCATCACGCCGTTTCTCCGAAGGGATAGGCAGAGAGTACGGACCGCCAAACAACTCGCTCTTGGCACACACTCTTTGCCTCACTTACAAACTTCTATTATTCTGACACTTGACATGGCCCGACTCAAGTATCTGATTCACTTGATCATGCCATGTCTTTTTCGGACATCCCCGACTTCTTCTACAATTCACATTTACGTCATATATTCTCCTTACACTAGTTTCTTCGTTCATTCGTCTTACATGTCCAAATCATCTGAGATTCCCTTTCTTAATCTTACGCGTTAAGCTTACATCGGCCTTGCATCTCCACATTTCTCAAGCGATCACGTTTTTCACTGCCATATAACAAGGTAAGTACCAGCACTCCATTGTAGACTGCTAGCTTCGCTACTTTGTTCGAATGGAATTCTTAAAAATGTCGATATTATTAAATCGTATTTTATACTGTGCACATATGCTGTGGGAAAATGAAAAAAAATTGATTTATAGGGTTTGAAGCAAATATTAAAACGAGGCGAGAGGCGGGTATGGGTACTGCCGCCCCGGGAACCGTTTGGTGGATAAAAAACAACCCTGACATAGGTCATCCAAGGGCAGCGGCGTAGCTACCGTCGTATCAACCGCATCAATGATACGGGGCCCCGGGCTACAGAGGCCTTTTGTTTCTTTTGTGAGAAATCTTTATCCTTCATTTGGACCCCTCAACTAATTTTGATACAGGGCCCCTCCAAGGCACGCTACTCCACTGTCCAAGGGGCTCGCTACGTTTCGTGACTTAGCAGGGGTGCCCGAGTTCATGG
The DNA here is from genome assembly GCA_917880885.1 of Limnephilus marmoratus. Taxonomy (NCBI): domain Eukaryota; kingdom Metazoa; phylum Arthropoda; class Insecta; order Trichoptera; family Limnephilidae; genus Limnephilus; species Limnephilus marmoratus. The sequence goes on along the minus strand of OU862927.1, from coordinate 3,524,389 downwards.
GGTGAAGTTTGTCTGGGTCTTGGCGGCGGATGCGTTTGACCACGTACACCCACTTTGAAGAAGGGGAATAGGAAAGTGGGGAAGTTCTTAGCTATTCAGATCTAGTCACCAAACAAGGCTAAAGCCATTTAAAATAACATTTCAGACAATACTCAGAGCATTTTCCATTCTGGAACGTACCGCAAATACACCTTACATTATTTTAAATGACTAAATTGTGAAATAACACACATAAATCAAGTAAGGTATACCCCTCGACCACGGAGGCCGCCAGGTATTTATCGCTATAATACAAACACTTTGAACTTAAAACTTTACCGCCGTTAATCAGAGCATTTATAACGTGTAATTCTATACTAATTGGATATTGTTAAATTTAAATGTCAGTGAAAGTTTCAAGGTGAATTCTTAATGCCCACACAAAGCAAATAAATAAAATAATGTCGGTCGTTAAACAGATTTTCAAACACACTTCAATCTGTGGTGTAGCTCTTATATTTGTTATTATTCTTATTAAATTATTATTCGACTTGAATAATGAATTACAAACGTGTCTTAAAAGTAGACAGAGCTTCTCAAATTGTAATTTTTTAAACCATTATCACATTTTTACCTGTTATTAAGGTTATTGAATCGATTCAATTGGAATCCACAAAAAAATGGATATATAAACAGATGGACCTAAACTTTATTGTTTTTAATTTTTTTTTAAAACTTCTTTACGCATGCTCGACTTGGGGGGTAAGCTGGTGAATGCGTTACGAAAAGTGTGATGCGAACGGTAATCGATGCGAACAGTGATCGGGATGAAAAGTTAGTGAAATTTTACTTCAGTCGTGTGGTCTAAAGCACACGCGTTTTTTTAAAGTAAAACTTCTTTATTCACGATTGCTAGGCGAACGGTCGGGCCTTTATGCACGCTTGACTTGGGGAGTGATAAGGATAAGGATAAGGATGGTCACCCCAATGTCGTAGGTCACCCCAAGGTTGTAGGTCACCCCAAGGTTCTAGGTCACCCCAAGGCCGTAGGTCACCTCAAGGTCGTAGGTCACCCCATGGTCATATTTCACCCCAATGTCTTATGTCACCCCTAGGTCATAGGTCACCCAGTTCGCTACGTTTGGTGACTTAGTAGGGATACCTGGGTTCATTGGGTGAGGATAGTCTTGCAGTTTTACTTCAGTCGTGTGGTCTAAAGCACACTCGTTGTTTTTTACATTAGCTTCACACAGGAGGAACTTAAAAAAATAATTTCCCTCAGGGTCTTTGTCATCTTAGATAATGCTGTGGGGTGATTTTATTTAAGGAAAGTAAGGAGAGGAAGTTCTGGGAAGGAAATATTTATGAGGGGTGGATAGTAATTTGGAGGTTAGTGTGTTCAAGATTGATGGATGTATGAATCCATCCCTCCAACTGCGGTGCAAGGCGATGCGTTGAGGGATTCTGGCTGGAGAGGTCAAAAAACCTCCCTCAAGCAATCTCAGTCGATCCGGCCGGCCACGCAGCAGGTGGGCAGACGCATTGGCCGCCAAGATCTGGACAAGCCTGACCCCATGAACCCGGGCAATCCTGCTAAGTCACCAAACTTATGGCAGAGGTGCTGGTTATCCAATAAACGGTTCCCAGGGCGGCGCACCCATACCCGTCAACTTAAATGATAAACTTGACAACTACAACAAAACTAAACGCCGAAAACCGAAATAATTTAACTGAAATGCCGGCCCTATCATGTTGTCAAAAAAAATAAAAACACATAAATTATAAACGAAACTAACAGTTAAAATTAACAATTTAAACAAAGTTAAATTGTTACATTTATCAAACAGTTTTCAAATTACGATTACATCGAAACTTTTTTTAAATAGGCAATTCACCCTAAAAAGAGCGCTTCGTGAGGAATTTTTTTTTTTGTTTGACTTCAGTTTAATAGTATATTAAAATATAAGTGGATAAACAGGTCTTTAAAACACGCGCGATTTTTCGAGCACGACGGCGTAGCCAATTACGATAACAAATGTTCTTTGCAGAAATCTAATTACTAAAATTTCATACATAATTATTTTTTAACTTATTTGTTTCACGGACCCCAGATCAACAACAACTGGCATCTCTACAGTAATGTGTAATCCGCTTATATCAGATTCATTAGTAAGATTATTGATTTATAGTTATGAAATAGTTAAATGTATCAAGTTTAACGGACGTGCCAGACATGCCTTATTCTCGTAAGTGTTAAAATATTCCGTTTCAGATTCCGGAAAGAAACTTATACCAACTGATATGGCAAAGAAATATTATAATCTGCAATTAAATAACAACGTGTATAGTTGTTAATTATTCTTGTGTATTCAATTACTATGTTAGTATCAATTTGGGAGGCGGGAATGGGTACCGCCGCCCCAGGAACCTTTATTGGATAACCAACACCTCTGCCATATGATTTTATTTATACGGGACACCTATCGACTTTTTATAAAAGTCTAAATGAATATTTAAAGATATATAAAGATGAAGGGTAATTCAAAGGTTATTACAATAAGTTATTCCAATAGAAATTATCGTTCATGTCTGTACTCATGTCAATATGGGAGGCGGGTATTGGTACCACCGCCCCGGGAATCATTCATTGGATAACCAACACTCCTGCCATAAGACACCCCAAGTGATTCGTTACGTTTGGTGATTAGACAGAGGTGCCTGGGTCCATGGGTGAGGTTTGTTTAGGTCTTAGCGGCGAATGCGTGTACCTATCTACTGAATGGCGGGCCGGATCCTAGATCTAGATCACTCAGGCCGTACTCCCTAGATTCATTGCCTTGTACCGCAATGAGAGATATGGAATCATATGTCCGTCACTCCTGGACACATTGACCCCCAATATTCCTACACATCTCTCTCTCATCTTTGGTGGTTCGCTACGTTTGGTTAGGTTTGTCTAGGTCTTGGAGGCGGATGACCAGGACACACTGAACCCGAGATTCCTTCCCACCCCTTACACACTTTTCCTTCCCAGAACTCTCCTCTCCTTCATTTCCTTAAAAAAACCCTCCACACACAATCCCCAAAGATGAAATAGGCCCTGAGGGAAATTATTTTCCTCAGGGCCTCCTGTGTGGAGCTCATGTAAAAAAAAGTTCATTAAAACAAATGAAATAAGTCATAATTATATTAACTTCTTCTAAAATGACTAGAAAACTTATTACACGTCTTTTTTGCATTAGCTCCACGTAGGAGGCCTTGAGGTAAACAATTTCCCTCAGGGTCTATGTCATGGGAATGCTGTGTGGAGGATATTTTTGGAGAAAGGAAGAAGAGGAAGTTCTTGAAAGGAAAAGATGAGAGAGAGATGTGTAGGAATATTGGGGGTCAATGTGTCCAGGAGTGACGGACATATGATTCCATATCTCTCATTGCGGTACAAGGCAATGAATCTAGGGAGTCGGCCTGAGTGATCTAGATCTAGGATCCGGCCCGCCATTCAGTAGATAGGTACACGCATTCGCCGCTAAGACCTAAACAAACCTCACCCATGGACCCAGGCACCTCTGTCTAATCACCAAACGTAACGAATCACTTGGGGTGTCTTATGGCAGGAGTGTGGGTTATCCAATGAATGATTCCCGGGGCGGTGGTACCAATACCCGTCTCCCATATTGACATGTGTAAAGACATAAATAATAATTTCTACTGGAATAACTTATTATAATAACCTTTGAATTACCCGTCATCTTTATATATCTTTAAATATTCCTTTAGACTTTTATAAAGAGTCGATAGGTGTCCCATATAAATAAAATCTGATATGTTTATCCGAGACGCTATCTAGTATACAAACCTTTTTCTTAACTTTGTGAGTAAAATCTCAAATTGTAATACTTAATTAAATGAAGACAATATTAGCGAAACTCAATCGAAAATCTGGAAACAGAAAAATCGGTCAGGGATATTGGCACTTCTGGGAGTTCGAGTACCTGGGGTGCCCATATCTTTTTTAAATGTCAATAGAAATTTAAATATTATTAACTAGCAGACCCGGCCACACGTTGCTGTGGCTAACGAAACACAACGACATTACCCATCCTTTATAAAATCCACACCACCCGCTTGCCAGCTGCCCGCTGCCCACTGCCTGAATTGAATATTTGAATTTCTCGGCTTTTCTCTACTATAATAAGCATGTATTATACATATAAACTAATTAACTCGCCACTAATTATACAATGCTTGCAACGCAACACTGGATATTTGAAAAGGGAAAATCAAATACCTACTTACTCTAGGACATCTATTTTCCAATTTCTTCCGTAGAACGAATTTCAAAAGTGACTATAGTACGGCCCGCCAGCCGTTTTAAATCGCACAAAAATATGTTTTCTTTGAATTTCTCGGCTTTTCTCTAATATAATTTACATGTATTATACATATAAACATTCCTCTTCAATCACTCTATCTATTCGTGAAAACCGTATGAAAATCCGTTGCGTAATTTAAAAGATTAACGCGCACATACATTTTGAGCGACTTCATTTTATACTATGTTATGATTATGATTATGATTATGATGATAATGATGATCAAAATAATTTTGTAAATAACCCTATCTTAAACATTATTTCCGTTGTAATTTTTGCCTTTGATCTTCTAAACACCTCCCCTTTCAACCTCTCCCCCCTCCCCCTCCCACTACTTCCAATTCTACCCACGCCTGTCTTTCTATACTTGATAATTTAGTTTTTAGTACATATAATGTCCTGATGAAGAGAACATCGCTCTCGAAACATGTTGATTTTTTAAATAATTATTTTCGTGGTAAAAACAAAGTGTTTTTAATTATTTCACTAAAAATATATTTTTGACTGCTATATCATACCATATTATATCCTTTTACTACTCGTTTTGATTTAAAAAATAGTTGGTATAAAATATTTTAGCTTCCAATCCAAAATTAAGACTCGCATAAAAAAGACCGCGCAGTCACTCCCCTTAATACATGGCAGATAAAGCAATCTCTTTTCAATGATTTTACTGCCATAATTTAAAATAACTCAAGTCAGTAATAATTAAGACCCTTCAAATTCCTCAAATGTACTTATCATAACAACTGTCAATGTTGCCTTGAGGGATATTATTTAATACGTACTTTAATGTAAGGAGAGCGGAATAATTCTGTAGCTGTAACTTGATAGAATCGATTCAATTTAATATTTCATATTACAATCTTTAATCTATGGTTTATAAAACTATTTTAATATCCACTGCATGAATAAATCATTAATTTTAAGTGTCTTTAACTTGCTGTAGGAACTTCGATTTTTTCGAATGTCTTTTTAGATGTCGAACCGCGCATTTTCAGGATGGAGCGGTTTAAACAACCAATCGTCCTTCTGTTTTGAATGTCGCCTGCAATAATTTTGTAGTTTCTGCACATAATTTAAACCTCTGCATTTCAAGCCTTGTCCGATAACTTTGCATTTGGAATCTACGTGATTAATATTGTTATGAAGCAGTGTTAAAATTATTATCTTTTCTTATTTTAAAATATGAACACTGCTTTATAACATTGATCCGTAGCAGCACGAACTAATAAAGTACCAGTTAAATTATTGACTATGGTTTTTTCAACGAGAGGACGAGCAACAACGAGGTTACAGGGGGCGTTAGAAACAAAACTCACTCTTGCTTCGATGATGTTTGGGCCACATCATAGCTGAGACAGTCAATTAGTATTTTAATTTAATAATATATTAAAAGGAACGTAATGTTTAAAAAAACAAACGGGTGCCGCGTTACTAAAGTTCAATCCAACTCTGATACGAGAAATCATTGTGCAACGGTAACGGTAAAGATTAATGTGCCGATATTGTCTATCCGCGGTGTCCGGAAGATTCGAGAAGATTCGTTGCAACATATCGTGGCGATCGGTTATTGAATTGCATTGCACCGATAACGCCTGCGGGTATCTGCCGAATGTCGACTGTAAGATCGATTCCTCTATTGCACGGAGTACCATGATCACGCGCTCCGCCGGGTGATAATAAGAACAACGCGAGCCGTAATACCTCGAAAGAGTCCCTTCGTGCTTTCTGGCGCACCCTGTATCCTCGCTGGAAGGGAATTCCATTTGGCCCTAATTCGGATGACGATCAGGCATCGTATCCGGAAATCCACAATACACGGAGGAGGTCCTGCATTGCCGTGGAGGAGACTGAAGGATGTCGATCGGGCTGGCCATCCTGTTCATCCTGGCCATCCTGTTGTGATGAGACGCGGATCGACTAAGAAGTGTAGGGAACATTAGTTAGATTAGATTGCATTCGGTCTTGGGGTGAGTGACACTGTTACATTTGTTATCATTCCTAGTTCCTAACTATATATTATTAAGCTAAACAAAAAAAAAAACTTTATAATTATAGACTTTTTAATTATTATTGGTGCATGATGTGAACATTCGTTATTGGGTTTATAACCTAATTATTGTAATTTGTGATTTTTTAATGCATGTAAAGTTATAAACCTGTAAATGTTCCTAATAAAGAAAATAAAATAAAAAGAAAATAAAATAAAATAATTTGCTTTCGGTACAATACACGCTATATATTTTAATTTCCACAGTGAAATCTATGTTTTTATTCCAATACCCGAATAAGCTGGAGACCTCATTTCATGCCCCGCCTTGAGTTGGAGTGTATGCTCTACCTGCCACGAACATAAATCTGCAACCGCAGATTTTTGGCGCTCGGAGATCCGAAAAGTTCGTGGTAAAAAAAAACCTGATGCTAGAGAATCAAACCTATCTATACACCCCTTATATTTTTAGCGTAGCAAATGTCATCCAAAGTATACCTAGCAATTATACCTAGCAATTGTCACCCCACACCCCCTTTTACATAGCAATACAGTTAAATATTAATTTCTATTTTAAATATTAAACCACTTTATGGGATTGATTTATATTGGGACTTGGGAGTTCTACGGATATTGGATTATTTTTGTAATAATTCGAAGTTATCTTTATTTTCCTATCAATATTAATAACTTTCAATCATTTCCGCAGCACATCAGATCGGTGAAGTCTTTGTCACGTGCCGCGTAGGGCAATTATTAACGAATATAACTCAGTATTGCATGCATACTTAATAATTCATATATTTTTAATTTGGGAGGCAAGTATGGGTGCCGCCACGCTACCGACTGAAACGCGGTAGGGATTGTAATGCATAAATCACCTTACAAACACTACCTCGTTTCAGTCCCCTTACGCGCTTCGTAGCTCTATCTGTTTCTGTGAGGGTGACGACCGTAATTATAGAGGGGTTAGCACTATTTTCGTCATTTGTTTTGGGGTGTTATGCCGTGTTGCGCTACCTCCTTCTTTAGCCAACGTTTCAGACAGCAGTGTTCATCATCAGGGTAGATCCGACAGGATCCATCAGGATCACATATGCCGGATCTGCCGGTTCTGCCCCACGTTGGCTAAAGAAGGTGGTAGCGCAACACGGCATAACACCACAAATAATGAAAATACTTTTGGCCGTGAAAATCTTAAAACGTATCGGGTTAGCATTCGAGTTAGCAGAGAGAATGGACCGCGTTTTTTTAAACTTAAAAAAAAAAATTACATTGAATTTTTTTTTATTTTAAAAATTAACGCGGTCCATCTTCTCTGCTAACCCCCTAAAAAGGTTCTCCACACACCACCCCCAAAGATAACATTGTCTCTAAGGGAAATTATTTTCTGCATGGCTCCATATGTGGAACTAATATAAAAAAAAAATAACATCTTCCCCTTATCCTACTCAGGTAGGGTAACTATCGCTTTGATAAGGTGCCTCCAGACGTTCTTGTCCTGCGCTACTTCTGCGGCCTTTGACCTCTCCTAGCACAGCCTCTGGAGTTGTTCCTTTTGTGTCAGGGGCGAATTCTGAAGTTTGAAGATTATTGCTGTAGCAATACCTCACAACTTACTTAATTTAACTGAGTTTTTTTACGACATTGGAGGGGACCCCACCACTTTCCCAACTGCGTTATAAGGAAACTTATGGTTTCCTCCTTCACCGCACACATCAAGGCTCTATTTTTTTTAACGAAGCTACATTTATTTCAACGACTCTAGATCCTCCAATGTCCATGCATACAGGGTTAGTAAGCAGTATGCAAGTACTTACATTAACATTATACAAAAGATAATAGAAGTAGCAGCCCGTGGAATAACTCTTCTGAAATAGGTAACGTCAAAAAGAGATAATAGTGTTAGTAAAAGAAAAAGATAAATAACGGCTATGACCAGTCGAAGAAAACTTCTGAAAATAAAATAAATAATGAGGATAAAACAGTTATATGGAATATGTAGTTATGTAAGTAATTACTATAATAGCAGAAAGAAAATAAAATATATACAAAGAAAAGCCAGAGAAAGTATTCCATAGACCACCGGGAAATCCCAATGAGTTTTTTACGACAATGATAAACCAAAACCATTGTAATAGTCAATTTCACATGCGTAAAAATTAGTTCTCTTATTACAATGTGAAGTTAATATTTCACGCCATTACCAGAATTTTACAACATAAAAATAAATTAATCTAGTAAACTCAGTAAAATAATTAATTGTTTCGATACAACCAACGCCATCTATTGCGACACCCCAAAGCACAACACATTAATTCAATCGCATTCATTTACATGCTAACGATCCATATATTATCGTAGACTCATTCATTGCACACGATAAACCCGTCTAGACCGATTGCACTAAATCCGTGAAATTCATTCTAGAACGTACGTATAGAGACGGAATACTTCCACGTGATAAACCACTTTGTTCCGAGAATACTTGAACGCGCGGTAGAGCGGCAAACCCGTCCGTTTCGACAATGATCCTGAAATGGATAGCGATACGAATCGCAAGTTAATTGCAGATTCACTTTCAATGTTTCGTGATGTATATAAACGCAAGTGTTTGAATGAAAAATGGTTTAGTAAGTGATTGCGTGATGTTTTGATGTTTAAAGCGATTTCTTGCTTGGTTGAAATGGGTGAATGCTTTATTGCTTCGTCTGTATTTCAGTAAAGAAATTTTATATATGTTAGATTTAAATATATATGCAAAACACAATACCTTAACAATACACAAACCCACATATTTACCGATTTTTTTTTTCATTGCCGCCTTTATTTTTTTTTATTGTTATTTCATCTTAGTTTTATTTTTCGACGACTTCCGTGGTCGAGGAGCATGGCTCTTGACTAGTCATCCGGATAACGTGGTCTTAAATACTGGCATGCACAAATAAATCATATTCAATCAATTTGTGTTATTTCACCATAATTATTTTAAATGATATAAAGCATATTTGCGAATTTGGGATACTCGCTTTTTTTAACATCAGCTCCACACAGGAGGCCTTGGGGAAAATAATTTTCTTCTGGGAGTATGTCATCTTAGGGGATGCTATGTGGAGATTTCTTTTAAGGAAGGGAAGAAGGGGCAGTTCTGGGAAGGATGAGGAGTGTATGGTATGAGGAATGGATAGGAATCTGGGGGACAGTGTGTTCAAGAGTGACGGACGTACGAATCCATCCCTTCAACTGCGATGCAAGGTGATGGGTTAAGGGATTCTGACTGAAGAGACTAAAAGACCTCTCCAACTTTTGATCCGGCCCGCCAGTCGATGGGCAGACGCGTCCGCCGCCAAAACTCGGACAAATCTCAACAAACGTAACGATCCACTTGATATCCAATAAATGGTTCCCGGGGCGGCGGTACCCAAACCGTCTCCCAAAATAATATAATTTTAATAGCATGTTTTGTTTTATGATTACCGTTCCACAAAATTATTATGCATATCGCATTTGTAAAAGCCTGTATAGACGTACATATATACTCGTATGTATAAATTAATACAAATTATTATGATATTAGCTAAACCTTTTTCAAGTTCTGATGCCGATGGGTGAATCTTATCTTAAACTCATGAATAACAAGTTCCGCTAATATTCTTGCTATTGCGGTGCCCACTATTGGGACACTCAGTGCGTGCAGTGCAATACTCGCGGGATATTAATATATGTTGACCATAAAAGTGTATTGTATTACATTTAATGTTTACAGCCACAGATATGTTTTAATATCCTCCCACACTTTATCACAGCGCACAGGCGTGACTCGGTCAGCAGTTGTAACTTTTCGCCCATTAACTGCGAGGGTAGTTCAAATAGTTTGTTTATTTTATTTGTTTACATCAATCCCACATATGTGTTTACATTAACCACACCGGAAGCCCCAAGGGAAGTAATTTCCTTCCGGATCAATTATTAATCTATCGCTCTCGTGTATTTATTGCTCTAACTCGGGCGTTTCTGGCCGAATGTCTTTGAAAATGTGTCAAAATACGTGTTTTAGTGAAAGCTTTGTTATGAGATTGAGATAATTGGTTTTGCATCGTGCTAAAAGTGCTAAAACGGGCGTTAAAGTTCGCGACTGATTTCAATTTTGGACAAAGGACCCACAGCATCATAAGATAAGATCCTATTTCAATTTTATTCATAACGTTGAAGTTTTGTTTATTTATGGGCTCATGTCAGAGGTGTTCAACCGTTGGGACGCTTGACGTTCCACAAGATGCTACGAATTGTGGCTAATTTTAGGTTGCAGCACTCGGAAGAAAAATGTTGCGATTAACTGGAAGCGTTGATATTTGAAGCGTTAAAAGACGAGGGTCATATTGGTCTTGTATTGTTATTATTTATTATGTATACGTCTTTGTGCCCAGACGGAGACATAACACCAATAGTGGGTAAAAAAAGTCACGAGAATTTGGAGGGCGCTGCCTAATTGCGTATTTATTTACTGGTGGAGCAGTTGTCTACAATCTGAACAAACTCATCTAGGGAATGCAAAGGTCCTCGACTCATACAAGAGGAAAAATATGAGAATTGCAATATTACATATTATTAAACGTTTATTTTCATTTTAATTTAGCTAATTAAGTTCATTTAATTTATCTAATTGTTTATTTTCAGTCGGTTTTTATATTTTCGATGACGCTTCCACATTGATGCGGACTTGTTTTTCAAATAACTATTGTTTCGTTCAAGCTACCTTCCCGAAAATTGTCATAGACACGCGTTACAATCAATAATATCTGCTAAATTTCGCGAATTTTTTTTTTTTATCTCTTCCGAGAGAGATGTTACGCTTGCTTTTAATTATATGTTTTAAAACTTAATTCGTGTTCTTTGTGTGATTTTGTAAACAGACGGTCTTCGAAATCTCAAGTGGTGTTAACCAACCATTAAGGAAACAAGGAATGCACCACACCAATAAGATATATATTCACTTTTATTTATTGGTTGAAGAGTTTTGTTAATTTTGTTGATGGGGTGAAGTTTGTTGAATTTTATAATACATAATACAACAACTTAAATAATAGTGAGCACTGTTTTAAAGATATTTTTCTTAATTGTTTATTTTTTCCAGTCGGCCTTTACTTATTTACATTTCAGAGGAGTGTCATCTTGTTCGTACAAGGAATTTGTGCGTAGAAAATGAATTTTAATTTTTAATTTTTTGGGAAAGTTTTTATTATTTTTTATGTAGATATATATTTCACGGAAACTAGAAGATTCAGGATGAAGAAATCGGATTATTTCAGAAGCCATTACCACTGGGTAAAAATAGAGAGAGGGTGAGAGGGTGAATGGGTGGGGGTGGGGAGGGGTTGCGTGGCGGGACTAAGTGGCTAGTTCCAATTCAAAGCTAGATCCAAGAAAAGTACAGAAAAGCCAAGAGTAGGCGGTCAGAAGTAAGAAGATTCAAAAAGAGTCAAGAAGGGTCAAGAAGAACAAAGAGGTGACAAGACGAGTCAAGAAGAGACAAGAAGAGCCAATGGGGACAAGGCGTGCGGAAAGGGTCGGGGGGGGGGAGGATGCAAGCAAGGTCACGAGTCACTAGAAGTGACAAATAGAGACAAGAAGAGACAAGAAGTACCAAGAGGTGACAAGGCGAGTCAAGAAGAGATAAGAAGAGCCAATGGAGAGAAGGCGTGCGGATAGGGTCGGGGGGGGGGGGGAGAGATGCAAGCAAGATCAGGGGTCACTAGAAGAGACAAGAATAACCAAGAAGAGAACGGGAACATCCAAGAAAATTCGAGAAGATTCAAGAAAAGACAAGAAGAGACAAAATAAGTCAAAAAGAGGCGAGAGGATGCAAGAAGAGCAAAGAAGAGATGAGAAGATACGAGAAGATCCCAAACACACAAGAAGAAGCAAGAAGAGACAACGAAAGCCAAAAAAAGCGGCAAGAAGATATCATATTTCACGGAAACTGGAAGATTCAGGAGGAAGAATTCGGATTATTTCAGAAGCGAAAGAATTAAATGAGAAAGTGAATGGGTGGGAGTGGGGTGGGGTTTCGTGGCGGAACAAAGTGGCTAGTTCCAATCCAAAGCTAGATCCAAGAAGAGTACAGAAGAGCCAAGAATGGGCGGTAAGAAGTAAGAAGACTCGAAAAGAGTCAAGAAGAACCAAGAGGAGAAAAAGCGAGTAAAGAAGAGCCAATGGAGACAAGGCGTGTGGAAGGGGTCCCAGGGGGGGTGGGGAGATGTAAGCAGAGCCACGAGTCACTAGAAGAGACAAGTAGAGATAAGAAGAGACAAGAACAACCAAGAAGAGACGAGAATATTCCGGAAGAGACAAGAAGAAGCGTGAAGAGACGAGAAGAGCCGAGAAAAGAGGAGAAGAGACGAGACGATTCAAGAAGAGGCAAGAAAAGACAAAATACTAAAAGAGCCAAGAAGAGGCGAGAAGATCAAAGAAAAACCAAGAAGAGATGAAAAGATCTCCGGAGAGACAAGATGACTCAAGAAGAAGCATGAAGAGACCAGAAAAGCTAAGAAGAGCCGAGAAGATTCAAGAAGAGGCAAGAAGATACCAGAAGAGCCTAGAAGAAGTAAGAAGATCCAAGAAGCAAGAAGAGACTAGAAGATCCCAGAAGTCACAAGAAGAGACAACAAAAGCCAAAGCGGCAAGAAGAGCCAAGAAAGGCAAGAAGAGACAAGAAGAAGCAAGGAAAAAAAAGAGAGAAGATCCATGAAGATGCAAGTGACAAGAAGATCCAAAAGAGCCGAGAAGAGGCAAGAAGAAGGAAGATACATAGAAAGGGGGGAAAAACAACGCTCAATCCGTTCCTTTATTCCTGCCCATCCTTAATTCCAATATTGGCTTATTAGGTTGCCATGTATACCGGTCGATTAAACTCCAACCTCCTTTCCATCCTTAGAGCATGTGTTCCAGTCCTAACAAATCAGTGCCCCCTGGTGTACCGGTCTCACCGGGACAGGAGTACTCCTGGCTGGGGTGGTACAATCGTATCGTATATTTGGAGATGCTGTGTGGAGGGTCTTTCTAAGTAAGGAAAGAGGGGAAGCTTTGGGAAGGAAAAGGTGTGAAGGATGGGTAGGATTCTAAGAGTCAGTGTGTTCAGGAGTCAAGGAGTAACTCCATCGAAGTCCGGTCGAAGGAGACCAGCTAGAGAGATCACAGAGTCTCCTCAAAACGGGCTCTTCTTATTAGGCCCATCACGAAGCTGGTGGGCAAGCGCATCCGCAGCCAAAACCCAAACACACCTCACCTTATGAAAAACCGGGCATTCTTTCTAAGTCACCAAACGAAGCGAACCACTTGGGATGATCTATGGCAGAGGTCAGATACGATTTTAGATTTTCACGGCCAAAAATATTTTTGTTATTGGTTTTTGGGGTATGGTGTTGCGCTACCTCCTTCTTTAGCCAACGTTTCGGACAGCGTTGCAGTGTCACATCTGCCCTGATGATGGACACTGCAACGCTGTCCGAAACGTTGGCTAAAGAAGGAGGTAGTGCAACACGGCATAATACCCCAAAAACCAATAACAAAAATATGGCAGAGGTGTTGGTTATCTAATGAATGGTTTAAAAAATTAAATTGGGAAAAGAGATTTTATTTTTTTGGTTGTACCCACAAATAAAATTATAGTGCCTTTATTTTTCTTTTCATTGATGTCACCCATTAGTAAAATAATATCTCTCAGGGCCTTATTTCATCTTTGGGAATGCTGTGCGGAGGGTCTTGGCGTCAATTGACAGCGATCACATCGAAACATGAAGATAATTTTGATTAAGTAGAGGTCTTTACAAAGTGATATGATTAATTTAATGAAGAAAAATATATTATAATATATATAGAAAAATATATATGAACTTTAATAATTAAAAAAATTATTTAAGTTCACTGGGGTTCCTTATTGCATAAGAGTAAATGACTGCTTTACGGTTCTCAATTCTCGGGAGACGACAATCCGAAAATGAAATACGAGTATTTTCATATCAACTTCTGTTAAAAATGTGAGGATCCTTTAATAAAGAACTGTTTTTACAAATAACTTCACTGTTTATTTCAATCACAGGAACATGTTTTTATGTTTAAATAATGGAGTGAATAATAATTTTACACTGGGCCCAAACTGGCGTTGTTTACTATTTAAACCTTTGCGTAGAAAAAAACATTAAAAACCAGAAGCGAGCCTATTTATAATGTAAAAATCCAACACAAACAACCAAAAATGACATTTCACAAGTGTTAGTAAAAATGAATCTCAGCTAAAATGATTCCCTACAATACCGACTTGAACCCTTAGCAGAGACTCACACCATCTTGTTGGTCTATGATAACTCAATCGGATTTTACTCAAGCAAACCACAGATGTCGGTAGCCGTTCAAGTTTAATAAAAATGTTTTGACATGACTCATCTGATGACCCTCTTAGTATTTCGATATAATATACCATATAAATATTGCGTATAATCACCGCAATGGAGTAAAGTTATATCAATGACTATTAATCCAAGCATTTAGCTTTGAACGGCCTATTGAACGGCCGAAAGGTTTACATTTTATTTTTAAATGCAAAAAACACTTCCATTTTCTAAATTTGCATTTGTTTTTTTTTATTACCATTCGTACTTAATGTTATTTATTATTGACTTATATTTACCCCTCATACACACAAGCCCAGCTTATTTATGGGGCTTAAATACGCTTAAATACGTATAGTATGTAATTAATTATTGTTTTAAATTTATTGTAATTTATGTATCTTTTTCTGAATTAAAATAAAAATAAAAATCTTAAAAAAAAATTTAGTTTTTTTATGTGACACCGCAATCTTAACTGCTCAGAAGAACTGGAACTATGGCATCCTCAATTCAGAGGAAAGTTTTAAAACTAAATTATGTAGTGTCAAGTAGCTGACTTTTCAGATCTAGCTACTAAACTTAGCTTAACCCGGCGTCAATGACGTGAAAATAATTACGCGGTCAATGACGCCGGGTAACCGTGACCCGAATTTTATCGATGGATTGTACCAAAGCTGAAAGGGTTATCTTGATTTTGAAAATTATTTACTATTTATAAGTTCTTTGCTCATAAAAAAATATAAATAATACCATTATATTTTATAAATCAACTTTTTATTACCTTAGTATCTCCTTCCGCAAGCGGCGTCGCGCTGAGCACGCCGGCGGTGCGGGTAGAAGGGGGTTGTATCTCCAGCTACTGAAGCGCACAACTCGAACGGTTGATGGGAAAAAAATATGACCGTTTTAAATCGCCTCTGGTCATTATGACCCAGCGTCATCGACGACGGGTTAATTCTAGATAAGTGGAAGAAACTGTTATTATCACCCCGGTTAAATACCACAATTAATATATTCGAAACTTTGCTTGACGTAGTTTTTTTCCGTTAGCTCCACGCAGGAGGCCCTGAAAAAAATAATTCCCCTCAGGTCATCTGTCATCTTTGGGGATGATGTGTGGTGGGTCTTTTTAGAAAAGAAAGAAGAGGAAATTTTGGAAAGAAAAAGGTGTGAGGGGTGGGTAGGAATCTGGAATGACGGATGTCTGAATCCATATCCCTCTCACTGCAGTGCAAGGCGATGTTACGAAAGATTCCTGCTGGAGAGGTGAAAATGTCTCCCTCAACCGACCTATCACGCAGCGCGTGGGCAACTTCAATGATGCCCATGAACGCGGGCAACCCTGCTAGGTCACCATACGTAGCAAACCATTTGGGATGATCTATGGCATTTGACATTGAGTATCCAGTAGATGGTTAAGTTCTAATACCAAAATGAAAAGATGTAAAGAGCCGGCTAGTGCTTCGCAATTAGCAACCTTCATCTACCTTATCTCCTTCCCTTCCCCACTCCCTTCGGCTTTTCAACATACTCTGGTCTACAAAAGTGTGTTGAGATATTTTAAGACCATCATTTAAAATATAATTCTATTTGACTTATGATTTCCGAGTAAAATATCAGAAATTATTAATGGTTATTTTATTACCCTTTTATAGTTTCCCCAATACATATATTTGTTTTTTGGCACTTTATGAACCCAGATATCCTATTTTGGGTTCTGAAACGCCCATATTTTCTATTCCGAATCAGGGAGCTTACCGCTCTGTTACAATGGCCACATGTTGAATATATGCACCTCTTTATCAAGAACACACGCAGGTACAATAAAATATATGGTTTACTGTGAAAATATTTCGTAGGCAATTTCCATGTACAAATCTTACAACGCCGACAGTGCAAGGTACGAATATAGTTTAACTATCGCATTACGAAAACGAATTTCCGAAATAACCATTTCAGGGGGCAATAAAAGGCAGTTTGTACAGACTTGCATTCCGAACGATCAAACGATTGCAATAATCATTGTATAAATTGGTATTATAATTGCAATGGAAACGCACTACATTTGACTCTAGGGTGAACCGTAGTAAAGCCAGTCATTTATTATAATCATAAGATGAAATTTTTGGATGATACGTGATTTGGGAATTTCGTACTTTTTACTAAGGTAGAAAATACTAAAGCTTCGAACAAAGTTACCAGGGCCGATTTGTAGATTGGGAGAAGTGTGTATTTACTATGTATGTAGAATTGATACTGTTTTGCACGCGTTATTAATCACATTTTAGGACTGATATTTCAGTATATTAATTAGTTAAATTAGTGAGATTTTCGGCGTTTAGTTTCGGTGTAGCTGGTAAGACTCCGTTAATCCTAATGGAATCTCTTTATTTCTTGTCATTTTTGTCGATCTCATATTTCAAATTCAGAATTAACTATACTATCTTCAACTTGTCTTTTTAAATGATAACAAAGTTCTATGGAATTCATTTGTGACGTAGATAGATATGGAATTACAAAGCCGATTTTCATATATTTTATTTTTAACAGCCTAAAATATGAGAAAATTTTTGCTGAATAAAACAAATAAATGGGTGCAATTTGGATAATCAACACCACTGCCGTAGGTCGCCCCAAATGGTTCACTATGTTTGGTGACTTAAGAGAGACCTTCTTTCCAGTCAGACTTTCTCCACCCATTACCTTGCACCGCAGTGGGAGGGTGGATTCATACGTCCGTCACTCCTGGACACATTGACTCCCAGATTCCTACCTACCCCTCATACCTTTTTCCTTCCCAGAACTTCCTCTCCTACCTTTCCATAAAAAGACCCTCTGGAAAAAAAATGGATAATATAAAAAACCATCCATTTCTTAATTTTGCTTATTGCGCTTACATCAGTCTGGCATTCTTTATACTTTTTGGATAGTTTTTTATTAGCGCCAACGGCATTCAGTCCACCATTAATGGAGTTACCTGCATTTAACCTTCTTTCAATATCTATATCAGCCTTCCCATCTCTCGTTTCATTTTTCTTTTCATTGATTAATTTATGTTGTTTTTTTGTATTTGTGTTCTATAAAAATAGAATTAAAAGTGCATTTATTGTAGAGTGCAACTATTAACTTATTTCATTTATCGGTAACAATATAAATAACTTGCATTCCTACAATCTCTAAGCAGATACTGCAGACAAATTAAAAGCATTAATTTGCTCTATTTCCTGGTGCATTAAAGGTGTATATTTAATTATTTGAACTTAAACTTCGCCATGCGCCCATAATTATCCATTACGACAATTCTAAGAAATGATTTAAAGGAAGTGTTTAATAAAATTGTTTAAAAGTAAGTCTCTTTTGAAAGCAGTAATATAGAGACTTTTTATTAATAATTAAAAATTAATAAACTGGACAACCATCGTGCGGGCTTTTAGTGGTGCTTAGATCATAGAACCTTAGAAAACTCCTGACAGTTCAGTAGCTTTAATTTAGTAAAAAATATTTTGGTTATTTATTTAGCAAGTTCGTTAATCATTTATTGGAATAATTTTTGAAGGCTGTGTTATACTAAACTGTAATATGTAATCATTTAAGAAGAAGATTATATTAATTAATGGAAAAATAACATGAAACAGAACTAGAACATTAATGCAACGGTTGCACCGGGATCCAACCCAACTAGAGGAGAGCGCTAACATTTACAGCGACAAAATCGATGCGAAAATTGCGAAAATGTTTAATAAAATACGACTCGTTTAAAATAGAGCAAAAATCTCTCGAGCACTGTCTTAAACACCATTTAAAGAAACACTGTGAATTTCTTCACACACATAACTTGTAAAATAACTGAAACAAACGTGTTTATAATGATTTTTGGAGCATACTTTGCGATTTTTGTCTATCGAGAGAATTTTATATAATTTGCGTTTCGGCGAGGGCAATGTCTAGATATTATCTTCAAAAAAACATATATATTTTTAAGAGCTTTAAAACTTAACGTGTTTAAGGGAGATATGTAAGAAATCGGTAGAAATTCGGGTTGCGGGCCCTTAATGCATTGATTCATACAAATATTTGCATATGTCATGAAACCACCATTCACCATTCGAGTGTAGTAGGTTAATATAATTGTTTGCAAACACCTATCCAAGTACTGAATTCCGACAATTTTCTTATTGAATACCATGAACTGGAAAAGAGCAGACTTGAAAATATCAGAAAATAATCAGGTCTCAACAGCTTGGTGATTAGAGCGTTTTTCTGGTAAAACAAGGGCCCTGTTGCGAGGATTACCTTTTTTATTAAATGAAAACAAATAACTTTGTGAAAACCAATATACAGGGTGTTAATGGACGTACTTGACTTACTTTAACTAGTGATTCCTGATATTATTTGGAGTAAAAAATGTAAATAAAATTTTGGTCTCCGGTGACATTTTTGATGTTTTTTTTTTCTACAAAAACATAAAAAAATGGTATTTGTTGAACAGTTAAAGGCGGGGTTAGGGGTTGTTCGGTTACTCGGCTGAGTGACCAGTAATGACATGTGACATGAAGAAATTTTTTTTGATTTGATTTTGAAGAAAAAAAATTAGAAAAAAAAAAAATAGTCATCAAAAAAGTCACCGGAGACCAAAAAGTCATTTACATTTTTTACTCCAAATAATGTCAGGAATCACTGGTTAAAGTAAGTCAAGTATGTCCCTTAACACACTGTATAATCAATATTACCTAATATTAACGAAAAAAAATATTTATGTTAAAAAATTATTATGTTTCAAGCTTCATTTAGATTTATTAATATATTCTTCTTCTAAAATATTTTTTAAAGAAAAGTTTTTTAAGCTAACATTGCAAATTTTGGAAAAATAAGTAAGGGTTAGATTATAGACTTCGAAATTTGTTGTATAAGAAAATGTGTATATATCATTGTTAATTTTTTTTACCTAAAATATTTAATTCAAAATTGGATGGTTCCGTACTCCTGCAACTGGCAGAGCGAGGTACAGGAGGTAGGTACCATCGATACATCGGTTTGACACTAAGCGAAACTTACTTAACGTCAATGTACTTAGGTGTTAAAGACAATAATATGGTTAATGTTGCAATTTTGCAAACCTCTGACCATTTACTTTTAAATTTTCGTTGGTTGTATTTTTATACTAAATTCTTGTTGCTTATATTTTTATTTCAATTATATACTTCTATTTCCATTCCTTTGTAATATTATGAACTAAATATACAATTTGGCTGTCCTGAAACGGGTATCCTTCCCAGTTGGACAGGCAAAGTTTCATTGTGTAATGTTTTGTAATATATATGCATGTATAAATAAAATTAAAAAAAATAAAAATAAAAAAAATCATGAAGCCAAATCACCATTCGAGAGTAGTAGGTTAAAATATTTTTTCCAAACACCCATCAAAGGACTGATTTCTGACAATTTTCTTACTGAATACCTTGAACTGTCTAATTTCAACATTGAAAAGTTATTAGTGCATTATATATTTTATTACATCAAATATTTGGCATTAAAATACATTTCCAAAGCCACTGTCAATTCCATTAACTAACCCAAATTAAAAATACATATTTTATTTTTCTTTACATTGCATTAACATTACTGAAGAGATAAAAGTATAGAAGTGTGTTGCGGGCGTATTCGTGTACCTTTTTTCAGTGAATGCCGCACAGTCCCAGCAGCTCCCAACCGCCTGGAGCCAATGAGACTACGGCTAATCAATTGGGGTATGTTGTGAGGCGGAAGGTAGTAGGGAGGAGAATGAGATGGGAAAGAGGCGGGTGGGGAAGTACGCAGATATGTACGAAGTACGCATATATACTATGCAGATCTAGTCACCAAACACGGTTAAGCATCGTTTCAATTCTAATTGGTGGTCTTACATCCGAGCGATACGGAGAGAATCTTCCACTCTGGAACCTTATATTGTTTTTTTTTTCTTACATTACCTCCGCACAGGAGGCCCTGATGAAAATAATTCCTAAAAAATAATTAAGGAGAGAAATTTCTGGGAAGGAAAAGGTATTACGGGTGGGTGTGAAACCGGGCTTCAGTTTGTCCAGGAGTAACGGACTTGTGAATCTATTCCTCCCACTGCGATACAAGGCGATGTTACGAGAGAGTCCTGCTTGAGAGGTCAAAAGGTCTCCCTCAACCAGTCTTTCCCTCTCCGGTCTTCTTTTGGTGGGCAGACGCATCTGCCGCCAAGATCCGTACAACCCTAAACCAAGCACCTCTGCTAAGTCACCAAACGTACCGAACCACTTGGTGTGATCTATGTCAAAGGTGTGGGTAATAAATAGTTCAAGGGGCGGCGGTACCCATTCCGTCTCATAAATTTAAATTGTGAAATAACACAAATCATTCAAATAAAATGTACTTGCGCACGCTGAGATTTGAATCCATGACCTCCGGATTGCTAGTCGAGAGTTATAGCTTTAGCCGCAGAGGCCGTCAAATTAATCAAACGCTTTTAGATATCGAGATTCTTTCTTAAACAAATAAATAAATTCATTAGCCTTTTTGGGGCCTCGAAAGATTTTGTGCAAATTGCGACCCTTCTAGTGATTTTCTGTTCAGTATTTAAGATAATTTAAATAAAATAGTGCTCTACTAATAGGATCACAATCTTAACTTGTAAAATAAATCAATTAAAAGAAATCTTGATAATCATTATTGATTGAGAATTATTTTTATTGAATGCCAATCTGTGATTGTGCAGTTTCAAGGAATGCACTCGCGCAGTAGGAAATGTCAAATTAATTAATGTTAACAAGGATTAACATCAATCACTTACATATTTTCTTGCACATTCTATAAATGTGAGATTTTAACATAAGTGATATTTTATTGAAATTCTGTAAGGCCTGATAGGAAATACTTCACATTTTAGAGGTTATTTAATTGGCACCAAAGAAAGCAGTCAATCAATTTATAAATATTTCCTTGAACAGGATCAATCATGGATAAGTTTTTTTTGTGTAAATGCCGCACAAGTATTCCAATTGTTCGGAACTAGTGGAACTATGGGGAGTCTCTAACTGACGTACGCTGAGAGGCTGAATTGTGAGGAGAAGGGTTGGGAAATGCTTGGATATTCAAATCTAGTCACTATACATGCTTATATTCATAATTTTAAACAGGAAATTACTTCGAATTTTGCCTAAAGTGCTGAGATTGCCCAAAACGCAATTACGGAGATAATTGAGATCCCCAGGGATTAATGGAGACGACATCTAAGCTTAATAGTAAGACGGATACCAGATTCCACTAATCTCAGACAAAATTATTTTATGTTCAGAGCATGCAATGTATTTGATAAGAATTTTAATAACGTAGACATATTCTCATGTAATTTAAGTACCTTAAAAAATATGTCATAGCGAACATTAAATAATTTTTTTAACTTTTTGCAAGTCATATTATTGCTGTGAGTCCTTTCCAGTTACTTGCCGTTCGACTTACTATTGGGTTCACTCTGAGTTGTAGGTCATCATTATCATCACTATTGGCTCTTTAACCCTTGGTGGGTCTTGGCCTCCTCAAGAGTCTTCCTCCACTCATCTCGATTTTGTGCCAGCTCTCTCCAGTTTAGAAGCTCCGAGATAGATATGTCTTTGAGGACGTTGTCGCTCCATCTTAATATGGGTCTTCCCAGGCTCCTTCGCCCTATTGGTCTTGAGTTAAAGCAGGGACTTTCTGCTGGATGCTCAGTCATTCTCTCCACATGACCCAGCCACCAAAGTCTTCCCAGTTTTATAAATTTTGCGATGTTTAGCTCCTTAAATAAAGTATAGAGCTCATTGTTATGACGTCTGCGCCAAAATCCATTTTCTAGAACCGGTCCGAAGATGCGCCTCAAAATTTTCCTTTCAAAAACGTCCAGTGCTCGCTCATTCCTCTTAGTTAGTACTGAGTTGTAGGTATGTACAAATTAATTTGATTTCTGACTCTGACTACTTTATGTTTTGAAATTCAGTAAGCAGATTATTGGTTTATATTGTGTTTTTATATCTTTTTTTTACAATTTTCAAGGTTACATTTTTGTTAACTTCTTACGGGTACAGGACCCTTACTTTTTAATTACAATTTTAATTATGTGAAAATCTTTTATTGGATATTATGTGTAATATTAATGTTATTATTACAAATGTATAATATCTGTTGATTTTCCATAATAAATAAAATAAAAATAAAATAAAGACGGCTACACCAAAACTAAACGCAGACAGCGATGCTTGCAATTCCGTACCACTTTTATTTTTATATTTTTTTTATTTAGTAACAATACATTTATTATTTTTTACATTTTTATTAAAAACATGTTAGGTATAAAAAATAGAAAATATATTCGTAGTCCTCCTCACTAGGAGATCCTGTGCTGAGGGGGACTATGCTTTGGATAAGTTTTCAGCGACTTCTATGGTTTAACTTATTGTTTGGATAAGGTTTTCCAGAAACTTCTATGACGATGTTTTAAGTATACTAGTAAGTTCATTTTCCGATAGTTCCTTCAGCCAACATTTAATGTCCTTAATGTAGCTATTTTTTGTTTTAATTTGTTTGGTACTAAGTGGGAGTTTGTTATATAACTTTACTGCTAAAAATTCTGAACTTCTTTGTCCAAATGAAGAGTTACACTTTGGTATATTAAGTATATCTGTTTGTTTGGCCCTGGTTTTATGAGCATGTGAGGTGTCTGCCTCTGAATAATTTTTGTGGTGATGTACTAGAATGTTTTTGGCGTAGATTTTCTGTATGTTTGGAACATCAAACTGTTTAAAAATTTCTGTTGTTGACGTCCTTATGGGGACCTTCAGTATGGTATTTATGATGCAATTCTGAGTTACCTTAAGTTGTTTTATGTGATTAGATGCTGCTGCGCCCCATCCTATTACCCCATATAAAATATATATTATTAAACGCAAACTTCACCACAATCTACACATATGCCCTGATGATAATCACTAATAATGGAACGTTGTACAAAAAATTTTAGATACGTTTAGTGACTTAGGCCCGGGTTCATGAATGAGGTTTGTCATGGAATTAGCAGCAGATGCTACTACGTTGCGAGCCGGAACGGGAGAGGCTGATTTCGGAAAGATTTTTTGACTTTTCCATGTGTTCTCTCTCTACCCCGTTGTCTTACAGTACAGTGGGAGTTTCATACATTTGTCCCTTCTGAACAGATTGACCCTCTTATCGTTTCCTACCCACCCCTCAAAGCGTATTCGTTCCCAGAACATCCTCTCCTCCATTTCTCTAAAAAGTCCCTCCACATATGACGATGAGATGACATAGGCCCTAAGCATTTTCTTCCTCGGGATAATGTAAAAAAGTGAGAGTAAAAAATGCGGAGATAATGTAAAAAAATATTTATAAATACAATAAGATTGAGGTTTTTCAATCAACTTGTTTAATTTATTAGAACAAGGATATTGGACAGCATTGACTTTAAAGCCGATTTCCATTTTTATCCATAGAGAGAACTTATAGTATATTGTTAAATCGTTTTTATGATCGTTAATGATAATTGAAATTAATTAAACATTTTTATTGACTCAATCAATTAAGGTAGATAACTCTGTAATTAATTTATTCAATTTAATCGTTAAGTTATGTTCAAGATCCTGTTTCAAACTGATATTATGGTAGATATTACTTATTGAAACAAAATTACTAATATTCAAAAAACATTATTTGAAAAACGAAAATAATAATATGTAGTGTATTTTCGGCACATTCTATAGTGGAAGATAATCTCAGCATCGCCCAAAAAACATTATTTGAAAAACGAAAATAATAATATGTAGTGTATTTTCGGCACATTCGATAGTGGAAGATAATCTCAGCATCGCCCAAAAAACATTATTTAAAAAACGAAAATAATAATATGTAGTGTATTTTTCGGCACATTCGATAGTGGAAGATAATCTCAGCATCACCCAAAAAACATTATTTAAAAAACGAAAATAATGTAGTGTATTTTCGGCACATTCGAGAGTGGAAGAAATCTCAGTATCGCCCAAAAACATTATTTAAAAAACGAAAATAATAATATGTAGTGTATTTTCGGCACATTCGATAGTGGAAGATAATCTCAGCATCACCCAAAAAACATTATTTGAAAAACGAAAATAATAATATGTAGTGTATTTTCGGCACATTCGATAGTGGAAGATAATCTCAGCATCGCCCAAAAAACATTATTTAAAAAACGAAAATAATAATATGTAGTGTATTTTTCGGCACATTCGATAGTGGAAGATAATCTCAGCATCACCCAAAAAACATTATTTAAAAAACGAAAATAATGTAGTGTATTTTCGGCACATTCGAGAGTGGAAGAAATCTCAGTATCGCCCAAAAACATTATTTAAAAAACGAAAATAATAATATGTAGTGTATTTTCGGCACATTCGATAGTGGAAGATAATCTCAGCATCACCCAAAAAACATTATTTGAAAAACGAAAATAATAATATGTAGTGTATTTTCGGCACATTCGATAGTGGAAGATAATCTCAGCATCGCCCAAAAAACATTATTTAAAAAACGAAAATAATAATATGTAGTGTATTTTTCGGCACATTCGATAGTGGAAGATAATCTCAGCATCACCCAAAAAACATTATTTAAAAAACGAAAATAATGTAGTGTATTTTCGGCACATTCGAGAGTGGAAGAAATCTCAGTATCGCCCAAAAACATTATTTAAAAAACGAAAATAATAATATGTAGTGTATTTTCGGCACATTCGATAGTGGAAGATAATCTCAGCATCGCCCAAAAAACATTATTTAAAAAACGAAAATAATGTAGTGTAATTTCGGCACATTTGAGAGTGGAAGATAATCTCAGCATCGCCCAAAAAACATTATTTAAAAAACGAAAATAATAATATGTAGTGCATTTTCGGCACATTCGAGAGTAGAAGATAATCTCAGCATCGCCAAAAAACATTATTTAAAAAACGAAAATAATAATATGTAGTGCATTTTCGGCACATTCGATAGTGGAAGATAATCTCAGCATCGCCCAAAAAACATTATTTAAAAAACGAAAATAATAATATGTAGTGTATTTTTCGGCACATTCGATAGTGGAAGATAATCTCAGCATCACCCAAAAAACATTATTTAAAAAACGAAAATAATGTAGTGTATTTTCGGCACATTCGAGAGTGGAAGATAATCTCAGCATCGCCCAAAAACATTATTTAAAAAACGAAAATAATAATATGTAGTGTATTTTCGGCACATTCGATAGTGGAAGATAATCTCAGCATCGCCCAAAAAACATTATTTAAAAAACGAAAATAATAATATGTAGTGCATTTTCGGCACATTTGAGAGTGGAAGATAATCTCAGCATCGCCCTGTAAGACCACCGTTCAAACGTTGCTTAAAATGGTTTTAGCCGTGTTTTGTGAACAGGTCCGAAAAGTCAGGAACTACCCACTTCTCCATCTCCTTCCCTTATCCACTACCTCTAGCCTCACGATGTACCCCAATAGGGGACGTCATAGTCTCACTGGCCCCATATGGAAGCTTCTTTGAAGCAATATTGTACAGTATTCGCATTAGAAAATATTAATATAGATTTCTTTTCCACGCGTTTTTCCTATTCACATTTTTTTCTATAGTGAAACACGAAGAGATCTGTGTTTTGTTGGAATCAAAGTAATTAAAAAATTTTCCTCACCCCTGGTAAAATTGAACATTGATAAAAAAAATTTAAAAATGCACTCAACTTCCTTATAGCCATTAGAGATGCGAGCTACTGATCTTACTTCCATAGCGCTGGAGCCAAACCATCCTTCGACTTACCTGTGTATATGCACAGTGGCGAATGGATCATTGATGCTAGTTCCTCGGAACATCTTCTATTGTAACACTCGAGAACTAGAGAATCAATTTCATTGGCTGTTCTGGGATATAGGAGTCAAGAGGTCTTATTTAAATTATTGACGACATTAATTTAAAAAAAAAAATAATTTATAAAGTTATTCACCCCTTTACGTTATTTAAAATAGTTAGTTAACCCTGTTTTATCGAACTGAAATTCACTCAGCCAAACAATTCTTCAAAAATCTCAATGATTGATGTCAATGAAATTGCTTTTACTTGTAACCTATTAAAAATATTTTAAAAAAACATCCACCGGCTTCTGTTAGCACTGTAATTAGATCTGCCCCTATCGATATTTCGTTCAAGAACACTTTTTATCCTCAACATTGGAGTGTTCTGTTATTCAGTGATAATTTCAATCAACTTGAAACTTAATCCATGTAACTAAATCCAAATCACTCCACATTAATTAATTCGTACATTATAATACTTATGTGTCATAAAAAAATAGCCTAATTCCGACATTTCCATCTCGAGGCGGTGTTAAGTTCGTAGTATTAGAACGGTTGTCGTTGTTCGTTGTATTAGAATAGATACAAGGATTAATCGAAATATTTGTGTGTACACTAATATTTTATATTCATGTGCAACTGACGGCCTCCGTGGTTGAGTGGTTGCGATCCTCGACTATTCGACAATTTATTCACTTAAAATGATATATTTGTATATTTGCGGATCGTTCCAGAGTGGTAGATACTCTCAGTATCGCCCTGGTAAAACACCTTCATTCGTAATTGAAACGTAGCTTGAAATGGCTTTAGCCCTGATTGATGACTAGATCTGAATAAACAGGTACTTCCCAACCTTCCTCTTCCCTATCTACTTCCCATCCCAACTACCTTCAGCCTCACAACATACCACATATACCAACACTCACTGACTCCAAAGACTGTTGGGACTCTTGTGTGATAACTCCCTATATAGATTCGACAGGATTTACTACTTCATTCATCTCTTCCTTCACCTATATAAGGCTCTCTTTATGGAATTAACCCTCAATTTAAATCATCTTTCTGTTTGAATTGTATAAATCAGTATGTATCTTACCTTAAATATTCTTATGTTATAATTAAATATTCTTATGTATGATACTCATTTGTGTACCTCTACGCCTGTCTCAACACAGGTATACCCTAGTGAGACAGGCATCGAATAATGTAATGTAAACATACCTTTTATAGATAAATAAATAAATAAATGATGTGCACTTTAATGGTGGATACTGTCACGCTGTCCGAAATCTGCCCTGACGATGGACGCTGTAACGCTGTTAGAAACGTTACTGTGCCAGTACATTACGACAACGTTAAAGTGTCCACCATCAGGGCAGATATGCGAAACGTTGGCCAAAGAAGGAGGTGTGTTAGAGTTAGCTGTTAGTGTTAGAGTTAGCGTTTCTTGACTTACCACCCCAATAATAAGTCACGATAAATTGTTAATAATACAATAGTAATCAATTGTATATAACTACCAGCTAACCCGACAAACGTTGTTCTGCCATAAATTATTTGTAGATAATATTTTGGTTGTTAAATAAAAACTAGCTTATGTATTGTAAGTGTGTGGGGATGGGATCTATGATAGAAAGAGGAATGGAGCGCTGTAGACGATGACCGCCGATAAAAACCAAAAAAAAACACTAATGCAGGAAACTGAAATAAAGAAAATCAATATGAATTTCGAAGAGTAATTGAGTGTACGATATTTTTTGCCAGTACGTCTTTAGCCAACACAAATAAAGTTTGCCCACGCGAGAATATTATGCCTAATGAAATATCAAAATGACGCGACGCTTCTCGTGAATGTCTTGTTATTTGTGAATGAAAGTTCAATGAAGTGGACGTAGCGCCATCTGTCATTCATCAACAACATAAATAATTTCATTCGGTTTGAAATACGAAAGACGGTTAAATTTATTCATACAAAATACTAAAATCGTGATTGAAAATGGGAGGGTGGGGGTAGGAGGGTTAAAATTTGGGGTTATAGGTTGATGCCATATAAAAAAAAAATATAAAAAAAATTGTCAAAAAAAGTTTTTTTCTGGATAGGCACACCCTAATTACCTAGCGGTATGAAATATACTTTAAAACCTTTTCTCAAACCTACCAAATATACATTAAAAAAAAAAATCATAAAAATCGGTCGAGGGCAACCACAAACACCGTGACACAAGATATTTATATACAGGGTGTCCGAGGGTAAAGTGCATTAACTTCGGGAGGTGATTCTACATGATATTATTAGTAAAAAAGATAAATACCTAACTTTTTTTTTAATTCCAATTTTTGTAGTTTTGTGGTAAATAGATAAAATTAGACCGGCATGTGCGGGCAGCGTTATTATTACCAAGCAACGTTGTAACAATCGCGCCCGGCAAGCTGACAGCAACTTTACTGAGTATTTTTTACCTTACACTAAGAATTTTTAGTAGGTATGTCTTTTTGCATGGGAAAAAAAGTTGGAATTTCTGAAAAAGTTGTTAATCTTTTTACTCCTACCATAATGTAGAATCACCTCCCGAAGTTAATGCACTTTACCCCCGGACACCCTGTATAAGATAATTATGTGTATAACTGTTTTTGTTTTATATTAATAAGTGAGATTTTATGATCTTCAGTTCAAAAACTTCAAAGGGTTATTTTTTTATTAATTTAAAATATCATATGAACAAATATTTTTTAATTATTTCGATACGTGAAAAACGCTTTGTAGTCTTCGGATAATACGTTTTTCTTTTGATATCTTAGGTGCGTACATAATGTTATTAACTACAGGCGTTGATATATCGAACAATTAACATATATCGGAAGTCAATAAATAAGGTTAGATAGTTAAATACATTATCCTTCCAGGAAATGTGATGTGTTTACAGGCTATTACCATATTACCATTAACAAGTTGAAGTTAGTTTTGTTTGAGATAAGATAACGTGGTTTTAGGCAGTGTTTGACCTTACAACCTGCCACTCAACAAGTTATTATTTTATAAGAATGATTGCTCAATCCATGAACTTTAATATTTTTAGGTGAGGGAGCGAAATCTTTTTTATCGTTATACAAAAAAAAATTGTTTATATTAGAAGATTAAAAATGCTCGGCGCGCGTTTGGCTTGTTTCCCGACTGTGGAACGGTGTCCAAGGATTCAATGACGCTAGTTCCACGGAGCATCTTCCATTAAAATACCAGTAGAACAAGGACAGCATTCCCACCTGTGCTCTATAGTTTGCAATCCGTTTGTTATGATAGGAGAATCTAACATCTAAGAAACGAACCATCCGTTAATTGAAAATTACTTTTACTTGCATGTTGAAGTGGGTAGGTTCCTTTAGTTGAAACATTCGACTAACAACAATATTTTCATCTTTTAGCTATGTACGGCCTAGCGGTAAGGCTCTTGACTCGCATTCCGAAGGTCGCGGGATCGAATCCCGGCGTGAAAAATAAATTTTATTTGATTAATTTGTGTTATTTCATAATTTATTCATTTAAAATAATATATAGTATATTTGCGGCACCTTCCAGAGTGGAAGATACTCTCAGTATCGCCCTAGTGTAAGAACACCATTCAGAATTGAAACGTTGCTTGAAATGGCTTTAGCCGTGTTTGGTGACCAGATCTGAATAGCCAGGTACTTCCCCACCTTCCTCTTCCCTACCTCCTTCCTCTCCCCACTACCTTCAGCCTCACAACATACCCCAATTGGGGATACCATAGTCTCACTGGCTCCAGACGGGAGCAGTCGGGACTCTTGTGGGGTATTCAAATAAAAAAAAATTCTGCGTACTACAAAAGTATGGTTGTGTTATCAACAATATACTATTTAGGTAATTTTCTCTTTGACCTTTTCCTCTAACCCTGTATTTTTTTTAATTTAAATAAGCCAAACATGATTAATGAAAACAACGAAAAATTCAAAAGCAAATCATTTTTTTTTATCATAACACCGCAAAAGAGTCCCAACTGCTCTCATCCATCTGGAGCCGGTAAGACTATCATTTTCGCCGAGACTGTATTATTCCAAAATATACCTGAAATGGATATATCGGCGACATCTATTAATGTTCTCGCTAAGCTGCTCTGCTCGAAGAGGTTTGATAATATTTCAACAGAGTCGCTTTACAAAACCTTTTCTATGCAAACTTAACTAACAATAAAATAATTTTAAAAAATACTTTAAACATTAAACTGATACTTAATCAATTCTATTAAAATAGATCACGATTAATTAAAGTTTGGAGGCTTTTTAAAATTAAATCAATTCTGTTATATACTGTTTGCAACTGAAAATATTTTATTCTGGTAACTTTTTGTTATCCTGATCATTTTTTTACTTCTTCGGGGCCTATGTCATCTAAGGGGATGCTGTGGTATTATGGTGAGGTATTTTTTGTGGAAAAAAGGAGAGAAAGTTCTGTAAAGGAAAAAAGCACGAGCGGTGGGTAGGAATCTGGGTGAGGTGGGTAGGAACATTAGTGAACCACTGTGGCAGAGGTTTTTTTACATTAATTCCACGCAGGAAGCCCTGAGGAAAATAATTTTCCTTAGGACCTATGGCATCTTAGGGGATGCTGTGTGAAGGGTTCTTTAAGGAAGGGAAGAAGAGGAAGTTTTGGGAAGGAAATTGGTATGAGGACTGGGTAGGAATCTGGGGTTCAGTGTGTCCAGGAGTGGCGGATGTATGAATCCATCACTTCAACTGCGGTGCAAGGCATGGGTCCAGGGTATCTGGCTGGAGAGGTCAAAAGACCTTATGAATTAGTCTGTCTATCCGACCCGCCGCGCAGCATGCGGGCAGACAGATCGGCCGCCAAGACCTTGACAAACCTCACACCATGAACCCGGGCACCCCTGCTAAGTCACCAAACGAAGCGAACAATTTGGGGAGACGTGAGGCAGACCTTGTTGGTTACGCAATAAATGGTTCGCGGGGTGGCGGTACCAATACCCCCCCCCCCCCAAAATGGATTGTATGGGCTTATGGTTTACGAGTTATCACTTGTGTAATACAACGCCCGGGGTTATTATTTTGTTATAATGGAGCAATTATTACCTGTATAATTTGAAACGAAATGTCAATCAAAGCGCGTTGATTTTAAAACACATTTTCTTATACCTACGTGACAAGTAAGATAATCATTTTATGCTTTCTGTCAATCAATTATACAATACGGCATTATAGGATGGGGCGGTACATATAAAAATCAAACACAAACAATTTACATATCACAAAAACTAATAATAAAAACAATTTTAAAAAACCCTACTCATATTCGTCAGAACTTTTATTCAAACAATTTAAGGTCAGAAAATTAAGTGCATTATACTTTTATCATGCAACATTACAAATTTATAAAGATAATATTAAAAATCAAGTTGCACCCTTTAAAAATAACAGAAGTCTTAGACAAACATCAATACTTCCCACTCCAAAATGTAAAAAAAAAATTGGACAATTGAGTCATAAATATCTCGGAGCAAAATTTTTTAATTCATTACCAGAAAAAATTAGAAACATGAATACCAATATTAAAATTTTAAAACTCATGCAAGAAAACTTAAACTGAATGATATAAAAAAAGCAATACAATAACACCCCCCCATACACACAAGCCTTGCTTAATTATGGGGGTACATCAAATATTCTACTATGTAATTAATTACTGTATAAAAATTATTTGTAATTTATGTACCTTCTATTACTAATAAAAAATAAAAAAATAAATAAAATAAAATAAATAAAATAAAAATGTCATTATATTGTTACAGGTTATTTACAATATAAGTTTTTATACAACAACAAAAAGTTGTACTTCTGATCGCTGACTCGTTAATACGACACGAAACTCTGTAAGCTAAGTCAATATATTCATCTTGTAGTTAAGGCTAAGATTAAAGCTGGAATCGGTTAATATTATAAATTCAAAATGTGCTTTAAATAAATTGAAGCTATTCCTATCGTTTCCATTGAGTAGAACCACAATGAAATTGTTAATTGCCTTATGAAAAATATAAGCGTAAACTGTTAAAAAAATTATTTTTTAATTAGAAATTATGAACGCATGCAAGAAACAACTTTTTAAAAATAAAATATTATGGCTAAAATTGTGTGACAGTTTACATTTATTAGCTTTTTTTTCTTTCTTAATTTTTTTTTTACATGAGCTCCACACAGGAGGCCCTGAGGAAAATAATTTCCCTGAGGGCCTATGTCATCTTTGGGGATGCTGTGTGGAGGGTTTTTTCATGGAAAGGAAGGAGAGGAGAGTTCTTGGAAGGAAAAGGGTTTAAGGGGTGGGTAGGAATCTAGGGTTCAGTATATCCTGGTCATCCACCTCCAAGACCTAGACAAACCACTTTTGTGCTTTTCCTTCTACTCCCCACTACCTTCAGCCTCACAACATGCCCTAATCGGGAATACCATAGCCTCACTTTTATTGGGACAGTTGTGCGGTATTCACAGTAAAAAATCAGTGTTTGCAATTCACACGCGATTGAAGTGAAACCTTCAGAAAACTAAAGTAGACAAGAGTGGGGAGACTGCGAAGCACTTTTTTTTATCAAATGTGAAGGATGATTTTTATTGAATTCCTTTGAATTTTTATTGAATTTTAGTACGCCTTTTCCTGTACATTTAGTCATATTGCTAGCATTTGTGTTTTCTTTTTCGAAGTCGCTAGATGTTGCTTTGTTTTGTGTTTTCTCTTGCCTGTTCATTTTGGAGTCTTTTGAAGCTTGGATATTGATTTCAAAAATATATATATTTTTTTTTTTTTAGGATTCGATCTTTCGTCCTCTAAATTTCTAGCAGCTGAGGTTCGTCAGACTCATTCTCTCGCCTACTAAATCCTAGAGATGTATGTGCTTGTCTCTTTTTAGTGTCGCTAGTTTTCGTTTCATCGAGTTTCAAATCACAACGGTACTAAAGAAGTTTTAACTTCGAAAACTAAAAATAAGCCTCAGTAATCTCATTTGCATAGCATAGCGATGTGCCGCTTCCGAGTAGCAGTATTGTGTCGGTGCACCGCGTCGCTCGCGGTCACTTTTCGCCCTCCAACCGACCACGCAACATCGTCGTGCAGCTCTCGACAAAGCGCCTCCGTGATGACGTCATCGCTGCAGTAAGGACTCGTCGCGGCCTCACCACGGAGCAACTAGGACTTGGTGTTCCCGCCACAAATTTCTATGTTAACGAGCACCTGACCTTAAAAAATAAAATACTTTTTGCAAAAACACGTGCCGCCGGAAAAGCTAACGGCTATAAGTACACATGGGTGAGGAACGGAAGTATCATGGCGAAGAAGGATGATCTCTCTAGGGTGTTTACCATTCGTCGTGAGGGAGATCTTCAAAAGATGTGACTACTACTATTACAAATATGTTACTGGTCTTATCGATGCCCGCTTTCTCTCAACATTCTGTACCATATCCATTCACATCTTATATTGTTGATTTATTATTATATACTAATTAATCTAATAAGTTATCTATGTTTCATATATAATTTTGATGCTTTGTATGTCCTACTTAAAGTACCGCTCCCGCGAATGTGGAATATATCGATATACACTATTACTCTATTGAAATGATCTCATCATCATCTATATCTGTTTATTACCAGAACTGTGGTGGTATTAGAACTAAAACTCAGAAACTACTTATGAATATTTTATCAAATAACTATGATGTTATAGTTCTAGTTGAAACATGGCTTGTAGCAAGTATAAATACGGCTGAATTAATAGATTCGCGCTACACGGTGTTCCGACGAGATAGGGACCGTACTCTTACTGGTAAGATGGACGGAGGCGGTGTACTGGTAGCAGTGCGCAAGGAGCTCGCAGCATCCCGGCTCGATGACTGGGAAACCAGCCAAATCGAACAAATCTTCGTGTCTATTCCGGTAAGGTCTTCCAATCTCATCATATGTGCAGTATACATACCTCCTGTCTCGCCACCAACGTTTTATGATATTTTCTCCAAAAACCTAGAATCTGTATTTTCATCTGAACCAAATAATATGTTTTGTGTACTTGGAGATATGAATCAACCTACTCTTACTTGGTCTTTTTCCGAAGGCTGCAGTCAAGGTCTCGCCTCTTCAAACACGGCTGCATCGCAAACTTTGCTGCAAACAATGTCATTGATGAACTTGCTCCAATATAATTGCATACCTAACCATAATGAAAAATACTTAGACCTCATATTCTACAGTCGCGAAACAAATGTTACACGCAGCAATGACCCTCTGCTCTCAGAAGACAGACACCACCCAGCCCTTGAATTTGATATATCATCCGAAACTCAACCAAAAATCAAAAACAAAAAAGAGCGTAGGCGCAATTTCAGGAAAGCTGATTATACTCAGATTAATAATGACATTAATTGTATTGATTGGTTATCTGAAACCGCAAGTTTATCAGCCGAAGAAGCAGTAGATCGATTCTATTTAAAAATAAATAATATAATTGATAAGTCCATTCCATTATTGGCACGACGAAATGACAAATTTCCCATATGGTTTACTCCCGAACTTATTAGGTTATCACGGAAAAAAGATAAAGTCTGGCACAAATGGAAGACATATAAAGGTCTTTCTGACTATCGTGAATTTTCCTTCTTACGTGCTACATACAAAAGACTGGCTAGTGATTCTCGAAAGTTATTTTTTGACAACATCGAAAGTTCGTTGCAAAATAATATTAAAAGTTTTTGGTCATACATATCCTCATTAAAATCGTCTGATGGATACCCTGCTACTATGTCCTTCGAAGGTCGCAAATCTAACGATGCCCAGGATATTTGTAACATGTTCTCTGAATTCTTTAAATCAACATTCGAACCCTCCTCTGTCAACGACACGATTAACATCGACCAACTTGAAGCCGTTTGCGACTCTGAACTTGCGCACATTCACACCATTGAATTAACGGAACAAGAAGTGCTCTCGAGTTTAATGTCGCTAGATATAAACAAGGGTGCAGGTCATGACGGAATACCGGCATTTTTCCTCAGATCTGCTGCTTCGTCACTATATGTTCCACTTACCATAATATTTAACAAATGCCTGAGTGACGGGGTTTTCCCTGATAGGTGGAAGTTGGCCTATATTATACCGGTCCACAAGGGCGACTCACGGCAAAAAGTAGAAAACTATAGGCCAATATCCATTCTCTCGGCGATCCCTAAACTCTTGGAAAGACTTGTCCATGACCATATATATCCCCAGCTTGCCTCCGTAATTACGGAACAACAACATGGGTTTGTAAAAGGCAAATCTACCATGAGTAATTTACTTCTTTACTCAAACTTCTTATTCAACAGCATGGATCGAGGCCACCAGGTAGATGCAATATACTGCGATTTTAAAAAAGCTTTTGACAAGGTTGACCACCTTATTCTTATTAAAAAAATTATGTACAACGGAATTAGAGGAAATTTACTACGTTGGTTTGTCTCATATTTAACAAAAAGACAACAAGCCGTATCGTTGCGAGGACACACTTCTACATGGGAGCCAGTTACTTCTGGCGTGCCACAGGGGTCAATCCTGGGTCCGCTGTTGTTTATACTCTTTATTAACACTGTTACTAAATGTTTCTTGCATTGTTTATTTCTTTTGTACGCCGATGACATAAAAATATTTGCCATTGTCAGGAATTTAAACGATTGTCTGCTAATCCAAAGCGACTTAGTAAGGTTCGAAGCATTCTGCAATGAAAACAAAATTTACCTTAGTTACAACAAATGTAAACAAATAAGTTTTACTAAAAATCATAACGCCATCATACAGAATTATTGTATTGGTAACTATTTACTCGAGCGCGTTTACTGTATAAGAGATCTAGGCGTACTTTTTGATTCCAAACTCCATTTCGATGCGCATATTGATAATATTGTGAATAAAGCTTACTGCATGCTAGGATTTGTCATCAGAAACAGCCGTGAATTTCGAAAACCTGAAACATATCTTCTTCTTTACTACACGCTGGTCCGTTCTCAACTTGAATACTGCACCTCCATATGGAATCCACTTTACGGTATCTATAAAGAAAACATTGAAAGTATTCAAAAGAAATTTCTGCAGTGCCTCAATTACAGAATGAGCGCACCTAAACGCGGGTACATAAATATGCTTTCGAGTTATAACGTCTCCACGCTATCTAACCGACGAACGTACCTTGATCTCATGACTCTATATAAAATCTGTAACAACGTTATTGACTGTCCCGACTTACTGAAATTAATAAACTTTAAAGTACCACCCAGAGTAACAAGGCTTAACGACTTATTCCACATTAGCCGGACGCGTACAAATGCTGGTGTCAGGGACCCAATCAGAAGAATGTGCGAATCACTTAATCAGAATCAAAAGCTCAAGGATTCTGACTTATTTTTTGATACACGCAGTACTTTTAGTAGAAAAATGAAGGCTGTTTTCCTACAAAGTTCAAAGTAAACAACTTAGACATACATTCGTTTATATATATATATATTTTTTTTAAATTTCTGTATAACATTGTTTATCTATATTTATATTTTTTTGTTTCAAAAATAATTTGTAAATTCTTATAAGGATATTGCGCATTTATTTCATATCTCTATTTGTAAAATAATATTCTTATGTACTTATATATTTTTTCCCCTATTTATAAGACATAATATTTGTATATGTTTTTAACTGCTGTTTAAGTCAATTCGTGAGAAATAGTTTGGATGCAGGTGAATTCTCTAGTTGATGTTTTGTATATTCTTGCCAATTAATATCTGTATCTGTATTTTCTCCTAAATAAATAAAAAAAAAAAAAAAAAAAAAAAATTAATGGAAAAAAAAAAAAAAAAAATAAAAAAAAAAAAAAAAAAAAAAAATCAATCATTCATACTACCTCTGCCGGTTTCCTCTCAAAACCTTTTTCTGGGTGATAGGTACCTACCAGAACTAAAAAAACATATTCATTATATTTATTTCAACCACGACCTTCCTCATTCCCAGTTAAGTGTTAAAGAAATTCCATTGAACACAATATGCCACAACTGCAATAAATTCCAACTGCACAAAACAGCCCACGTATCATTAAATCCAATATTGATTAATGCAACAATGTTAATTCAGTGATTTGTCGCACTTCTGATTGACAGTCGGAGTGACAAGATAATCCTAATTATTGCTTTGAGAATCCCACTGCCTCCATCCTTTACGGCATCCTAAGACCTCTTTACTTCCGACCAATATGTCCTCTGGAGGAGGTGATGGTAGTTGACAAACATTTTACAAAGACTCTTGTGAAAGCATGCATCATCCTGATTGTTTCCTAATAAAATTGCAGATTGTGGGGAGGTGTTTCGGTACTTGAAGAAAATGGCTTGGAATGGATTGATATAAAATAGTCGTTAACAAAATGCATTTCAACAGAAATTAGTTTTTTTTTTTATTATTTGTTTGAAATATTAACAGATTGTGTTAACACTTATTATATTGATTAAATTTCCGTTGGGGTGTACATAGATTAACACTCCAATTAAAAATGTTCATAGCATGCTTAAACCTCGGCATCCCGAATTTCTACCAATTTACAACATACTTTTCTTGAACAATAAAGATTTTAGATCTTAAAAAAATGAATGTTATAATAATATCTATACATTTGCCACTCCGAAACCGTAATTATATGAAATACCCTTGATAGAAAAAAATCTAGAAGTAGAAAATCTCCGAAAATTATTATAAACACATTTTTCTGTTATTTTACAAGTTATATGTAAGAAAAAATTTACAGTGCTATTTAAGGCATTTTCCATGAGATTTTTGTTCTGTTTTGAACGAGTCGTGACTTATTAAATATTTTCATAATTTTCTCTGAATTATTATTGTTTTTAATATTAGTGCGCACTCTCTAATCTTTGTATTTACACATCTCCCTTCTTCTTTTTTGAACGCATATTACCGGGCCTTATCAAGATTTGATTGTTACTAGGTGGAAATGCTACTAGTGAAATAACAGAAATAAAAATGAACGAAATAAAATGTAAAGCTTAGTAAGTATGCAGTGAAAAGAAAAAAAAAGCAATTTCATTATTTTAAATTAAAGTACTTGTGTGTGCCATTACGTTATAATTAACTTTTATTTTTAAATTCGGGAGGCTGTTTATAAAGATGTTTATGTCGTCACATTCTATGACATTATATAATCGCTACATTTGAGACATTGGATTGAAATATGCAATATTTTTGATCAAATAACTCGAGAAGAAAGTTTTCATGACTCCTTAAATAACGTCTAATACGAACTTCAATGTGAATATTACTTAGACAATGAGGGATTACAAGCATGTTGTGAATAAGTTTGTCTATGTCAGTAGATTATCTCCTTTTTTGTAATGTGAGAAAATTAAAGTAAGAAATTTTTTTAAGATTTTCTCGGCCAAAAGTATTACTGTGTTTTATTTTGGAGTAATACTCCAAAATGCAGTGTTGCGCCAACTCCTTCTTTAGCCTACGCTGTCTAAGCGTGTAGACGAGCTTATGAACATGTATTCTTTCCCAACAACGAGTCAGCTAGAAGTCATGCAATAATATTATTCAAATAAGTAGCGCCATACTTGGCGCCCAACTAGGACCTTCATTGTCAAGGTCGTTACTTTGATTGATATTATAACATTATTATATCATAGCTTATCTTAAGAAAATTGTTTGATTTTGAAATGATAATATGCTTAATTACTGCTGGATTATCATTTATCCAGTTCCTACCTCTCCCTAACCATCACCTTCCTGGAAAAGTATTTCAAATTTGGAACAATGACATGAAAAATAGTGAAAATTCGAGTGCATTTGTTTTGAAAACGGAAGATTTTGAACTATCTGGAAGCAAGTTGATGGTGTTTCCGTGTACACAATCTCGTTTTTAAATAAAAGAAAGGAATTTTACCATCTCGGAAGCACATAATATCGTTTTATACGTATTTCAATTAAGAATGGACCATTTATTGGATAACCAACACCCCTGCCTTAAGTCACCCCAAGTGGTTCGCTACGATTAGTGACTTAGCAGGGATGCCCGGGTTCATGGGGTGGAGTTTGTCTAGGTAAGGCGGCGGATGCGTTTGCTCACCTACTGCATGGTGGGCCGGATCGGGTGAGATTGGTTGAAGGCGACCTTTTGATTTCTCCAACCGGACTCGAGCCATCGCCTTGCACCGCAGTGGGAGGAATGGATTCATACGTCTGTCACTCATTGACTCACTGACCCCCTGATTCCTACTCACCTCTCATACCTTTTCCTTCTCAGAACATCCTTTCCTTGCTTTTCCTAAAAAGCCCCTCCACACAGCATCCCCAAAGATGAAACAAGTCCCGAGAGAAACTATTTTCCCCAGAGCTTCCTTTGTGGAGATATTGTTTAAAAAAATCGAGTGCGGTTCACACGCGGCAGAAGCGAAACTTTACGAAAAAAAATCTCAACCAATAGGAGCCTTTAAAAGTGTCATAATCAAGCGGCCTATCAGCGCAAACCTAGCATCATTTCCGTTTCATTTCTCAACCAATATAATCAAAGCGGTCAATGAGCGCAGTTTGATGCTTCGCAGGCGATGCGTTGCGTCATTTCCGTTTCATCCGAATTCCAAACCACTACGAGCCTACAGAAGTTTCACTTCAAAAATCGTTTTGTCGTGGCGATAATTACTTCAAGGTATAGCGGTGGAATTATATAACTATAATGTGATTATATCGTGTGCTCTTTCGCAGAGATTTTTTTTTTTATTTATTATTTTTTAGCATATAAAATATAATGTACATTTAGATGATGTATTAATTTGCTTACATGTTCATATTCAAATATGTTAATACCACTCTTCCATGGAAGCGTTAGCTTGTGTCTGGAAGAGTAGTGTACATTTTTTAATGCTATATTTAAGTTCTTAAATTACAATGTGAATGTAAAAAACAATAAGTTGTAAGTTCGGTGATATGTGATTGTAAGTATTTATCTACTATCAAAACAATTTTACTGTTTGGATAATGTGTCCAGAATTATTGTAATTAGTTGCTAAAAACTATACAAAATTTAACTTATTTGAAGAATGGAGTATCACTTGGAAACTGAGTTATAAGTAGATTAGATTAGTCGGAAACTGTTTTTTTTTTTTTTTGAGATTATCTTTAAAATATTTTTTTACAGTGTTTATTAATTGGATTTTATCATTTATTTTTCTAATTTCATCCGGTAATCGGTTGAAAATAAGTCTTCCTTGATAAGTATAATAATTTTGTGCAAAGGAAGTGTTTAATTTTGGGCATGAAAAAATATATTTATGTCTAGTACGGTTTTCAGTTATAAATTGATATTTTTCTTTTTCTTTTATAATTTGAATCAATGCATTTCTATTGTATAGATCTTTGAAAGATGGTACTTGGAATTCCTTAAATAATTGATCCGTTGGGTAGTCAGAAGGTTTTTTTAATATGATTTTAATTATTAGCCTCTGCACAACTTCAATTGGGGAAAGATTAGTTTTGTATGCGGATCCCCAGCTAATGATAGCATATTGTAAAGTTGATTGAACCAAAGCGTAATATATTAGATATAAGTTTTTTACAGATAAAAAATTTCTGATTCTTAAAAATATATAAATCAATTTTCTAATTTTTTTTACAACTTGACAAATTTGTTCCTTCCATTTCAAATTTTTATCGATAATGACTCCTAAATATTTGATTGTGTTTGTTGTTTTTAATATTGTGCAGTTTTGGATACAATAATTTTTACTATGTGTTTTGGAATTATCATGGATGATGATATCAATGTTTTTAGGGGTATCATTTTTGTGTATTTCAAATGGAATTACAAATGTTTTATCACCATTTAGTGATAGTAAATTTACGTCGAAGAAATTCTTTAAAATATTTATGTCTTCGGTGGCTTTAAATGTTACTTTTTCCCAAGTTTTATCGCTAATTATTAGTACCGTATCATCGGCGTATGAAGTAATTTGGCCATGTAGTGGTTGAAAAAAAATGTCATTAACATATATGGTGAAAAGGATTGGTCCGATTACTGTACCTTGAGGGATTCCAAAGTCTGATATTTCTTTATCGCTATTAATCTGATTTATTTTTACGACTTGCGGTCGATTTTTTAGGTAGTTCGAAATCCATTTAATTGCATTGTCTTTTATACCTATATTGTTTAGTTTTTTTAGTAGATACAGTGGTAAGTAATTGGTCGTTCCTTTTTCCTTGCATACCTTGTTTTTCCTACACATACTATCACTTCAATTCGTAAGCAGTTTTGGATGCACTATAACAATAATGCGATACCATCTTGTAGACTTCTATGTATGGAAAAGAAAATAATATCATAAATGCATTATAATAATAACTACAAGGTTGTCAAACAAATCTGTAATAATCCAACGTTCGAATATTTTCAATAAATTTATAAAACAAAGGAGTTGATACATGGGTGCGATAAAGATAATTAATAACATTGATTAATTGAATTTTCGTTTAATTAATCACAGGTTCCATTCAGATGTTAATGATTTGCCTTGAAGCTAAACACTGTTTGTCTCTCGTAGGTTTAGGTTAATTTATGAGTGTGTGGCAATACG
The DNA here is from genome assembly GCA_917880885.1 of Limnephilus marmoratus. Lineage (NCBI taxonomy): Eukaryota > Metazoa > Arthropoda > Insecta > Trichoptera > Limnephilidae > Limnephilus > Limnephilus marmoratus. The sequence goes on along the minus strand of OU862927.1, from coordinate 3,482,111 downwards.
GTGACGCATAGAGTTCTGTCGATTTATCATTCTTACATCTTCCCACTCTACATCTTAATATAACCTGAGATATTTACATTGCTAATGCAGCTGGGAGCGTATCGAGAGATTAATTTAATAGCTGTGAGTCTGAGTAATACAGACAGCTTTATCTAAGCGGATCTAGCATTCGGATAAGTACGAGGAAATTTACCAGCATTGATAATTAGTTGTCCATTTCCTTTCATGTATAAAGTAAAAGCAAACGAACGACATTGCTACAAGGTAAAGTTCCACCGATACCGGGAAGCCCGATTCAGATAAGACAAATATGTTAACTCAATGCAATCATTTCTATGATAATCCTGATAACATACTATTGGAATAACCTTCCCAATCCAGGAAACCCTTTTAACTGAACGCGAAAACTAGTCACGAAACCTTGAACTCTCTCTTTTTTTAGATTAGGCTCACACACGAGGCCCTGGGGAAAATAGTTTAGGGATGCTGTGTGAAGAGTTTTTTAGGAATTGAAGAAGAAGATATTCTGGGAAGGAAAAGCGTGTGACGAGTGGGTACGAATCTGAAAGTCCGAGTATCTAGGAGCGACAGGTGTATGAATCCATCTCTTCCCCTGTGGCGCAAGGCGATAGATCGTGAGAGTCCGGCTGAAGAGGTCCAAAAGTCTCTCTTAACCTACCTGGTGGACAAACTCATCCACCGCCAAGACTTGGATAAATCAGACCCCATGAAATCAGGCATCACTGCTAAGTCGTCCAACATAACTTGCTATTTGGGGTCACCTTCACAATTCAGGAAACCCTTTTGAACTGAAAGCGAAATTGTACTTTCGTCACGAAACTTCACAAGACTTCGGTGGCTGGGTCATGTGGAGAGAATGGCCGAGCATCAAGCACCAAAGTCCCTGCTGAACTCAAGACCAATAGGGCGAAGGAGCCTGGGAAGATCAAGATTAAGATGGAGTGACAACGCCATTAAAGACGTATCTATCTCGGAGCTTCTAAACTGGAGAGAGCTGGCACAAAACCGAGATGAGTGGAGGAAGACTCTTGAGGAGGCCAAGACCCACCAGGGGTTGTAGAGCCAATAGTGATGATGATGATGAGTCACGAAACTTCGGATGTGAAAAATGAAAAACTTGTTGTTAACCCACAAACAAACTGACCTTTTTTCAGTTAGGTCACCTATGGCAGAGGTGTTGGTTAACCAATGAATGGTTCCCGGGATAGTGGTACCCATATTCGCCTTGAAAAATGAAAGAACAAAGATTCTCTCCTCAAAAGAAGCAGGCCTGTGAATCCCGTGCAGTCACATCAGTTTTGCACATATTTTGTTGCACAAATAAGATTGTGATATTTGTTAATGTGGTCGAATGAAAACTACAGAATATCGTAGAGGAATGCTCCCTCAACCAGTTTCCTCCAATGTCTCCCTGATATCATCGAGCAATTTTTGGTTTATCTGGTAAATGTAAATGTTTAGACTCGTAAAACAACCAAATAAAATAGGCAGAAATCACAAAGTGTGATTTAAGCTCATCTTTGCCAGTTAAAAAAGCAAATGTGTAAAAAAAAACTTTTGCCCTCTGTAGGGTAAAACTCAAAGATATTAGGTTTGGAACTTGACTAAACCCTGCTATCATTTCCGTTAATTATTTAGCAAATAAAGCATTTCTTACTTATTTGCTGACGATATTAAACTTTATACCAATATAATATCGAAAGCAGATTCTATTCGTTTACAAACCGATATCGACGGAATCGTAGAATGGAGTAATCTGAATAAACTCTATTTTAACAGCGGAAAGTGTACAATTATGTGCTATACAAGGGCTAGGAGTACTCTATATTATAACTACAAAATGTCTGGTACCTCGTTAAAACATATTTCACAAATGAGGGATTTAGGAATCACTTTTGACACACGCCTGACATTCCGTTCTCATATCGATTCGGTGTGCAACTCTGCGATGCGAATGCTAGGCTTTGTAATCTGCAACGCAAAATCTTTTTCCAACACAGCAGTCATAAAAATGCTCTACTTCTCTCTGGTTCGCAGCATTCTCGAAAGTGGATCAGTAATACGGGGACCCGAAAATGCCCTATACGAAAATGATGTTGAAAAGGTGCAAAAACAGTTCATGCGGTACCTGTACATGCGAGAGTTTGGGTACTACCCTTTGTTGTATCCCTCTGATTTTCTCGCGGGAATGCTGGGACTAAATCGTCTCGACGTTAGGAGAAAAATTGCAATGGTACTAGTAGCACACAAGCTGCTAAACGGGCACATTTGTAATCCTGATGTCCTGGAAAGGATTTCACTTTATGTCCCCGATAACTTCACCAGAGCAAGGCAACACAGACTTTTTACTTTTCCTAGAGGCAGGACCAACCTACCAATGGTTATGCCTCTGGGGAGAATGACCTCACTATTAAACCTTTCTTCTGAAATTGACATTTTTCGATCGAACTTCAATCATTTCAAGAGCGAAATAAAGGTATTCTTTAGTTTACACTATTAACTAAAAATTGTGAAATGTAATTGGATATACATGTTAACTGTTTTTCACAATAAATAAATAAATAAATAAATAAATAAATAAATAATTGGTAAATAAAGATTTTTATTATGTGTTCTATTGTAAACACACTCACGTCATTTCGTTTTATTGTTGTATTGATTTTTTTAACTCTTGTTTTACAAATATAAAAGTATGCTATTTCCTTCTTTATAATTCCAAAGAAGGACAAAACAGCTCCTTTACAATCATAATAAGGGGAACCGAGCCGGTGCTCGTCTGGATAGATAAGTGTAAATGTTTTATAATGAATGAATTCAAACTACTTATAATCCGGAGTGTTTTGCTACTGCGGTGGCTTTACGAAAACCAAATGGTTAGTCAAGGTAGGTATTTTATAATACGTATTTTTTTCATAAAAAATAATTAAACTCGAAAACATGTTCCTGCTTGCTAGGGCCATTTTGGTAAGTTGGGAGAAGGTTCGTGAATTAAGGGTAATGTTTTTTAATAATGTGATAAATAAAAGATCAATTGTATTACATTTTGAACAATTTTATTGTTTTTTATGGTTTTTTTATTATTCATTTGAATGAACCTTGCACATTTGTCTTTTCATATTTTTTTGTACACACAATAAAGAATAATTTTAGTATGTACATTTTATGCATTGCGGCGACTAAGTGGTAACGGAATTTCACTATGAAATTCCTTGTAAATCAATGTCTATTGCTCTAAATCCTACGCGGGCGATCAAACAAACGGGTAAACTTTTTGTAGCACTGGGAAAATTCACAATAAGTAAGTCGATGCTTTGTTAATTTGAATAGAAGAGAAAGAAGTCGTTCGTTACATTCGTTATAAACAGGAGTTTGTTAGTACTAAAGACAGTATTAAAATTACGAAATACTGAAGAAGGTTCGTTTTATACTTTCGATATCTATCACATTTTACACTTCGCATTTCATGGCAGTTTCCGTAGCATTGGTTCAAAGGTAGTCTTGTTTATTGGTGTTGGAGGGCTTTGGCGTGGGCGGCAAAGTGGTCAGCCTTGGCGGCGGCCACCTCGGGGGTGTCCAGGAGGAATTGGCCATCAGGGGTCAAAGCAACTGGGGCAGCAGGAGCGTATCTGTAACTAAGATAGTTGTATCCTGGGTGGGAGTATGAGTATCCGAAGGGAGATACTGTCCTCAAGAAGGGAGCGCTGTATACCAGCTGGCCGTAGTTGTATGTTGGGGTGTGGACTCTTGAAGCCTCCTTCGCGTAGGCTTCGAGGTGAGAAGCGCGTGCAGCGGCTACTTCGGGAGTATCTTGGATGTATTGGGTAGTGGGAAGAACTTGAGCGTAACGGGCAACAGCGCCAGACCAACTCGACTGGGCGTTGGCAAGAACGGAAGAGCGAGTGCTCAAATGCTCCGCGCGGGCTTGCTGCACTTCGGGGGTATCAATCAAATAACCGTCAGCTCCGACTTTGATATCAGCCTCGGGTCCGTTCCACTTCTGCTGGACCGGGGTGATGTGAGCGAGTGCTGGAGACGTGTAGGCGATGAGTGTAGGGTTAGCAGGTACAATGGAAACCGCGTCGTTTGAGGAACCATCATCGTATGTCTCTCCAGCAATAGCGAGCTGGGCCAAATGTGCTGCCTTAAGTTGAGCTACTTCTGGGGTGTCCTGGACAAAACCGTCAGCGGATACCTTGATATCAGCGGGAGCGTCTTCAATTTTGGCAACAGTTGGGATTCCAGAGCGCACGGCAAATACAGATACAGAGTCTCCCTGGACAGATGAAGAATCGGAAAGGTCGCTCTGGTCTCCTCCAGCTGCGGCGGCCTTTGCAGCATCAACAGCATACTGAGCAAAGTGGGCGGACTTAGCCTGCGCTACTTCGGGGGTATCCAAAACATGGCCATCAGCTGAGACCTGGATGTTAGCAGGCTCGAAAGTCTTGACTGCGGCCACCGGTGCTGGTTCCACGACATTGATTGGCTGGACGAAACGGAACTGCTGATTGTAAGCGGTCCTTGAGGATTCCTCGGCAAATCTGGCGAAGTGTTCAGCCTTGGCTTGAGCGACCTCGGGAGTGTCCAGAACGTGTCCGTCAGCGGAGAGCTGGATGTTGGCGATTTCGTGTGACTTCGGGTGCAGCACAGCAATTGGTGCAGCGGCAAGAACCTGGTAAGGCTGGACGAATTTGTATCCAACCAGGTTATGGTTGTATTGACCATCCTCTGGTTGTTCTGGGTTGGCAGCAGCGATGGCGGCAGCTTCGTTGAACTTGGCCAAGTGCTCAGCTCTGGCTTGGGCTACTTCGGGAGTTTCGAGGACATGTTGTCCGTCGGCTGACAGTTGGATGTTAGCGGGTTCGACGGGGGTAGCAACATTGGCGGCCTTGACCTCGACGGTATCTTCATCGACGGAGTTTTGAACTTCCTCTTTGTATTCCTCTCCGGAAGAGATTCCAACTCGGGCGTTCTGCTCAGCTACCAGACGCAGGTGCTCAGCGCGGGCGTTGGCTACCTCAGCCGTGTCTAGGACGAATCCATCTGAAGATACCTAGAAATAAAAAAAACGCATTAAGAATAGTATATCCATCATTATCGGAATACCTAATAATATATGGAATAACCACATGGGGACATTCAACTAAAATAAATCTTAATTTAGTTCAAAATTTACAACATTCCTTAATCAAATTACTCTTAAACAAAGCTGAATACAAACAAAGACATGACCTAAATCATTGTTATACAAATCTGGAAATTTATTATCTGTTTGTGTTATATTGTGTCTTAAAGTTATGAGTCAGCATACATCTCAATCTGAATATAACAAAATAGTGGAACGTGCTCATAACACAAGACTAACTGCAAAATATTAAATTGTTATTCCCAGATATCTAAATAAATTCGTTCAACGAAACTTAGAATACAATATCCATAAAATTTACGACAATTCAACAAACCCCAATTGGGTATGCCAAAGTCTCACTGAATCCAGACGGGATCAGCTGGAACTCTTCTGAGGTATTCATATAAAAAATTAAAATTAAAAATCTAAATAATATATGTTATGTGTAGATCCTATATATTTATTCACAAATCTATACTTTCATCTACCAGTGTAAGGATTAATGAACTACCAAAATATCAGGTTTCTGGTTTAATAGAATTCGAGGTCTCACTTAGAAATATCTCAAAACGTGACACATCAAATCTACCTATCCAGACAGAACATGACTTAGATTAAATATTGACATTTTAATGTCAGAATGACCTCACGTCTTAATCTTATTATTTATGTGACACCTTTTAAATAAGACATATTTATCTGTGACAGTTGTTATTTCAAACAGTGATTGTAATCACCTGATCACGGTACGGAAATATGTAATACTGACAAGTCCGGGACTAATTATTGCTTGCGAGTGTCTGATGCATTCCAAATGGTTTTATTATGATACTGATTGAACCCAGATTGATCAAATAATTCCGATGGAATTTCACAGACCTATTAGGAACCATGTATATACACCAATGTAATATTTAAACGCCAACTTTATGATCTGTAATTACAATCGTTAGACTCGTTTTGAAAACCGCTTTGACTTGAAATCTTTAAAACCGTATCAAAGAATCATTGAACACAATATTAGCGACTGTCAAACCATAATTTTAAACAAAAAAAAATCAGAGTACCTAGGTATTCAATTTGAAGCACCGCACAAAGAGAAGGCCGATATGCTACAGAGCACCGCACAAAGCGGAGACCTATTATCTCATTCTCTCGCAGGCTAAATCCTATTGGTGTATGTATTTGTCTTTTTTTAGTGTCGCTATTTTTCATTTCATCAAGTTTCAAATTACAACGGTGCTAACGAAGTTTTCATTTAAAAAATCAGAAAAAGATACGGTCGCATCTAGGAAATGAACCCAGAATCCAGGACCTTAGTCTTGCCGTTGCACTGCTGTAATTACTGGGCTAATTTGAACGTAGCTCCTTCCATCATTATAACTGCATCATACTTTGGCTAAGAACTACCAACATTACCTTCATTTTCTTATGGCGTGTTTTCATTTTGCAAGATCTTCCCGAACTAAATGCAATGTAGGTAGTATCTTGGATAACTCTATCGTATTTTATTTTATTTTAATGCGCGACATCTAGTGACTTTTGCGCAAGTCAGAGATGAATATTTTTGGAATATCTTAAAGACTAAAATGCTCAAATTGTAATATTATTTAATAATTAACTCAATTGAATATCTAGCAATCATATCTAGAAAATGGTTAATACGAAATTATTGAATCCATCTAATATTAACAAGGACGCCATCTATCGACTGCACTTCGAAACAAAAAGCTGGCTTTCAACAATTAGCATTTAATTTATTCATTCCATCAGAGTTAATAAAGTTATAATTACGTTTATAACCTTAATAAACTTACACAAAGATAATGTGCTCTGGTGTTCATAGCTTAGGGGCACACTTTAATCCATAGATGAAGGCTAACGCTTAGATAATATTTAAAAAAAACTGGATCATTTATCTATGATTTAGAGCATTAATGTCATCGATATGAGGATTTTAAAGAGGTCATTAGTTGCGTTACGTGTGATAAGCCTGACACAAATGTCAACAGCTTTTCTTTCATCGAAGCAGTTTTAATTTTGGAGAGTTTTGTTTTAGTATTTTACACTACGTCACTACGGCTAAAGAAGGAGGTAGCGCAACACGGCATAACACCCCAAAAACAATTAACGAAAATACTTTGGCCGTAAAAATCTAAAATTATGTCTCATTTTATACGATGTTTACTTCATGACAATTTGGGATGCGGTAACCAACACCCTTGCCGTAGATCACCTCATTGGTTCGCTCCATTTGGTGACTTAGTAAGGGTTCATGTGGTGAGGTTTTATTTTATTTCATTTTATTTTATTTGGGAGACCAACAGTTTACATTAATAACAGAGCATAATAGTAATCGAGTCACAATAATTGAACCATTTACAGGTTTCCACATAAGTATTATATACAAGGGGACCTACTAATGAAAAATTACATTTCAAGAAACAAGTTATTTAGATGGGAATAGTGAGCGGGTAGGATAGGGGGGGGGGGGTCGGTTAATTTGAGGAATAGTAATAAAAATATGCTAAAATATGTTTGTCTAGGTCTTAGCGGCGGATGCGTTTGCCCACCTACTGCGTGGCAAGCCAGACAGGAAGAGGCTGATTGAGAGAGTTCTTTTGATCTCTCCAGCTGAAGATCCATCGTCTTGCACTGGGAGGGATGGATTTATACGTCCGTTATCCCTGGACACAATGACCCTCAGATTCCTACCTGCTCTTTATAACATTTCCTTCCCAGTACTTTATCTCCTTCCTTTACCTAAAAAATCCCTCCTCACAGCATCCCCAAATATGGCAAAGGCCCTGAGAATTTTTTTCCCTCAGTGCCTCCTGAGTGGAGCTTTTAAAGAAAAAATGTGAAACAGAAAAATCAAAAAAAAATTCTGTCGCACCTGGGAATCGAACCCAGGATCTGATCGCTGAGCTAATCCGACCTTGTCCCGTGATGAATTTTATTTCCAGATTATAAAAGTTAATATATGAATATTTACCTGAATGTTAGCAGGATCGATGAGATGTTTGTAGGTACCGATGGAAGCTCCATGCACGTAGTTAACAGCGGGTGCAACAAATACCTGCAAAAAGAACACAAATATATTATGAACAGTACAATTTTTAAAGGTTTACTTTAGTTGATTGGAAACATTATCCAGAATTGCCTCAATTAATCAACATGTACCCAAAAGATCTTGCCGACATTTATTACCCTTTTATTTTAACTACACCAGGACACTGGCTTATAGAAAATTCCTCGATTCCGATTCATCGTAAAAATAATCAATACTACTGTTATAATTACTTCATTGTTTCATTTTTAACTTAATAAAAAAATCGGAATTTAATTCAGCTAATAAGTTAACTCAATAGTTATTGATTCTGGGGCGGTAAGAAGTTCTCCGGGTCAGCTAGTAATAAATAATAACTAAAAGTAATTCTATTGATTTAATGATACAACCAACGCCCTCTAGTGAAAAGTGGACGAATTATGTCCGGAATAGAATGACTACAAATGAAAAGACATATTATATCGATAAAATACAAGAACATTTGTCAAGACTGTCAGTTAAATAATCAATATTCAGTTTGAACAAACACTATTCATTTAAATTTATATGTTGATAAGCATATTTAGAAATCAAGTCCTTTTCAAAACCACCGACTCTAACAATTTGAATATATAAATATTCACCTATATAATACCCACTACAGAATGTCTTAAATGTAGTCCACAAGTGTGGTCCGTAATTGGAATTTAGTGATAAAGATATGCTAATTTATCCTTGCATATTATATTATAAAATGCAATTATTGACTGATCTAATTTTTACATAAAATAATTCACGGCCATCTTGGTACTACATTACATTTTAGCAATATTGAAATAAATGTTCCCAATTCCCATTGTTTAAGATGCCACAATATGTTTCACCAGCTGAATACGTTTAAAAATAATATCGTTTATTTTAGCCCTCTGACCCAAATGTGTCAACTGTTGTGCTAATTATATAATGTATCATTTACATATATATCAATTATGTCTCTCGTGTTTTTTGCCTCTATTGTATTATTTGTCATTTGAGTAAACTTGCATTTTTATAATTTTCTATTTCTAATTGTTTTGTTATTTAATCTTTATTTAGAAACAATTTTAAAATGTACAAATGTATAATTTGTCTGGTTAGATTTATGTAATTGTTAATCTACTGAGTTTTTATAACTGGATTGTTTTTGTTTTTGTGAGAACATCTATAAAAATGCAGTATAACTAAATAAATAAAATAAAACTGCGATACCTTTATATGAGAGAGTTAGGTTTTTACCGATAGCTATTTCCAACCGCATTTATCTCGTTAATTTTATTAATTTACTGCTGATGGCTTATAAACTTCTGAATGGTTTATTATCAATATCGGACATTCTAGCTAAAATAGAATTATATGTCCCGATAACTTCACGCGAGGCCGCCAACACAGGCTTTGAATCTTCCCAGGTGTAGTACTAAGTTACCAATGGTGATGCCCTTGAGAAGACTCACTAGTTTAATGACTGTCACAATGATTTTAAGCATGAAATAGTACTTATACTTTAACTGAATATATCTACATACGTCTAAAATTTTTGCCAAAATGTAAATGCATTTATTATGCTAAATTTTTGTAAATTTCTTTACCGCTTTTGCAATGTTTTTTTTTACATTGGCTCCCCACATATTTTCATTCAAATTCTTCAAGGATAAAACTAGAAGAAGAAGAAGAAAACTACTTTCCTAAATACTGTCTATACCAGCGTATAAGCACAAAAATTCGACTCTTTAGATTTTATGTCCGGTTTAAATCGTTCCCGCATGAAAAACTTAACCCTTTCACACACTTTTCACAAATGATCACCTAGTCAATCCACGTTATGCACTTGCACTATATAAGTATAATAAATACAAAATAATATAAGAACAACATGACAAAGAGACCAAATGGGAAAATAATTCACCGACTCCAGATATTTTCATATCAGAGGGTTCGGCTCGGTGGAACTCCTAATTGGACCTATAAACCCTACTGATCCCTCAATATAAATATTTTTTAAAAAAATTGTAATCCTACATGTATTTAAAATGACTGATTTTTGCATTTTTATATATAAATTCTGTGACAAATCTAATATGCCTAAATTTTGAATGAGAGAGCTAGGTATAATGCCAGTAGCCGAAATAACAAATGGTAATATTTTTATAGTCTGAGAATGCCAAATTCTTTTTATCTCATTTCCTAAATCTGTATATTTTCTTATTTTTTTCAGAAACATATTTTTGAATATTACAGGAATTTTTAATAGCTACATCAATGATATAAGTTTTTTTTTTAATTTTGTCATGAACTATATCTGGCCCCCTAGCATGGTCGATCGATATAGGTTTTATCGAAAATGTCGGTAACTTGCCATCGCTCCCGAGCACGACTGCAGGCAGCTAACGAATAAAAAACAGTTTACGTCAAATATATTAGGAACCCCTAGTCATTGTGAACTATTGTTTGTTCGTTAGCGGCCTGCAGTCGTGCTCGGGAGCGATGGCAAGTTACCGACATTTTCGATAAAACCTATATCGATCGACCATGCTAGGACCCCAGGTCTATTATGGCTAATTATTCTGTCTATTAGTATAGTTTCATCATAATATATTCTACAAAATTCATTTTCTAAAAATGAATTTGGTTCGTATTCATAATCATCATTACATCGTCATTTCATTACATAGTATAAAATGAAGTCGCTCAAAATGTATGAGCGCGTTAATCTTTTAAACTACGCAACGGATTTTCATACGGTTTTCACCAATAGATAGAGTGATTGAAGAGGAATGTTTATATGTATAATACATGTAAATTATATTAGAGAAAAGGCGAGAAATTCAAGGAAAACATATTTTTGTGTGATTTAAAACGGCTGGCGGGCCGTACACTTTTGAAATTCGTTCTAGGGAAAGAAATTGGAAAATAGATGTCCTAGAGTAAGTAGGTATTTGATTTTCCCTTTTCAAATATACAGTGTTGCATTGCAAGCATTGTATAATTAGTGGCGAGATAATTAGTTTATATGTATAATAATAATACATGCTTATTATAGTAGAGAAAAGCCGATAAATTCAAATATTCAATTCAGGCAGCAGGCAGCTGGCAAGCAGGTTGTGTGGATTTTATAAAGATTGGGTAATGGCGTTGTGTTTCGTTAGCCACAGCAACGTGTGGCCGGGTCTGCTAGTATGGTTTATTTTGAAATCCATACTAAATTATTATTATGGGTTTTTTTTAGTCGATTTTTTATTTGAAATTGGTAAATAATGCACGAAAAATTATCACTTTATTAGGATTATAATTTCGAACATCTAGATCATCAGACAGTTGGAAGCAGTTATGACTCTTGTGCTTAACGCTGTATTCACAATTTGTATTTTAATTGCCTTTGTTTAAAACAGATTCATGAAATTACGTCAATGTATAAATACGAGTATAAGTTTTTTTGTTCGTTTTGATTTTATAAAGATTTTATAATTTTTAAGAAACTTATCCCTAATACATATTGTAATGTTGTTTTTCATAGCCTTTTAATATGAAAATAAAATTAGATAATCGAACCGCGAAGGCCGACAGGTTCGCCTTAATAATACTAGTTTTCTCGTCAGACCAGTTTGTTGATCTACTTAACCTTTTAACGACGAAATGTAACAAAAATATTGTTTGTTTGTTTTTTAATCCTAAATAATTGTAAAGTGCATTTATGAATCATTGGACAACGGACCCCAATATGATTATTTTTAATTAAGGTTTGAAAAAAATTGTATGTTGTGTAATAATTTTTTTCTACATGAATTTAATAATATAATGAATTATTACCATACGCCGACTGGCATCGCCGACGAGTTTACAAAATGTTGGTAACTTGGGCCCGTGTGTGAAACTCCGGGCAGTTTTTTTTTTCACAGAAGAAAACAATTTCTTCGGTGCCCATATCATTGGGGATGCTGTGTGGAGGATCTTTTTAGGGAAAGGAAGAAGAGAAAGTTTTGAGGAAAGAAAAAGGTATGAGGGTAGGTAGGAATCTGGGGGTCAATGTGTGCAGGAGCGACGGACGTATGAATCCATCCCTCCCATGCGGTGCAAGGCGATGGATCGAGAGAATCCTGCTGTAGAGATCAAAAGGTCTCCCTCAACCAGTCTCTCCTTAAACCCGAGCACCCCTGCCAAGTCATCAAAACGAACCACTTGGGATGACCTATGGCAGGTGTGTTTGTTATCCAATAAATGGTTCTCGTGGCGGCGGTACCCATACCCACCTCCTAAATTGAAATGCCCTCAATTCCCATCTCAGATAGTCCCTATATGTTTGATCAATACCGATATGAATGAAAACTGATGTCACCAATAATTTAGACAAAACCCTTCGACTCCTAGGCCCCATACAGTAAATGGAATTGATTTTCAGTTAAAGGAAAAAATTCGATATTTGAAAAATTTTCTATAAGTTTCACCAGAAGCAAGTAAAAATTGGCCTCTCTTCTGGCACACAGACACGCCCACGACACTTCGATCATCTGATGATTTTGATGTGACGATCTGATCTTCGATCATCATGATGGTCTAGCGGTAAGCCTTCTGACTCGCAATCCGAAGGTCGCGGGATCGAATCCCGGCAGCGTATTTACAAAACCTATACCGATCCAGTCGCGGTAACGACAATTTACATTTTAAATATACCTCTATATTGGTTATTTTTTATCACATTGCAAAAACAAAAATTGTTCTAAAATCTAGATAAAATAATCTTTCCAATGTGTATATTAGAAAATAATCATTTTATTTATAAATATTTAAATTTTAACACTATTCCCATATATTGTAAATACACCTCTATATTGATAATTTTTTATCGCTTTGCAAAAACAAAAATTGTTCTAAAATCTAGATAAAATAATCTTTCCAATGTGTACATTAGAAATTAATAATTTTATTTCTAAATATTTAAATTTTGAGATTGAACTTTTAAAGCGACTGAAACGCGGTAGGGATTGTAAATACGCATCCCGGCATGGGCAAATAAATTTTATTTGCGTAATTTATGTTATTTCACGATTAATTCATTTCAAATAATATGTAGTATATTTGTGCCACGTTCCAGAGTGGAAGATACTCTTATTATTGCCCTGGTGTAAGACCACCATTCAGAATAGAAACGTTGCTTGAAATGGCTTTAGCCGTGTTTGGTGACCAGATATGAATAGCCAGGTACTTCCCTACCTTCCTCTTACCCATCTCCTTCCCTTCCCTATTACCTTCAGACTAACAACATACCCCAATTGGTGATGCAATAGACTCACTGGCTCCAGACGGGGGCAGCGGGACTCTTGTGAGGCATTCACATTAAAAAAACAAATCTAACCTCTCCAATGTATAAATAATAAATACTTACGAGTAATCTTGTGTGTATTTTTAAATTTTATTTTCGGAAGACGAATAACAACACATTGTTGATAAATTATTATCTTGTTCTTAAAAACCGGTTAATCTAAAAATGAGTTTATAAAAAGCAGATCTCCGCACCCAAATGGTTAAAGTTATTCCTAGTTGATCTGCAAGTGTCAGCCTCAAAATAATGATCTCAGATTGAAAGGCGTGGTCATCAACCGATCAGACCGCCAAAGTGTGGGGCGCGTTTTTTAAAAGTAATATCTTTTTATATTGGAATTTATAATGAACATTATGCAATTTATTGCACCATGAGTAGATGCTTTAGTGTTTTATGTGAAAAACGTATTGTTTTTTTAGTTAATTATGCGGTTTTATCCAGCATTTTCTTGTTTTTTTAAGTAAAGAAGTATCGTTTTTAGTTAAAAATGCAGTTTCATACAGTTTTTTTAGTCAAAAAAAGTAACATTTTTTCAGTTAATATTGCAGTTTTATTCAGCATGTTTTGTTTTTTAACTAAAAAAAGGATCGTTTTTCGGTTAATAATGCAGTTTCATTCAGCACATTTTGTTTTTTTAACTAAAAAAGTATCGTTTTCCAGTTAAAAATGCAGTTTCATTCAGCATGTTTTGTTTTTTAACTAAAAAAGTATCGTTTTTCGGTTAATAATGCAGTTTCATTCAGCACGTTTTATTTTTTAACTAAAACAGTATCGTTTTCCAGTTAAAAATGCAGTTTCATCCAGCATGTTTTGTTTTTTTAAACAAAATGTGATCGTGTTGTGCCATTATTTGGTTAAATAAATTATGTTTGTATTATTTTTTTAATATAAATACTTACTTTAATTTACTTATGCGCTTTAGAAACATTATAAATAAACTAAAAAATTAAATCAAAAATTAATTGTGTTAACAAAATAATAGCACCCTGTAAATCACCCTTATTGACAATGATTCCGTGTTATGTTCACTCCTCCCACTGTTCTCCCCCTCCTCCAAAATCACCCTTACCACTACACCCACCTAATAAAATCTCATAATATCTGTACTACTTGTACAAATTTTAAGTTAGTTTTCAGTTTGCTAGTAAATGACAAGAAGTGTTGAAACCGGCGGCAGATAAATTAAATTTTAAGAAACAAGTGTACATGGAATTTAAAATTCTTCAAAACAAAATATCAGAATGTGAATTAGTTAATGCCCAAGAAATACGAAAAACTTAAATACCTATATAATTAATTATAAACCATAATTATTTTACGTACCTAACATTGCTTTTATTGCAAATAATAAATTAAACAAATTGTAAAAAAAAAATGTCACCATCTCTATGAAAAATCTTTTTTCAATCATTCTTTATAAAGGTAATTGGTAATATTGATTATAGCGATTTGACAGCTCGTGATAATAGCCACGATCTTGCGAACTCTGTCGAGATAAGGTTTCCAACCAATAAAAGTTTTAAAAACCGTGTATTGTTTGTTATTTCGAAGACATTTTAATTGCACAACTCTGGCAAGGTCGGGGGCATGATATTATCTGGTATACTTAAAAACTGGTCGAACAACAAACGACAAATAAGAAGTATTTTACACTTCACACGATCCAATCTAATTTACATAACATATAATACCTATTATCCATATCTGAACCGAGTTATTATCTATCAATACGCGGTTTATATATATGTACAACACAAAGCAGATATTATGACGTGTTCAACAAATTGACAGAAAATGACTTCCGTATTTTGATGGTATAAATGCCAACAGAGTCACAGCAGCGGTCATTCTTGGAAAGGTTTCTTACAAGGACGGTCTACATATATATGTCTTATTCTCTCCGTACATGAAAAATAGATCATTATTGTGGCCCTTCATTAGAAATACAACTTTTTATCTGATAATTCTCGTTTAAAAAGGCCTTTGCCATGTGTGAAAGGTTATAATATTTATCTAGAGCAGACTCATGAAAAATTACGGAATATTATAATAATTGTAGGTTTTGTGAATTTAAAATCATTGCATTTCGAAAACAAATATTGTCCAATATCTTAATTTTTTATTGGTTATTATGCCGTTTTGGGCTATCTCCTTTTTTAGCCAACGTTTTAGACATCATTACACATTATATCTGTTGCTGATGATATACAAAATACAATTTAATTGTGTCCGAAACGTTGGCTAAAGAAGGAGGTAGCGCAACACGGTGTAATAACTTAAAACTAAGTCACTATAAGTTTTGGCCGTGAAAATCTCAAATCGTTGTCAATTTCCTTCATAATATAATAACAAATTTTTGAGACAAACAATAAAGGGTCGATCAGAAATTTAACTTTCGAATGAAAACCATTAATAAACTTGAAAAAGCACGAAATCTGTCAAAATTTAAAAATTGTTTGAATTCTTCTTCGAACACTGATTTCCAATTTGGAAAATATTGTTCAAATTTGAGGTTATTACTAATTTCACAAAAGAAAAACTATCGCAAATTATCGCAGACAATTGAAAATAATTTGAATTATTGATGATAAATTTCAATAAAGATTTAAATAATATTTTAGCATAATTTTACCCATAAGACCATTGATTAAAATGGTTGACAGTTTTTACATAATGATATTAAACAATTATGTTTAATATTACTGGAAAAACTGTATAAGTATGTAGTGTAGACTATGTAGTTTAAAATTTATTAGGTTAGGTTATCGGTACTATGGTATATTTGGAAGCATTACAGGCCGCAGCTTAATTTGAAATCACTATCTTAGATTAATCTTTACTACGAATCTTTTTACATAATAAATATAAAAAAATATGTTTTAGACAAATTGAATTTTTTTCTATCGTTTTGCTTGAATAGAATTAAAATAAAATTGAGAATCACTTTATTAAAAATATTTGCGTAAAATTCTAAAAAAATGTATTTTTTCAATAGAAATGTATGAACACATAAACGAAACAACTTTTAAAAAATAATATTTTATGGTTAAAATTATTTTTGATAGTTGATCACATTTTTTTATTTATCATGAAATTGTTCAAAAAATTAATAAAAACCACTTTTGCGCTTAAATTGACTGTTTCTAGGCTCTTTTTTGCTAGATATTTTTGCATGTTACCCAAATTCGCGGTGATATACGACGCACTAAGAGTATACACATTTTTAGCTTGCGTTTTCCTCTTAATTTACAGTTTTTAAGTAACAAAAAAGCACAACTCTCCTATTGTTATGCTTGTCAAGGTCACAATTTGATACAAATTAAACGAAATTTGAATCGGCGTTTAGCAAGAACTCACGTGGGGTTGCACGTAACGCTGAACTGGCACCACGGCGTGCTGGTAGGGCAGGGCGTGCTGCAGGGAGTAGGCTGCCGGGGTTTGGTAGCTGTAACTGAAGGAGCCCCCATCGTTGGAGAACTTCAGCAGGGGGCCGTGGTGGGCACTAGGGCGCGCTAGGGCTCCGGTCACGGCGAGTGCGAAAATCTGCAACGAACAAATACATTATAATAATAATAAAAAAATGTTTTATTTTTTTTGAAGAAGAAAACAATAATAATCTAAACGAAAGTGTGAAAGAGAACAAGACACAGAAAACGGAAAAAAGACAATGGTCGCAACCGGGACACGAACCCTGACCTCTCGTCTAACCGGACGTGCGCGTTAACCAATTTCGCTATTGCCACCTTCTATCAAACCGTCAATTTGTTTTTAGAATTCACAAGATTATATTCAACTAATTGATGTTCTCGTTCATATTTTCGTTTAGATTATTATTGTTAGCTTCTTCTTCAATGATATATTTCATTGATGGGAATAACCTTTGAAAGTTATAAAAGAGCGTTTTTCTTATAAAAAATTGTTTTATTCGGTTTATTTTTATAACATTATTGCAACATATATATGTGGTATTTTATTGAAAAGCGGAATATTTTGATGTTCTGCCGATTATACGCCCGATTCTTGAAGGGTTAAGGATTCTTTATGTAGTTTACCGAAAAATATTTTGATGTATTTAAGTCACGTGGCAAAAATTCCATATTTAGACTTGGTACATATAAGTAAGTCAACAAAATCAATGATAATGAATCATCATTCTCAGAGGTAACACCAATTTTATCATTGAGTCATGGGACGTATTCAATGAACCATGTTGTTATTATGATAATACTATGGGACCATAATTAACATCTAACGGATAGTAAACAATTTATAAATAGTTATAGTTCAACAACAATAGCTACTCCTACTCGAAAATTGGCGTATGATTTTTTTACTCAGAGTTATGTAGGCATCGCTACTAAAAAAATTATGAATCATGTAGTGAACTGTGGAACAAATTTGATGGGTGTTTCTTCCGTTGAGAAGCGTCGGGCGAATGTTTTGATGAGTTCTTTATGGATTGACAATGCGCTTTGGTGATCTTTTTTTTCAAAATTTCATTACTACTTTAGTGGAGACGATTCATTTTTTTATTCGACTAATTGAGGTTAAGGCGGTGCACCAAATCGTGTAACATTTGGAATCGGGCTGCTCACAATATCACTTCTTATGTAGATGACGATAAGGTAAAAATTCCCGTTTAACACTAGCCACCTGTTTTGATTCACGCTGGAAGGTAACATCGCTGAAATACATGTTCTTTATATTTTGCGAAGTTCAGGGACCAATATTTAATTTTTTAAGATATATTTTTTTAATTTAGTTTTCCACAAAATCCAAAAAAACAATAACCGAAAACATGATCGTGATGAAGCAATTTTCATACGCCTGATACTATATTTTTTTCTGGGATTGTAAAAAGATTATCAAAAAAATACTAAGTACCGTTTTACTCAAAACAGAAGAAATTACAACCTGAGAACGAGAAGAGCCGACCCCAACAGCCTACCTAGGCAATGAGTTGGGACAGCGCAAGGAAGAAGAAGACTAAGTACTGCATTATTTCGTGGTGTTTCGCCTCAACTTAAAATTATTTTTAAAGGAATCTAAGAATACTATGAACGTTTATGTATGTATCCTATTCCTCTTCCACGTCTCCTTCCCCACCCCGCTACCTTCTGCATCACAATTAGGGATGCCATGGTCTCACTGTCTCCAGACGGGAGCAGTTGAGACTCTTGTAAGATATTCACATATATAAAAAAAAGTATTATTAACATTTTAAAGCTTTTTCCGCAATATTTGATAGTTTTTTCGGACAGCATCAACTCTGATTATGAGCCCTGTAATACTGTCTCGAAACGTTGGCTAAAAGAAGAGTTAGCACAACAACGTAAAATAACCCAAAAATATATTACGATAATTTGATATTGTTGTTAGAACAAAAATTTTCAGAAATGCGAAGATTTTTAAAAAATAAACGTTTTTCTAAGATCAATAATTTAAAGAACTTTTGTTAATTTTCACGGTTTATAATTGTTTTACCATATCTCCCGCCCTATTAAATTTATTTATAGCGTTATAACCTTGTTGAATGATGCAAAAAGCAACGAAGTTTCAATACGTAATACTTAATACGTACGTAAATAACCAAGACGAAATGAAATCATAATGGGATAATAGTATGCATTTCTGAAGATAAAATCACCAATTTCGACTAGATCTATGCACATAATCATGATGTTGACTGCAAATATTAATAAACGCCTTAGGATTGAACTCAATTCCTTGTTCGGGGTAATTACTGCATAATTTGCTAAAGTTATTAAATCAATAGAAATAGAATAAGCTAGATAGTTCCTACAATATGAAATGCAAACAATATTATATATAATTCAATTAATATGTAATAAAATTTTCTTGTGTAGATGGCGATAAGGTTTATTATTATTTAGAAAAAAAACATCGCAAAAAGGTGTGATTTTTTATTTAGTTTTATTTCGCGAAGTTCAGTCACAAATATTTAAAAGTTATACAGTGACTTTCAAATGAACTTAGTTTTCTTCATTATACAATAAAACCATAACTGAAAATGGCTTCGTAAGCAAGAGATTTTGAACTTTAAAGCAGTTTTCATAGACCTTTTTTTCTGGTGTTATAAATAAAATTGCTGGATTGTTTCCAAGGTGTAGGGGCGTGTAAATAGCCCGTGACACGAGGGAATGACTACCCTATGTAAATTAACGAAAACTGAATTCTTCCCTATGTGACACAAAAACAGTTGACCCAGCAATTCCAAAATCCAAAGTGAAAACAAACAATACTCACTCAGAGAATGCAGCTCATGCACGATGTTCAACACAAAAGACACTTCTTTTGATTAAAAATATCAATTTCTGCCAAGGCGGTATTGAATAATCTCAATAGATGTTTTGCACAGCAAGGAAGTTTCAACAATGAAAAATAAATCTGCCTATCAATAATACGTGCCAAATCAAATCTTAGGTACAACAATAATTCAATTATTGGGTGAATCATTTGATAATGACTGACCAGGAGTGACATCTGTTGGCCTTCACTAACACTCCCGTCGGAAGTAATTGCCTGCTTCACAGAGGTAAGGAAATGCATGAATATACTGAATTTCAAGTCACATAGGTAAATTCAATACAATACAAAAACCATAGATAGCGCCCTCATGGTCTCATAGCATAAATTATTAATTTAAAGAAATGAATGCCCAAATGGATCCAAATATATTTATGGTGCGTATCCACAAGGTGTTCTACGTGCTGTATTTAATTAAAGCATCTAATACGTTTTAAGATTTTCACGGCCAAAAGCAATTTCGTTATTTGTTTTTGGGGTGTTATGCCGTGTTGCGCTACCTCCTTCTTCAGCCAACGTTTCGGACATCGTTGTAGTGTCCATCATCAGAGCAGATCCGGCAGACCCGGTAGCACATCTACCCTGATGATGGACATTGCAACGATGACCGAAACGTTTGCTAAAGAAGGAGGTAGCGCAACACGGCATAACACCCCAAAAACAAATAACGAAAAAAGCATCTAATATTTTTCTAAGCCATCAAATTTTCAAACCAAAACCGTACGATTTTGCATTACTTCGTAGTTCATCTCCTTAAATGGTATGATTGAAATTTTAACTTCTCGGCTTTTCGACGTGTCGACAGAGTCTGGCTGGAAAGGTCAAAAAGTCTCCCTCAACCACTCTCTCCCGATCCGGCCCACCACGCAATAAGTAGGCAGACGCAACTGCCACCAAGACCCGGATAAACCTCATCCATAAACTCGGCCCCCCCTGCTAAGACACTAAACGCAGCGAATCACTTGGGGTGACCTATGGCAGAGTACTGGCAGTTATCAATTAAATGATGCCCTTGTGTATTTTCTAAACAATCACGTCAAAGGCACAAAGTATAAAACAGTTTCCGACTAATCTAATCTACTTATAACTCAGTTTCCAAGTGATACTCCATTCTTCAAATAAGTTAAATTTTGTATTGTTTTTAGCAACTAATTACAATAATTCTGGACACATTATCCAAACAGTAAAATTGTTTTGATAGTAGATAAATACTTATAATTACATATCACCGAACTTACAACTTATTGTTTTTTACTTTCACATTGTAATTTAAGAACTTAAATATAGCATTAAAAAATGTACACTACTCTTCCAGACACAAGCTAACGCTTCCATGGAAGAGTGGTATTAACATATTTGAATATGAACATGTAAGCAAATTAATACATCATCTAAATGTACATTATATTTTATATGCTATAATCAATAAACGTTTGATATAAAAAAAATAAAAAAAATAAAAAATAAATTAAAAAATATATATATATTTTTACCATTATTTATTATTTTAAACCATACATTAAAATTACTCATATCATTCTACTCTGAATTCATAGCATTGCAAAATGTCTACAAATTATTTAAATGAAATTCTCGGTCATAACAGCACAGTGTTATAAGAAGGCGTATCGGATTGGCAGAAACTAATTTGATTGTTGTACAAATATGTACACAAAATTATTACATCAGTCATTCCAGTGCGCTGAATTTACATTACAAGATCTGCATAATACTACAGGCAACATACGAGTATACATGATACTCGATATTACTGTGGGTGCAAGAAACGCGATATCACTAATGTGTACACGATAAAAGATATAACTGAATGAACAGAACCTCCGTTGTGATGCTTTCTAAATACAGGACTTGTACCTTTAACATCTTAACAATAATTACGATTAATATTGTGGATACATTTTATTGTATTTTTTTATCGTAACAGCAAACAAGAGTTTCAACTCCACGAAATAGTCGAAATGTGACTTCATTTTAATGATATTTTTTTGTTATTTCAGCACGTGTTAAATGTTATGTGAATCACATATATTTTCCAACCTTTTCCTTTTGTAATATTAAAAACAGTATGAGGCTTCGGTCATAAACTGATTTTCGATGAATTCAAAAATTTGAAAAGAAAATTCAGTCTCGTGTAAACATAAGAAAAAACTGAATCTACTGTTCTGTTAACTGAAGAAAACTGGTTACTGTGATAAAACAGTAATCTATATATAATCTCGACCGCCACAACTCGGGCATGTGTCTAGCATGGTGGTCGAAAAATTCTCAAATTATGAAATAATGAAAACAGAGAAATTAAAAAAAAAGTTCTATTTAGAAATAAAGAAAATAGTTACCATAATAAAACAGGAATCTACTAATATTGATAAATAAATGGAACATTCTCATGGCCCGACTCGAGTATTTTGTTCACCGAATCGTGCCATGACTTCCTCTTGCATTTAGCGTCTAAGCTTCCCTTTCATAATCCTTCTCTTTAAGCTCACATCATCCCTACATTCTTTCAATTTGGAAAACGAATACGGGTACCGTCACCCTGGGAACCATTTATTAGATAACCAACACCTATGCCACAGGTATAGGTGTATTCACTACGTTTATAACATCGCATTGCACTGCAGAGTTGGATTTATACGTCCTGGACCCACAGATCCCCAGATTCCTATCCACCCCTCATTCCCTATTCCTTCTAAGAACTTCCTCTCCCTCCTTTTCTAAATAGATTTTCAACACAACATCCCAAAGATGACATAGATCTTGAGGGAAATTATTTTCCTACGGACCTCCTGTGCGAAGCCAAATCTCCTAATTTCTCACATATTTTTCGATAAACTTTTGATGCCCGGTAGTATCCGCTCAAAAAGAAGAAGGAGATATATGTAAATACTAATGTTAGAGGGAGCGCGTTGATATTAAAAAAGAAAATATTTAAGCGAAAATTGTGAAAATACTTAATAAAACACGACTCGTTTAAAATAGAGTAAAAATCTCGTGGGGAATGTCTAACATGACATTTAAAGAAAAACTCTGAATTTTGTCAAAAAAACGTGTTTATAATAATTTTCGGAGCATACTTTGCGATTTTTTTTCTATCGAGGGTATTTCATAATATAATTGCCGTTTCGGCGTGGGTAATGTATAGCATTATCTTCAAGAATAATATTTTTAAGAGCTTTAAAACTGAAAAGTTTTTAAGAAAAATGTGTAATAAATCGGTAGAAATGCGGAAAGTCGGGCCATAATAGAAAATTAGTGAACTTTTAAGATTTGCAGCTAAATATTTTTTAAGTTTTACAAAACTATTCAAAATGGTTCTATCAATTTATTGATTGGAATACGATTTTGTTGATCTATGCATCTACACCTAGACGGGAACGTTACATTTCCTATGTCGAATTGGATGTTGAACTAGTAATCTGTACGCTTTATTTTACGCACGCCTCGCCCAATTATCCACAATATACTACGTGTTATTAATCTTTCTTAAGATACTCGCAGTACTCAGTGAAGCGGTATAGACAACAGGTGCGTAGTACACGGCGGTGGCGACGTGTTGCTTTTAAAACTGAAGGCTAAAAAAAGCAACTAGTTACGGTAATTTAAACTGATTTTGTTGTTAAACTATTCGTATGGACGTAAAATTAGATTCCTGATCAATCTATACCGCTGGTAGATCCATTTTATCATCTACAAGTTTCTCGAAATGATGCATACATTAACAAAAAAATCAGAGTCTGCATTCACACGCGGTAGAAGTGAAACCTTCAAAAAACTAAAGTAGACAAAGTAAGGCTACGAAGCACCGCAAAAGAGAAGACCGATAGGCTACAAAGTACCGTACAGAGAGGAAACCGATTATACTATCTCATTGTATGTGAATGCCTCTCTTTTGTGTCGCTATTTTTCGTTTCATCGAGTTTCATATCACAACGGTGTTAAAGAAGTTTTCACTCCAAAAATCTTCTCTCACCTTTCACTAAACATTTGTAATAATAATGAAAGATACTAATTTCGGTTGTCGGTGCGTGCGTGAAGTGATTTGAAATTTCGTTCCTGCGTAATGCTAAGATTATTCAAGTTCAAAATAGATACCAAAATTATTTTACTAATTAATAATTCATTATCTTAAATGTGTATTTCTTTTGTTTAAATGTTTGAAAGGGGTCGTAATTTTTTTTAAGTTCAACAAAAGTTCAATAAATTTCTTCTTTCATATATACAAGTCTTACAATTATAATATCCCATTTCATTTTTACAAAATATAAATAAGAAAAAGTGAAACAAAAAAAAACTTTTACCAAGACCTGATTTTTAAAAGAAATACAAACAACGCCGAATTACGCATAATCTGACAACTTTTAATTTTAAAAATAAACACAGAGTGTGCAATTTACACGCGGTAGAAGTCAAACCTTCAGAAAACTAATGTAGACAAGAGTGGGGGGGCTACGAAGCACCGCACAAAGAGGAGACGGATCATACCATCTCATTCTCTCAATCCTATAGGTGTACGTGTTTGTCTCTTTTTGAAAAAACTTAAAGGCTTTAAGCTTACAGAGAATCGAACTCGCGACGCCTGGGTAGGAACTTTAAGCATTTCTCCTCTCATTGATTAGCTACTTGCGTAAAAAAATCACTGGTTAAAAAAAATCACAATACTGTTTGATGGAATGCTCACCAGAAACTTCATATTGCTAGCTTTTTTCACTGTCCTCGTTTCAGGAATTCGACGACACTTCTGGATTTGGGTCTAGAACTTGTCGGGATGAGCTCGGCTGAAGACTGACTGCAGATGGAGGGCGGATGGAGCTTATATATTGGCAGATGAACGCGCCAATGATCTTCACCAAGACTTCTTCGTTTTTTAGAAATACTTGATCTAGCAGGGGAGATAAACGCGGAAATTCCACACATCGCGAGCAAACCACAAATAATTTCTTATGTGTGCAGAGCTCAGTGGTTTATATTTACAATATTTGCGGTTATTTAATTGTATCGATTACTTATTAACTTATTACTATTCAAACATTAGTAGTCCCAAGTGCTCTCGACCGTTTTTTTTTCATTAACTCCACACGGGAGGCACTGAGGAAAATAATTTCCCTCAGGGCCTAGGTCATCTTTGCAGATGCTGTGTGGAGGGTCTTTTGAGGAAAGGAAGGATTGAACATGGGTCTTGAAGAGACCCATGTTGTAGGAGGGAGGAAACACAGAGGCCGGCAAATCATTCCACAGCCGAGCCGTTCAACTCAAGAACGAGTCATAGAAACGACCCGTTCTCATGTGACTAATGTCAACCGCGTACAAATAATGTTGGGCGCGTGTTTGGCGTGTTTCCCGACTATGCACTGGTGCTGAGGGGATCAATGACGCTAGTTCCTTGGAGCATCTTCCATTGTAATACCGGTAAAACAAGAACAGCATTCCCACCTGACGCCTGTGCTCTAAAGATTGCAGTCCGTCTGTTAAGATGGGAGAATCTATCAAACGGACCGCCCGTTTCTGCACAGAGTCAAGGGTTTTTTAGGGTATTTTGGAGCTCCAGACCAGAGGTAACTGTCAAATTCAAGCGTGGAGCGCACTTGCGATGTATACAGGGTTAGCAGTTGTGTACTATTAAAGTATCTGCGGGCCCTGTACAGTACGCCCAGTTTCTGAGAGGCTAACTTAACTCTGGTTTCGATGGAACCCCCGTACCTGAGCTGGTCACTTAGAGTTACACCAACGTTTCGGACAGCGTTGCAGTGTCCATCATCGTTGAAACGTTGGCTACAGAAGATGGAAGCGCAACACGGCATAACACCCCAAAAATAAATAACGAAAACGCTTAAGGATATTTCCAGCAACTATTCAATTCTAAATGGTGCTCTTTCACCAGACCAATATTGAGTGCGTCTTCTACTCTTACACGTATCGCGAGTACATTAGGTACACATTGTTATTTTTAACGAAAAAACATTTTTTTAAATAACACTAATTTGAACCCGCAATCTCTGGATCACTAGTCGAAAGCTTTACCCTCGACCACCAAGGCCTTCAAATTCAATCTCGTCACTCTCAATGAAAAATTGAAAATTGTACCTATGTAAAAAAGATTACTAAATCTGATTTGTAGATATTGATACAAATCACAAAAACCAGTAAATTATTGTGAAACCTTTGTAGTACTTACTATATGTCATTTAGAAGTTATTTCTCAGTTTCATGTTCAATGTTCAAGGAAACTAGAGCACTCACTATACAATGTATATAGAAACTGGTCTGCATAAAATATAAAATTGATACGTAACTACGAGTAAACGGAATAAAATAATCCTTTAATATAATAAATTTCATCATTCAATTCAATCTTAACTGTATCAACGACAGAAAATGTGTTTTCTATAGCTCTGCACATATTTTCTGTCCAAAATTTATATTTCAATAAAACTATGTCGCAACAACTCCAAAAACTAATACACTAAATTTTTGTTTTATATTTTGGTAATCATGTGATTTTGGTTTGAAAATTAGATCACTTACTAGTAGAAATATTTTGAATGCTTTCACTAAATACTGCGAGTAGAACACATATTTGGATGCTTTTACTTCATAATGCGAGTAGAACACATAATTGGATGCTTTCACTAAATACTGCAAGTAGAACACATATTTGGATGCTTTCACTAAATACTGCGAGTAGAACACATATTTGGATGCTTTCACTAAATACTGCGAGTAGAACACATATTTGGATGATTTCACTAAATACTGTGAGTAGGACACATTTTTGGAAGCTTTCACTAAATACTGCGAGTAGAATACATATTTGCCTTTGAAATATTGGAGTGTTTTTTATTAGTGTTTCTATAAGCCCAGAAAAAATAAAGTATCAGTCTTTTAAAAACTGATTTAAAGTTCAAAATCGCCTTACGAACTCCTTCTTGGTTATTGTCTTATTGTATAATTTGGGCAATTTCATTCTTTGGAAAATGATTGTAAAACGCTTCCATATTAGTACCCGAGCTTTGTAAAATAAAATAAAACACGCTTTTTGCCGATGTTTTTTTCTTGAGTAAATAGGCAAAATAGGCAGTTGGTGTTAAACACGAATTTAAACTTTATTGTCATCTGCATAAGGAGTATTATTTTTAGCGGCCTGATACCGAATTTCACACGTCGTCGTGGTGCATCGCTTTAATGGAAAAAATCTTTAGAACGCACGTAAAATAATTGAAAAAGATGAAAAAATGGTGGAAATTATCATAAATTTGTTGAGAGATCTCCAGATTTATCAAACGTTAAGACGCTACGGCAGTTTTTTAATCAAAAAATTTGCACTCTCGCAACTCAAAAATTTATATTATAATGACTTAACTAAACGTTGCATTCCGAATATCTATAGTGTATCAATTTAAAAAAAAAAGAGTGTGCAGTTTACACGCAGAACCTAAAAGTGAAACCTTCAGTAATATGAAGTAGAGCAAGATTGGGGAGGATAGGAAGCACCGCACAAAGAGGAGACCGATTATACCATCTCATTCTCTCGCGTGTAATCCTACAGATTTTGAGTTTGTCTCTTTTTAGTATCGCTATTTTTCGTTTCATCGAGTTTCGAATCACAACGATGCTAAAGAAGTTTTCACTTCAATAATACCTCCATTATTTTTAATTGAATATTTTTTGGCCGCGGCCCTCGCTTGGCAAGGAGGGCAAGGTCGGGCGGGACGTTACTAGTTTCTGTGTTTGTCGCTTATCCGAGGGGCGTCACTCCGAGGAGGCTGAGATGATTCAAGATTCAACCCTTTGAAGACCTCTGCAATTGCTTTAATTTTTTTCCTGTTTTTTTTAAACAGTTACAAATTTGCGATGGACGCTTCATTATTAGATTTTGCACAATATTTATAATAACACATTTAACATGCAGTTAATAAACTAAACTTTTTTAGGTTTTAGGAACGTTTGTCCTTTTTTTCGGGTGGTAACAAATAAAAAAATAGTTGATTCAGATAATAAATAACTCGTGAAAATTCAAATATGTTTTTGTAAAGAGCGAGTGTAATGTGTTGACATTTTGTACAAGTTTATGTGAACTTTAAATAAGTCGCCTATTGATTGATGTATTATATTAGTGGCTTGCATTTTTACTTACAGGTGTCTGCTAAAGCTTACTTAGAACCGTATATTTTTTTTATTTTTAAAAAGAAAGACAAATATTCCCGGGTTACAAATAACCCGACAATATTTGAAAATCTCCCACTACCACGACAGTAAGCGTAAAATTTTGCTTGAGTCGTGATGGAGGACTTAGCCAGCCGAGGAATAGAACACGCACTGCCCGGGTGGGACCCGAACGCGATGCCACCTCAGCCACCGAGCGGTGGTCTGTTATCTGATTTAATTTTAGAATTTCACGGCCTAAAGTATTTATCGAGATTGTTTTTTGGGAGTTTTATGCCGTGTTGCGTTTCCTCTTTCTTTAGCCAACGTTCCAGACAGCTTTACAGTGCCCATCTTCAGATGTATAGATTGTGGTGAGTTTTTTTTTTAATTTACTCAAATTAAAAAAGGGCGTATAGTAAAAGACCCGAAAAAGGGAGTAAATCAATCAATAAATAAATAAACACATAGAGGCCCTAAGGAAAATAATTCCCCTCGGGGCTTATGTCCTCTTTTGAGATGCTGTGAGGATGATCATATTAGTAAAGGAAGTTTTAAGATGAAAAAGGTACGAGAGTTGGATAGGAATCTGGTGGTCAGTGTGTCCGAGAGTGACGAACATATGAGTTCATCCCTCCCATTGCGCTGTAAGACAATGTTCTGAGAGAGTACTGCTGGAGAGGTCTAAAGGTATCTCTTAACCAGTCTCTCCCGATCTGGCCTGCCACACAATTGATAGTAGACGATTCCACGTATTTATGTATGTAGAAGCAATACCTACTACTTAGAGCCATTATTTACTAGTTGAATTAATATGGTTTTCTGCATTTAGTTTTGGCGTAGCCATAAAGTACCGGATACCAAGCCTTATTAAGCATAGTCCGTCTTTATTAATATTAATGAGGTTATGTGAAATTCAATTGCCTCCGTAATAAGGCGTTCTCGATAATTTTTGGGTTTTCCCAGGACTTCAGAAACAATTTCAAAGTAATGGCTGGCTTAGATTAAATGTTCCGCAATTGCTGATTTTGCTATCTCGAAAGTGTTCTGGGGTCCTTTTGGAGATGGTGTATTCTGTTTATTATATGTTATTATATGTTAAATGTACCTTTTCGGGGGCAGCAAGTTCATAAACTTTATCTGTCTAAAGAGGAAACTTGGTTTTCGGAGTTCTCAAAAGGCTTTTGATTTTAGTCGTTGTTCTGAAGACAATCTTGATACTTTCTTCGGCAATTCTGTCAGAATCTTTTTGAGTGCACGGTAAGAAAGCGCAGCTTTTGATTCTTCTTCAATTCTGTCTACGTACTTTCATTAATAAAAAAATAGTATTTGTTCAGGTCACTTCAGTAGAAAAAACACTCCGCATAATACAATTATTTTTTAAATTTATTCACAATAAAACATTTACATGCTGACTTGCACTTTTTAAATTCCACCCGGATAAACACAGGCTCGTCCTGCTTTCGAATTAGAGAGAAGGAAGATTTATGGAATTTTATTAGATATATATATATATATAAAAGAATAGTTTTTAAGAACTAACACCATAACAAACTAACTGACAATGAATTTACAGATAGAGCTCATAGTAACACTCCTCACTACCGACTGAGAGAGAACTACTTGATCATATAGCAAGTGATTAACAGAAATGACAGCAGGGTTTAGTCAAGCTCCGAACCAAATATCGTTGAGTTTTTAGCCTACAAAGGGCAATTGTAGTTATATTTAAGCATGTAACTTCTAACAATATTAATTAAATATTTTATATCATTTGAAACATTTACAGTTCGAGGGTTAAGATGTGTAAGATTCGTACTGTCGTCCAAGTCACTAAAAATATGTGCTTTAAATTTCGCTGTAACTATATGCTAATGTCTTCCCACACCACACCGGTACACTGCACCTACTTATCCACGACTAGTCGCAGTCGACTGCGAGTATTCATACCATCCGCTTCCACCCAACACCCGCGAGTAGAGGCTGTGAGAAGACAAGGAAATAACCCTCAATTTAATTAAATACGTATCCTGGTTCTAAAGGAAAAAGCTGTTAAATTCAGTATTGCTAATTCAGGTTTTTTGTGATTTTATCTACCTTTCAGTTCTAGTCATTTAGATCGCGCTCTGTCTCTCTTACGTTTATCTGATATCGCACATCGCCATCCCATTTAATCGAAATGAAAATTTCATAATGTTAAGGAGACACAGTTTTGTTTCCTACAGTGGTTCCATGACAGTTGAGCCGACAATTGGCCACTCTCTCTCTCTCTGGTTTCAATCCTGGGATTGGTTTGCAGCAATTTCCTCTATTCTTCTCTTCCACTCTTCCCTGGCTTGTGCGGCTCTTTTGAAGTCTGCATATGATGAGCAGCGCACGTCCACCAGCAGGTCCTCCAGGTACTCTCGGCGTGGGCGTCCCCTAGCGTTTGTCCCCTCGGTCATACCCTCCATTATGGCATGCAAGAGGCCTTCTTGTCTTATTACATGGCCGATCCATCTTGCGCGCCTTTCGGACAAGGTCCTGAGCAGGTGCCTTCCTCCTTCGATTCTTTGGAGAACCTCCTCATTTGTAATGTGGTCTCTCCAGAAATTTCCTAATAGTCTTCTATAGAACCACATCTCAAAAGCCTCTAGTCTCCGTTTATCTCTTTCGGATAGGCACCATGTTTCGCAGCCGTACATCAAGATACTCCAGACATAGGTCTTGATGAGGAGTATTCTCAGTTTTATGTATATTAATAAGTTGGTTTGAAAATTAAACGATTTTTTAAACAATGTCGATACATACAGTATAAACACAAATACATTTTTCCTTGATGCATTTGAATGAAAATATGTTTGGTGCTTTATTATTCAGCGGTACATCCTCTCTGCATATCCCTTCGGGGTCACTTAGTTATATTTTATGTGAGTAGGCATTCTGTATTTTCTCTAAGCCGCATACTGTATAGGTATTGTTCTTCGGGTACGTTCCCCTACTTTCCACTTACTATCGTCAAGGCACAACCGAGAAACCGGCTAAAGGGCGCGGATGTTGAGATTCATTTACGGCAGACCGATCACCATACACATTCTGGCTGGTACTGCCAGATGACGAGAGAGGTATCCCACCCGACACAAGCGTTCTTCATATCACAATACTTGTTTTCATTATCTTTTCTTGCAGATGCTTGCAACATACGCAAGATGGCATTACCCTGCGAGCAGCCGCCTTTTATGTTTTTCTCTTATCTTTTTTTTTTAAATTGTTTATCCCTAACTTGCTTTATACTTTTCGCATTTTGTATATTATGTAAGCACTTGCATACTGCTTCCTAACACTGTATGCAGGGACACTGGAGGTCTAGATTCGTTCAAACTTAAATGTAGATTCGTTTTTTCAAAAAAATTAGAGTCCTTGCGAGAGCCTTGAAGGAGTAACCATCTGTTACTTATACCAGGGCGGGTAAGTGGTGGATACCTCCACTGTATAGGTATTGTATATAAGTAAGTCGGCGGATCATCTGTCATGGAACCGCCTAGAGTATTGCATTGCCATAGCTTGACTTTTGGATCACGAAACACACTCACTTGTATTGCATTTTTGTGTACATTTGTATTCCATGGAATATAATATCCGTATTGGAATAAATTTACTGGAGCTCTGCAGTTAGTAGTCATCCTTTTAATATGTGAGTATGGCACGGCGCGCAAGTCTGGGGTCGGTGGGACTATGGCATCCCATAGAAAGTGGGAGAATAGGGAGAGGAAGCACCTGTCTATTCAGACCTGATCACCAAAACATGACTGAAGCCATTTCAAGGAACATTTCAATTCTGAATTATTGTCTTTCACTATGGCGGTACTGAGAATATCTTTCACTCTGATGCGTTCCGCAAATATGCTATTTATTATATTTAATTAAATAATTGTGAAACTTCACAAAATTTATTAAATAAAATTCACTTGCGTATGCCTGTATTTAAACGCGGGACCTCCGTATTGCTAGTAAAGACCTTACACTTAGATAATAGACAATTTATTTTATCGTATTTGAAGCAGAAAAGACACTAGCGTCATGAAATTTGGACATATATGTTATTACTTGAAACATAACATTGCACGAAGAAATAAATTAATAAATAATTTTGACCATGTATCTAATTGGGGTTAGTCCCTTTTGCCATTCCACGGTCCTTGAGGATACAATGATCAGTGGCAGCGTGCAGTGCACAAGGTATGTATGCCGCATGTACTATCGTAGGGCGGAATGTGTATTGACTGGTAATGGGCGAATCCTACTGAATCCGATACGATAAGGTGGTCGGGTTTTCGTACGCACTAGGAAATGTACACTTCAGTACAGGGAAGACTTAAACGAAAGCGGAGCGGCGCAACCTAGAATGTTTCTCATCATTTTTGATTGGTATTTAAAACAGTGCACACTTGTAATCATTTGAAGTAACTTTTATTGTATAATAATAAGTAATCATAATTATTTTTATTGCAGGACTTTTACATATATGTCGGAAGGTAAGTTACCAGGAATAAAATAGTATTTATTCATTATTATTTTTTAATTGATAAACTAATGAAGATTTTTATGCATAGCACGGAGGGTAACAATTATTATAAGCATTTATCAATTATTATTTGCTTTTAAAAGTGTTACCCTTTGTGCTATACATAAAAATCTTGTCTTAAAGATTAGTTTATCAATTAAAAAATAATAATTAATATTTGACAAGTTAAAGTATTTCACCAAAAAATGTAGTTATAATTTGTCTCGACGCCACCTAGTGGGAGATTTAGCTCTTACAATGCATTTCCCATATAAAAATAAAAGTTGGTTGTTTGTAGGTGGAAAAATGTAATAAGCAGTAATTGTTGAATGAAACACTAGCATATATTGAATCATTTGGCGGGTAGGAGATAAGCCGACGTAGCTCAGTGGTTACAGAGCAGCTGAACGGATGTCAGAAGGACGTGGGTTCGAGTCCCGTCGGCGGCATGTATCTTTTCTCAAGAGATTTTTTCAATGTAGATGTGTGTTTAAGGCTAATAATTATTGCTTATAATAATTGTTAGTATTTATTCATCGCTACCTTCTAAATAGTTCTTAAATGACATAGTAACTTAGGTACTTTCAGTATCGACTTTTTGAAGACTATCTTTCGAAAAGTTGTTTGAAATGGCTTTGTCCACAATTGACCAGCTCTGAATAGCTACCTAATTCTCACTTTCCTCTTTCCTATGTTTTCCCCTCCCCACTACCCTCAGCTTCATAAAATCATGCCCCAATTGGGGTTGCCAGAGTTTCACTGGCTCCAGACGGTTGCTAGCAGCTCTCTTTTGTTAGATGCTCACATTTATAAAAAAAACTTTTATAAATATACCTATAGGTATAGGTACCTACCTACTAGAAATTTTTGAAGTAAAACTTCTTTACGCACGCTTGACTTGGGGAGTAAGCTGGTGAATGCGTGACGAAAGCGTTACGAAAAGCGAGGCGAACGGTAGTTGAGAGGGAGATATAAGTTAGTGAAGATAGAAAGAGAGAGAGTTACGTTTCGTATATTACTGTAAAGGCAAGAGAGAGAGGTGCGAGCACACATGTTCTTTCTCTCTTACGTTTCGTATATCTAAGACACAGTGCAGGCCTATTATCTGTATCACATATGTCAGGAGCAAGAGAGAGAGAGAGAGCAGTGCGCGCGCACATTTTCTTTCTCTCTTCCTATCATATAGATGGAGCTAAAGAAGTTTTACTTCAGTCGTATGGTATAAAGCACACTCGTTTTTTTTATATAATATTTTTGTCTCCATCCTCGAAGTAATTTCTTAACTAAATAACCATTGGTCGTTAGAACGATTTATTTTCCGATGCACACACAAACCTAACCTTCGAATGACAGATTATTCGACCTGGGCATAATATTTTTTCTCTGTTGCGAAAATACCTTCTTATAATAATCGTAAACAACTATAAATATTGTCAGTATTCACATTTAACCTTACTCTTAGAAAAACATACTCCACATTCCGATAAATAAATTAACGTTTAGGTACACATTAATAAATCATTTGACGCTAAGGCGCGACCCACACTAAATTAAGGTTTGTCTATATCTGATAACTTCAGTTAACGTATTTTTAAATAGCTTTTATATAACTATCACACAACTACTCTCAGGCCTAGAACCAGTTATACTATGGCATCACCAATTAACTAACATCCCCAAAAAAAATGGTATCAACGGAAACAACGAACGGTAGGACTAAATGAATACAACAGTGATCCACAAGAAATCAAGTATGGTGTCCCTCAAGGTAGAGTCCTTGGTCTCCTTCTATTTCTCATTTACATGAATGAACTTACTGATATTAAAATTTCATCTATCGACTATCAAGAAATCAGTTCCGCATATATTTAATTTTTAATTCAAAAGTTGTGAGAAAGAGAAAGATGGGGAAGTACCTGGCTATTCAGATCTAGTTAACAAACATGTCCAAAGTCATTTCAAGCAACGTCTGGTAGTCTTTCAAATGGCCGATACTTAATGCGGTACACAACCCTAATAATTTTTCAAATCATTTCCGGCGAATTCGTAACTGTAATAACTTTTTTTTTTATTTCCATGCCGCACAAGGGATGCGAGTTATTCGTATTCTAGATTAATAAAAACAGTACCTTACCATAAATATATCTTACGTACAACGAAGTTAAAACTTTATAACCCGTTTTTCAACTATAAAGTTAACGGTAAGCACCAGATTTTATTTTTCAAGGTGATGAAATAATAACTTCGGGAGGACAACATGGAGACACATTTTAAATATTTGTAACACGTTCTTCAGAATTAATTAAAATGAACGCGGCGGAAAGGTCCAATCTCCAGGCCTGCTAGGGTGAATTCGACTGTACGTTTGTCCAATACGCCGTGCCGCGGCAAATATTTGTTTATACGCTTTCTTCACTTACGTCGTTAAGATTCGGCAAATTCGTCAGTAATTTCGTCCAATACACGGGTCGCGAGTCGCAATTTGTATACTTACGTCGTTAAGATTCTAAATATATTTTAGGGTATATTGTCGTCTTAAATTATCTACCGCTTTGGAACGTGCTGTAAATATCCTACAATGCATTATTTTTAAAAAAAAAATAGTGATTTTTTTACAATAGCTCCTCACAGGAGAGCCCTGAGAAAAAAAATCCCTCAGGGCCTCTGTCATCTTTATAAGAAAAGGAAAGGGAGGAAGTTTTGGGAAGGAAAAAGTTTGAGGGGCGGGTAGGAATCTGGGGATCAATGTGTCCAGTCTTGAGAGACCAGCCCTCTCATATGAGATGGTTCAAGAAAGTTCAGCTGGATAGGTCTAGATAATATCTGCTTCAAGCAACATTTCCCGATTCGGCCCACCACGCAGTAGGTGTGCAAAGGCATTCGCTATCAAGAACTAGACAAACCTCACCCCAACAACCCGGGCACCCCTGCTAAATCACCAAACCTAGCGAAACACTATGGAAGGGCTGTTGGTTATCCAATAAATGGTTTCCGGGGCGGCGGTACCATACCCGCCTCCCAAATAGCAAAAATTATTCAAATTATATTTACTCGCACACCACAGGGTTTAAAATCGCGACTCGTACGTGATGTCATTGATCTAGTACCTTGTGTATTTTTGTTTTCAAGATTTTTTATATACTTATAACATGTCAGATATGATTTTAGATTTTCAC
Organism: Limnephilus marmoratus; assembly: GCA_917880885.1. Classification (NCBI taxonomy): domain Eukaryota; kingdom Metazoa; phylum Arthropoda; class Insecta; order Trichoptera; family Limnephilidae; genus Limnephilus; species Limnephilus marmoratus. The sequence goes on along the minus strand of OU862927.1, from coordinate 3,446,357 downwards.
GGTCAATAGTATTTTTGTTATTTGTTTTTGGGGTCTTATGCCGTGTTGCGCTACCTCCTCCTTTAGCCAACGTTTCGGACAGCGTTACAGTGTCCATCATCAGTGGGCAGTGTCCATCATCACACATCAGCCCTGATGATGGACACTGTAACTCTGTCCGAAACGTTGGCTAAAGGAGGAGGTAGCGCAACACGGCATAACACCCCAAAAACAAATAACAAAAATTATAACATGTCAATTTACAGAAAAAAATGTAAATGTGCTTTCAATAATTTTCGCTGCATACACACATTGCAATTTTTTTTCTACCGAGGGAATTTAAAGTTATTATCTGGGAGCAAATGTATAGATACAGATATTATCTTTAAAAATAAGATCATTTTTTTTAAGTACCAATAAAACATAAAGTATTGAAGGAAAATAGGTTATAAGTCGTGGTTTTGAATAAATATCAATAAATTTTAAGCTTCACGTCACGGTCGCTTCTTATTGGCCTCAACAAAAGAAGTAATTTTTCAAATTCCGAACGCGTAAATTGAAAACTGGATCGTCCAGTCCCAGTGGCATTTACGGCAAAATTCCCGCCCGTATTGGCCAAGCGAATGTCATGAACGAGCTTTGTTCTTGGTTCGGTAGGATACCATATATTATTATACATGCTATCCTACGATGGGTATTATGTATATATATAGATTTATATTGTTGCTAGGTAAGCTTCGAGTATAGGGCAGACGCATGGAAAATATAATCTACGGCGTCCTTGGTTCAAGGGGTGCCAAAAGCAAACAATAATATCTCAACCAACCTTCGCATATTCAAGAAACTTGAGCCAACGTTTCGGACATCGTTTCAGTGTCCATCATCAGGGCAGATCCGGCACATCTACCAGATCTGCCAGATCTGCCCTGATGATGGACACTGCAACGCTGTCCGAAACGTTGGCTAAAGAAGGAGGTAGCGCAACACGGCATAACACCCCAAAAACAAATAAAGAAAATCTTCAATTTAAGTTTAAACAAATATAACTTTTTTTTATTTTTAATGTTCTTTTTTCAGTAAAGTTTATACATTACAGTAAATGGATAGTTTTTTGGCCATCACACTAGGCACATGCCCGTGTTGTATTGGCCAATTTTATGTTTAGTATAATATTACAAATTAAAAATAAGTTGATGAAAAACAAAATAATATAAAAATAAAATAAAATAATTTATACATCTAAAATATTGTTACTGAGACAGTTCAGTTATGTACAATGAATGCTGTGTATTTCTTATTATTTGTATGTTATATAAAAGACCCGAAGAAGTGCGTTAATAAATCAATAAATAAATAATTCAACAATTATTATTCGTAATTAAACTGCCTCAGTTACACCATTTTGTATTTATTTAGTTATATATTGAAGATGTCCATTGACTTCGTGTAATTATTTCCCTCCATTAGTATTCTAAGAAAAGAGCAATACAAATGGTATTTAGTCCCAGAATTTCTGCACTGAATTAAATCTCGACTTCTAGTATATTACGTAGTGGAATACGGAAGCTTATCGATGGAAGCAATTCTGGACTACCAAATGCATCATTTAATTTTTTTATAAAACTACCAAATCAGTGAAAATCACTCTGTCTGACAATTAAAGTTTATTGGTGTCATTTAAAGGGGTGCTGTAGTTCAAAAAATGCTGGAATATCCATTTTAATACTTAGAAAATTTAAGAATTTATTTTGTGGTATTTTAACAGCTTATACTTGAATTTTATAATATAGGTTCCAGACGGGAGAATTGTAATCATGTTGACTTCTAACAATGGCAAAATATAACAGTTTATTATACTTAATATTATTAAAATGTCTAGAAATCCCAATATTAGTAAGCCCTTATTAATATTAGAGATTTCCGTTATGTGGTTATTAAATGAAAGATTTGAAATCTCTCACAAACATGCAAGCAATGGCGACCGACGCCTTTTGGAATGTATTACAGTTGGATATGATTTTAGGTTTTCACGGCCAAAAGTATTTTTGTTATTTATTTTTGGGGTGTTATGCCGTGTTGCACTACCTCCTCATTTAACCAACGTTTCGGATAGCGTTACAGTGTCCATCATAAGGGCAGATGTGTAATTGTTAGTGGTGAAATGTGTACTTTTCGACTTAGAAGCGATACCGTGTCGCCAGCTCCACTCCACTACAACCTGGTATTATTACAATGGTTTTGTGCGTTTAGCTTTAGTGTGGCCGTCAATTACCGATACCAAGAACTATTGAGCTTAGCTCCGTCGTCTGTATTCTAAAGGAGGAGGTAGCGCAACACGGCATAAAACCCAAAATAAATAACAAAAATGTATTACAATTGATTGAAGTATGTGGTAATCTTTTAAATTCAAAGGCAATGCGTGGTGTTGTCTCTTTCTAACACTGTTTAAATCGAAGATATATCTCACCGTAATACGAAAGAATGAAACTACTTTCATCAGTCAACAACAAAAGAATATTCTGAAGCTGGTGTCTTAAACTGTCCAAAAAGATCCAAGGGATTTTAAATACTATAAAGTATGTAATTAAGTATTTAATCTTTTCTCATCCCTGTCCCATCGTCCTCAGTTCCAGGATGCGTCGCCTGATTGATTAACTCGCATTGTAAACGGGTTATCCCATTGTGGGCCACAACGCATGCGTAAATCTATACCCATCTCCCGACCTGCCTGCAACCTGACTCCATACACATATACATCAATAATGCATTTATCCTATAGTTATAGGTAATATCACGCACTGTAATAATGCCTTCGCTCGCACCTGTGGAAGGCTTTGTTGCTGTCTGCGAAAAGCCTGCAAAAAGATGCCTGCATTTGAAAGCCTGGACAATTATTTTTAAAAGCGTTCCATTGTTCCAATTTGATATATTTTTAATTGGTTGCGTTTTTTCTGCGTCTTATTTGTGTTGTTCCATATTCCACAGCCTTCGTGGTTGAGTGGTTACGATCGTCTACAAATCAGGAGGTCGCTTGCTCAAAAACTGGCAAGTAACTTTTATTTGATTAATTTGCGTTCTTCACAAAATAGTATTTAGTACATTTGTGGCATGTTCCAGAGTTGTAGGTACTTTCAGCATCGACCTGAAAGTTCATCATTCAGAATCGAAACCTTGCTACAAATAATTTTAGTTGTGTTAGGTAGGTGGAGGGGGAGGAGGAAAGGGAAGGAGATGTGAAGAGGATGGTGGGGAAGTACCTGACTATTCAGATCTGGTTACCAAATTAAAGCTAAAGCCATTTTAAGCAACCTTTTGATTCTGAATGGGGGTCTTACACAAGGGCGATACTTAAAATCTTCCACTCTGGAACGTATCGCAAATATAATACATTTTATTTTTATGTAATTAATTGTGAATTAACACAAATAAATCAAATGAAATTTATTTGCGTACACCGGGATTTGAACCCACAACTGTTATATTTCAAATATAGCAGTTGTGAATATCAAATATAGCGAATGTTTATTTCAAATATAGGAGTTGTGTGTATCAAATATATCGATTGGATATTTCAAATATAGCAGTTGTGTGCATCAAATATATCGATTGTATATTTCAAATACAGCAGTTGTATGTATCGAATATAGCGTTTGTATGTTTCAAATACAGCCGTTGTGTATATTAAAAATATAGTGATTACATATTGCAAATATAGCAGTTGTATGACCGCTAAAAAATATTGGATGCATTAGTAAAAGTTTAAAAAATTATTTGTTCTGATCTAATAGTTTTGTTTCACAATGAAGCAGTGTTTCCCAGAGAATCTTTTCATTTCATACCATATTTTTTCAATCATTTTTAATCGATGCCATTATTTAGCCACATAATATGACCTTTTATTTATTGAATGCAATTTGGGTGTCGTGTTGATACAAAAAATGATATTTCTCACTAATCCTTTCGGGTTTAACCGAGGAGTTAAGTCTTCGAAGGTCGCTAGAACTATTTGTCCTGCTAACAAGGATAATGCCACCGGACTGTTAAAATTATAAAAGCGGTTATACATCATCCGCTGTATTTTATTCCCTGATCTTGTTCCATCAGATTTTTCCACTACATCCTTCTAATGACGTTGTTTATCAAAATGGGCTTGACGAACCAACATAAACCTGAAAGAATGGCTTTCTACTAGAGTTGACTTTTTTTAATACTGACAGAGCATTCAGAACCAATCCTAAATAATGCAGGATGTAATATTTTTATAAATTTTAGATATCAAATAATTTTAAAATGTGTTAATTTTATTTCTTTTACGTTAATCCCACACAGAGTCCTTACACATCAATCTGTCTCTTGATGAATCACATTTCAGCGTTTAACCAGCCAGCGGACGAAAATCCACATTTCGTCGAAAGTTGTTCTTACGATCGTGCAGGGCGGTTACAATGAGAAAGATTAAGTATTCTCCGTACCAGCTTTTTAAAATTATAACTCAATATCGAATTTATTTCAATCCAAATTAGCTTTAATTTATACCTTCATCCAAAAATGCTGAAAGGCGTGATGATAAAACTATTAAAATAATGTACTTTTTGTAATTATTTTTTGATTATAAGTATTTATCATTTTTCAATAATGTCTAAATTTAATAAGAATGTTAAAAAAATCTGAAATATATTAGTTTGTAAGTGCGCAAATAAATACACAAAATGACCAAGTTTCGTCAAGAAACACATGTACGTACGTATTGTTTAATGATTTTATTGTAACTAAAATTAAAATTCTAATACAAGCGTTTTCTAGATAATCTATTGATTTATGTTACTGACTGATTATATTATTTGAAATGGGTGTGGTATAATACAAAATCTTTTTTGAAAATTTAACAAATCTGCCAACGACCTATGGAATAACGTTATTATACTAAAAATTATTTTTTTTCTCAAAATTTATTACATGCGAATGCTAGATAAAAAAACAATCTTTCGAAATCCATTTATAATTTTTTGTGGAAAAGAGTCAATACGTCTAAAATCTGATTTGAAAATATTTATATTTCTGGTTTTCTCTGGTAATGCCCTCTTAAGAAGATCAAATCCTTATAGGTACTACTGCACCACCCACCATTAAATTTTGCTTTTACTTTCCAAAATACACTCATCAAAGAATACATTACATATTAATATTAAAATATTTTTCAGGATTAAATAACATGTGTTCCAATTATGTCCTCTGCGTGCGAACTCTTTCTAAATTTCTTTAAATGAACAATATACAGTGTTAATTTCAAGCGACCTCCCAGGTAAGTATGGTCCTGTTTTCATTAATTTTTAGGCAGCATCGCGTTCATTAGTCAAAATATTGTACATATATTTTCGTATCGGTGATCAATGAACCGGTGTATGCAATTTTTAACCCTAAGTTGTTTTTAATTGTTTGTCTAACTTGTAGTTTTTTTTTTGATTTTAGAAATGTATTATTGCGAAATTATTAAATGCGAAAGCAACTCGGGTGATAGTGAGTCCAGCGTCGAATCGGGAATGAACGATGACGGAGTGAATGTTATCAAAATCAGTATGGATGAAATAAAAAAATCGATTAAATGCATGAAGAATGGTAAGGCTGTTGGTTTCGACAATATGCCTGCCGAATATTTTAAAGGAGATAGCCATATTATTCTCACATGGTTATGCAAACTTTTTAATCAATGTTTAGAGGAGGGTTACACGCCATTAGATTAGAGGAGGGCTGTAATCATGCCGTTGTACAAAGGTAAAGGGTCACGCATGGAATGTGGGAATCATAGGGCTATTAGCCTGCTAAGTTCTGTCGGCAAGCTGTATGGAAGAATATTGATTGAAAGGGTAAGAACGGAAACAAAGGATAAAATATGGGATGTGCAAGGTGCCTTTATGAGTGGAAGGGGATGCATGGACCAGATTTTCTCCTTGCGTATGCTCACTGAGAAGTTTCTGGCGAAAAACCAGAAACTTTTCTGCGCCTTTGTAGATCTTCAAAAAGCGTACGACCGAGTCGACAGGAAAAAGCTATGGAAGGTGTCGTCCAAGTATGGAGTGAATGCAAATCTCATACAGGCAATTGCGTCTCTGTACGAGGGAAGCGTTGCATGTGTTAGGGTGAACGGTGATTTTACGGAGTGGTTTGACATCACAAAAGGTGTTAAGCAAGGCTGCGTAATGTCACCATGGTTATTCAATCTATACATGGATAATTGTATGCAAGAATTGAAAGATATGGGATTGGGCGCGAAATTGAATAGTCTGAAAGTATGTTGCCTGTTGTATGCTGATGATGCGGTGCTGATATCTAACACTATGGAAGATCTACAGTCTCTAGTATCTAGGATGAACGAAGTATGTATGAAGAATGAGTTAATGATGAATGTAAGTAAGTCTAAAGTCATGGTGTTTGAAAGAGAGAGTACGAAAACAATGTGCGATATATTTGTGAATGATGAATACTTGGAGCAGGTGGATGAGTTTGTTTATCTGGGTAGTATGTTTACGAGAGATGGGAAGACTGATAGAGATATCGAAAGATGGGTAAATGCCGGTAACTCCATTAATGGAGGACTGAATGCTGTTGGCGCTAATAAAAAACTGTCAAAAAAAGCGAAGCTAGCAGTCCACAATGGAGTCCTGGTACCTACCCTGATGTATGGCAGTGAGGCATGGAACTGGCAGAGGAAGGATGAAAGTAAGCTGAATGCTGTTGAAATGAGATCCCTGAGACGTATGTGTGGTAAAACCATGTATGATCGTGTTAGAAATGTGGATATCCGCAAAGAATGTAAGGCTGATGTAAGTATAATGAGCAAAATTAAGAAAGGGACCCTCAGATGGTTTGGGCACGTAGAACGAATGAGCGAAGAAAGTAGTGTAAAAATAATATATGATGCAAATGTGAATGGTAGAAGAAGTCGGGGACGCCCGAGGAAGACATGGCACGATCAAGTGAATCAGATACTTGAGACGGGCCATGTCAAAAGTCAGAATAATAGAAGAGTATGTATGAGACGATGTATGAATGTGAGTGAGGCAAAGAGTGTGTGCCAAGACCGAGTTGTTTGGCGGTCCGTCCTCTCTGCCTACCCCTGCGGGGAAACGGCGTGATGGTTAGTTAGTTAGTTAGAAATGTATTATAAGTTTGTACAGCGCCCTTGAGGTGATTTTTCACAAAAACGGCGCTATATAAATCATCCAAGAATTATTATTAGAAACCCGAGGAAAATAATTTCTCTCGGGGCCTATATCATCTTAGGAGGGTATTTTTAAAGAAAGGAGAGGAAGTTCCTGTAAGGAAAGGGGTATCAGAGGTGGGTGGGAATCTAGAGTTCAGTATGTTTAGGAATAACGGTCATGTGAATCCATCCCTCCCGCTGTGGAGCAAGGCGATAGGTCGAAAGAGACCAGCTGAAGATGTCAAAGGGTCTGCCCAAACCGGCCTTTCCCGATATGGCCCGCCTCGCAGCTGGTGGGCAGGCGCATCCACCTTCAATCACCTCACTCGATGAACCCGGATACCCTGCTAATTTACCAAACATACTCTTGTGCTGACCTATGACGGCCGGCGTAGTCTAGCAGTAAGGCGTTCGACTCTTAATCCGAAGTTCGCGGGATTGAATCCCGGCGTGGGCAAGTAAATTTTATTTGATTAATTTGTGTTATATCACATTTAATTCATTTAAAATAATATGCATATACTATATTTGCGGCACGTTTCAGAGTGGAAGATACTCTCAGTTTTATTACCCTGGTGTAAGACCACCATTCAGAATTGAAATATTGCTTGAAATGGCTTTAGCCGTGTTTGATGACCAGATCTTAATAGCCAGGTACTTGACTGACCCATCTCCTTCCCCTCCCCACTACCTTCAGCCTCACAACATACCCCAATTGGAAATGCCATAATCTCACTGGATCCAGACCGGAGCAGCTGAGACTCTTGTGAGGTATTCACATAAAAAAGACGTGTGGTTTATCCAATAAAGGTTTCCCGGAGTGACGGCCCCCAATTAGAATTTATTAACGCCTTCCAAATTGAATTTATTAATATTTGTAAAAAGCATTAACTTTGTGGCTCGCCATAATTTACAATAAAAACACACATAAATTTGTTATAGACCACTTTTATTTTATAAACACTCTACCGGTTTCAGAAGCACCTTTCCTTCGTCGGGAGAACATTAAGATATACATAATATTCTCCTAATTCTGATATACATAATATTTATACATAGAATTAGGAGAATATTATGATATACATAATATTCTCTTGATGAAGGAAGGGTGCTTCTGAAACCGGTAGAGTGTTTATAAAATAAAAGTGGTCTACAAGAAATTTATATGTGTTTTTATTGTGAATTTATTAAGCTTACTATAATTCAATACAGAAACTTGAGGTTTCGTTTAGTTGGCTTGGCAGTTTAAGGTTGGCTATGTAAGTATCCACCAAAAGATCAAACTTTATATAAAAATGTGTATCTTAAATTTACATGCAGGAAGGTGTATTTATTCTCAAGTCATTAAAAATGCATTACTTTCGTTATGCTCGTAAACACAATTTCAGTCTGCGTGAGTACCAGTACAGATAACAAAAACCTGACATTGTGCACCAGTTTGTAAAATGAAAACATGTAATTTTTATAACGACAAAAAAGTTCAGTAAATCTCGTTAACTTGCTGATTCGTCACTTGCTGGCGCGTCCAATCTGTTAAATATTTATAGGCTGCTTGTCTTGTAAAGGCTTGAGGTATTATTTATTATTGTGTTCAACGTAGGTACACGTCTTTTTGCAATCGTATAATCTGTCAAATGAGAGTAGAAAATATAAAAAATGGAACTACAAATTACATTGCGCAAAAACTAATTATTAAAATAATATTTTAAAAAAACATTTTTATATCCATCTGAACTCAAAGAATTTAAAGTCAGAAAATTAAATACTCTTTTTCTGTATCACTCAACCTTACAAGTTTACAAAGAGGATATCCTAAACCAAGCCATACCTTTCAAAAACACAGCAAATCTCGGGCAAAAATACATGTTACCAATTCCCATTTGAAAAAAAACTTTGGGTCAACAAAACTACAAATACTTGGGAACAAATTTCTTTAATAAATTACCAGAAAATATAAGATCCCTTAAGGACAGTTTCAAAAATTTCAAAACACAATTAAAAAAATATACTGAAAACCTTAACTAAAAAAAGAAATAAATAATAATAAAAAAATAAATGTTTTTAAACATATATGTATATAAACATATATTTCTCTTATTATTTATATAAACTAAATTTCAAAAAATACTAAATATAAATAAAAACAAAAAAATCAAAAAATCCAAACAAATAATACTTCCTCCCGTACACACAAGCATTTGCTTTTTATGGTAGAATATTTTTAAAATATGTATATAATTGTAATAATAATAATTTTATTATGCTTTTATATACTTTCATTATATTTATGTATCTATTGTATGTATTGTACCAAAGAAAATTTTTCAACAAAAAAAATAAAAAAATTGTAGGCTGACAACACCAATTTAAAAGTGTGAATTTAACAGTAGGTTGAAAGGAAGAATCACCAATGGTGAGTTTAGTCGCACTACTATTAGATTAAATATATTCAGATCTAAAATTAGAGATATGATCTAAGGGCCTAGGTACTTTAAATTAAGCTAGTATTAAATAAATGTGAGCAAATTCTAAACTGTGTTTTATATTTTAGTAGCTGAACCCGACCACGCTTCGCTGTGGCTTTGTCTGATTTTAATTATTAGAGGAGTTAACAAAAATTGTCTAGCAACTGTGCATTTTCCAAGAAGACACATTGCTTAATTGAATATCTGCTGTGACTATGCTGTAGTGTAGAATATAAGGGAAGAAAAAAAAATCGTAAATTTTTTTAAATTATTTATTTATTCAGACCTTAAATGCCTTTACAATATCACTTTATTATAGATTAGCACCTATTAGTGTCAGCAATTCTTTGTAGTTGAATTGTATTTTCTAATATTTTTGAGGAAATGTTTTGAATCATCAGTAATTCCTTGCAACAAATTTATCAGTGGTGCTATTGGCTGATCAACTTCGGGTAGCTTCACTTTGCCGCTCGCACAACACATTCCTTGAGTTTCTCCTTTAAATTCTTCTTCGCGCTTCTACTATTAAGCTTTAAAGTCTTTCTTCCCGATGATTCGCCAGTTCTTCCGCTCGCCTCTGAATAATTCTAACTCGAACATGTTCATTATCATCTAAACGTTCTTGATCAGTGCAGTTTGATCTTCTCTGACGATCTGTGTTTGCGTGTCGAGTACGACAGCCTATGTTTGAACGTGAGCGAGGCATCCCACGAATGGTGATCAACTTTGAAAAAACTTACACATCAATCAACTGGTCACAGTTACACTTTTTTGACCTTTTGAAAATTTATCATATATAATTCGATTTGTTAATCTGATTTTTTGTAGGTTTTGCAAAGTTACGAACTGACATTCAGTACAATTATGGGTAAATTTAAAACGCACAGAAAAAACAAATGAGTGAAAATAGTAATATAATTTGTTAGATATAATTCCACTTTTAAATCCGATTAATTCTTTTAATTCCTAATTGTAGGTATAAATTTTTGTAACTTTTAATAAAATTAATAAAATGGCAACACTGTCTAGAACTGTCATTCCGTTTTTTACTACGACAAATTATCAGTCAATTTAAAACGCATAAAATTATCCTTTTCCTTTGGAACTTCCAAATAAAAAGTATGTATAAACGCTCTTCTGCTAAAATGCAATGTTCTGTAAAAATTTTGAGTCAATCCATCGATTACTTTCCGAGAATAGCGAACGCAAACATATGGAATCTAAATTTTTATATATATAGAAGATAACAATATTGTTAACACAAAATTTCAAAAGTATAATATACCTATTTGCAATTCTATAATGAGATTAGTGGGTATCTATATTCCAATGAAAAACTTTTTTTTTTTCACTCTTATGCCTTTTTAATTTTCTACAAAAATGTAGGTTACACAGCTTTACATTTACACCATGTGTTATATTTTAGTATTGCCATTTGAATAACAGTAACGCCCTCCTATGTTTTCTACTCTTATTTGACAAATACTTGGTTTTTAAATGAAAATTGAAATTTAAATTGAAAGCTTATTTTTTTTTACAAAATTTAAAAAGAATCTGACCTTACTGTACATTACACATGATACATTGTGAATGGTTTCGTGTATGAATTATACGTAAGTACCTACATCAAAAAAAATTGCGAGGGGAAAATTATAAAACAATATCTAGAAGCAAATCCTATTACGTTGCATCATTGTATATATATATTTTTTTAATTCTTTCCCGTGCCCATTTATTAATGCTTCTTTTGAAGTCGGTTTTTTTTAATGGTTTTTATTACAAGAGGGAGGATATTAAATAATTTTAAAGAGAAATATTGCACATTTCTTTGTCCAAATGTCGTTTTAGTTGTAGCTTGGTAAAATGCATGTTGTAATGATAATCTTGTGAATTGACCCGAGTTTTTATGTGTAAAGTTATCCTAATTTTTTAATGCGTAAATTAGAATACCTTTGTAATAAAATTATTTCAGAGACATTGAATTTAGGGATATACTTAACGCATTTTATATAAAGGGTGTTAAGGGACCTAATTGACTAACTTTAACCATTGATTCCTTACATTATCTTGAGTAAGACATGTAAATGACATTTTAGTCTACGGCGACATTTTTGATGTTTTTTTTCCTACAAAACATAAAAAATATTAAGTGTAGGACATTTTGGGGAGGGGTAAGAAGTTGGGCGGTTACTAGGCTGAGTGACCAGTTAGAAATTGTTTTTTTTTTTTAGTTTTAAGAAAAAAAATTTAAAGTCATCGCAAAAGTAACCGGAGACCAAAATTTCATTTAGATTTCTTACTCCAAATAATGTCAGGAATCATTAGTCATGTACGTCCCTGAAGGCGCGATATACCCGCTCAAAATAAGAAGGAGATGGAGAAATATGTAAATACGAATGTTCGAGAGAGCGCGCTAATGTTAAAATCGATAATATTTAAGCGAAATTTGTGAAAATCTTTAATAGATCATTTAAAATAGAGCAAAAATCTCATAAGGGTTTTCTAAAACAGCCTTTAAAGAAATACTGCGAATTTTTTCATACATATAACTTGTAAAATAACTGAAATAAACGTGTTTATAATAATTTTCGGAACATACTTTGCGATTTTTTTCTATCAAGGGAATTTCATGTAATTTGCGTTTCGGCGCGGGGAATCTTTAGATGTTATCTTTAAGAATAACAAATATATTTTTTAAGAGCTTTAAAACTTAAACAGCCTTACTAAAAAACCCAGTGAAAATTTTATTCAATTGACAAACGGCCGCGGATGTGAAAACATTACTAATTAAAAAATTTTTCATGGAAAAAAATACACATGGTTTCCACGGCCTGGGGGGGTAGTTTATCTCTGTTTTAACGATTGATGTTCGGACGAAATTTGGAATTTTTCCTAAGTATTTTGAATGTTCTATATATTTCTTATTTTTGAAGGTATCGTAAAAACCAATACCATTTATGAAAACTAGACAAAATTACCTTTTAGATTCGTGTATTTAAAATACACTTTAGTTTTCAAAAACTGCCATAAATTAAGATCCAAACTCGGAAAAAAATGGAAAAAATTTCTTACCCAAACATATTTGATGAAAGTGTACAGAAATTTATAAAAAAAACAAAATTTGAAAAATACTGACCTTTTATATAATGAATTTGGAACGAAACTGCCACCTCACTTTTTCCTCGTACATACAATAAAAAAATAATAAAAAATTTCAAAGTTTTTTTATTGCCAAAAAACTAACCTAAAAAAATAATACCGACTTTTATAACAGATTTCTAGCAACTTTAAAACGTTAATTTCGTTGATAAGTTTAGGTACACATGTATTAGATATTAATATTTAAAAAAAACACCACATTTATGAAATTCACATAAAATAAAGATCTTAAAATGTTAATTTTATCTTTTAAGAAAACTATCTATAGTTCTATAGAACAATATTCTGACAGTCCAACTTTGAAAGTACGGCGTTTGTACAATAACTCGATTAAACTGATGTAAACCACACACATAACATAATAAATATATCAATCATGTGAATAGAAGAGTAAATTCGTCACTACAATAGAAATTAATAAGTAAAATCACAACATTTAGGCACTAACAAATTTTTCTGACACCCCGCCATAAAAAACACACCGGGCTATGTTCATCGCGGTGCCGTTGAGAAGGCGCGCCAATAATGCCCCTGGCGGAGAAGAATTAAAACAACATTGTTTCCTAGGAAATTAAAACCATTTGCAATGTTGTCAGATCTTAATGCATTTTAACAGCGTGACCACGCAAGAAACGTTATTAGTAACAAATTGGGATCTAGCGTACACAAGGTTTATTTATGTTATTGCAATAATACAGTTAATCGGTCGCGCTGTGGTTTTTTTTTAGTAAGGCTGAAAGTGTTTAAGGTACAGATGTAATAAATCGGTAGAAATGGGGGAAGCCAAGCCTTAAGTATGTAAAATACATTAAGTATATTTTTCAGGTTTTGAACCCACTCGGGTCAATGACCCCACTTCTCGACGATGAAGATAGTCACACAATCATAAATCAAATAGAATTTAGACATGTTTCTGCCTATTTTACGATAGTCAAATTCGCACCCTCAATTTACGACCTATAAATCATTAGCGAAGCAGCGTACCTTGTCAATCTTTCTTCTCTTAATTTATAAACGTGAACTGCTCATTTTCTCGATATCCAACATAGATATCAGAATTCAATAAACCAGACGATACAGATGAGGGTAAAACCAAACTATGGGGTGCGAAGAGAGGAAAGATACTGTGATTCGTTAAAAAATCAATCTGACAGTATGTAGGCATCTCGCATTATAATATCACCAGTAGTCCAGTGGCTAAGACTCTTGACTCACATTCCGGAGGTCGCGGGTTCGAACCCGGCATGCGCAAATAAATTTTATTTGATTAATTTGTGTTATTTCACAATTAATTCATTTAAAATAATATAAAGTATATTTGCGGCATGTTCCAGAGTGGAAGATACTATTAGTATCGCCCTGGTGTAAGACCACCATTCAGAATTGAAACGTTGCTTGAAAATGGCTTTAGCCGTGTTTAGTGACCAGATCTGAATAGCCAGGTACTTCCCAACCTTCCTCTTCCCCACCTCCTTCCCCTCCCCACTACCTTCAGCCTCACAACATACCCCAATTGGGGATGCCATAGTCTCACTGGCTCCAGACGGGAGCAGTTGAGATTCTTGTGCGGTATTCACTGTAAAAAAAAAAAAAAAAAAAAAAAAATCACCATTTAGTTCTTAAAAGCCAAATCTGCTTTGAATGAATAGACCTTTTTACATAGGAGCGCGAATTGCTCGCCCTGAAAAGATTCACCCCAATACACATAGCAATATTTTGTTGCCGTGTTTAGTTAAGACACTTTTACAAATGTTTCATAATTTACTTACCCCTGTAACCAGCGACAAGCACACTGGAGAACCGCCCACATTCGCTATGTCCATATAAGATGTGGGTATAATGTATAGCACAAGCTACCGTTTTTGGCGTGTTATTTCGTAAAACGTATGGATGTTAGTTCCGCGCTGGTCAGTACAAGAATGATGACGTCACATATTTTAGATTCAAGCGAGGCTCTCTCCCCTCCCCATGGAGCGAATTGGCTCCAAGGAGGAGCTCCAGCTGGCTCCATGGGGAGGGGGAAATAATACGTTTTTATCACTTAGGGCAGGTCCAGATATATTCATATGTCCGTGATGTCCAACCAGTTTTAAGGCATTGCCTTAGCACACATTCCAACAACCTCCCCAATCCATCATCTCTCATCCTCTTTTTACTCATAAGTATCGATGCAAATTTTATTATAACTATCCTTAAGCGCCATCAGCGAGGCAGATAATTACTTCACGCACAAGCTTATAAGAACTTGTTGTAACAAAACGTCAGAAACAAAATAACCAGTAACCATAAAACCTTTCATCTCGCCGTAAATGGGTAAAACAAAGAACCCTTTTTTTGTTTTGCAAAATCGAAGTATACCTTCCAGTAGGTTCGAATTAAAAAGCATTAAATCTTTAATAGAGTTATAGAAGTGTAGAGACTGCAGTTATTTCATGTAACTGATCTATTGAAAAACTATGTTTATGATGATATAAGAAGTGTTATCGACAAGTTGTCACGAACTATTGATCTGGCAGAAGGAGAAATAAAATGGACTAAATGAAATTTGCATTTTGTCATCCCATGTTACGTTCGGGACTTGGCAGGGTTGCCCAGGTACATGGGTTGAAGTGTAACCAGATCTTGGCAGCGGATGGTCTGCCAACTCACTGTGTGATTGGAAGAGACTGGTTGAGGGAGACCTTTTGAACTCTTGCACAGCAGTGGGAGGAATGGTTTCATACGTCCATCACTTCTTGATACACTGACTCCCAGATTCCTACCCACACCTCATATCGTTTTCCTTCTTAGATCTTCTCCTCCCTTTCCTTAAAAATACCTTCTGTACAGCATATTTTCTTGCTCTTTAAAACGCTTATGGACTTCGATACGAATTATGCCCGATCACCAAACAAGATCCGGTATACACAATTAAGTAATACTTACTGTTGTGTCTCGTGGCTTGATCTCCATTCGGTGACGGTCATAGGTGTATCCAAAAGCGTATAAGATTGTTCTGGTCGGTTATTAAAACCACGATAAAGTTGAGTCATGAGACGAATAAGCGGTTCGCATGAAGCATTCGATGAAGGACGGCGATATAATGCTTCATATTACATACTTCCGATTGATAAATAACATTTCATCGTAGAGTGAAATGTAACGTTACCATTTGTTACGATGGTTGTTTACAGACTCACGATATTGCGGTACTTGACTCAAGTTCACCGTGTAGGTAGGTAGTTACACTTAATGTGCGGAAGTCCAAAAATCTGGATTCCTCTGATCCCGTATGCCGACCGGAGTACAAAACGAATGAAACCCACCAGCGTTATAAAACAGATGGCATAGTGAAATAATTTGTCGTTTTACAGCTTGCTGGTGGAATATGTTCACTAATTTCTTTTACAGCATCCCTAAAAATGACACAGGCCCAGAGGGTAATGATTTCTCAGAAGGCCTCATTTCACAATAAAGTGCACCCATAACCCTAATTTTCTGTATATTTAAATTTGTTTAAAGACACGTTCAGTCCAAAATTACAAAAATTTCTAAGTAGGTATAACAAAGTTTTCTTTGCCGAAAAACAGTATCATTGTGGTTTACCGTAAATAGATAAAATTGTTTGATGTACATTGTTAAAATTATTTTGTTATTAGTTTTGGGGGTATTATGCCGTGTTGCGCTACCTCCTTCTTTAGCCAACGTTTCGGACAGCGTTGCAGTGTCCATCATCAGGGCAGATGTGTAATTGTTAGGGGTGATGTTAGTACTTATCTACTTAGGAGCGATACCGTGTCGCCAGCTCCACTCCTCTACGAGCTGGCGCTACAATATACTTCAACATGTTTTTTTGCGTTTAGCCTTGATGTAACCGTCAATTACCGGATACCAAGAACTATTGAGCTTAGCTCCTTCGTCTCTATTAATATTTACAGGATTTTTGTAAATTTCAATTGCCTCCGTAATCAGGCGTGCTCTATGAGTTTTCGGTCTTCCCAGGACTTCAGGAACAAATCCAATGTAATGGCCGGTTTCAATTAAATGCTCGGCGATTGCTAAAATTATTTATTGTTAAAATTATGTCACATTTTTCCATTTAAAAAACATTTATTTTCCCAAAATCGCTGTGGTGGATGACCACCACCACAAAACAGCTTCAATAATATACCTATCCTCTATAGATTTTTCATCAGCAATCGTGATATTAAAATGGTTGCTCTACATCATTTCATTTGACATTTCAATATAACTTGCGGCTTGCTGCTTACTTGCTTACTTGGTTACTTGCACACATTTCATTGTAAGCAAGTTCGCGTGCTCGTAGCTTACATGGGTACAATAAAGTAAATGTAATCCACGTTTCGGTATTTCACTGCAGTTTTACACGACAAGCCCATTTTACATGGGACAATAAATTGAAAAATATATTAAAAAGAATCTATCCAGATTTCACCGGTTTAAACCCTGTGCGGCACAGCAAAAGAATTGAAGAATAAGTTCAAATTAAAAGATAACTTTGTATTAACCACTTAATTATTTACAAAAACCGACATGTTTCGTCAGCAAAGCTGACTTCCTCAGGGTTTTGACAGAACTAATTTTAAAAATAGACATACATAGGTAATAGAGAAAAATAATAGACATAAACAATAATAAAATTTGAAAGAAAATAATGTGTAAGAGACGAGGGGCAATATAGAACAATTAAAAATTTAAAAGGGGAATAGATTTAATAATGCGTCATTTAATAACAATTTTTGATTATTAATAATATTTAAATTTGCATTAACACTCTTTCTAATCTCTAAAATTTCTAATTTATCCAAATGAAAGCCATTGACATTACAATGTATTAAATCTATTCCACTGTTAAAATTAAAGGTATGACTAGTTTCTATTAAATGGTTGGCAAACTCCGAGAAACTATTATTATTTATTGCCCCTCGTCTCTTACACATTATTTTCTTTCAAATTTTATTATTGTTTATGTCTATTATTTTTCTCTATTACCTATGTATGTCTATTTTTAAAATTAGTTCTGTCAAAACCCTGAGGAAGTCAGCTTTGCTGACGAAACATGTCGGTTTTTGTAAATAATTAAGTGGTTAATACAAAGTTATCTTTTAATTTGAATTTAAAATGTTACCACAAAATAATTTTGCACTATTAGAAGAAGTGATTGAAGAATAAGTGTTTGCAGTATACACAATAAATAAAATAAATACATAAAATGAACAACAGAATATAATATATGAACGGTAGGTAATATGTAAAGAATAGAAATGTATAGTTACAAGTTGAGGTTTCTCATATCCCGCCTTACTAAGCTAGCCTGCGTTGAGGCAGTATTTTCGCAAGTTAATTTATAATACAAGTTAATTAATTTAACGTACCAATACTTAATTTAAATATAAATATATTAACTCAATATTTTGGTTACCTCAATAAGTTCGAATTAGGGTAACTACAACAATAAAGGCCCTATCATTACATTTCATCCAAATTTTTACGTTTTCTTTGAAATTTCGACCGGTCAGTGGGTGAGTGGGCATGTGGGCATTGCGTTTAGGTGCCACCCAGGCGTTCTCAAGAGTCCTCCATTACGACTCAAGCAACATTTTCTTACTGTGGTGGTAGTAGGAGATTTTTAAATATTGTCGGGTTATTCGTAACCCGGGAATGTTTGTCTTTCTTTTTAAATAAAAATAAATAAAAAATTTCAGACGTTTAAATATGTTTGACTTAATTTCAGAGTGAAAGATACTATCATTATTATCATAGTGAGAGGTAACCTTGTTTCCAAAATTTGCTTTAAATTACTACCTGAGTTTAGTGGCCAAATACTTAATGGCAGAAGGAGCAGAGGAAGGTCACCAATGCGCTGGAGTGACAAAGTAACATTGGCGTACGGTACATGGGTATCCGCAGCTCTCCACGCAGAGCAAAACCTCAAGGAGTGAAGGAGTCTTGTCCACCATGGAGATTGGAGTGTAAGTCGCAATCAGAAACCAACTCAAGAAGAAGAAAAAATGGCCAAAACTGAAGAACATTTCTCTCTCCAGTTCTGGATGCCATAGTAACCCTGGCTCCGGACAGTCGGGATTCTTACGCGTCATCACATTATAATAAAGAAGGCGTCGAAGCGAGCTTCCGCTTTCTTATTGCGATCCCTTTCGCGAGTTTCTACAGTGATTTATTACGGCTTCGCGTGCGCAGTTGCTTCTAAACACGGAAATAATTTAATGAGACTCCCAAGACGACGGGCTCTTTCAATTATTATCTTTTGACATGTTAATTTACGCATTAGTATAAGGGCTGGGTGACTCGACGATTTATATAAATTTCATCATATTGTTCTTCTTCTTCTGATGCCCCCTTCTATCGGAGGTTGGCAATCAGTGCAATCTTCACGCTACAGGTCACCCTTCAATTTTATTTTTATTACTAAACTAAGAGTAAGATCATTAATCTTAATATGTATATAAAAATGAATGTTTCTTTGATTGTCCCTAATGCGGTCCCTAATTCACTTTGCGATGAAACTTTGATGACTTGTATGCGCACGACCACGAACGTTTCTATATGTATACTGGTGAGCTCTGGCATAATGAAATTAGCATAAAAAGATTCCAATACGTGGCACGCAAAACTGAATGTACCGGGACTGAGTGCATAAAACGCGGGAGTGGGATGGGGAACCCGGGAGTGAGTTCGCGGGACAGGGGAAGTTTGACGGGGAACGCGAGAGGAGAAAGTGACGCGGGGGGGAAGGGGAGGTGGAAGAGAAACGAGACGAATGGGGAAGGTCACAAAGAACACAAAGGAAAGGCAGGGAGAAACAATTTCTTTTTTTAATTAAATGAAGACAATATTAGCGAAACTCAATCGAAATCTGGAGACAGAAAAATCAGAAAAGATATTGGCTCCGCTGGGACACGAACCCAGAACCCTTTTCTTACATGGAAACAGCTCTACCGATTAAGCTACGGAGCCCATATTAATTCGGTCACTTTTAACTGTATCATACTTCGACTAAGAACTACCAACATTATCTTCACTTACTTAACGCACATATTATTGGCTGCTATCTTTATATATGATTACAAGATTCAACTCGAACTAAATGCAATCTAGATAGTGTCTGGATAAATTTTTATCCATTTTATTTGTAATACGCGACATCTATTGACTTTTTCTGCAAGTCTAGGATGAATATTTATTACTAATTTTTTAAACTTTATGAGTAAAATCTCAAATTATAATATTTAATTAAATGAAGACAATATTAGCGAAACTCAATCGAAATCTGGAGACAGAAAAATCAGAAAAGATATTGGCTCCGCTGGGACACGAACCCAGAACCTTTTTCTTACATGGAAACAGCTCTACCGATTAAGCTACGGAGCCCATATTAATTCGGTCACTTTTAACTGTATCATACTTCGACTAAGAACTACCAACATTATCTTCACTTACTTAACGCACATATTATTGGCTGCTATCTTTATATATGATTACAAGATTCAACTCGAACTAAATGCAATCTAGATGGTGTCTGGATAAATTTTTTATCCATTTTATTTGTAATACGCGACATCTATTGACTTTTTCTGCAAGTCTAGGATGAATATTTATTATTAATTTTTTAAACTTTATGAGTAAAATCTCAAATTATAATATTTAATTAAATGAAGACAATATTAGCGAAACTCAATCGAAATCTGGAGACAGAAAAATCAGAAAAGATATTCGTGTCCCAGCGGAGCCAATATCTTTTCTGATTTTTCTGTCTCCAGATTTCGATTGAGTTTCGCTAATATTGTCTTCATTTAATTAAATATTATAATTTGAGATTTTACTCATTCGTGTCCCAGCGGAGCCAATATCTTTTCTGATTTTTCTGTCTCCAGATTTCGATTGAGTTTCGCTAATATTGTCTTCATTTAATTAAATATTATAATTTGAGATTTTACTCATAAAGTTTAAAAAATTAATAATAAATTTCTTTATTTATTGGCATTGCAACGCATACCGGGAACTAGCTAGTATTATAATAAATAAAAGCGGTCCCAGATGGAATCCTTCGGGTACCCCTAATGAAACAGGTATGGAAGATAAGATAACAACCAATAATTTTCACAAATTCATATTAGATATGTATTATTCTAACCATCTTAGATGATTGCCGTGTTTATTTTAAACCGATGTGGTGTAGTTTATTTATTAACTGATAGTTTATTTATCTTTTTACCAACAATTTCTCAAAAAAATTATCTTCTCATGCAACACGAGCTTCATCCATGTTTTTCGCATGTGTTCAATTAATATTAATATCCACAAATCACGGTCGGTAATGAGCAGTCGAAGCAACAACCTCAAAGTCATCAATATTTTAATATGAGATACGTCGAAAAGGTTATCAAAAAAATAATAAGAAAATTGCACGACGATATTTAATTGCCGAAGAAAATTACGGGGTCTGCCTACTAAATAGCAGTAATGTATGGTTACTGGTAGAAGCGGGAACATTTACGGGTAATAATTGGATCATTAAATGCAATACATGCAGAACTAGAAAACGATCCTGTTTGGTATCATTGGAATCCTTGATTCTTCGATGACCAAATAAAGATTTCTTCTTCTCGTGTTGGTTGACTATAGTTTGCGGTGTGGCATCTTATATTTCTTGAGGTTAAGTCAATGTTTCGGTAGTCTACCAATTTCGATCAGCAAGGAAGATGTGTCAAAAGATCATGTTTTTAACCATGGTGTCCTTGATGCTTTGATGACCAAATAAAGATTTATTATTATATGTGGTAGAAAGCAGTCACTTTGTGGTTTGGCATATTAATGAAATAAAACAATTACTTTGTTTATAAAACTCTGTAATAAACTATTGTATTTATGTTTATTTAGGAAGCAAACAGCTGTGTGTAAAGTAATTGTACATTGTACATAATATGAGTACCTTAACACGGGCATTAGCCTAGTATGGTAATCAAGAAAAAAACATAAAAGTGTATTTTCAAAAATTGTATGAAATAAAAAAAATAAAAAAATATATATATATATATAAAAATCTTTTGCTGTTCGTTTGTCTCGCTAAAACTCGAGAACGGCTGGGCTGATTTACCTGATTTTGGTTTTGAAATGTTTTTCGTAGTCCAGGAAAGGTTTAAACGGTGAGAAAATATGGAAAAATTGCGCGGAAGATAGTAAAATAGAGGTTTATTTTTTTTAAATAACATCGTCTAAATGACGGCTCTCTCTGAAACGGCACTCTAATCGCGAGCGGAGATCAGTGAAAACTCCCTATGCTGTTGTGATTGCTGCCATTTCACTACGGATACTCTCCTTCAGCTTACTGATGTTTCTCGGATTGTTGATGTAATCTTTGTTTTTGAGGTGTCCCCACAAGAAAAAGTCAGGAGGCGTTAGATCTGGGCTACGTGGGGGCCATGGGATATCACCTCTTTTAGAAATTAGTCTCGCTGGGAACATCTGTCTCACAACCGCCATAGAGTCATTTGATGTATAACTGGTAGCTCCATCTTATTGAAACCATGTCCTTTAATTCACTATTCTTGATTTCTCTAGTTCTGAAGACAAAAATTCTTCTAACATCGTAACATAGCGGTCGGTGTTAACAATGACGTTTCGTCCTCGCGAACCTTCAAAAAGAAAAGGACCAATAATTCCTTTGCTCGAGATTGCTGCCATGCAGTCACTTTAGGACTATGCAGCGGTTTTTCGTGCTTGAGTTTCGGATTTTCCAATGATGACAATTTTGACAGTTTACGAACCCATTTAAATGTAAATGAGTCTTGTCAGAGAAAAAGGATATCGTCAAAATTGGAAAATCGGTGAAGCATTTCTTCAGCAAACGCCAACCTTGTTTTCGAAGTCTTGTTCTTGTAATATTGTCTCCGGTCCTAGATGTTCTTGGACGACCTTTAGCTCATGGCTTAAACGTTGAACCGGTCTCTTCAAAACGCTTTATCCATATTTTAATTAAATTTGCACTCGGGGCTTCACGAATTTGTTGTAATTCATATTCAGTACAATATAGTCGCCTTGCAGAGACGTACGAACGACCGTTCTCGTAAAACGCGCGAACACAAAATGCGCGACGTTCTCCGTCAAACTGACTCATGGGCCTCATGGCTACTAAAACTGCATACGTACCTCTAACCAATCCTACTAGGCTCCCCCCGCCCGCGCGCTGTATACCCCACAAAAAAAGGTGACGCACTATGCACGTTCTATTGCGCCACCCTGTAGTTCGAATATTGAAAACTAGATTGCATTATAGTAAAAAAAACTTTGTTTTTTTACGGGTTATTTTTTGCAGTATAGTTATACGAGAATAAAATAATATTTTTTAATTAAATTTTAATACGTGGATGAAATCCTCAGCACGGCAGATCCCTGTGAGAATATCATTAGCTCAATTTATTTAAAAAAAGAAAGAGAATTAAACATCTACTATTATTGTTATTTATGGTTACAATAGATTCCTTTAAAAGCAATAGGGTATTTTCACAAACTAGGGATACCGCTAAAAATATGTGGATGATTTAAAGATTATTTTTCTGATTACGATTATCGCATTAAAAAAGTTAAATTTTAATATTTTCATTCATAATTATTGATTTCAAAATAGGCCTGACGGCCTATAACGGTAAACGGCCCATGATTGGTTGAGCGAATCATGACGTCACGCCCGTCAACGTTCAGAAGTTTATCACTGCGTTACTATCAAAAGTTTAAACATTCTCGACTGTTGGCGGTTATTGACGGTTTTTTTTTCGTTTTTAAGATGCCCGTGTTATGTTCCTACAGTTTTATATAATATTGTTCAGCTGTAATGACTGAACACGGTTTTTTTAAGGGAGTAATCCGACAACTTGCCTAAAATAGACGCAACAATTAGAATGAGAACAGTAATTTTCTAAGCCTGAATTTCGGGGTTTTAAGACGGTACTGTAATAAAAACATTTTCTATGCACAAACTCTCATATTATATCCGTTGTATTATATTTTAACAACATACACCCAATATAGAGTTAATTCTGGTCCTTTTAAATTATATTGAACAAAACAGCAAGTGACATTTCCTAACCTAACTTCCCTGTCATAAGATGATCTTTAAAATTTTGACCATTTTACAAGTAAATTTCCCTTATTTTAAGTGAATATTGAAATAAACGTCCCAACTGCTCCCAACCATCTGGAGCCAGTGAGACTACGGCTTCCCCAATTGGGGTATGTGGTGAGGTTGAAGATAGTTTTTATTTATTTATTATTAATTAATTTTATTTTAGTAATTTGTACATTTAAGTTTACAAATTTCTAATTAATTATAATATTTTATATTGCAAACTAAATTTTGTGTAATTTTATGTAGCTCCTACAATATGTCTTGAACTTTCCAATTGGTGTGGATTTCAAAGTCTGGTATCTTGTTATACAACTTAATCCCCTTGTACAGCAAACTGTTCTGCGTATTCGCCTTATCCTTTTTTTGAAGCCTGATTTCTTTGCATGTTCTTGTGTTATGTCTGTAAATGTCCTTGTTGAATACAATTTTATTTGAAAAGTATTTTGGTAAAATGTTGTTAATTATTTTATGTATAAATATCATCGTATTCAAGGTCAGCATCTGTTTCACGGTTAGCCAATTCAGTTCCTTTAACATTTTGTTTACTTTTGAAAATCTATTCCGCCGTAATATTATTCTCATTGCATATTCATAGTGGGGAGGAAAGGAGATGCGGAGGAGGAAGGTGGGGAAGTACCTGGCTTTTCAGATCTGGTCACTAATCACGGATAAAGCCATTTCACGAACATTTCAATTCTGAATGGTGGTCTTACACCAGCGCGATACTGAGAGTATCTTTCACTCTGGAACGTGCCGCAAATGAATAAATTGTGAAATGCAATACAACTTATCAAAGACCGATCAGTGGCTCAGTTAGCACTGCGTTTGGGTCCCACCAAGTTTCGCGTGTTCGATTCCTAGGCTGGCTAGGTCCTCCATCATAACACAAGCAACATTTTCGGCTTTCTGTGGTGGTAGTAGGAGATTTTAAATATTGTTGGGTTATTCGTAACCCGGGAATGTTTGTCTTTCTTTTTTTTAATGTATATACCTATATTAAACATATATTACTATTTACATACAAATATACTTCGCCGGGATTGCAAGTCGAGAGCCGTACCCCTCGACCACGGAGGCCGTCATTATTGTGTAGATATCAATCTTACGACTGTAAACATGGGTGTTTCCATGTTTAAATTATGAATATAAATGGTCAATAACTATTTTTTTTATTGTAATGTTAATTTTCAAATCTGAAAAAAGTAAGCCGGCTCCGTCGAAGCCAGAGTTAGCTTCTCAGAAGCTGGGGGTATTGTACTATAGGGCCCACAGATACAGCAGATAGTACACAACTGCTGACCCTGTACAAATCACAAGTCTGCCTGTTGAATTTGGCAGCCACCTTTGGTCTAGAGCCCCAAAATACTAGAAAAACCCTTGATTCACAATGCAGAAACGTTCGGTCCGTTCGATAAATTTCGCTCTCTAACAAACGGATTGCAATGTTTAGCGCAAAGCCTTCAGGTAGGAATGGTATCCTTGTTCTACCGGTATTTTAATAGATGATGCTCCGAGGAACTAGCGTCATTGATCCCCTCGGCACTTGTGTCAAACACATTAAACGCAGTCGCAACATTTGTATACGATCGACATTTTTATCGCTTTAGAAAGGGTCGTTTAAACATCTTATTTTGGGTTCTTCTTTTAGTTTTTGTATACATGTGTATCAAACTATATATGTTTCGCAATTGGGAAGATATAGGATAAACAGAACGATTTAATTCGAGCAAACTGGAAGTAAATAAGTAACACCAACTGCAATTTACGAACTGATCACAAGATGTTCGGCGGTGGTGACGTCACGGAGCCATTGGGCAACCACAGGGCGCGAAAACATCGTTTTGGCGGCATTTTAAAAATGCGTATTATAAAACGTTATAGAAAATTTATTCGTTATCGTAAAAATAAAACAAAAATTTCGTTATTATCGTAATTTTTTCAATAATAAAAAAAAACTGTGAAAATACTCTATTAATTAAGTTTAAAACATGTTTTCCATCTTAATTTTTGTCCCGAAGAAGTTACAATATTGACTATTATTACCTTGGGTGTGGTGTATCCTTCAAGTGATGTCTAGGGCCAAAGTCAGTATGTTGCTGCCTTGAGTGTGGTGTATCCTTCAAGTGATGTCCATGGCCAGAAACAGTATGTTGCTGTCTTGAGTGTGATGTATTCTTCAGGCGATGGCCATGACCAAAGATAGAATGTTGCTGCCTTGAGGGTGGTGTATCCTTCAAGTGATGTCCAGGGTTAGTGTACCTAAATTTGAAACATTTAACTATGTAGATTGTAGTAAATAATAATAAAAAATCAGTGTGCAATTCACACGTGGTACAAGTGAAACCTTCAGAAAACTAAAGTAAACGAGAGTGGGGAGAAACAACACCGCACAAAGAAGAGACCGATTATACTCAATCTCTCGCAGGCTAAATTTAATAGATTTATGTGTTTGTCTGTTTTATTGTCGCAATTTTCACAATCACGTACCTATAAGAAGATTTGGCTATTTTGTCACAGTATCACCAAAATATTTGTTATGTCTGCCCTTTCCTCGGCAGATAGTAATTATTAAATACGGTTCTTTGAATATAAAAGTGTTTATTTACTGGAATAACCTAGCTGGTTAGCTACGACTGTTTACTATTCGGGGGTAGGTAAATCTCTGGAGCCTTGCCACGGGAGCTCGCAAAGTATATCTCTGAGACTGCTTCTTGTACGCCAATGCCATCTGGCGAGCTATGGTGCAAGCTACATGCTTACCGCCATCTATCGTATTCTTTCCATATGAAATACTTAATTACTCTACATCACACCCTCCCCCACCTAACCTCAAGCCCTGGCTACAATAAATACAAGACATGTTCTTTTCAAAGAAGTTATACAATTTGACAAAAAAATAGGATTTTAAATATTTCATTTATACACGATTTTATACACTAAATTCAACCAAACATAGTCATGATTTTAAATATTTCAACTTAAATATTTCTGTTTCTCTGGGAGGGACCTTTATGAACGCCTTGAACGGAGCCTTCCTTCCCAAGGTCTTAGTTGAGTAGTTTGCTCTCGATCATCCGCTGGTAATCTGAAATCAAGAGAACTCCACGTTAGCCCCTTCAACAAAGCTGAGGTCCCCAACTCGTCTGAAGCGCATTTCGTGACCTCAGACGCGGTGGGTGGGTTATTATCTTCACTCTCCTCTTCCCATTTCACAGATAAACTCTTTAACTGATCAATATGCCTCTTCCAAGTCAACGGAGTACCACAGATCCTAACGATATAAACTTTTTTACCCACTTTCCTTTCTACAATACCTCTAACCCAACCAACTTTATTCACCTGACGGAAGTCCTTGACCAGACACTTCTGTCCAACATGTAAATTCCTAATTTTTACGCCCCCATAATTCCTTATTTGATTATCTTGACTCCTTTTTATATTATCGTTAGCTATTTTTCTCTGTTCTGACACATCTTCCTGAGTGGTTTTAGGAATTAAACTACTGAAAGTTGATTTCAGTCTCCTACCAAACATCAAGACTGCCGGTTCTAATCCCGTTGTGCAATGTGGCGAATTTCGATAATCCGATAGAAAATCACATAATCTACTTTCATAATTTACTGGAAAATTATTCCTAACCATAATTTTTTTTTTTAAATTTTTTACCGTTCTAACTGAATTTTCAGCTTGTCCATTACACTGAGGGAATTTTACCGGTGAATTTAAAAATTCTATGTTATTCTCTTTAAGAAATTCTTTAAACTCTACACTAGAAAATGCTGTTCCATTATCCGAAACTATGCAATCAGGGTTACCAAAATTAGAGAAAATTCTTCTCAATTCCTTAATCGTGTTAAACGAATCCGCCCTTGGAACCTCTAAGCAATCGATCCACTTGGAAAAAGCGTCACAAATTACAAGAAACATTTTTCCTGCTACCGGTCCGCAGTAGTCTACATGCACCCTACTCCAAGTTGCCCCAGGGTTCGGCCACACTGACAAATGACTCTTAGAAGGTGCCGGCCTCATAGCCGCGCAATCATCACATTTTAGAACCATTTTTTCAATGTCATTGTTCAGTGATGGCCACCAAAAATAAGCTTTTGCTAGGCCCTTCATTTTAACTATTCCTAAATGAGATCTGTGTAATAACTCTAGCACATGTTCTTGTAAGGAACTCGGAATGACAATTCTATGTTGCCAGAAAAGGCAATCCTTGACTATGGACATTTCGTTTCTCTTAACCCAGAATCTCCACAGTACATCATCTCGACCAACTCGTTTTGGCCAGCCCTTACGCAAACACGTTAAAACTTCCTGAATAACCGTGTCTGTCTCTATAGCTGTGGAAATGAGCTTGATATCTATGTGCTCGCATTTATCTACATAACACACAAAATCTGATCCATAATCATCTTCAAATTCTTCTTGAGAATTTTCTACCGGAAGCCGAAACTTTTCTCCATTCCTCATTTGCGGCGTCACTAAATTAATTGTCTCCTGGGAAGTTATCCCAAGATCGAAACATTCCATAAAATCTCTCCCCACAACTAATTCTGTTCCTTTTATTACTACAATAAAATTAATATTTTTGTTCCTACCCTTAAATTTCACATCAAAAATCGCCTTTCCTACGACTTTTAAACGATTATTTCCATAACCTGAAATAATCCGCTTGTCTTGTGACAAAATGATTGAACTAAAATGTCGTTTAAAAATACCCTCCGGTATCACACACAAAGATGAACCGGAATCAATCATTGCCGTAAACTTCTTGTTATTAATTTCAATTTCAGCAGTAATCGGACTAATTGACGCAACTAAAACTTTACTATCCCTGTGATTTTCAAAAATGGGATTTATAGGATTATTCTTGCAGAATTTCTGTAAATGCCCAATGCCCTTACATTTAAAACATTTCGCATTACGAAATTTACAATCAAACGATAGATGATCATTCCTTTTGCAAATAAAACACTGTTTTTTAACACTACCCACGGGTGATCTAAAATTCGTACCTGAATTTGATCCTAACCTAAAAGCTGGTTTCGTGTTAAAACTACCCTTGGGGCTCGTCGATCGTTCCCTACGCTGATCTCGCTTGAATCCATCGCTAGTAACTCGTTTTTTTACTAGGTTTACTTCTGATTTTACTGTATTAGCACTATCCAAAGTTGACATACTAACTGCAAGTCCTTCTATTTCATTAAACGACAACGTTTGCCCTTAAGCGCTAAAAGTTTATCAAAAGATAAGTCCGTTACTTTACTTGGAAAACACAGATTAATTAGTAAGGTCAACGTTTCTGATTCTAGGAGATTCAATAAAAAAGCCCGTTTTTTCTCCACAGACGCTTTGTCATCATGAATCACGAAAAATTGCTCTATCCGAAGTCGAAACAACCCCCAGTCTCCGGAGAGATGGCAAAACGGTGGTATTCTACCCGATTCCATAACTCCCAACAAATAAATCGGCAAAGAAAAATCAACAAGAAAACAATAACAAATAATCCCTCTCAAAGAATCAAAAATACTTATCTCAGGAACTCTTCTGGTCTCCCTCTGGGTTTTATCCTTGTCTTCTGATTAATCCAATGATCCACAACCAGATCGCCTCCTTGCGGTATTTCACTTCTGTTCCTAAAACAAAAATCTTCTTAACCAGTCCGTAGCCACGGAACCAAATGCTCCTTAATCTCGAGCAGAATCTCTTCCGATTCCTTGCCAAAACTGCAAGTCACTCCAGCAGTGACTTAGTCCTCCGTGTCCAGCACCAATTATTATTCGCACGCGTAACTTTCACACAATTATACTTATACGGCTGCGCCAATTGTTATGTCTGCCCTTTCCTCGGCAGATAGTAATTATTAAATACGGTTCTTTGAATATAAAAGTGTTTATTTACTGGAATAACCTAGCTGGTTAGCTACGACTGTTTACTATTCGGGGGTAGGTAAATCTCTGGAGCCTTGCCACGGGAGCTCGCAAAGTATATCTCTGAGACTGCTTCTTGTACGCCAATGCCATCTGGCGAGCTATGGTGCAAGCTACATGCTTACCGCCATCTATCGTATTCTTTCCATATGAAATACTTAATTACTCTACATCACAATATTTTATGTTGTTTTCTTTTTCTTTCTTACGCCCGTTATTTATGTGATTATCCACTGGAGCGCTTTTTGCTACAATATGGCACTATTTAAAATACCTAGGATTGCTTAGCTGCCAATTTTGGCAAATTTTCCCCTATTTGTAAGTAATTAAGTAAAAGTTTACGAATTTATAACTGTTTTTTATAAATCCTACGAATATGTGATAATCGACAAAAGATCTACAGTCTCTAGTATCTAGGATGAACGAAGTATGTATGAAGAATGAGTTAATGATGAATGTAAGTAAGTCTAAAGTCATGGTGTTTGAAAGAGAGAGTACGAAAACAGTGTGCGATATATTTGTGAATGATGAATACTTGGTGGATGAGCAGGTGAGCAGGTGGATGAGTTTGTTTATCTGGGTAGTATGTTTACGAGAGATGGGAAGGCTGATAGAGATATAGAAAGAAGGGTAAATGCCGGTAACTCCATTAATGGAGGACTGAATGCTGTTGGCGCTAATAAAAAACTGTCAAAAAAAGCGAAGCTAGCAGTCCACAATGGAGTCCTGGTACCTACCCTGATGTATGGCAGTGAGGCATGGAACTGGCAGAGGAAGGATGAAAGTAAACTGAATGCTGTTGAAATGAGATCCCTGAGACGTATGTGTGGTAAAACCATGTATGATCGTGTTAGAAATGTGGATATCCGCAAAAAATTTAAGGCTGATGTAAGTATAATGAGCAAAATTAAGAAAGGGACCCCCAGATGGTTTGGGCACGTAGAGCGAATGAGCGAAGAAAGTAGTGTAAAAAGAATATATGATGCAAATGTGAATGGTAGAAGAAGTTGGGGACGCCCGAGGAAGACATGGCACGATCAAGTGAATCAGATACTTGAGACGGGCCATGTCAAAAGTCAGAATAATAGAAGAGTATGTATGAGGCGATGTATGAATGTGAGTGAGGCAAAGAGTGTGTGCCAAGACCGAGTTGTTTGGCGGTCCGTCCTCTCTGCCTACCCCTGCGGGGAAACGGCGTGATGGTTAGTTAGTTAGTTAGTTTAGTTAGACAAAAGATAGGAGAATTCATAAGCTGTATAGAACTACAATCAGTTTGTATGTCTCCATATTAAAATTCGGAGGTATGGTTTTTTTATTGTGGGCGGAAAATATTCAAAATGATTACCAAAAAATCTCGAGCAATCGGAGAAAAAAGTTTTAAATTGCGCTGTTCCAGTGATTATTCGTAATTGTGTGTAGTATTTTTTATACATTTACATAAGTCAATAAATAATATCTTAATTTTACTTGTTCTTTAAATTGTAAGCTTTTTTTGTAATATGATTTGTAATGAGTGATATATTTAGTTGTAAAGTTTAAAGGTTCTATCAATGTTAAATTATACTAAAAAAATGCACTACTCAAATTTAAAGAAAAATATGAATACCTTGCTGACCAACACACCTACACTACAAGGTCAAAATCCTCAAAACTACTGAACATCCCGCAATTAAACACATCTTTTGGCCAGAAAAACCATAATTTCCATGCTACAAAATTATATAACGCCTTTCCGATTAAAATTAAGAGCACCATAGAGATACAAATGTTTAAAAAAAACATAAAATTATGGTTAAGTAAACAGGAAGATGAGGAAATCATTAAAATTATGAAGTAACCCCAGTACAACCTGCAGACAACAAACATTAATACTTTTATTTTATTTATTGTTATTTTATGAAAATCAAGAAACTAGAAGATGAGGAAATAATAATCTACACCCATTCAGCAACATACAGTCCGCCTCGGAACAGGAATACCTAGTGAGTAGGGCTGTAAACAAACCACTATATTGGTATTTTTACTTATTTTGTAATTTTACGTTATCCTTATATTGTCATTAAAATAAAAAAAATAAAAAAATAAAAAAAATAAAAAAGTGAAAATGTAATGCATACATATAATATGTTAAAATGGTTAATAAATCTATACAAAAAGTAATATAATTGTGGGAGGCGGGTATTGGGTACCACTGCCACAGGAACCATTTATTGGATAATCAACACCTTGGCCATAAGTCACCCCAAGTGGTTCACTGGGTTCGGTGACTTAGCAGGGGTGGCTGGGTGAGGTTTGTCCGGGCCTTGGCGGCGTTGCGCCTGCCCACCTACAGAGCGGCGGGCCGGATCGGCAATAACTGGTTGAGGGAGACCTTTTAATCTCTACAGCACGGCTATCTTGGAAACATCGCCTGGCACCGCAGTGGTAGGGATAGATTCATAAGTCAGTCACTCCTGGACACCTTGACCCCCAGATTTTTTTTTTTTACATGAGCTCCACACAAGAGGCCCTGAAGAAAATAATTTTCCTCAGGGCCTATGTCATCTTTAGGGATGCTGTATGGAAGGTTTTTTTAAGGAAAGAAAGGAAAAGGGGAGTTCTGGGAAGGAAAAGGGTTTAAAGAGTAGGTAGGAATCTGTTCAGCGTGTCCTGGTCATCCACCCCCAAGACCTAGATAAACCTCACCCCATGAACCGGGATCCCTGCTAAATCACCAAACGTAGCGAACCACTTGGGGTGATCTATGGCAGAGGTGTTGGTTATCCAATAAAGTTTCCCGGGGCGGCGGTACCCATTCCCGCCTCTCCAATCTAACACACTTTTGCTTCCCAGAACTTCCACTCATTCCTTTCCCTAAAGAGACCCTCCATACAGCATTCCCAAATGTGACATAGGCCCTAAGGGGAAATGTTTTCCTCCGGGCCTCCGGGACGGAGCTAATGTAAAAAAAAAATTATGTCAGTATGATAAAAAACCGTGTTTTAAAATTCTTTATTTTTAATAAATAACTATGCAGGTAACTATGCAATAACAATGTGAAACAGTTAAATTAGTTAAATAGCTCCATTTTAAAGATATTTTCCTTTCCCATATCTACTTTTACCCCCAGGTCCTCCCTCTCACACCCCAACAAAGATGATATTCTCTCTCCTTCCATTTTACCTTTAAATACTCTAACTCTTCCATTTATTTAATATCCTTTATACTCCCCTGATGAAGGTTCAGGTTGAACCGAAACCGATTGGTTTATTTTTTTTTTCTCTGAGTACTGACATAAAGTCAAGTAATTCTAATTCTCTTTTTATAGCACTTGTAAAACATTGGATTTTCGAAAGGGGACGAGCGTAGTTCAAAGAGTACATGAGTTCTTAACACTACATTTTAATATTAATTTTTGATTTCAAAATTTTTATTTCAATTTTTATTTCTAATTTCTTTAAAATGTTATTTTTTTTCCCTTAGATTTTCACTTAATTTTATTTATGTTTTAATTTTAATTTATATACCTACATTTTTAATTTATATATTTGTATAGAACACTTGAGTTCTTAACACTTAACAGCCTTACTAAAAAAAAACCACAGCAACCTGTATTATTGCAATAACATAAATAAACCCTGTATACGCTAGATCCCAATTTGTTACTAATAACGTTGCATCCGCGGCCGCGCTGTAAAAACGCGTTGAAGATCTGACAACATTGTAAATGGTATTAATTTACTAGGAAAGAATGTTGTTTTAATTTTTCTCCGCCAGGGGCATTATTGGCGCGCCTATGCATTAATTCTCAACGGCACCACGATGAAGACAGCCCGGTGTGTTTTTATGGCGGGATGTCAAAAAATTTTGTTAGTGCCTAAATGTTGTGATTTTACTTAATAATTTCTATTGTAGTGACGAATTTACTCTTCTATTCACATAATTGATACATTTACTATGTTATGTGTGTGGTTTACATCAGTTTAATCAAGTTATTGTACAAACGCCGTACTTTCAAAGTTGGACTGTCAGAATATTGTTCTATAGAACTATAGATAGTTTACTTAAAAGATAAACATTTTAAGATCTTTATTTTAAGAGAATTTCTTAAAAGTGATATTTTTTAATAATATTAATATCTAATACATGTGTTCGTAAACCTATCAAAGAAAGTAACGTCTTTAGAGATGCAAGAAATCTGTTTGAAATGCCGTTATTATTTCTAAGTTATTTTTTTGGCAATAAAAAAAACTTTGAAATTTTTTATTATTTTTTTATTGTATGCACGAGGAAAAAGCGAGGTGATAGTTTCCTTCCAAATTTATTACATAAAAGGACTGTGTTTTTGAAATTTGGTTTTTTTTTAATTTCTCTACATTTTGGTCAAAAATGTTTGGGTAAGAATTTTTTTTCCATTTTTTTCCGAGTTTGGATCTTAAAATATGGCAGTTTTTGAAAACTAAAGTGTATTTTAAATACACAAATCTAAAAGGTAATTTTATCTAGTTTTCATAAATGGTATTTGTTTTTACGACACCTTCAAAAATAAGAAATATATAGAACATTCAAAATACTTTGGAAAAATTTCAAATTTCGTTAGGATATCATTACAAAAACAGAGATAAACTACCCTCTCAGGCCGTGTAAACCAAGTGTATTTTTTTCAATGAACAATTTTTTAATTAGTAAGGTTTTCACATCCGCGGCCGTTTGTCAATTGAATAAACTTTTCACTGGGTTTTTTAGTAAGGCTGTTAATCTTTATTATTAGTTTATGTATTTCAAAATTTGAATTTTCTTTTCTATTTCTACTTTTCTTTAAGATGTGATTTTTTTCTCTTTATTTTTCATTTACGTTTAAGTATTTAGTATTTAATTATTTAGTATGTTTAATCATCTGTTTTAATAAAATAGTATTTATTTTATTTAATAGTATAATATTAAATGTACGACTACCACAACACGGGCATTAGCCTAGTGTGGTAGCCAAAAAAAAACAAATATAAACATTTAACTAATAAAAAATTTACGAAATAAAAAAAAATTAAAACATAAAAAAAATAAAAAATAAAAAAAGATACATAATAAAGTGATATGCAATGAAAGTTATTTAGTAACTTTACTTGTATTGAAGTCAGTTAAGCTGGAGGTTCATGGAGCAAGTGTTGAGTTGTTCAGTGTTCAGTCAGCAGGCGCTGCATCTGCAACATCTCTTCCTTGGGTTACGTACAGGGTAGCCATAGCTTCACACTAAACACTAACTTGACACTGCTACACTTTAGTGCATGTTTCATGGGCACATTCTGTTCTACGTGGTTCCGAGAACCACTTTTGTAGTCATTTGAAGTAAGAAGAAAGCACTTGCATTGCACTTGATTGTCTTGACTTAGCAAATAATGTATTTAATATAATAATTTTTAATATGTTAGTTTTTAAGAGAACGGCGAACTAATGTATATATAAATTGTTTTGTTCAGGGTTCATAAGATTTAATATTTCACTGGGTTGTTTACATTTTATAGAAACACTTCAATGTTGATTTATTTTTTATTTTTTATTTTAATTTGAATATAACGATTTCACATTGTTATTGTTTGATCCTTCATATATTATATTGCAATAGAGGGCTGGTGGCCCTGCCCTTAAAATCTGTTGTCGCAATTAGTGGTAAAGTTTTATAGGAGAGGAGAATCACTCGGGTTGGCTTCCTGGTGGCCACGTCCAGTTCAGTTCTAACTTCTGTTAGTACGGATGCTTTCATAACTTGTCCCGTTTAAATTTATTAAAATCTGGTAAAAGTTAAAAGAAAGGCAATTTTTTTTGCGCATACGTGTGTAGGGCGTTATTCCCTTCACATTGGTGTATTTTTAGTGTTTAATATCCAATAATAACTAATAATTCTAAATTATAAGTGCGGCAGTGACGTTTACCTGAGGTTTACCTCAAAGGTGTAAAGTTTATGTTTACAATATTTATACAGATTTTAGGTATATATTTAGGTTAATTTATCTTCAAAAAAAAAGTTATATAGTGCCTTAAGTTCATAACAAAAGTTTATTTGTGATTCAAAAACAATTGCCGGTTTTGGCCCAAAGGCCAAACCTTGCGACATACATTATTCTTTTAAAGTATGAAACTAAACGATTAGCGTGTTAAAGTTCCCGTATAACCAACAACATCCATACATAGTTTATAATTCCCTACCGAATAGTGAAAATCCTACCAAATTCGGTGGCAAAATAACACAGTTATTAAACATTTAGTTTTAAATCTGGCGGTAGTGTATTTTTTTTGAAATAACCATCTCATCACACGTCAGTTCGCCAAGTGACTTTTCATCAACTTTAACAATAACAGATAATTGACTGATTTAAACGGTTTTTTTTTATACTTAGTGTATACATAGGTTAAGGGGCGTTCCCCGATGACATATAAAGTCATCTTCTTCCTCTTTTTTTCTTTTTTTTTCAATATTTTAGTTTCTTGATTTCTAAATAGATTTTTTTTTAAATCGTGGACGGTTTTACCGTAACAGTGCGATAAAAAATGGCGTCTTCCGATTCGGATGACCAAGATGAACAATATCCAGGCGACGTTAATACTAAATTTAAACTTTTGGCAAAGGAAAATCTGGAACTGAGGAGAGCTCTTCGCTCGACACGGGACGTCTCTCCAAGAACAAGGGCCTTTGAGAAATCACTAGGTGTACGAGACCCAACCCTAACAGGGATGAGTGGACGCGCATCAGAATCCCCGTTCACTAGCATCCACGGTGAGCGTCTGAGTGAGTCTCACTCTACAGATGACCCCACTACTGGGACTCAAACCCGTAAGGAATCACCTGTTGCCCCAGAAAAACCTCTTGTATCCTCACCCAACCAGGCAAATAGGAAACGTGTTAGAGAGGAGGACTCCTTACTTACGAAAGAAAATGATCTAACAGAGGTCAACGCTGAAACTTTAGACCCAATATGGGAACAGATGATGATTATTTCGCAGACTATCTCTGATGGAAAAAATAAATTAAACAAAGAGGCTAGAGCCACAGTCACGAGATCTTTAGATGAAATTAAAAAAAGCTTACTAAACTTTGCAATTTCTCACGCAGCGGCGACTTCGAGAGCGCAAACACTGTCTGCGGTCTTAGCCTCCCAAAAGAGCATAACGACAAAATTGGATAAAATAATTATGCAAAATAATCTGGCACCAACGAAGCCCTCTGAACAGATTCCTATTCCAAGAAAATCCTATTCTGGCGTTGCCTCGGGGGCTCCTGCCTCCAAAACCATAACTATGAATGGTTACGAACGTCCATTACCAGCACTTCAACCGACCCTGCTCTTCTACCCAACCCAACCCGAGGGAAAGACATCTGAAGAGCTGCAAAAAAACCTGACCTCAATTCTAGACCCCAAGAAGGACGGTTTTCAAGTGGTGAAAACCCGCAAAATTAGAGGCGCAGGTATTGCCTTGCAGACCACCTCACCCAACGGCCTGTCCAATATCAAAAAAGTAGCAGATAAATTAACGGCCAAAGGTATAAAAATGGTCGCTCCTCAAGGTAGGTTACCAAAGATAGTAATCTATGATGTACCCAAGGGAGAACCAGAGTCCGACATACCCCTCTTCAGTGAGATATATGATAACAACATATTAGGTAAGTGTAATCTCACAAAAGAAGACCACCTCCGTACGATGAGAAGAGTCTCTTTGTTTGGAAAAAGAGATAGCGGCACCATGAATATGATTATTACCTGCCATCCGGAGGCCAGAAAGATTCTCATTGACAGCGGTCTGTGTTTTCTTGGATGGAATGCGTGTAGAGCTCGCGATTACCTCGGGGCTACGCGTTGCTTTAAATGCCATCAATATGGCCATATATCAAAAGCCTGTACCCAGGAAGTTATAACCTGCCGACACTGCGCCGCAGCCGGCCACGATTACCAAGATTGCCCCAAGAAAACACAGGTTGCTGTCTG
Organism: Limnephilus marmoratus; assembly: GCA_917880885.1. NCBI lineage: Eukaryota > Metazoa > Arthropoda > Insecta > Trichoptera > Limnephilidae > Limnephilus > Limnephilus marmoratus. The sequence continues at coordinate 3,408,519 of OU862927.1, read as the reverse complement.
TGCTACGTGCACCAGGTTCAAGAAACCGGCTGACCACTCCACGGGTGACAGATCGTGCCCAGCCCAGAAAGCAGCCATAGAAAATCAGGTCCGAATGACCGATTATGGATATTAATAAATTTCTCTCCATAGGGCAGATCAACCTGCAGAGGTCACGGGCGGCCACGATCGAGGCGCTGCGGGTCATGTCTGACCTAAAAATCGACATCTTGCTAATTCAGGAGCAATACACCAGGCTAGGTAAGACACCAGTTAACTTTCCGGGTGCGGTACTTGAAATCGGCACCTCGCCGGGGGCGGGTGTTCTGGTCAATACTTCATTGATCAGCCCCCTCCTTCTAGCGGGATTGTCGAACGAATACCAAACCTGCGTATCAATTAAATTTGGGACAACTGAGATCTTTTTGATCTCAGTTTACTTTAAATATTGTAATCCAGTAGGACCACATATCTTGAGTCTGACGCGCGCCCTAAACGCGCTTAAAGGACGTAACATAGTTATCGGAGGAGACTTTAACGCTCGCTCACCACTGTGGTTCGATTCCTGTAATTATAGGACGGAGCGCTCAGACGCCGTCGAAGACCTCATTGCGGCGCAAGGTCTATCCATAATAAATGAACAAAGTATCTATACCACTTTCTCGAACACTTCTGGTGAGAGCAACATTGATCTAACTCTTTGCTCTGGATCTGTTGCGACCAAGATATCAAAGTGGACAGTTCATGAAAGCGCAATTGCCTCTGATCACAGGCTAATAACTTTTACGGTAGGTGTCAAAAAGACGGAAGCTCCAAGATCCTCCTGGAACTTCAAAACCTCCCGGGCGAATTGGGATAACTTTGGGGATGCTCTACGTGATACTTTAAGGGGATTTCACGACGTAGCAGCTAGAGATCCAGATAATTTGGGGTTTTTTTTTAATGCAGCCGTGGTATCAGCTGCCGAGCGGTCTTTGGGAAGATCAAACCCAAAGACAGTTATCAGGACGCCGTGGTGGTCGAGTGAGCTGACTTCGCTGAAAGGGGCCTATAAGAGAGCCTATCGAGCCCTGAGCGTGTCCAGACGCGGCGAGTGTACGCAGGAGGAGACATACGCCCTTCAGTCACGACTCAGTATCTCCCGTAAAGCCTTCAAACAGGCCGTCCTCTCAGCGAAACGAGCTGCATGGCATAATTGGGTACAAGAAGTGGGCAACGCCAACCCGTGGGATATCCACAGCGCCATTGATAAAACGGGAAAAGGCTCTGACCGGTATTTGACTAGCGTAATAACCGAAAAGGACGGAATGAACGTTGAAAGTGTGGACGTGGCATCCACTCTCAATACACTTCTGGGCAAGTTAGTTCCTGTAGATTCAGTAATTGGGGAAAGCGACCACCACAAACAGATTAGAAATCTGTCACGGCTCCCACCGAGAAACCTCGCCCAGGAGGTTAGGATGATACCAGTAACTAAAGTGGAAATCGAGCTGATAATCAAGGGTTTGGGTCTTAAGAAGGCACCAGGGCATGATAGGCTCAATGGAATAATAGCGAAGCAAATATGGATCCACGCCAAGGAGGAGCTCTTCCAGGTGATGGATACATGCATGAGAAGAGGAACTTTCCCTTCTGAATGGAAGAGGGGCGTGCTTAGGATTATACCAAAGGGGAACGATAAACCAAGGTCAGACGTGAAAGCATACCGTCCAATCACCCTGCTACCTGTCCTGGGGAAGATCCTGGAGAAACTGATTAGGCAGCGTTTACGTCAAACCTTATCCCCACCCTGCGAGCGGCAGTTTGGTTTTGTCCCCGGTATGTCCACTGAGTACGCCATCACGTATGCGCTTGACTGGGTGAAGGCTTGCCAAAAGAGGTACGTAATAGGAATCTTCCTCGATATCACTGGTGCCTTCGATCATGCGTGGTAGCCGATGATACTTGTCAAGCTCAAAAATAGGAAATGCCCACAAAATCTGTTTAAGATCTGCGCTGATTACCTCTGCGACAGAACGGTCATCCTTTCTTTTGGAGACTATCTGATTGAACGAATAGTTGACATGGGTTGTCCTCAGGGTTCAATCCTTGGACCTGAGTTTTGGAACATTTTGTTTGACGATTCCTCCAGGTTGCCCTTGCCTGAAGGATGTATCTCGGTGGATTACGCTGATGACAAATTGTATCTGGTCTCGGGGAACAGCAGAAAGGAAGTTGAGAGTAAAGCTGAAGAGGTTTTAAGTGTGACTTTAGAATGGAGAAAGAGAAATCGGCTGACCTTCGCTCCCCACAAGACCATGGGACTCCTGATGAAGGGTAACCTCAATAGAAGTAGAAATCCCACCATCAAAATGGGAGATACCAACATCCGATTCGTTGAGAACACTAAATACCTAGGCGTCACTTTGGATCGAACGTCCTCATTCTTGACCCATGTTAAAAGCGTATCAAGTAAGGCCCAGGCCCTCTTTTTGAAATTGAGAAGAATCTCTACTGCTGAGTGGGGACTGCGCTCTCCAGCGCTCCGACTCCTATACAGGGGGGCTTACGTGGCGCAAGTCTCGTATGCGGCCTCTGTGTGGGAACACCGCCTGGAGAATGCACTCATACTCTCGGCGCTCAAGAGAGGCCAGCGAGTCCCCTTGCTGGCGCTTTCGGGTGCGTACAGAACAGTCGTTTCGGACGCTTTGCCAGTTTTGGCCGGCGTTTTGCCTATCGATCTTGAAATTAGGGAGGTGTTAACAAAGAAGCTTCTAATAAGAGGAAGAACTGCAACCCATCATGGTATTGAGCTAATACCAGATGGAGCGGTTTCCCTCCCAGGACTTCTTAGAGAGATGCGAGAAAGAACTTTGAGAGAATGGCAGGAACGTTGGGATAGGTCAAATACGGGAAGGTGGACTTTCTCCTTCTTCCCGTCAGTTAAACTCAGAATGGAAGGGGCATACATCACTAGGGATCATCATGTGACCCAACTTCTGTCCGGTCATGGGGAGTTCAGAGGGAGACTTCATAGTCTCTCTCTATCACCCCATTCTAACTGCGCTTGCGGTAATACTGATCAAACAGCCGAGCACATTCTGTGGCACTGCGAGATTTTGACGGATGCCCGAGAGGAAATGCTCGATGGCTTGCAAGTTACTACGAGACCAGCTTGGAACGCGGATCTCGTTTCGAATAAGGTGAACTTTGAGTGTTTGAGGAAATTTACGAAAGTCTGGGTTGAGAGATGGCCTGATCTTAGAGTCGCTGACTAGCTGTAAAATCATGTAGTTGCCAGGTGTATCTGCTCTTGAATCCACGGACATTCCCTTTACTTTATTACATCTACTGCAAGAATTTTGTGTTTTATGCTTTATATCTGTATATATATTTTTTGTTATATCATCTCTATCTTAGGTACCTTTATCTTATTCTATTATATGCATTTTGTTCCTATTTCTTTTATTTGTGTGTGATTATTATCTTTTTTTGCTTATTTTATTTCTTTTCACATGGTTTCTTTTAGATTTACCTAAGCTAAGCTATGCTAGACGATGTTGTATCGAGATACCCGTTTATTATTTTCATTATTTTTCACTAGCTGGGTTACCCGGCTTCGCTCAGGAAAACATTCGAGAGTGTTCTGGAATGTTTCACGTTGATGTTCCCGTTTCCCTTTCTCGAACATTCCACAATTTTCCAGTGGGTTCCGGAATGTTCTGGAACGTTGTGGAATGCTCTCAAATACTCTGACTGGGGTGTCCGACATCGATCAGGGAGTTGATGTGAGATTGAATTGAGGTTCGAATCCACGACAGATCTTGCTTTATATATCCCATATGGGTAGCCCCTTAAAAAATATTTCAAATGTTCCAGAATAATATTCCAGATCATTCCACAACATTCAGGAGTGTTCTGAATGGAGTGTTCTGAGTGTTCAGGAGTGTTCTGAACAACATTCAGAATGTTCCATAATCATCTGGGCTGTTCCGGTATGTTCCTGAACGTTCCATCCTATTCCCGAACATTCCAGAATGTTCCGAGATGTTCTGTTCTGGAATATGGTGGAATGCTCAAGAACACTCTGGAATTTTTTGAACTGTTCTAGAAATTTCAACGGGGCGAAACTTCCAGCCCTTATATCTTTAAAAGAACGCCCTTCAGGTAAGAACGGGAACTTTCTTCATGGATGGAGGATAGAGGGCTACCAGACATATAACCGTTATCGTACCGGGACTCGTCTTTGAGTTTTAGCGGCTTGCAAATTGTTTTTTTTTTTTTAATAATATAATTATCCAAACTTCCAAAACTTTCCAGAACCTTCTAGACTCACAGACTTCCAGAACTTTGTACAGCTTTATCAAACCTTCTAGAACTTTTCGGAACCACCGACGTACTCCGCCACTCCTCTCAGAACTTTGTACAGCTTTACTGAACCTTGTAGAACTTTTCGGAACCTTCTAAACTCACTGACGTGTTCCGTAACTCCTTCCAGAACTTACTACAGCTTTATCAAACCTTTTAGAACTTTCCGGAACATTCTAGATCCACCGACATGTTCCGCCACTCCTTTCAGAACTTTTTGCAGTTTTATCGAACCTTATAAAACTTTATCGAATCCTCTGGAATTTTCCGGAACCTTCTAGACTCACCGACATACTCCGCCACTCCTCCTAGAACTTTTTACAGCTTTATCGAAACATGTAGAACTTTTCGGAACCTTCTAGACTCACCGACATACTCCGCCACTCGTTCCAAAATTTTTTTTAGCTTTATCGAACCTTCTGGATGTTTTCAGAACCTTCTATAGTCACCGACATACTCCGCCATTCCTTTCAGAACTTTGTAAGCCCTATCGAACCTTCTAGAACTTCCTACAGCTTTATGGAACCTTCTAGAATTTTTCGGGACCTTCTAGACACGCCGACACACTCCTCCACTCAGAATTTTCTACAGCGTTATGGAACCTTCTAGAACTTTCTACAGCTTTATTAAACCTTCTAGAATTTTCCGGAACCTTCTAGTCTCACCGGCATACTCCGCCACACCTTCCAGAACTTCCTACAGCTTTGTGGAATATTCTAGAATTTTCCGGAACCTTCTAGACACACCGACACACTCCTCTACTCCTTTCAGAACTTTTTACAGCTTTACGGAACCTTCTAGAACTTTCCGGAACCTTCTAGACCCACCGACATATTCCGCTACTCCTTTCAGAACTTTGTACAGCTTTATCGAACCTTCTAGAACTTTAGAAATCTTCTAGACTCACCGCCTATTGTTTCTGAAAGCATCTAGAACTTTCTACTTTCACAATTTTCTAAAGCATTCGTGAACCGTCAGAACTTTCTACACTCACCGACATACTCCGCCACACCTTCCAGATTTTTCTACGGCTTTATCGAACCTTCTAGAACTTTCCGGAACCATCTAGACTTACCGACATACTCCGCCACTCCTTCCAGAACTTTGTACAGCCCTATCGAACCTTCTAGGACTTCCTACAGCTTTAAGGAACCTTCTAGAATTTTCTGGAACCTTCTAAACACACCGACACACTCCTCCACTCCTTTCAGAACTTTCTACAGCTTTATCGGACTTTTCGCAACCTTCTAAACTCGCTGACATACTCCTCCATTGCTTCCAGAACATTCCAAATTTTTATCGCATTTTCTAGAAATTTCCAGAATTTTCCAGACTCTTCTTGAAATTTCTAGAGTCTTCTTAGAACTTTCAGTCCTTATATCTTCAAAAGCAAGCCCTTTAGGTAAAAACGAATACCCTTATTCCCTAGGGGGGATAGAGATCTACCATACCATATAACTCTCTTGATCGTACCGGCACTCGTTTTTGAGTTTTTGCGTTCCGCACGCTTTTTTGGACTTTCTTTTATAATATATATTGATTATTTTTGTGTGATTTTATTTTTTTTTCCAGCTTCATATTCCAAGGAACACTATTGATTCAATTAACATACTCGAATTTGTTTTTTTTTTAGTTTGTTTTGGTTTCTTTGTTCTCTTTTTCTTTTTAGTCTCACAATGCTACTTTGCTTCGATCAGAAGGCTGAACTGAACTGCATCTATCTATTTTGTTTTGTTTCTTTTTCCCCTTCTGGGGGTGCGCTAGACCTCGTCCTTGCATCAACAGGAGTCGGTCGACGATGGTACGGTGCCCTCTAAAATTAATTGCGCCACCCCCAGCAACATGTGCAGGCTTTAGGTTTGGGGGGGCGACCTCGGCTCTCCTTCGCCTTGCCTCCAGCTACTCGACGCTGAATTCCTTAGGGTCGTCGGGTGTTTCCCCCTAATCTCCCATTTACTTTTCTTTGATGCATCACCGAGGAACCGGCTAAGGGGCGCGGAAGCTGAGTGTCATTCACTACTAGACCGAACGTCATGCGCATTCTTGCTGGGACTGCCAATCGATTGGAGAGGACTGCCAACCGTTTGCCATGCCTTTATTACTTATCTACTGTGTCTTCCTCCCAAACAGGTGCTTGTAGGATACGCTGGATACAATCACCCAGCGCTTGCCACCTCGTGAACTTTCACCAATCTGTCCTACTGTCTTGTCTATATTTTGTCATACTAACACATATTGTATCTGTATTTCCCGCTAAGCACTTGCATGCTGCTTACTAACAACGTATGCAGGGACATTGGAGGTTTAGTTTCGTTTTCAAATGTAGAGTCGTTTTTACCAAAAAAATTAGAGTCCTTGCAAGAGCCTTGAAGGGGTAACCATCTGTTACCTATACCAGGGCGGGTAAGTGGTGGGTCCTCCAATGGCCACGAAGAAGATCAACCACCTCTTGGTGTCCATTTTCTTCCGCCCAGGAGAGAGCTGTCTTTCCATCCTTGTCCTGACAGGAGACATCGGCGTTGTACTGCAGAAGGACCTCCACAACTTTCCCATATCCTTTGTGTGCTGCCCTTGTTAAAGCTGTTCTGCCATCATCACGCTGGGTGTTAACATCAACACCAAGCTGCAACAGGAATACTACAACCTCAGTGTGCCCATTAGCAGATGCCTGAAGTAAAGCAGTATGACCATCTATATCTCGGGAATTCAAATCAGCTTCATTCAGTAATAAGAGTTTAGTAACCTCTAGATGTCCTGAAGCTGCAGCATAGTTTAATGCAGTCCAACCAACAGTAATCCTTGTATGAATGTTTGCTCCTTTTTCCAACAGTTTTCGCACTGTTTCTAGGTGGCCATTAATAGCAGCATCCATAAGAGCAGATATACCTTTTTCATTCTGGGAATTCACATCAGCTCTTTTCAAAAGTTGAAGTACGACGACTTCTATGTGTCCAAAACGTGCAGCATAGTTTATTGCACAGTTGCCGACGTAATTCCTTGTGTGAACATCTGCTCCTTTTTTCCCAATAGTTTTCGTACTGTTTCAAGGTATCCATTTATAGCAGCGTCCATAAGAGCGGATTCACCTTTTTCATTCAGGGAATTCACATGAACTCTTTTCAAAAGTAGGAGTTCGACGACTTCTATATGTCCAAAACGTGCAGCATAGTTTATTGTGCAGTCACCGACGCTATTTCTTGTGTGAACATCTGCTCCTTTCTCCAATAGTTTACGTACTGTTTCAAGGTGTCCATTAATAGCAGCGTCCGTAAAAGCAGATTCGCCTTTTTCATTCTAGGAATTCACATCAGCTCCTTTCAAAAGTAGGTGTTCGACGACTTCTAGGTGTCCAAAACGTGCAGCATAGTTTATTGCACAGTTGCCGAAGCTATCCCTTGTATGGATATCTGCTCCTTTCTCCAATAGTTTTCGTACCGTGTCAAGGTGCCCATTTTTAGCAGCGTCCATAAGAGAAGATCTACCTTTTTCATTCTGATAATTTACTTCAGCTCCTTTCAAAAGTAGGAGTTTGACGACCTCTACATGTGCATAACGTCCAGCATAGTTTATTGCACAGTTGCCGAAGCTATCCCTTGTATAAATGTCTGCTCCTTTCTCCAATATTTTTCGTACCGTGACAAGGTGCCCATTTTTAACAGCGTCCATAAGAGAAGATCTACCTTCTTCATTCTGATAATTCACAATAGCTCCTTTTAAAAGTAGGTGTTCGACGACCTCTGTATGCCCATAAAGTACAGCATAGATTATTGCATAGTTGCCGATGCTATCCCTTGTATGGACGTCGTTGTAACCGTATCAAGATGCCCATTTTTAGCAGCCCTAACAAGAGCAGATCTACCTTTTTCATTCTGATAATTTACTTCAGCTCCTTTCAAAAGTAGGAGTTTAACGACAATTATTATAAGCAATAATTATCAGCCTGAACCACTCATCCACATTGAAAAATCTTCCGAGAAAAGATACATGACGCCAACGGGACTTGAACCCGTGTCCTCTCGATTGCCGGTCGAATGCTCTGACCACTGAGCTATGGCGGCTTATCTCTTACCCGCCAAATGATTCAATATATGCTAGTGTTTCATTCAACAATTACTGCTTATTATATTTTTTCCACCTGAAAACAACCAACTTTATTTTTGCGAGAGAAACATTGTTAGTGTTAAATCCCTCGCTAGGTGGCGTCGAGACAAATTATGTCTTCATTTATTGGGGAAATACTTAAACTTGTCAAATATTCATTATTATTTTTAATTGTAAAACTAACGTTTTTTAGACAAGATTTTTTATGCATAGCACAAAGGGTAACAATTATTATAAGCAATAATTATCAGCCTGAAACACTCATCCACATTGAAAAATCTTCCTTAAAAACGTTAGTCTTGTCTTAAAAACGTTAGTTTTACAATTAAAAATAATAATTAATATTTGACAATTAATTAGTATTTCCCCAATAAATGAAGACATAATTTGTCTCGACGCCACCTAGCGAGGGATTTAACACTAACAATGTTTCTCTCGCAAAAATAAAGTTGGTTGTTTTCAGGTGGAAAAAAAAATATAATAAGCAGTAATTGTTGAATGAAACACTAGCATATATTGAATCATTTGGCGGGTAAGAGATAAGCCGCCATAGCTCAGTGGTCAGAGCATTCGACCGGCAATCGAGAGGACACGGGTTCAAGTCCCGTTGGCGTCATGTATCTTTTCTCGGAAGATTTTTCAATGTGGATGAGTGTTTCAGGCTGATAATTATTGCTTATAATAATTGTTACCCTTTGTGCTATGCATAAAAAATCTTGTCTTAAAAACGTTAGTTTTACAATTAAAAATAATGAGTTTAACGACCTCTACATGTGCATAACGTCCAGCATAGTTTATTGCACAGTTGCCGAAGCTATCCCTTTTATGGATGTCTGCTCCTTTCTCCAATAGTTTTCGTACCGTGTTAAGGTGCCCATTTTTAGCAGCGTCCATAAGAGAAGATCTACCTTTTTCCTTCTGATAATTTACTTCAGCTCCTTTGAAAAGTAGGAGTTCGACGACCTCTACATGTGCATAACGTCCAGCATAGTTTATTGGACAGTTGCCGAAGCTATCCCTTGTATGGATGTCTGCTCCTTTCTCCAATAGTTTTCGTACCGTGTCAAGGTGCCCATTTCTAACAGCTTCCATAAGAGCAGATTTCCCTTGTTTATTCTGATAATTCACATCAGCTCCTTTTAAAAGTAGGTGTTCGATGACCTCTGTACATCCAAAATATGCAGCATAGTTTATTGCACAGTTGCCAATTCTATCTGTTGTATGGACATCCGCTCCTTTCTCCAATTGTTTTCGTACCTTGTAGAGGTGCCCTTTTATAGAAGCGTAGATAAGAGCAGATTTTCCTTCTTCATTCTGATAATTCACTTCAGCTCCTTTGAAAAGTAGGAGTTCGACGACCTCTACATGTGCATAACGTCCAGCATAGTTTATTGGACAGTTGCCGAAGCTATCCCTTGTATGGATGTCTGCTCCTTTCTCCAATAGTTTTCGTACCGTGTCAAGGTGCCCATTTCTAACAGCTTCCATAAGAGCAGATTTCCCTTGTTTATTCTGATAATTCACATCAGCTCCTTTTAAAAGTAGGTGTTCGATGACCTCTGTACATCCAAAATATGCAGCATAGTTTATTGCACAGTTGCCAATTCTATCTGTTGTATGGACATCCGCTCCTTTCTCCAATTGTTTTCGTACCTTGTCGAGGTGCCCTTTTATAGAAGCGTAGATAAGAGCAGATTTTCCTTCTTCATTCTGATAATTCACTTCAGCTCCTTTCAAAAGTAGGAGTTCGACGACCTCTATATGTCCATAACGTGCAGCATAATTTATTGGACAGTCACCGATGCTATTCCTTGAATGAATGTCTGTTCCTTTCTCCAACAGTTTTCGTACCGTTTCAAGGTGCCCCTTTTTAGCAGCCTCAGTAAGAACAGATTTACCTTTTAGATTCTTGGAATTCACATCAGCTCCTTTCAAAAGTAGGAGTTCGACGACCTCGGTGTGTCCGTAATGAGCAGCTTCACTTAATGCACAGTCGCCGTTGATATTCTTTGAATGAATGTCTACTTCTTTCTCCAAAAGTTCCCATACAATGTGATTATGGCCTCGGCGCACAGCCAATAGCAGAGCAGTGCAACCTTGATTTTGCTTAGAATTTATAGAAAAAAACATTTTATTCTTTCCAGCGTACTGAAATGCGGTTTCCTCTTCATCGGGATGCTTACCATTATTTACTGTTTTATGTTGTCATAGGTTTCTTTCGATTGGTTTAGTAAATATCTCACAATACTAATGTGTCCTTCCAGTGATGCGCAATGTATGGGATTCTGTTCAAATTTATCAAATGACGTGCAAACTCCTTGTTTAGCAAATATTTTAAACAGCATGTGGTCTTTTTTACTTGCCGCGAGATTGATGGCAGTGTCACCCTTACTATCAAGGGCAATCAGTAAGTGAGCTCGCTCAGTATCACTATTCATGCCGCCAAATATCTCTAGCACAGTCCTGTAGTCATCGTCTCTCACCGCTGCCATAAATGGAGTGATTTGCTTTCTAATATGTTCAGTTCTCATTAAGGCCATGTTGGCACTAGTTAAAGGTTGTGTATTTGAACAATATTCTCTAAACAAGTTGTCATCTCTTTCGCCTCCCATATTTATGAAAGTAGCAAGCATTATTTTTAAAAGTAACTAATATGAGCAATTCTTCATATTTTCCGTTATTTCATTTTCAATATTGCGATTCCCATTCTCCAATGCTTCAATGTTCAGTGCGGTCCTCCCGGCCTTGTCTCTAGCTGCTACAAAGGACACGAAGGCTTCCTCAGATGTCCTGCTGCTGGGGCCACTCAGGAGGACTGCAACGGTGCGCAGATTCTGTTCTTTAGCTGCTACATGCAATGGAGTTTTGTCACGTTCATTGAAGAATAGCTGAGGATGTTCAGACCAGCTTTTGTATAATATCGGATTTTTTTCCAATGTATCGCTCGGTATTGGTGGTGACGTATCAAGCTGAGTTTCAATGAACATTCTTATTAAATAATATTCTGGCCTATGCAATAAAATGCACAATTTGTTTTTGAAGAGTATATTATCTTCTTTGGTTCTTCCTTGTCTGAGGACGAAAAAATCTGTGCAAAAGTATTCTTCAAACGTCCGGTGAATGAAAGGAAAGGTTCCATCTATATTAGCCCGGATTATCCCTAGCCTGCTTATGTCCTTCAAGTCTTGGCTGGATATTATTGTGTTTGTAAAATATTCTGCGGCAAACTTTGGATCAAGGGACTGAAATGCTAGGACGCAATGGTTTTCCATCATGGTTCTAATCAACTGATTTTGAATGGTAGGCGGTAGATCTTTGTTGAGATTAGTCTTCTGCTCAAAGTATATTGCTTTCTTGACTTCGAGAAACTGTTTATACAAGTCAGACAGATTTGTGATTTTGCTTGAGTTCTGCGCTGGTTCAGAGGCAGCGCCGGATCTGCCATACGTTCAAAAACGTGCAAAAAACCTGGCGCCAACTCCGAAGGGGCGCCGTGAGAAAATAAATATTGTATTAAAAATTTGTTATAATATTCCCTGAATCGTTTAAAAATTACCCATAGTACGAAATAATTATTACGCTCTAGCAACACTTTCCAAAGATACAGACTGCGCACGCATCTGGTTTTAATTCAACGAAATTCAACGATTTACGAATTTATAGTCAGTTACAGAATTTTTTTACAAATTCCATATATTTAGTTTAAACGTAAGATCTATTTTTCCTCAAATCTTTTACTGTCTTTTACGACGAATGAGTGCGATCCAAATTCATTAACCAATCACAGCGCCGTACTTTTATTCAACAGAACAAACAAACCGACGGCGCCTTTCAAAGTGCTTTTGCACGATTTAAGTCTCTAGAGTCTAGGAGAATATGGTTAAAGACCATTTTCTTATGAAATCTTCAGTAAATTCAAAATTCCATTAGCATAAACATCGCACGGTTTGCAAGGTTGCAACTTGTTAACAGTTTCATCATTGTTTTGACAGTTGAAGTTCCTTAAATGTACCTATAATTAATTTCTATTAGATTTGTTATTTTACAGTCAGTAATAATCAGTGTAAGCGTCTTTCGTAAGCCGTTGATACCATAGATACGTTCGTGTTTGTTCGCTCAACACAGAACACAGTGGAAATAGAAATGCAAGGTACAAATTTGAGGTTATATTGATTTTTAAATTTATAACTACATTTCTATTGGTTGTTAGAGGTTGTGGATTGTGGATTACAATGAATAGAACAATAATTAAAAAAAACTTTCAGGCTCGCAGAATCTATAGAATTAAAGAGCATAATGACATAAAAAAACCCGTTTCCATTGGGAATTTTTTAATTCCAATTTCTCCAGCACCGATAAAAAATGATGTCCTGCGCAATAACGTAACAATGGTCCCGAGCACATCTAAACAGATATCTATCGCACAAATTCCTCCGGTCGAATTATTAGAAGATAAAAATAACGTTACTGATAGCAGTTTAAATTTAATTCTGTTTTCAGAGCTTGAATTGAAAGATCCCGGATGCTGGCCAAAGTTATCTCAAAATTCCATTAGTTTATTAGTTCAGGAAAGTCCTGTACAATTGAAAGGTTTTGATTTTCCTATTACGAACAAGCGTAAATTTAATACTAAGTATTATTACAAGAAACTGCCTAATGGAGAAGAATTACATAGATCGTGGCTTATTTATTCGAAAACTTTAGATAGGGTTACACCCTTTATATGTCTTGATTTTATTTGATAAATTAGTGTAAACAAAAAAAAAATTAAATAAAAAAAAAATTTTGGGGTAAACGAATTTTTAATCAAAATAAAAATGTAGGGGGGGGGGGGCGCCATCGGTAGGTACCTACTGCACAGGGCGCTAGATTTCGTAGATCCGGCCCTGTTCAGAGGACTCAACAGACTGTACGGCCTGATTGAGGAACACTTCGGCCAGCATTCGAATCTGCAACGGGATGCACATGAAGCTGGCCACATCTTCCCCTAGCACTCCTTCCACCTCCACTCGCAGCTCACTGGCAAACTGCCCAAGTCCTTTCTCTGACTCTTCGTACTCTGGGAGTTCCAGGGCCAGGTGAGGAAGCCAAAACTTGATCTGTGATTTTTTCCATTTTTGCGGAAAATTCTCCACAATCGTTTTCAAGCTCTTCTTGCGGATACACACGTGTGGTTATTAAGTCTTAAACTGTTCGAAAATCCAGTGTCTATGGCACCACGTAGAGGAATTTTGATATCTTAAAACAAGGAAAAATGTGATGAAAATATGTTCGATTTTTTTATGGAAAATTTTCAGCGTTCTTAAAAAATATAGAAGGGGGCCCTTTATAAAAAAATACCTATTTGGTGCCATAGTGACTAGATTTTCTAAGGCTACGAACGCACAGGCAGGCGGCTTGCTTAGCGCCTAGCGCCTAGATAGGTAGTAGATAGCCGATGGATAGCCGCTTAGCGTGTATCCAGGTAAACCAACGTGTTGGTTTTTTGCCACTAGGCGCTAGGCACTAAGCCAGCCACCTGCCTGTGCGTTCGTAGCCTAACAGTTTAAGACTTGGTGCGTGCAAACAAGATGTATAGTTTTTCTAATATGTTGTCAACCAGGTTGAAAAACGTAGTTTCGAGAAAAAACGGTTGAAGGTTTTGCTGAAGGATAATTCATCATACAAACTGTTCAAAACTTTCTTTAAATTTTCCTAGAATTTCCTTGAAACTTTAGGTGATAGCGTTATTAACAAATGCATCTTTTAGAAAATGAAAAAAAAAAATATGATTTTTTTTTTAACCTGGTGCCTTAAAGCCTTGTTTAGGATTTGATCAAGCGAACACAGAGGCGCTTGGAGGTCCCCCAGGACCAGAGGCCCATATGAACTGAATAAAAATCTTGTAAAATTACATCAACTTTTTTAACTAGGGGGGGGGGGGGGCTCATTTAGCTTTGCCGCCCCGGGCCTCTGACGGGCTTAGTCCGCCACTGCACTGAGCAGGCATAATATTTATTATTAGCCCACTAAGCTATGCCTAAGATAAAGGTAACGGGCTCATGGGTGAGGTTTATCTAGGCCTTGGCGGCGAATGCGTTTTGCCCACCTACTCCATGGCGGGCCGGATGAAATGTATATACTGTTACCGGTTCAATGATAGCTCAGCGAAGAGACATTTCAATACCACTTTGAAAAGTCATTAAAAGTCGTGAAGCAAAAGCCCATTACCTAATCTAATGTAACCTTTTCAGTTAATTTTTTTATCACCTTTTATGACCCCCCCCCCCCCCCCTCCAAAAAAAATAGAAATTAAGTAAATTACTGAAAATTTTATGTATAAGCATAATAATAAATACAAAAAATACATACAAGTTTTCCGGTTTCTTTAAAAAAAAAAAAATTATTTTAGCTATTCGGTTGATTAAAAACTGTTACTAATATGGGAGAGAGCAGAAATTGTTTAAATTCTTCGCAATAAGGAACTCCAGTGAAAAATATTATGGCTTTAAAAAAATAGGTTCATACAGACCAATAAACGCTGATTCTGAAAATATAAGTTTTATTTAGTAATATTAAACGCAGAGTTTTTAAAAAATTATTAAAAAGTCCATTTTCAATCGGGTCGTAAAAATACGCCGTCAAGTTGGCATTATTGAAATTTTAATGGTGACGTCACTGTTTGACGTATCATGACGTCACCGTAAAATCATTTTATGGGAATGTATGATATGACACAAGCCATCGTATTAATTTATTCGTTTATTTACATACTGTTAGTAGAGATTTAGTTATTGTGTTTATTGAAACATTATTTAGGCCTAAATAATGTTTCAAAAATAAAGGTATCTCTTATTAGTTTATTTGTATTATTGAAAATATTCAAAAACTACTGCACAAAAAAAAAATAGTAACGCTTCTTCTAAGGAGAATACTTCGAACAACGGAATTCAAAATGGCGGTAGTTGATCAGCTGATGCCCGATTCTATAGTATTTTTTTCAGGAGTGATGATGTCACACGATTCACCATACATACGGTGGTTTTCGGGGGGTCTTGAAAAATTAAAACTTTGACAATTATTTTAACTTTTAAAATTAAGTCTAAAAATAAAAAAATATGCAGTTATTTAAGTTAGAAGGTCATTATCAATTATAAAAAATTAAAAGAATTGGACAAGAGTTCTTTATTACGATAGTTGAAAAGAATAAGGATGTTTTGTTTTATAAGTCTAGTTATATATCTAGTTAAATCGATTCACAGAAGAAATCATCTTCATGAAAAGGCAAAAACATATCCTGAGAATTTGGTATTACAATGTTATTATAAAAAGTATAGGAATTTGTGTAAGAAATTAATTACATCGGCGAAAGAAAATTATTATAAGAAACTCATTTACGAAAACAACTGCAATCCAAAACGTTTTTGGGATACCTTTCGCAACATAACCAAATCCAAAATCAATAAATCTTCAGAAATTAAATCGCTGTACATTAACATATCAAACTCTGAAGTCCCCAAAGATATGGCAAACTTTGCAAACTGCTACTTTTCATCTGTGGGAGACACACTTGCGAAAAAAATTCTCGATAAATGTAAGAAATCAGAAACCGCTCTCGCCAATTTAACTATCCCTAATATCGGTCACAAAATAGACTCAATCACAACGTCATCTAACGAAGTCATGAAGATAATTGACGACCTTAAGTCATCAAAAGCATGTGGTCCTGATAAGATTTCATCAAATCTTCTAAAAATCATTAAAGGATACATAGCCTTACCGATTGCGTTCATTGCGAATCTAAGCTTTAAATCAGGGATATTCCCTAACCATTTAAAGCAGTCAATCGTCATTTTACTGCATAAAAGTGGGGACAAATCACTGATACATAATTACCGGCCTGTTTCCCTGCTCAACTCTGTCTCAAAAATTTTGGAGAAAATTGTAAAGAACCGTCTCATCCATTATCTAGAAAATAACAACATCCTTTCTAGTAGACAATTTGGCTTTCGGAAAGGCTTAAGCACTGAAAACGCCATCGCTAATTTGACAAAAATCATCTCTAATAATCTAGATAAAGGTAGTAAATGCATTGCACTTTTTTTAGATCTAGCTAAAGCATTTGACACTATCTCGCACAAAATTCTGCTGAATAAACTACAGCGAATTAGGATACAGGGTCAAATTTTCAAGTGGTTGGTTAGTTACCTAGAAAACAGGAGCCAAAAAGTGGACATTAACGGTACTCTAAGTGATCCAGCCAACATTAAATATGGCGTACCGCAAGGAAGTACTCTAGGTCCCATATTGTTTAATGTTTATATAAATGACTTATGTAATACTTCCTTTGCAGACCACATAATTACATTTGCTGACGATACAGTACTTTTATTTGAAGGCAAAACCTGGAATGAGTCTTGCAGCAAAGCGGAATTTGGCATAAACAATGTTAAACAGTGGCTAGATAGTAATCTCCTCACTCTAAACTCGGATAAAACGAAATTCATCTGCTTCAGTTCAACTCAAGCGGGTCAACCACAAGAAATCCTTAATATTAGAATACACCATTGCAACGACATTATTACATGTAAATGCAATACCTTAGAATGTGTGGACAATATAAGATACCTAGGAATTATCATTGATAAATTTCTGAGATGGGACAAATATATAGCATTTACTTCCACAAAGGTCAGGAAACTTACACATCTGTTTATAGCGATAAGAAATATTCTATGCGTAAATGATATGAAACGAATTTACTTTGCAATGTGTAATTCCATATTAGACTATGGTTCCTTAGGTTGGGGCGGTTGTGCTAAAACTATACTCGATCCCTTAGCTAAATCCCAGAAATCGCTTATAAGAGTCATACTGAAAAAACCTTTCAGGTACCCCAGCGATTCATTGTTCGCAGAGTTTCGTGTTCTTGATGTAAGGCAATTATACATGAGGAAAATCATATTACGTACTCAAAAACAGAGGCACCACTACGCTTCCGTAAACCACTGTCATAATACAAGACATGCAAAAAAAAACCCAATAGTTCCGTCCACCACTTCCTCATCTTTAGCACAGAGACAATTCTCATACTTAGGCCCTAAATTGCTCAATCTCATACCTGATGCATGGAAGGCAAAGAGTACTAATATTCTGCGTATGCAGGTAAATAATTGGCTTCTGGTCTTGGGGAGAGCTGAATGCGAGAATATGCTAAACAACAGTAATTGAATTGTAATTTTTGTTTTTCTTTACATTTTAATTTATATTGGTATTATATTAGCATTACAGTAACTGTATTTTTACATAAAGTAAGTTCGAAAATTGCTCAATTCTTCGTGATATTTTTCCTTAAAGGATAAGTTCCTTCTTTACTTTCAGTTTTTTATTTTTCAGTTTCTTGTTTTATCTAGTAACATTTCTTTAGTTTATCATGTCAATTGTAAAAAAATGTCGGGTATAACTGAGAGTATACTAGATTATGAATATATATATGTATTATTTTACCAGCAGAATTTCTTCATTCTTTTTCATTTTCAAATTCATTTTTCTTGTTTTATCTACTAATATTTCTTTAGTTTATTATGTCAGCTAAACAATAGTAATAATGTCGTGGTATAACTGGAAGTATTCTAGAATATGAATATACATATGTATTATTTTTACAACAGAATAGTCAACACTATAACTTAATATAATTTACATGTAAAAACATTATCATATTGGAATGTCCTAAAACGGGCAATTGCCTAGTTGGGCATTTTAAGGTCATTTATATTGTATTAAGTAATATTTACAAACAAACAATAAATAAATAAATAAATAAATAAATAAAGCAATATAGTTCAAGGGCGTGTTTTGCACCACTAATTTTTGAACACCGTGCACATTGGTAATCACACGGTGTTATTGCGTTATTTGCAGCCTTAGTAATAAAAAATCTCTTCCCAGCTTTAAATGGTGTTTTAGTTACACATTGTATAAAGATTGTACATGTCTGCCCGCTGGCGAGATACCACATGTTTTAAGATTTTAGATGTCCTGATGTATTTTTACGGATATTGAATTTATTAATAGTGAAGTTTTTATAATTTGCGTGTGAGTGAAATGTCAAATACTAACTTTTAATATGTATAACTTTTGGGTGTTTTTCGTAACATTTTTTTTTACATTTGTGAAAGAATGTCTGTATTTTTTTCTCGGGGCACAACCGTATGGGGTGAAACCGGCCAGTACACGATTTCAACCCGGAATATTTTCATTAGATATATATATATTTTAAAAAAATAATACGCGTTACAAACACGCCGTGTAATTAGCAAATAAAAACTACCAGACAAGACTGGGATACAAATAAAATAACGAGGACAACAGTTTTGAGTATAATTGAAGGAGCAATGGGATACTTAAAAACAGCAGAAACCCACGGAGTGCCGAAATTCACATTACAAGACCATGTCAATAAATACAGAAACAATCAAGATTTGGCTTTATCTACGACAAAAGGCCTAGGCCGTTTTATGTCTGCTTTTTCATCTTTTATATACCTATATGGTTTTACCCACCCCCAAGGCAAAATCGGAAATATTAGAGGTCTTGTATTTTTTCCATAATACGGTTTTGGACAGGTCTCCCCAACTAATAATCTTACATACGTGTATTATTATTATTAAGAATTGAAACTGTATCATGAATACAAAAAGGAAGGAGATAGCACCCGGTACTTGCTAGCGCATCGACTAACTGTTTTGTCGAGTTTTGTACTTCTCGTAATTTCCACACATCTAAACCGTTTAGTTGATGGAGGTGCGCATACAATTGATGCATTTTAAAAGAGGAAAAAAAAGAAGATACTGTATACATCCTTTACTCAGTGACAGATTATCTAGTGGTATATTTCATACGTTACATTCTAGGCTGAAAGAGCATCCAGATAAGTTTTTTTTAAATAATGTAGAATGAGTGAAGAAACGTTTAATGTAATGATATCATTCGTGGGTCCTTATTGAGAGGGCTGTTAAGACGATGGTATGTGCACATGAGTGAATGTTTTCTGAGTGATTCACAGACCAGTAATTTTGGAATCCCGCAAGGGACAGTTCTAGGACCAATTCTTTTTATCATTTATGTGAATGATATTTTTAAACTCACCATAAAGTCAAAAATAATATCATATGCTGATGACACAGCGATTTTAACTCATGGACTAAACTGGAGTGAAACTCAGAAAACGACTGAATTAGATATAAATTTAATAAAAAAATGGTTTGATCAAAATCTACTATCTCTAAATACAGAAAAAACTTTTGTAATACCATTCACTCTGAATAAAAATGCTACCCCTGAGAATCTAAACATATGTATACACTCATATAATTGTAATCCAAAGTCATATCTATGTAAACCTAACTGCTCTATACTTACTGTTAAAACAAATGTAAAATACCTCGGTGTAATTATAGATAGTAACATAAAATGGAAACAACAGTAGAACGGTTAAGAAAATTAATTTACATTTTTATTAGAATACGTAACATACTAAATATTGGATTATTAAGAACCATCTATTTTTCCCTAATTCAATCAGTATTACAATATGGAATTGTTGGCTGGGGTGATGCTTTCAAAACTTCTCTTTTGCCTTTAGAAATTATCCAAAGAATATTAATAAAAATAATTCTAAAAAAGCCATACGATTACCCTACCATCAAATTATTTCAGGAATTCAAAGTCCTTTCACTTCATATTATTTATAAAAAAATTACGCTTTTACAAATACACAAAGATTGTCTCAATAATGTTAACAATCTTTTTTCGAACAGCAATAGAACAAATATCCTTGGTTTTCTGACTATACCGCGCTGTTACACCACCACAGCCCAATAATTCTACAAATATATTGGAGTTAAATGGTTTAACGAATTACCCTTGAAATTAAGATTGGAAACAAATTACACAAAATTCAAAAAATCAATAAAAACTCTTTTTATATAACTTATCAACATAACAACTCAAATATAACATTAGTTATCCTTTTTCTCTCATTATTTTTTATCTCCTCCGCTTCAATCTGTTGTTTTTCTTAATTTTTTTTAAACCAATACATATAATATACAAAAAAAAACAAATATATATATAATATATGATATTGGTGGTAACAATACCTCCCTAATTGAGAAATTCTCGTGTTTAGGGAGGGAGCACTATCAGATTGACAGTACTATACATACTTGACAGTTGTTATACATAGAAAAAATATTATGCTGGATGACAAAGTGCGGATGTATGCCTCAATAAAGGCGTACAATAAACGTGAGATTTTGAATAAAAAGTTGCAGAATCTGTACAATATTAAAATAAACTGTTCTGATAATTCTCCAACGACAAATTATAAATTTTATGACAGAGTTAAAAATCTATCTTCGTGTCAGTTCCTTGACAAAGAAATGGCTTTATTATCTAAAGGTTTAAATTATAACCTTCCTTATAGCAAAGTTAATATTGAAGGTGCAATTGAAAGTGTTGCTGTAGACATTGAAACAGCCCTCTCATACTGTCCTAAAACATTTCAATACAAGAGTGCGGAGACTATTAAAAAAGAAATAAATAAACTTTCCATAAGCATGAATCCGGAAATCTTTCACCTTAAAAACTTAAAGAAGAAACTTGAAGATGAAGATCTGATATTAACAAAGGCAGACAAGGGAAATACTGTAATCATAATGGACAAATCTGATTATCACAACAAAGTGATGGACTTTATAAATAGTGATAATTTTGTTATTTTACCAAAAGATCCAACATATAAATTTAACGAGAGTGTATCAAATGCTTTAAAATCTTGTAAATCGGACATATTTAAAGATGATAACATATTATCAAAAAATCCCAAATCACCAAAATTATATGGGTTTCTCAAAATCCATAAAATAAATATACCCATAAGACCTGTCGTTTCATCATGTAATTCACCAAGTTTTAAACTATCGTCATTAATAACTGATTTAGTTCATAAAAGTAATGTGTTTACACCAAAATATGTAATTAAGAACTCTTATGAACTGATTGCCTTATTGAAAAATTTTGTACTTCCCATTAATGCTAAGCTTGTGTCTTTTGATGTCATTAATCTATTTCCTAATGTGCCTATTACTGAAAGTAAAGCAATTATTTCCAAATTATTGAAAGATTCTACATTACCTACAGATCTGTCTAGTGACCTAACTCGTTTATTTAACTTAGTTTTAAATCAAAATTATTTTCAATACAATAATGTCATATACCAACAAAAAGAAGGCCTTCCAATGGGAGCCCCCACCAGTCCTCTTATTGCTGATATATTTATGAATGATTTGGAAACAACTGTTTTTAATTCAAAATCACCTCTTTTAAACAATGTTTTACTATGGAAGAGATATGTGGATGATATCTTCGTCATTTGGACAGGATCTGAACGTCAACTCAACAACTTTCTTAACCTTTTAAATTCATTTCATAACCAAATAAAATTTACGATAGAAATAGGCAATGAAAAATTAAACTTTTTGGATTTAACTTTATCAATTATAAATAATAAAATCGATTTTAGTATATATCGCAAGCCAACATACACTGACATAGTAATTCATAGGACCTCCAACCACCCTGTCTCACAAAAACACTCCACCTTCCATTCCATGATACACCGCTTAGTAAATGTCCCAATGTCTAATAATAATTTCCTTTCTGAACTTTCAATAATAAAACAAATTGCTATAAACAACGGATATGAACCAAAATTAATTGATAACATCCTAAATAAAAAACTTATCAAAATTTCAAAAAATAAATATCTATACAATTCTAATAATATTAATGATAAAGAATGGCGTAAAATTTTGTATATTAATAATTTTTCAGTTCAATGTTGCAAAAATCTTCCTTCTAATATTAAACCAGCGTTTTATACAAGAAATAATATCGGTAATTTTTTGAGAAATACTAAAGATAAAGACCATAAATTGACTAATTCCGGAATATATAAACTCAAATGCAATGATTGTCCCTCATTTTATATTGGAAAAACCACTCGTAATTTTGAAATCAGAATCAAAGAACATTTAAGGTGTCTTAATAATAATAATTTTTCTGAGTTTGCTAACCATATCATTGAAAATAACCATAGTTTTGAAAAAAATACAGGGATAAATATTCTTCATATTAATCATAAAGGAAAACGTTTAGATAACTTAGAAGCCTTGGAAATTAAAAAATCCCTTAAAAATAATGAATCTATTATCAACAAACAAAAAATATTGTCATATAGCCCAATCATGGATTTGTTCCCCTACCCACCCACTCTACACTAATACCTACCTACCCAATCTACATTATTATCTAGCAACAGCTCCACCCCTACCATAATAAAACATTGTTCGAAACTGTCAAATTAGTATAAGCTTTCCCTGACGAAGGAACGTTTGTTCCGAAACCGGTCGGATTTGCACATCAAATAAGTGGTTTATACAAAGTAAAATTATTTCATTATTCTATAATGGATAACCACAAAGTAATAGCTACATTCAAAAATATAGAAAAAATATTAGTTGGCATTTTTGTTCAGAGTGGAAAATATAAGTTGGCACATCGTAATACATACCTAAAACTAGTTAATGGCAAACTAGTTATTATTTGTTTTATACATATATATAAAAAAATATTTATATAAATGTACAAATATGATTTTTTCTTATTTTCTGTTAATTATCTATTTTTTGTTTTATATGTTTATAAAAATATTATTTTTCGTTTGAATAAAATCTGCAAAAATTTTAAAATTTAATAAAAACTTAACCAGCGCACCGGCCGAGAATCCACATTTCGTCGAAAGATATTCTTACGATCTTCCAGGGCGGTTTCAATGAAAAATATTAATTATTCCCCGTACCAGCTTTTTAAATAATAACATTTATTATAAGCAATAATTATCAGCCTGAAACACCCATCTACATTGAAAAAAATCTTCCGAGAAAAGATACATGCCGCCAACGGGACTTGTACTCGTGTCCTTCTGATTGCCGGTCAGGTGCTCTACCACTGAGCTATGTCGGCTTATCTAATACCCGCCAAATAATTCAATATATACTACTGTTTCATTCAGCAATTACTGCTTATTACATTTTTTTAACCTGAAAACAACCAACTTTATTTTTGTGAGAGAGGCATTGTTAGAGCTAAATCTCTCACAAGGTGGCATCGAGACAATTATGTCTACATTTTTTGATGAAATACTTTAACTTGTCAAATATTAATTATTATTTTTAATTGATAAACTAACGTTTAAGACAAGATTTTTACGCGTAGCACAAAGGGTAACAATTATTATAAGCAATAATTATCAGCCTGAAACACTTACCTACATTGAAAAAAATCTTCCTAGAAAAGATACATGCCGCCAACAGTACTTGAACCCGTGTCCTTCTGATTGCCGGTCAGGTGCTCTACCAATTTTAAATAATAACTCAATTTCGATTTTATTTCATTCCAAATTTGCTTTAATTTATATATACTTACATTCAAAAATGCTGATAGGTGTGATGATAAAACTATTAAAATTATGTACTTTTTATAATTATTTTTTAATCATAAGTATTTATAATTTTTCAATAGTGTCTAAGCAAAATAAAAATGTAAAAAATGTTAAATATATTAGGACCGTAAATAAATATAGACATAAATATAGACATAAATAATAGACAAACTGAAGTATTTTCGTCACAAAACACGTGCGCGGATTTTTTTTTATGATTTTATTTAAACCAAAATTAAAATTCTGAAACATTGAAACACTGCGCTAACTGTCACTCAGCTAACAAGAAGAAAGAAATTAACTCCTTCAACAGTAAAATGAATGAAATAGACCACCGAACAAACAGCGAAACATGTAAGTTCCGTTCTTACATGCTTAAATTAGCCAAGGAAAGAATAAACTACGACATTGAATAAAAAAAATTATATATAATTTTGCAAAATACATTAATTAAATGGATGATTTCTTAAATAGCGAATTAGAATTAAATATTAAAATTCAAGAATATGAATGTATTTGTACTGATTCATGTAACAAAATTATTTCTAAAAACATAAATGATATAATTATTATGCACATAAACATCCGTAGCATTCAGAAAAATTTAGATGAACTAATTCTAAAAATAAATAATTTAATTAAAAAGCCGGACTTCATAGTGTTAACTGAAACATTCACGAACGCTGACTCACCGCCTTATCACTTACCTGAGTACAATTATATTTCTACCAAAGTAGATATCAACAAAAATTCGGGTATAATAATATTTGCAAATAATAAATTTAGTATTGTTAACATTATAGAACACCCAATACATTTGGTAAACTGCATCGAAGTACATTTCAAACTCGGCAAATCAATATATCATTTAATAGCTATCTATAGAACGCATGGCTCAAGTATTATTACGTTTATTAATGACCTGAAATACGTATTATTAAAATTAAAAAATAAACTCTGCTTCGTGGTGGGTGATTTTAATGTGAACATTAATGAAAAAATAGAAAATAATAACAAAACTGAATACATCAATTGTATGACTGAACAAAATTTCATATCTTGCATAAATAAAAATACTAGAGAAATAAAAAAACATACTCCATCTTGTTTAGATCACATTTGGACAAACGTAAACATTAAAGATCTTCACAAACTAAAATCAATTGTTTGGAAAACTAAAATAACTGACCATCATTCATGCTTACTTCTGTATAATAATAATATTAAACATAAAAAACATAATTTAATACCCAAAAAATCAACAATAGACATGACTATTCTCTCTGAAAAACTAAAAATGGAAGATTGGAACAATGTTTTAAAGAGTGATGATACCGAAATATGTTCCACTAACTTTGAAAAAATCCTGTCACAACACATTAAAAATTCGACATATGAAATAATAAAACACATAAAATCAAAATTAAGATGTTTAAAACCTTGGATTACCAAAGGACTTATAATATCTATCAGAAACAAAGAAAAACTTTATAAAACAACTTTAAAAAATCCCCATGATGAAAAAGCATATATTTTTTATAAAAAATATAAAAATAAATTAACATCTTATATTAAAAAAAGTAAGGAAGAGTTTTTTAAAAATAAAATATTATTTTCTGAAAATAACCATAAACAAATGTGGAAAACTGTCAATTTGGCCATAGACAATACAAAAAAGACACAAAATATTAAGTACATCGAACATGATAAAAAAATTATCGATGCCAACTTACAGCCTAAACAACGTGCAAACATATTTAATTCCTTCTTTACAAATGTTGGAAAAAATCTTGCGAAAAATATTCATAAACCTTCTAACCCAGAAAAACATAAAAATAAAAATGTACAGAAACGTAATATACTTTCAAAATTTGAAATAACAACAGAATGTGAAATTTTAAAAATAATAGAAAATATGAAAGGAGGTTCGTCTCCCGGTTTTGATTCTATTACGGCACACATGTTAAAATCTATGAAATCTTACTTAATAAAACCCATCACTCATTTAATAAACTTGAGTTTAACGAAAGGAATATTTCCAATGAACTACAAAAACACAATAATCTCACCTATTTACAAATCTGGTGATCCACACCAAGTAACGAATTATCGCCCAATTTGTCTAATTTCTAACATAGGAAAGATCTTTGAAAAAATAGTAAAAAAATAATTGGTAAATTTCCTAGATAGTAATAAAATACTACACAAAAACCAGTTTGGTTTTATTAAATCACTCAGCACACAAGATGCAATTGCTAACGTAACTTCATACATTTACGAATCATTAGATAAAGCTAAAAAATGTGCGGGCATATTTATTGACCTCAGAAAGGCATTCGATAGCATATCCCATGAGATGCTATTAAAAAAATTAAATGATATTGGCATAAAAGGCAACGCGATTAAATGGATCACAAACTACTTAAAAAACCGCCCTCAAGTGGTAAAAATCAATCATGTTAATAGTGATCAAGAGATTTCAAACTTTGGAATCCCGCAAGGTACAGTGCTTGGACCAATTTTTTTTACCATATAGGTATGTAAATGATATTTTTTTTCAACATTTAAATGGTCAAATTACATCATACGCCGACGATACAGTATTAATAATAAGTGAAAAGACTTGGAAAAATGTAGAATTAAAGGCCACAGAAGACATCAACACGCTTAAGAATTTTTTCGACACTAATTTACTATCACTAAATAGTGAAAAGACATTTGTAATTCCATTTGCAATCCATCCAAACGATGCTCCCAAAAATTTTAACATTATCATACACGATAATACTAAAATTCATAACCAAAATTATTGCAAATCAAACTGTACAATATTAAAAACAACAAATAAAATTAAATATCTCGGAGTAATTATCGACAAAAATCTGAAATGGAAGGAACAAATATGTCAAGTAGTAAACAAAATCAGAAAATTAATATATATATTTTTAAGAATTAGAAATTTTCTGTCGATAAAAAATCTATATTTAATCTACTATGCCTTAGTTCAATCCACTTTACAATACGCTATTATTAGTTGGGGATCCGCGTATAAATGTAACCTTCTTCCAATAGAAATTGTACAAAGGACAATTATTAAAATTATATTAAAAAAATTCTTAGACTACCCAACAGAACGCCTGTTTGAAGAATTTCAAGTACCCACATTTAAAGATTTATATATTAAAAATTCATTGATTCAAATTATAAAGGAAAAAGATAAATATCCATTTTTAAATGAAAACAGAACTCGACTTAAACATGTTTTTCTATGCCCAAAACTAAATACGTCTTTTGCACAGCATCATTATACTTACCAGGGAAGAACTTTTTTCAATCGTCTACCAGAAGAAATCAGAAGCATTAATGATAAAACCCGAATACTGCTCTCTATCAAGAGACATTTTAAAAATATTCTTAAGA
Organism: Limnephilus marmoratus; assembly: GCA_917880885.1. Classification (NCBI taxonomy): domain Eukaryota; kingdom Metazoa; phylum Arthropoda; class Insecta; order Trichoptera; family Limnephilidae; genus Limnephilus; species Limnephilus marmoratus. Next base: position 3,381,125 of record OU862927.1, on the reverse strand, counting down.
AAAAAAACTACTGTCAATTAATCTTACAAATATCCTTAGTTTTCCATTACATTCATTCTTTTTTTTTTAAATTCATACCATTATCAAATACATACTGCAGCTCACATATATTTATGTACAATTAATTATTTAAGTACTAACTTATAACTAATAACTAATAGCATTTATGTACACTCCCCTTCCATACACAAGCAAATGCTTTAAATGGAAGAGTAGTAAAAAAAAAAAAAATACCTGTAAAAAAAATATATATTTGTTGTAAAATTGTAATTATAATAAATGATTCAATAAATAATTAAAAAAAAGAAAAATAACTTTCCCAGAAAATTTATTGATTTATTTTACTGCATGATATACGATTTGAAATGTGTGTTGTATAATACAAAATTTTGTTTGAAAATTTAATAAATCTGCCAACGACCTACGGTACAACCTTATTATACTAAAAATAAACTTTTTTCTCAAAATTTAACTATGCTTTTTACTAGATAAAAGAACAACTTAAATATTTCAAATTAGAGAGTCTGGTTAAAAGACTTAACATAAATGACCTCTTAATGCTTTATAAAATTGTGAATAATCGTGTAGACAGTAACTTAGTCAATCAAATCAAGTTATACGCCAGGCCCAAATCTACAAGAACTCTTAACATATTTTGGACCGAAATTTTTACGAATAATACTGGATATTTTAATCCAATGTCTAGAATGTCTTGATCATACAACGATCTTGTTAAGATACACAGTTTCATAGATATTTTTGTAAATAGTTTAACATGTTTCAAAAAATATCTCCACAATTTGAGCAATTAAAAAAAAAATTGGTTGTTTTATTACTTTTCAGTAAATCTTCTTATTCTTCGATGGCGCTACAGCCCATATCGAGCTTTGGCCTCCTGCAACAGTCGCCTCCAACTCCTCCTGTCCTCAGCTGACTTCCAATTTGGTACCTGGAGAAGCTGTGCTGCATCCCCTCTTACTTCGTCTTCCCACCTCAGTCTGGGTCTTCTCACTTTTCTCTTTTCACCTGGGTGTCCAGTCAAAATTCTTTTTGGGACGCGTGTATCCGTCATTCTTTGTACATGCCCAGCCCATCTCAGCCTGGGGAGTCTCATATGTGTTGAGATGCTAGGTGCCTTATATATATTATACAATTCTGTATTGTGCCGGATGCGCCACTGTTCACCCTCTTTCACGGGTCCACATATTCTTCTGAGCACTTTTCTTTCAAAAGTATAAAGCATTTCAGCCATCTTTACCGTCAGTGTCAGCGCCTCACATCCATATGCCAATACAGTTCTAACAATGGTCTTATATATGGTTATTTTGGTTTTTCTGTGGACACTACGTGACTTAAACACTGGCAGCAAAGAGAAGTATGTTCTGTTGGCTGCTGTGATTCTCCTTCTGATTTCTGCTGGATCCTCATTATTCTCTGTCAGACTGGAGCCCAGGTAGGCAAATTGGTCGACCACTTCGTATAAGTAGTTGTCTTTGAATTGTGCACTACTTCTTCTTCTGTGTGAAGGGTTCCTGCTCTGTATCATCATTTTCGTTTTGTTGACATTAACCTGCAGTCCTACTTCCCGTGCCGCTGTTTCTAAAGGATCGAAGACCTCCTTAATGGCTGAAATTGATCTTCCAACAATATTAATGTCATCCGCATATCCGACAACTTGACTGCTCTTGAAACAAATATTGGAGCCAGTGTCTATTAGCGTTTTTCTTATTACATGTTCGAGCACAATGTTGAAGAGAGTGGGAGCCAGACCGTCCCCCTGTTTTAGTCCCTGCGATACTGTGAATTCTTCCGACAGTTCCCCATCTATTTTGACCTGACATCTTGAGTCTGACATTGTGGCTTTGATGAGCCTAACCAATTTAGGTGGAATCTGGAATTAAAGTAGTATGTCATATAGACACTCCCGATCTATACTATCATATGCTTGCTTGAAATCTATGAATAGTTGGTGTATGTCTATATCAAACTCCCAGCACTTTGCCAAGATCTGCCTGACGGTGAACAGTTGGTCTGTTGTGGATCTACCGGTGCGGAAGCCTGCCTGATACTCTCCCAGTAGGCTTTCTGCGTACTTATCAATTCTTTGTTTCAGTATCATGGTGTAGATCTTATATGCTGTGCATAGAAGTGATATGCCTCTATGATTTTCGCATTTTAGCTTGTCACTTTTTTTATGAATTGGACATATTATGCTTATTTGCCATTCCTCTGGGATTTTTTCCAAGGTCCATATTTTTGTTATTAACTTATGTAGCTGATTTCTCAGGTGCTTATTTCCATATTTGAACAACTCTGCCGGCAGGTTGTCTTTCCCAGGTGATTTATTGTTTTTAAGTTTCTTTAGTGCAGCATTTATTTCTGGCATTGTTGGTGGATTCGCTGATTCTTCATTACTTGATTCAGTGGGGATGTTAGTAGGGTGGCTTCTCAGGTCGCTATTAGGGTTGAGAAGTTTATAGAAGTAATTTTTCCACGCGGTTTTAATTCGTTCCTTATCGGATATAAATGAACCATCAACGTCTTTGCATAGTGTTGTATTCGGTTCGAAACCCTTCTTGAAGAAGTTTACTCCCCTATATGCTTCTCTGCTATTATTATTAACAAAGTCCTGTTCCATTTTCAGCAGAATATCATTCGGGAAATTTTCTTTTCTTTCCCCTTATCAGCTTATTTGTTTCTTTTCTCGCTTTTTCGTACGCCTGTCTTTTGTTTCTTGTTGGCCTTTCCAAGTACTTCTTTCTGAGTGTATTCTTTTCAACTATCTTTCTTTCACACTCTTCATCAAACCAAGGGTTCCTGGGCTGTCTGGGCATGTTTCCGACACTTAATTCTACTGCTCTTACAATTGCTTCTTTTATATCATTCCAGTCTTTTTCTAGTGATTCTTGGGAGTTCTGCTCAGAGATCTGACCTGGTAGGCTATTTGCAAGGGCGTTGTGATACTGCTCTATGCCTTCTGGTGTTTTTAGAGTATCCGTATTGATTTTTGGAATAGTTGGTGGTTTCCGTGTCGTATTGTTTGCGATTCGGCTCCTATAGGTGGCCACCACCGTGTAGTGGTCTGAATCACAGTTGGCACCCCTATACGACCTTACGTTTGTGATGCTCGTTGCCCCCCTTCTTTCTATCAGGACATGATCAATTTGGTTATGGTGTCTATCATCTGGCGATGTCCAGGTCCGTTTGTGTATGTCTTTTCTTGGAAATTGAGTCGAGGCCACAATTAGGTCTCTTGATTCTGCGAAATCAATCACTCGGGTTCCATTATTATTAGCGTCCTTGTGTAGACTGTTCATTCCTGTAATGTGTTGGAGCAGAGGATCCTGTCCTATCTTGGCATTAAAGTCCCCAATTACCATCTTAATGTCGTTAGATGGTAATGTTTCGTAGACCTGTTCGAGTTTCTGATAGTATGTATCTTTCATTATATCCTCTTTATCTTCCGTTTCAGCATGTACATTGATCAATGTTACATTGAAAAAATTCGTTTTTATACGTAAGCTGCACATTCTTTCGTTAATGGGTTTAAAGTCTAATATGCATTTTTCCATTTTCCGGTCTACAATGAAGGCCACTCCGAATTGATGGTGTCTTTCATTTCCACTATGCAGTATCGTGTGTGTTCTTGTGTCAAATGGCTCAGATCCTATCCATCTTGTTTCTTGCACCGCCATTATGTCAATTTTGTATTTCGTACTTTTCAGTGAATACTTCGTTATAAATATTGTATACTTGTTATTATTGTGTATTTCAATTTTGTATTTAGGTTTTTAAGTTATGTATAAATAATACTTGCATTGTTTTTCATGAGTTTGCTTATGTTAAAATGCGTATGTGATTAATGCAGACACATTAGTCTAGGGATATTTATATTTGTATTCTAATTTATTTTATATTACCCACAAAAATGTTGTATAAATATCCTGTTTGTGTCTCAAATAAATAAATAAACAGTCATTCGAAATCAATTTATAATTTTTCGTGGAAATAGTCAATATGTCTAAAATTTGATTTAAAAATGACATATTTCTGGTTTTCTCCGGTTATTCCCTTAAAATGCAAGGACCTCGGGTCTAAATTAAAAGGCCGTTTTCTCGGGGTGTATGGGGCCAAACTTATTGAAATTTTGGATTCCGACTAAAACCTACGCTATAAAGAGGAATCAATGATAAAATGTGAAAAAAAATAACATTTTGACAAAATTTTATCGATATTCGCTAAATGCGAGAGTTGGGGCCGAACTTTAAAAACAGGGCGCTATTGGGAAAAAACTTACAGAAATTTGGGATTCTCACTAAAACCCATGCTCTTAATTTGTATCAGTAACAAAATCTGCAAAAAATTAGAATTAAAAAAAAAACTTTATCCTTACAGGCAAAATGCGAGGCGTGGGGTGGAATTTTAAAAGCCGCTATCTTAAGGTCTATGGGGCCGAATTAGCTGAAATTTTGAATTCCGACTAAAACCTTGGTCAGAATGGTCAGATGCTACGCGTTTTCGATATTGTTTTAGGGAATGGAAGCATGGACGCTTACTGACAAACTAATTAGGCGACTTGAGGTATTCGAGATGTGGATCTACAGAAGAATACTTAAAATAAGCTGGATGGACAGGGTTACAAACGAAGATGTTATGGTTCGGAAGAATAAAGAAAAGGTAGTAATTAAAACCATAAAAATCCGAAAACTTCAGTATCTTGGACATGTGATGAGACATCCAGAGAAGTATGAGATCTTGCATCTCATAATGCAAGGAAAGATAGATGATAGCCAACGGAACGGGCACAAGAAGAAGAAGACTAAAACCTTTGCTGTAAAGAAGGAATCAGAGTCAAAATCTGCAAAAAATATTACCCTTACGAGCAAAATGCGAGGCTTGGGGTCAAACTTTAAAAGCCGTTTTCTCAGGTTCTATGGAGCCGAATCATCTGAAATTTTGGATTCTTACTAAAACCTGTTCTCTAAAAATGAATCAAAATCTGTGAACATAATTTTATCCTTACGGGCAAAATGCCAGGCTTGCGGTCGAACTTTGAAAGCCTTTTTATCTGGGTCCATGAAGCCGAAGTAACTGAAATTTTGGATTCTTATTAAAACCTAAGCTTTTAAGATGAATCATTGACTAAATTTGCCCTCTGAGTTTTAAAAGTGATATTAGTATCTAATTGGAGCGTCTAGTTTTTTGTGATAGTTTAAGTAATATATCATCATCATTGGCTTGGCTCTACAACCCCTGATGGGTCTCGGCCTCTTCAAGAGTCTTCCTCCACTCATATGGGTTTTGTGCCAGCTCTCTCCAGTTTAGAAGCTCCAAGGTAGATATGTCTTAGAGGACGTTGTCGCTCCATCTTAATCTTGGCCTCCCCATGCTCCTTAGCCCTATCGGTCTTGAGTTCAGCAGGGACTTTGGTGCTTGATGCTCGGTCATTCTCTCCACATGACGCAGCCACCGAATTCTTTCTAGTTTTATAAATTTTATGACGTTTAGCTCCTTAATTAGAGTATAGAGCTCATTGTTGTAACGTCTGCGCCAAACTCTAGTAGTACATACTACATACCAAAGTTATTTGGTGAGATTTGTTGAACAAAGATTTACCAATTCATGTTGTTTAGTCATACATTACTCATACACTATCAATGTTGTTTACTCATACGTTACGACACATTAAGTACATACCTAAAGATATAGTGGATCAAAAGAAACAGGGTGACATAAAAGCATTAAAAAAACACTTAAAAAGAAAATCAAGACAGAGTTATTACTTCCAAAACAGGCAAAACTATTTAATTTAATCGGATTAATAATTTATTACCCCCAGACATGCTATATTAATGTGTAAATGATCCATATTAATTATTTTTCTAGCCTTGCTACAAAAAAGAGAATTTCCAAAAATAGAGCATTCTGCAGAATACATAAATAAGCTAACAGAAAAATATCGCTAGATCTAGTTTTTATTCAAATTCGAAAATTGCAAGTTGTTTAAATGTCAACCGGTTTTGTTGTTATACATTGACATAATAAATAACTTCTAGACCAGCTCACGCAAAATTGTCGATGATTTATGGAAAATTTTAACATGTTTCTCCTGAATTAGGATTGGGTGTTTTTTCGTATTTTTTTAAACGATGTGAAGGTTTTATTTTTGATACAGTCAGATGTATTATTTAACTGAACATTTTATTTTATTTTTTATTAACGCCCTAGTGGGCTTTTATGTGAAATTAATTTTACACAGTTGTGTTGACTATTTTTTGAGTAAAAATGGGAGAGGGCAAGTATATATAAAAATCTAAAAATGCTTGTTTGTCCGCTATGCATTGCTAAACCATTCATCCGATTGCGATGAAACTTTGGGGATTTGATGTTTGCGTGCCCGCGATACTGGTTTCTGTATACAATACTGAGCTCTGGTATCATGAAATTACGCGTTGCTTAACCGTTCATCCGATTGCGATGAAACTTTGGGCATTTGATGCGTGCATGCCCGCGATGGTTTCTGTATACAATAGTGAGCTCTGGCATCATGAAATTATGCATTGCTGAACCGTTCATCCGATTGCGATGAAACTTTGGTGAGTTTTTGTGAGCACGTCAACGAAGGTTTCTATATATATATATATACTGATGAGTTATGACATTATGTAATTTGTATAAAAAATTGTAATTGGTGGCACGTGAGCTGTTTGAAAACTGAATGTACAGGGACTGAATGTATGGAATGCGGGAGGCGGAGGGGAAATCAGGAGGGGGGTTCGTGGGACGGGAGGGGGAGTGGGGAGAGGGAAAGCGGAGAAGGCAGAGTGGGAACGCGCGAGGGGAAGGGGATGCGGAAGAAAATGGGACGAAGAGAAAGGACACGCAGGTAGAAACAATATCTTTATTAAGTGGCATAGCGACGCATGTCGGGAAATACAAACCCAGATGCTAGCATATTTTGATTTTCATATATTTATATAGATTTCCTCCTAAAACCATACGAGCGAAGCCGCGGGTAAAAGCTCGTTGATTTATAAATTTATAAAACAGTTTATTATTTATTTATAAATTTATAAAACATATTATTTATTTATAAATTTATAAAACATCAACAAATCTCTTTGAGATTTGTTGATGTTTTCTTATTCAATGATTAAATATTACAATCAAGTTTATTTTGAGCCTAATTATTTCTTGGGTTTTATGCTGTGTTGCGCTACTTCTTTGTTTATCCAACCCTTTTTTAGAAACGTTGGCTAAAGAAGGAGGTAGCCCAACATGGTAGAGAAATCACAATAACACTTTTGGCCGTGAAAATCTCAAATCATATTCAAGGTTCTTAAGCTTCGTTAAGTTTTCTTTTGAAAAAAAAACAAGCATTTCCGAGTTACGAATAACTTGATAACATTTGAAAATCTCCTACTACCACCACTGTAATCGGAAAATGTTGCTTTTGCCGGGAAGGAGAACGTTGCCAGACGAGAAATTGAACACACGACGTCAGGGTGGAACCCTAACGCGATGCAAACTCAGCCGGTCAGTTATCCCTAATAAATCGAATATTCATTCTAAATTTGTCTAAAAATTTAATAGATGACGCGTAATAAAGAAGTGTGGTGGAGCTATTCCGGGCAGCGCAAGAAAGAGAGACATTTTCAAGAGTGATCGCCAACGTCGGGGGGACCTGATACGGCACACAAAGAAGAAGAAGTAATAAATAAAATCGGATACATATCATATCCGAGACACCATTTGCGTTGTAAATTGTATTTTTTTTAAAGCGGAAACGGTTTACCATTAGTTCTCGTGAGTACTTAGGCCATGGGCCTATTGTACTTTCTCCCATTTTACCTCAATCCTTTAACAATAACCCAGTCCCTTTAATAAAGTTCACCAGAGTTGTCATTGGATATGTGGCTAGGTCTTCTGGTTCTACAACATGTCTCCCAGGTATCTGAGCCTAGTTCCCACCAGGGCAGGACATTGGCACCATAAGTGAATTGGAGTCTCTTCATCCTCTTCACATTTTCTACATCTATTGGTGCTTTCCACTCCCAATAGCTGCATGTGTCTCCTGAGATAGCAGTGTCCCGTTAGTAGGCCTACCAGTTCCCTCAGCGAATTTCTGTCCATACGACTAGTTTGCAATCATCTTAAAAAAATGGCGGAAAAGATGGGAATTAATTATTGAGAATGGTGTTAGTAATTTCTTAAATTGAAATACGATATCGATAAAATCGACCGACTTTAGTAAGGCGTCAATAGTTGAATTGGTAGAGACGCCAATCCTGATAAGAGTGAAGGGTCTGGATTCGAGTTCCATAAGTTGCGATTATTTCTACGTTAGTAGGTATCGGTCATAAAATAAATGGTTTCCCGGGGCGGCGGTATCTGATTATTTTCCTAATCTTTATCTATTTTTCATTGGGTGTTGTTTTTTATCAACGATTAAAAAAAAATCTAGGCGTTTATTTAGCAAGCTTTGTGTTCAAATATTGAATTAATATGACTGTATGTTTTTGTTTTCATAGACGAAATTTACATAAACATAGACAATGTTTGTCTACTGAAAATCAACGGGGGTCCAATGATTGAAAGAAGTTTTCAATTAAATGTATATTTTCCCAAGTGTAAATCAAACGGTTAGGAGTTATGGGCAATATAATGTTGTGATAATGTTATTTATATAAACAAAACAGTGGATTAACATGTCATTGAATTAATATTCAATTTATTGGAATAACTTTTGTGGCTTATACACATCAATTCGAATTGATTGAAGATATTTATAGTTTATCTTATATTGAAATATGAGGTCGTTAAAAATGCCCAAATACGACTAGATCTCAGTAACTCAATTGTGAGAGTGTTGTCCCGGTAAGACAGGACCTGGATTCAACTGTGAGAGTGTTGTCCCGGTAAGACAGGACCTGGATTCAACTGTGAGAGTGTTGTCCCGGTAAGACAGGACCTGGATTCAACTGTGAGAGTGTTGTCCCGGTAAGACAGGACCTGGATTCAACTGTGAGAGTGTTGTCCCGGTAAGACAGGACCTGGATTCAACTGTGAGAGTGTTGTCCCGGTAAGACAGGACCTGGATTCAACTGTGAGAGTGTTGTCCCGGTAAGACAGGACCTGGATTCAACTGTGAGAGTGTTGTCCCGGTAAGACAGGACCTGGATTCAACTGTGAGAGTGTTGTCCCGGTAAGACAGGACCTGGATTCAACTGTGAGAGTGTTGTCCCGGTAAGACAGGACCTGGATTCAACTGTGAGAGTGTTGTCCCGGTAAGACAGGACCTGGATTCAACTGTGAGAGTGTTGTCCCGGTAAGACAGGACCTGGATTCAACTGTGAGAGTGTTGTCCCGGTAAGACAGGACCTGGATTCAATTGTGAGAGTGTTGTCCCGGTAAGACAGGACCTGGATTCAACTGTGAGAGTGTTGTCCCGGTAAGACAGGACCTGGATTCAACTGTGAGAGTGTTGTCCCGGTAAGACAGGACCTGGATTCAACTGTGAGAGTGTTGTCCCGGTAAGACAGGACCTGGATTCAACTGTGAGAGTGTTGTCCCGGTAAGACAGGACCTGGATTCAACTGTGAGAGTGTTGTCCCGGTAAGACAGGACCTGGATTCAACTGTGAGAGTGTTGTCCCGGTAAGACAGGACCTGGATTCAATTGTGAGAGTGTTGTCCCGGTAAGACAGGACCTGGATTCAACTGTGAGAGTGTTGTCCCGGTAAGACAGGACCTGGATTCAACTGTGAGAGTGTTGTCCCGGTAAGACAGGACCTGGATTCAACTGTGAGAGTGTTGTCCCGGTAAGACAGGACCTGGATTCAACTGTGAGAGTGTTGTCCCGGTAAGACAGGACCTGGATTCAACTGTGAGAGTGTTGTCCCGGTAAGACAGGACCTGGATTCAACTGTGAGAGTGTTGTCCCGGTAAGACAGGACCTGGATTCAATTGTGAGAGTGTTGTCCCGGTAAGACAGGACCTGGATTCAATTGTGAGAGTGTTGTCCCGGTAAGACAGGACCTGGATTCAATTGTGAGAGTGTTGTCCCGGTAAGACAGGACCTGGATTCAATTGTGAGAGTGTTGTCCCGGTAAGACAGGACCTGGATTCAATTGTGAGAGTGTTGTCCCGGTAAGACAGGACCTGGATTCAATTGTGAGAGTGTTGTCCCGGTAAGACAGGACCTGGATTCAATTGTGAGAGTGTTGTCCCGGTAAGACAGGACCTGGATTCAATTGTGAGAGTGTTGTCCTGGTAAGACAGGACCTGGATTCAATTGTGAGAGTGTTGTCCCGGTAAGACAGGACCTGGATTCAATTGTGAGAGTGTTGTCCCGGTAAGACAGGACCTGGATTCAATTGTGAGAGTGTTGTCCCGGTAAGACAGGACCTGGATTCAATTGTGAGAGTGTTGTCCCGGTAAGACAGGACCTGGATTCAATTGTGAGAGTGTTGTCCCGGTAAGACAGGACCTGGATTCAATTGTGAGAGTGTTGTCCCGGTAAGACAGGACCTGGATTCAATTCCCAATTGCTTTTTTTATCGTTATTACGTTACATTTTTGTCTTTTCTATGGCCCAGTATTAAACGAAAACCATAAAATTCAAAAAATGAGATCCCTGAAACGTATGTGTGGTAAAACAATGTATGATCGTGTGAGAAATGTGGATATCCGCAAAGAATGTAAGGCTGATGTAAGCATAATGAGTAAGATTAAGAAAGGGACCCTCAGATGGTTTGGGCATGTAGAGCGAATGAACGAAGAAAGTAGTGTAAAAAGAATATACAACGCGAATGTAAATGGTAGAAGAAGTCGGGGAAGCCCGAGGAAGACATGGCACGATCAAGTGAATCAGATACTTGAGTCGGGCCATGTCAAAAGTCAGAATAATAGAAGAGAATCTATGAAACGACGTACGAATGTGAGTGAGGCAAAGAATGTGTGCCAAGACCGAGTTGTTTGGCGGTCCGTCCTCTCTGCCTACCCCTGCGGAGAAACGGCGTGTTAGTTAATTAGTTAGTTAAAATTCAATTCAATTTTTTTAAAAAGATTCACCAAAAAGAGATCTTCTCAGTTTTAAACAACAACAAAATTAATAAAAATATTTAAATCTAAAATGTTCAAATACACTCAGTTTTACATAAACTTTTTAAATTTTCATTTAAAAAAAAAAAGACATTCCCAGATTATGAATAACCCGACTACATTTCAAAATCACCTACTACCACCACAGTAAGCGGAAAATGTTGCTTGTGTTGTGATGGAGGACTTAGCCAGCCGATGCCAACGCCAAACGCGATGCCAACTTAGCCATTGATCGGTCGTAGAATATTTCGAATTGTTTCCATTATTTTTTTTAACAGTGAATAACCGCACAAGAATCTCAACTGCTCCCGTCTGGAGCCAGTGAGACTATGGCATCCCCAATTGGGGTATGTTGTGAGGCTGAAGGTAGTGGGGAGGGGAAGGAGGTGGGGAAGAGGAAGGTTGGGAAGTACCTGGCTATTCAGATCTGGTCACCAAACACGGCTAAAGCCATTTTCAAGCAACGTTTCAATTCTGAATGGTGGTCTTACACCAGGGCGATACTGATAGTATCTTCCACTCTGGAACATGCCGCAAATATACTATATATTATTTTAAATGAATTAATTGTGAAATAACACAAATTAATCAAATAAAATTTATTTGCGCATGCCGGGTTTGAACCCGCGACCTCCGGACTGTGAGTCAAGAGTCTTACCCACTGGACTACGGAGGTCGTCAAATTAAAATTAAAATTTCCCTTTAAGATTTTGCATTTTTTACATTACCGTGACGATCCACGATTACGGTACAATGACGGCACAAAAAATAAACATCTTTCTTATGAACAAAATTATCTAGATTTTGAAATGTCCTCTTAACTATGAAAAAATTATATGAGACGCAATTTTTTTTATTTTCGATTTCCAAACACGAAAAAAAAAACATTCACTAAAGTCCACAAGTAGGTGCAAACCTTATTAATGGCAGTAAATATTTCAACAACCTAATTCATAGATACAATCATGATACATTTAACTGAGAGTGCCAAACATGTTTTTAGATTAAGTACGTCACTTTTAGTTTTTAAGGAGATATGTCTGATACATTATATAAATATCTCTTGATCGGATTAATTTATTCCAATACACTTGTAGAAGCTACTTTAGCATAAGCGAATCGATAGAAATAGATAAATAATGTGTAATCCTTTGGGAACGGACGCTAATGTTTATCAATAGTAATCGGACCGGTCAGTGGCTGAGTTGACATCGCGTTTGGGTCCCACCCAGGCGTCCCGTGTTGGATTCCTCGGCTGACTTAGTCCTTCAACACGACTCAAGCCACATTTTCGGCTTACTATGGTAGTGTAGGAGATTTTGAAATATTGTTGGGTTATTCGTAACCCGGGAATATTTTTTGTCTTTCTTTAAAAAAATAAATTCAATTGTAGTTCCACCACGATAATAACACTAACATAAAACTACTAATAGACAATTTTTATTTAAAAATTTTAACTTTATGAGTGAAATATCAAATTATAATATTTAATTAAATGAAGACAATATTAGCGAAACTCAATCGAAAATCTGGTGACAGAAAAATCAGAAAAAGATATTGGCTCCTCTGGGACTCGAACCCATTACCCTTTGCTTTCATGGCATGTGCTCTACCACTGAGCTACGGAACCTATATCCAATGCGGTCGCTTTTAACTGTATCATACTTCTACTAAGAACTACCAACATTATCTTCAATTTCATTTTCTGGGACTTTTTTTTTACATTAGCCCCACACAGGAGGTCCTGAGGAAAATAATTTCCCTCAGGGCCTATGTCATCTTTGGGGATGCTGTGTAGAGGGTTTTTTAAGAAAAGGATGGAGAGTTCTGGGAAGGAGAAGGGTTTAAGGGGTGGGTTGGAATCTGGAGTTCAGTGTGTCCTGGTCATCCGCCTCCAAGAGCTAGACAAACGTTACCCCATGAACCCGGGCACACCTGCTAAATCACTAAACCACTTGGGGTGAACTATAGCAGAGGTGTTGGTTATCCAATAAAGGTTCCCGGGGCGGCGCTACCAATATCTCAACTATGTCCGGCGGGTATGGCCGCCGGACATAGTTGAGATATTGAAGTACCCACTAAATAGAAATTGATGCATTAAATCGGTTTTAACTGTAATAAATCGTTTTGGCACCTGCTAAATTGAAATTTCGAATCATATATCTCACAGAGCTCTATCTAACAACAGTTTGAAAATGACCTTGCTAGCCGAAACAGCTGTCGGAATAATAAAAAAATAGATTTTTTTTTTTTTTACAGTGAATACCGCACAAGAATCTCAACTGCTCCCGTCTGGAGCCAGTGAGACTATGTCATCCCCAATTGGGGTATGTTTTGAGGCTGAAGGTAGAGGGGAGGGGAAAGAGGTGGGGAAGAGGAAGGTTGGGAAGTACCTGGCTATTCAGATCTGGTCACCAAACACGGCTAAAGCCATTCTCAAGCAACGTTTCAATTCTGAATGGTGGTCTTACACCAGGGCGATACTAATAGTATCTTCCACTCTGGAACGTGCCGCAAATATACTATATATTATTTTTAAGTGAATTAATTGTGAAATAACACAAATTAATCAAATAAAATTTATTTGCGCATGCCGGGTTCGAACCCGCGACCTCCGGATTGTGAGTCAAGAGTCTTACCCACTGGACTACGGAGGTCGTACGGTAATACCTGCCGAACTAAATAATAACATTATTTTATTCAATTAAAATTAAGTTTTTAAAAATTAAATGGAGTTCTACAAGGTGCACAAAATCTATGATCTTGTTTTCTGAGCTGCAATATTGTTGAAACTTTATTTACATGTAGCATTTCATTCCTATGTAAATTGCATTTAATCCAATTTTCATGCAAAATCTAATTGTAAATGTCGGTTTGTATTTCGTATGATTTCTATAGGCTTAATTTATTGTTTTGTATTGCAATGAGAGTTGAAAATGATGACAAGGGTGTGGGAAAATCATGGATTTAAAGGATTATTTATCTATAATATAAAAATGAATCGCTGAATGTGTTGCTAAGCGCATAACTTTCGAACGACTGCACCAAATTGGAAATTCTTTTTTTTGTGCGTTCGTTATTGTCAGGACAGGGTTTTTATAAAACTTCCGGTGAGCTCTGGCATTATGAAATTTGTATAAAAAAATTGCTATTGGTGGCACGTGAGGAAGCGGCTATTGCTATGGAAAGCGGAAGGGAGAGAGAGATGGGGGAGGGGAACCTGTGAGGGGGGAGGGGGACCTGGGAGGGGGGAGGGAAACTCGGGAGGGGGGTTCGCGGGACGGGGAAAGGGGGGGGAGTGGAGTGGGGAAGAGGAAGGTGGAGGTGAAGAATGGGAAAGGACACGCAGGGAGAAACAATTTATTTATTAAATGGCATAGCAACGCATGCCGGAAACCAGCTAGTATTTTATAAATATTTCTAATGTTTTTTCTTAATGTTGTTGGCTGTTGTGATGTATTTTTAGTGAACGCTTTTATAATGACCGCGACGATTCACGGTTACGGTACCGTGACTGCAAGAAAGGCAATATACATACGTTCCTTATCGCTATAATGCTGCAGCTCTTTCTTACACATTAAATAATTGTGAGACAAAAGATCAGACACACAAAACACTTATGACTGTTTCCTCCAAAGTACCTACTATTTTTTTCCTTTGGAGAAAAAGATAGGTGTATTTAAAAATATAAATTGCAAACATTGAAGAATAGTGCAGAAGAGCGATTCTTGCAAACTATTATATTTTTAAAAATAATTCTGAATTCAACATATTTTTGTAGTTAATATTATGCAATAAAACATAAATAAATTATTTTATCATTGCAATCGAAATTGCTATCGAAATCAATACCAATTTACAGTTTTAACTCGTTTCGCAAACCGGGCGGCCGATCAAATTACACTGGCTGATCAACATTAACTCCGATAAGACAGAAGGATAATATTATCTGGAGTAATCACTTCAGGTAATCAAGCAAGTTGCTAAAGGCAATTGGACAGGACGAGTGAACCTTCAACTCAAGTCAAGGACAACAAGCAATCCGCAGTCAGGTGGGAGGACAGACTGATTGCAGCTGTTCAGATATTCTAGTTAAATAAAGAGAAATCATGTTATTATTTAAAATACTTGACTGACATACCACCGTGAATATAATGGCTGAAGGCGATTCAATATAGGTTATACTTGTTGCATGCATTGTCCATAAAATAATCAATGGTGACGAAGGCAGAACAAACCTTAAGACATCGATTGAAAATTACCTTACAAACTTAAAACAGGCAGACTTCCCATGATAAAGACATGAGGCTAGTGTGGTTTGGTAGCCAAGAGAACTCAAATAAAATTTAAAATGTGAAAAAAGTTTAATTACTTCTAAAAAGATACACACACAATCCCGTATCAAACAGTATTAATAGCCTTGCATCTGCGTGGTTGAAATTTAAGAACCCGGTTTCGAGTGCATGTCTGACGCCGTGCCATATAAACATCAGTATGTGTGAAGTTTCTGTGACGTATGTGTATGAGGGTGACGGCATGAGAGCGAGATAGCGAGTATGGGAAGTATAAAAGGGATGTACCGCTATTGAGCGCTCTCTCCATATTAATCTGGCAACCAATAAACATTGTAACATTAACAGATGTTATTACTACCCGATCCCAAGACACCACAGTTGGCGTAGCTCGGTAGTTCGTAAATTTTTACGTAAATTGGAGGAATCTACGCGGTAGATTTCGGGATCTGACGGATTGTTGTCGGGATTGCAGGAAGCGATCGCAGGAGGCGATCGCATTGGGAAGAAATTGGAGCAGCCACACGCAAGTATTCGCGTGTGTGGGACCGACAAATTACAAAATTATTGTCGTTCGGGTACACCGTGTAACGGGGTACAAAAGGACCGGATCAAGGATCGGGTCAAGGACTGGATCATCGTGTGGATTAGCCGGGAACCAGGACTTGGTTTCCGTCGCTGCAGTCTGGGAAGGAAGACCTCGGAGTAGGGATTGGATCCGCAGCTGTCGGGAGACGGAGCCAGACGGGGACGGTGATCTACAGCTCTGGGTGGCGTGCACGTGGAACGTGGAACGTGGACCTCGGAGTGTAGCCTTCTTGGAAGTGCTGAGGTAAGTAGTCTTGATTATTTTGTTTCAGCTCTTCCCCCAATGGAGGGTGTTTGTAAAAATTTGGGGACGTTCTGTTACAGAACGGGAAACTGGTCATTGTTCAAGGAACGACTGGATCAGGCCCTCATTTTACATGATGACAAAGTGTTATCACAAGAACGCAAAAGAGCATTTTTGCTGAGTTGCCTCACCGAAGAAACTTTCTCTTTATTATGTGATCTATGTTTCCCTAAAAAGGTTTCTGTTTGTTCTTTTGATGATTTATGTAAATTATTTGATTCACATTGCAAACCTATTCAAAATATTTTCGAGTCGCGTGAGTTATTTTATAAGTGTAAACAGCTAGCTAACGAATCTATTAAAGATTACGCTGCTAGGTTGAGAGGACTGAGTTTGACGTGCAATTTTGAATTGAGGCTGGAATCTTGTTTAAAAGACATATTCATTATTGGAATTTTCAATGAAAAATTGAAACATAAGTTGTTCGTTGAGGGGGTAAATACTTCTTTTTCGGAATGCGTTCAGTTAGCAGCTTCATGGGAACATGTTGTTAATTTTAAGAAAGTTGATACGAATTTAAATGTTGTGCATAAGGATAGTAATGTTGTCCGTAAATCCAGGTCGGATAGTCCGATCAGATTTAAAAGTGCAGTGCGTAGTAAGACGCCAGTAAATATTGCATTAAAAAAATGTTTTTTGTGCGGAAAAACGAATCATTTGCAGAAAGATTGTTGGAAGAATATTTTTTGTAATCGGTGCAATAAATCGGGTCATCCTAGTAATGTGTGTAAAAACAGTAAAATTAATGTAGGTAATAAGAATAAACGATTAAATTCGGTTTTTATGTTGCATGACGGCACGGGGCCGGAACCGATATTCGTAGATCTCATTATTGGTAACACTGTTCTGCGAGCGATTGTTGACACCGGCGCTGAGATTAATGCAATTCCATATGAAGTGTATTTAAAAGATTTTGTTTCTTGTAAATTGGAAAGATGCGATATTCAATTGTCAGGATATGACGGGAAACGGTTAAATATTGTAGGTAAAGTTAATTTAAGTGTGTTATTTTTAAATAAAAGTGTAGATACGCAGTTTATAATAATTAAAAACGGTAATTCTACGATTGTTGGTAGAAATTTTTTACAAGTTTTCGGTATCGGATTAAGTGGAATAAATGCGGTAAATACCAGTGAGACTAGTTGTGATAATCAATTAAATTTTCGTGATAGTTTAAAGAAAAAATATGCTCATGTGTTTTCAGAAAAATCGGGTAGGCTTATAGGTTATGAAGCTAACATCGAAGTTATTTCGGAGTTCAGGCCAAAGTTTGTGAATCCAAGATCGTTACCTTTTAGTTTACGTGGAAAGGTAGAGGAGGAATTAAATAAGATGTTACGTGAAGATATAATTGAAAAGGTAGAAATAAGTGATATGGCTAGTCCGATTGTTGTTGTAAAAAAGAAAGACGGTTCAATTAGAATTTGTACTGATTTTAAAACCACATTAAACCCTATGTTAGCGAAGTTGAAATATCCATTGCCTCGTATAGAAGATTTAATTTCATCTTTAAATGGTGCGAAATTTTTTTGCTAAAATAGATTTGCGTAATGCTTTTGGTCAGATTTCGTTGAACGAGAAGTCGAGAAAATTATGTGTGATAAGTACGCATGTAGGTTTATTCAGGTATAAAGTGTTGCCTTTCGGTTTGACCACAAGCCCGGCTATATTTATGCAAGTTATTCAGGCGGTAGTAGGTAGACTTCGTAACGTTCGTATATTTCTAGATGATATTTTGTTGTTTGGAAATTCTGAAGAGGAATTATTCTCTATTTGTGAATCTGTACTTAGCAAGTTAAGTGATTGTGGATTAACTATTAATGAAAATAAGTGTTCTTTTCTAGAAACTGAGATAGAATATTTAGGTTTTAAAATTTCGCGGAAAGGAGTTATGCCTTTAGAAAATAAAATCTGTGCGATTACTCAAATGGCAGTACCGAAAAATGTTTCAGAACTTAGGAGTTTACTTGGGGTTATTTCATATTATAGAGCTTTTGTTCATAATATTTCAGGTATTTTGTCTCCATTGTATAACTTGTTAAAAAGGGGAGTAAAATATGTGTGGTCTGAGGAATGTAATATTGCGTTTGAGCGAGTTAAGAAACTGCTGACGTCAGACAATATTTTAGTGCATTTTGATCCTAATTTACCAATTAAACTTATTTCAGACGCATCTGAAAAAGCGTTATCAGCGGTGATTTGCCATGTATATGATAATGGTTTAGAGAGACCTATCGCATTTGCTAGCCGATTATTGTCAGAAACAGAATTAAAGTACTCTATTTTAGATAAGGAAGCGTGTGCTATAATTTTTGGGTTGAAGAAATTCTTTCAGTATTTATACGGCAATAAATTTGTTTTGGCTTGCGACAATAAATCGTTAGTACACATTTTGAACACGGATAAGCAAGTACCTGTTTTGGCCGCTAACCGTCTGCAGAGGTACGCCCTAATACTCCAGACTTTTGACTATAGTATAGAGCATATTAAGTCAGGTGATAACAAAGCGGATTTCTTATCACGAATGCCGATTAATAATAAGGATAATTTAGATGTGTGTAGCGACGATATTGATGCTAGCGATTATTTTTTAAATTATTTATTTATTTATTTATTTATTTATTTATTGAATTTCACGCCCGGCTGGGCTTTTACATGCATTTTTTTTTTACAAAGAACATCTAAATTTAAATAAGCATAACAAAATTTAAAAAAACAAAAAAACAAATACATAAACAAAACAAAAACAAAATCAAAATCAAAATCATAACCAAATCTAAAACAAAAATACAATAAAAAACAAATTGAAATAAAAACAAAATACTCCACCATGCAAGATGGAAAAAGATGTAGACTGAGAAAAGTAAAGTACATGTGAAATGATTCGAAGCAGAGCTATTCAGTTGGGTTAATTAAATTTGTTGTTCTTCTTTTAGATATAAATTCTACTAAGACTTGCTTGTATTTAGTGAATGATGTGTTAAATATATCAACAACATCTTTATAGTCATTACCCAAATTTTGTATACGGCGAACGGGGGTATACAATTGTGATTCTGTGTTGGAGTTGTCACAATAGAATGGTAGATACTGCCTCGATGTTGAATTGCGAGGTATATGGAAGGAAATCAAGTTTAATAGTTCAGGGCTGTCAATTACTGAATTTATGATTTTATTTAAACATGTTAGGTCATATACTATTCTGCGTTCGGACAATTTTAATAAATTAAGTTGACATAGTAGATAATCATAGTTGATACATTCACTTGTGATACCCATTCTGAAATTAATATATCTTAAGAATTTATTTTGAATTCTTTCTATCGTGAGTGAATGCTTAGCATAACTAGGTGCCCATACTGTCGAGTTGTACTCGATTTGACTCCTTACCAATGACATGTACAAATTTTTAATGGTTTGAATATTTTATATTGATTCTTTAAACGTGAATACGGTTGAGTCAGAGTTTGTGAACTTAATCGAGTCAGAAACAACATTAAATGCGGAAACGATGAAACAGTTTTCGATTAATGATGTAAATATAGCGAGCATTATCGAGTTCACAGCAAATGGTTGGCCGGATAAAAAGTTCTTAAAGGATGATTTATTGAAATTCTGGTATTTTAGGGATAAATTATCGACTTATAATTCATGTTTATTTTTTAATAATAAATTTGTAGTTCCAAGGGAATTAAGGGGAATTATATTGAATTTTTTACATCAATCACATTTAGGCATTGTAAAATCGAAAAGTCTTGCTCGAAATTATTTTTTTTGGCTCGGAATGAACAATGATATAGAAGTAACTGTGAAACAGTGTGCTCGATGCATGGAATGTTTACCTACTCCATGTAAAGTTGAGTTGGCACCTTGGCCAATCAATGGGTTAATCTGGAGTAGATTGCATATCGACTTCATGGGGCCGTTGGGAGGTCATAATTTTTTAATTATTGTTGATGCAACTACAAAATGGATAGACTGTCATGTTGTAAATAAGGTAGATTCGTTTTGTACAATAAAAGTTTTGAAAAGATTATTTTCTATGTTCGGAATCCCGGAACAAATTGTAAGTGACAATGGTACAGCTTTCACATCGTCAGTTTTTAAGGAATTTTGTCATAATTATAATATAGAATCATTGACTTCAGCTGTACAGCATCCTGCTTCTAACGGTTTAGCTGAAAATGGGGTTAAAACAGTGAAGAATTTTTTGAAAAAAATTATGGTAAATAATAAATTTCCTACTGATTTTGAAGATAAACTTTTGACGTTTTTAGTTGATATTAGAAATACGCCTTCAATGTCTACGGGCATTGAGCCTAGTACATTAATGTTGGGTAGGAAGATTAGATCAATTTTTAATACGATTATTCCAATAGTGGATAATGTTGAGAGTCAAGGTTTTAAAGGAATTGACAACACGGTTAAAAACAAAATGTTATTGAGCCAGCATAAACAGAAAAAGTATTATAGAGGAAGAAAATTTAAAAAGTACTTTGAGGTTGGTTCTAAAGTTTTAACCAGGGATTTAAGAAGTAATGATAATAAATGGATTTTAGGAAAAATTTTTAAAAGATTGGGGAATAGGATTTATTTAGTTAAAATTATGTCAACGGGACAAATTTTGAAACGCCACCATGATCAGATTTCAGAGAGGAAGGTTAGGTGGGGGGAGTGTGACAGGTCTGATGATTTGCTGGACCTGGGTCCACTCTCGGATGTGGACATGACCAAATTTCCTAATTCCTCTAATTTTTGCAGGTCACCTACACCATGGGAGGGGAGGTTACGCCCTCGAGGTCAACGCCCACGCTACACGTGAAAAACAAGAATAATTACATATACTATGGAATGGAAATATTTAGATATTTTGTTTTGTATAAATTTGTGAATAAAGAAATGTATGTAATTAGGTTTTAAGTGTGGGGGTGTGACGTATGTGTATGTGGGTGACGGCATGAGAGCGAGATAGCGAGTATGGGAAGTATAAAAGGGATGTACCGCTATTGAGCGCTCTCTCCATATTAATCTGGCAACCAATAAACATTGTAACATTAACAGATGTTATTACTACCCGATCCCAAGACACCACAGTTTCAAACAAAGCTACCGTTGTAATTCGGTTTCGAATTCAAGAATTCATTAAAGGATGGCGCGACTTCCGTTAGCAGGTCGCATGAAGACGTGCCTCCCCTAGGTATAAGTACTACGATTTTGTAAATTTGACTATTTCTACCGATATGGAAAGGTGACGGTAATACTTAGTTGTGAATGATAGTATCACGTGGCTACATATTGCATATGACGTCATTGACTGTCCCGGTTACTTTGTCCCGGTGGCTAGCGTTCACTGGATGACAGTGGATCCAAGGAACCGGCTTTTTTTGGAACCAGCTCCTATCGGATTTATAAAATAGTCACCAACACTCTAAGCCGAACCAAAAGCCGTCCACAGGGCTAGTAGCCAAAACCTGCGGAGCGTGTTTTTAACTGCTAGTTTCAAATTATTATCCTAACAATATTTTAATTCCTCCTGCTACCATAGTGAAAAAATGTTGCTTGTGCAATAATAATGGAGGACCCGTTAAAACCCGCTCCGCAGGTTCTTGCTTCTAGGCCCTGCGGCGGATTTTGGTTCGGCCGCGCCCAGTTTGAGTATTGGTGACTATTTAATAAATCCGATAGGAACTGGTTCCAAAAATAGTCCTTTCCTCGGATCCACTGTTATCCATGGGAGCTAGTCACCGGGACAAAGTAACTGTTGGATGGGCAATGACGTCGTATGTAATATATAGCCGCATCCTTTTTTTAAATGAGCTCCACACAGGAGGCCTCGAGGAAAATAATTTCCCTGAGGGCCTGTGTCATCTTTGGGGATGCTTTGTGGAGAGTTTTTTTAGGGAAAGGGAGGAGAGGAGAGTTCTGAGAAGGAAAAGGGTTTAAGGGGTGGGTAGGAATCTGAGGTTCAGTGGGTTCTGGTCATCCACCTCCAATATTTAGAAAAACCTCATCCCATGAACCCGGGCACCTCTGCTAAATCACCAAACGTAGCGAAATACTTGGGGTGACCTATGGCAGAGGGTTGGTAATACAACTATACTACCGTTAATCTTATCATATCCGGAGAGATACTACTGATTCACTAATTCGTAGTACTTATACCTAGGGGGGCATCTGCTAACGGTAGTAGCGCCATCTATTGACGAATTCTTGAATTCTTGAAATTCCGCGTACACAGATGTTATTTGTGGCGCGTTGACGTGGCGTCAGACATGCACTCGAAGCCAGGTTCTAAAATTTAACCACACAGACGCTACCCTGTTAATATTGTTCGATTTAACTTTAAATCACTGGACTTTTATCCCGTCTCCATGTTCCGGAACCAAAGTCAAGGATTACAACCTAATTAAATAGGATCAAACTCGAACAAGCCACCTTCACAGTCAACTGTTTTGGATGGCCCCTTAAATTACTACCTGTGTCTTAAATGTCTTAAACCATCAATTATTTTATTTCGTGTTGTGATCTATATAGCTCACGTAGGTGGCCATTATGGGTGGAGACTTCGGCTAAGTTATTTTTGGATTTTCCGGTTTCTTTGAGATGATTCATAAATCATCATAAATCGTCACATCGGTGGCCTTTGTCGTAATAACGCATTTTTTCTGTCAACAAGGCAACGCCTATGAGCGCTACAAAAAAGGCAATAAACATACGTTCCTTATCGCTATAATGCTGCAACCCTTTCTTATACTTTAAATAATGGTGAGACAAAAGATGAGACACACGAAATACGTGTGATTGTTTCCTCCAAAGTATTAAATACTTTTTTTCTTTTAGAAGAAAATCTTATTACGGCTCAGCTACGGCGACGGGGATTGCATTTCATTTTCTTTACACGTGTGAGGGAGATGTATGATAATGATTGTATATTAATAATATTCCTTTGGGGGGGTGCAGACATACGTTCACCGTTTGTCTCATTTTCTATTATTGTCATTTGGTGTGTAAGAAAGAGCTGTAGCATTATATTTCAATTTGGGATGCGGTAATGGGTACCGCCGCCCCGTGAACCTTTATTGGATAACCAACACCTCTGCCATAGGTCACCCCAAGTGTTTCGCTACATTTGATGATTTAGCAGGGGTGCCCGGGTTCATGGAGTGAGGTTTGTCTAGATCTTGGAGGCGGATGACCAGGACACACTGAACCGCAGATTCCTACCCACCCTTTAAACCCTTTTCCTTCCCAGAACTCTCCTCTCCTTCCTTTCCTTTAAAAAACCCTCCACACAGTATACTAAAAGATGACATAGGCCCTGAGGGAAATTATTTTTCTCGAGTGTGGAGCTCATGTTCTTCCTTGCGCTGTCCCAACTCATTGCCTATGTAGGCTGTTGGGGTCGGCTCTTCTCGTTCTCAGGTTGTAATATCTTCTGTTCTGGGTATCGCCTTCATCCAGGCTGTTTCTCTGAAGAATTTTGGAACATTGAGTCATCCAGGAGTTTTTTGGTCTTCCTCTGGATGACTGTCGATGAAGCTCCATAGACATTGCCTGCCTCACTGTGTGGTCTGATGGTCTCCGTCTTATGTGCCCATACCATCTCAACTGTCGTTCTTCCAGCTTACTATTTATGTCTGTGACACCCAGGCTACCACGAATGCGTGAACTTTTGATCTTTTCTTTTAGTGATACTCCTGCCGACCATCTAAGCATTCGCATTTCTGCTGTTTCAAGTTGCCTAGTGTAGGAGTTGTACATAGTCCAGCATTCGGAGCCAAACATTATTGCGGGTCTTACAATAGTCTGGTATATCTTTCCTTTCAGTTTTATAGGCATTTTAGAGTCACACAATATTCCTGTTACGGATCTAAATTTAATCCATCCCACACCTATTCTATGGATGACATCCGCTGCACATCCTCCGTCTCTGTGGATTAGTGAGCCCAGATACTTAAATGAATCACAGTTGGCTAATGTTACTCCATCCAGTTGCGTCGAAGGAGTTACAGCATTTGTGTCTTCAAATGGTAAATACAAATATTCAGTCTTTTTCCTGCTAATTTTTAGGAGATTAACCTCCAGGATCTTTCTCCACCTTTCCAGGCTATTCTGTCTAGTCCTAATGATTGTATGGTATCAGTACTACATCATCTGCAAAAAGCATAGTCTTGAGAACACTATTCATTTCTTGACTTGTTAGATAATTCATGACCTTGAATAGCAGTGGGCTGAGGACAGATCCTTGGTGTACCCCCACTTTAATTGGAAATTTGGGTGATGTCCCTGATGTGCATCATACTTGAGTTTCAACATTTGTATACATATCTTGTATGGAGAGCACAAATCCTTCTGGTACATTGTGGGCTCTCAATGCCGCCCATATCAGGCTTCGGGGAACCCTGTCAAATGCTTTTTCCAAGTCTATAAATACCATGTGCAAATCTTTTTTTTGCATCTCGATGTTTTTCAACTATTATTCTGACTGTTTGAATAGCATCTATTGTTGATTTTCTCGACACAAAACCGCATTGATCGTCGTGTATTTTTACAATATTCCTTATTCGTGTGTTGATAATTCTCTCATATATTTCATGGTGTGAGACATAAGCTTTATCCCTCTATAATTGTTGCACTTCCTAGAGTCTCCTTTATTTTTGTAAAATGGAAGAAGGTAACTCTGCTTAAAGTTTTCTGGCATTGGTTCTCCATTTAGTATTTTATTGTACAGAGTGCACAGCCATTTATGTCCTACTCCACCACATTCTTTTCATAATTCAACTGGAATATTGTCTGGCCCCACTGCTTTCCCCACTTTCATCTGTGATATGGCTACTTTAACTTCTGTTTGAGTGATTTCTTCAACTGGCCCCTGCACTGGTTGCTCTGACACTTGAGTTCTTCTTGGAAATTCTTCATTCAGTAATGTAGAATAATAATCTTTCCATCTTTGACATATTTTGGTTTCGTCTGTGATCAACTTACCGTCAGTGTCTTCTATGTATTTGGGTGTTCTAATTGATTTGGCCCTTTCTTTCCTGTGTGCTGCGATTTTGTAAATTCTTTGCACCCCATTTGGTGATTCTAGGTCATCATACAGCTCTTTCAATGCCTCATGTTGTGCAGAGGCAACTAGTTTCTTTGCTGTCTTTTTGACTTGTTTATACACTATCCGGAGTTGCTCTTTCTCGCCATCGCACTTACAGTTTGAACAGTTTCTGACAGCAGTTTTTTTTCTCTTTAGACACGTTTGCAACTCATTTGTCCACCACCACGATTCCTTCTTTATTTTCAGTTTACCCTTGGAGACTCCCAGATGTTGTTTGGCTTCCTGTAAACATACCTGTTCAAATGCTTTCTACATTTCAGTTTGGTTTTGTGTATCTTTTTTTGGAGATTTTCTAGCATCCAGTTTTGGAGTTTTGATATTAACTGTTTTCCGTTTTCTTTTGAGATATTGAACCACTTAATTTTGGTTGTAGGTTTTATCTTATCTTTAAACAATTTATGTCTCGTTACATGTAATTCCAGCGTAGGCGATGTTGTGTTGCAAAGGGTTCACCGGGGATATCTTTACAGTCTCTGAGCGTTTTCCTCATTTCATTTCTACATAGCCAATAATCTATTTGTGTTGCAGCATTTCCACTTTTGTAAGTTATGAGATGTTGTGTGGAGCTTATGTAAAAAAAACACTAATATTATCCTTGTAACTATATTCCATACTTTCAAAATTATCGTCACGGCTAGTAGTATTGTAGGTGTCTAAAGTGACGTCACGGTGCGATGTGTGAGAGAGATGTAAGAAAATGATGATTTTTTTCCTTTGAAGAAAACAGACCTACGTACATTGTGTATCTCATCTTTTGAAAGAGCTGCAGCATTATTGTGATGAGGAACGTGTGTTTATTTCCTTTTCTTGCCGTCGCGGTACCGTAATCGTGGATCATCACATTAATACTGACGAAATCTTCGACAATCTTAACATCATGTCAATTAAACAACTATATTCTACAACTATACTCATTTTCATTCATAAATGCAAAACCCAAGAAATAACAACTAACACTTACATTAGAAACACTAGATCTCATGGTCAAAAATATATCCAACAAGTAACTACTAACACAACATTTGGGCAAAAAAGCTTCTTGTATTATGGCGTAAAACTCAATAAATACCACTCTCACTCAAAAACCTCAACAACATTATAACATTTAAATCTCAAATAAAAAGCTGGATACTAAATATAGGGAGATCAGAAATAGAAAATATAGATACTGATATCAAATACAGACTAAACCGAATCTAATTATAAAAAAACACTACCTTATTTACTTTATAATTACTTAAAAAAATGCTACATGATATAATTAATATATACTTAATATATTATGTTTATAACTAATTCACATTAATTTCTTATAATTAATTTATAATATGTAAATGAAATCCTCAGCACGGGAGATCCTACATGTTACTAAGAAAGGAAGACAATAAATCATTATAACTATATTATTAACTAGCAGACCCGGCCACACGTTGCTGTGGCTAACGAAACACAACGCCATTACCCAACCTTTATAAAATCCACACCACCCTCTTGCCAGCTGCCCGCTGCCCGCTGCCTGAATTGAACATATAAACCTACCTCTTGAATCACTCCATCTATTGGTGAAAACCGCATGAAAATCCGTTGCGTAGTTTAAAAGATCTATGCGCACATACATTTTGAGCGACTTCATGTTATACTACGTGGATACGCGCCATAAAATATATTTAAATACATTTGGGCATTAATCTCATTTAAATTAATAATTTATGCTATGGGACCATGGGGGTGCCATCTTTGGTGGTTGTATTATATTGAATTTCCCTATGTGACATTGAAATTCAGTGAATTCAGGCATTTTCTGACCTCTGTGGAGCAAGCAATTACTTCCGACGTGATTGTTGGTTAAAGCAATAGATGTCAGTCCTAATCAAATGATTGACCCATAATTGAATTATTGTTGTGAAATTTCGGCACGTATTATTAATTAGCAAATTAATATTCATTGTGTGAATTACCTTCCTGTGATAATCACCTGTTGAGATTGGGCACTACCGCCTTGGCGAAATCAATATTTGAAGGAAACTAGGGTCGTTTTGTGCTGGACATCCTGTGGTGAGCTGCATTCTCGAGTGAGTTTTTGTTTTGTTTTCACTGAGGATTTTGGAATTGCTGTATAATCTGTTTTAGGGAAGAGTTCATCTTTCATTAATTACATAGGGTAGTATTCTCTCGTGTCTGGGGCTATTTAAACGCCCCTACACTACGTAATGATAATAAAAGCGCTCTATGGTAGTGGGCCGACGTTTTCTGTTTCTACTCCTGATAAAGTACAAGAATATTAAGACATTATTGGACTTTGTCGTTTTAATTCTTTTCTGTCTGGTTGGTGCTAAAGTCAAATATCAGCATGAATTTATTAAGTTTCGTGGGTGAACGCCCAACATCTTGTTGCTAAAATTCTTGGGAGGATTTTTTCATTCTGCAGTGGCCATAGAAAGGTTAATGGTAGTGATACTTTATGTTTGTCAATTTGGCCGATGTTCATATTTCCAAAAACTACGTGATCTAATGTTTACACTTCCAGAAATTTTCATAAAATTACATTTTTGAAAGCTGCGCGAAGGAACGGAACTGCGCAATTTTCACTCGAAACAGTGACATTTATTTAATGTTTTAGAAATGTCCCTCGTTATTTTTCTTTAAATTAAATCCAAAATTATTTCTCTCAGGGCATCTGTTTTCTTCGGGGATGCTGTGGGAAGGAAGGAGTCAATCTGGGTCTTGAAGAGACCCGGGGACCGGCAAATCGTTCCACAGCCAAGCTGTTGAGCTCAAGAATAAGACATGGAATCGACCCATTCTCGTGTGAAAAATATCAACTCTATACGTGTTCGGCGTGTTTCCCGACTGTGGACCTCGTGCCGAAGGAATCAATGTCGCTAGTTCTTCGCAGCAACTTCCGTTAAAATTCCGGTAAAATTTATTTATTTATAAAACACATGATACATAATTAGACATTTTACATTGAGTAGATATATTAGATCACCATACTAGGCAGCTGCCTGTATCATGGTAACCAATGGAGTAAATTTACTTTGTACGAAATATGAAGTCTAGTGTAAACATATGGATTTAGTATAAATGATGCTAAAAGTTGGAAACATTATAAAGACAGCATTCCCACCCGATGGCTGTACTCTAAAAATTGCAAACCGTTGGTTAAGATAAGAGAGTACCAAACTGACCGTTCGTTTTTGCACAGATTCGAGGATTTTTTTTTCAGGTATTTTGGGACTCCAGACCACATTTATCGTGTCATAACAAACTCATTTGTACCAATAACACAAGTCTACAAAAAAATAAAAAGTGAGAGCTGTTTTGGTTTTTTTGCGTAATTCTTTTGTTTTTGGGTGTGCTGAATACGAAAATGACTTTCATTTTTTCACAGAAAGTCACGTTTTCTAACAATGTAGGTATGAGTAGATATGTTAAAGAAATTATCATCTTAAAATAATAGATAAAAGACTAAAAAAAACAAAATTATTTATAATTGCTTAACAAAACTTATTTTTTTATCTAAAATACATTGATTAGTAAGCACACAACACATTTCTTTTTCCCAGTGAGACTTTGGGTACATTTTCGCTTGTAGGAAGCATCTGGAAGGCCTCTCTGACGCGTCCAACAGTAGTCTGCAATCATTGAGATGCTCCATCTTCCCTGGTATCTTTTTTCCATCTTCTTAATATCTTGGTGAAATCGTTCATTTTGCTCTTCACTCACATATCCCAAATTTTTTGGAAAGTAGTCGAGGTGGGAATGAAGAAAATATTCTTTTAAACTCATTAGGCAACCTAAAGCTTGAAATGCTTTTAACGATTTGTTTGTAGTTAGGGTCTTTGTTATTGCCTAAAAATTCAGGTTACCCTCCCCGATCCCTAGTTCCACTCTTCCCCTCCCTCGAACCCCCTACCCGAGTTCCCCACCCCCTCCCGCATTCCATACATTAAGTCCCAGTATATTCAGTCTTCACAGCTCGTGTGCCACCTATTGCAATTTTTTTATACAAATTTCATAATGCCAGAGCTCCCTAGGAGTTTTATACAAACCTTGTCTTGACAATACCGAACACAAAAAAAAAGAATTATCCAATTTGGTGCAGTCGTTCAAAAGTTATGCGCGTACATACATTTCTGCGATTCATTTTTATTTAATTAATTAATTTTTCGTAATTTCATGATGCCAGAGCTCACTATTGTATACATCGCGGGCATGTACACATCTAAAGTTTCATCGCAATCGGATGAACGGTTTAGCAATGAAATGTTTATTGCCAGAGCTCACTATTGTATATACTATCTATATCTGTATATATATATGTATACCGTTTTGCAAAATAACCTGACGTTCTGAAATTTTTTGAGTATTTTTCTAGTTTTCAGAACACCTAAATAGATACATAGAAATCAGTTGAAAACATCCAGACAGCATTTTTGTTGTAGACCTGTGTAATCAGCAAGTTTATTTGAATCACCTTTAATTTACTAAAATTAACTTGAAAATCGCAAAAAAACAACAGACGCATATTGGGAGGAAAAAAACTTCTGGCGTCTTTTTCCAAATACTAAAAAAGCTTGTTTGATGGTCACAATAATTGTTGCCACAGGAGATATCATTAGCCATAAAAATACGCAAGGAGTTTTGACGTAAAAAATAACAAGAATTTGAATGTGGAAAGCGGATTTTCATTATTTTTGTACATGGAGTAAGGTTTGTCTAGGTCTTGGCGGCGGATCCATTTTCCCACCTACTGCGTGACGGGTCGGATCGGGAGAGACTGGTTGAGGGAGACCTTTTGACTTATCTTGGTCATGCACGTCCTGGATACACTGAACCCTAAATTCCTACTCAACGCTCATACCTTTTCCTTCCCAGAAATGCCTCTCCTTCCTTTCCTTAAAAAGACCCTCCCCACGGTTGAATTTGGCAGCCACCTCTGGTCTGGAGCTCCAAAATACCTGAAAAATACCCTCGACTCTGTGCAGAAACGGGCGGTCCGTTTGATAGATTCTCCTATCTTAACAGACGGATTGCAATCTTTAGAGCACAGGCGTCGGGTGGGAAAGCTATCCTTGTTCTACCGGTATTACAATGGAAGATGCTCCGAGGAACTAGCATCATTGATCCCTTCGGCACCGGTGCATAGTCGGGAAACACGCCAAACGCGTGCCCAACATTTGTACACAGTTGACATTTGTCACATGAGAACGGGTCGTTTCTTCGACTCGTTCTTGTGTTCATCAGCTCGGCTGTGGAATGATTTGCCGGCCTCTGTGTTTCCTCCTTCCTACAACATGGGTCTCTTCAAGACCAATGTTCATTCCTTCCTCTCCTCAAAAAGACCCTCCACACAGCATCCCAGATGACGTAGGCCCTAAGGGAAATTATTTTCCTCAGGGCCTCCTGTGTGGAGTTAATGTAAAAAAAAAATTTAAAAAAACACAGTATCCCCAAAGATGACATAGATCCTGAGAGAAACTATTTTTCTCAGAGCCTCGTGGTGGAGTTAATGTAAAAAAGGAATTTGGGTTTCCTCTCTCGAGGTGATATTAAAAAAAAAATGACATTTTCAAAAATATTTGGGTAAGGATGAGATAAATTTTGTGCAAATTCAGAACCATCGTTATCGACGATCCAACTTTATGCATTGCAAATGATAATAGAGATTTTACGAAAACGTTTATCTTTTGTAATAATATAATAACACTGTAAAATTATATTCTATGTCTAGCCGAACAAATTGATTAAATCATTTTGACAGAAACTTCGTCATTTTATTCCTTTTCTGAGACATCACGAAAGCAATAAATAATTCAGCTCAAATAAAAAAAAAAAACAAAATTTAGCATATTGTATTATTCATATGCGTATCTCACTCAGGGCCGACGATTAATTTTAAAATCCTTCTATGGTAATTAACATTTTCCTCTAATAACAGTATATGCTTCATATTTCAATGAACCATTTCGATATCCTCCCACGCGCTTTTGTCTAAAATTGCACTGTTAATGCTTTATGTTGTCATGGTTTGTTGCCTGTGGACAGGGCTTGTAAAAAGAAGGGCCGTAAATGTGGCGTTCTGTTAATTCCTCCGCTTAGCAATACAATTGCGTTTTCAATAATACTAATTATGTTTATTATCGTATCGTATTTACAATTAATATCTAACTGAACTCAACATCCGTTTTAATCGATGCTCTCGATTAATCTGCGGCGACAGTTATCTCCATCATATAATACTACCATCGACACCTATTGAGACACCTTAAAACTACCTATACCTACATTTTCTAACGTCATCTGTTGATAAACATTGAAACAACGTATGTATGTAATTACAAACACTGCAGTTGCCATTATAGATAAATTAAACGCCCGCAACCCGAATTTCTACCGATTTCTTACATATCATCTCCAGTCCTGGATTTGTCAATAGGCCTTGTAGGCCGCGGCCTAGGGGCGGCAGAGTTCAGGGGGCGGCGCTCGCATGCTTTAGTAAGCCGTTGTACGATTATAAACTAAAAAGTCACTGTGGATAGATAGAGTTTTCTGACTGTAAACCTTTAGCCGCCCAGTTGTCCCGTATGGGACCGCGGATTTGTGTCGTTCAATGCCCAACCGTTCAATACGGGATGTGTGATTTTAGTGCGAATATTTCACAAAAATCTTAGGCAGTTGTCTATCTTTATTGCACGCGGCGAACGAGCGTTTAACAGAGGAAATAGGTGTAGGACGGCGTATTTTTAGTGTTTTTCATGAATTTTTTTAAGACAGAAGGAATGTATATATATTTTATTTATACTGTGGGGTCATTTTACACATACATTCAAAATTTTCCTCAAAAAAATAACGGAGATATCAGCTGCCGCGCATTGTAAGTCGCCATCCGGCTGGACAATTTGTGTAACTCCTGGAGGTCAGAATTTTCATCCGAACTCAATTTTTCAAAAGAATTCCTCTTTTTTGGTGTTTCTTCTATTTGAACCCCCTCCTTACAAAAAAATCGAAAATTAATGTTTTTTTGAGAAATGTAACTTTTACTTTGTGAATAATTCATTGGTGTATTTTTACCTACTTAACCTATTTTTGAATATTTAATTTTAAAATTGTGTGTCACCAGCTACAGGCAGCCTACATACAATGAATGATTATGATAGGTGGCAACTTCTAAGGAGGAGGGGGGCGGCGCAAATGAAGTGGCCTATACTAATAAAAAGTGTAAATACGGCCCTGATCATCTCCCTTAAACATTTGAAGTTTTTAAGCTCTTAAAAAAATATATGGTATTTTTTAAGATAATGTCTAGATACTGCCCGCGCCGAAACGCAAATTATATGAAATTCCCTAGATATCGCAAAGTATGCTCCAAAAATTATTAAAAACAAGTTTGTTATCTTATAAATTATATTTGTGAAAAAATTCACAATGTTTCTTTAAATGATACTTAAGATGCTCCCCGCGACATTTTTGCTCTATTTTAAACGAGTCGTGTTTTATTAAACATTTTCGCATCGATTTTGTCGCTGTAAATGTTAGCGCTCTCCTCTAACATTCGTAATTTCGTATCTCTTCATCTTCTTCTTTTCGAGCCCGGTTGCGGAGCATTAATTTAAATGTTTAGTCAAAGTTGTTAAAAAAAGTTAGACTAGCAATCCACAATAGAGTGCTGAAACTAACACGGTTGTGTGGCAGAGACATGGATCTCGCAGAGTAGGTAAGGACGAAACTATACTAAATGCTGTAGAAATTAGAATCCGTACTTTTTAATAGGTATTTTTTTAAACATTTTTACATCCTCACGGGAGGCCTTGGGGGAAAAATTCCTCATGGCCTGTATATATATTTTTTTCATTAACTCTACTTTCATTAGGCCTAATAATCTTTGCTGGGTGAAAGATGATAGGAGTCTGGGGGTCAGTGTGTCCTGGATTGACCTCCATCCCTTCCACTGAGGTGGAAGGCGATGGGTCGAGAGGTCTCAGCTGGAGAAGTAAAAGGATCTCCCTCATTTGATTCATCCCGTCACGCAGTTATTGGGCGGACGCATCCAGACCCGGCAAGTCATAGGTCCTGGGTTCGAGTCCCAGATGTGACCGTACCTTTTTCCGATTTTTTTGTTATTTGATCGAGTGTCGCATTAATTAAATATAAATTATTATTTACCTTCCCTGTAACAGATTCCAATTTAGATGAGCCAGTTTTTTTCACGAAGTTGTTAAGTATTCTTTCATGTTTGTAGAATTTTATTACCTCTTGGTAGATATTACGCAGACATGTTATTACAAGCGGCTCCAATGTCATCGGCAACTTGGCAATACATGAGAACAACGCGGTGTACATATTTATAGTTCTAGTAATCTAATTTACGTGCGTTAAATGTAGCAGCTGCCGTAAACTTTGGCATTTAAAACCATTTTTCAACTCGAGTTTTTTTTTAACTGGTTTGTATCTAGCATTTTAGATTCTTTTTAAGAGCCGTCTGCAAGATGATTTTTTTGGATTCTGGAAGATTTTTTAGGCCCTAAGTATTTTGTAGAGGTTAACCCAAATCGGCAGAAGAATTATTGACAAAGGAGTTGAACGAATAGGGGTGGCGAAAGGTAATTTGGAAAGTATGAGGAAGGGGGAAAATGTTATAAAGTGGGAAATATTCAAAACAGGATTATTTACGTGAAAAACAATGTTAAAACGAACAAAATATACAAAAGTTAATAAAAATAAAAATTGGTCAATAATCACAAATTAGTAATAAGTAAATATAATAGTGAGTAAATTTGAATGGTTCCTAAGGAACAGGTTTTTTTGGAACCAGTTCCTACGCCATTGCCTTTCTCGGTTACTTTATACCGGTGTCGAGCGATCACTGGATGACAGCGCATTCGAGGAACAGGCTTTTTTGGAACAAGTTCCTATTGGAGCACGCCTGATTACGGAGATACCTGAAATTTATAACCATTTTAAAGTATACTAAAATACCAGCTCGTAGTGGAGTGGAGCTGGCAACACTGTATCGCTTCCAAGGACATAAGCACACATTTCACCACTAACAGTTACACATCTGCCCTCATGATGGACACTGGAACGCTGTCCGAAAAAGAAGGAGGTAGCGCAACACGACAGTAAGGAGTAATTAAGTATGGATAGTATTGAATATTTTTTTAAAGATTTATTAATAACAGAAATTTCTAAGATTTCCTTAATTTTCCAACAACAAAAAATCTTCACTCTATGTAATTGGTATAAAAACCATTATAATATTTATGTTTAAGTTTTTTTTTAGATAGTTGACTTTGATAAACGAACCTCTCAAAACAGACAAACTCTTCCAAGCAAATCTTACATATTGATTTAGTATTTTTAAAGCATTTAAAATATTCTGGGCGTTAATTTTAGTGCGGTTGGAGTATTGCGGGTGACCTTTTTCAATACCAAACTACGCCGTAAACCGAATTACTGTGACTATCTGGAGTTATTATTCTGACTGGTCTCGTATTCAAATTACTCGTGAATTGGGTGCGGTAATCACCTTGCTCAAATACCAGATCGAATAAATAAAATCCCTAATAAGAGTGCAGAGGCATCTTACGCAAACGAAATTAATTGAAATTTTTGATTGAATCTTCTGAATTAATGTTTTTTTTAAATGAATACCGCACAAGAGTCCCAACTGCTCCCGTCTGAAGCCAGTGAGACTATGGCACCCCCAATTGGGGCATATTGCGGGACTGAACGGAGATGGGGAAGAGGAAGAAGAAGGTGGAGCTGGTCTGGCTATTTAGATCATGTCACCAAACACGCCCAAAGGCATTTCACGCAACATTTCAATTCTGAATGGTGGTCTTACACTAGGGCGATACTGAGAGTATTTTCCACTCTGGAACGTGGCGCAAGTATACTTACTAATTATTTTTAATGAATCAATTGTGAAATAACACAAATTAATCAAATAAACCACGGCAGGATTTGATCCCGCGACCTTCGGATTGCGAGGCAAGAGCCCTACCCCTCCATCACGGAGGTACCCTTCTACCACACGAAACAATTCAAAAAATTCTGATAAAAATTATCCTAAAAAACCGTTTACTACCCAACAATAAATGTATTCCAAGAATTCTCTGTTCACCCACTTACAAAAATTTACGAAAAAATAGCACTACTTCAGCTACACAAAGATATCTTTAATAAAAATATTACCCCACTGCTAAATATTAGCATAAAGAATACTTCTATTGGTGGACTGACTATATCATCCGTACAAACAACAACAGCACAGAATCACCATGTATATAAAGGAATAAATTTTTTTAATCAATTACCGCTGATATGCGAACAGAAAAAAATTAGGACAAATATAAAAAAGTATTAAATCTTTTAGTAGTACCACCATAAAATTTTTACTTACTCTAGATATATTTTGACTGTTTGTTATTCCTAATGTTTTATACATGTACATCCTATACCTATACATTTCTTGTTTAATTACCCTTATAATTTTTAAAAAATATGTTAAGATCTATGCCGGTCATTTAAAAATATCGTCGATAGGTATTGTAACGAATGTCTTCTGTTCCACCCGCGCTCCCCTCAGGGGAACTGAGCGAAAGGGACAATTGCATATCGGGCCGAAAATACCTAAATAAAATCGTCAAAATCGATGTTTTGTATTCCTCATTTTTCTTCTCCAAAACTGGGCCGATTTTATTTTATTTTTTCACTAACTGTATTAGAAGAAAATATTCTATGTTGGTACCTTTTGCTTTTTTTAAAAATACATTGTTTAGTTTGTATACTGAACGTCTTTTGACGGCGTTTAAACCAGGCAATTTTATTCGTTTTTGGAAGGTCCTAACTTCTATAAGAAGTATATTATCAAAAAAATCAAAACGTACCGACACGCTAGTGGTCAATATCTATATTATGTAAAAAATTTGCTCTAGGGTCAAAATCCAGAGAGATAAACGGGGAATACGTTCGTATGGAAAAAACGCCGCCCGCATTCCCACTTAAAGAGCGTTTAACCAGCCAGCGGACGAAAATCCACATTTCGTCGACAGTTGTTCTTACGATCGTGCAGGGCGGTTACAATGAGAAAGATTAATTATTCTCCGTACCAGCTTTTTTAAATTATATATATATATCGAATTTATTTCAATCCAAATTAGCTTTAATTTATACCTTCATCCAAAAATGCTGAAAGGCGTGATGATAAAACTATTAGAATAATGTAATTATTTTTTGATTATAAGTATTTATCATTTTTCAATAATGTCTAAATTTAATAAGAATGTTAAAAAATCTGAAATATATTAGTTTGTAAGTGCGCAAATAAATACACAAATGTTCCAATTTTCGTCAAGAAACACATGTACGTACATATTTTTTAATGATTTCATTGAAACTAAAAATAAAATTCTAAAACATGCGTTTGCTAGATAATGTATTGATTTATTTTACTGCTTGATTATATTATTTGAAATGGGTGTGGTATAATACAAAATCTTTTTTGAAAATTTAACAAATCTGACAACGACCCATGGAATAACATTATTATACTAAAAATTTAAAAAATTCTCAAAATTTATTACATGCGAATGCTAGATAAAAGAACAATCTTTCGAAACTATTTATAATTTTTTTGTGGAAAAGAGTCAATACGTCTAAAATCTGATCTGAATTACATATTTCTGGTTTTCTCTGGTAAGATGAAGTCATAGTAAATAATGCAAAATCATATGTTTTTGTTTTGAAAATTTGATCGCTTAGAAGTATTGTAGATGCTTCAATTAAATACTGCGTGTAGAACATACCTTGGCCCTTAAAAATATCGGTCATTTTTTTTATAAGTTTTTTAATAAGCCTATAAAAAAATAAAGTATAAGGTCTAAAAAACACACTTTCAAGTCCAAACTCTCCTATTTATAAACCCCTTTTCGGATATGGTTTTATTGTGTAATGTGGCAAATTCAGTTTATTTTATAATAATCGCAAAAAAAGTTGATATTTACACCCAATCTTCCCAAAATAAAATAAAATATGCATTTTCGCATTGATATTTTACAATACGGCCGCTAGTCGACGAATTCGGTTATTCAAAGTGACCCCTATGGCGTCAACCGAAGAACTACTGTCCACGGCACAGTAGTGAACTAGTGGATCGCCTTAAGATGAATATATACGTGAAATCCTATTTATATACTATTTTGATTAATCTTTACGACGAATCGGCTTACAGTATGAACATCAAAAAATATGCTACGGATAAATTGAAGCTTTAACTACTTTATCTATGTATTGGAATTACAATAAAATTATTATTTACGTAACAAAAAATATAAGCGTAAACCACAAAAAAAATGTTTTCTCATGACTTAACTATGAAGTAATGTAAGTAACAATTTTTAAAAAATACCCCTTTACGGCTAAGACTATTTTTGACTTATCTATGTTTTAACTTTTTTTCGTTCTTATAAAATTATTCACAAAATAAATAAAAACCACTTTTTCGCTTACTAGCCTCGTGCAAAAAGACGCTCGATTTTAAAAATTTGCAGGCACGAGATTCGACATATTTCTAGCGTTTATATTCCTCTTAAGACTAAATCTCTTCATAAGTTAAATTCTTAAGTTATCAACAAGCTATCCACTCCTAAACACAAGCATTTGCTTTATTAGGAGAGTGTATAAAATATGTAAGCTATATTATGTTATATTTTGTAAATGTAAAATTAATAAATAAAAATAAAAAATAAAAAAAACGTTAATAAATTAAACACAAATAAATATTGTACAGTCCGTACTTGTGACGTATGTGTATGAGGGTGACGGCATGAGAGCGAGATAGCGAGTATGGGAAGTATAAAAGGGATGTACCGCTATTGAGCGCTCTCTCCATATTAATCTGGCAACCAATAAACATTGTAACATTAACAGATGTTATAATTACTACCAGATCCCACGATACCACAGTTGGCGCAGCCGGTAGTTCGTAAATTTTTACGTAAATTGGAAGAATCTACGCGGTAGATTTCGGGATCTGACGGATTGTTGTCAGGATTGCAGGAAGCGATCGCAGGAAGCGATCGCATTAAGAAGAAATTGGAGCAGCCACACGCAAGTATTCGCGTGTGTGGGACCGACAAATTACAAAATTATTGTCGTTCGGGTACACCGTGTAACGGGGTACAAAAGGACCGGATCAAGGATCGGGTCAAGGACTGGATCATCGTGTGGATTAGCCGGGAACCAGGACTTGGTTTCCGTCGCTGCAGTCTGGGAAGGAAGACCTCGGAGTAGGGATTGGATCCGCAGCTGTCGGGAGACGGAGCCAGACGGGGACGGTGATCTACGGCTCTGGGTGGCGTGCACGTGGAACGTGGAACGTGGACCTCGGAGTGTAGCCTTCTAGGAAGTGCTGAGATAAGTAGTATTGATTATTTTGTTTCAGCTCTTCCCCCAATGGAGGGTGTTTGTAAAAATTTGGGGACGTTCTGTTACAGAACGGGAAACTGGTCATTGTTCAAGGAACGACTGGATCAGGCCCTCATTTTACATGATGACAAAGTGTTATCACAAGAACGCAAAAGAGCATTTTTGCTGAGTTGCCTCACCGAAGAAACTTTCTCTTTATTATGTGATCTATGTTTCCCTAAAAAGGTTTCTGTTTGTTCTTTTGATGATTTATGTAAATTATTTGATTCACATTGCAAACCTATTCAAAATATTTTCGAGTCGCGTGAGTTGTTTTATAAGTGTAAACAGCTAGCTAGCGAATCTATTAAAGATTACGCTGCTAGATTGAGAGGACTGAGTTTGACGTGCAATTTTGAATTGAGGTTGGAACCTTGTTTAAAAGACATATTCATTATTGGAATTTTCAATGAAAAATTGAAACATAAGTTGTTCATTGAGGGGGTAAATACTTCTTTTTCGGAATGCATTCAGTTAGCAGCTTCATGGGAACATGTTGTTAATTTTAAGAAAGTTGATACGAATTTAAATGTTGTGCATAAGGATAGTAATGTTGTCCGTAAATCCAGGTCGGATAGTCCGATCAGATTTAAAAGTGCAGTGCGTAGTAAGACGCCAGTAAATATTGCATTAAAAAAATGTTTTTTGTGCGGAAAAACGAATCATTTGCAGAAAGATTGTTGGAAGAATATTTTTTGTAATCGGTGCAATAAATCGGGTCATCCTAGTAATGTGTGTAAAATCAGTAAAATTAATGTAGGTAATAAGAATAAACGAGTAAATTCGGTTTTTATGTTGCATGACGGCACGGGGCCGGAACCGATATTCGTAGATCTCATTATTGGTAACACTGTTCTGCGAGCGATTGTTGACACCGGCGCTGAGATTAATGCAATTCCATATGAAGTGTATTTAAAAGATTTTGTTTCTTGTACATTGGAAAGATGCGATATTCAATTGTCAGGATATGACGGGAAACGGTTAAATATTGTAGGTAAAGTTAATTTAAGTGTGTTATTTTTAAATAAAAGTGTAGATACGCAGTTTATAATAATTAAAAACGGTAATTCTACGATTGTTGGTAGAAATTTTTTACAAGTTTTCGGTATCGGATTAAGTGGAATAAATGCGGTAAATACCAGTGAGACTAGTTGTGATAATCAATTAAATTTTCGTGATAGTTTAAAGAAAAAATATGCTCATGTGTTTTCAGAAAAATCGGGTAGGCTTATAGGTTATGAAGCTAACATCGAAGTTATTTCGGAGTTCAGGCCAAAGTTTGTGAATCCAAGATCGTTACCTTTTAGTTTACGTGGAAAGGTAGAGGAGGAATTAAATAAGATGTTACGTGAAGATATAATTGAAAACGTAGAAATAAGTGATATGGCTAGTCCGATTGTTGTTGTAAAAACGAAAGACGGTTCAATTAGAATTTGTACTGATTTTAAAACCACATTAAACCCTATGTTAGCGAAGTTGAAATATCCATTGCCTCGTATAGAAGATTTAATTTCATCTTTAAATGGTGCGAAATTTTTTGCTAAAATAGATTTGCGTAATGCTTTTGGTCAGATTTCGTTGAACGAGAAGTCGAGAAAATTATGTGTGATAAGTACGCATGTGGGTTTATTCAGGTATAAAGTGTTGCCTTTCGGTTTGACCACAAGCCCGGCTATATTTATGCAAGTTATTCAGGCGGTAGTAGGTAGACTTCGTAACGTTCGTATATTTCTAGATGATATTTTGTTGTTTGGAAATTCTGAAGAGGAATTATTCTCTATTTTTGAATCTGTACTTAGCAAGTTAAGTGATTGTGGATTAACTATTAATGAAAATAAGTGTTCTTTTCTAGAAACTGAGATAGAATATTTAGGTTTTAAAATTTCGCGGAAAGGAGTTATGCCTTTAGAAAATAAAATCTGTGCGATTACTCAAATGGCAGTACCGAAAAATGTTTCAGAACTTAGGAGTTTACTTGGGGTTATTTCATATTATAGAGCTTTTGTTCATAATATTTCAGGTATTTTGTCTCCATTGTATAACTTGTTAAAAAGGGGAGTAAAATATGTGTGGTCTGAGGAATGTAATATTGCGTTTGAGCGAGTTAAGAAACTGCTGACGTCAGATAATATTTTAGTGCATTTTGATCCTAATTTATCAATTAAACTTATTTCAGACGCATCTGAAAAAGCGTTATCAGCGGTGATTTGCCATGTATATGATAATGGTTTAGAGAGACCTATCGCATTTGCTAGCCGATTATTGTCAGAAACAGAATTAAAGTACTCTATTTTAGATAAGGAAGCGTGTGCTATAATTTTTGGGTTGAAGAAATTCTTTCAGTATTTATACGGCAATAAATTTGTTTTGGCTTGCGACAATAAATCGTTAGTACACATTTTGAACACGGATAAGCAAGTACCTGTTTTGGCCGCTAGCCCTAATACTCCAGACTTTTGACTATAGTATAGAGCATATTAAGTCAGGTGATAACAAAGCGGATTTCTTATCACGAATGCCGATTAATAATAAGGATAATTTAGATGTGTGTAGCGACAATATTGATGCTAGCGATTATTTTTTAAATTATATTGATTCTTTAAACGTGAATACGGTTGAGTCAGAGTTTGTGAACATAATCGAGTCAGAAACAACATTAAATGCGGAAACGATGAAACAGTTTTCGATTAATGATGTAAATATAGCGAGCATTATCGAGTTCACAGCAAATGGTTGGCCGGATAAAAAGTTCTTAAAGGATGATTTATTGAAATTCTGGTATTTTAGGGATAAATTATCGACTTATAATTCATGTTTATTTTATAATAATAAATTTGTAGTTCCAAGGGAATTAAGG
The DNA here is from genome assembly GCA_917880885.1 of Limnephilus marmoratus. Taxonomy (NCBI): domain Eukaryota; kingdom Metazoa; phylum Arthropoda; class Insecta; order Trichoptera; family Limnephilidae; genus Limnephilus; species Limnephilus marmoratus. Next base: position 3,339,403 of record OU862927.1, on the reverse strand, counting down.
GGAATTATATTGAATTTTTTACATCAATCACATTTAGGCATTGTAAAATCGAAAAGTCTTGCTCGAAATTATTTTTTTTGGCTCGGAATGAACAATGATATAGAAGTAACTGTGAAACAGTGTGCTCGATGCATGGAATGTTTACCTACTCCATGTAAAGTTGAGTTGGCACCTTGGCCAATCAATGGGTTAATCTGGAGTAGATTGCATATCGACTTCATGGGGCCGTTGGGAGGTCATAATTTTTTAATTATTGTTGATGCAACTACAAAATGGATAGACTGTCATGTTGTAAATAAGGTAGATTCGTTTTGTACAATAAAAGTTTTGAAAAGATTATTTTCTATGTTCGGAATCCCGGAACAAATTGTAAGTGACAATGGTACAGCTTTCACATCGTCAGCTTTTAAGGAATTTTGTCATAATTATAATATAGAATCATTGACTTCAGCTGTACAGCATCCTGCTTCTAACGGTTTAGCTGAAAATGGGGTTAAAACAGTGAAGAATTTTTTAAAAAAAATTATGGTAAATAATAAATTTCCTACTGATTTTGAAGATAAACTTTTGACGTTTTTAGTTGATATTAGAAATACGCCTTCAATGTCTACGGGCATTGAGCCTAGTACATTAATGTTGGGTAGGAAGATTAGATCAATTTTTAATACGATTATTCCAATAGTGGATAATGTTGAGAGTCAAGGTTTTAAAGGAATTGACAACACGGTTAAAAACAAAATGTTATTGAGCCAGCATAAACAGAAAAAGTATTATAGAGGAAGAAAATTTAAAAAGTACTTTGAGATTGGTTCTAAAGTTTTAACCAGGGATTTAAGAAGTAATGATAATAAATGGATTTTAGGAAAAATTTTTAAAAGATTGGGGAATAGGATTTATTTAGTTAAAATTATGTCTACGGGACAAATTTGGAAACGCCACCATGATCAGATTTCAGAGAGGAAGGTTAGGTGGGGGGAGTGTGACAGGTCTGATGATTTGCTGGACCTGGGTCCACTCTCGGATGTGGACATGACCAAATTTCCTAATTCCTCTAATTTTTGCAGGTCACCTACACCATGGGAGGGGAGGTTACGCCCTCGAGGTCAACGCCCACGCTACACGTGAAGAACAAGAAAAATTACATATACTATGGAATGGAAATATTTAGATATTTTGTTTTGTATAAATTTGTGAATAAAGAAATGTATGTAATTAGGTTTTAAGTGTGGGGGTGTGACGTATGTGTATGAGGGTGACGGCATGAGAGCGAGATAGCGAGTATGGGAAGTATAAAAGGGATGTACCGCTATTGAGCGCTCTCTCCATATTAATCTGGCAACCAATAAACATTGTAACATTAACAGATGTTATAATTACTACCAGATCCCACGATACCACAGTACTAGATATTAGTTATACCTTTTGATTTAAAAAAAATACCATTCAGTTTGGTTGGGTATTTTGGGCTGAAATCAAAATTTAATTTTGTATGAAAAGGTTTCTCTAAATTTTCTCTTGCTGACAAAGGATAAAAAATCAATATAACATTATTTTTCTTATTTTAATTTTTATCTTCAAACACTGGCATGAAATTTTATTGTTATTACGAAAATCTTTTTACTGTCGCGTTCCGTAAACAGAATTATCTCCAAAATGGGTGGCATTCAACCTTGGAATTATTTGAGACAAGTACAGAAGATTTATTCATACTCGTATATTGGCCCTATTTTGCAACGTCACATCGATGCGGAAGAAGAATTAATTTTAAGCGTTGCAAAATCCTGTTTTAAATAGACCATTTTGCTTTCAGTCTGTCTGTAAAATTGTTTGTGCGTTCCGTTTCCGAAAATTGTTGCTTTCACTTTTTTACCTTGAGACCTTACCTTTGACTGTACGAAGGACATACATTTGAACATTTTGAAGAAGACTCGTTTGAATATATTTGTAAACATCTGAGAGTGTGGAGTGAGCATCGACAGTAACTATCAAAATTTAACAAGTTTGTAACATTCGCCCGCAGTCCCCTCATACCCCGCAAATGCCCAAATATGCTGGTTGCGTAGCGACATTAATCGATTTCATTTAAATTTAGCCGCGCGGTTGAAATCGACCATTTTTCTTTCATTTTGACGGCCTCCGTGGTCTAGGGGTAAGGCTATCGACCCTCAATCAAAAGCTAGCGGGTTCAAATCCTGGCGTGCGCAAGCAAATTTTATTTGATTCAATTGTGTTTTAAACATTTAAAATGATATAAGGTATTCGTTCCAGAGTGGAAGATATTTTCAGTATCGCCCTGGTGTAAGTTGCTTGAAATGGCTTTAGCTGTATTTGGTGACTTAGTTCGGGTCCTCCTCTACTCCTAGACACACTGACCCCCAGATTCCTACCCACCCCTAATGCCATTTTTGTTCCCAGAACTCCCACTTCTTACTTTTCTAAAAAAACATCCACACAGCATTCGCAAATATGATATAGGCCCTGAGAGCAATTATTTTCCTCAGGGCCTCCTGTGCGGAGCTGATTACCTAATTATTTGTTATGATTAACTTTTACGAGTACATATTAAAGACAAATTTCATTTATAACAACAGTATACCCATTAGAAAAGACTAAAATATACAAATAAAGCATAAACTACTATAATGTATGACTTTAGAGAACTCGTAGGTACAATTCATATACCTACAAGCAACAAAAACATTAATAAAAACAAAACCCTTTAATTTTTACTTAATAACTCGTTGTATGCATTTTGAATACGAACTTTAGAGGAAAAAAAAACAATAAACAAAGGAAAATCGAAATAAAGTAAAATGATTTCCCATTCATTATTTACATCTAAAAAATGGTGGCCTAATTTGGCTTTAAATGTATCGAAGTATAAATTAAATATGTATTGTAAAAAAAATCTTTTTTTTTTTTTTTTTTTTTAAGTATGTTTATTCAGTTTTTTTAATTTTACAATATTTACTTAAAAATCTTACAAAACTGATCAATCAGTTTGATTGTAAGAAATCTCTCATTTTTCCTATTTAATTAATACTATTGTACTTTTATGTTTTACATTGTAATAACTGTGTAAAATTTACAATACTAATTATTATAAACTACTAATTACGAATACAGTGGGTGATAGTAATTTCCAGGTATTTGATCAATATTCGATTTGGGTATTTGTATACAATATTATTTGCTTTCATGTTCTACGGAGATAGAATGATTTAACATTTTTTTTTATATTTGAATAAGATGTCTCATCTGAATAGCCGGGTATTCCCCCCCCCCCCTTCCTCTTCCCCATCTTCTTCCCCTCCATCATAAATTCAGCCTCACAACATACCCCAATTGGGAATGCCATAGTCTCACTAAAACCAGGCTCCAGCAGTTGGGGCGCTTGTGCGGTATTCACATAAAAAATAAATAATTTTTCTTCCATTCTTCAGCTTTCTAACTTATATTATTATTAAATTAAATTATTTTTTGATCCACCTGTAGGTATACCAGTTACACAAGCAAGGCTCTCCTTAAAATGATTTTTTTCAACAAATATCTTGATAATTTTTTTTTTTTAAACTCTTACTTCAATATTAAAACTGAGTTTTAGGACGAGTTGGTTAAAAAAAAATTAACAATCCATCAATTTTTTAAATTTTATTTTCACTGTCTGTTCAAGTTCTGTTATTATATCAATATAGGTCAGTTGCTTTATAAAACTGAAATAATCACAAAACTCGAATAGAACTTTCACAGAACGTGAAAATAAAAAAAAATTGATGAATTGTTCAAATATTTTTATACAACCCATCCGTAATATCCTCGAGAAGATGAGAACCCTTCCGAAATTGTAGAGCAAGAACTATTAAAATAAAGCGGTTTCAAACAAATGTATGCGTTTATTGTATGGCAGAATCATTGGGAAGAATCTAGTAAAACAAAAGGATGTAACTTTTTCATTTATTTATTTCTTTATTATTACATTTATTACATACAAGATATAACAATATAAAAGGAAGCTTTGACTGTCCAACTAGGAAGGTTTCCCGTTTTAGGACAGTCAAATTGGCAGGTTGCGTGTACATAATTTCACATTAATGGATTCAATAATAATTAACAATAATGGTACATATTGGGGGAGTTACTTAGATATTAGGTACAATATCAGATATAAGTTGTGTTATTCTAGGTATACATCAGTAATAAACAATAAAATCCAGGTAGGTACATGTAAAATATAAAATAAAATAAAAATATAACATATAAATGTAAGAAAGAAAAATAAAAAAAGTATTTTTTTAGGAAAATACAAATTAGCAGTAATAAACAATAAAATCGAGATAGGTACATGTAAAATATCAAATAAAAATAAAATATATAAATGTAAGAAAGCAAAATAAAAAAATATTTTTTAGGAAAATACAAAATACAAAATCGAAGAAATCAACTCAGACTACGTTTTTTAATAATTTTTCGGAATCTGTCCTACCTAAGTCTAATAACCATTTTGTAATTTTAGTACCGAAGGATGATAATTCACACAGTTTAAATTGAGAGGGGATTTTGTTGTATATTTTTGGTCCCAGGTATGAGAAAACTTTTTGATAAGCCGCAGTATTGCTTGTTGGAATAGAAAGGTCGTTTCTGCTCTTACTTCTGGTTTGATGATTATGATCGACAGTTATCGTTTTGTTTATATTTTTGTGGACGCAGATTGTTATTTTTTTTATGTAACACTGTCGAACATCAAGCACATTAAACTCCTTGAAGAGAGCGTCGCTCGAGTATCTGAAGGGTTTCTTCATAATGACGCGTAGAATGGATTTCTGTGCCTTCAGTAGCGGGTATAATATTGTTAATCCTGTTCCACCCCATCCAATGCAACCGTAGGTTATGACGGAGTTACAGAGCCCGTAGTATATTTTTTTAATGTCTTGAGTTTTTATAATTTCCCGCAATGCTATAAATATATAAATAAGCTTGCGCACTTTATTAGCTGTGTTTTCAATTTGTTGTTTCCATTTAAGGTGGTTATCCACTATTATACCTAAATATTTAATAGATTTAACACATTCAAGGGTTTCGCATTTACAAGTATGGTTATTATTTCCAAGGCTACACGTAATATCATGTATTGTGAGGTGATGAGGTGTTTTGGGTTGACCTGCAAGGGTAGCGCTAAATGTGAGATATTTTGTTTTTTGTATGTTTAGTGTAAGCAAATTACTATCCAGCCACTGTTTTACTCTGTTTATACCTGTGTTCGCAAGGTGGTGTGTTTCTTTCCAATCATCTCCTTCAAACAAAATAACTGTATCGTCAGCGAACGTGATAATTTTGCCACCAATGTGTTGGTTACAAAGTTCGTTTATGTATATAATAAAGAGAATGGGCCCAAGTGTACTTCCTTGTGGTACCCCAAAAGTGTATTTTAGTGAAGTGCTAATAGCCTCGTTAATTCTGGTTTGTTGAAATCTATTAGATATATAACTTTCTATCCATTGAAAAGCTTTTCCCTTTATTCCTATATTTCTAAGTCTCTGTAATAGAATTTTATGAGATATTGTGTCAAATGCCTTGGCCAGGTCCAGGAAAAGGGCAATAGTTATCTTGCCACGGTTCATATTCCCTGCAATAGTTTCCGTGAGACATGCGATGGCATCATCCGTTCCCTTACCCGACCGAAAGCCGTATTGGTTTGGACTTAGAATGTTATGTTCCTCCACATATTCGTTTAACCTAGTTTTGAAAAGCTTTTCAATGATTTTGGATATCGCACTTAAAAGTGATATTGGCCTGTAGTTTTCTACAAGAGATTTAGGTCCACTTTTGTGAATTGGGACAATTATTGATTTTTTAAAGTGATCAGGAAATATTCCTGATGCAAAACTTAAGTTGTAAATATATGATAGCGGAGCAGAAATCTGATTTTTAATTTTTTTTAGTATTTGTGTGTTTAGACTATCTGGACCCTTTGCATGTGTAGTATTAAGGCTGTTGATTATTTTTAAGACCTCTTCTACAGTAGTTGGTTTAATATCAAATGAAAAAGATTGTTCCTTTGTTTCAATTGTCGATGCTAAAGAGTCTTCCGTTTTCTGGGTTTCTAATAAAAAAATTTTTGCTAGATTTGACCCAACAGATGCAAAATATTGATTAGTATGACATGCAATTGATTGATTGTCAGTTATAATCAAATTTCCGGTATTTAATTCAGTTACAGATGTCCTGGTATTTCTTTTACTTTTAGTTATGTCTCTGACAACATTCCACATGTTTTTGCTGGAATTATCCTTATCAAGTAAGAATTTATAATAACGCTCTTTACATTTGCGAATAACGGTTTTGCAAATATTACTGTATCGGTAATAGTTTTGCTGCTTAGTATCGTTCAATGGGTCTCGTTTAGCTATTTTATGAAGGTGATTTCTTTTGTGTATAGATTTAACAATGCCGTTGGTAATCCATGGGGTGAGATGTATTTTACTATATGGAATGCGTTTAGTTATTGTGTGTTTTGTTATGAATGTATTGATTTCATTAATAAAATAGTTTAGAGCATTGTTAACTTCAGTCTCTTTATAAACATATTCCCAATTTTTATTATTAAGATCATTTAATAAAGCCTCATAATCGATAATCTGTTTGTGATTAATTTTATGTTTTTTGGGTGTTGAGTTTGGGATACTGATTGCAGTGATGTAATGATCAGTGATTGTATTATGTATTACAAATGCATTTGAATTTGTTATATTTCTGGTATATATATGATCCAAACATGAGCTTGAGCTACCTTGTACCCTAGTTGGAGAATTAATATTGGAAATAAAATTACTTTCAGCCATAGCACATAAGTAGTCGTCGGACTGCCTATGCAATACTTTTCCTATAGTATTTATATTCATCTCCCCGATCAGTACATATTGTGCATAATCCTTAGTTTTTTTTTAACTCACCAATAAGATTTTCCAGGAAATCTTGGATGTCATTGAACGATGGTGATCGGTAGATAGCTAGGATATCTAAATTCTCATTAATGTGGATTTTTAAACAATTACACTGATTTATGTTTATTTCTTGTACTAAGGAATTTAATGTGTTGTCGATATATACTACTACTCCGCTATTTTGGTTAATATGCGATGTTGTATGGTATCATATATTTACAACTTAAGTTTTGCATCAGGAATATTTCCTGATCACTTTAAAAAATCAATAATTGTCCCAATTCACAAAAGTGGACCTAAATCTCTTGTAGAAAACTATAGGCCAATATCACTTTTAAGCGCGATATCCAAAGTCATTGAAAAGCTTTTCAAAACTAGGTTAAACGAATATGTGGAGGAACATAACATTCTAAGTCCAAACCAATACGGCTTTCGGTCGGGTAAGGGAACGGATGATGCCATCGCTTGTCTCACTGAAACTATTGCAGGGAATATGAACCGTGGCAAGAAAACTATTGCCCTTTTCCTGGACCTGGCCAAGGCATTTGACACAATATCTCATAAAATTCTATTACAGAGACTTAGAAATATAGGAATAAAGGGAAAAGCTTTTCAATGGATAGAAAGTTATATATCTAATAGATTTCAACAAACCAGAATTAACGAGGCTATTAGCACTTCACTAAAATACACTTTTGGGGTACCACAAGGAAGTACACTTGGGCCCCTTCTCTTTATTATATACATAAACGAACTTTGTAACCAACACATTGGTGGCAAAATTATCACGTTCGCTGACGATACAGTTATTTTGTTTGAAGGAGATGATTGGAAAGAAACACACCACCTTGCGAACACAGGTATAAACAGAGTAAAACAGTGGCTGGACAGTAATTTGCTTACACTAAACATACAAAAAACAAAATATCTCACATTTAGCGCTACCCTTGCAGGTCAACCCAAAACACCTCACCACCTCACAATACATAATATTAAGTGTAGCATTGGAAATAATAACCATACTTGTAAATGCGAAACCCTTGAATGTGTTAAATCTATTAAATATTTAGGTATAATAGTGGATAACCACCTTAAATGGAAACAACAAATTGAAAACACAGCTAATAAAGTGCGCAAGCTTATTTATATATTTATAGCATTGCGGGAAATTATAAAAACTCAAGACATTAAAAAAATATACTACGGGCTCTGTAACTCCGTCATAACCTACGGTTGCATTGGATGGGGTGGAACAGGATTAACAATATTATACCCGCTACTGAAGGCACAGAAATCCATTCTACGCGTCATTATGAAGAAACCCTTCAGATACTCGAGCGACGCTCTCTTCAAGGAGTTTAATGTGCTTGATGTTCGACAGTGTTACATAAAAAAAATAACAATCTGCGTCCACAAAAATAAAAACAAAACGATAACAGTCGATCATAATCATCAAACCAGAAGTAAGAGCAGAAACGACCTTTCTATTCCAACAAGCAATACTGCGGCTTACCAAAAAGTTTTCTCATACCTGGGACCAAAAATATACAACAAAATCCCCTCTCAATTTAAACTGTGTGAATTATCATCCTTCGGTACTAAAATTACAAAATGGTTATTAGACTTAGGTAGGACAGATTCCGAAAAATTATTAAAAAACGTAGTCTGAGTTGATTTCTTCGATTTTGTATTTTGTATTTCCTAAAAAATATCTTTTTATTTTTCTTTCTTACATTTATATATTATATTTTACATGTACCTACCTGGATCTTATTGTTTATTACTGCTAATTTGTATTTTCCTAAAAAAATATTTCTTTTATTTTTCTTTCTTACATTTATATGTTATATTTTTATTTTATTTTATATTTTACATGTACCTACCTGGATCTTATTGTTTATTACTGCTGTATACCTAGAATAACACAACTTATATCTGATATTGTACCTAATATCTAAGTCACTCCCCCAATATGTACCATTATTGTTAATTATTATTGAATCCATTAATGTGAAATTATGTACACGCAACCTGCCAATTTGACTGTCCTAAAACGGGAAACCTTCCTATTTGGACAGTCAAAGCTTCCTTTTATATTGTTATATCTTGTATGTAATAAATGTAATAATAATAAATAAATAAATAAATAAAATTCGTTATAGCCTGAAATTTGTTTGGCTATGTATGAATCATTTAACCTGCATTCAGTGAGAATTAGTACATGGAACTTTACCACAGATTTTATTTCTTCCAAAAATATAAGAAAATCATCCAAGTTTCCCATCGTTCTAATATTTTGATGAACAATATTAATCCTATTTGATTTTCAATTAAATTGCATAATTTTGTTAATGTTTTCAAAAATTATTTCAGTATTTGGCACTATGATACTATCGATTTCATGTTGAAGATCGTTTATTACCATTAGAATTCAAAATTAATTGTTGTTTTCTGGGTAAAGTTTTAAAACAGTATTTTATTATCATATCAATACTTGTAGTGCGAAATATGTAGCGACAAAACTGTAAACAAAATGATGTAGTTAGGAAAAATAAATAATATCTGAGTAAGAAATAATATCTGAAATAAAATCCAGGAAATAAATAACGTATGTAGTTAGTGTGTGGCATTTTCTCTTTCAAAAGACAGTAAAAATTAGTATAAGTATGAAAAATAAGTAATATCTGGGTTATATAAAATATGTTGATTAGAGTTCTCTTTTGCCGAATTATTAGTAATATTACTAATAAATCAATTAATAATCTTATAATAAGTGTAGTTACCATTCTAGAGAGAATAAAGATTAAAATTAAATTTAAAGTTAAAATCAGAATTAAAATTATTCCTGTACAAATAGGAGTTATGCAAAATCCTAGGTGTTCATATAATATAGTGCTGTTATGTAATAGAGTATGAAATGGCGATATAAAGCGGTAGTGAGTAGTTTTATCACGATAATTAGAATAAAGAGCAGGTAGTCAGAGCTTCGGTATAGCTTGTTCTGAATCTATTAATATAGGTCGAGAAGAGTCATCTTTTTTCATGTAGATTAGACCTGCTTTCGTCCAGACGTACCTATATTTACATTCAGTCGCACGTTGGCGAGCTAGATACCAAAGCCGTTTGCCTTTAGACGTAAGGAGTTCTGAGACGTAGATGGGTGTAATGGGGCTAGACAATCCGATTGTTCCCGTGTTTAGTTTGTCCCCAATCTTTTCGCAAGATCTGTTATATTTTTTTATAGCATTAAGGAGCTCGTCTTTTTTTCTCAATTATATTTTTTCAGTTGCCCCATTCATACAAAAATTTCATCCCTCACCTAAACATATTGCCTCCCTACAACATTGCAAGCCTGTTATCTTCTGTGGACAAACGCGTGTATAAAGTCTAGTAATTTCCTGAATATTAACAGCATCAATTTGTAACTGTTAGTTTAGTTTCATGTATTTATTTTATTTTTTACGCACAATAAATTATGTCAGAGTATTTTTTTAATTTCCGGTTACTTCCACTTGTTTTATATGTAATTAAAATCATCACTTATTGTAAGAATTTTGTGTATTAATATTATTATTTGTATAGTATTATTATATAATGTAAATAGGTTCTTGTTATTAAAACTAAATTTGTTAATATTAACCCAAAATTACACTCACAAAATCATTCACTTGACACTGGCCAGAACACTCCTTTAGGGTGAAAAGCCATAAAAAAAATTTAAATGTAATTATGTTTAGCCATAAATTAAATTTGTACTTTCCTGCACATTTGAAAAAAATATTAATTCTGATTTCAAATCACTTTATCGGAATTTGATTCAAACCCTTGTCAGTATTGTTATAAAAACAAACTAACGTTTAAATTACAGTGAACATATTTTTTTCCAAATGTCTGCGATAGTGGATACAAACTATGTTTTAAACATCTACATTCAAAACATTAAGGTACAAAAACAGATTTGCTGCATCGACCAGAATCACGAAACATGCATCGGTTTCAAATTCTTGGAAAAGATTGAATTCGAAGTCTGCGTGGCAAACGACCCGCGACTAAAATCCTCGTGTCCCTGCATCATCAAATTTGAAAAGGGCAAGACGTGCATGTTTCTCATGTCTGCAGAATTGGCAAAGAAAGCCAACGATTTGCATCTGTACATGGAGGTGACTCAAAGAATGCCATGTGCCTGCTTACCTTCCAAGCTGACGCTAGGACACACCAAACTTGATCTCAGTGAACAATTCACAAAAGTCAACGCTGGAGAATCTAAACCTACGTTGCAATACGTGTCTGTGAAAGACACGGAAGGAGATGAAATAGCTGTTATTGATATGATGATCAGGGTATCCAAATTGAACAATATCAACTTAAATGACTTCACTATGAATGATGAAGGAAACAAATTCATGGTAAAAGGAAACGATGATCCTCAGTCCTACATGTTCAAGAGAGCTGCGGGTTATGATATGGGTTCAACGATGGTTTTGGAAAAAGGATCTGGGTGTTGTTCGGATAGGACACATCTCCAGTCCAGTCACAGAAGTTTTGTGGGAGCAGGTGGAGCGAGTGGAATGTGGGATAGTCGATGGGATGATGGTTTCCGTGCGACTGGTGGTGGGGGTTCTGGAGGAGTCTGTTGTGGAGGAAGCGGAACTGGTTTCACTGGTGGCAAGGAAACTCATGGACCTGCAGGGACATGTTCCCATCCTACAGGAGGATGTGGTTGTTTTGGTAAGATTCAGTACCACTAGAACAATTATTATATTTATTCATTACTTTTCCAGTAGACCTTGTGCTGTCTTCCACCATTTTTTTTATATGAATACCGCTCACAAGAGTTCCAACTCTTCCTGCAACCCTAATTGAGGAATAACTGGTCGTTAAACATGCCTACTGTCATTTCAAGCAACTATTCTGTTCCGAATGGTTGTATACCTCTCCGTTCCATTATTAAAGGCCACAGATGTTGTAATGACGTGTTTGATCTTTGTACTGGATCCACAATTATACTCCTCATGTACCAAAGCGTTTTTCACATCAAGGTGGGACATTGGCACCGTTGATGAATCGATGTTTCTTCGTGTTTTGCACTATCCATTTTGACTTGTGGCTTGTATAACGTTACGAACACTTCCAATGCAATTTGAGAGGCGGATTTGGGTACCGCCGCAACCGGAACCATTAATTGGATCACCTCAAGTGGTTCGCTACTTTTGTTGACTTAGCATTTAATAGAAGTAAATAATTCACACTACTTTAAATGATATGAACATGCTCAAATTGTCAGACAGAAGAATTTTCACTGATTTGGTATTTCTGTATAAAATTCTAAATAATTTAGTTGATAGTCCGGTATTGCTTGAATTGATAAGCTTCCGGATTCCACTACGTAATACCAGAAGTCAGGATTTATTTCAGTGCAGAAATTCTGGAACTAACTACCATATGTATTCCTCTTTGCCCAGAATACTAATGGAGGGAAATAATTATGCCAAGTCAGTGGACATCTTCAATTTATCCTTAAACAAATACAAAATACTGTTACTGAGGCAGTTCAGTTATGTACAATAAATGCTATATATTTCGTTGCAAAATACCTATTATATCTCTTTGTTAAAGAAATATATACCTAGTATTTATATATTATTTAATCATAGTGTAATTTGTAAATTTCTTACTTATGTAAAAGCCCAGTAAAAGGGCGTAAATAAATAAATAAAAAGTGCCCGGATTCATTGGGTGAGTTTTGTCCGAGTCTTGGCGGCGGACGCATCTGGCCACCAATTGCGTGACGGGACGAATCAGATGAGGGAGATCCTTTTACTTCTCCAGTTGAGATCTCTCGATCCATCACCTTGCACCTCAGTGGGAGGGATGAATCTATACGTCACTCACTCCAGGACAAATTGACCCTCAGACTCCTACCCACCCTTCGTACTTTTCTGATTCCCAGAAATTCCTCCACACAGCATCCTCACATATGATACAAACCACGAGGAAACGTATTTTCTTCGGTTCCAAATTTTTATTTAGTTAGTCCAAATACTGGTTTTTCCTTTTCTTACATGTATGTTTTTTTCTATATTTCAGTGCCCAAAAAGACTTATGACGAGAACTTCGATCAAGTAGACATGACTGTTGCCGGAAATAATATCATTATTAAAGTTCCTAAAGTAAAAGAACCCGAGGAAGTCAAGCTGTCGTTCTTTGACTATCCCAGACCAGTTGTTGGACCTGTTATTAAGCCAGCTGCTACTGCACCAGTTTATAGTAGTTGCGCAGATCCAGTCATTGTGCCACCTCCATTCATCCCCAAGCCTGCACCACCAAAACCAGCCCCCACTAAGGTAGCATCGCCTGTCATGTCGGGCATGATGGCGGCGCTTCCAGTTCGAGTGCCTTCACCTCCTGTTGTCAGAGCGCCTGCACCGCCTGCACCGCCTCCTCCAGCCCCCGCTCCAACTCCTGAGAGTACGGAAGACGAAGACAAGCCTTACACCATTCGTGTCGTTAAGCGCCGTAGTTTGTAAAAACGGCGACCCGACAATTAGTCCGGCGACAGTTGGTCCGGCGACAGTTGGTCCGGCCGACAGTTCGTCCGGCCAACATTTGGTCCGGCGACAATTGTTCCGGCGACAATTGGTCCGGCCGAAAGTTTAGAAGATGTTTTCTTCAAGTCATAAAGAGGATATACAGCGGTACAACCAAAGTCGATATACTTATATCTGAAGACATCTTGAGTGAAAATTCGCTGTAAAAATATTTTTATTAATAATTTCGACTCTCCGAAGCAACATGCGGCAATCACAAAACATACTTATACGTGCAGTCGGCTTAGCAAAAAAAAAACCCTAAAGATTTCTACTTGCATAAAATATAACTTTTATATCTGAATATAACACAAGAGTCCCAACTGCTCCCAACCGTCTCGAGCCAGTGAGTCTATGGTATCCCCAATTTTGGTATGGTGTGATGCTGAAGGTAGTTGGGAAGGGAAGGAGATGTGGAAAATGTACCTGGCTATTCAAATATAGTCATCAAATACGGCTAAAGCCATTTCAAGTAACGTTACAATTCTGAATGAATACTGACGAATAGCAAAATTTCGTATTTTATGATTGCCGCATGCTACTTCGGAGAGTCGAAATTACTAGAAAAAATATTTTTACGGCGGATTTTTACTCAAGATGCCTTCAGATATAAGTATATCGACTTTGGTTGTATGGCCGTATATCCTCTTTGTACATTTACTTGAAGAAAACATCTTCTAAACTTTCGGCCGGACCAATTGTCGCCGGACCAATTGTCGCCGGACCAAATGTCGGCCGGACGAACTGTCGGCCGGACCAACTGTCGCCGGACCAACTGTCGCCGGACCAACTGTCGCCGGACCAACTGTCATGGAACCCGTAAAAACATATTTTCTTTTCCGCTTTACATTTTAATCACCTCAACCTTTAATTCTATCGTACTTGTGAAATCTAATAAATTGTATATATACTTTTTCAAATACACCATGTTTCACATTCATACCGCAAAACTTTAAGGGGTTATTATATTAATTATTCATGAAAAAATTAGCAAAATGCAGTTATGACTTGTTTTTTCATCAGTGTCCAAATCAAAATGATCATATTATATGCTGTTATGTGGTTTACAAGACTTTCGTATAAACACGCCTTTATAATTATTATTTCTTCGCACTCGGTCAGCTGTTTGTGGAACAGTGGAAAGTATTTTTTTTCATTTAATTGATGTTTCTTACGAATGTACCTGCTTCCAATTCATTTATTTTTTTACTTGCGTATAAATTATATAAAATATCAAAATATAAAAAAAATTATCAAAAAAAACTACTATTGTGACTTTTTGCCACTTTTATTAATCGGCTCCCTCAAGGGCCGGTGCGGAATCGACATAAACCGTTATTGAGACCCTGCGCAGAAAAGTCCCACAATGCACTGCATTGATACTTTGGCGGACTTTACTTTTCAGCGCGGGGTCTTCGGTCGCTCGGTTTATGTCGATTCCTTACCGGCCCGTGAGGGTGTGAAATTTCTTGACTCTTTAAAGCCCCGTTCTGATTGATCAAGTATTTTAGTCGCGTGGAGAGTATAGTAGTAACTAAACGCGTCCGAACACCGTAATTTTAGTACAGTGGTAGAGTCAGCTCTTTAGTAGATTCAATTCATTTCGTTCTATTTTTTCGGCGAGTAGCGACCCCCACCACGTGTCCCTGCGCACTGACAGGCGCGAACCGACCGTTTTAGCAGTGTTCCATTTGTGAACGCGCGGAAATATCGTGGTGATAGAATGAATATGCCACACTAAATTCATTTATTTATTCCGCTATTAATCTCTTTTCGTGTCTGCAGTTTATTTTTTTTTTCATCTTACTAATTTATTCTTCCACCTCTCCTAAAATAAACATTAAAATAAGCATGAAAATAAGCTTAATTAGCGTATTTAGCAACCCATCATCCGCCGTCATCTTGCAACGGGCGGCGGGCACAAAAGTACCCTACTTGAAAGAAATTCGAACGGTTTTCAGCGAGTCAAGTAGCGAGTGTACTCGCTACTGGACTACAGTTTGGCAATTAATCTTCTAGTATCTTCATCTTCATCTAAACGTATTATCAGTTTATCGATATCATCATATAGAGTATAGAGCCTCGTGCATAATACTAATGAAATTTATAAAAAAACTATACTACATTTTGTCAAATAAGAGTAGAAAATATATGAGGGCGCCACTGTTGATCAAATGGCAATACTAAACACATAACTCATGGTGTTAAAGTAAAGCTGTGTAACCTACATTTTTATAAAAAATTAAAAAGGCATAATAGTGGAAAAAAAATTTTTTCATTGCAGTATAGATACCCGCCGATCTCAATATCAGAATTGCATATAGGTATATTATTATACCAAAGCACAGTTTAGAAATTGCTCACATTATTTAATACTAGATAAAGGTAATTAGCGTTGCCTGGGCTTTAGATCATGTCTTTAATTTTAGATCTGAATATATTTAACTCATTCAGATGTAAAAGTAGTGTAACTAAACTCACCATTAGTGATTCTTCCTTTCTATCTATTGTTAAATTCAAATTTATGTTAGATTAAATTAAAGTAAATTGCTTTATAAATCACCTTTTAATCAAATTTATGTCATGAAGAAAAAATGTTTTTCAAAATGTGGTTTACTGTGTTCTATGCAATCAGTGTCACTGCACTTCAAAAAAATATTTGACAGTTAAATTGGTGTTGCCAGTCTACAAATTTAGTAGTTCCAGTTTTTTATATTTTCTACTCTTTTTGACAGACTATACGTACTAGTCATTTCTGAAGTTCGTTTGTAAACTTCTTCCAAATTAGATAGGAGCTTCTTCGCGCGATATTCGACTAGGCAGCTTTGAAAAACGCAGTAAATAACTTCTCTTGCACCACTACGTATTGGTTTGTTCATTTTAATTCAATTCACACAATGCGTAGGCAAACAATGAAAAAAATAATTATTAAATGAGCGATCTTCAGTATCTTCTACACGGATTTAATACGGTAAAACGGAGCAACATGATAGCCATACGAAACGTCATAGGCAAAGCGACTAATTCGGTGTTGCCATAGTAATGAAAAAAATTTGTTCCAATTTAATACATTTCTAGACTTAATTGCCAAACTGTACTACTCGATCAATGTGAACGTTCCTTAAGCAACTCAAAAAAATAATATTGTTCCTCCAAGAACTGAACTCATTCAGCTAATAATACATTTTAGAACCTACCTGCCGAGCTGTAAATAAAATTTACTCGAATCGTTTGTGAGTTCTACGTTTGAATTTTTATATTTCCTTTATTCTAATCCCTGTCATACAATTTAGAATGACAAATTTTATCGTTCTCGAAGTATCTGTGAAAATTCCTGTGAAATCATTAAGCTTTAAAAATGCCGCCAGTCGTGGGGACCAATTATGTTCTGAACATCTACATTCACAAAATTACGGTGCAGAAGCAGATCTGCTGCATTGACGAGAACCATGAAACCTGCGTGAGTTGCAAATTCCTCGAGAAGATCACCTTCGAACTCAGCCAGCCAAATGATCCCAGACAGCAGAACACTTGCGCTTGTGTTATTAAATTTGAAAAAGGCAAAACATGTCTATTCCTGATGTCATCAGACATGGCAAAGGCCTCTAATGATATGAACTTATACATGGAAGTCTGGCAAAAGATGTCTTGCGCTTGTCTACCTTCGAAGCTAACACTTGGAAACGTTAAAATAGACTTGAGTGATCAGTTTGCTCAAGTCGATTCTGGAAAAGCCGTGAAGCCCATCAAAGGATACTACTCGGTTAAGAACGCTGAAGGAGAAGAGATAGCCGTTGTGGATATGATGGTTAGATTGTCCAAATTGAATGACGTCAACCTAAATGATTTCACGATGAACGATGCCGGAAACAATTTCATGATCAAGGGAAACGACGATCCACAGTCCTACATGTTCAAGAGAGCCGGAGTTCTGGGAGGAGGGCCCAGCAACAACTGTGACCCTGCAAAGATGGTGCGGGATTTAGGGGAGGCGTGTTGTTCGGACAAGGGGCATGGTGCCATGGGCTGTGGAGGATTGAAAGGAGGCGGTGGAGGGTTCGGAGGTTTCGGTGGAGGCGGAGGAGGAGGTTGTTGCGGTGGAGGTGCGGGTGGGACCACGTGTAGTCTTCCCCAGGCTCCATCAGATAGCTGCGGATGTATCGGTGAGATTCATTTCTCGGAATTATCTTGGTGTCATTTTACATTTCTTACTTTAGTAGTTTTGCAATAATCAAACTTTTTTTATTATAGGACAAAATAAAGAAATGCTGACTGGAGGTGGTGGCGGTACTAGTGGTGACTATGAAGAAATAGGCGCAACTCTCAATGGAAACCAAATCAAAATAAGAGTTCCTCGCTCCAAGGGGTCTAAAGGTTCTGTCGCGAATCTAATTCCATCGACGGGACAAAGTGGGAAGGCAGAAAGGACTATGGTGTTTGGAGAAAATGAGATACTCCTGAGCATGCGACAGGGAGGGCCGGGAGGAAGTGACGGAGGGAACGGAGCTCCGCAGGAAGCCTTCACGACGAAATTCGCAGCCTGCGGAGACCCGAATGAAGGAAAACCCACCATGGCAATAACTCCAAGTAATGTGCCGCAAGGAGTAGAAGCAATGAAAGTGATTCATCCGAATAAAGACGTGTTTCTCCTACGGATCAACAAGAAGTGCAGGATGGCGGATAAAGCCAATCTGGAACTAGAATTGGTGACGCCAAAGCCTCCA
This sequence comes from Limnephilus marmoratus, assembly GCA_917880885.1. Taxonomy (NCBI): domain Eukaryota; kingdom Metazoa; phylum Arthropoda; class Insecta; order Trichoptera; family Limnephilidae; genus Limnephilus; species Limnephilus marmoratus. The sequence continues at coordinate 3,321,151 of OU862927.1, read as the reverse complement.
GAGAAACCTCCTAAGCCTCAGTCGGAGTCCAGGAACACGCAGTACGACGAGGCAGACATCCCGCCGCCTCCCACACCTCCACCCGAACCAGAACCTGAACCAGCCCCGGCACCTCCCCCGGATGACAAGAAGAAAGGAAAAGGAAAAGGCAAAGATAAGAAAAAAGGTGGCAAAAAGGGCAAGAAATAGAAGTTTGGGAAAATTCAAACTTTATAAGAAATTTATACAAGCACCTTTGAAAGAAAACTCTTCACAAATATAAAAATCCAATTAAATGACTTACAATGTAGGAATTTTTGTGGCGCATTTAAAACGTCGCAAAATCTTTTAAATTTTGTGAGTTTCTTTTATTGAAATATTACTATGTAATCTAATTTGTCCTACAACAAAAAAGTGTAAAATCACATGAAAATTACTGGAACGATGTGTTTATTACGATATAATAACATGCTGTTTAATTTTTAGTTGCTTTTTAATATACTGTTTTTTTAATATTTTGGATGTTAATAATTTTTTGTTGTCAGAACTGTACAGACTAATAAATGGATCTCCAAACCAATATGTTTTCTAAGATAATTAGTAATGTGTATTAAGGGTTGACCGAGACAGGTTTTTCGTTCTCGGCCGAGACCGAGACCTAGACCGAGAATAAATTAAGATCTCGGCTGTGACCGAGAGCCGACACCGAGAATAGATAAATTGAGAAAAAAATGAAAATGCGATATTTTTGCCTAGTCAAGCCAAGCGTTGTGCACGCCCGTGGTGCACAACGCCAACGCTTGGCGCAAAATGTTGAATAAATTGCCCAAAAGTTTGCAGTCGTTGGTGAAATTTTCCAAGAAAGAAAGTGAACTTACTCAACTTACTGAGAGGCGTAAGGGGCTATTGTTATTTTATTTAATGTGAATATTAATTTTATTTTGCAAAAAGTATGTTTAATAATGTAATAATTATTGGTTTTAAATAGTTTTAATATACGCGCGCGTCCACATTCGACACCAAGTGACGAATGTGGCCGCGCGCGGTAGATTTGAATCCCATTTTCCTAAACCGTACCAAACTTACAACGGTCTCGGTTATGGCCCTTTGTTTCTCTTATCTGTGGTTATGGCCCAGAATCTCGGCAATTATTCGCCGAGAACCGAGACAGAGTTCTCGGTAAAATTTGTAGCCGAGAATGCCGAGACCGAGACCGAGATCTCGGTCGACCCTTAATGTGTATAATACGAATATTACGAATATCATGGACAGTCGGAAACACTTTCTGAAAAAGCTAGGCATCCCCACATATCTCGGCACACCCCTTGCTTCATTCATCGTTTAATTGTTGCCAACGACCATACCATGTTGAACACACCGGTTCTCGTCCGATCACCGAAGTAAAGCATCATTGGGCGCGGTCAGTACTTGGATGGGTGACCGCTTGGGAACACCGCGTGCCGTTGGCCGTTTTATGATACTTTAATAGTACACAACTGCTAACCCTGTACAAATCGCAAGTGCGCCCCACGGTTGAATTTGGCAGCCACCTCTGGTCTGGAGCTCCAAAATACCTTAAAAAAAACCCTTGACTCTGTGCAGAAACGGGCGGTCCGTTTGATAGATTCTCCCATCTTAACAGATGGACTGCAATCTTTAGAGCACTGGCGTCAGGTGGGAATGCTGTCCTTGTTCTACCGGTATTACAATGGAAGATGCTCCGAGGAACTAGCGTCATTGATCCCCTCGGCACCGGTGCATAGTCGGGAAACACGTCAAACACGCGCCCAACATTTGTACACGGTTGACATTAGTCACATGAGAACGGGTCGTTTCTATGACTCGTTCTTGAGTTCAACGGCTCGACTGTGGAACGATTTGCCGGCCTCTGTGTTTCCTCCCTCCTACAACATGGGTCTCTTCAAGACCCGTCTTCACTCCTTCCTTTCCTCAAAAAGACCCTCCACGCAGCATCTTCAAAGATGACATAGGCCCTGAGGGAAGTTATTTCCTCAGGGCCTCCTGTGTGGAGTTAATGTAAAAAAAAATACATTAATTCATCGTTTGGTACACTTTTTATATTTTTTATTCTAACATTAGCTGGTTCCCGGCATGCGTTGCAATGCCATATTCAATAAAGAAATACATTGTTTCTCCCTGAATCACCTTTCCCGTGAGTCCCCGTTCCCCTGCGTCGTTCCCTTCCTAGCTAGCAACATAAATTATAGCCTAAATGTTATTCTGATGTATGAGCTATATTATTGTAAAGATTCATTCAAATCCATTCAGTAGTTTTTGCGTTAAAGAGTAACAAACACACATACATCCATACAAACTTTCGCGTTTGTAATATTAGTAAGATTAGTAAGATAAAGAATATCAGTTACATTTATACATCCGAATTTTACAGAATATTATATTTTAGGTCATCATTGGTCATATATACCTTATTAGAAAAGAGGAGCTCTTGTTCTTGATAAGGGAGCCACGATTCTTCCTTGGGTTGTATGTTATGATATGTTTTGTATAAGTGTGCCCCTCTGTTATTTTGGCTCTTTATTTGGTTCCCTCGATCGTGCCTTGTCTTCCTCTGGCGTCTCCGACTTCTTCTACCATTCACATTTGCATCATATATTCTCCCAAGGGCGTAGCTATGATTTTGTTAAGGGGGGGGCAGGCGTAGACAAACCAAGAATACATCTAAGGTAAATGCTGCATGAGCAACGGGACAGGTTACGTTAAAAATGAAAAACAAAATGTCCATCAGTTAATTTATTTTACAAAAAAAGTAGTCGACGAGGTTTTTCACAAAACCGTTTTAACACCTCAGATTCAATAATTGTATCCTTAGTTTTTTGTACCATGGTTCGGTGTACACTGAGCATACATAGGGCGTTCAAACGGTTTTCAGTCATCGTTGATCTCAGCCATGTTTTAACACGACGCAGTGTAGAAAAGGTCCTCTCTGTGTTACTTATAGTGCCAAGGAAATAAGTATGTATTGCTTTTTTGTTGCGGGAAAGAAAATGTTCGCCTCCTTTAACACTTCAGTAAAACCTAGTATTTCGAGATCTTCTCTGATCATACTCTTGTCCTGCCATTTTTATACCATAGTTCGGCTTCTTGATTAAAATTAAGTAAATCGTAGTACTTATAGGCAAAAACTTTGTGCTTTTTCTTTAGAATCAATTAACGACATATTCAACATTGTACTGGGATGTAGCGACATTAATCCGAAAGCAGGCAAATTTTAGTCACCAAAACCCTGCTCCAATGCAGATATTGGGGAATCTAAATAAGAAATGATAATAATCGATCGCTTCCAAAAATTGCATGGAGTCTCAGTAAGGTGATTGGACCGATGTTGTTGGCGAGAATGCGTGGGACTTGTAAAAGGCTACCGACGTAATATTACTTTACGGTTTGTGAGCATTCCTGCATTTTCTGGGGGGGGGCAGCTGCCCATCCCTGCCCGTACCTCGCCACGCCCTTGTATTCTCCGTACACTACTTTCTAAGTTATTTCACTATAATACATGCCTAAACCATCTAAGCTATCTTACTATCTGTATAGCCCTGTTGTTAGATCACCATTCAGAATTGAAAAGTTGCTTAAAATGGCTTTAGCCATGTTTGGTGACCAGATCTAAATATCCAGAAACTTCCCCACCTTCCTTTTATTCATCTCCTCCCTTCCCCTCCCCCGATTATTGTCTGGAGCCAGTAAGACTAGGACTTCCCCAATTTGGGTATGTTGAGAGACTGAAGGTAATGGGGAGGAGGAAAAGATGGATGTAAGAGTAAGGTGGGGAAGTACCTGGCTATACATATCTGATCACTAAACACGGCTAAAGCCATTTCAAGCAACGTTTCAATTCTGAATGGTTGTCTTACACCAGGGCCGTACTGAGAGCATCTTCCACTCTGGAACGTTGCACAAATGTACTATGTATATATTATTTTTAATGAATTATTTGTGAAATAACACAAATTAGACAAATAAATTTTATTTCCGCACACCGCCATTCGATCCCGCGACCTAGTATATATATATACATATATATGTATATAGCGAGTCAAGAGCCTTACCCTTCGACCACGGAGGCATATATAAAGGTATAGGTATTTTTTTACATGAGCTCCACACAGGAGGCCCTGAGGAAAATAGTTTCCCTCAGGGCCTATGTCATCTTTGGGGATGCTGTGGGCGGTTTTTAAGGAAAGGAAGAAGAGGAGAGTTCTGGGAAAAAAAAGGGTTTAAGTAGTGTGTAGAAATCTGGGGTTCAGTCTCCTGGTCATCCGCCTCCAAGACCCAGACAAATCTCACCCCATGAACCCGGGCACCCCTGCTAAATCACCAAACGTAGCGAACCACTCGGGATGACCTATGGCAGAGGTGTTGGTTAACCAAAAAAGGTTCCCGGGGCAGCGGTGCCCATTCCCGCCTCCCAAATTGATTAAATCTACAAAAAAATAACATTTTATATATTGTTGTATTCAAGGACGGATTGAACCCCCCCAGACGGTATAAATCAAAATCAAAATCAAAATCATTTATTGTACAAAATTAACATTTAGTACAAAAGGTATAACTTATAGGTACCTATATCCTATTTCTTCCAGTTAACCTAACATGTTGTACAGATTTGAACACAAAAAATATAAAAGTGGTGTAATACAAAGGGAATTGGTTGTATGGGTCCCCGAAACGATCAAGTGCACTTGACAAGTCTACGTGCTTGAAGTGAATATTGATCGTTTACAGCGTTGACTTGACAAGTCCCGTCAAGTGTCTACGGGCTGGACCATACTTGACAAAAATTTTGATTGACGGCACTTGAACCACCTTGCGCTTGATGCGACTTGACGCGACTTGACAAGTTTTTATTCATTTGCGGCCGGAACATCGAAGATGGCGGACGACGAACCGGACCGAGACGTGGCTTTGGCGACAAGCGCCGACCTAATTACCGAGGGTGATTTTGTGATATTATTAATATCTCTCTACAGAGATTATCCTGCATTGTGGAAAGTTAAAAGTAAGGAGTATGCGGATAAAAACAAAAGGTCGCTTGCTTTAACAAGCATAGTCAAAGCACTTCGAGCATATAAACCTACCTACACCGAAGAGTTATTGAAGAGAAAAATTAATGCATTAAGAGCCAACTTCAACAAAGAAAGAAAAAAGATTGAACAAGCAAAACTAATATCTCATCTCACTAATATCTCATTTTATACCATTCCTTACACGGCTTACACCATCGCCTCTTTCTTTTCTTTTTTCTGTGATAGATACCGCTAGAGTTATAGCAAGGAATGCCTTGTCTGCGTTGGAAACCATTATTAATTTTTGCGACAACCACTTTCCTGGGCACAGGGCGGTAAACGACTGCGGCACGTGGACTTGACGGCACCTTCAAGTCGCCTCAAGTCCCTCGTCAAGTGAAATCGTCAAGCACGTAGACTTGTCAAGTGTACTTGATCGTTTCGGGGACCCATTAATTCTTTATATAAACGTAAACATAAAACAGTTGTACCTATGTGAGGTATTCACTTAATGTGTAATGAGACCTGTTCAGGAGGAATGTTTTTAGTGATGACTTAAATCTGAGTGTATCTTGTATTTGTTTAATGTCGTGTGGAAGGTTGTTGTATACTTTAATGGCCATGTAAAAGGGTCCTTTTTGGAAAATTGTTTTGTTTGCTCTTGGTATTGATAAATTTTCTGTAAACCTTGTAGCGTGTTTATGTGTAGAGTTTTTTTGTGGAAACTTTTCTGGAGATGATCGCACTAACATGCATAACTCTATTATATATATGTCGGTGACTGTAAGAATTTTCAATTTTTTAAATATAGGTCTACATGAATCCCGATTAGCAGAGTTTGTCATTTTTCTTATACATCTTTTTTGGATGATAAAAACATCTTTGGCGTTTACTGAGTTTCCCCAAAAGATAATTCCGTATTTTATTATTGAATATACATAACCATAGTATGCGGCCATTACCGATTCGATGTTTAATATATTTCTCAGTGTACCTAGAACGAAAGAAAAGCTACTGATTTTGGCTACTATTTTGGATACATGTTCTTTCCAGTTTATATTTGCATCTAGTTGTATTCCCAGCAGTGAACAAGTTTGGGAAGGTTCGATAATATTATTATTGAAGTTTACATTTATGTTTATAGGTGTAGCTTGCACTGGACAAAATTGTAAAACTTGAGTTTTGTTAGTGTTGAGTGACAGATTTTGTGATAACAGCCAATTTGCTATTGATTGACAAGTCTCGTTAATATGTTTATTAAATTCGTCAACGTCTTCATTACATTCAAACAACAAAGCAGTGTCATCAGCAAACATTGAACATTCTGTGCCAGCAATAATTGGAAGTTCGTTTATGTATATAAGGAACAGGAGGGGCCCAAGAATGCTTCCTTGAGGCACACCCTTGTTGATTGTTCTCCATTTGGATTCTACCATGTACTGCATCATTTTTTCGTCAATGTTTGAAATTTGAACTTTTTGTTTACGATTTATTAGGTACGATTCAAACCATTTTAATGCTAAACCTCTTATACCGACGTGTTCAAGTTTAATTAGAAGAAGCTTATGATCAACATTGTCGAATGCTTTTGAGAGGTCGAGAAAAATACCTACGGTTTTTTTGCTAATATTAATACTTTCCAGAATTTTGTTCATGAAATTGAAGACTGCTTGTGTTGTCGAACGGCCTTTACGGAATCCAAATTGTTGTGGACATATTATCTTAAAGTTTTCGAGAAAGTTGTAAATGCGATTGTACATTGCTCTTTCAAATATTTTTGAAAAATTTTGTAATAAGGATATTGGTCTATAATTTGAGATTTCCTGTTTGGGACCCTTTTTATATAAAGGCACAATAATAGATTGTTTTAGGTGTTCTGGGAAGGTTCCTGATTCAAAAGATTTGTTAATTAATATTTCCAACGGGTAACTCAACGCTTCTGCACTTGCTTTAATAATTTTTATAGGGACTTTGTCAGTGCCGACACTGCTTTTATCTTTCAGTTTTACGATAATTCTGAGAATTTCCTCCTTGCTTACAGGCGTTATAAAGAATGATTGATACTGTTTGTTTGTGACTGTGTTAGCAGATTGTGTACGTTGTGATGTATTTTGTGGTTGTAGCGAAGGTGCAAAGAAAGTATTAAATTCATTTGCAATGTTTTCTGGTTCTGATACCATGGTATCATTTATTTTAAGACAGATTTTTGGCTTAATTTTAGATGTTAAATTATTTGAGTTCTCTTTTATTATGTTCCATGATGTTTTGGTTTTATTCTGCGCATTTTGAATACGTTTACTATTGTAATTTCGTTTAGCTACTTGTTTTACTTTACTGAGAACTTTTTTGTATTTGTATACTGTGGAGATTACGTCATCACAGTACATACTTAGAAGCAAAAACTGGCTTCATTTTAAACATTTATTTTTTCTAATGTTTTGACACTATCATAAACCTTCCTAAACATACTTGAACTTGTAGAAATAAACTTGAAGTATGTACTTCAAGTTTATTTGTAACAGTAATTGTTGATTTTTTGCCCGTCCGCCTCTTGTGCCCCCGCCCCCCCCAGAAAAAAATCTTAACAGTAATTGTTGATTTTTTTGCCCGTCCGCCCCTTGTGCCCCCCCCCCCCAGATAAAAATCCTGGATCCGCCCTTGGTTGTATTGATATACTTTTACTTAGAAGGTGAATAAATAGTAGGTACAAAATTGAAAAAGACTGCCATTAAATGCACTCGTAAAAAAATAACATTTTATTTCTTGGCAGTTTATCAGATGAACGAAGTTCTGGTTTAAATTAAATGGCTTCTTGGAAAATAAAGTAAATGCGGACATTTCCTCCGACCAAAGACATCGATAAAATTACCGTAGAAACGTGACACCGTTCATTACAAGACATTATTAACGAAACGCGAAACCTCAAGGCTTTTTATCAATTTTACCTTTGTGGCTTCCTCGGAAACCTTTCTGAAGAAGATAACAGGTTTGTATTTCTGTAATTTTTTTTATTTATTTATATATTACACGCCCTAGTGGGCTTTTACATTCTAGTTTGTAAGTTAAGTATCAGAGTTACTTTAAATACTTTAAAACTAAAACAATGTAGAAAATATAATACAATGAAAAAATGTAACACCAAAAGCATATAATAAAATAAAATACATTTAGGCCAGTGCAATTAGCGCCAAAAAGGGGGTCGCGATCGGAATTATTCCGGTAGTCCCAATTTTTTAATATTTTATATATACTCATCTCCTGATGTAAAATCTGAGTTGTCGACCTTGGGTCACTTGAGCTTTCGCCGCCATTTTGAAAAAACCAGCCGAAATCGCGCCAAAATCTAGTTTTTCTCAAATATCTCGTTTCCAATAAAAATTTCGGATATAGTAGCTTTACAAATTTAGTAGAACATAGAATTACCTACAATTTTAATGCAAAGAATTTTCTTCTATCTCTAATAAATATCGAGATATGCAGTCGTAAAAACGTGTATAAGTTTATATAAACTGGTAAATTGCCCGACTTGGTTTGGTTTGTTGTGCGTATCTCTTTTCCAGTACAATTTTGAGAAAAAATTATTGATATAAATTTTGAAGAGAATAAAATTTCCTAAAAGGCGTAGTAGGTATATGTTTAATGTTTTTATTGTGAGCTCAAAAGAAGGGGGTCCAGCACAGTACAAGTTGTATCTCCAAAAAGCTAGTTTTGAGATAAATTTAAACCTTTTTTGCACATTTTATTACTTTCCTCGCAAACTAAGATTGGTAACCATTTCAAATTTGGTGAAAGGTTATATTGATTATTAATTTATAATGTTGTTTGCTGCCTTAGGTCACCTCAAGTGGTTCGCTACGTTTTTGTCTTAGCAGAGGTGCCCAGGTTCATGGGGTAAGGTTTGTCCAGGTCTTGGCGGCCGAATCATCTACCCACCAGCTGCGTGAAAGGGACGGATAGAGAGAGACTGGTTGAGGGACCTTTTGACCTCTCCAGCCAGAATCCCTCGACCGATCGCCTTGCACCGCAGTTGTAGGGATGGATTCATACGTCCGTCAATCCACACAATCTAACACACCACCCGATTCCTACCTATCCCTCATACCTATTTCCTTCCTAGAACTACCCCTCCTTCCTTTCTTGAAAAAAAACCCTCCACACAGCATCCCCTAAGATGACACAGAAACTGAGGGAAAATCTTAAGGCCTCGGGGCCTTCTCTGTGGAGCTAATGTAAAAAAAAACATTAACTCCACACAGGATGCCCTGAGGAAAATAATTTATCTCAGGGCATATGTGATTTTTGGGGATGATGTGTGGAGAGTCTTTTTGTGGAAAGGAAGGATTGAACCTGGGTCTTTAAGAGACCCATGTTGTAAGAGAGAGAAGACGCAGGTTGGCAAACAAACGAGAAGTAGAAACGACCCTTTCTCATGTGACAAATGTTAACTCTATACAAATATTAAGTGCGCGTTTGGCGTGTTTCCCGACTGCGCACGGGTGCCGAAAGAATCAACGGCGCTAGTTCCTCGGAGCGTCTTTCATTGAAATACCGGTAGAACAAGGAAAGCATTCCTGCCCGACGCCTGCGCTCTCCGTTTGTTAAGGCGGTACACAATCCTAATAGTTTTTGTTTGCTCAAAACTCACACTTTCATCATGTCCGGCGAATTCGTAACTATAATAACTTTTTTATTTCCATGCCGCACAAGGGATGCAAGTTATTTATATTTTAGATTAATTAAAACAGTACCTTACCATTAATATATTTTACGTACAACGATTTTAAAACTTTATAACCTGTTTTTCAACTATAAAGTTAGCGGTAAGCACCAGATTTTATTTTTCTAGACGATGAATTAATAACTTCGAAGGACAACATGGAGACACATTTTAAATATTTGTAACACGTTCTTCAGAATTAATTAAAATGAACGCGGCGGAAAGGTCGTATTTCCTGGCCTGCTAGGGTGAATTCGACCGTACGTTCGTCCAATACGCCGTGCCGCGGGGTATATTTGTTCACACGCTTTCTTCACTTGCGTCGTTAAGATTCCCACATTATTTTATCTTCTTCTTCTTTTCTTAGATACGGCAAATTCGATAGTAGGTCCGTCCAATACACGGGTCGCGAGTCGCAATTTGTATACACGGCGTCTTTACTTATGTCGTTAAGATTCTGAATATATTTTAGGGTATATTGTCGTCTTAAGATAGGAGAATCTATCTAACGGACCGCCCGTTTCTGCAAATAGTCGAGGGTTTTTTTCGGGTATTTTGAGGCTCCATACAAGAGGTGACTGCCAAATTCTACCTTGATTTTGATTCTCCTTTCTCTTCGATTCTTCTTGCATCCTCTCAGCGTTGATCATTTTCTTGCATTCACCATATTAAACATTAATTTTTTCGACAGCTGTTGAATCAAATATTTTATCTTATCTTGTTATTTCATGAAGTCGAAGCGAAATAAAATAATGGAACCTCATTTGTATATTACTTATATTTATTTCGTAAATGGGACAAAAAGCTTTTTCCTGTCTTACTCGGTTTGCAAATGAGACAGAATTAACATAACCCGGTGAACACTGAAGAAATAAGGGCCTCCTGTGTGGTGTTAATGTAAAAAAAAGAACCAACAGAAGTGTGTTGGTTTATCTTGTCCGTGTGAATGCACTAAGCTCAATTTTCAACTGCTGGTAAAAAAATATTTACAAATAAACATTTTTAATGTGAATACTGCACAAGCTTCCCATCTGCACCCAACCGTCTGAATCGTATGATTCTGAAAGTAGTAGGGTGGAGAATAAGATGAGGAAGGGGAAGATGGAAAAGTACCTGGCTATTCAGATTTGGTCACCAAGCAAGGCTAAATTGTGGTCTTACACCAGGGCAAAACTGAGAGAATCTTCCACTCTGGAACGTGCCGCAAATATATTTATCTAATATTTACAATTTGGGAGGCGGGTACAGGTACCGCCCGCCGTCCCGGAGTCATTTATTGGATAACTAACACCTCTGCAACAGGTCACCCCAAGTGTTTCGCTATATTTAGTGACTTAGCAGGGGTGCCCAGGTTCATGATCTGTCCGGGTCTTGGTGGCAGATGCATCTGCTCACCAACTGTGTGGCAGGCCGGATCGGGAGAGACTGACTGATTAATTTGGTTTCTCCAGCAGACTCTCTCGGAACATCGTCTTGCACCGCCATGGGAGGGATGAATACATTGACCCCCAGATTCCTACCCACTCCTCTGAGATGACGTAGGCCCTAATGGATTTTTTCCTCGGGGCCTCCTGTGTGGAGCTAAAGTAAAAAAAATAATGTCCCAAAAATTAAAATTTATTGATATAATATATACATGTACGTTAATTTTAATTTTATACATTACTAGCAGACCCGGCCACACGTTGCTGTGGCTAACGAAACAAATCCACACCACCCGCTTGCCAGCTGACAGCTGCCTGAATTGAATATTTGAATTTATCGGCTTTTCTCTACTGTAATAAGCATATATTATACATATAAACTAATTAACTCGCCACTAATTATACAATGCTTGCAATGCAACACTGGATATTTGAAAAGGGAAAATCAAATACCTACTTACTCTATGACATCTATTTTGCAATTTCTTCCGTAAAACGAATTTCATAAGTGACTATTTTTTATTATATTTTCTTTGAATTTATCGGCTTTTCTCTAATATAATTTACATGTATTATACATATAAACATTCCTCTTCAATCACTCTATCTATTGGTAACCGTATGAAAAACCGTGGCGTAGTTTAAAAGATTAACGCGCACATACATTTTGAGCGACTTCATTTTATACTATGTAATGATGATATGGAATCAACTTTAACCAGTGATTCCTGACATTATTTTGAGTGAAAAAAAATTCCTGTTACGCTTTTTAATCCAAATAATATCAAGAATCACTGGTTAAAGTATGTCATGTACATCCCATAACACCCTGTACATAGTGTACCTATACATTATTTAAAATTTGGTAATAAATTGTGAAAACGCAAATTAATCAAATAAAATCTAATGCGCGTGTCGGGATTTGAACCTGCGACCTCCGAATCGCCAGTAGAGAGTCTTACCCCTCAATCTTGGAGACAGTCTTGAACAAGTAATAAAATTCACTCCAGCCTGTCTGAGGCCTAGGAGTGGAAAGTTCTTATGTAAATTTGCGACAACCTTCTTTCAAATAGGTATAGAACATACTTCTACAGCCTTACTAAAAACGTGTTTCAAATTTTACACAACTAATAAACAACCAAGTTTATCAATTGTTTAAAATTTTAATAGTAATGCTATTGCGAAATAAAAATAAAACAAAACCATACTAAAGTTTTTATTTTATTCATGACTAATTTTCCGCTTTTGGGAACAGCTCATATAGGTTCTAAAGCAATCGTTGTGTCTCCCATATTCTCTTGGTAATAAATATAAACTAAACGGTGTTATAAAGAGAAAATACATTGCTTTATATTAAAATCTAAAAGTTAATCACAGAAAAAATAAAATGTACGCTTCTATGAAACCAAAGTTTCCAACTGCAACTTGAAAAGAATAAATTAAACATGAAAGAAAAAAAGAATTAAGAATTTTTACACGAAACGAATAAAAGTGAGGTTATAATAACCTATGTAATACATTTGTCTGATTATCAGTCAGAAAAAACCTAAAATTTAAAAAAAATATACCTATATTAAAAATATATATATATATATATTTACTAGCTGACCCGGAGAACTTCGTACCGCCTCAGAATCAATAACTGTTGTGTTAACTTATTAACTGAATTAATTTCAGTTTTTTTATTAATTTAAAAAATATACAAAGCAATTATCGATGCGCAGCTGCCCGTGTTTTGTTTTCGTCAGTATCAGAGATGGCGTTGTTTACGGATTTTCTTATTTTTCCACTTTTTTACGGGAATTGCGTTTCATTTTCTTTATACGTGCTAGTGAGATTTATTATAATTATTGTATTTTTCCTTTGGGGGGATGCAGACATACGTTCACCGTTTGTCACTTTTTCGATTGTTGACATTTAGTGTGTACGAAAGAAGGGCAGCATTACATGCTTAAGAACAAAAGCAAAACTCAGAGTGCTGCAGCTCTTTCAAAATATGGGAATTCGTTTCATACAAAATGTGTGAGGAAAAGTATTTTCTTCATACTTTTTTGTCATGAATTTTTCCGAAGTTTTAATAGCTATTCTGCTATTCGGAGTGGAGACAAATCCAACAAATCAAAGATCATAAAAATCGGTCCAGCCGTTCTTAAGTTATAAATGCGCAGGTCCCAGGTGTGGTTCTCTCCAGATAGTCTGTAGTCAGGTTGTAAGTCTGAGTTTAGACGAGGATAATAACAATAGAGAGAGACTGTTTGTAAGATTGAGAATGACAAGCGAAATCAAAACACGCCATTTTATAGACATAAAAAGAGAAAGTTTTATGCGCCACAGACAAAAGAGATTTTAGACAAGACATTTTATGGCGATATTTTAGTAAGAGGTGGCATAGACGCGAAAGTTTAAGATAAAGGGCTCTACACATCGAGATTAGAATAAATGATAAGTAAATGTTCAGTGCTACATGAATTTAAATATAAAATAGGACAATCACAACACACAACATCCAACAGGTGTAACTAACCCGACTTTGTTTTATATATTAACTAGCTGGGTTACCCGGCTTCGCTCAGGAAAACATTCGAGAGTGTTCTGGAATGTTTCACATTGATGTTTCCGATTCCCTATTCTCGAACATTCCACAATTTATCAGAAGGTTCCGGGATATTCTGGAACGTTGTGGAATGCTCTCAAATACTCTGACTGGGGTGTCCGGCATCGCTCATGAAGTTGATGTGAGATTGAATTGACGTTCGAATCCACGACGGATCTTGCTTTATATATCCCATATGGGTAGCCCCATACAAAAAAAAATTCAAATGTTACAGAATAATTTTCCAGACCATTCCACAACATTCAGGAGTATTCTGGAATGTTTCACAATGATCTGGGCTGTTCCGGTGTGTTCCTGAACGTTCCATCCTATTCCCGAACATTCCAGAATGTTCCGAGATGTTCTGGAATGAGGTGGAATGCTCAAGAATACTCTGGAATTTTTTGAACTGTTCTAGAAATTTCAACGGGGTGAAACTTCCAGCAATTATGTCTTTAAAAGCACGCCCTTCAGGTAAGAACGGGAACTTTCTTCATGGATGGAGGATAGAGGGCTACAACACAGTACAACTCCCGTTATCGTACCGGGACTCATCTTTGAGTATTAGCGGCATGCAAATTGTTTTTTTAATGATATAATTATGCAAACTTCTAGAACTTTCCAGAACCTCCTAGACTCAATGACACTCTCCGCCACTCATTTCTGAAAGCTTCTTGAACTTGCTCCTTCCATAACATCAAAGAGCATTAGGGAACCTTCCAGAACTATCTAGAACCTTTTAGACTCACTGACATACTCCGCAACTCCTTCGTGAATTTTCTATAGCTTTATCGAACCATCAAGATCTTTTCGGAACCTTCTATAGTCACCTACATACTCCGCCACTTCTTTCAGAACTTTGTACAGCCCTATCGAACCTTCCAGGACTTCCTACAGCTTTATGGAACCTTCTAGTATTTTCTGGAACCTTCTAGATACACCGACACACTCCTCTACTCTAGAACTTTCTACAGCTTTATCAAACCTTCTAGAACTTTCCGGAACCTTTTAGACTCACCGACACACTCCTCCACTCCATTCAGAACTTTCTATAACCTTTTGGAACCTTCTAGAACTTTAAACAGCTTTATCGAAACTTCTAAAACTTTCCAAAACCATCTAGACTTACTGACTTACTCTGCCACTCCTTCCAGAACTTTGCACAGTTTTATTGAACATTCTAGAACTTCCTACAGCTTTGTGGAACCTTCTAGAATTTTCCGGGACCTTCTAGACACACCGACACACTCATCCACTCCTTTCAGAACTTTCTACAGCCTTATGGAACCTTCTAGAACTTTCTTCAGCTTTATCGAACCTTCTAGAACTTTCCGGAACCTTCTAGACCCGTGGTCGTCAAAGTGCGGCCCGCGGCGGACATTTGTGCGGCCCGCAAAAATATCTGGCGTGTTCTTATTAAATACATATATTTTTTTAATGTACAATTATACTATCCGTTTTTTTACGGCCCGCACAAATATCTGCCGTTTTCTTTTTAAATATTTTTTTTCATGTACAATTATACTATCCAGTTTTTTGCGGCCCGCACAAATATCTGCCTTTTTCTTTATAAATATATTTTTTATAAGTTCAATTATATTATCCGTTTTTTTTCAAATATTTTGTGTACTTATGATTTTAAAACGTTGATTTTAATTGATTGACAATTAATTTAAAAACGCACAGCTGGTTTTTGAACACATAGTGTACGTTCTCAACGTGGGCGATAATGCCCCCTTGTGGTCGTTTGAGACTTTCAGGGGCGCAGTAGGAGACCCAGTGAAAATTAGAGGGCGTAGAGATGGCACAGTGAGGGTGAAGGTAGGTAAAATAAGATATTATAACGTAAAAACACGCTTATCACGTACCTACTAATAAAGCAAAGTAAAATTTAACATTGGTTAATTTTTGTTACTGTATGTTTTGTAATCATTTTTATCACGTGTGCGAAAATTCACACATTTAGATAGTTCGGGAAGTTGATGAAAAAATTGAACTGAAAGATTACATTACAGATCTACACAATTTTTTTTTGTTTTAATATAATATTATGATTTTAAGAATTGACAATATATCATGAACTCAAGAAGGAAGGAGGTAGCAATCCATACAAAAGAATTGCTTTTTTAACTTGCTAAACAAAAAAGTACAAACACCCCCCCCCCCCCCCCCCCCCGAAATCAGAAGTGTGCGGCCCGCGGTAATACCCCACATTGTCCTATGTGGCCCTTGACCAGTAAAGTGTGACGACCGCTGTTCTAGACCCACCGACATATTCCGCCACTCCTTTCAGAACTTTGTACACCCTTATCGAACCTTCTCCTTCCACAATTT
Source organism: Limnephilus marmoratus (assembly GCA_917880885.1). NCBI lineage: Eukaryota > Metazoa > Arthropoda > Insecta > Trichoptera > Limnephilidae > Limnephilus > Limnephilus marmoratus. The sequence continues at coordinate 3,305,059 of OU862927.1, read as the reverse complement.
TCTAAAGCATTCGTGAACCACCAGAACCTTCTAGACTCACCGACATATTCCACCACACCTTCCAGAACATTCTATAGCTATTCCAATCTTCTAGAATTTTCCGGAACCATCTAGACTTACCGACATACTCCGCCACTCCTTCCAGAACTTTTTACAGCCCTATCAAACTTTCTAGGACTTTCTATAGCTTTATGGAACCTTCTAGAATTTTCCGGAACCTTCTAGATACACCGACACACTCTTCCACTCCTTTCAGAACTTTCTACAGCTTTATCGAACCTTCTTGAACTTTCCGGAACCTTCTAGACTCGCTGACATACTCCTCCATTTCTTCCAGAACATTCCAGAGTTTTATCGAATTTTCTAGAAGTTTCCGGAATCTTCTAGACTCTTCTTGAAATTTCTAGAGTCTTCTTAGAACTTTCAGCCCTTATATCTTCAAAAGCAAGCCCTTTAGGTAAAAACGAATACCCTTATTCCCTAGGGGAAATAGAGATCTACCATACCATAAAACTCTCTTGATCGTACCGGGACTCGTTTCTGAGTTTTTGCGTTCCGCACGTTTTTTTGGACTTTCTTTTATAATATATATTGATTAATAAGATTTATAAGAATAAAACTTGAAAATGTATTTCATCTCCTTTCAACAACAGTTTTTAGTTTACAGATACGTTCATAAGGGAACGTGCCCATACTACGTGACACTTTTAAGGGGGGGGGGGTCTTCAAAATGTCACGCTCCATACAAATGAGCGGCGGGTTGCTTAGGATTTTGGTCACCGGGGGGGAGGGGGGGTTAAAAATTGCAAAAAGTTGGTCACGTAGTATGGATACGTTCCCTAACCAGACTAAACCATTTTTTTCATTTGCCCACGTACAGAACCAACCTTAGAAAAAATTCTCCAATCCCCCGCATATGCGCGCAATATAACACGCAATTTAACAATATCGATATTCTTTATAATACTCTTGTGAAATACCGATACGAAGTCAAGCGTACGACCACAAATGTTAATTAAATTAATGCACAGCTATAGAAAAGGTACAGCATGAGCATCTCCTGTCCCCATCCCATCTTCCTCTGCCTCTTGCCCTTTCCTATTCCTTCTTCCTTCTAATATACTTACATTTATATATTTTTGTTAATTTCATTTTCATGTAATGGTTATAACCAATTAAAATTTTGTATTATATCATAATAACCATTAGCATAAGAAACTGTTTTGGCTTACCTCATTTTTAACCGCTTCATTTTTAACATCTGTATAAAACTGCTGTTTGTTTCTTACAATAAATAAATATTCCATTTATTTGGATTTTATTGCAAAGCGGTAACGCTTCGACCTTCTGGCAGAATATGCCAAGAACCTGAAAGGAAAGATATCAAAATTTGTATAGAACTGTTAAATTGGTATAAAAATGTTGAAGTTGCATTTATTTTATGATGACGCATATTTATTATGTAGTTACACATTAAAGCGAACGAAATATTGCCTGATAAAGGTAATAAAATCGTTTTTTTATGTCATTAACATCATTGAACCGAGAACCGATGTCTGCTAATTCTTTTTTTCTGTAAAATAGGTACTTTACTAGTACCTACGTACCTACATAACAACTACCGACCCCATACAAATCACAAGTATAATTTCGCACGGTCTGTCGAGTTTCTGTGTGTAAAAAAAGCAGTGGATAACTATTTATAAATTTGTAGGTAGGCTATTTTTTTAATTTCCGTTGGTCTAAAATTATTTCTGTTAAGTTGGTATTGGACGCTACTACCCCTCCCACGCCAAATCTTGCATCGGTTAGGTACTGGATGTCGAGTTAACTGATTTAATTACCAGGGCCGGAATAGCTGCAAACAGGTCTGGCAGGATGTGTGATTAAAGTTTCCCGGGTGGGTACCTACCTACTGCAGCGTTAACTTGCTTGTGGGGAAGCGGGGCATTTCTGGACATTATTATAATGGCGAAGGGGGGATTTGGGTGAGTGTGTTTTGACGGGGAGTTTAGTAACCTTAATCTTTAATATATAAAAATGAATGTTTCCTTGTTTGTTCCTTGTGCATCCCTAAACCATTCATCCGATTGCGATGAAACTTTTTATGTGCACATGCCCGTGATGGTTTCTATATACAATAATAGTGAGCTCGGGCGTTATGAAATTATTTCCTATACTATTCACCCGATTGTGATGAAACTTTGGTGAGTTGTTGTGCGGATGCCCGCAATGGTTTCTATATATGCTGGTGATCTCTGGCCTTGTAAAATTCGAATAAAAAGATTCCAATAGGTGACGCGTGAGTAGTTTGAAAAATCTGTGTATTTTATATAGTTTAGCGACAGTGAGAGAAGGCGGGAGCGGGAGGGAATCTTGGTGGGGGTATGGGAACGCGTTAGGAGATCTAGGAGGAAAAGGGAGGAGGGGATTGGAATGGCGGAAGCGGAACTGGAAGGAATGGGAAAGGACACGCAGGGACAAACTATTTCTTTATTTAAGTGGTATTGCAATGCATGCCGGAAATTTGCTAGTAACAAATAAAAATACGTCATTTCAACCACATAAGCCGTCGCTCCTCGTCACACACTCCTGACCCCCCCAGATTCCTACCCACCCCTGATACCTTTTTCTTTCCCAGAACTTCCACTCTTTCATTTCCCTAAAAAAACATTCATACAGCATCCTCAAAGATGACATAGGGAGGACCTGAGGTAATTCTTTTTTTCCTCGGAGCCTCCTGTATGGAGTTAATATAAAATAAATTTAAAAAAAAAAACAAAGCAAAAATCTCTCGGAATGTGAAAAAACACCGTGAATTTTTTCATACGTGTAACGTATTATAACAGAAGCAGGTGTATTTTTTATGGTTTTCGGAGCGATTTGCGATATTTTTCTACAGAGCTAATTTTATAGAATTACTTTTTCAACAAATTTATAGAGATTATTTTAAAAAGAAAACATTTATTTTTTAAGAGCTTAAAACCTTAAAGTGTTTGAGGGAATTATGGCCCAGGTGGGAGACCTCCGTTCAGAATCGAAAATCGAAAAACTTAAAACTTTAGTTTGACGGAAGTATGACCCCGGTATTCACATAAAAAATAGAAATATTGCGTGGGATGCGGACGGTAGAATAACAGAAACTTAATTCCTACACGCAGGACTTTATTATTTCAAAAGCTGAAAACAGCTATCGAATTCGGTACCAAAATTAGTTCCTTGGTTAATTTAGGTGTTCGAATCTACGATAGAATTTAATTATATACCTATACATTGTTTCTACGTGTTTCAAATATCTTTGGTAGGTATCTGCACACCGACAAGTAAAACGAAGCAATAGAAATTATAAACTAACTTCGTGGGTACCTAAATAACATAATACCTACATATAGATCAGTAATATTGTGGGATAACTTGTAATCCGAGTCTCTTCTAGACCTGGCCTGGGTCAAACACCTCTAAAGCGACCTATCTGTCTATCGAATTCCTCCATACAACATCCAGAAGATATCAAGGATTCGGTCATAATGCTATCTAGTCACGCTTACAGCAAAGTTATTGGTTTAAATAATTAATTATTATCATGGATCAATTGATTTATTTTTGACAGCAAATTAACTAAATCTTTTTCTGGTAGATAAGCAGACGTTTGGATATTGCAGTTGCATAACAATTCTACTTTTTAAATTTAATATTCACAATAAGTGTCTCAACTGCTTCCTTCTGGAGCCAGTGAGACTATGGCATCCCCAATTGGGGTTTGTTGTGAGGCTGAAGGTAACTAACAAATTATAATAAAAATTCAGATTAATGGCAAATTTAAGCCATGACATTGTGACCTTAATAATTAAAAAATCAGGTCTTTGCATTAATATTGCTCGATACTTGCTCGCAAACTTCGCTGAATCAGGACGGAGCTAAGGGAACGTACCCAAACTACGTGACCAACTTTTTGCAATTTTTAACCCCCCCCCCCCCCCCCGGTGACCAAAATCCTAAGCAATCTGCCGCTCATTTGTATGGAGCGTGACATTTTGAAGACCCCCCCCCCCCCTAAAAGTGTCACGTAGTATGGGTACGTTCCCTAAGTAAAATAAATGTGATTATATTCGTGAAAAAATGCTTTGAACTTTGAGCTTTTCGCCCTGAGGTTTAACCTTTGATATATGAATTTTCAGCTTTCAGATTTGAAATTTGTTATATCAGCTTTTTTATCGGGTGTTATTTAATTTGCTTTTAAATTATTTAAGACACCGTCCACTTAGTAGATGTAAATTACTACAAAACATACCCGCTTAGATATCTAGCACGGTCGATCGATAAAGGTTTTATCGATACTGTCAATGACTTGTCATCGTTCACGAGCATGACTGGAGATCACTAACGAGTAAACAACAGTTCACAACGGCTATAATAATAATATAATAATAATAAGCCCTTTTATTCTGGACTTCTGTAAGGTATGAGTCCCAGGCATGTTCTTGTTATACCTAATACCTTAATTTTCGAGACCTTGGCGTGATTTTTGAAGCAAATCTCTCTTTTAAATCTCACATATCTATCGACGACCTCCGTAGTCCAGTGGCTAAGACTCTTGACTCACATTCCGGAGGTCGCGGGTTCGAACCCGGCATGCGCAAATAAATTTTATTTGATTAATTTGTGTTATTTCACAATTAATTCATTTAAAATAATATATAGTATATTTGCGGCATGTTCCAGAGTGGAAGATACTATCAGTATCGCCCTGGTGTAAGACCACCATTCAGAATTGAAACGTTGCTTGAAAATGGCTTTAGCCGTGTTTAGTGACCAGATCTGAATAGCCAGGTACTTTCCAACCTTCCTCTTCCCCACCTCCTTCCCCTCCCCGCTACCTTCAGCCTCACAACATACCCCAATTGGGGATGCCATAGTCTCACTGGCTCCAGACGGGAGCAGTTGAGATTCTTGTGCGGTATTCACTGTAAAAAAAAAAAAAAGACATTGTCTCTCGCGCCAACAAAATGCTCGGATTTGTTCTTCGTAATGCGAGATCATTTACTAATGGAATTGCAATACGAAGAACATATGAAGCACTTGTCCGCAGCATCCTGGAATACAGCTCCATTATTTGGGCCCCCTCTGAACAAAACCATATCCTAGAAATAGAAAGAGTACAAAAAAGGTTTATGCGTTATACATACTACCCATTCCTGTATCCATCATTGTTCTTAACAGGAATGCTCGATCTTAATACCTTAGAAGCCCGCCGAAAAATATTTTTGGGGAAACATTTTTTTAAGCTGATCTCCAGTACTGTACTGAATCCACCTATGTTGAAGGAGATTAACCTATATGTCCCTAACGCGTATACTCGTGGAAGATCCCACGCACTTTTTTATGCTCCGAAAGCGAGAACTTCTTCCTTTCAGAATGCCCCATTAAATAGAGCAATTTAACTGCTTAACGATTCTGCATTGAGCATTAACATCTTCAATGTTACATATAGAGAATTCAGTAACTATCTTTTGACATACGCCTCAACATAGTGAAACTGCCCCTTGGACTTTTTTTTTCTCTTAAATTTTGTAATCTTCTCTGTAACAATTTGGTGTATAACTGTTTTATGGAGAACCTGAAAAAATAAATAAATAATATATCTCGAAGCTCAGTTTGCCTCTTGGCGTAGGCCTCCTCTAACATTTTCCAACGACTAAGTGATCTTAATTTCTATGACGTGAACTGTGGTTTGTACGTTATCAATCTACAGTCGTGCTCGGGAACGATGATGATCCATTATAAAGCCAATTCTCGACCCTTTTCAACTTTTGGTCAAAATGATATCAGATGACAAGCCGGTATGCTTGACAGCTTATCATCATTTGATCAAACGTTGGAACTGAACGAGGATCGGCGTTTAACGGAATTGGTTCAAATATCGAAATTTAAAAATGGAGGTCATGGTTGATTCGATGATCCCTTGTTGAATAAAGCCATACGTATAGCCCTAGGCGCCCCCAGATGGATGAGGGTAGCCCAACTTCACAAAGACTCTGAAATCCCCTTATTGAAAAAACACATCTTAAGTCTCGCGGAAAATTTTTATGCGGTAATTCTCACCCATGAAAACGCGTCCATAAACTGCCTCGCCCGGTACGATGAAAACGTACGTACCACACATAAAAAAACCTAAACAAATCCTCCGTCAAGTCTAACCTCCCTATATTGCAGCCATGTACTTATGCAAAAAAATTTAACAAATAAATCATTTTTTTCAACAACCATGATGAAAGAGAAAGGGGCCTTTTTGGCCCGGAGCTCTGTATGCCAATATTTCAAAATGTCAAAAAGATCTTCAAATGTGATGGAGTTTGAAATACCCCGATGCCAATCTTATTTTAATATTAATAGAAAATTGGGGGGCAATATCCTCTCTGGGTTTTAATACTACTGCAAATTTTTAAATATAATCTAGATATCGACCACTTGCGTGTCAGTACATTTTCATTTTTTGATAAGTATTCTTATAGGAGATAGATGACCCTCAAAAAATCGTTGCAATTGCTTGGTTTGAACGCCGCCAACAGACGTTTAGTAGGTATACAAACTAGACAATGTATTTTAAAAACCGTACAGACGTAGAGTATTTTTTCCAACACATCAGTGTTAGTAAAAAAATCAAGTGCACAAAACACGCGGTAGAAGCGAAACATTACCAAAACAATCTCAACCAATGAAGAACCAAGGACCCTTGAAAAGTGAGATCATAATTAAAGCGGCCAATGAGCGCAGTCAGCGTCATTTCCGTTTAATATCTCAACCATGCTACTTAGGTGCTGTATGCGTCATTTCCGTTTCATCCGAATTCCAAATCACAAAGGGACTATAGAAGTTTCACTTCAAAAATCTTAAAAAACTGTGCAGTTTTGGAGGAGAAAAATAAGAGGTTTAAATCCTCAATTTTGATGATTTTATTTAGGTATTTTCAGCCTGAGGTGCATTTGTCCTTTTTGCGCAGCATTGAGAGAGTAAGAACGACAGTGACAACAACTTTTGTGAAATACCTATTGTCGGCGACCAGGTTTCCTGGTAATTTTCTTATTGAATGTGGATTGCCTTGGTTTTTAAATAAATGACGAATTGGGCAGTGAGCATTCCTACATAATAATATAATATGTGTATAATTAATTGTCTCGTGTTTGATATATTTCTTAAATTCAAACTCCAGTTTAACTATTCATGGAAAACTATCGAACTCTGTTTATTTTTGATAGATCCATAATTTTAATCCTTTCGGAATACAGTGTGAACACGAAATTATACATCATTTCATGAGAAACTGATAATTATAACCTACTAGCTGCCCCGACAAACGTTGTTCTGCCATCTAAATTATTTTTAGTGAATATTTTTCTCACGCACACAAATAGATAAATTAAAATAAATCGTACAAAATTTTGAACGCACTGCGTCGTGATACATAACAAATGCCGAATGGAATGTCAAAATGACGCGACGCTTCTCGTGAATGACTTGCGCATGTGTGGATGAAAGTTCGATAAGGCAGACGTAGCGCCATCTGTCATTCAATAACATAAATAATTTCATTTAAATTTGTTCATACAAAAATACTAAAATCGCGATTAAAAAGTGGGAGGGTGGCGGTAGGAGGGTGAAAAATTGGGGTTATAGGTATTTTTTGATGCCAAATAAGAAAAAATACCAAAAAAAATTGTCAAAAAAATAGAAAAAAAAATCTGGATAGGGACACTCTAATCACCTAGCGGTATGAAATAATATATTTTACGACCTATTCTCATGTCTACCAAATATACATACAAAATTTCATAAAAATCGGTCGAGCCGTTTCGGAGGAGCCAACATCCCTGCCCTAGGTCACCCTAAGTGGTTCGCTACGTTTGGTAACTTAGCAGGGGTGCCCGCGTTTAAGGGGCGATAATTGTCTAGGTCTTGGCGGCACTTATGTTTCCCCATCTACTGGGGGGCGGGCCGATCTGGAGAGACTGGTTGAGGGATAACTTTTTTCTTCTCCAGCCGGACTCTCTCGACATATCGCCTTGCACCTCAGTTGGAGAGATGGATTCATACCTCTGTCACTCCTGGACTCATTGACCCTCAGATTCCTAGTCACCCCTCGTATATTTTTCCTTCCCATAACTACCTCTCCTTCCTTTCACTAAAAAAGATCCTCCACACAGCATTCCCAAAGATGGCACAGGCCTCGAGAAAAATTGTTTTCCTCAGGACCTATGTGGAGCTAATTTAAAAAGAGCGAATCAATTATGTGTAAAATAGAGAATTTTTAAAATATCTCACAATTTCGTGCAATCTTACTATTTCCACTCGCAGCGGATAAATTGTTATTTCGTGCTATCTTACAATTTCGTGCTATCTTACAATTTCGTGCTATCTTATATTTCCACTCGCAGCGGATAAATTGTTATTTCGTGCTATCTTACAATTTCGTGCAATCTTACTATTTCCACTCGCAGCGGATAAATTGTTATTTCGTGCTATCTTACAATTTCGTGCAATCTTACTATTTCCACTCGCAGCGGATAAATTGTTATTTCGTGCTATCTTACAATTTCGTGCTATCTTACAATTTCGTGCTATCTTACAATTTCGTGCTATCTTATATTTCCACTCGCAGCGGATAAATTGTTATTTCGTGCTATCTTACAATTTCGTGCAATCTTACTATTTCCACTCGCAGCGGATAAATTGCTATTTCGTGCTATCTTACAATTTCGTGCAATCTTACTATTTCCACTCGCAGCGGATAAATTGTTATTTCGTGCTATCTTACAATTTCGTGCTATCTTACTATTTCCACTCGCAGCGGATAAATTGTTATTCTTTGATGTCTTTTCTTATCTATGGTTGGTTAATTTCACAGGTATCACAGCAATCTTCACCCTGTACGCTGCAGCCCGAAACAGCTCTTCGGAACTGCATTGGTACAAGTAATACAAAAAAACACTCGGGAATTCAATGTCTAATATTTAAGACGATTCTAATACCATGGTAATGAATTTGAAGTTTGAAAAATGGGCAGGTACGAATCCATTCCTCCCATTGCGGTACAAGGCGATGGGCGATGGAAAAAATAAAAAGGTCTCCCTCGATCAGTCTCACTCGATCCAGCCCGCCACGCAGTTGGTGGGCAAACGTATACGTAAGACCTAGACAAACCTCACCACATGAATTCGGGCACCCCTGCTAAGTCACCAAATGTAGCGAACTTTGGCAGGGGTGTGTACCTATACCAGCCTCTCAAATTATATGATTTAGGTTCAAGTTTACGTATGGGTATTAAATAAGAGTAAACTAACTAACTAACCATCACGCCATTTCCCCGCAGGGGTAGGCAAAGAGGACGGACTGCCAAACAACTCGGTCTTGACCCACACTCCTTGCCTCGTTCACATTCATACATCGTCTCATACATGCTCATCTATTATTCTGACTCTTGACATGGCCTGACTCAAATATCTGATTCACTTGATCGTGCCATGTCTTTCTCGGGCGTCCCCGACTTCTTCTACCATTCACATTTGCGTCATATATTCTCCTTACACTACTTTCCTCGTTCATTCGCTTTACATGCCCAAACCATCGGAGCGTTCGTTTTTTTAATCTTACTCATTACACTTACTTCAGCCTTGCATTCTTTGCGGATCTCCACGTTTCTCACACGATCATACATGGTTTTATCACACATACGCCTCAGTGATCTCATTTCTACAGCATTCAGTCTACTTTCATCCTTTCTCTGCCAGTTCCATGCCTCACTGCCATACATGAGGGTAGGTACCAGTACTCCATAATGGACGGCTAGCTTTGCTTCTTTAGACAGTTTTTTGTTGTAAGAAGAATTTTATTGTAAAAATAAGAGTAAATTAGAAATATGTTCTTTTGAACGTGAGTTCTTCTGTTCACAGAACTACTAGTTTATTTTTAAGTATACTTGGGAATGTATGTATGTACCTATATATAAATTTCGTAAAGTTCAATGAACAATAAACTTGACAAAAAATAATGCCAATTCAACCACCCGGTAGACCAGTTTCCAGCGCTAAGAATTTTATCATTAAAAAAAATAACAGACCTATAAACTAAGACTGTTTATAAATAAAAGTGCTCTGGATAAAGAAGTTATTTATGCGAAGTTAAAGGTCAGATAATTTCATCAATAAGATCAGTGGCGTACCTGAAGATTGGTTGGACCCCTGGCAAACCTGTTTGCCTGGGTGATTGCACAACTCAGAATGAATTTAAGTCATTAAAATGATGAAAAAATATACTTAAAAATTTGTTAAGTAGGTTACGTTAGGTTAGGTTATGGGCTATTTTTTTTATCTTTTAATGACTTTTCAAAGTGATATTGAGTTGAGTTAAGCTGATTCTGAGCTGTCATGGAACCGTTGTCCTGTAGTTGCTCTTGACAATTAACTGACAACTCTTGACAACTGCAGAGTTCCAGGATAAAGGTACCGCTGAACCGATAAACAATTATTAGAACTGGCTTGGCCGATGGATGTGAGGCGGGAACACTGACAGCAAAGTCAGCGGAAGAGCTGGACATCTTCGAAAGAAAGGTACTTCGAAGAATCTTAGGAGCGGTGCGAGAGGGAGAGGCATGGAGAATCCGCCACAATAATGAGCTCTGTGATATTTACCAAGCTCCCAGACTCTCCACCCATTTAAGGCTCCAAAGATTAAGATGGGCCGGATATGTGCACCGAATGCCATGCACACGAGTACCGAAGAAGGTTCTGACAGGACACCCGGGAGGTAAACGAAAGACGGACAGACCTAGACTGAGATGGGAGGATGATGTCAGGAAGGATGCAAGGGGATTATTCCATGTTGCAAATTGGAAGACGACGGCCGAGGACAGAGGGCGGTGGAGGCTTATTTTGAAGGAGGCCAAGGCTCGAAATGGGCTGCAGCGCCATTGAAGAAAAAGAAGAACCGATAAACTGACGGGTGATCTAATAAATTAGCCTGTCTGGGACCTAGGAGACGAAAGGTAGTACATAAAATGATATCAGCTTTATTTCGAATCGGTATGGATTACATATCTTAGGTGGTGAAAGATAACCAGGTATTCAGGATCGAAATGTTACTTGAAAAATAACTTCAGCTGTGTTTAGTGACGAAGTCTGAATAGCCAGGGGATTAGCATCATAAACGCTAGAAATATTTCGAATCTCGTGCCTGCAAAATTTTAAAATCGAGCGTCTTTTAGCACGCGGCTAGTAAGCGAAAAAGTGGTTTTTATTTATTTTGTGCATAATTTCATTAGAACGAAAAAAGTTAGAACATGGAAAACCTCAAAAATAGTAGGTAATAGCCATAAAGGGGTAATTTTTAAAAATTGTTTCTTGTATTATTGTACTTCATAGTTAAGTCATGAAAAAACATTTTTTTTGGTGGTTTACACTTATATTTTTTGTTACGCAAATAATAATTTTATTAAAATTCCAATACATAGAAGAGCTATTAAAAGCTTCGATTCATCCGTAGCATATTTTTTGATGTTCATACTATAAGTCGATTCGTCGTAAAGATTAATCAAAATAGTATCTAAATATGATTTCACGTATATATTCATCTGAACCATTACATACATTGTTAATCTCATAATATTCTCCAAATGTATATACATTGTTCAGAATGCCATAGATCCACTTGCTTGCGGCAGTGGGGGTTCTTGTGCAATTTCAGTCTCAATTTGAGAGGCGGGTATAGGTACCGCTGCCCCAGGAACTATTTATTAGATAACCAACACCTCCTCCAAAGGTCACCCCAAGTGGTTCGCTACCTTTGGTGGGTGATTAAGCAGGGATGCCCGGTTTCATGGGGTGAGATTTGACAGGGTTTTGGTGGCGGATGTATCTGCCCACCAGCTGCAAGGCAGGCTGGATTGGGAGAGAAAGGTTGAGGGAGTCCCTTTGACTTATAGGGGGAGGGATGGATTCATATGTCCGTCACTCCTGGACACACTGTCCCCCATATTCCTACCCACCCCTAATATCCTTTTCCTTCCCAGAACTTCCTCTCCTTCCTTTCCTAAAAAGACCTTCCACACAGCACCCCAAAGGTGACATAAGCCTTGCGGGGAATTATTTTCCTGAAGGCCTGTGTGGAGCTAACTTTAAAAAAAAAAAAAATTTTCAGGACCACACAGGAGGCGTTGAAGAAAATCATTTCCTTCGAGGCCTTTGTCATTTTTGAGGAGACTTTTTTTAAGGAAAGGAAGGAGAGAAAGATCTGGGAAGGGAAAATGCATCAAGGATGGGTAAGAATCAGGGGATCGGTGTGTCCTGGAGTGACGGACATATGAATCCATCCCTGCCAATGCAGTGGAATGCGTTGGGTCTAGAGAGTCCTACTGGAGCGGCAAAAAGGTCACCCTCAACCAATCTCTCCAGTAGGTGGGCAGATGCATCCGCCACCACAAGTTTCACACAAAAAAAATCATAAAGGATGATTAATTCCTTCTGTATTATTTGTTGTTAGTTTTCTTATTGTTCTTATATGGCTCTTCTGAAGCCAATTTTAATTTATGTTAATAATTTGTATTAATGAAAAATGGCAAACAACAATCATTTTACAGTTTTTCAAAAGCATTCAATTTAATACATTAATTGTTTTTGTGTTTAATTCGTAGAACTCCATTTAATTTTTTAACATTAGATTTGTTAATGTTATTATCAAATTCTGTGAGTATTTTAGCATACAGCAGTAAAGACATTATTTAAAATTAATGAAGCCTTAACACTTGGTGGGGGATAACAGATCTCCTACAGAGTGGAGTGTCTACTTTAGGTATCTATTTAGTTTCTCAGTAAATTGGTTTAAACGGTAATAAATTAATTTAGACACAATTTGTATAAATACGTCGTCTCAATGTGGTTTGAAAATGGTCTTGTAAACTGAAACAGCCGTAACAAAAGTATATACCAAAATATTTGCAGAACTTAATAATAACAATAATCATTAAAACATTCAATTTAAATTTCTTGAAGTGATTTCTTGTGAAGAAGCTGGACCCTCAAATTCTCTGGCCCAGGCAGCTGCCCACTTTCTCAATCACTGTGCTATGCCACTGAGCGCAAAACAAGACATAATAAATTATTTAAAAAAAAACCTACCTAACCTGTCTGTGTATAGAAAATACCATAGAAAACGAATTCTTCTTCATGGGACATGTATTTAGAATTTGTGCTTACCAATAAATGACTTTAATAAATTACATAGGTACCTACCTTTAACCTTTCAAAGGCCAGGAACGCGCCCGCGCGCGAGACTGGAATTTCAAAAAAGAATATTAATTCAAATAATTTGGATGCGATTTTAAATTTTATTCCATTAATTTATAACATAAAATAAAGCTTAAAATAGCTTCCTCCATTCTTGTTATTAAGGTAATTTAAAAAAGGTAAGGTAAAAAACCCTGGCCCTTGACAGGTTAAGGAGCTAGAGATAAATATTGTATAAATAGGTATTAACCGTTAAGTCCGAAGTGTCGGGTTCCCATTCAGATGCAGCGGGTTCAATTCTCTGCTGGTTGAGCCTTCCATCAAAGAATAAGGAAATTTACACATTGGAAAAAAAATTCACACAAGCCCCCTGTAATCTAATATTATTTATTTTTTAAGTGAAAACTTCTTTAGCACCGTTGTGATTTGCAACTCGATGAAACGAAAAAGCAACACTAAAAAGAGAAACACTTATATCTATCGGATTTAGCCTGTGAGAGAATGAGATAGAAAAATCGGTTTCCTCTTTGTGAGGTGCTTGGTAGCCTCCCCACTCTTGTCTACTTTAATTTTCTGAAGGTTTCACTTTTACCGCGTGTGAACTGTGCACACGATTTTTTCAATGTGAATACCGCACAAGAGTTCGAACTGCTCCCAACCGCCTAGAACCAATGAGACTATGGCTTCTCAATTGGAGTTTGTTGAGAGGCCGAAGGTAGGGGAAGGAGATGGGAAAGAATAAGGTGGGGAAGTACCTGGTTATTCAGATCTAGTCACCAAATACAGCTAAAGCCATTTCAAGCATTGTTTCAGTTGTAAATAGTGGTCTTGCACCAGGGCAATACTGAGAGTATATTCCACTCTGGAAAGTGTCACAAATGTACCTAACATTATTTTAAATGATAAACACAAATCAGACAAATAAAATTTAATTGCTCGCGCCGGGATTTGAACTCCGAATTTCTAGTCGAAAGCCTTGCCCCTTGACCACAGAGGCTGTCTAATACATACACAGTGAAATGTTAAAAAAAGCACATCTTTTTTATTTAAAAATATTTATTAGACATTACATAAAATAATAAACAAAACTTAATTATTTTAATAATATATAAGTAATAACATATATAGCATAATATTTTTGGGAAGTATTTCATATAAATACCTATACATCTCATGTATAATATGCATTGTTATCTGTAACACATATATAAATTATAAAAATGGTGGTCAATTCAACACAGTTACTTAATTATTGTAAAAGAATTCATAAAGTAATTATTAATACTTTTCTATTAGAAAGTGTGAAGAGAAAAAATATACATTTAATATACTAGTATTTTTGGAAAGTAGGAACTAATTTGGCTGAATTCCACAAATTCTGTTTAAGTCCTTCATCGATTCAGATTAAAGATAAGAAAAAAGGGGAAGTGTTATGAAAATATTGAAAAAATGCAAAAATTATATGGAACTTTAAAAAAGTTTTATGTCAAAATGCAAAGCGGCTACACATTTAATAATAAAGATGATTTAATCATGTCTAAATCTATTAATTTAAATAGATACTAATATAAATGTTAATTAAACAATACGCAAATTAATTAATGTGAAAAGCTAAGAACTTAGTAAGTATTTTTTAATTATTTTTTTTACCTAATTGCTAATTAAATAATTAAGGAAATTTTAAATGCAGAAAAAACTGTACAATACTGAAGGTAAGACAGGTATTTCTTTCAAAGCTCAATAAAAATATAATATTATCTCCAAAATTATTGTGTAGAAAGCTAGTTTGTTTTCCAAAGAATTTTTAAATAATTTTTAACCTAAACAATAAATAAACATTTTTCTAAACAATATATTATTACTACATTTATATCACATACATAAGCATTAAGTATATTATTCGACGTTATAAGCTAAGAGAGAAGGGTAGACAAATAGAAAATTAATTAAGTATTAGTAATTTTAAATTATTGAAGATATGTAAACATTTTTCTAACATTTGATTTGACTTGTGAAGATTGTCAATTATCAGGAATGGTTATTTCCAATTTTAAAACACAGACGTATATCGACATTCAATGCCGATGCCAGTGATACTTGGTCACTGCAGCGCATTGGTGACCTTCCTCTGCTTCTTCTTCTTTCCACTATGCCATTGACTAAGAGTTTCTCCAAGTTAGAGTCCTCAGTTTAACGTGGAATGTGTCCAAAGTATCTTAAAATATGTTATAGGCAGATAGATGAAAAGCTTATTGTGGATGCCTAGCTCTTCCAGAAGGGACACATTTGTGCATCTGGCTGTCCACGGAATTCTGAGCATTTTTCAACAGCACCACATCTCAAGGACTTATATCGGCTTTCTTTGGCTCGCTGAAGTGTCCATGTTTCCACACCATATAGATATATGGGGAAAATCAGCAACCAGTTGAGTCTCATCTTGGTAGTCTTCGTTATGTTTCTATCACCCATAGACATATGAATATTAGTAGACCTGCCCTAAGTGATAAAAGCGTATTATTTCCCCCTCCCCATACCGGTTCCTTGGAACCGGCTACGATTGAGTATGGCTTCGCGTGAATCAAAAAAATGTGACGTCATCATTCTTCTGCGAGCCAGCGTTGAGCGCTCATCAGTGCATTTTACGAAATAACACCGCAAAAAAAATGGTTTGTGTTTTGAAAACGTGAAAATATATACTATCACTCGAGATACATGGCGTGTGCTCGTCGATGTTTACGGGGTAAGTAAATTATGAAACATTTGTAAAAGTGTCCTAACTAAATACGGCAACAAAATATTGGAGACTGAAAATAAACAAACTTTACTTTGTTGTATTCAGACTTCGCAAATTTGTTCAATATGCGGTGAGCAATTCGAGCTCCCATGTAAAAAGGTCTATTCATTCAAAAGCAGAGTTTACTTTTAAGAACTAAATGGTGATATTATAATGCGAGATGCCTATATACTGTCATATTGAGTTATCGACGAATCACATATCTCCAAAGTCATCTTCCCGCTCTGCGCCCCGCTGTAGTTGGTTTCCCCCCTCACCTTTATGTTCTGGTCTACTAATATTCATGTGTCTATACTATCACCCCATAACTTTTTGATCATGGCGCCTTTTGTCATGCAAATCCTTCTTTTCACATCTGTATCACGTCTTTCTACATCACTTGTAGACCAGCCTAGTTATATGAAGTCGTTCACCATTTCTAAGTCTGTCTATTGCATTATTAATTTATTCTTACAAAGAAATAAAGAAAACATTCATTTACATTGGGCAGATGAACACACCCACAACATATTTCTATAGATTTATAGACACATTCATTTTCCATCAAATCAAATACAAGTCACCTCAATAATTTTTTTACATATCTTCAAAAACCAAAACATAATTTTTATAAAGATTATCATTAAGTATAAAAAGTTCATTGAAAATTGTTATTCAACTAATACCATTGTTTTACAAAATAAATTAATATTAATGATAGGTATAATAATATAATAACTAAATTATCATAACTTCTCAAGCGCCAAAAGTACCCATTGGATATGAAAAATTAGTATCTGTTGGGCGCCGGTGAATCGTATTAGATCGCATTACAGAGGTATTAGTTTGCAGGAGCTCGGCGTTCCAAAGGTTAATAATAGTACATTAAATTGGTAATGAATTTTTTTTTTAAGTAGGTATTTTAAAATTAATTTGTGAAAGCCAATATTTTTATGCAACAATGTGTCGTTATAAATAAAAAGTTACTTTAGAAATGACCAGCTAAACAATTAATGGAAATTCATAGTAAATATTATTTTTTTGGTGCCAACTATGCAAAGCAAAAATACGCTACTGTGCCTTTAGTACAACAAAAATAATAGTAGACACAGTTGTTCTGCAGAAATTCATGTGTGAGTCATAAAATGGTCATTCGGTGCCATTTTATTTTTTTTGACATTTGAAAGGTCACCGTTAAGAGCGTTTAACCAGCCAGCGGACGAAAATCCACATTTCGTCGAAAGTTGTTCTTACGATCGTTCAGGACGGTTACAATGAGAAAGATTAATTATTCTCCGTACCAGCTTTTTTAAATTATAACTCCATATCGAATTTATTTCAATCCAAATTAGCTTTAATTTATACCTTCATCCAAAAATGCTGAAAGGCGTGATGATAAAATTATTAAAATAATGTACTTTTTGTAATTATTTTTTGATTATAAGTATTTATCATTTTTCAATAATGTCTAAATTTAATAAGAATGTTAAAAAAATCTGAAATATATTAGTTTGTAAGTGCGCAAATAAATACAAAAATGGACCAATTTTCGTCAAGAAACACATGTACGTACATATTTTTTAATGATTTTATTGAAACTAAAATTAAAATTCTAAAACATGCGTTTGCTAGATAATGTATTGATTTATTTTACTGCATGATTATATTATTTGAAATGGGTGTGGTATAATACAAAATATTTTTTGAAAATTTTACAAATCTGCCAACGACTTATGGAATAACCTTATTATACTAAAAATTTAAAAAAATTCTCAAAATTTATTACATGCGAATGCTAGATAAAAGAACAATCTTTCGAAATCCATTTATAATTCAATACATCTAAAATCTGATTTGAAAATGACATATTTCTGGTTTTCTCTGGTAATGCCTTCTTAACCTTTCAAAGGCCAGGAACGCGCCCGCGCGCGAGATTGGAATTTCAAAAAAGAATATTAATTCAAATAATTTGGATGCGATTTTAAATTTTTTGTATAAAGAAACTGTACCAAGGAAAAAGTCAGAATAGCTTCCTCCATTCTTGTTCTTAAGGTAATTTCCAAAAATTTTTCCAAAAAACCCTGGCCCTTGACAGGTTAAGCACCGATTATAGGTGCGTTTTAGCTTTCTATCAAAATATAATATGCTGATAAGTTTAACAACATGATAGTCGTTCTCTTCTGCTGATCACAATTTGTACAAAAGGTGAAATGGATTTAGGATTGGCATTTAATGGGGACCTTTCAACTGTCAAAAAAACAAAATAGCATTGATTGGCCATTTGATAACTTTGTCACACTTGAATTTCTGCGAAACAACTTGGGCCTTAATTTTATGAAAAGGTTATATTATTATGAGAAAAATTAGTACATATTTAAAAACGGATTTTTTTGTCAGTACCATGAAAATAATAAAATAAACAAATTATTTAGCAACATTAAAAAAATTTGTTTAGATTTTACTTAGTTGCATATAAAGGCCTCAAAGGTGTTAAATAATTTGAAATATTATATTTTATATCTGAATTTTGTGGAAATAGCAGATCGGATCAGAAAAAGTATAGAGTTCTGCCATATCACAGAGTATTTCAACAAAATACGAGGAAATTACTAAATTCTGGACTGAACAATATTGAATCACATAACACAGAATACCTCACAAGAGTCCCAGCTGCTTCCGTCTGGAACCAGTGAGACCATGGCATCCCTAATTGGGGTATGTTGTGAAGCTGAAGGTAGTGGGAAGGGTATGGAGAGGGAAAGAAAGGTGGGGAATTACCAGGCTATTCAGATCTGATCACCAAACACGGCTAAAGCCATTTCAAGCAACGTTTCAATTCTGAATGGTGGTCTTCCACCAGGGCATTACTGAGAGTATCTTTCACTCTGGAACACACCGCAAATATAATAAATATTATTTTAAATGAATTAATTGTGAAATAACACAAATTAATCAAATAAAATTTATTTGCATACGCCGGGATTCAATCTCGTGACCTTCGGATTGTGAGTCAAGTCTTACCCCTCGACCACAGAGGCTGTTAATTTATCTGTCATCTGTTGTTGTTCAATATGTGCAGAGATTAAATTATGAAATGATTGTAAAAATCAACTTAAAATCTAACAAAGTGTACTTAAAATTTTGCAAGCAAACTTCTTTACGAGATTGAAATTATTCTTGTTAATTTTTGGCTTCGAATCTTTTGACACAAGATCTGGAATAAAATTTATAGACATCTGAATAATTTGTACCCAATTTATCTATTTATCAATTCATGAGGCGAGAATGGGTACCGCCGCCCCGGGAACCATTTATCGGATAACCAACACCTCTTCCAAGTGGTTCGCTATGTTTGGTTAATTAGCAGGGGTTCACGCGGTGAGATTTGTCTAGGTCTTGAGGCGGATGACCTGGAAAGACTGAACTGCAGATATCTTCTCACCTAGGTGGAGCTAATGAAACAAAAAAGTATCGATTTGTCTCGTTTACTGGGGGATTTAATTTGTTAAGAGTAAATACTTTTACTAGTAGCATTGTAAATTTGGGGAATCAATCTTTTTAGGAATAATTTATAATAACAACAAATAAATTTGATCATCAATACATTATAACAAATTAAGAACGAATTATTCTTAAGAAATTATTTAAATACAATATACATACATGACAGCTAAATTATAAAATGTATAAAAATAAATAATACAAGATGGCGCAAAAGTTCTCACTCCCATTTCCTAAGGCAGTAACAACTTTGCTTTAAAATAAAAAGAATTATCGTAACACAATTATTCCACATTCATATACATATACATACCCCCTTACTAATAAACATGTTTTAAATTTTACACAAATTACACTAAAGGTTGTAACAGTTGTGTAAAATTTAAAACATGATTATTAGTTAGACCCATTGTATATGGCGATCCAATGTGTATTCTGATTGTGTTCCAAAAGCGTGATGAATTTTGCGCCACCTTGTATATTATTTTAACATAATTCTTTAACTTGTAACACTAAGCATTATGAAATTAAATTGTTTAAAAATTGACAAACCACAAGTTTTCCAAAGATTTATTTAGTTTAACATGTAGAAAAATTATGTTAAAAATCAGTTTTTTTTTCCAGTGTTTGGATTATTTTTGAAGAAAACTTTATTTAAAAATTTTTTTTTTTTTATTATTAAAAAGAAAGACAAAAACATTCCCGGGTTACGAATAACCCAACAATCTTTGAAAATCTCCTACTACCACCACAGAAAGCCGAAAATGTTGCTTGTGTTGTGATGGAGGACTTAGCCAGCCGAGGAATCGAACACGCGACGCTCGGGTGGGACCCAAACGCTGCGCCCACTCAACCACTGATCGGTCGAAAACGGTCGACCGGAATCATGTTAGCTCTCCAATAAATTCAAATAATCATTTTAATTAGGTACGATGAACTCGAAAATGAATATGCTTTTAAAAACTGAACAGGTATTTCTTATTGTGATTTATTTTTGGGGTTTTATGTCTTGTGGGTTTTATTTCACTACCTTTAACCTTTCAGACAGCATTACAGTTTCTGTCATCAGGGCAGATGCGTAATCCCTGAACGACACTGTAATGCTTCTGAAATGTTGGCTTCAAGGCATAAAACCCCAAAAATAAAGACAACGTTTTGGACGTAACAATGTCCAATGTTTGTTGACATTACAATGTTTCAGACAGCATTACAGTGTCCATCATCAGGGCAGACGTGTAATCCCCGAATGGCACTGTAATGCTGTCCAAAACGTTGGCTTCAAGGCATAAAACCCCAAAAATAAAGCCAGTGTTTCGGACAGCATTACAGTGTCCATCATCAGGGAAGACTTATGATCCCTGAATGACAATGTAATGCTGTCCAAAACGTTGACTTCAAGGCATAAAACCCCAAAAATAAAGCGTGTTTCGGACAGCATTACAGTGTCCATCATCAGGGCAGACTTATGATCCCTGAATGACACTGTAATGCTGTCCAAAATGTTGGCTTCAAGGCATAAAACCCCAAAAATAAAGCCAGCTTTTCGGACAGCATCACAGTGTCCATCATCAGGGCAGATGCGTAATCCCTGAATGACACTGTAACGCTATCTGAAATGTTGGCTTCAAGGCATAAAACCACAAAAATAAAGCCAATGTTTCGGACAGCATTACAGTCTCCATCATCAGAGCAGATGCGTAATCCCTGAATGACAACACAACATAGCATAACGCCCCAAAAATAAATCACCATAATACTTTTGGCCGTGAAAATCTCAAATCAGTTATTTCTAGTTCATGAATTTTGATTTTATAAAAATGTAAGTTGAGATTTGTCTTTGAAAAATAATGAAAAAAAAAAAGACAATTTTTTCTCACTGTCGCATATGTGATCCATCGGTGGCTATCCTGTCGCATATGTGACACTTGTTTTACCAAAACACATACATTGCGTCAAAACATGCCCCGTGATGAAACAAATTACGTTGAAAAGGCTGGCATTGTAAAGGTTAAGATTCGTACTGTTTGTAATGTTTAAAATATTGCAACCTTGAAGTTTGCATAAACCAAACAATTCTTTGAATTAAGCTCAGTACATCAGTATCAGTATGCAGCACCAGAAGACGGGACCAGCAGTTTACGAGTATGGAGTCCTCGGGTTCACGTTTATCATCTCCGTTGTGCTAGAAAAACAAATTTTGATAACATAAGTTAATAATCAAATCGTGGGGTAATTATGAATTAATAATAATAATAATAATATATCTTTATTCAATTAAATTGGCAACATTACAACTAAAAAAGTACACATTCAATGTAGATTACATCAGTATAAAAAAATTAACAAATAAAAAGTAATGTAAGAACGGTTATACAGAAGTACCATAATTATACAATATTTTTAGTTGTCCATAGCCTGCCTCACTAGGTTGAACCTGTATTGAGGCAGAATTTTTTGTTAAATGTTTCTTACAATTTTATCTATGGTTTTTTATAAAAGTATAATGTAGGTTTCTAATCAGCAAAAACTTTATTTTGGTTTACATCATTGTTTGCATATACACAATACAAAAACTGCAAGGTTAATACTACAATAATAACTGTCAATGACAGGGCGTTTGGGTGAGGGCACCAGTATAGACTCGGTCGTTAGAATATATCCATATTTTAACATATTTTTTAAACTCTTTCTGTGTTTGACTCAGTTTGATGTTTTCTGGGAGAATGTTAAATATTTTCGTGGCAAAGTATCTAAAGCTGCGTTGACCAAAGGTGGAAGAGAGCGCTGGAACTAGTAAAATGTCTTTATTGGAGTTACGTGTAAATCTTAAGTTTATTTTTTTTTCGTAAAGCACATGTTTGTTTTTAAAGAGATGTATGAGGATAGTTTTTACATAGATTTGTCGAACATCAAATACTCTCATTGTTTTGAAAATTAGGTCACTGTTTGCAGTTAGAGGAAGTTTGAGAATAATTTTCATGATTGTTTTCTGCGCCTTTTCGACAGGATCTAGAGCTGATGAAGTGCCCCCTCCCCATGCAATGATACCATACTCAATGATAGATTGGGTGATTGCAAAATAAATCGTTTTTAGGAGTTGTAAGTTAAGAAAGTTCCTTATGGATCTGAAGAAGTGTATTGTTTTTCTAATTTTATTTGCAATGATCTGGGTGTGTAGGTTCCATTTGAGGTATGGGTCAATGGTGAGGCCGAGGTACTTCATCTGTGAAGTGCGCTCTATACAGGGGCACTCACTACATTCATTGGAATTCGTACAGCTATGAATTTTTATGAAGTAATCATCATTAGGTTGGCCTGTAGTATTGATGCTTGAAGTAACATATTTTGTTTTCTTTGTGTTAAGGGTAAGTGTGTTGATATCTAACCATTTTTTAATGAAGTTAATATTTTCTTCAGCTTTTTTAAATACAGCTGACCAATTATTGTCTTCGAATAATAAGACAGTATCGTCTGCAAAGCTAACAATGTGTCCCTGAATTTCAAGGTTGCAAAAGTTGTTAATATACAGTAAGAACAGAGTCGGTCCCAAAACGCTTCCTTGTGGAATTCCATTGTCAGTTGAACGCTGATTACTGAGGGTATTCTGAATTTTAACCTGTTGTTGGCGTCCATTTAGGTAGCTTTTGAAGAAATTTAGCTCTTTGTCTGTAATGCCGATTTTCTCTAGTTTTTTAATTAGTTTTAAGTGCGATATTGTATCAAAAGCCTTAGAAAGGTCTAAAAAGATTGAGATACATTTATTTCCTTTGTCAAGGCTTTTTACAATGAAGTCTGTCACACTAGCAATGGCATCTGATGTACTTTTGTTTTTTTGAAATCCATATTGATTATTTGAAAGTATTTTATGACTCTCGATAAATTTTAAAAGTTGTGCATTAATGAGGTTTTCAAAAACTTTAGACAAGCTATTTAGTAGAGTAATTGGTCTATAGTTGTTGATATCTGTCTTGTTTCCAGATTTGTAGATGGGAATTACGATACTCTGTTTTAGGTTAGAGGGGAAGTAGCCCTGTGCAATGCTTAGGTTTATAAGGTATTCCAGTGGCAATGTAATCTCTGAAGATAGCATTTTAAGGATTTTGGTCGTAATTTCATCTGGTCCAGCGGAAGAAGTGTTTTTTAGAGATTTAATTGTACAGAGAATTTCTTCTTTTGTTACAGTTCGGAAGAGAAATTTTATATTTTTTTATTTGCTTGATCCTCGGAATTGGTAGATTGGGTGATTCCACCCTTAGGGATTTGAGAAGCAAGATTTGGACCAATGTTAATAAAAAAATTGTTTACATGATCAGCAACGAGTTTAGGATTTTTTGTGGTTTCAACAATATGTCCATCAATAGAAAGTTTATTTATGCTTTGTTTCTCTTTTTTTGTTTGTGAGTTTGTGGCTTCTCTTAGTATTTCCCATATTTTTTTGGGATTGTTGTTACTTTCTTTAATTTTTTCTGAGTAGTAAATTTCTTTTGCTTTTCTGATGACGTTACAACACATGTTTCTATATCTTTTATAGTAGTTGGATGTTATTTGGTCATATGGATTATCTTTGGTTTTTTTGTGTAGCATGTTTCTCTTGTGTATGCAATTAATAATGGAGTGGTTAATCCAAGGTTTCAGGGGTTTCAGTTTATTAGTTATGTTTTTGGTCAACGTCGTGGAATGGTTGTGTAATTCGTTTTTCAAATAGTTAACAAAGTATATCCATGCGTCCTCTGATTGTTTAATTTGGAAGAGTTCGTACCAGGATTTGTTCTTAAAGTGTTTTACTAGGTTTTGAAAATTGATTTTATTGTATGCTAAAGGCAGGTTACATTTATTTATTTTGGTAGCTGTTTGTATTGCGAAAATTGTTGAATAATGATCCGTGACTGTTGATTTGTAGACGATACTTTTGGATGGTTTTTTGGACTTTACCATAATGTGGTCAATGCATGATATAGATCCATTTGTCGTTCTTGTTGGTGAGTTGACGGTACTTACTAATCCATGAAATTCTAGCATGTTAATATAATCTTGGCTTTGGTGGTGTTGGTTGCCCGGTAGTATATTGATATTTAAATCACCTATTATTATAATATTTTTAGCATTGGAGAGATTTGAAAGTATGCAACTAAGACTGTTTAGGAAAGGCGTAATGTTACGAAACGATGGCGAGCGGTATATAGCCAGGATTACAGTATCATTGTTGTATTTTATTTGCGTGCAACTTGCATTCTGAATTTTTAGTTCGGTTACTGTGAAGTTTTGATTATTTTTTGTATATACAACAATTCCATCGTTCTGATTATCAAAAAAAGTTGAATTATGCGATGTGTAGTTTTTGATGATTTTAGGTGTATATGTGTTTGACAACCAGCATTCGGTCAGGATGATTATGTCGAAATCGACATTTATGTGATGAAGTTGTATTAAGAGTTCATCAAAGTTTTTATTTATAGATCTTATGTTTTGATGCATAATTTTGGTAAAGATACCATTCTCAATCAGGCGTTTACATAGATTAGTATCTGAAGTTGTGTAAGACAGGTTTTGGTTATACATTTCCTCATCTAAATATTCCATTGTGAAAGGCATGTTGAAAAAGTAATTATACAAAAAAAAATTGTTTATTTGTTTATGGGAGCTCCACTGTCCGTGGCAATAACCGGGAGTTTCACCCTAGTTATAGATGAATTTATAAGTGAATAATTATTATTGTTGTAGTTCGAAACAATATGTTTAAAGTTTCTCCTTACCATTTGATAATGAAGGGTGATCAGGGCAATAACTAACCGGAACTGGAGCTCTCCAGAAACAACTAAACCATTTTTATCAGATCATCAGCGTGTTTAATGTAGATGATTTTTTCTCCTTCTTTTTTTCTAATCATAATTTTTGAATCTTTGTACCACACATAATTAAATCCCGTTTCTTTCGCCTTTGATTTTGTTCTCCATAGAAGGTCTTTGTAATAAGGACTGAGAATTTCGCTGATGTAGATTCGTTGACTTCCTGGATCCTGCGAGGTGGTTGAGTTTAAAAGTTTCCTGTTTGTGAGAAGTTGGTATCTCTTTTGTCAATTGTTTAGTTTAACATGAAATTTCGGGGGTACTCCCGGTCGTTTATCAGGGATCCTCTTCACTTCCACGATATCTTCTCCTTTTATATCAACTCCTGCAATTGAAGCCACCCATTTTATAGCATCAAAGATCTGCTCGTCATTTTTTGGAATGAGGCCGGCAAACTCCAGTGAATCATCTTGTGATCTTTGATCAACTTCCGCCAATTTGACTTCTAGGCACTTTATTTGTTTGTCCTTTTCTGCAAGTGTATTCCTCAGTGACTCTACTTCAGAAACCAATTGAGTAATGGTTTCCATTTTAGCAATTAGATCGTCATATTGTCGGCTGATGAAATCTCTCGAGTTTCTACTCTCTAGGTTTTCATCTTCAATTTTTTTTATAATCGCCAATTTAAAAGCCTCCAGTTTTGTTACCATTTTTTTTTCCATTTTCTCGATTAACATATCAATTTGAGAAGATACATCTGTGTTCGGGCTCGTTGACATGGGCATTTGTCCTTTGCTTCGAAGGTTTTTGTCAGCAGACATTTTTTTGTTTTTGTTTTAGTGTTCTTTGTAGTAGGAAAGGTTGAACACTGGCACTACTACTCTATGTTAATATTGTATTATTTCTTGTTGTTATTGTGTTTGACGTTTGGTTTCTTTATGTCAAAAACGAAGAGTTTGGACACTAAAAACTCACAGATCACTCTGGTTTAGCGCTATTATTTGAATAACGAATCACTAGTTACGTATTTTTAGCTCAGATTTAAGTTTTAACACTAATTTCAACTAAAAATTTGCAGATAGAACTACGACTGAACTTTTGTTGTGATGTCCATAGACAATGATTGTTGTTGTGATGTCCATAGACAATTACAACTATAACTTTGAAACCAGCTTCTTCGAGTTACACACATAACCATATCTTAATTTCCTCGCCCAAGTTTGTCACAATGCTTATATTTGACGTGTGTTTTTATTATTTAACATTGGTGTAACATGTATGCCACAATCACATATTTTATATTTGTGACAAAGGTAAGGAAGAAAAAAGATTTTGTGAATTTTGTTTTTTACATTAACTCTCGATGAAGTAATGATCACCGTACGGGCATCGCTGGCAACAACCGACCAGCAATTTCGTCGGAGTGTCCTGTTGAAAGCGGCATACACCATGAACTACACTTTAGATTCGTGTACAAAAATTTGTATAAGTCTTCTTTCTATAAGAATACATTGACTATGAGCATTAATAAAAAAAAAATTGGAAAAAAAAAAAATAAAAATAAAAAAAATAAAAAATAAAATAAAAAAATAAAAAAAATAAAAAAAATCTATTCATCGCTTGCTTGAAAATAATTACGAAAAATACACCCTTGTACCGCCTACACACCGCGGTCTGGTGCCTTAACCTAATTGGCTCAGCAAAGGACTATTTATAAAAAGTGTCAACAGAGTAAAAAATTACAGTGAAATGTCTCGGGTTACAAAGGCGGCGACAGTCAAAACTAAGTTTAAAAAAAACATACTGATTTTAAGGGAATACATTAAATGCAGAAACTGTTGTATGCATTTTTAAAGATGGGATGTTTGTAGAATGGAAAGCATTATAAGGCGTACCTTTTACTGCACTTGACATGAATGATGAGCAGCGCAATGCCCAGTACCAGGCAGATGCAGCCCACCACGATGTAGGCCACTCCGAGGAAAGGGTTCTTGCCCCCAAGCAGCGAGGTGGTGGAGATTATCATGGACTTGGTGCCGTCAAATGCCGTCACGCTGTAGGCTGGAAGAAAAGATAAAAAGTTAGGTCAGGTTATTTATAGATGGGTCTGTTATCCAATTTTCTTTGAAATGTGCATTTAACTGGTCAGTGGTTGAATGGGCATAGCGCTTGGGTCCCACCCTTGCGTCGCGTGTTCGATTCCTCGGCTGGCTAAGTCCTCCATCACAACACAAGCAACATTTTCGGCTTTCTGTGGTGGTAGTAGGAGATTTTCAAACATTGTTGGGTTATTCGTATCCCGGGAATGTTTGTCTTTCTTTTTTTTTTAAATAATAATATAATATAACTGTCATAAAATAACAAGTCATTTTGGGTAGCTATCGCTTTCTTATCAATTAAAATAAATTTATTTTCAACTTCCCACGCAATCACCTAATATATTTAGTCGCTAGTTTAATTAAGTTCTATTGAATACTAAAAGATGTCACTAATGTTTCTCAATAATGCGTAATGCAATTCTTTTTAGGGGGAAAATTTTTAAATATTACTCAATTATCTTGTATTCTTTGCAAATCTCCATGATAAGCATACTAGGTTTTACCACACTTGAGCCTCGGAGAACTTATTTCTACAGCATTCAGTCTACTTTGATTCTTCCTCTATCAATTCCTTAAAAACTGGTTTCCGTTAGTTTTCTAATTATGTTTTTTTTCTTTCTCTTTTCTTATGTATTATTTTCACTTAAATGCACTTTTATACGTACCATATATAATTTTCATTTATTTTAACCCCTCCGCAACGTAAGCAGATATATGCGTTAAAATACGACAGCAGTCAAGTACAATAAGCGTGTTTACACGTCAGCGCGTGTGTCTCCATAGAAACCGTTATAACTCCGTTATTGTTTTAGTTACATCCGTAAAATAAAAAGTGAAATGTCGATAGTGAATCACGCTGCACATCTCTATTCAAGTTGTCCATAGAAATACATAAAAAGAACATTCTGTCAGACACGCAGTCTGACACATAATTTATCCCGCCCGCCCGACGTTGTTAATTTTTATTAAATATTTTTATATGAAATGATAAAAAAGTGAGGTGACAAAAGTGTTTATTACACATTTATACTATAGAATAAGTATTGTTGTTTACATAATCTGTGATTTTAGTACCGTTTTCACATAAAAACATCACGTGAGTCATTTTCACATTTTTTTAATGTTTGCATTCTAAATTTTAATATTTACTAATATTAATATTTATTTGTAATATAATAATTCGAAAGCTTATTTTGTAACCTGTCTAAAACAGCTTTTACTATTTGGCTACGTTCAGAAATGTTTCATTTATAGAGCTTTATTTGTGAAGCGGTAATAATACAAAGTTTTCGTAAAATGTCATTTCGTTAAAGACATTAAAAGTGCATATTGGCGATTTTCTGAGGGGTTAAGTTTTTATTTAAACAGTGTGTCTCTGTATCATATAGTAAATCATGTAAAAGTCCATCAGGATGTTGAAAATTAATAAATAAAATAAAAATTTCATGAGTCACTGCTACAGATCAGGGTTGGTATCAGTACTCCACAGTGGACTGCTAGTTTTGCTTCTTTGGGTGAAGTTGAAAAAGTCCATAATAAAACTTACTATAGTTAACCAGGAGTGTGTATTCTCCCTTGATAAGTCCAGCGGTGAACATGGACTTGCTGTGATCAACCCTGCGGTACAGCTTTCTGAAGGTCGGCAGGGCGGCTGTTCTCATCCAGACTATCAGATCTTCATTCTGTCGACAAAAACATCCCAATATTATTATCAATGGTTACGCAATTAATAGTCCAAGTCATTCCCTCCCATAATCAATGTGTCAAAGACAACTCTTTCTTGTTTATAGAACACATTAAAATATTGTGAAATTATTAATAGCCTTGCGTCTGCGTGGTTGAATTTAAGAATCCGGCTTCCAACGCATATCTGCCGCCGCGCCTTACCCATCACACCATATAAACATCCGTATACGTGGATTTTCAGACAAAGTTACCGTTGTAATTCAGTTTCTAATTCAGGAATTCGTCAAAAGTTGACGCCACTTTCGTCGGCAAGATGCAACGGTACGTGCCCTTCCTAGGTATAAGTTCTATGAATTTGTGAACCTGGAGTATCTCCCGGATTTTGAAAAATTGACGATAATACTCAGTTGTATCAAGCGGCTGTATATTACATATGACATCATCGCCCGTCCCGGTTACTTTTTCGCGGTGACTAGCCATCACTGGTAGACACATTGACAGTGGATACGAGGAACGGGCTAATTTTGGAACCAGTTCCTATTGAATTTAGAAAATGATCACACTGATGATAACACTTTCTGGGCGAAGTCAAATCAAAAGCGGTTTTTATCTGCTAGTTGTGAAATTATTACTTCTAGTCCATACTAGAGGTGGGTAAGTTCTGCATTTTTCCGGAAGCCTCCGAGACTTGCTTCCTTTTAAAAGTACACGAGTTCTAGGAGCAGGTCCCGGGTCCGAGTTCTTAGGTGCGGACTGGGCACTGGGTATTGTTGCCGCGCACCGAAACGGGACGCACGGGTTCAAAGAACTCGGAACCAGGACCTACTCGTAGAACCCACACGATAACTCAGAACCCCGGAGTCGGACAAGACCCGCACGAGGACTAGGACCCATTCAATGTAGGTACATTCAATGTACCTACATTGCACGGTCTTTTATTGAGAATTTAAATAAGTAAATTAATAAGCTGTAATGCTTTACTATAAACTATTATTTTATAATGCACGTCACCCGTTGATTAACGATACCAGATAAGACGCTCTAATTAAAAACGATTCCGTGTCTAGCCGAAGCGGTCACGCACGTGTATGTCGATCAACGGACAGCGACCGAATGAACGCCCAGGCCCAGCCCACGTCTCGTGACCCAAGGGGAAGTGTCATTGGCGGGCCGCAGGTCGCGGGGAGTGTTCAACGGTTCACGCAGTTCCGAGAACTACCGAGACCCGCGACTCATGAGTGGAATGGTGAGTGACGCCGGACGGTAGTTCGTGGTTCCTGCTACTCAGTACTATTCATTAGCACCGGAGTACTCGCGGAGCAAGCCGGCGGCCACGGGGTGAGTCAGGAATGTATCGTAGTTCGTGAGTCCGGGAGTGGGCGGAATGAATGGATTGTGTCGCGATTCACGACATTCACGTAGCTCGGAACAAGGCGCTTGGGTTTAAAAGAACCCGGGACTTGTATTCGAGTGCCTAGTGGCTAGGAAAGCCGGCCCCGCGGCGCCGCGGTTTTCGCGCTTCGGCGTTGAGTTGCTCGGGGACCGCCGGATTTATTTGGATGCGAGTACTGGGACTGGGCCGGGTTCTCTGGGAGTAGTCGATTTGAAAAAGGAGTGGGAGTAGGAACCGCTTCCCGCAAAGGAGCGGATCACACGAGCCCATTCCAGCTGAACTGACACATCGCTAGTCCATACCCCAATTTTATTGGAATATTTTTTCTGTGTATGCTTTGTCTGTGGCCAGAATAAGAGCAAAAGGATAAAGGTGGGAACATTTTCTATGAAAATGTATGTATTGTAAGTAGTCCAGATATTGTAATTGTATAAATGTTGCTTAAGTATCATGGATCCAATATGTTCTTACCTTCAGAGATAGAGGAATTATCGGTAAATATTCTGTAAAGTGAACAACATAAACCTATCTACTATCGGTATTTACATGTTAGCACGTTAAACAATATAACGAGACAGCAACAAACAACTAAAAAATCCATTTTTTCAACAACCGTTAATATAAATTCATGATGAAAGAGAAAGGGGCCTTTTTGGCCCGGAGCTCTGTATGCCAATATTTCAAAAAGCCAAAATATAACGAGACTACCTACTTTGGGATTTTTTTCATCCTTTATTACTGGAGCTTAAAGTCTATTTTTTGACCTGATGATAAGAAATGAGTATGTATAATGAGGAAAAAACATATATGTCTAAAGCGTCTGCAATACCTGGAATCCATTGTTTTCTGGCTGACTTTCGTCCAACTGCCATATTTCTTTCTTCCACAAGTTTGGTTTGCTGAAGTTTTGAAACGCTGGAAATATATTAAAATATAACTTAAGAATTTTATCACACAAACATATTAGTACCTCCCACATGCACACTTCGGAGCGACTGAGTCCAACGCCACTTCAGGCCGCCGCGTAGAAAAGTAAAGACCGATAGGTTTACAGCGCAGTTCACTGACGCGGGACTCGGTCGCTCCGAAGTGTGCGTGTGGGAGGTGCTATTGACATATCATAACTTTATCGATTTTGTTATAATTAGAAGTGGAAATGCAAAATAAATGCCGAATCACGGAACTAAGAATTACAATGAAAACATTGTCACAAACAATAGTCGACAGCTATTTTAACTTTTCAACCACCCAGATCAGTCTATGTACAATGGAGACAGTGCAAATCTCAAAAAATGAAAATGTATTATCCGGATCTGCCAGACCTGCCCTGATGATGGACATTGCAACGCTGTCCAAAACATTGGCTAAAGAAGGAGGTAGCGCAACACGGCGTAACACCCCAAAAACAAATAACGAAAAGATGTATTTATTCCTTTATTGTATATTTTATTCATAGTTTGGTATTTTGACAATTTTCTTCTCTGTCTTTTAAGGGGTTAAAAAACATTTTTGAGTTTCAATACTAGCATGCATACCTTTTTGCAATGAGGGGTAGCCGGTGGGGTTCCTGAACTTGATGTGTTTGTCCGAGGGCCAGGCAATCCCGGTGTTCAGGAGCGGCACCGGCTGTCCCGTCACATTGGAGAAGATGGCCAGCTCATCTGCAAACAATACAACATCACCATAATAATACCATCCAATATAAAAATCGAAACACAATTGAAAATCTGGAAACAGAAAAATCAGAAAAAGATATTGGCACCACTGGGAGTCAAACCCAGGACCTTCGGCTTTCCGGGCCACTGCGCTAACCACTACACCAAGGTGTCGATATCCGATTTGGTCATTTTTAACTGTATCATACTTTGACTAAGAACCACCAAACTTATCTTCATTTTTCTTAATGCATATTTTATTGGCTGCTATCTTTATGTATCATTGCAAGATTCAAACCTGAACTAAATGCTATCTAGATAGTGTCTGGATAATTTTTTTATCCATTTTATCTTACTAATATTATAAACGCGAGAGTTTGTATGGATGTATGTGTGTTTGTGTGTTTGTTACCCTTTCACGCACTGGATTTTAATGAAACTTTACAATAATATAGCTCATACATCAGAATAATATATAGGCTATATAATGGTAAGCTCTGGCATTATGAAATTTGTATGAATGAAAATGTGTGTATTTCATATATTTTAGAGGTAGGGAGGAAAGGTAAGTGGATGGGGAACGGGGGAGGTGGGGTTTGCGGAGAGGGAAGAGACGAAGGAGGGGGAAGACGGGGAAGGTGGAAGGGAAAGGGGACGCACGGAAAAGGACATGCAGGAGGATCAATTTGTTTCTTGGAATGACATTGCACCGCACGCTGGGGACTAACTGGTTTTTAATATGCGATATCTATCGACTTTTCTGCAAGTCTCGGATGAATATTCATTTATTTTCAACGTTATGAGTAAAACCTCAAATTGTAGTATTTAATTAAATGAAGACAATATTAGCGAAACTCAATAAAAAATCTGGAAACAGAAAAATCAGAAAAAGATATTGGCCCCTCTGGGACTCAAACGCAGGACCTTCAGCTTTCCAGGCCACTGCGCTAACCTCCAAGAGGTGCCAATATCTTTTTCTGTTTCCAGATTTTCAATTGAGTTTCGCTAATACTGTCTTCATTTAATTAAATAAACCGTCCATTAACTTCGTCAAAACACACATTCTCACTAGCAATTAAATAAATAAGCCATCAAAAGGAAAAATAAGTATATAAAATCATTCTTAAGTATAATAATATGTTCGGACATTTAAGACTGTCTTCGGAACAAATGACAAAAATACAAGACCTTCTACAAAATAGAAAACCAAGTTTCCTCTTGATATAGGTGGAGTTTATTAACTCAGCTGAAGGTGTACGCAGGCCAGACATAATAGACCATCTCCAAAAGGGTATCTGAACACTTTCGAGCATGCAAACTCATCCATCCTGACAAATCAGCATTGCCGAGCAGTTAATTGAAACCGACCAATACTTTGGATATGTTTGATGAGGTTTGGGGAAGACCCAAAACGCATTGAGCATGCCTAATTACAGGGGCAATTCGATCCACAAAAATCCCATTAATATTAATAAAGACGACAGAGCCAAGCTTAATAGTTCTTGCTTTCCAGTAATTGACGGCTACAATCCAATCCAATGGGTGCTTTTGGCACTTGAGAAGTTAACAGAATGAAAACTGGTGACAATCAGTGTTACCAACCGTTAAACATGGAGTTGGCGATAGCTCCGCAGGGCGCAATGGGCTTCTTGTTTCCGTTGGCATCAGGCTCCGAGTAGGCAAATGGCTCACAGTCCGAGGAAGGGGTCAGCGATAGCTGTCCCAACAACTGACTATCATCCCTGGAAAAAACAACAAATAAATTTACATTCTTTAACACAAATTAAAATATTAATATGTAACTAACTAACCACCATGCCGTTTCCCCACAGGGATAGGCACAGAGGACGGACCGCTAAACAACTCGGTCTTGGCACACACTCTTTGCCTCATTCATCCTCTCATACACACTCTTCTATTATTCTGACTCTTGACATGGCCTGACTCAAGTGTGATTCGTGCCATATCCTCCTCGGGCGTCCCCAACTACTTCGACCATTCACATATGAGTCATATATTCTTCTTACACTACTTTCTTAAACTTACTCATTACGCTTACATCAGCCTTGCATTCTTTGCGGATCTACACATTTATCACATGATTATACATGGTTTTATCACATATACGCCTCAGGGATCTCGTTTCAACAGCATTCAGTTTACTTTCATCCTTCCTCTGCCAGTTCCATGCCTCACTGCCATACACCAAGGTAGGTACCAGGACTCCATTGTGGAATGCTAGCTTCGCTTCTTTTGACAGTTTTTTTATTAGCGCCAACGGCATTCAGTCCTCCATTAATGGAGTTACCTGCATTTACCCTTCTTTCAATATCTCTTTCAGCCATGTAACTTTAAAAAATTAATAGCTTACCTTGACTTGACATATCGTCTGTGATTCTGGTAATAGTTAGATAGTCCATAGTAGACGTAGACGTCTCTCTTGAACTCCTGCGTCAGGTTAAAGGGGATCTGGCACCGGCACTCCTGCGAGGCATTTTGCGTGATGATCTCCGCACAAGTGCGGTTGTTGTGGTCGATGGACTCACAGTATGTGTAATCCATCACATGTTCTTTTACCTAAAATTAAGCAAATAAACAAGATTAGGAGATGGCCTCCGTGGTCAAGGAGTAAGGCTCTTGACTCGCAATCCGAAGGTCGCGGGATCGAATCCCGGCGTGGGCCAATAAATTTTATTTGATTAATTTGTGTTATATCACAATTAATTCATTTAAAATATTATATAGAATATTTGCGGCATGTTCCATAGTGGAAGATACTCTCGGCGTCGCCCTGGTGTAACACCACCATTCAGAATTGAAACCTTGCTTGAAATGGTTTTAGCCGTATTTGGTGACCAAATCTGAATAGCTAGATACTTCCCCACCTTCCTCTTCCCCATCTCCTTCCCCTTCCCACTACCTTCAGCCTCGCAACACACCCCAGTTGGGGATGCCATAGTCTCACTGGCTCCAGACGGGAACAGCTGGGACTCTCGTGAAGTATTCACATAAAAAAAGAGAGAAAGGAAGCTTAGATGATTTGGAGATCTCGGGTTGTTTTTTTTATGTGAATACCTCACAAGAGTCCCAACTGCTCCCGTCTGGAGCCAGTGAGACTATAGCATCCCCAATCGGGGTATGTTGTGAGGCTAAAGCTATGTGGGGAGAGGAAGGAAATGTGGAAAAGGAAGGTAGGAGAGTACCTGTCTATTCAGATTTGGTCGTCAAACATGGCTAAAGCCATTTCAAGCAACGTTTCAATTTCGAATGGTGGTCTTACACCAGGGTGATACTGAGAGTACCTTCCACTCTGGAACGTTCCGCAAATATACCATATATTATTTTTAATTGTGAAAACAAATATCAATAAAATATTTTTAAATTTATCTGTGCACGCCGGGATTTGAACCAGCGACATCCGGATTGCTAGTCGAAAGCCTTATCCTTCGACCACGGAAGCCATGTTACATGTATACATAGAATGGAACACGTCTGTATGCAGGGTCTTTTACTCAAGGAATTTATTTTTGCATTAGCTCCACACAGCAGGCTCTGAGGGGCCTATATCATCTTCGAGAATGCTGTATGGAGGGTCTTTTTATGAAAGGAAGGAGAGGAGAAATGGCGTGATGGTTAGTTAGTTAGTTGGTCTAAATCTGTTGGTAAAGTTGGTCTTTTTAATGTGCATAGTAACGGTGTCCAATAATTTTGGATATTTACCTACATGTTTAATTGTTGTGGAAGAATTACATTGCTATGTACTTATATTATACTGTTTTAAATGAGTTTGTGTATCTGGGTAGTATGTTTACGAGAGATGGGAAGGCTGATAGAGATATTGAAAGAAGGGTGAATGCCGGTAACTCCATTAATAGTGGACTGAATGCCGTTGACGCTAATAAAAAACTGTCAAAAGAAGCAAAGCTAGCAGTCCACAATGGAGCCCTGGTACCTACCCTGATGTATGGCAGTGAGGCATGGAACTGGCAGAGGAAGGATGAAAGTAAGCTGAATGCTGTTGAAATGAGATCCCTGAGACGTATGTGTGGTAAAACAATGTATGATCGTGTGAGAAATGTGGATATCTGCAAAGAATGTAAGGCTGATGTAAGCATAATGAGTAAGATTAAGAAAGGGACCCTCAGATGGTTTGGGCAAGTAGAGCGAATGAATGAAGAAAGTAGTGTAAGAAGAATATACGACGCGAATGTGAATTGTAGAAGAAGTCGGGGACGCCCGAGGAAGACATGGAACGATCAAGTGAATCAAATACTTGAGTCGGGCCATGTCAAAAGTCAGAATAATAGAAGAGAATGTATGAGACGATGTATGAATGTGAGTGAGGCAAAGAGTGTGTGCCAAGACCGAGTTTTTTGGCGGTCTGACCTCTCTGCCTACCCCTGCGGGAAAAGGCCTGATGGTTAGTTAGTTAGTTAGTTAAATGTTTACGAAATTTCTTAGAACATCTGTAAAACGATTTTTATAATTGAAAATTTGATTTGAGTTATAACTCCTGTCCATTAGCAAGAACTGATGATTTATTTGAAAATAGAATAATGATGTCATATCTGATAGCAGACTAAATCCCAAGATAATAGACAATAGCCAAAATAGAATAAGGTCATGGTGTATTGATTTTCTTTAAATAAGGGTAAGGCCTGTCCGAAAATAAGATAGATATAATAGGTAATAGTACAAGCACAGCTACTCACCTCGTCTGAGAAATACAGCAATCCGATTCCCACTGGAATAAAAGCAATGCCAATAACGAAAAATGTGGGCAAAACTGTTCCAGCTGTTAGGATCGGCTGCCAAGCTGGTAGTCTTTGCTGTTTAAATGCAGAATCTAAAAACAATATAAAACGTTTAAGATGTATAAAGACATTAATTAGTTGACCTTCCTTAAATTTTGCTAGGTGTGATCGATACACAACGGGAATGTCAAGATAGTAAACAAACTTTAATTGTTTCAATAAGAACATTTGTTTCATCTCACCTGAGGGTCTTTTGGATTTTAGAGAGGCGTCTACCGCATCGTTTGGGGATGCCATTTCGACGTGTTGTGATCCAAAATTCGTTAAAACCTTTTGATAAACGAGAGAGGTCAATCAGAAATTGCTCAAATAGCTGATATTTGACGTACATGTACATAGACAACGCAAAAGCAAAAGATAGTAGGGAAATGAGAAATGACAATTGACAAATGACAGAATCAGAGACGATGTGTTTTGTGTTGTTCAGTTCACTAAGTTCACTTCAATATCCGCAGGTAAATACTAAACAAGGCTTCAGTTAAATGTTGATATTCAGGTAACGGACTAAACTACAACTAACAAATTAGAGTAAAAAAAACTACGCACTGTCTCGCTGAAATGAGAGCAATTCATAAAGGTTTTGATTCTAAATATAATTTTGGCCGCCAGGATCGCTGCTGTTTTACGTACTAAATTTTGCTTATGAATTTTCTCTAGTTACCGTAGACATTTTGGCTATGGCGAAATTAAGCTGTCAAACTTCGACAGTGCTGCCACCGTGACCAGCACAAATTTAATTACCGTCTGCCTCCCTCCCTGTCTGCGTTTGGCGTTTAAGTTTTTCTCAAAACCAAAAGAAAATCGGCGTTCGTTTGTCTAATCGTATTTCTGGAAGTACCGCAGCAAACACCAAGATGACCACCGCAAA
This sequence comes from Limnephilus marmoratus, assembly GCA_917880885.1. Classification (NCBI taxonomy): domain Eukaryota; kingdom Metazoa; phylum Arthropoda; class Insecta; order Trichoptera; family Limnephilidae; genus Limnephilus; species Limnephilus marmoratus. The sequence goes on along the minus strand of OU862927.1, from coordinate 3,267,210 downwards.
CTGGCTGCCGCTGGAGTCCAATCCCGATGTTATGAACAAATACTTGCAGAAGATCGGCGTGCCGAATAAATGGAACGTCGTAGACGTCTTGGGGCTAGACGAAGAATCGCTAAGCTGGGTGCCCAAGCCGGTCATATCGGTTCTCCTTCTGTTCCCCTGCTCCGAGCAATACGAAGCCCACAGGAAGAAGGAAGACTCCGAACTAACTGAAAATGCGCAAATCATCTCCGAGAACGTTTTCCACATGAAACAAACAGTTCAGAATGCCTGCGGAACCGTCGCCTTGCTTCACAGCATCGCTAACAACACCGACAAAATCCAACTGTTCGACGGCTGGCTAAAGCAATTTCTGGATGATGCCAAAGAACTGGACTCCACCGCCAGAGGATCCCTGCTTGAAAACTGCGAGGGAGTAGTCTCCGCTCACTTCGAGCTGGCCAAGGAGGGCCAGTCCAACACCCCGGGAGAAAACGATCCTGTCAACCATCACTTCATCGCGTTTGTGCACAAAGATGGAAAACTATACGAGCTGGATGGGCGCAAGTCCTTCCCGATCAACCACGGAGACACGACTCCCGAGACCCTCCTGGAAGACTCAGCCAAAGTCTGCCGCACCTTCATGGAGAGGGATCCCAACAATGTCAACTTCACGGTGGTTGCTCTGAGCGCTGCCGATTTGTCTGAATAAATAATATATCATCAGGATGACAAGAATCAAGCACGACTGAATTTTCCCCCACCATATTTACCATTAACATTGAGCCAGTTGGTTTTAATTTTAATTTGTGTTTTTTTATTTATGTGATTCATTACGTCTTATGTAAATCACATTAGTTTTGCCATTATTTAAGCTATTTTTAAGTTTCCGCCATTGTTCAATGTTTGTGGCTTGGATTAAAACTGCTTTCTGCTTGTCATCTTCAAACTCGTAATTTTAAAAATCTCAAGAATTATATCACTTTGTGCAAGTCACAATAGTTGTAAGGTTTTATGCGAAGCAGCTATTTGCAGCTTTTTGTTTTGTGTTATGAAAAAAGTACTCTGAATTTTGGTTGGATTTTGGCATACTTTTGCTTGTACTAGGAATATAATGGATATTGTATTCATGGCATTGTGATATTGATAAATGATTGTCATACTTAATATTATATTTTTTACATTTTCTATTACCTAATAAAATCGCTTTTATGAACATAATTGATTATTTTAGTTGTCTTGATATTTTCTATAAACACTACTTCTTTTGAAGAAATTCAACTTCTTCTTTGGCTGAGGTTTGTCTAGGTCTTGGTGGCGAATGGTTTGCCCACCTACTGTGGTGGGCCAGATCAGGAGAGACTGGTTGAGGTAGACCTCTCTTGACCCATTGCCTTGCACTGCAGTGGGAGGGATGGATTCATACGTCTCTCACTTCTGGACAAATTGACTACCAGATTCCTACCCATCCCTCTTACCTTTTTCCTTCCCATAACTTTCTTTCTCTAAATAGACCCTCCATACAGCATCTCCAAAGATGACATAGGCCCTGAGAGAATTTTTTAGGAGCAAATGTACAAAAAAAATTAAGATGTCCCAACAAATAAATATAGGCATCCCTTTTTTAAACTTATTCATTACACTTACATTAGTTTTACATTCTGTTCATGTAGATTCTCTTGTGATTTAATATTAAAACACAATCTCTGTTCCATTAATAAATTGTAATATGTGCACCTGATTTTACAGCTTGAAAAATGGTTACAAAATAGATGTGTAGTGCATTCTATCCTCTGAATACCCTTCTGGCTCCTTGGTAATTACTGTGTAGTGTGAAAATGGATTTGAACATGTAATCATCAATATTCAATCCTTTTAAATCTAATGTAAAAAGCAATATGATTAGAAAATTAAATTTAAGTGAGATGTAGCTTTCTGAATGCAAAAATATCTGATCACAGAATGTTATTTACTCTGCCAAAATCATTTTCAGGAAGCCCACATATTTGATCAGCTATTTCAGTCTGCTGTTTACAAAAAGGTCACCTTAACACAAAATGTAATCTCTGTTCAATTATTCATGGAGGTATGTCAACAACCAACCATTTTAAAAATCAATAAAGGAATGATTCATGTGTTCTTGGCTGCCATGCATCACCCTCATTAAAAATTAGTTTGGATTATTAGAGTAGGTAGACCAGTCGCCATTGACATTAGTATGATGAACTATGGATGAACTTGTATGTCTTCTTGAAAATATGTGTTAATGAGTTTAATATGTTTTATCTACTTACATAAAATGTTTTGTCTACCTACGTTTGTAAAAGTATGTTTTCTGTGTGATAATTATTATTTTGTGAAATGTTCTTTATATTATTGTCAATGCTTCTTTATTTGTACCTACCTACAATATTAGTATTTTTATTTCTTGCTAGGGAAATCCCAATGAGTTACAACCAGTTACAACTCATGAGGTACTTCCAATACATAAGTGGGAGGTTATAAGTTTAATTTTACATAAGCATTTTGATAAGTATCAAAAATATAAGTTTCTCATACAATACAGCATTAATATAAAAAAGGCAGGAACCACAAGATAAAACAAATAAAGAAGCAAACTAGGATATATAAATATGGATGATTACAAATAATAGGGCTCTATTGAAATGCTTGTAGTAAGTATATCAGACTGGCTCAAGTATCGGGGCTCCATAGAAGCCTGAGTAAATCTGGCTTCCAAGAAACTAGGCATCAAACTAAGGAAAGCAGATTCTTCAATGGTGACCGGCTGCTACCTGTACAAAGAACAATTGAATTGAAATACTTAACCTACTTGATTCTGTGCAAAGAAGGGCAGTTCGTCTGATTCACAATCTGTAGTGTATCATAAAAGCTTCCGCCTTGTAGAGACAGATGGCGGTGATATCAGCTATCGGTAGATTCCGCTAGATGGCAGGCCGCGTAGTGCTTAAGTTCTCCGGCAGGGGATCGGAGGGCTCAGAGGCGGTGTTTCAGTTATCACTCGCCAGAACCATTATAGCTAGCTTCTAGTTAGGTAGACTACCGCAGTCCCAATTGTATACGCGAAGTATAAATAAATCCAGATAACGAAGAAGAATCTATTTTATTCCGAAGCAATCTCCATCCGAAGGATTGTGAGAATCTGTTAGTGTGTCCATAAAATAACAGAACACTACACAATCCGTTGTTAACAGACCGATTGCCATCTCTAATGCACAGACGCAATGCTGAGTCTGTTCTACAGATATTTTAATGGAGCCTGCTCTAAGCAGCTAGCAGCATTGATCCCTGGTGCACCAGTGCACATGCGTGAAACTCAACGTATAGAAGCGAAACACCCATTCATGGTTGATGTCGGCTTCATGAGAAAGGATCGTTTCTTAGACTCGTTTATGTGTAAATTGGCTCTTATGTCGAATGAGCTATCGGCTGGGCCTCTTAAAGACCCTCATGAATAAACCCTTTCCTACTTTAACCCGCCTCACAAAGCTGCCCAACCTGGTGGCAACATAGTTATCTTGTCTTTAAACTGTATAGACATGGCACTCTTGTGAGTAAAGGGGAATGATTATAAGTAAGGGGAATACCAATAAAACATTTTGATAAGTATTTACAAAAATTTTATTGAAGTGAAAACTTCTTTCGCACTGTTTGATTTGAAACTCGATGAAACGAAAAATAGCTACACTAAAAAGAGACAAACACGTATACATCTATAGCATTTAGCCTGCTAGAGATTGCATTAGTATAATCAGTCTCCTCTTTGTGCGGTGCTTCATAGTCTCCCCACTTTTGTCTACTTTAGTTTTCTGAAGCTTTCACTTCTACCGCGTGTGAATTGCACATTCTGTTTTTTTTATTTCACTTTGCCAGGTTTTTATTAAGACTCCGGTCTCAAACGGAGATTGTTAGATTTGTTTTAACCAATGTATTTTGTTTCTGCTTCCTAATATTATTTTTTTTGTAATAGGGGGCAAACTAAATATTGCGCTTTCCCTTGTACTGTGCAGCTTCAAGAGGAATATAAACGCTAGAAATATTTCGAATCTCATGCCTGCAAAATTTAAAAACCGAGTGTCTTATTTGCACGATGCAAGTAAGCGAAAAAGTGGTTTTTATTTACTTTGTGCATAATTTTATAAGAACGAAAAAAAGTTAGAACATGGAAAACCTCAAAAATAGTCTTAGCCATAAAGAGGTATTTTTAAAAAATTGTTTCTTGTATTACTTCATACTCTCAGTATCGCCCTGGTGTAAGACCAACATTCAGAATTGAAACGTTGCTTAAAATGACATAAGCCGTGTTTGGTGAGCAGATCTGAATATCCAGGTACTTCCCCACCTTCCTCTTCCCTATCTCCTTCCCCTCCCCACTACCTTCAGCCTCACAACATACCCCAATTGGGGATGCCATAGTCTCACTGGCTTCAGACGGGAGCAGTTGGGACTCTTGTGCGGTATTCATAAAAACAAATATATATTTTTTTGAAAGGCGGGTATGGGTACCACCGCCGCGGGAACCATTTATTGGATAACCAACACTCCTACCATAGGTCACCCCAAGTGATTCGCTATGTTTGTTGACATAGCAGAGGTGCCTGGGTTCATGGGTTGAAATTTAGGGCTTGGCGGCGGATGCTTTTACCCACCTACTGCGTGACAGGCCGGACCGGGAGAGACTGGTTGAGGAGACCTTTTCACCTCTCTAGCCGGACTCTCTCGACCCACCACCTCCCAACACAGGGGGAGGGATGGATTCGTACGACTTGTTGCTCCTGGACCCATTTAACTCCCGATTTCCTATCCACCCCTCACACTTTTTTCCTTCCCAGAACTCCCTCTCCTTCCTTTCTCTAAAAAAATCTTCCACACAGCACCTTCAAAGATGACATAGGACCTGAGGGATTTTTTGTCGTCAGGACCTCCTGTCTTTTTTTCATTTGTTTAATGTTGGTATATTTTTAATGATGGAGTTTTACCTGCCATTAATACTCTTATTATGTGGCCTTCCTCATCCAGAACATATTTATGTATGTGAGAGACGACGCGTCTATTAAATAAACATTATACCAACTAAAACTTGTTTGGTTGGCCAACACATTGAAAAACTTACCACATTCACCTCAGGTTAACAGGCTGCTTTTACAGCTCATTCTTGTATTCAACAGATTGGCTGTGAAACGATTTGCCAGCATATGTGTTTCTAAAGCAGGTTCACTCCTTCCTTTCCTTAAACACACCATCCGCATAGCATCCCCGAAGATGAAATAGATCTGAGACTAAGACCCAGTAAGGTGATAATGTAAAAATAAAATAAAATGTCAATGAAACAAATGCTTTGTTCAAATTTTTAATTTTAAAAAAATCAACCATACAGTTATCATAGTGATACAAATATAACAAAAAATTTCAGTTTTTTCTTTGAAGATGATTTTTATTTTTAGGGAGGCTGTACCTCAAAAAAATTCAGCTACAACATCAATAATGTGGTATTTTCAATTAAGTTCTTGACAGTCCTGAAAGCATATGTAGACAATAGATACAAATAGAATGTAAAGCCTCGATAACATTGAGCGAGTTTACACGCGTGTTTACTCTCTGGGAAATTCACTATCTGTTAGTAAACTCGCTCAGTGTAATCGTATTATCTAACTACCAGATTGTGGACAATCTACGAAAGAAGTTGGTCAACTTTAGTCGCTACACGCTTAAGATGGCGGCCTACGAACAGCTGATTTCGTAATTGTCAGAATTAATTCACGCCGGAGCCGCTATTCTCGCTACTGGCTAGCGTGTGGCGCTAGCAGCGACCTCAAGGTTTTTATAAAATGTTGACTGAATTGGTTCGCGCTGGAGTCATTATTTTAGCTTTGACTGAGCGAGTGGACAGTGTTGTGTGTCATAATGACAATCTCACTCGCCAATTCAATCGCTTTCAAACTTGCCGCTAATAGCTTGTAAACTCGCTCAATATAATCGAGGCTTAAAGCAGTGTAAAGGTGTTTGGCTGATGTGTCAGTGTAATGAGCAGCACTGGTTTGTAGAATATTTGCCCACTACAATGGAATGCTTGTAGGTTCTACTCGCAGGCATTGCGTGAACAGTTGACGAAGCGCAGTCAGTTGGCGCTGCTCAGTTCTCTCCATTCACATATTGCCTTCCTCCTTTTCGTCGATGCACCCGAATACTATGACTTGATTGATTGGAGAGTAATGAGGATTGGTATATTGTTTTGTATGTGTGTATGTGGCGAATGGTTATTTCAGTATAATACTTGCCAAACTAAGACTGGCCTGACATTAATGGTAAATCGTCGCAGTAGGCCAGTTTAAAGTAAAAAACGTGGCATGCCCCTCGCCCACACCTTTCTCTGTCGCATGTATGTTTTTCGCGTCTATCCCTTTTGCTTACAAGTGTACGAGAATGAATCATACCATCTTCAGGTCGGTCTTAAAGTTTAGCTTGTACTATAACTGCCATACATATTGGCTATTGGAGTGGGGTCTGCTTTGGAGTTGACCGCAGCAGGGCCCAAAGCGCAGGCAGCTGGGCGGAGGCTCCGCAATCCAGATGCCGCGCTCTGTCCCCGTTATTCCCGAGGGTCGCAGAGCCACGTGTGGGGGGGCAGCCGAGCTCCATTTCCACCAGCAGCGGTCCGTGCAGCAGGTGGAACGTCTGGAAGCGTGTGTCGCACTCACCACCCTGGAAATATAACACAGTTACACCCACATCTGTACACAACACACAAGTACACCCACACTCTACCACACAATATTTTTTTTTACAGTAGATCCACACAGAAGGTTCTGAAGAAAATAAATCCCCTCAGGGCCTGTGTCATCTTTAGGGATGCTGTGCGGACGGTCTTTTTAGGAAATGAAGGAGAGGATGTTCTGGGAAGGAAAAAGGTATTGAGGGGTGGGTAGGAATCTGGGTGTCAGTGTGTCCAGGAGTGACGGTCGAACGATTCCATCCCTCCCACTGTGATTTTCCCAGAGGACCCTGCTGAAGAAGTCAAAAGGTCTCCCTCTGCCAGTCTCTCGATCTGGCCTGCCACACAGTTGGTGGTTCGACGCATCCGCCGCCAAGTCCCAGAAAAACCTCACTATGGGCACCCCTCCTTAGTCACCAAATGTAACGAACCTATAGCATGTCTGGACCCGTAATCTATCTCCTCCGCCAACTTATCCACCACCGATTTACAGGCATAACACTTGCATCAAGCACAGTCAAGTTATCGAACAAAGTAACAGACAGAAAGACTTCTCCATCCTAAACTTGCTCGTCTATTTCCTTAAATTAGAGAACTGCATGTCTAATCTGTAAATTCTCTTTGCACTAAAACTGCACAACGTTGACATAAAGTAATTAAATATACAGCAGCACAAAAACTCACGCCAACTATCCATTGAGAAATTGAGAATTGAGAAGTTCGAGGGCGCAAATCTTTCCCGCGGAAACGGAAAAAGTTTTGCCAACAGAAGAAAGATTTTTATGAAGCAAACGCTACAATATTATTTTTTTGAATCGGGGCCAAATGTTACGTGTGCATTTTCTACGGGCCTTTTTTTAATGCCATAGTAATGTATAAAAATTGTGGTTTGTATTTATAATTTATAATATACTGACCCACAATATTTTTCTTCAGTACCGTTTGTTCGATTTAAGTAAAAAAAAAACTTCTTTTGGAAGGTTTTCACTTTGTGATGGCATTATTTATTTTATTCAAAGGCAAATAACTTTGTTTACATCTTATATTTTATACATACTACATTGTTCATGAAACGTGTAGAGTGTGCATAAAATAGAGCGATGTATAAAAAGTCTTTTGTCTTTTAATAACACGTAATAAGTGCCTATATCAAATAATGTTGAAACCGGGGAGCATCTCAACAGCAGAATCAATGCAAAATCAAGATTGAATATTGAATTGCTTGCACGTTTCAATTGCTCTCTTAATACTACCGACGAAAATCACTGAAGCACTGAAGTACTGATTTTTTAGCGATTTACATTTTTATTTACGATTTACATTAAATTTTCTATTGGGTAATTGATTGAACAATATATTTACAAAAATAAATATACAACAATACATTTTGTACGTGAATTTTGACGTTAGATTGAAGGGCCGTTGTGTTTTCAATCTTTAAAATCTAAATTCTTCCAATGTTTTTAATAGGAAGCGCGTCTTTATATATCCGAAAGGAAAGGCATACAAATCTAATCCGCGGGGCGCCCGTTTGTTAATGCCCTGCTTTAAACCTTTAAAATCTAAATTCTTCCAATGTTTTTAATAGGAAGCGCGTCTTTATATATCCGAAAAATGCATAAAAATCTAATCCGCGGGGCGCCCGTTTGTTAATGCCCTGCTTAAATCGACTTAGATTTATATATTATATAACTGATATAAACCGATGCGCCCTAAGAAGTAACTGACATTATGAAATATTGCAAGATTGTTTGGATTGTTAGTATCTTCTGCAGGTCTTGCTTATTTTGCGTAAGGTTTCTCCTAAATCTTCTTTTTTAGTATTTGTCCCACTGTTTATCTTTAATTTTCATTGATTTAATTTACTATTTTTTTTAAGAATCCTATATAAAGGTTAGGTTAGATTAGTTTTGTTTAGTTTGGGTGAAGTTAGGTTAGGATGTCAAACTGGTAATGGGAGCTTATGTGCAGCAGTGCTAAATATCGGGGAGCACCGATTAACAGACACTGCCTTTTTATTTATTCATTTATTTATTTATTTATTGTTGTTTTTTCGTAGCTGAAGGTAAAGCCGGATCTGCCCGATGGACCGTATTATAATATTATTATATTTTATTTGTCTAGTTTTTAGAACCGGGAACACTGATCTGCCGCAATTTATTCTGGCAACACCAATCATGTGATAAGTTTTCTCGTACGTCGCGTGTTTACAGTTTTATTCCGTAATATAAATAAATCATTTTATATATTTTCTAGGTATCTCAGTCCTAAAAATGGCCGAAAAAAGTGTCCCGGGTGTTCCTCCAATCGTGAAAATAGGTCACTACACCCTCGGAGCCACTCTGGGCGTCGGGACTTTCGGAAAAGTCAAAATCGGCGAGCACCAGTTGACAAAACACAAGGTTGCTGTCAAGATTCTGAATAGGCAAAAGATAAAATCTCTCGATGTCGTCGGCAAGATTAGACGCGAGATCCAAAACTTGAAACTCTTCAGACATCCTCACATAATTAAACTATACCAGGTCATATCAACCCCGACCGACATTTTCATGATAATGGAATATGTCAGCGGCGGAGAACTCTTTGATTACATAGTCAAGCACGGAAAGCTCCAGGAGATCGATGCCAGGAGGTTTTTCCAGCAGATCATTTCGGGAGTAGACTATTGCCATCGCCACATGATTGTGCACAGAGATTTGAAGCCGGAGAATCTTTTATTAGACCACAATATGCACGTGAAGATTGCTGACTTTGGCCTGTCAAATATGATGATGGACGGTGAATTCTTGAGAACTTCTTGCGGCTCACCGAACTATGCCGCACCTGAGGTTAATTTCTTATTTAATCTCTTCCTACTGGCTAAACCCTTGCAGATAACCAAAGTTTATATTATAAACAAATCGTAAGACCTCTGATAAGATTCCTGTCAGATGTCAAAATAATAATATGTTAAAGTTATTATTTTTGTTTATTTATTCATGTTTTTAATCAGCAGAGAGATGGACAATTTCAATAGTTACATAGTTATTTTAATGCATGACTTTACATACAAAAGTCATGGGTTTTTGTTGAATTTAGTTTCATTGATTTAAACATTTTTAAACAATGCAAAACACCTTCATAATTTCCATAGTCAATATTATGAAATTAGATTACGTTACTAATCATGAAAGAATTGCGCAATATGCTAATGTAATTGCAAACTATTTGGATAAATAAGAGATGTGTAATTTGATAAATATTTTTTTCATTTTACTAAATTAACTGGTTGACCTGTCATAAGACACTACAAATAGAGGGTGAAATGCAGATCCCGCCAATGTCTGGGAATTTAATAAAAAGGCACTTTTTAGATGAGAAAAGTGTGGAGAAGATGAATAAAAAATAAATTAAGGCGCGCTCGGCAAAATTGAGGGAGATACAACCGTTCAAAGTATTTAAAATTTCACTTCGCGAACTGATATTGACAGTTCGTTCGCCATTTTTTCACTGCTTATGTTGGATCCCAGACCTAATACAGAATTAATAGTACGCCAGAATCACAAACCATGTTACTCAAACCTAACGTAGCCGCTAAACCACTTGAAAACTGGGATGTTTTTATTGCCTTGACGTGAGTAGGCGTTATAAAGGGGCACTTTTTTTGTATCACAAATCATGTTTAGCGTATTAGGTTATAACAAAATGGCGGGCGGACAGTCAATATCAGTTCGCGACGTGAAATTTTAAATACTTTGAACGGTTGTGTCTCCCTCAATTTTGCCGAGCGCGCCTTAATTTTTGTTTTATTCAGCTTTTCCACACTTTTCTCATCTAGAAAGTGCCTTTTTATTTAATTTCCAGACATTGGCGGGATCTGCATTCCTCCCCAAATAGATGTTAATTATTGTTATAAGGCCAGCCGAATGTTTCTCTATCTTTTGTGAGATCGAGATGGATCTCGGGCGAGATCTCCTGTCAGATTTGTGTGATTTTCATTAGCTGTTATTTGCTTTTTCTATGGGCCGATGTCAGAATTTCAGCTGTGAGCTGTCTCATATTTTAGTTTAGGTCGTATTAACATGAATTCATGCAAGTATGCATGATTATTTATTCATTTAACAGCCTTAGAAAATCTGACAAGAGATCTCGCTCGATATCTATCTCGATCGAGACGAATTTCGGGCGAGATCTCTTGTCAGATTTGTGTGATTTTCTAATGCTGTTAAGTGAATAAATAATCATGCATAATTGCATGGATTCCTTGTTTAAAACGACCTAAACTAAAATACGTGACAGCTCACAGCTGAAATTCTGACATCGGCTCATAGAAAAGCAAATAACAACCAAAGAAAATCACACAAATCTGACAAGAGATCTCACCCGAGATCTATCTCGATCTCACAAAACATAGAGAATCGCTCGGCAGATACCTATATAGATTTTTAACTAGGCATGTGTGACTTTTTTTCTACAACCCATGTAGGATTTCAATTAGCTAATAATTATATACTTGGCCTTAATTGGCCTCGCCTCTGGATCAATCATGACTAATAAAGTATTCCCTAATTTAAAGAAATTGGGAAATCCCGGTTTGTAAGACTTGAATTTGAGTTGTTAGTTGTGAGCTAACCTCGGAGACTTTTATTGAGACTCAAATTGGAGCTTTTAATTTATATGAATGCCGCACAAGAGTCCCAACTGCTCCCATCTGAAGCCAGTGAGACTATGGCATCCCCAATTGGGGTATGTTGTGAGTCTGAAGGTAGTGGGAAGGGGAAGGAGATAAGGAAGAGGAAGGTGGGAAAGTACCTGACTATTCAGATCTGGTCACCAAACAAGGCTAATGCCGTTTCAAGCAACGTTTCAATTCTGAATGGTGGTCTTACACCAGGGCGATACTGAGAGTATCTTCCATTCTGGAACGTGCTGCAAATATATTGTAAATGAATAAATTGTGAAACACAAATTAATCAAATAAAAATTTATTTGCCACGCCGGGATTCGATCCCGCGACCTTCAGTGTGCAAGTCAAGAGCCTTACCGCTGGACCACGCTGGCCGTTCAAAGAACTGAGTTCACATCAAGGATTAACCATTTAAGTAAATAGCGAGTTGCGTTGCAATGCCACTTACATAAAGAAATTATTTCTCCCTGCGTGTCCTTTCCCATTCGTTCCATATATTAAGATAAAACAACACAAAATTGAATAGATATTGAAAGAACAATATTATTACATCAAGCTGAAAGAAGCAAATACATTATAATGTCGGGTGACCATCTGTTGAAATTTAATTTGAAATACATAATATAAATGTTATGTAATATTGTTATTGTAGGTTATTTCAGGGAAGCTCTACGCAGGCCCCGAAGTGGACGTGTGGTCTTGCGGTGTCATCCTATACGCCTTGCTCTGCGGCACACTGCCGTTCGATGATGAACACGTCCCCACACTATTTAGAAAAATCAAATCGGGGATTTTCCCAATTCCCGAATACCTGAACAAGAGCGTAGTCAGTCTTCTCTGTCAAATGCTCCAGGTGGACCCAATGAAAAGAGCATCCATAGACGATGTAAAGAAACATGATTGGTTCCAAAAGGACCTTCCAGAATATCTTTTTCCGTCTCCCGTCGAGCAGGTATTCAAAGTATCTATCCTTCTAAGTTTTTCTCTTTTTATTAGATGTAAGGTAATGTTAAGTGCGGCATGGCAATATTTGACCACCACGAGACTTTTTTTAACCTAACTGTCGGCTGTTTGGCCTTGTAGGACTTTGGTTTAGAACCCTGAATAAACGATAACATTTATAGGAACTGGACGTAACGAGGGAGGGATGAGCCTTAATAAACAATCAATAATCCAAGTAATCACTAACAGCTCCAATCCTGATCACTCTGATTTATTCATTTATGAATTCCAAGGCCACTGCCCCCAACCAAACCAGAGCATAACTTGTGAAAAAGGGACATGCAACAAAATAAATAAAATTGTAGGACATTTGTCGCCACCAAGGAACCGCATTGGAATAAGAAATTGACCATTTTTTCTAACTTCAATTCACATCTTCTAAGCTAAATCCTTTCACACGTATTCTAATAAATGTTAGTTACATAAACATCGATATTTTCCCTTCTCCAGAACAAATTAATATTCAAATCACTTTTGGAAGCCATTTCTGTCAAATGGGTAGTAGATGCGAATACAACTAGCATAGTGCGCTACCAGCATTGTCAGTAGCGTGCAACTGACGTCAAACCCTTAACTCGTTGAATGCCGGGAACAACACGGAAATTTCACGACCTTGAATTTGAATTGAATGTTTTGTGGATTAATTTTGAGCTATTGTATATTTTATTGACTGAAACACGTTCACAACACAATAAACTATCTACCAAAATAACATTATTTGCGTTAATTACGTAAATTGATAGGTTTTACGATGTTTTAGTCGAGTAAGACGCATAAATTATGACGCGGCAGAAATGACATTTCGTGTCCAGCGATTCTGACACTGTCCTTGACAAATTTTGTACATAGAAAGGTCAAAATTGTAGATAAAGGAATTTTTCCCGCGCATGCGCAAGAACTGCGCACATCCCCGCGCTCCGGTAAATTATTAATATAAATTATTTGGAGTGACTAGGCGCATTGCAGGTTTCGCTATGGTAAAGGGCGATAATAGAGCAAGCGATTCTGACCGTGTTCTTCATACACTTTCTTTATACATAAGGGTCAAAATCGCGTGTAAAATCTCATGACACACCGGTGCACAAGCGGCATTCAGCGAGTTAATCGACGCATAACATCATCTACGAATACTAGCAAAATAGTATGGCAGGTACCCACAAGCGGTACTATTTGACTCTGGTCGCTTTCTCGGTATCTTCATGTACGGATGGCCTAAGACAATTGTTATTATTGCAATTATCCAAAAGTTTTTTTGTTGATAAAGTTGTAGGTTTTTGGTGTCAATATTACGCTTAAATTAGCAAACAGAATCTGAAAAGCATTGTATTTATTGCCGTCTAACCAATATTATTGTGGCTTCGTTCCACCCAGTGCAAGTATATTCATAAATGTTACAATCTAGATCTACTTGTAAACTAAGTAGTTTACAACGATAAGGTGGGGATAATTCATAATTCATGCAAATGGATAACTTAACTTGTATCGATCAGCATTAGATACGCTAAGTGGCGTTAGTGGCAACGATGTTGTGCATTTAAATCCAAATATAATAGCTCAATTGGTGCTCAGTTTTATTGGTAACCCCGACCCCGAGTGTTAATAATTCATTGAGGATGCTGTTTGTACTCTATGGCCTCTGATAAATTCTATTAACTGATGAAATAATTACGTGCTTTAAAGTCATAACTAATAGCTGTTGCTTAAATAATAATACCTAAAATGGTGGCCTTTTAACCGGCTGAATGCTTTCGGGTGCTCGGATATTGCCACGCTGTTAAAAATCTCTTTGAATAATTGATAATTTTATATGGTTTAGCAAAGGTTAAAGTTTGACGGTTTGGTGACTGCAAGGATGTGCGCTTGCCCCTTACACAGCGGTCCAGGGTTCACTCCCTCATCAGCAAAGGCGAAGTCGATCAATTTTTCACAGGGGTTCAGCCCCTGAACCCCTGTGAAAGAGCGTAGTAAGGAAAAAACTTGGTTCAAAAAATCAAAACAATTTTTTTATATTTTTTTGCCCGTGTTTGAAATCATCTGGATCCTGCAACATAAATGTTATTATCAATATTTCTTTCATTTAACTGTTTACCATACTGGCGAATAAATTCACAAGTGTTACAAATCCCGAGATTCAATCCTATTTATAGACAGTGATTCCCAATCTGAATGATGTAACTCACCAGTGGGCTTAAGCTGCTTTGTGGGGCCATCAGGAGTTAAAATTAGGGCTGAGTCGATCGTTCGTTTTACACGACCCACTGGCGAAGTGATTAGGTCAAAAATACCCATTCTCTGATCGGATATACATGGAAAAAGAGACTGATAAGCTAAATTGAAGCAATTTCGTGCAAAAGCAGGTTTCTTAGGAAGTTGACTTTCCGAAAGATAAGAATCAACAGCATTTATTGATTTAACTTGTTGAATGTCAGAGTGCGAAAAAATCAAAATTCCCCCGACTGTCGGGCAAGAATTAGCGGAACAGTGATGAACGGTGAAATCACCATGATGAGTTTTGATCAATTATCATAATAAATGCTCCAATTTATGTTTTTTTCTGTTTACCAGATAATATATCTCATTATTCATATATATTTCACGTTTATATCGCTTGATGTTTCACCAGAATAGTGAACGTTCTAAAAGTAAATAAAAATCTCCCATTTTGGAGACAACTGTTAAAAAAATATATGTAAGAATATATAACATAATTTAATTCTTGCGGCGCTGTTTTACGTAAAAGAATTTTGACATACATAGACAAATTATTTCTTAAGGCGTCATAGAGGCTACATTCATGAAAGAAATAGTGGAATGTACAGTGATTTTAGCGCAAGTGATTCTGATTTTTTCCTCTTCACAGTTTTCAAAGCATAAAAGTTAAAATCGCATCAAAAAAAATTCCAGCATGGATGGTTTTAAAGCTCACAGAGCGCTGAGCATAAATTTTTTTTTACATCTTCGATTGAATCTAAGTTTTTTTAATACATTAACAATAATTTGTTCGCTAGTTTGGAAGACTATTTAATGCTTAATTAAGCTTGAATAAACTTAATTCATATAATTTAACGCTAGCAATTAATTCATTGATTTGTGCAATGAGTTTATTTAAGAATGCTTTGTTTTTTCTATGGATACATTATTATTTCGAATATTTTTTTTATGTTGGTATTACATGGCTGTTGTGTTTCTAGGACAGCAGTATCATAGACACAGAGGCAATTGAGGAAGTCTGTGATAAGTTTGGAGTGAAGGATTGTGAGGTTCACAGCGCACTGCTCAGTGGGGACCCACATGATCAGCTGGGGATTGCCTACCACCTGATCATAGACAATAAGAGAATAGCCGATGAAGCTGCCAAGGCAGAGATGAAAGATTTTTACAATGCCGGTATATACCATAAACTATACTTTGATTCTTCATTGTTAAATTTTCTAATTTTAGAGTGCAGAAGTAAGGGTACACCTAGACTGTGATAAAAGCCTTATAATTTCGTTTGTGCGTGTGTCCTGGGTAACTCTAGTTCAATGAACTCTTGAACTCTTTGAATTGAAGTGTAATTTTCAAAATTCAAACTCATTGTGTGAAGAATTCAGACAAGTGGTTCCCTACCTTTAGTGACTTAGAAGAGGTGTCCAGGTTTATGTGGTGAGGTTTGTCTGGATCTTGGCGGCGGATGCATCTGTTCTCCAATTGCATGACAGACCGGATCGGGAGAGACTGGTTGGGGGAGACCTTTTGACCTCTCCAGCAGGGCGAGAGATAGATTCATATATTCAGACCCCCAGATTCCTACTCACCCCTCATACCATTTTCTTTCCTAGAACTTCCTTTCCTAAAAAGACCCTCCACACAGCATCCCCAAAATGAAAGGCCCTGAGGTGAATTATTTCCTCGGCGCCTCCTGTGTGGAGCTAATGTAAAAAAATTAATAAGTTACCCACATATATTTTAACAGAAAATTATTTTAATTGTCATTTTCAATATTGGAACTGATTTGTCGCAAATTCAGACTATCCCTCGATTTTTTATTGGTAATCATAATTGAACAAGTACTGTGACAAAATTTTTTATACATAAATAAATAAATAATATTATAAAATCCAATAGTATAACTAAACTTTTGTAATCAAAATAAATCCATTTGTTAAATTATTCATTTAATTGAAATATTTAGAGGGCTTTTTTTTAAACTGAAAAATGGTTGAGGAGAAAAGAAGATTCACTAAAAAGGAATGAAAAACGTTTGCATTCAAGTTGCAGTAACAATAATTTCTAGAATTGTAGTTTGTTACAATATCTAACATTATATCATTAAAGCTTCCTGTGAATGTGTGATGTTTGGTGTTGTTCACATTCAAGCACTGTTAGTTCTGTGGGAGTACTTCTCAATAACAATAGGTCCTTGATACGAACTGGTTTATTATGAATTTACGTATTTACAATAATTATACTACTTCACATGACCTGTCTGTACTGGTTGCTAATTGAATATGAGCAGTAGGTTGGCGAGAACCCGCTCTCTATGACCGTTGCCTACCTGTGCATCCCTGTCAGCAACCGATAGAAGCTCTTTCCTTGCTGGCATCTGTCGGTATCCGATAGAAACTTTTTCAATACATTACAGAATGTAAACCTAACCTCAAACCTAATCCATGTTTAGGAAGCCCCCCGGCCGTAGTGCACAGCCCCGTGGAGTCGGGGAACAAGCCCCACCCGGAGCGCATTGCCCCGCTGCGGGAGAAGGTCATCCAGTCCACGTACAACTTCGACAGGGGGCAGAAAGGGACACCCGTAAAGAGGTAAGATACAACACATTTTGTTAACCCCTTAGGCTAATTTGTTTGTTTTGGGAACAACTCATACACGTCTCATAGAAATCGTTGTCTCCATTACTATCATGGTGAGAAATATGATCTAAACTCTGTTGGAAAGAGAAAACACCACTCATTATTCAAATCTAAAAATTAAGCATGTTGAATTTAAAATGTACACTTTTATGAAAGCAAAGTTTTCAACTGCGATTTGAAATTTTTTTATGAAACTTGTGTGAATCTTTTATTGATTTTGAGGTAACAAAACGTTTATATTACATTTCTCTAATTCTTCCTCTTCTTCTTTTCTTTAAAATGACCCTACACACAGTATTCCCAAAGATGACGTAGACCCTGAGAGAAATTATTTGCCTCAGGGCCTCCTGTGCGGAGTTCATGAAACAAAAAGGAAGAGCTTTCTTTTGGTTTATTTCATCATCATGGTGCTAATCTGGGAAGGAAAAAGGTAAGAGGAGTGGGTAGGAATCTGGGGTCAGTGTGTCCAGGAGTGAGGGAGGAATGAATCCATCCCTCTCATTGCGGTGCAAGCCGATCGGTCTCTCCCGATCGACGGGCGGGCAAAAGCATTCGCCGCCAAGACAAGCCTCGCCCCATGAACTAGGGCACCCCTGCTAAATCACCGAACGTAATGGGATACCACGACGTGATTACATTTGCCATAAGGGAAAACATTTTTGTGGCAGTCGTTTTGTGCATATTACGTCACCCCCCCATAACCCTTGTCACTATTAGAATATAACAAAATAATATGTTACCACTAACGCCATCTAGGATGCAACCACTGTAACTGTGTATTAACAATAAACGCCAGTCTATCGAAAACCTCTCTGCTGTTTTATTACTCACACAATGTCACACTTCTAAATGGCTAACCTTAAGTTTTTTCTAACTAAAATTACTGATAATGAAAAAAAAAATTCACATCCAAATTAGACGAATGTCACTTGTCGTTTTATGGAAAATTCCCAAAATTTTCATAATTGTTTTTCAAAATGCAATCGTAAATTTTGGTTTCAAAAGATGTACATTTTATTTCTTTAGCGTTAACTTTTAGATTTGATTATAAAGCATGATGTTTTCTCTTTCTAACACCGTTTATATCATATTTCTCACTATGATGGTAGAGAAGACACAACAATCACTATTAGATCTATATGAGTTATTCCAAAAAGCGAACAAATTATCATAAGGGGTTGAAAACCAAACAAACCTATGAACCTATTTTAGTATTTTTTTTTTTAAATTTGTGCATGTTGAATAAGGCCCGCTGTATATTTACCAAAATGTCTATGAATTACAATGTTCAATCTTCTCCAATAGGGCAAAATGGCATCTTGGTATCAGGTCTCAGAGCAAACCTAACGACATCATGCTGGAGGTCTACAGAGCCATGAAGGCGCTAGATTACGAATGGAAAGTTATAAATCCTTATCACGTTCGGTGAGTTATTCACTTTTCTATTTAATTTGCCGTTGTTTAGATTATGTGCAGGTATTTTATTAAACGTCTCATTGATAAAACCAATGCTTAATATTTTGTTCATTGGTTTATAATCTTTACCTGTTTTTATTGTTGTTTTGAAATTTGAAGCCTTATCATTTTTCATTCAGTTGTTGTTGACAAAAGTTTTATGTTACGCAACTTGTTGTACGCATATTCCAAATAATTGCACGACACCAATAAATAGGTTGAAATTGCACAAATTTAGTGCCGTGCAATCTTCAGTATCACAGCAACCACAGCCCCATCAACATCATTGTTCACAACTTTCACACAATTACAAGGAACGCAAACATCCGCTCAACTGAAATGGTTTCACAACACTAGTTCCATCACACCTCAATTAGTTACATAATTTTGTAACTAATGCATGTACGATGAAACTATATGTTTATATGTTAAATTAGCAGTGCAACTAATGTCACAAAACATATTGTGTACAACTAGTTGCCGAATGTAAATTCGACTTTAGCAAAGGAATGCATAAAAAAAGAAAAATACAGTCTTACACATATAAGTTGGCGAAAAAGGAGGACGCTGTTATCTATGACAACAATAGTGGATGTGGTTGCCAGATTAAAATATAAATATATAGCTTTGGTTCATGTTTTCGCCACTGCCAACTTATAAGTGTAGCACTGAACCAATTATTAAAATTATTATGGGCATATGTATCTGTCGGCGGCCGATGATCAATGTATCGGATATAAGTTAGGCATATTATTATTGTCACACGATCGTAAATAAAGTGCAGGCAGCGCCTCTATTGGTCCATTTTACAACTCTTATTTTAATGTGCCTAAGCGAATAGCAAGGTGGAATGTCGGACATTCATCTTTGATCGATACGCCTAGTTGTAAATCTGCCTTTTCGTGATGTGCCCTGACGCCATTTCAAGAAACGGTTCAATTCTGAAAGGTGGTCTTACACCAGGGCGATACTGAGAGTATCTTCCATTCTGGAACATTCAGCAAATATATTATTTTTAATTAATCAATTGCGAAATAACACAAATGAATCAAATAAAATTATTTGCGCACGCCGAGATTCGCTCCCGCGACCTTCAGATAGTGAGTCAAGAGCCTTACCCCTAGACTACTGTTATTGATGTACTGTGGACTAAAGGACACAAAAAGACTGAAGGGTTTTTTTTTTTTTTTTTTACAGTGAATAACCGCACAAGAATCTCAACTGCTCCCGTCTGGAGCCAGTGAGACTATGGCATCCCCAATTGGGGTATGTTGTGAGGCTGAAGGTAGTGGGGAGGGGAAGGAGGTGGGGAAGAGGAAGGTTGGGAAGTACCTGGCTATTCAGATCTGGTCACCAAACATGGCTAAAGCCATTTTCAAGCAACGTTTCAATTCTGAATGGTGGTCTTACACCAGGGCGATACTGATAGTATCTTCCACTCTGGAACATGCCGCAAATATACTATATATTATTTTAAATAAATTAATTGTGAAATAACACAAATTAATCAAATAAAATTTATTTGCGCATGTCGGGTTTGAACCCGCGACCTCCGGACTGTGAGTCAAGAGTCTTACCCACTGGACTACGGAGGTGTCATATTTGACATGTTTTATAAATTTTTTATTCCAGGGTGCGAAATCGCAACAAAACAACTGGCAAATATGTGAAGATGTCCCTGCAGCTCTACCAGGTGGACTACAAGTCCTACCTGCTGGACTTCAAGTCCTTGTCTGGCGAAGAGCCGGAAGACGAGGACCTGTGCCCCAGTCCCGTGTACCCGCCCGTCCCAGCCAACATCAGCCCCGCCGCACTTGTCAACGTGGGACACCACACCATGGAATTCTTCGAGATGTGCTCGGCGCTCATCGTGCAGCTGGCCCGATAGGCTAAGTTTATTGTTGATGCGGTCGAATGACGGCGAGTGCCGGTTCTAATGCTTTATTTTTCGTTAACCACTGGAGCGACAGCGCAATTTAAAATTTTTTCGCCGATTGCTCGAGATTTTTTGGTGATCACTTTGAATATTTTCCGCCCACATTAAAAAAATCATACCTCATAATTGAAATATGGAGACATACAAACTGATTATAGTTCTACATAGCCAATGAATTCACCTATCTTTTGTCCATTATCACATATTCGTAGGATTTATAAAAAAAAAATTATAAAATCGTAAACTTCTACTTAATTACTTTCAAATAAGGGAAAATTTGCCAAAATTGGCAGCAAAGCAATCCGAGGTATTTTAAATAGTGCTGTATTATGGCAAAAAGCACTCCATTGGATAACCTAATAAGTTTTTCACCTTTTTCCCAGTGTTTGGTCATGCCACTGAGAGCTCCATTGTAATCTCTTTTTCTGTAACAAGATGTGTTTTGCGCTCATCGGCGGTTAGTTCATTGTTGACACGGTCGAATGGTGGCGAGTGCAGGTTCTAATGGTTTAGTTTTTCACCATTTTCCCAGTGTTTGGTCCTGCCACTGAGAGCTCCATCGTAACCTCTTTTTCTGTAACAAATTACTGTCAGTATCGTACTGGTGACCCTGGAGACCACCATTCAGAATCCTAAGGGTAGTAAATAATACATATTCCATTCAGGGCATAGACCATAGGATCATCTTTGGGGATGCTGTGTGGAGGGTCTTTTTAAGGACAGGAAGTTCTTAGAAGGACAAATGTATAAATGTATGTCACATGTCCAAAAGTGATGGAGGTATGAATCCGTCCCTCTCACAGCTGTGCAAGGCGATGGGTCGAGAGAGTCCGGCTTCATAGGTCAAAGGATCAAACCTCACCCCATGAACTCGGGCACCCCTGCTAAGTCACCAAAAACGTGCAGCACATTGAATATACGGCAGATGTCCTGGTTATCCATTGAATGATTTCCAGAGTGGCGGTACCCATAACCGCTCCCAAACCTCAACCTCATAAACTCCCCAATTGTAATGAAATGGCTTTAGCCTTGTTTGGTGATCAGATCTAAATAACCAGGTACTTTTACCTACATTCTTCGCCTCCCCACTACCTTGTCTCAAGACATACCCCAATTGGGCCTGGGTATTTGGAACTATTGTACAGAATTCACATACAAAATAACCTCTGTAACTCGCCTCATTTATAAGAAAGAGAGAGATATTACAATGGAGCTATCAGCGATATGCCTTTATATAGGATAATGAACGTATGACGCACTCTTTTTGATAGTGATGCATTTTCTCTTAGCGCAAAAGGCGTAGATTGTCCATGCATAATTTTGGGTTAGTTCAGATTTTGGGCTGTTTGTGTAAGATGTAATATGGTGAACATTTATAAATAACCTACTGAAGTCCCCGGCATTGCACAAAATCTGATGTAGACACTAATTTCCCTCTTATTTTAAACATCAAGTGTGCAAAATGTCATCAAGTATCAAAATTCTGCTGGGGTGGAGAAAGGAGGTTGGGGAGGTTTTTCTCTCCGGTCAAGTTTCGACCCTCCACACAGCATCCCCAATGATGATGTAGGCCCTGAGAGAAATTATTTTCTTCAGGGTCTCCTGTGTGGAGTTAATGTAAAAAAAAGTGTGCAAAATTTCATCAATCTCCAAATAAAACTAGATTTGTTTAAAGAACAAACCCACACCGGGACACTCTTATTTATATGTATAGTGCATAGTTTCCTTATCCTAAGGAATAAAACTTTGTGGTAAGAAATACAAGTCAATAATCAATTAATATAAAAGAATAGTAAATGGATCAGATTCGGCACTCACCGTCTTTGGCGATTAGAGCTTTAAGTTACGGAAGCTTTATGTTATTTCTAAAGGTGTCGAAGATCTCTTCAAAATGATAATAGTACATTTTGAATAAGGCCCTTTAGAAATGATAGCTTCATCTGTATACAAGTCAAGAATTCATTTTTCATGACAACATAACCTGCATTTTCGTGATCACTGTCTTCTGGGTTAACTCACTACATTATAACCTGCATTTTCATGATCACTGTCTTCTGGGTTAACTCACACATACAAACAGTTGCACTTGTTACATAAAGGAAACTTACAAGATAAAATCTTGCCCACATTCAAACTCTCAGGTTCGGTGGAAAAATCCAGTGCTGGCAATATTGCTAATGCACTATGGTAAATTTTTCAATGATGGAGGTGCCACACACCGAAACTATACATAAAAGTATATGTAAAAAGAACCACACACCTTGTTACAAAATCCTCCTTTAAGTAACACTCTGCCAAGAGTCAGGTTTCTACGAAGATTGTTTAAGAATTAAAGACCCTTTTAGTTTGAAAAATTAGGAAATATTTATAATTTTAAAAATCATCACATTTTAAGTACGCTTACCCAGTATTTTTCGACATAGGTCCCGTTACAATCGATGCACTTAGCGAGCCGTGGCACTATCCTCGATTCCTGTAGAACTCTGCCGCCAAAAACGCTCTCATCTTTTCTTCCGCATCCAAGTCAGTCTCCAAAGGTTTTCACGGCCAAATGTTGCTTCAGGTGAAAAAAAAGATGCAAATCATGTCATTGATTACATTTTTGATTCCGGGATTAGGTGGTTATCCTATGTTAAAACCAAAAAAAGCCTCACCTTGTTTGGATAAACGGTTCCAATATACTCAAGCGCTTTCCAGCATTTTTGGAACCCAACCAGCACGCACTTTGCATAAGCCATTTTTTCCCCCAAAATCGTTTGTGTGGTAGACTTGCCGACGTCTGGGTTCAAAACTGGGAGCTTACGAACTTCAACGGGACGGACTCCCTCTTAGTTTAGAAAGCGAATAATTAAAAGCGGATTCGACAGAGGAGCGTCCGTCTCAAACGTCCGTCGCAAAGATCGCACTGAAGCAGCCACCAAGCCGGATCATCACTCATTTTTTGGGGAAAGTCTGAGCTACGCGCTAGTGCCGTCATATTTTGAGATACATATAATGTCACCGAAAATGAGTAAAGGTCTTTAATTC
Source organism: Limnephilus marmoratus (assembly GCA_917880885.1). Taxonomy (NCBI): domain Eukaryota; kingdom Metazoa; phylum Arthropoda; class Insecta; order Trichoptera; family Limnephilidae; genus Limnephilus; species Limnephilus marmoratus. The sequence continues at coordinate 3,243,568 of OU862927.1, read as the reverse complement.
TTGGACCACCCTCGTATTTCGTCCTAGATAATACATTATTAAAGTAAGAGAAAGGACAGAAGAATGTTGGGCAAGTATTTGTTAGCATTCTTGCCAATATTTTAGCCTGTTAACCCGGGAGAAGACCAGTTTCTACGTTTTTTCTCTTCCTCTTTTTTTCAGTGGTGTTTGCACACATGAAAATCTGACTTCCGAAATTTTTTGCTAAGACAATTTGTAATTCACTTATTTTTCAATGGTACCTACCTAATTAATTTTTGGCATGACAAAGAATTATTAATTTATTATTTATTTAAATCGGTACCTCTGTATTGTGTAAAAACACTGCATAAATATATATATATGTAAATAATCTAAATCACATTATCTTTAAATTATGTAATTATACTTCGATACTCCCACGATATAATATCATTGACCATGCAATATCGCAAAAGTGATATTTTATTTGTAATTGTTTTCTCCGGGTATGTTCATCTACAAATGCCGAATATTTTTTTAAATATTCGCTCTTTCAGACAAAAGGAGTATGTAAGACCGAGCTTCTGAGAACAGTTTGCGCGCGTTCTGCAGTATAGACACAAACAACCCGTCCACACTTACGTTTCGTGCATACTGCATGTCCCTTTGTGTTCAGCGAAAAAACCGACACTTGGCGGATTGCGGCATGCACAAGTTGAAATGCTCATGATACATTGCGACAATGCGGACGGAAAATTCTTTCATTGCGTGTTACATTGCATGTTAAATTTTGTAAGTCTGTACCCGGCTTTATGTGTCGCTGTTTTTTCTTTCTCATAAACAATTGAGAAGCTGGATGCAATAACAACTTAACCCCTTAGGCCTCAGTCATATTTTGTCAGTGGATCAAAATATTTCCGCTTTGCAATAAAATCCAAATAAATGGAATATTTCTGAACTTATCCGAAAACTAAAAACTGTTTTTGAAAGGTGATGAAATACGCTTTCAAATTTTATAATTTTTGAAATATGTATAAAAATTTTGGATGCAATTTTATAAAAGTTTTAAAAATCGCTCACTTCATTTTTTTTCTAACTAAGAATACTGATAATGAAAAAAAAATACATACACATTTTATTAGACAAATGAAAAAGGTTATTTTCAACTCACTTTTTTTGTCATTCCATGTATTTAAGTTTCATAAAACGTGGTATTTTCTCTTTCTAACACTAGTCATATCATATTTCTCACTATGACATTAAGGGAGACTTAATGAGATCTATGAGTTATTCCGAAAAGCGAACAAATTAGCCTCAGGGGTTAAATGTGCACAAGCTGTTTTTGCTCCCATCACCTTTCTTGTATCTCCAATCTTCGTGTAAGTTTTACACAGACAAGAGCTACACGCAAAAGTTTGAACATGTTTTCTCAAAAGTACAATTTTCATTGTAAGTTATTTGCATCCAGCTCATTAATTTGTTTCATGTCACATTTGCTATATTGCATACCGAACAACGTTGTAATGGCCATATGTTTTGAAAAACCCTGGTTTCCATTTTAAATCATCACATATCTATTCCACTGCAAGCAAAGTCACCCTAGCATAACCCTAACCCTATTGTTGTGCAATTATTAGTTATATTAAAGTGAATCTTTTTCACAGCTTCGAGGATTGTTTATTAGACTTTATTCAATCACCAATAAGAATCAGAAGACCGGCGCATTTGAGCTTTTTCTATTATTGACTGATGCCACTTTTCCTATTACAGTATTAAAACTTTACACACAAAATGCAAACAAAACCTTGTACAGGCTCTGATAAGCAAGCAAAGAAAAATTGCCTATTGTCGAACAATTGTCTTGCCGGTCAAGAGTCTTGCCAGACAAGATATTGACTGTCAATATTGCCGTGCACCCATAGACATCTAAATTTAATAGACGAGAACATGCAGATGAGGGGAAAAATCAACTATGGCGGTACGAAGAGGGAGAAGATTACTGTGATTCGTTAAAAAATCAATCTGACAGTATATAGGCATCTCGCATTATAATATCACCATTTAGTTCTTAAAAGTAAAATCTGCTTTTGAATGAATAGGCCTTTTTACATGGGACCGCGAATTGCTCGCCACGTTATTAACATATTTGCAAAGTACAAATACGGCAAAGTAAAGTTCACATCTTTTCACATACGAATATTTTGTTGCCGTATTTAGTTAAGACACTTTTACAAATGTTTCATAATTTACTTACCCCTGTAACCAGCAACGAGCACACTGGAGAACCGCCCACATTCGTTATGATTGACATATTTTAGGGTGTAATGTATAGCACAAGTTGGCATTTTGCCATGTTATTTCGTAAAATATACAATGCGAGCTCGACGCTGGTCAGGACAAGAATGATGACGTCACATTTTTTAGATTCTGGCGAGACTCTCGCAAGCCCAGCCGGTTCCAAGGAACCGGTATGGGGAGGGAGAAATAATACGCTTTTATCACTTAGGGCAGGTCTATATATATTCATATGTCTATGCGTGCACCGCAAGAGTATAGCCTAAATGGAAGTCAAATTCGCAACACAATCTCCTGCAATAACTCCACCAAACCTTTACAAACTTGGAAGCAAAATTATTTATTAATATCAATCGCATTCAGAGAAACATATCGCACATCCCGTAGAAAGGTGTCGCAAGTCAAAAAAGTTAATTTTACAGGAGATAGAGAGAGAGTGAAAACAAATGAATGAATGATGAACAGTCTCGTCGAAAAGAGCTAATAGTGACATCTTGCGGAGATGGAGTGATCTATCTTAAATCTTGCTTTCATGGGGCATAGATAATCACAAACACTTTATTTTTCAGAGATAAAACGTAAAATAGAAAATTTTGACTTACAACACTTTTCTATAGGATGTGCAATATATAACAGAGAAGGAATTTGACATGGCAATACACAACAATCTTGTGCAATCTTTTAAAATAAAGAAATTGTCGTTTTTTTTTCTCGTTCACCAGAGCCTTAGATATATAAACAATGAATAAAAATATATCGTTGAAATTTGGCTAATAAATACCATATTAAAATAATCTATTTTTCACCTACAATTTGGGCCTTGTTAGATGAGATCACACTAAGCCCATGTTTCTATGTCTTATTTATTAGAATGTTAAATTATTATTGTAGGAATTACACGCTGAGTTTCCTCATTATTTATACACATAATTAAGTAGAACTTTATTTATTATTAGCAGCAACACTGCCTGACGGTGGATGGATTGGATTCCATAATTTTGGTTTTGAGAAGTTTAAATGGATTGCCTTTTTAATTTAAAAAAATGGAATTAAGGGAAAAATATTTGGTTATTGGCTTTTACGTAGATCCTAAAAGGTGGAGATTTAAATTTATTTTCTTTAGGAAACTGTGTTTAGAGAAGGGAATCGAGGCATTCAAGGTTTTTTTAACGGTACTTATTTATGACTATTGATTTTTAAATTAATGTTCAAAAGAAAACATTGTTACAGCAGATAGATACTCTCAGAAACACACATTAAAAAAAAACAACAAGAAAGTTATAGAATCTAGATATTACACATCACATAAAAAATAAATTAAGAAATTTATAATTTAAATTATCATTAATCAGCCTGTAGAAAAGCAATTGTAGACAATCACACAAATGTCACAGGCGGTTACGTATGGAATCGATTCCGTAACCACAAAAGATACAGATTCGCATGGCTGTTTACAGACCACCGTGTTTGGTCAAATGACATTAGCTGTGTTTGGTGACCAGAACTAATTAGTCAGGTACTTCCAAACCTTCCAATTCCCCGTCTCCTTCCCCTCTCCGCTCCATTCAGCCCAACAAAATACCATACCAATGGAGTGGAGATGCCATAGTCCCACTGGCTTTTGGGAGTTCGGACTTCTGTGCGGTGTTCACACATTAAAAAAAAACAACAAGACAGTTGTAGAATCTAGATATAATAATTCATCACATAAAAAAAATAAATTAAGAAATTTATAATACAATCATCACTAATCATGTCCCTTCATTAATTGAACATTGGCAGTCTAATAAAAAACTGTTTATGTAAAATGATTTCTTGTATATTTAAAGGTTATGTCTGCCCTATTACCAGATTATTTCGTCTATTCGAAGACGATAGTCGCCAAACAGACCAGTACCATTTTCAAAAGAGTTATAGGGTGTTTCACCACTTCTTAGTAAACTGTCGATTTGTGCTACTCGCCAAGTAGCATATATTATTTGTTTCTGCACCGCTGAGTAAAGCTACCCTTCAATTAATTGTCTGTGTTTTTCCGCCATGTAAATCCTGCAATTAAAGTTATTCAATGACTAATTACTATTCGACAGTTTACACAGAGGTGGTGAAATCCCCTTTATTGTAAAAAGATAAAGGACGCTGATATCCAAAGATAACGAACAACAATGTGTTCAAAAGAAGTTATTATTTTTATTCTAATTAATCGTTGTCACAATTATATAAATATTTAGTGATAATTTTATATTGGCCATATTATTTTATGTTTCTTTTGTTGTATTATAGATATTGTAAATAATATTCTAGCTGATAGTGAAAATCTTTTATATAAATATTGTTAAAACCAACGCTTGTTATTTAAATGCAATAATAATTCTTAAAATATTTAAAACACATTTTTTTAATGATTATTGTACTTATCACTTATGTTCTTTATCACTTTAAGTTCCAATCATGTTATATTGTTCTTGGAGTGGTATAGAAAGCAACAGCCTTAGGCCGTCAAGGGTTCAATCCCATGTTCAAAGCCAATGTGATTCTTTCAAAAATATATTATACCTATATGCTTCAAATATGCTGGCGTTTTATTTCACCAACAAACATTCAATCCCTTTGAGTGGAATTACTTGATGTAATGTTCAGGAGTATTCAATAAAGCTCGTGGTTCGTCGAGGTTACAAATGTTAAGGCCCGATGGCAAACTTAAGCGAACTGTAAATACCTAAGATATTGCACATTTGATTGCATTTTTTTATACAGGATAAGAAATGACGGGAAAAGCCCTACCTTTTAACATGGCGATCGGCTCTTCCATCCACTGGACACAGTTATACAGGTTAGCACAATTACACAATGCGAGTTTTCGAGAGAGATTCAAAATTGCTGTGATCACCAGCGCGATACTATTTTGACTGATTTGTAGATAATCTTAGGTATATGTGACATGTGATAACCAAAGAAAAAGGTGGGTAGGATTTTAGCTGTCATCTTCTTTCTTCTCCCAAGTAGGGCTTTAAAAGGAAGGAGAGGAACATTGGGAGATGAATACATTGAACAGGACCTTGGGAAATGGATTAGTCCCAAAGCCGTTTCAATACTAAACAACAAGTCTTGTTTATTTACGTTATGGTGATTACAATGAATATTTACTTGGCCGCAAACGACCATTCCTGTCGATACTATAAATTGGTCTGAAGCTCAGCCAAGCTCGAGAGCTGTTCGAGAGAGACTAGGTTCGGCTATCTTCGTAAACGTTCAGAGCTAGACCCGAATCTAATGACATCTCTTGTGACAAGTCTAAACTAAATACTTTCATAAAAGAATGAGATCTCTTATAATAAGCCAGAACTATGCTACCACATTTGAATTTATTTATAACCTTTATCCGCTCGTTAGGACAGCAGATTGGTCTTTCTTTTTTAATTTTCACGCATATTCATTTCCAGAATGCTGAGGGGGCGTTGGGAAGGGCATGTATTCTCTAGTTACCACTACCCTCTGTTAGATCATGACCTAGTTCGGTTGTCGCAGTCCCCCTCTTTGCTAGATCAGTACAGCCACAAACTAAATTTGCTGTCATAGTGAGCGGAAATGAGATTTTTTTCGCCACTCAACTTGAAATTTTTTTTTTTTTTTTTTTTAAGTTTTCTTTATTCATTAAATATTTCATTACACACATAGGGGACTTTTCGACCACCATGCTAGACACATGCCCGTGATGTGGTGGTCAAGTAAATATTTTCTAATTCAAATACTATAATTATTTTTTAAAATTTAATGTAGACAGCGATCTTCCTCTTGTTTTAAAGGTCAAGTGTGCAAATTTTCATCAACCTCAGAATAAAACCGCCCGCCACAAGCACTTTTCTATAATAGACAGATTGCGAAAACAATAAGAAATAAAGTCAACAGTATTTTTAATTTTCAAATCATAAATACATTTTATTTTTCTTACTTAAATAGTCTATCTTATTATGTACACAGAAATAACATCAATAACCTATTTCTCCAGCGGAGGCCAAAATAAGGTGAGTTCATCGTGAGCTGACTCCGGCAGCCAGGATTTGTATGCCTCCAAAAGATCTGGAAAAGAAAGAAAAAATTGTTACAGTAAATGACTTGTAAATGCTGATGGTCATTTCTCCGACTCACAGAAAAAAAAAGCATCTGATTTTCCTCCTTCTTTTAATCCGGGCCTATTCAAGAACCATATCAATAATTCCCTTCCCACTGCCATTTAGCCCTCCTCACAATGCTGCCCAGCCGGGTGGCGATATAGTTTAAAATGGTTGACCAGACAGTTGAACCTTCGACAGGACGCCCCCCCAAATTATAATTATATAAAATCATAATTATTTACTAATTTCAAACCTAAAATCAACTTCAAAAATACCTTTGATAATAAGTTGGTATGGGTATCATCATACATATTTATTTACAGTGTCGATTTTTTGTTCTTATACGTTGGTATATTCAGTATACACGTAGTTTTACCCTTGATGCATTTGAATGAAAATAAGTTTTATACTTTTGTTATTTGGCGGTACATCCTCTCTGCACACTTCTTCAGGGACACTTAGTTATATTTTATGTAAGTAGGTTTATTTATTTCATTTATTTATTTGAAAACATTTCATGTTACATCTTTATATGATCTTTGGCTGTCCAACTAGGCAATTTGCCCGTTTTAGAATAGTCAAAATGAACAGATTTTTTACATATAATCAGTGCGTTGACTATAATATTGTCTTATACTTAAATATAACACTTGATAAATACTTTCAAGGTTTTGATGGTAGATACAAGATACAATAAGTGTAAATTATATATTTAACAATAAAAAAATAAAAATATAGAGAAGAGAAATAAAAAGAACATTAAAAAAAAAAGGGTTTTTTTTTTATTTTTATTAGCAAGTATGCTTTTCAACCATTTCAAGAAATTTTAGTATTGATTTTGATGAATTAATCAACTCGAGAATCAAAAAATGGGTAAGAAAAAAAAAATAATGGATTAAAAAAGAAAAAGAAAGTAGAGAAAAGAAAATGGAAAGAAAAATAAAAATAAATAATTTAAAAATAATATTAAGGTAATACCAGTATATATGAATGTCAACAAAAAAGAAAATTTAATGACTGTTGTTTAACATATTTTCGCATTCAGCTCTCCCCGAGACCAGAAGCCAATCATTTACCAGATTACGCAGAATGTTATCACTTTTTGATTTCCAAGCATCGGGTATAAGATTAAGTAATTTAGGGCCTAAGTACGAAAATTGTCTTTGAGCTAAGGATGAATAAGTGGTGGGAGGAAAAGGAGGAAGGGAGAGGAAAAGGAGGTATACCGTGTTTTCCCTAAACCAGCTGCATATTGTTTATTAGTATGCCGGAGGGCTAACTGTGGGGGGATCAACAGTCATGGAATCGTTTAAAACAGTAGTTGTACTCCAATATACTACAGGTGTAATAAGTCCGTCTTCCGCAGTATCTGAAGAAGGACCTTACAGAGTTTACAGACGGCTGCCGTGGTCTAGAGGTAAGGCTCTTGACTCACAATCTGAAGGACGCGAGATTGAATCCCGGCGTGCAAAGATAAATTTTATTTAATTAATTTTGTGTTATTTCACAATCAATTCATTTAAAAATAATACATAGTATTTGGAGCATGTTCCAGAGTGGAAGATACTACTCTCCGTATCGCCCTGGTGTAAGACCACCATTAAGAATTTAAACGTTGCTTGAAGTGGCTTTAGCCGTGTTTGGTGACCAGATCTGAATAGCCCAGTACTTCCCCTCAGCCTCACAACATACCCCGATTGGGGATGCCCGTCTCACTGGCTCCAGACAGGAGCAGTTGGAATTCTTGTACGGTTTTCATATAAAAAAATATATTCACCATAAGATAGGAGGCGCTCTTGTGAGGTGTAAAAAAAGTACCATTAAATAATTTCATTGAATTTTTAACAATGTTTTAATGTTACTTTAATTTTAAATCCTATTGTAAAAGGTCACTTACATGAGGGATTTTTCTGCCACTCCTCACACAAGCCCTTCTTGCTGCTGATCTGATTGGTGACCAGACTCCGGTGCATCAACTCGGTTCGCGGTTGCAGCTTGGCCCAGCTCTTGACCATGGTGAGCGGCGGCGAGATGAGGCTCTTGGCATACTTCCTCAGCTTGGGGACCACCAGACCCTCGAGCAGGAAGACGGCGAACCAGCGGTGGATATCGGGGATGCGCGGGAACGCTATCTCGCACGTGGGCAGGGGCCAGGCGCTGCGGGAGAAGGTGGCGTTCACGTGGCAGAGGATTTTGTCTTTTTGAACGTCGTAGCGGGGAGAAGGGTCTAGTAGTGGTTCACCTGTAAAACAAAAATTTTGTATTAATAATTCCATAAGGCTTCCATCAGAACTGCTTTAAATGCATATAGCTCTAATGAGACAACTAAAATATAAATATAAAAAGTTAAGACAAAGTTTTCGAACACGCTCTGGAGTCCAAGTGGCAGGAGTTATGAAATGGGATCATATAAGAAGCTCAACGATCCGAGACGATCTAAACATTGAACCACTGCTACTCTTCATACAAAAATGGCAACTGAGGGTGGCTTGGGCACGTATTGAGGAATTCGAGGAAGATACTGAGTGCAATTCCGGAGGGTAAATGTCCAGTGGGCTGCCCCAGACACAGTTGGGCGAGGCAACTCCAGAAACTGTGTGAAGAGAGGATGGGACTGCCATGGACAGAGGCCGAACAAACAGCAGAAGACAGGGAGGTATGGAGGAGCCTTGTCGATGCAGTGGGTCCCCGACCCGAATAGGATAAGGGGAAGAAGATGATGATGAAGATAAAGTTTTAAGATGACTTTTTCAATTGTTTCAAAATCTTTGCAGTAACTGAAATGTTACTTCGCTATATGCACACATCTCCATATACTGCAATGGATTTTGAAACAGTGATGAAACTTGTGCGGTGACAAAAGTCTGACCTTACATTCATAATGACGGCTTTCCTGGTTGAGGGGTAAGACTCTTGACTCGCAATCCGAAGGTCGCGGGATCGAATCCCAGAATGCGCAAATTAATTTTATTTGATTAATTTGAGTTATTTCACAATTAATTAATTAAAAATAATAAATAGTATATTTGCTGCATGTTCCAGAGTGGAAGATTCTCTCAGTTTGCCCGTAAGACCACTAATATTCAGAATTGAAACGATGCTTGAAATGGCTTTAGGAGTGTTTGTTGACTAGATCTGAATAGCCAGATTACCCACCTTCCTCTTCCCATCTCCCTCCCCTGCTCGCTATCTTCAGCCTCACAACATACCCCAATTTGGGGATGCCATAGTCTCACTGGCACCAGATGGAAACAGTTGGGACTCTTGTGCAATAATCACATTAAAAAAATGTCTCACAATAAATCTTTTCTTTCTATGAAAAAAAAACTAAGTTTTGTTGTAAAATACAAGAAATTTAATTGTATAAATAATGAAACTGGTGGAATAAAAAATAAAAACTTTATGAAGCTCTACAAATTCAGATGATCTCTTTTGAGTACTTCCATAATTGTTTCTAAGTACTTCTATTTAAAATCCTGCTGCTGTGAGCATGGTTGTAACAATCTGTTTTTCTCATAAACGACTCAATGTGTTTTTAAATGCTGGCGTCCCACAGGGATCGGTTCTGTCACCGACTTTGTTTCTGTTGCACATCAATAACCTCTTGTCATGTGCACCAATTCATTGTTACGTGGATGACAGTACAGTCCATGATAGCTTTTTGTTTGACAAGCCTCCAAAGGGCACACAAACTCCAATAGCTCGGAGGGCTTTGAAGCAAAGAATGGACGGTTACCTCGAGAGTGTTTTCTCTTGGGGTAAGAATAACCTCGTCGAATTTAATGTTTCAAAGACCCAATCATATTTGATAACGTCTAAAAGGGATCGAAATGAAAATCTAGTCTTCCGAACAGGACCTCCATCGATATGCTTGGTGTAACTCTAAGTGACCAGCTCAGGTACGGGGGCTCCATCGAAACCAGAGTTAACCTGTTGTTTGCTGGGGTAGGCCAGCAAAAAGCACCACCAATTAGCGTTCGCAAAAAGCGGCATCCATGACACCCAATGACATTTCGTGTCCAGCGATTCTTGACACTGTCCTTCACAAATTTTGTACATAGAAGGGTCAAAATCGTAGATGAAGGAATTTTTCCCGCGCATGCGCAAGAACTGCGCACATTCCCGCGCTCCGGTAAATTACTAATATAAATTATTTGGAGTGACCAGGCGCATTGCGGTTTTCTCTATGGTAAAGGGCGATAATAGAGCAAGGGATTCTGACCGTGTTCTTCATACACTTTCTTTATACATAAGGGTCAAAATCGTGTGTAAAATCTCAAACACACCGGTGCACGAACGGCATTCTACGAGTTAAGTTAGCCTCTCAGAAACTGGGCGTACTGTACAGGGCCCGCAAATACTTTAATAGTACACAACTGCTAACCCTGTACAAATCGCAAGTGCGCCCCACGGTTGAATTTGGCATCCACCTCTGGTCTGGAGCTCCAAAATACCTAAAAAAAACCTTGACTCTGTGCAGAAACGGGCGGTCCGTTTGATAGATTCTCCCATCTTAACAGACGGACTGCAATCTTTAAAGCACAGGAGTCAGGTGGGAATGCTGTCATTGTTCTACCGGTATTACAATGGAAGATGCTCCGAGGAACTAGCGTCATTGATCCCCTCGGCACCGGTGCATAGTCGGGAAACACGCCAAACACGCGCCCAACATTTGTACACGGTTAACATTAGTCACATGAGAACGGGTCGTTTCTATGACTCGTTCTTGAGTTCAACGGCTCGGCTGTAGAATGATTTGCCGGCCTCTGTGTTTCCTCCCTCCTACAACATGGGTCTCTTCAAGACCCGTGTTCACTCCTTCCTTTCCTCAAAAAGACTCTCCACACAGCATCTTCAAAGATGACATAGGCCCTGAAAGAAGTTATTTTCCTCAGGGCCTCCTGTGTAGAGTTAATGTAAAAAAAAAAAAAAGTGTAATAACAAAAACCAGTCTGTTTGATAGATTCCAAAAGCCCCTAAAAAGGTCGTTAACAAACAAATAAATAAAAACATTGCAAACTGACCGAAATTACACAATTTGGGTACAAAGATGGGCAGCCACTCTGGCTCTATGGCCGTGATGCCTCGAATGATCATTTTGGCGCTCTCCCCCTCTCCGCCCGGGCCCGCCTCGTACAACTCCTGGAACACCACCCACTCTGGCAGCTCCTTGCGCAGCACCGACCCCGAGTGCATGAAGACTGGCTCCTCCATATCGGCGCAGTGATAGGCGTGCTTCAGTTTGATTTTGTCTTCCTCTGGAGAATGGACAAGAATTGAAGAGTTTTATTTCACATGCACATTTGCTACTTAATTTTTATTTATCTGCCTTTAAGCAGAGATAATGATATCGTTACTGGGATCTCCTGTACTCAGAATTTTATTTACACATTAAAATTTAATTACATTAATAATATGAAGTAATTATAAATATTTTATATAGTGTTTTTAGCAGTGGCGTGCACAGAGTTTTTGATCAGGGTAGGCAGTAGTAAAACCGCCGAATTGATAAAAAAAAAAAAGAAACTTACTACAAATCTCCCTTCATACAAGTTTTCGCTAAGTGTGCTTGCTGCTGGTAAGACAACTAGTTGATAGAAATAGATAACAACAGATGTCACTGATTGCCATTTGCTAATTTTGTTCCAGAAAACACTGCCTAATACTAACAAAAAACCTCATAGAAGCAAATTCGAAATTACTCTGTGCATTTCGTAAACATTGATATTATATCTTGTATGAAGTTAGCTCCAAGCAGAAATAATTCCTGCTTAAGGCCGCATTTTAGTGAGGCAGCCGGAGGGCGAGCTTGTAGTTTCTAATTACAGTTGCTTTTCTAATTACAAGTGCTTATTTATTTTTAGCAATAATTAAAAAATTATAATATTATTTACAAGCTTATGTTTTACAATTACGGTAGGGTAGGCAGTGCTTATGTGCCTATATGGAGTGCACGCCCCTGGTTTTTAGAAATAACTATAAAATAAATTAGATAGCGTTTTTTAGTGCAGTTTAGTGGTTTAGGTTTCAATCTGTATTTGGTATCAGTATATTTTCTATTTCACATCTCTGTGTATTTTGTATCCAGCTTTTTATTTAAGAATTAAATGTTATAATGTTGTTATTGGCCAAGTAAAAAAAATGCATTGATTTCATGTATGTATGTACTTACATATTAAATATATTTATTTTCAACAGGTTTGTCATTTCTTTTACATTAGCTCAACACATGAGGCCCCGAAGAAAATAATTTCAAATGTTGAAGGTTTTGTTAAGGAAAGAAAGTAGAGAAGATTGAGGGAAGGAAAAAGGCATGAGGGATGGATAGGAATCTGAGGTTCAATGTGTCTTAGAATGATAGACATATGAATCCAATCCTCCCACTGCGGTGCAAAGTGGTGGGTGGAGAAAGTACGGTTGGAGAGGTTAAAGGGTCTCCCTCAACCGGCCACTCTCGCTAAGACCTTGATAAACATCATTCTCATGAACCCAGGCACCCCTACTAAGTCACCAAATATAGCAAACCACTAGGGGTGGCCGACGGCAGAGGTTATCCAATGAATTGTTCGCAAGGTGGTGGTACTCCTCTCCCAAATTGTCATAAAAAATCACAGTATATTTTGACATTAAAATGAAGAAATTAAATAAAACGGAACAAATTTTTTTCATCACTATGGCAACATTTGATGGAACCCTTGGTCAAGTGGCAAGGCTCTCGACTAGCAACCCAGAGATCGCAGGTTCAAATTCAGGCATGCACAAGTAAATTTTATTTGATTGATTTATGTTTTCACAATTTAATCATTTAAAATAGTACAAGTTATATTTGCAGCACATTTCAGAGTGGAAGATACTCTCAGTAGCACCCTGGTGTAAAACCACCATTCATAATTGAAACGTTGCTTGCAATGGCTTTAGCCATTTTGGCCAGGTACTTCCCTACCTACCTCTTCCCCATCCCCTTCCCCTCCCCATTTACCTTCAGCCCCACAACATACTCCAATTGGAGATGCCATGGTCTCACTGGCTCCAGGCGGTTGGGAGCAGTGGGTACTCTTGTGCAATATTTACATTAAAAAAATTAAAAAACACCTAGTATCACTGAAAGAACAAATTAAAGTGTGCTTTAATTTGTGAAATTATGCTTGAATTCGAGATTCGTAGTTTGATATTGATATGCACTTGAACCACTGTGCTATTAAAAATGCAAACCCTTTTTGTTACCATTCAGAGCAAATTAAGCAATTGCAGTTCAATTTTTTTCCTACAATTATTAGTCAGACTACTAATTAAGACAAAAAAAACTAACTTTGCTTCACATCCTTCAGGTCCACCTTCCTGGCCACGCAGTCTCCCAGTCCGGCCAGCATGAGCTGTCTCAGGGGGCGCGCCAGGGCTCCGGGGGGCTTGGAGGGGGCAGAAGGGGTGGAGCCCCTGGTGCCCGCTAGCTGGGCCCCCAATAAACGGATCTCCCGCAGAGCGCGGTGGCGCACTCCCTGGTGCAGGCACCACGCTTCCATGTCTTGACCAGAGAGAGCGGCGTATTCTGGAAAAAAATGAATTAATTCATTAGTGATCATTTCTACAAGCAATAATAATGGACGAAAAGTGTTCGCATCCAGGCGCTGCAGATTCAAATGTCTGCAAGTAAGTCTACCATCATTGGGTAACACAGCAAATATTTGTACATGGTTAACATTTCGCTGCCTTGCCTCATATTTGTCCAATAGACCATTAGAAAATTTTACAGGAGGAGAAGGTTTTCATAGGTGTTTAAGATAAAGCTATTTCCATAAAGGTAAAGGTCTCATTAGTTTAAATAATTCTTAGTTAAGTGATTAACTATCATTTTTTATACTTTATTTTTAATTTTAAAGTGGAGATTGAACAAAAAATAAAATGGTCTACTGGACAAATAAGAACTAAGACAATAATTTGTCACATGAGAATGGGTCTCTATGACTCATTCTTATATTCGACAAGTTCGGCTATGAAGTGATTTGACCAATGGCGGTCTTTCCCTCAGGTCAATTAGTCAATGACCTCCCAAAATTATAAGATGACAATAAAACATAATATGTATTATGAAATATTATACAAATCAAAACAACTGGTATTATTTTAATTTATTTGAAAATGTACAGCGAGATAGCGGGCAGTGGCAAGTAATGACATCTAACGTCTCAAATGGAAGCTTCATTTCCCACGCACCTATGATTGGCTCGGTTAATTTATCGAATGTCCCAATATCGCATCTTCTGTCTCTTTACGCGCCATATAATAAACAAGATGGCACTATGTCGCCTAGTAAAAATGCTTTCACATTCTGAAGACAGGTTGGGTCATTGGCACGAGGGAAACAGCATGATGAATATTATGCTTTTGAAAGAGATGGTTTGATGGTATGCATATTGCACGCTTGTCGCATGAAATAATTTACTATATTAAACAGAAGCGGCTCTAGGGGTCCAGAAGTGGAAGGTCATTTAAAAAAAATGAAATTATGATACAATATCAAAATAAATACAATAATATTCATTTGTACCTCACGAGTTGAGAATCAAATTACATTTAAGATAGTAAATTATTTCATGCGACAAGCCTACAATATGCAAAACCAACCTACGTTTATCAAACCATCTCTTTCAGACGCATTATATTCACCAAGCTTTCTCTCGCTCACGGCCATGACCCAAACTGTCTTCAGAATCCAAAAACATTTCTTCTAGGCGGTATAGTGCCATCTCGTTTATCGTATGGCGCGTTAGATGTCACTGCTTGCCGCTGTCGGATATCTCGCGGTGCATTTCAAATACGTTAGAATAATATCAGTAGTTTTGATTAGAATAATATTTCACAATGTTTTACAATCATCTTATAATTTTGGGAGGTTTTTGACCAATTGACCTGAAGGAAGGACCGCCACTGATATTAAATGTAATTTGACTCAAATTCGTGAGGTACCTAGATCAAATAAATATTAGTTGCACTAAATGACCTTTCACTTCTGGACACCTGGAGCCGCCTCTCGATTTGATGGTCGTTGTTTCCTCCCTCCTAAAACATGGTTCTTTTCAAATTTATTAATTTCTTCAAAAACACTCCATACAATATTCCTAAAGATGACACAGACCCTGAAGAAAACTACTTCTCTCAGGGCCTGTCGATTTGATGGTCGTTGTTTCCTCCCTCCTAAAACATGGTTCTTTTCAAATTTATTCATTTCTTCAAAAACACTCCATACAATATTCCTAAAGATGACACAGACCCTGAAGAAAACTACTTCTCTCAGGGCCTGTGTGGAGTTGTTATAATATAAATTCTTTTTTAAAGCAACAAATTCAGCTTTACGAAGAGAGATTAGAGAGTATTCAAAACTGGTTAGATTATTTTTTGTAATCCAAGAATGAGCACATCCAGTATTATAAATAAATAAAATAGTACCTGCAGCTCCCACGATGCTCATCAACGCGCCGGGGTCTCCCAGTAACAATTCCTCTCCTGTTGCCGTCCACTTTTTCTTCCTGCCTGTCAACACCTGAAAACATCACAACATCATGAGCAAATAGATCACAACAAATTTAAACCGAATTGATAAACGTCGCTGCTTACCCAGAATCTACGAGGGCATTTGCGGGTTAAGAAGAAAACTGCGGGTGGGTGTTCCTAACAAGTTTGAAAAACTTTTGGTGCTCAAATGCAATCATAAGTGATCTCTGTAAAATGATTTGCGTGTTCTTCCTAATTGTATTTACGTAAGGGGCCATCCATAAATTACATCAGACCTTAAGGGGGGGGAGGGGGGAGTAGAGAATTGTGACATTGTGTGTCGAGGGGTATGGGGGGTCATCAGCTCTATGACGTCACATGTAAAAGAAAATTGAACTACTGTTTTGATTATTTTCATATGTAAAATTGCAAAATATGTGACGTCACACTAGGGGGGAGGGGGTCAAAAAATCATGGAATTCGTGTGACATAATTTATGGATGGATGGCCCCTAAAGTAATAAAAAAAATAGTCTCAATTATTATTTTGTTAAGTCAAGATATATGTAGAACTTAACCACTCAGGTATTTTGGGAATGTGCAAATTTTGTCTTAAACGAACTGTCAGATTTACAAAAACTTTGTGTTATTTCCGCTTCGCAATTAAAGCTCTATAAATGAAACATTTCTAAACGTAGCTGAATACTTAAAACTGTTTTATTATGAAATAAGCTTTCAAATTGTTATATTACAAATAAATATTAACATTTGTAAATATTAAAATTTAAAATGCAAACATAAAAAAATTGTAAAAGTGACTGACGTGATGTTTTTATGTGAAAACGGTACTAAAATCACGGATTATGTAAAAAAAAAAAAACACTTATTCTATTGTATAAATTATAAATGTATAATAAACAATTTCGCCACCTCTTTTTTTTAGCATTTCATACAATAATATTTAATAAAAAATTAACAGTGTCTGACGGCACTTAGGTGATTCGGCGGTTGAAAACGGTTTTAACAAAATAAGTATTTTTTATGAACTTCTATGGGGACAACTTTGAAAAGAGATGTGAAGCTTGATTCAATGTGGATCTTCTACTTTTTGTTTTAGGGTTGTCTATTAATTAATGATTTCCGTGGGAAAACACGCTTATTGTACTTGACTGCTATAGTTATATTGTCGTGTAAACACGCTTATGGGTCGGAGTGGTTAATGGATTCTCACCTCTTGAACACTCAACGCGGCAACAATGCAGATGGTGTACTCAAACAGGTTGTGCTGGTGACTCAAGGCCAACATTTTACCATATCGTGGCAATACTGGATATGCAGCAATTGCTTTTCCTAATGGAGTCACTTTAAGAATCTGGAACATGGAAACGTGGATATCAAATACATAACATAACATACAATTAAAAATATGCAGATGGTTGATACTTTTTAACTAAAGATAGATTGATTACATTTTTTTTTTTTTAAACTTAAAATAGATGTAATTTTAGTTACCTCTTCAGGTGTGACTCCATTTTTCTTATTGAATTTAGAATTTAAACTTAAAATAGATGTAATTTTAGTTACCTCTTCAGGTGTGACTCCATTTTTCTTATTGAATTTAGAATTTAAACTTAAAATAGATGTAATTTTAGTTACCTCTTCAGGTGTGACTCCATTTTTCTTATTGAATTTAGAATTTAAACTTAAAATAGATGTAATTTTAGTTACCTCTTCAGGTGTGACTCCATTTTTCTTATTGAATTTAGAATTTAAAACAATTGTTTTGGACTTTTCCAAAGCTCCTAATATTTCTAGTCTCATTTCTGCCGTTTTCAACTGGAGAAGGTCTGGGGCCGATGGGAAAGGGAAATTTATAACCTGCAAAAATATAAAATAACATTGTTAGTGGCCTCAAATCATTTTTCCATTCCAGAACTTCATCTCCTTTCTTTCCTCAAAAGACACTCCACACAGCGTCCCCAAAAATTCTCCTGTGTGGAGCTAACATGAAATAAAAAAAGCACTCAGTGACTTAAGTAAACAAATATTAATAATTTACCAAATAGGTTATTTTCACTGTTTCTATCCACATTGAGTAGTTGCCTTGAGGTTTGCTTCATTCGTTTGAGGTTTGCTTAATTTTGTGTAAGATATTATTATACAATTCACAAATGATGCTCACCTTATCAATGCCCATACACTTCATCTGCAGAAGCAGATCGTCCACCGGTCTAGCCCTGATCTCTGGCTCCCTGTTGGCAGGCATATCGTGCTGGTACACGGCGCTGGAGTAGAGGCGGTAGCAGTGTCCGGGGGCCACTCGACCAGCTCGCCCGGCGCGCTGTTGGGCCGCCGCGTGGCTGGTCCACACCACGCGCATGGCAGATGCACCCGTCATCTTTTCGTACACCCTGTAATAAAATAGATAGTCAGCCTTATTTACTAAGAATTCAAGTCAATTCAATTGGGAAAATAAGTCTAGGGAATTTTGTGAGTTCTCACTTCAACTAAGCCCATACAACTAAGACATATGAATATTAATAGACCTGCCCCAAGCGATAAAAGCGTATTATTTCCCCCTCCCCATACCGGTTCCATTGGAACCGGCTGGGATCGAGTATGGCTTCGCGTGAATCTAAAAAATGTGATGTCATCATTCTTCTGCGAGCCAGCGTCGAGCCCTCATCGGTGCATTTTACAAAATAACACGGCAAAAATAGTGGCTTGTGTTTTGAAAACGTGTAAAAATAGAAGTGAAAAAGAGAATAAACCCAATTGTAGTATTACATTCCATAGGAAAGCATTATTTTACTTTATTATAAGCTTATTCAGATCACATAATATGGTCGTTTTTGTATCACACACTATCTCTCGAGACACATGGCGTGTGCTCTTCGCACATTTTGTGGGGTAAGTAAATTATGAAACATTTGTAAAAGTGTCTTAACTAAATACGTCAACAAAATATTGGACTATGAAAATAGGCGAACTTTACTATGCTGTATTTGGAATTTGTTCATTTCGCGACGAGCAATTCGCGCTCCCATGTAAAAAGGTCTATTCATTAAAGAGCAGAGTTTACTTTTAAGAACTAAATGGTGATATTATAATGCGAGATGCCTATATACTCTCAGATTGAGTTATTAACGAATCACATATCACCGAATTCATCTTCCCGCTCTGCGCCCCGCTGTAGTTGTATTCTTCCCCTCACCTTTATGTTCTGGTCTATTAATATTCATATGTCTATGGCCCATACTTAAATTTATATTAAACCAGCTGGTTCCCGGCACGCGTTGCTATGCCATATTCAAAGAAATAAATTGTTTCTCATGTCGTTTCCCATGCATCCCCATTCCCCTCCTGCGTGACCGTTCCCCTCCAGCGTCCCCTATCACTCCCGCGTTCCACTTCCACCTTCATCGCCTTCCCTCTCCCGCTTCACCATCCCGCCAACCCCCCTCCAACAACGCGCGAAACGTCAAACACGCGAACTGTCAAACATGTGAAGTGAAAATAGTCATTAAGTTTTATGAAATTTTCCAATTTTCTGCACAATTTTCTTATTTTTCTTTCCGTAAGAGCCTTTTACAAAGTATTAAAAAACTTAAAAAAAAAAGATGAATGAAATAGGTAAAATCTTTCTGAGGTTATTGCGTGACCAAAGGAAACAGGGATTCATTTTTATACATATAGACTAGCTGAAGCACCCAGCGTTTCCCATGCTTTTCTGCTTTAACACGTGGAAAAAGAGAATCGGCCCTTCAACCTTCCTTCCTCTTGCTTTATAGGTCAAGTGTGCAAAATTTCATCAATCTCAGAATAAAATTGGAGATTTGCATAAACAACAAATCCACATACACTATTCTTCATATGTATGCATACTAGCTTCGACGTTTCTGGGCGAGTTTTTGAATTTAGATGTAGATGATAATTTTCCTCTTATTTCGAATATCAAATGTGCAAAATTTCATCATGAAGTATCAAAATTCTGCATTAAGGGTCTGGAAAAGGAGATGGGGGTGGTTTTTCGAAATCTCATGTAGACATTGGAGGTTATCCACCAATTACCCGCCCTGGTATAAGTAATAGATGGTTACTCCTTCAAGGCTCTCGCAAGATTCTGATTTTTTTTGTTAAACGAAGCTACATTTATTTATGTTGAACAAATCTAGACCTCCAGTGTCCTTGCATACGTTGTTAGTAAGCAGTATGCAAGTGCTTAACAGGAAAAACAAAATGCAAAAAAATAGGTTAGTAAGACAAAGATAAATTAAACAGGGCAAAAGAAAAACTCATTCATGAGGCGGCATTGCATCTGTAAAAACCTGCAAGCACCTGCATAAAATAGAGAAAATAAGTAATACTCTTATAATAAATCTCAAATCAATTAGCAAGTACCAACAAAAAAATGTGAAATGGCATTCGGTCTGACCATAAACTACACTTAGCTTTCGTGTCCTTTAGCCAACCACACAGTGAAGAAGCCTCAAAGAATGTTAACTGAATATTTGGGGTAAAATGCCCGAAGACTAAAAGAAAATTCAGCATTGGGTAGTCAGAGGCAGGACAAAGGACAGTCAAGGTCTTATGTAGACAGTCACCTTTTTCTTATTTTGAAGGTCAAGTGTTCAAAATTTCATCAATCTCGGAATAAAAACTACAGATTTTTATAAAACAGAAAGCAAAACCCCCACAGACACTCTTCCTCACACAGAGATAGACAGAAGATGCATGTTATATTGTTTATTAGTTATTATTAAACTAGGTAAAATAAAAATTGACAAACCTAGTTTTCTGTTTTCCGCTATCCACCACATATTTGATGTCCGGTATTGTGAGAGAAGTCTCCGCCACGTTGGTGGAGATGACGCAGAGCCGGCAGCCGGGGGGCGGGGGCGCAAACACCTTCGACTGCTCGGCCGGGGGCAGCATGGAGTACAGCGGGAGGACCCATAGGGGGCTCGAGGTGGCCGAGGCTCCAGCCAAGGCCAGCGAGTCCCATTCTGCAAATAAAAATAATGAAGTGAGATGTTTGTATTAAAATTTTGTTATAAATTTTGTGTTTGTTGTAAGTATGTATTTACGAAGAGACCCTTGCTTGTGTATTGGGAAAAAATATTCAATAATAATTTTGTTGTAATTAGGAAGTTGAACAATAAAGTAAAAAAACATTTAAGAACATTATGAAATTAAATAGCGAGTCTAAATTTTAAAAGGACTCCAGTATCTTTAATGGTATAAGAGTCAACTGCGGGACTTTTGCAGGCGGGTACTAGTAGTAATTGGTGTGCACAAATATATTTTCAAACATGTTCTCTTTAAAATGATTTGCCTGTACTATTTCAAACTGCCATACATGTCTTATTCTTATAATTTTTTATTATTGTAGAAAGCAATCACTTTGTGGATTGACATATTTAATAAAATAAAATACTTTTTTGTTTAAAACCACAAGATTTTCGATAAAAAAGATTTTTTAATACAAAAGTTTTTTGATTAAAATTTTTATACAAAAAAGTATTTTATTTTATTATAAATTCTTTTTTACATTATCCCTACACATCTTTGGGGATGCTGTGTGAAGGGACTTTTTGAGGAGAGAAAGGAGTGAACATGCGTCTTGAAGAGACACATGCCGTAGGAGGGAACCAAAAAAAGTCGTAGAAACGACCCGTTCTCATGTGACAAAATTAATGTCAGATGAGAATGTAATATAATTGTAACCATGTACAAATTTTGGGCGCACGTTTGACGTGTTTCCTGACTATGCACCGGTGCCGAAGGGATCAATAACGCTAGTTTTCTCGGAGCCTTCCATTGTAATGCCAGTAGACTAACAATTGAAAGCATACAATATGTTACATAGTATCATTGTTGGAAGGCATGGATTAATTAATAGAGGCATAGAGGTTTATCGCACAAAGTTTTTTCACAAATGTAGAAAAATGAACAATAATTATTTCTTACCATTTTCATCATCACTGTCATCCATTATATCACTCTGTTCCCCCTGATCCAACATATCGTCCTCCACCTCCTCGTCATGGAGATCAAAATCATCCAGATCAAACTTGGGCAGCTTTGCCAGCTCCGACCTCTTCTTATCCCTCGCCAATTTCTTCTCCTTCTTCAACATCAGCCTCATCTCCTGTTCTTCATCATCCTGATCCTTGACATTCTCCCCGTCTGACAAATCTTCATCCTTAATTACTACATCATTCGTACTATTTAAAACATCATCACCAATTTCATCAGTTATGTCTATTGTCGGTAAATTTTCATCAATTTTCTTTTTCGATTCAGTTTCTTTGTCGGATTTAGATTTTCTTTTGGATTTAGGTTTTGATTTGTCGGGATTGTCTTTGTTAGTTGTTTCTGCCGCTTCTTCCAGTTTTTTGGTATATTTTTTCAGAGGGAAAGCCATTCTTAACCTTTTAACTAGGGTATTTACCTATAAAAGAAAAATATATGTACAGATCTAGGTGTGGATTTGTTTTTAAATAAATCAACAGTTTTATTCCGAGATTGACGAAATTTTGCACACTTGATCGTCAAAACAGGAAAAGGGACACTGTCTAAATGAGATTTTAAAAAACCATCTTCAACCCCATTTCCCACCCCTTGAAGCAGAATTTTATACTTGTTCATTTTCAAAATTGGAACTGATTGAGTGAAGAATTCAGACAAGTGATAAAGTTGGTACCTACCTATACCTACTATCAACTGTGTTTTGGTAAAGTCCTTCAAGCCACATTTTTTGAGAATGTCACTGTTCAATGGCTTTATATATGTAGAATGGACTCGAAGTACAACTTGGTAAAATAATTTGTGCTGAATTAGGCATTTTTAATACTAATATTTTTAGGTTATTTTGAAAAAACCAGTAGACGAACCATAAAACCAGCCCTCAAATTTATCATAATTATAAATAGAATTGCAATATTTAACACCATTTTTTTTAAAAAACAAATAACCACTTTCATTTAAATTTCAAGATTTTTGATTAGTTTACGAATTTGTATACATTTGTTTTTATCATCTCCAGTAGTTTTCATTTTGTGGCTTGAAGGGTTTTACCAAACCACCGTTGATATATAACTCATTTTCAAAATTGGAACTGATTTCTCAATATTTCAGACCATCCCGTGAATTTAATGAGTCTGCACTAGTTAACATTAAGTTCAGTTTATTTGGTACTAACCTCCTGCTGTCCAGTAACAAAAACCAAGATTCCTCCCTCTGGTAAAGTTGTGTGGATTTTTATAGTTTTCGAAAATGCTGATTTCAAATAATCATCATCGGTCCTTTTGTTAAAGTGTAATGTAACAGGAAACTGCCGGGCCTCAATCTAAAATAAGAAGAAACAAAAATATCAATAACTTAATGTCACTTGTTGGTCTACAATTTGGGAGACGAGTATGGGAACCATTTATTGCATAACCAACACCCCTTTTGTTAAAGTGTAATGTAACAGGAAACTGCCGGGCCTCAATCTAAAATAAGAAGAAACAAAAATATCAATAACTTAATGTCACTTGTTGGTCTACAATTTGGGAGACGAGTATGGGAACCATTTATTGCATAACCAACACCCCTTTTGTTAAAGTGTAATGTAACAGGAAACTGCCGGGCCTCAATCTAAAATAAGAAGAAACAAAAATATCAATAACTTAATGTCACTTGTTGGTCTACAATTTGGGAGACGAGTGTGGGAACCATTTATTGGATAACCAACACCCCTGACCTGGGTCACCCCAAGTGGTTCGCTACGTTTGGTGAATTAACAGGGGTGCCCGGGTTCATGGGGTGAGGTTTGTCTAGGTATTGGCGGTGGATGCGTTTGCCCTACTGCGTGGCGGGCCAGATCGGGAGAGACTATCAATTGAGGGAGGTTTTTCGATCTCTCTAGCCCATCTCGACCCATCGCCTTGCACTGCAGTGGGAGGAATGGATTCATACGTCCGTCACTCCTAGACACACCCCAGATTCCTATCCACCCCTTATAACTTTTTCCTTCTCAGAATTTCCTCTCCTTCCTTTCCCTAAAAAGAACCTCCACGCAACATCACCAAAGATGACATCATAGGTCCCGAGAGACATTGTTTTCCTCAGGGCCTCCTGCGTGGAGCTAACGTAAAAAAAAGGTCTGATAATTATAAAAAAATAAATATCGGTAGTGCGCAACATGGAAATACACACTTTTTTACACTTTATTTAATTTTTTACGCAAAATTTGATACAAATACTTTGATATTTTTCAAAAAACAAACAAAAATCGCCGAGCTCATAAAAATACGTCTAACCTTAGCAGCTGCCACAAACTGAACAATGAATACAGCTGAAAAATTTATCATACTTCAGGGGCATGTTTACCAACATAACAAAAAAAAAAATAACAATCGGACTCTCCAAACCCGCGAAATTCAAAATTTCCCGTTATTTTTTGAACAACCGCGATATAACTTTGTTGATTCGAGCTTTCGTTTTCGAGTAAATGGACTCTGAATTTGGAATTTTTTGGGTGCAGTATTTTTCTAAACTTGTCGGCGATGCTAGTCTCCTACAACCAGCAGGGCGAAAATGTTCCCAGTCACGTCATCGACACTTTAAACATGCAATCACTTGTGTCAGACACTTTGTAACAATGCTTGTGCTTTAGATCAATGCTAGGAACAAAACAGTCAAAGAATAACAGAATATAAAAATAACAACTACAGCACGATTAGTTGTGAGTGAAGTTATGAGAGCATTCTAGTTTACACTCTGCCATTCATGATTGGTGGGGACACGGGTCTCGTGATTTCAATAGCGTGGAACTAAGGACTGTGCGCGACAAGTTTTTTGCGAGGTGAGTACACAACTTGAGTATCATTTACTAAGCGAAAAGTGCCAAATATTTTATTGAGCTTACCTTAATGACAGGTGGTGGCACCCTAAACAGACGAGTATTCTCGGTAAAGTCCTCAATCCTCAGCGTGGCGGACATTATGACTAGTCGGAGGGGATCGCCGCGCTTGCAACGAAGAGGGACAATGCGCGAAAGCAGGCCGATGAGGATATCCGTGAACACGCTGCGTTCGTGCGCCTCGTCTATTATTATCACCGAGTACTTGGACAGGGTGAAGTCTGACTCCACCTCTTTCAGGAGTACACCTGGAATTATCAAAATATTAATGAAATATTGATTCAGAGATATTCTGCATAATTTTAGTAAGCTCTCGGGTCATAAACCCATTGTTCTATCTCCCACGTTTCATATACTATTCCTTTGGCAGTAACCCAAGTCCCTTTGTTAAAATTCGCGAAGATTGTCAATAGGGATGTTTAGCGATGTCTCCTGGTTTCACAACATGGCTCACCAGCTATCTGAATCTTCTTTTCACTGTGACAGGAAATTGGCACCATAGATAGATGAATGAAAATCCTTTTTTTTACATTTCCTACCCCGTTGGCAATTTTCACATCCAAAAGTATAATATTTTTCCTGGGGTGGCAAGTGTCCTGTTAATTTTTTTTTTTAGATTAACTCCACAAAGGAGGCCCTGAGGAAAATAATTATCCTCACGACCTATGTCGTCTTCTTAGGGAAGATGGGTATGCTATGTAGAGGGTCTTTTTTATGTAAAGGACCTGCTCCTAGAACTCGAGTACTTTTAAAAGGTGGCACGCCTCAGAGGCCTCCGGCAAAATGCAGAACTTACCCATCGCTAATGTGAATAGGTACAAGAGTCTAAACCGCCTGTAGAAAGTAGGAATATGGTACCTACAATTATGGGTACGTTGTTAAGGTTGACGGGAACGGGAAAGTACCTGGCCATTCAGATCTGGTCTGAAACTAAATAAGGCTATTGCCATTTCAAGCAACTTTTCAGTTCTGAATGGAGGTCTTTCACCAGGGCCAGGGCCGGATTAACCAAGTCGGGGCTCCTAGGCAATGGACGTCTCGGGGCCCCTTTACCAATGGCGGACTAACGGGGGGGGGGGGGGGGGTAAGATTTTATAACTTTATTTTTTAATTTTTTCTGTATGTAAAAGATGTCAGTATATTGATTATTGTGTCAAAATTTCAAGTAAATCGGAGCAAAACTAACGAAGGTACAGCGTTTCAAGTGACCGGCCCTCATGCTTGGTTCAAGTATATTTCGAGTATGAAACAATTTAAATAGGTTTTCTCCCAAACAGGAGTTGTTTACCATTTTATAATAACAAATTCACCGAAATTTTTTTAGCAAAAATCGCGTTTTTCACTTCAAAATGATGCCAAAAAAAAATCGAAAAAACTCCCTCTGACTACTAACCTATATTACCTTTTAAACGCATTTCGATTTTTTTGTTTCAAATGATCCAGTGACGAGTTATGGAGTTCACCGCACAACAACTCTTTTTCGAGGCACCTCCGGAGATTCGTTCTCACGGAATTATTTATTGAAATTTTTTTCTAAGATACTTCAGATGTTATACCTACTATAAAGTGTGTATGAAATAAATAAAACCAACATTATTCATATCTCAAAAAAAAATCATGACAAGCCTTTATTTCGCCTTTAAAACCTTACCCCCCCCCCCCCCCCCCCCTTAAAACACCAGGACACTGTAAAAAATACCTTTGTAATTTTTTTTCATTTCCTTTTCTGAAAGATGAATTTGTTAAAAATGCTCTCACCAAATGTTTTAAAGAAATTCGAAAAATTGACAGAGATACAGCATTTTATGTGAAACCATTTGAAATAGTTTGTATGTTGAATTATCCTTCAGCAAAACTTTGAATGCGTTTTTCTCGAAACTTTTTCAATACGATTTTCAACATGGTTAACAACATATTAAAAAAACTATACTTAATCTGTTCGAAAATCTACTTTCTATGGCATTATTTTAATTTGTTGTTTTCTTTAATGTGTGTACCTAATGTTATTAGCCTGTAAATGCTCCTAATAAAAAAAATTAACACATCTTGAAAGCTGACTTTTTCCGAAACTTCGTTGCTCACTAATTGAAGCAAGTTATTTTTTCTCGGGACGCGGGGCCCCTAGCCGATGCGGGGCCCCTAGGCAGTTGCCTACACTGCCTTAGGGATAATCCGGTACTGACCAGGGCAATACTGAGAGTATCTACCACTCTGTAAGTAGTCTTAATAGCTCCTTCAGCGAGTTTCATTGATATTAAGTAGTCACAAGGCTCTCTTGTTTACCTCACACCATCATAAAACTAGAGCCAAGCTTAGATAGACATACTAAATATACCTAGATTTGATTTCATTCTTTAATCCTAAAGCCGACTCTAGTTCTACAAGCAGGGTTTCTGCACATTTCCTTGCTAGCTTCAAACTTGGAGACTTAAACTGATATATAAATGCATATTTCCAACTCACCATCCGTCATAAACTTGATTTGGGTATCCTCTGTGACATTTCCCTCGTATCGCATGAGGTAGGACACCTCCCGTGATGTGAGGCTCATCTCCGTGGCCACGCGCTCCGCCATGGCCACGGCCGCCACTCGCCGCGGTTCTGTAACACCAATCATCTTCTTGTTGCGTGTGTAGCCAGCTTCATACAGAAACTGCGGGACCTGGGTTGTTTTTCCGCTACCTGAGAATGATTGATTTGATATTACAATTTAAGGTTATGTTTTAATTGATATTACATTTTGATTGATATCACATTTTGAGATTATGTTTTGAGGGTTATTGTCCTCTATCAGTGTAAATAAGCATACAAATATTGATTTATGCTATTTGTAGTAAGCGCCAAACTTTAAAGGCGGGTACAGATTGCCGTAACGTAACAAGCAAAGAAAGAATTTGCAGTCCACATTGCCACAATGTATCATGCAACGTAACAGAATTCTCATAGTGTGGACGCCTTGCGCGCACGCACCGCGCACACTCCGCGCGCGAACAGAGCATTTCAACTCGTGCGCGCCGCAATCCACAATGCTTCGGTTTTTTCACCGAATACAAAGGGGCGCGCAGTGTGCGCGGAGCGTTAGTGTGGACGGCCTGTTTGTGTCTGTACGGCAGAACGCGCGCGAACAATGGAGAAGTTGTTCCCAGTAGACTGAGCTATGTTCGCTGCATGCATGCCGAAACAGATGGGAGTAGGTTCATGTTCGGTTCGTGCGCGCGCTGCGTCCACACTTATGAAATGTTCCTTTCATGTTACATTGCATGTTACGTTACAGCAATCTGTACCCGCCTTAATGCCGACCTCACGTAGATACAAAAGTGGCATGCCTCCCAACCCACACCTTTCTCTGTCGCACATATTATGTTCTATGCATCTTTCTTTTTTTTGCTTATGGTATTATAGTCAGTAAAGTGACTACCTGACTGTACCCGCTGTTTAGTTATTGAAATAAGGTGAATTGGATACTGTACCATCTATTCAATATAAATTAAATAAAAAATGCACCGAATAAAAGTCAAGACCAGTCATTTATTTAAAAATAAATTATTTTCACACATTCAATTAAAAACTTCTACACACCTGTTTCTCCAGCAATGAGAACTATGGCATTCTCATTTATGCACTCCACCACCGCCTGTTCTTCTCCTAGTATGGGCAACTTAAGTCGCGCCGCTTGTATTTTAGGATCGCGATCAACCTGAATAAAGATGGTTTCCCGTTTCTCCATGACGATCAACTTATCACCTGCGTTCTTTTCACTGTCGTCTTTAATATTCACTCTATCGTGTCTTTTCTTTTTATTCTTCTTGGCTAGCTTCTCTGCGTTTCTTTTGAGCTCTTCTTCATCAAGTATCACGCCTTTCTCTTCTTCGATTTGCATTTTTTCATTTAAACTGAGCAAATTTTCATCTTTGTCGATGATTTCTTCCTTCTTTTCCTCTTCTGGTTCTTCGTCCATTTCAATATCGGAGACATCGGAACCTGATGATGAGGCTTCAAGACCAACCACGTTATAGTCTTTCTTATCACGCTTTGTTTTGCCACGAGATTCTAGTGTTAGCAGATGTTTTCGTTTTCTTGATCCTAGAAAGAATAAAAAGATAAGTTAACTTTCGACAACAACTGCCAAAAATACTATGCACAAAAAACACTACTCTGTATTACAGAAATTATTTTTGGCATTAATATCATGAGTAAATATGCTCAATTCTGTCATAATGCTTAAAATATATTTGATCATTATTCAGTAAACACACTTTTGAAATTGCGTCAATCACCATATTTTATTTTAAAACTTACAAAATCCCTCCAATTTTAAATTATGAAAAGTTGTTCCATTTTCAAAGAATAATTTAATGTGGGTACTTTTTTTAAAAATCTGAATGTAAGTAGATACCTACCCACTGCACAAGTATTTATTTAAAAAAAAAAACATTGTATGACTCTTATAAAATACATACCTACTGTTATAAAAAAAATTAAGACCTACATTTTTAATAAATTTGAACATTTACTCACCAGCGATGGTTTTAATTTTGACATTTTCATCATTGGCTCCAACAACGGGAACTGTTTGTGCAAGAGTAGTATATTCAATGTCGTCTACATCCGCTTGCCTTAAATTTTTCTTCAGACCCTTGGACTGCACAGCAGAAATGGATGTCATCTGATTCAACTCTTCAACATTCACCTGGACCTTGGCCAATGCCTCAAGCAGCGATGCTCTCTAAAAAGAAAAGAAAAATACAATATGTGCATTTTGTCAAAAGAAGCAAGCCAGACTGGTCAGTGGCAGAGTGGGCATCAAATCTGGGTCCCAACCAGGAGTCGTGAGTTCAATAGGCCACTTGCATGAAGTTCATAACGACTTGGAAAAAATCGTGTGGATAGATTTTTTTACTAAGATTACGAGAATGTTAGTAAAAATTTTTAGAAATGTACAGTTTTTTATTTTAAAAGAAATAAATCCATTATTTGGGCTCGTGACGTCACTACATGAAAATGTCTCATCTCCGAAAATGTTCCTATTAATTTTATAAAAATCCACACTGATTTATTTTTTTTTATATGGCATCACTTTGATTTCAGGCGAATTTTTGAACTTGACATTTAACGTTCACTAGATTTATTGTTTGTTCTGCGGATTTTAACAAAATCAAATTTTATAATACAAAAGATATAGTAATCTATGCACCCTAATTATACGAAAAGCTAAAGAGCTACACTTCAAAAATAAACTGATAGAATCCAATTACGATCCCAAAAGTGTATGGTCAATACTAAAGGAAAGTACTTGCACTCATAAATTCGATGATGATAATATCAAAAATATTGTCATTAACAATGAAGAAATCCTCTTCCACGACGATCCCACGCTAGTTTTAAATTACATTAACAATCATTACACAAATATTGGAGGCATTCTGGCAGAAAACATTACAAGTACTGTGGCAGAGAATCTACATTCATCTATCCAACAAGATACTCCTAACTCCAATAATGATATACAATTTAAACTCCAAACCATCTCATGTGAAAATACATCTAAAATAATACAATCCTTAAAGAATAGCTCAGCTGTAGGTACTGACTACATAGACGCTAAAACTATTAAAACTCTAAGTGACCAACTCCTCAATCCACTTACATACCTGATAAATCGTAGCCTAAAAGAAGGTATTTTCCCTAGCTGCCTAAAAAATGGACTGGTAATTCCTATCTATAAGTCAGGACCTAAAAATGACACCAACAACTACAGACCCATCACTCTTCTAAATACTATGTCCAAAATTCTGGAAAAAGCCATCAAAGAACAGCTCTACCTAGAAACAAACCATCTACTCTCGAAGAACCAGCATGGCTTTAGAAAGAACAGTAATACACATCACGCTTTAACCTCAGTAACAGACTTTATTAACTCTAACCTTGACTCAAAGAAAAAAGTAATCTCAATATATACCTAGACTTATGTAAAGCCTTCGATACAATATCTCACAATATACTTTTTAAGAAACTTATTAAACTTGGCATAACTGGAAATGAACTTAACTTACTGAAAAGTTTTATGTCAGAGAGAACTCAACAAGTCATTATTAACAAAGTGAAAAGTGAACCCCTTCCGATCAGTTACGGAGTGCCCCAGGGTAGTGTTCTAGGTCCCTTAATGTTTCTTATCTACATCAATGATATCTGTGAACTAATTACAGAAGGCAACATTGTGACATTCGCTGATGACACCGTAATACTTTGTCAAGCTGACTCATGGATCAAGGCATTCCTTAAAGCTGAGAAAAGTCTTGCTGTCATCAAACAATGGCTCAATGAAAACAAACTTACTCTAAATACAAAAAAAACTAAATTCATAACACACAGTATAACTCAAAGAGGTCAACCTCCTCCAACCTTCGCTCTGAAAATACACAACTGCTCCCAACCCTTCTCAATATGCAATTGCGAAATCATAGAAAATGTCAAACAAATAAAATATCTAGGCGTCATCAACTTAATTACATCCAAGCTTAAAAAAATCATCTATCTCTTAAATAATATAAAAAACATCTTCCCACGCACTATACTAAGATCTATTTACTTTGCTCTTTCCCAATCTATAATCATGTATGGTCTTCTGTCTTGGGGAAGTGCAAGTAATATTTCTCTAGATCCACTAGAAAAAGCACAAAAGGCAACAATCAAACTAATTCTTCAAGTAGCATATAATATGATACAGACTCTGAAAAATTTTACAAGATGCTCGACGTTTTGTCAATCAGACAACTCTACGCTAAATCGTCAATTCTTCACCTCTTCAAATTCAAACTGCATATCCCTTTACTTTCTCAGTCCTCAATAACAAGCCGGTCTTCAATAAATCTAACACTTAACATCCCGCTAAAGCACACGACCCACGGACAAAGATCCTTTAACTACTATTCCATCAAACTATATAACAGCATGCCACCTTCTTTGAAACAACTTGCTGATTATTCACCAACATATAAACTAAAAAAACAAATCACAGACTGGATAAAAACTAAAGGAACACTATTTTTCCGAAACCTATTTACTCCGAACCAAACATAAAAATTAACTTGGTATTTAAATTATACCTCTAGATCTACAAAATAGATTAATATTGCATAACTATTTTTAAAATATTGGCACTTATATCATCTACTTTTGTTTGTTTCTTTTATTCTCTTTTCGTCACAACTGCTCTCAAGTTCACTCTTCTTGTATATTCTTTATTTTTTTCTTTTTACTATAATGTATTATCCATTGCGACTTTAGTATATTATGATGCTCAACTTACCTCAACTTACTACATTGTGTCTGTATAATATTATGATGACTATCTCAAAACAGCTACCTACACCTACTATATGTACAGTACTACCACCATGGGTGGTACTACGGAGTCCTCCTTGAGAGTCTCAAGGGGGATACTGTGCTATCACCTATGATGGCATAATAATACATGCGTACACCTCAGCACGGGTTCTCCCAGTGAGGTGTTCACAATCCATAATCACATTCGTTTTAACTAATTACATACAGTTGCCGATTATACTTCACTCTACTACCTACTATGTTTCATATTAAGAATATTTTTGTTTTATTTCCACCTAATGTCGTTGTCATTGCACTTATTAACTGTATATCATTGTATTTATTAACTGTATGTAAAAGCATAGAAATGAATAAATAAATAAAAATAAATAAATAATATTCTTATTATTATTGTAATTTACAAGTACAAATTTTGAGTAATATAGACGTTGAACATTATAATGATTTATGATCAATAAGATGGATCAAGGAAAAAAATATTTATGAGATTTAATATTTTTGATATGCCTCGTTATTCTCCTGTGTCATTCGTGTGGAAAACGTTCTTTTTTTTAAATGATTTTCGGCTATGTAATTATCGTTTTTTCGCACCTATAAAATTATGTCCCGTCTTTCCGGTTTATAAAAAATGGTCTGATTTTTCGGATTGAAATTTTCAAAAAATCGCCAGGGTTTCAAAAATACAATTAAAAAAAAAAAAAATACAGGATGTCTTAGAATATTTGCCTAAACCGGAAAATTTTTTGGTAATTGTTCGGAACAAACGTCAACGGTTAATACGCACTTTTTTTTTATAAAACTTTTAGATTCTTCTTAATTACCATAAAAGACAACTATTTGCATTCGGGGAGGTTGAAAATGTTACATTTTTAATTTTATTTACGTAAATTGAAAATTTGCATTCACACTCTCAAATCACTCTGTTTGCAGTTCGGAACAAACGTCAACGGTTAATACGCACTTTTTTTTGATAAAACTTTTAAAATTAAGATAATATACACAAGCCCGCTACACAAGCCCTGCTTTGCCAGACAAACCATTAAAAAACATAGGCTGTTTTTTTAAAGTAAAGATAACCTACACAATCCCGTTACATAACCGTTGACGTTTGTTCCGAATATTTACCAATTTTTTTTTAAAATGTGATGCAAGTGGCCTATTCCTCGGCTAGCTAAGTCGTCCATCACGACACAAGCAACATTTTCCGCTTACCGTAGGTGGGGAAGATTTTCAAATATTGTCAGGTTATCCGTAAAACGGGAATGTTTGTCTTTCTTTAAAAAAAAAATATGCCAAACCAGTACGTATATGGCAGTGAGGCATAGAACTGGCAGAGAAAGGGTGAAATTATAATTGAAAACTGTAGAAATTAGATCCATGAGGCATGTGTTATTTAGCCAATTTTTTCTTAAAATATGAGATACTATGACAGCCCGGCGGGTATTTCGTCACTGTTATGTTGGTATCCCTGATACAAAGAAGAGCTAGATACAATTGTAGCCGACTTCGTGGGATACATGATAAGGCGCGTAATTATGAAAAACAGAATTATAATGTTAACAAACCTCTATTCGTATAAATTTAGAATGGTTTGTTTGGCAAAGCAGGGTTTGTGTAGCGGGCTTGTGTATATTATCTTTGCTTTAAAAAACAGCCTACGTTTTTAAATGGTTTGTCTGGCAAAGCAGAGTTTGTCTAGCGGGCTTGTGTATGTTATCTTTACTTTAAAAAACAGCCTACGTTTTTGAATGGTTTGTCTGGCAAAGCAGGGTTTGTCTAGCGGGATTGTGTATGTTATCTTTACTATAAAAAACATCCCAGGTTTTGAATGGTTTGTTTGGCAAAGCAGGGTTTGTATCTACCTCTTGTTTGTATCAGGGATACCAACAACATAACAGTGACGCAATGGCCGCCGGGCTGTCATAGTTACATTTTCTCAATACTTTGAACGGCTGTATCTCCCTCAATTTTGCCGAGCGTGCCTTAATTTTTTTTTATTCAGCTTCTCCACACTTTTCTCATCTAGAAAGTGCCTTGCTATTAAATTTCCAGATTTTGGCAGGATCTGATTTCACCCTATTTCAGTTGTAATACAAAATTCCCAATTTCGTTAGAATAGAATATGGGTAAATTTTGGGGATCGCTGGCAACGGTTAATACGCATTTTTTTTTTAAATCTTTTGATTCACCTTAATTACATTAAAAGACAACTATTTGCATT
Organism: Limnephilus marmoratus; assembly: GCA_917880885.1. Lineage (NCBI taxonomy): Eukaryota > Metazoa > Arthropoda > Insecta > Trichoptera > Limnephilidae > Limnephilus > Limnephilus marmoratus. Next base: position 3,209,236 of record OU862927.1, on the reverse strand, counting down.
GGGGGAAGTGGAAAATATTTTTGTGTAACATGGTTTGTGATACAAAAGAAAGTGCCCCTCTATAACGCCTAGTCGCGTCAAGGCAAGAAAAACATCCCAGTTTTCAAGTAGTTTAGCGGCTACGCTAGGTTTGTGTAACATGGTTTGTGATTCTGGCGTACAATCTCACAAGACGAAAGCTAATTTTAATTTTACGTAATGAAATTTAGAATGAAATATTTTCCACTTCCCCCAATGCAAATAGTTGCCTTTTAATGTAACTAAGGTGAATCGAAAGGATTTTTCAAAAAAAAGTGCATATTAACCGTTGCCAGCGATCCCCAAAAATTAATAGAATATGTAGGTACTTACATTTTCTTTCTTTTGTTTTTTCTCCACAATTTTCTCGAGTTTCTTTCTCTGTTGTTTTGAGAGAATTCTGACATTGCTCGAGGTATCCTTCTTGACTTTAGTGTGTCGTTTTGACGATGGTAGAACCAGAGCATTACTGCTGTCCTCCCCTCCATATTCTTTGGTGGGAAGATCAACACTAATCTGCAATTAAAACATGAAAAAATTATTCAGAAAATATAATATTAAACCACTAACATTCTTAAGCCGATTATAAAAAGAAACCGACAGTTATTTTAATATATTTAAGACATTTTTAGTTGTTTTATTTCACAACAAAAGCACACTGCTGAACAATAATATATCTTTCAGTTATCATTGGAAGTATAACGTCTTAAAGTTGAGAAATTAATTACGAACCTTCTGAGTCTCTGTATCATCTACTTTTGTGGTAAATGACTGTCTAGCCTTCCAATTATATCCTTTTTTCCCCATTGTGAATTGTTTATACTGTTTGCTTTTTTGACATTTATAGGTTAGTAATACATGCCAGATACATGCTGTCAATATAGGGGGTTATCTATGGAGTAAATAAAAATAAGGATGCCAGAGTAAAAAATATATCTATATGAGCTTCTTTTTTCCACGAGACTTTGTCCGAGGGTGGCAACCCTCTTTAGAATAAACCATAGATGAACTGAACTTCGTGAACTGTCACATCTGACTGATTTGTGTATTTTTTGCAGTTTATTATAAATTATTTTGTTAAATATTAATAAACATCTACTTGATATAGTTGTGGCAACTCTCAATACAAAAAAGTAACGAAATGGACCTAGACATCGAGCATATCTGCAGAATTTGTTTGGGAAAAGGTAGTCTAAAGCCAATATTTGTAACGAAAGGAACCTTCGAAGAAGTTGTCTCTTGTGCTGAAATGATAACAACTTGCGCTACCGTCACGGTAAATATATTAAATTTTGCCAGGAACAAATAAAACCACATGCGTGTGAAGTTTATCGGTGTTTCCTTCGTTTATTACCTTCTACAAACATAGCAAAACAATCTGTCAATAACATTTTTTCCGAACTCACCTTGCCCCACTTATTGCTAAATAAATACTTGTTCGTATTGTTTTTTCTTGATATGTATGTAAATAACTTGCTTGTTTACGTGCTTGCTTTCTTAACCAACATATTATTCAACTTATCTTTGTTTTCAAATGAGCAAATATTCAATCTTGAAATTAGTTTCCCACTCACCGAACAAAGTTGGTGGTAGCGATAGAATGCCATGTCCACCATTAATTCTTTATTTTAACACCTTTTTTGCTGGAAACAGCGATCACAGTCCTTAGCATTTATGCGTTCACAGCGAGAAACAGTGATCTTAGTTTTGCTTGTTACTTAGTTACTTCGAATTATTCCTAGTGATATGGGTTGAGGTTCAAGCTGCGAAAGTTGCGTGTCATCATCATTTAGATATACATCCTAGGTTTTGAATGATTTGTTTGGCAAGCAGGGTTTGTCTAACGGGTATGTGTAATTATTCTTATACCTTTCTTTCCATGTTCATCTGTTATAAATACAGATACAAACTTGTCAATAATGCATTCACTTCATAACATGAATAAATTATTGTTTTATATGGCAATAATATTTTTTCTATGATTGGCAGCGTTGATTGATTGTCTATGAAATGTAATAATGTAATACAGAAATCATAAATATGAAATAAGCGGAGTAAGACATAAATAATGAATTGTGATGATCGGGAGTATTCAATAATACTTTTGATTGGTCAGAGATTATGAGGCTTGTTTATTATTATGTCGTATTTAAATTAATATCTAACGTCTGCTCTAAAGGTTGCTCTGTGTTGTTTGGCGATCTCTGTAATCGTTCGGGATAAGACCCAAATGGACGGCAGTATTACTTACCTCAATTGAGAAATCTTAAAACCACTAACGACGTCACAACTTGTGCGTTATGGAGAACACTCGTTCTACTGGTGTAAATTGTATGAGTCAGACATAAAATACAAACAATCATTTTACAATAATGAGGAACTCCAGTGGAAAATATTATGGCTTTAAAAAAATATGTTCATACAGACCAATAAATGCTGATTCAGAATACATAAGTTTTATTTAATAATAATAAACGCAGAGTTTTTCAAAAATTATTAAAAAGTCCATTTTTACTTGGGTCATAGAAATATGCCGTCAAGTTTGTATTATTGAAATGTTTAGTGGTGACGTCACTGAACACCGTAAAGTCATCGTATGGGAATGTAGGTATGACACAAGCCATCATATTAACAACGTTTCATCTTATTCGTATATTTACATACTGTTTATAGAGATTTAGTTGTTGTGTTTACTGAAACATTATTTAGGCCTAAATAATTTAGTTTCAAAAATAAAAGTACCTCTTATTAGTTTATCTCTATTGTTGAAAATATTCAAAACTACTGCACAAAAAAAATAGTAATGCTACTCTAGGGAGAATACTTCGAACTCTGAATTTCAAAATTGCGCCAGTTGAACAGCTGATTGCCCGATCTTGTAGTAACTTTTCAGGAGTGATGACGTCACACGATTCACTACACACATGGTGGTTTTCGGGGGATCTTGAAAAATTAAAACTTTGACTATTATTTTAACTATTAAAACTAACTCTAAAAATAAAAATAAATATGCAGTTATTTAAGTTAGAAGGTTATTATTCATTAAAAAAAAAAAATTGGACTGGAGTTCCTTATTCTCATGACCGAGATTATTGCTTCTGAAGTGTTCAGAAACAAGAGTTGAAATAATTCCATGGAAACTTTCAGAGTATTCCACTATCACTCTTTCTGATGTGATAATGTTTGAAACAAGAAAATATTCATTGAAAACATTTGTATCTATTAAAACCAATAAATCCCTTTTCAAATAGTACAACCATTACTTTTTGTACTTCTTCCCATATGGGTATTGTTATGAAATTTGCCCAATCTTGTAGCAGCGCGGAAAATTCCCCCAGAGGGATAAAATGTGACCTTTATAAATATTTTGTTCTGAACTTGTCGTCGCATTTCTAAAAGCGGGGCATTTTGGCATCCCGAAGCTCTCTCGGGGACAAAAGGATAGGATAGAACCTATAAACGAAATAGTCCCCTCCAAAACGGGACATACGGTCAGGTTAGTTATGCCTCAGGCCTCAGTTTTGGATCCAGATATTTCAGGATCAAACCCGACATGTAAATTTTTTTTTATTTCAAATTTTAGTAATAGGTAAATTGTTTTGTTGGTGCCAACGGCGTTCAGTCCTCCATTAATAGAGTTACCAGCATTCACCCTTCTTTCAATATCTCTATCAGCCTTCCCATCTCTCGTAAACATACTTCCCAAATAAACAAACTCATCCACCTGCTCCAAGTATTCATCATTCACAACTATATTGCATACTGTTTTCGTACTCTCTTTCAAACACCATGACTTTAGACTTCTTACATTCATCATTAACTCATTCTTCATACTTACTTCGTTCATCCTTGACACGAGAGACTGTAGATCTTCCATACTGTTAGATATCAGCACCGCATCATCAGCGTACAACAGACAACATACTTCCAGATTACTCAATGAAAGGGCATGTAGAGAGAATGAACGAGGAAAGGAGTGTAAGGAGAATGTATGACGCAAATGTGAATAGTAGAAGAAGTCGAGGACGCCCAAGAAAGACATGGCACGACCAAGTGAATCAGATACTTGAGTCAGGTCATGCCAAGAGTCAGAATAATAGAAGAGAATGTATGAGACGTTGTATGAATGTAAACGAGGCAAGGAATGTGTGCCAAGACCGGGATGTTTGGCGGTCCGTCCTCTCTGCCTACCCCTGCGGAGAAACGGCATGATGGTTAGTTAGGTAAATTGCTAATTTACGGCACGTTTCAGTAGATACTCTGGTGAAAGACTAATAATATAAGAATGTTCGGTGTCGAGATCTGATTAGCTAGATCAGTGGTTCTTAACCTGTGTTAGATCGAATCCCAGGGGTTTGGTGAGTCAGCCTCAGGGGTTCGGTGGAACAAGTCACAGCCTGAAAAAAAAATTATGCACCCCCTCCGTTGTGGTAAATATAGTTGTGACAATAGCCCATCCTATCCCATTATGTCCCCCCCCTTGTGGTAATCCACCACCACTGATGACTCACCCCGCTTTCCAATTAAAGAGGCTTCGGTGAATGCATTTGAAACTGGTAGGGGGTTCAGTACCTCCAAAAAAGTTAAGAACCACTGAGCTAGATACTTCCAAACCTTCCTCAGATATATACAAACCAAATATTATTTAATTTTTTTAATTTTAGGTATCAGAAGATGATAAACTTCCCGCCCAAATCTGTTTTGAATGCCTCATCAGTCTCAAGATTGCTTACAAGTTCCGGAAAAAATGTGAATCTTCCTTTGAATTTCTCACAACAGCCTTAAATACAAAAAAAGAAGAAGAAAGTGAAAACGAAATGATGTCCTCGCAAGTATTTGAGCGGGAAAAACCTATCAGTCATTCGTTGGTAGGAAATTCTATCAATGAACCAAAATGTGACTCCTCGTATGAATTTCCCACAACAGCCTTACATATAAAAAAAGAAGAAGAAGGTGAAAACAAAATGTCGCCCTCGCAAATATTTGAGCAGGAAAAATCTATCAGTCATTCGTTATTGAGAGATTCTCTCACTAAAGAACCGCATCTAAATAATGAAGATCATCGTGATTTATTTAAAATGAAAATGCCAGAAGTAGGCAGTAATAAAAATGTTGATTTAACTTGTTTTTCTGGAGATTTCTGCGGTGCTAAAGAGATTAAGGAAGAGAATAAAGAGGAGGATGATTTTTATGTCGAACCTGTTATTGAAATAGATGAAGGGGACGCCATTACAAATAGTACAAGGTTAAAGAATATGATTATAAAAGGGAAGAAAAAAATTAATACACTCCAACCACAAGCTCCAACAACCAATAAAAAGATTGGTATAAATCAGCGGAAGTATGGATACTTTATTACTAGAGGACAAGATGATGTAGGTTGGTAAATATTATATTGTTATTTTTAAACTTATCCGGAGTGAAAGATATCTCAGTATCGCCCTGGTGAAGCACCACCATTCAGAATTGAAATGTTGCTTGAAATGACTTCAGTCATGTTTAGGGTTGCCATATGTCCGGAATTTTCTGGACAAGTCCGGAAATATATGTCTTTGTCCGGAATGCGGGGGAATCCTAAATAGTCCGGAATTTCTACAATTAAGTGGAGATTGATATAAAAAATGAAATAAACCAAATTATTTTTATTACAAATCAAAGTAAAAACATCACTTCTGATATTTAATGCTCCCAGAAATATTGTTCAACACTTCCGAATCTTTAATAATAATTAATTTTTTGAAGAAAGCTTCTTTAGAAAGGTTTTCACTTTGTGATGGCATTATTTATTTTAATGAAAAGACAAATAACTTATCTTAGAAAGGAACAGGCTTTTTGTAGAGTCTGTCAAGTCGATTCTCTTAACACAGTATAATTTAAAAAATATCACTTGCGAAATGTTCTACAAAATTATTATTAAAGATTTTTTTAATGAAAAGAAAAATAACTTTGTTTACATCACTTTTATTTATACACAATCAACATGTTTCGTGAACGATGTTCACATCATCAGGATCAAATGGATTCATTTGATCCTGATGTTATATTATCATGAAAACAAGCTTGTGGGTCTGAGTGGTTATTGTACACGGTGTCTGGAAACTGGTAGAAAACCTGTAAGTTTACATAATACAGAGGACCCAAAAAATCTTTTTTTTTAACTTTTATAAATTTTTTTCTGCAACTAAAGGGTTAAAAAACTTTTTGAGTGAGGTCTATGCTTCGATGCATTTTAAAAGACATTAAACAGCCGATACAGACCCCCCAGTGACTGATTTTTTTCATAATTTACCTACAAAAATCCCAACTTTGGACTCTATTTGAAAACGAAAGTTCAAATCAAAAAAAGTTTTACAACCAAATTGAGTGCAAATGTGATGTAGATTCACCAGTTTCCCCCTTGTACTCCGAGTTTCCGGTCACCATGTATATTCTATTTCTACAGCATTTTCAAAAATACCTTACGATAATTTTATTACAAGCATTAAATATTTTACGTATATAGTTTTTTTTATCAAATAATAACAAAATGTAATGTTTTGTTTTCAGATTTGGACCCTGACTACCTGGCCGCCCTGTACCGCATATATAAACACCGCTGTGAACACTGCCCCAGAATCTACGCCGTCTCAACGTACTTTACCGTCCATGTTAATAAACACCTTGGAATAAGGCCGTACCACTGTGACATATGCAATAAAAGTAATTTTAGTCATTGTTTAATTCTTCTTCTTGTGCCTTGTCCGTTCAACGGACGTTGGCTATCAAGTTGGCTATGCAGACTTTGTTTACTGCGGCCCGGAACAGCTCTATGGTAGACTGGTTAAACCACTGCCTCAGGTTTTTCAGCCATGAGGTTTTCCTTGTTCCAGGGCCCCGTCTTCTGCATTATGAGATGCAAGATCTCATACTTCTCTGGATGTCTCATCACAGGTCCAATATATTGAAGTTTTCGGATTTTTATAGTTTTAATTACTTCCTTTTCTTTATTCATCTGAACAATAACATCTTCATTCGTAACCCTGTTCATCCAGCTTATTTTATGTATTCTTCTGTAGATCCACATCTCGAATGCCTCAAGTCGCCTAATTAGTTCTTCAGTAACCGTCCATGCTTCCATTCTATAAAATAATATCGAAAACACTGAGATCATGACTGCATTTGTTCATGTGATAATATAATTTCAGATTATCCGGAAGAAAGGTCTCACCTTAAATACCACCGTCAGCGCAAAGTAAAAGGCTCCTACAAGTGTGAGATGTGTGACAGGGCCTACAACTCTGAGTCCTCCCTCAGATCGCACATGAAGATTCACACGGGCGAAGTCAAATGGCACCCGTGCTCCTATTGCCCTCTCAAATACGATCAACTCAGCAAGCTGAAGAAACACGTGTAGGACTTTTTAATTATAATAATAATGATACGTTTTTAAATTTTCACTGCCAAAAGTATTTTCATTGATTGTTTTTGGGGTTCGTTATCCCAAAAACAAACAAAATAATAATAATGTTTTATTCGAGGGTGTGGGGAGGATAGTGCAAAATCCCACACCTCCCATATAGTTATAAATATTTACACACTAATTAATAAATTAAATTTTACGTAAAGAAATGGGTACATAGAATGGAGAAAAGAAAAAACCAAACGTGGCGAATCACTTGGAGTGACCTTTGGCAGAGGTGTCGGTTACCCAATAAACCGTTCTTGGAGCGGCGGTATCTATAACCGCCATCCAAATCAGCAAAGTTCTCCATCATGACACAAGCAACATTTTCTATTAAATAAATTAAATGCAATAACTAAGTTTGTAACCACGATTTATTTAATTTTTATAATTTATTTAAACTTTATACAGTTTAATTTTATACCCTGAAGATGCTTGAGTAAAGCGAAACCGGTCGGTATTATAATAATAAAATAAATCGTGGTTACAAACAAAGTTATTGTTTTATTTCATTCAATATGTCAAACCACAAAGTGACTGCTTTCTATGAAAATATAAATTAAATGCATATAAGAATCCCATTGGGAAAGGAACTTTTACTACTACCCACCTATAATGTCCTTAACAATATTTTTTTTTTGCTTTTCAGAGTTGTCCACACGAGAGAGAAAAACCTAATTTGCCAGTTCTGTCAAAAAGCTTTCCGATTTGACAGAAATCTTAGAATCCACACACTGTAAGTATACCAAATATTTTATGTATGTGAGATTTTCCGGGCCAAAAGTATTATCGTGATTTATTTTTGGGTTATTTCGAACTGCCGTAACCCAAAATACATCACATTAATTATTTTTTATTCAAACAAATTATTTAACTTTTTCCACGCGATCGTAACAACAGTTGATACGGCAAAAGCCATGCCTCACACGCACCCATATCAGCCCTTGTTACGCTAACTTCGACTGCCGATATCACAGCGCTCCTATGTCACAGTTTTTTTTCCCGCTCGCTAGGACATTCGTGTAACTATCACGATGCTAACATCTTCAGGCATATTTCGAAACTAAATTTGTATTTCGTAAAAAACATCTATAATCAAGTGGATGTGTCCTTGTGCCTTCGAGTGCCGTAGTTCACAATTTAGTCAACAGATGGCGCTAGTAGTAATTCGCAGTTTGCGCATGCGATTCCGATTAACCATATTGGACAAGTGTCGATAACATTTATTGTCGAGATCGCGCGTATTCTAAACGTTTGTTTGTGTTGTGAAACTGTGATTTTGATAATTAAAACAATATTTATTATTTTTATTTTTATTTTAACTTTATGAGTAAAACCTCAAATTGTAATATTTAATTAAATGAAGACAATATAAGCGAAACTCAATCGAAAATCTGAAAACAGAAAAATCAGAAAAAGATATTGACACATCTGGGACTCGAACCCAGGAAGTTAAGAAAAATGAAGATAGTGTGGGTGGTTCTTAGTCGAAGTATGATACAGTTAAAAGTGACCGAATTGGATATCGACACGGTGGCGCAGTGGTTAGCGCGTTCGCCCGGTAAGCGAGAGGTCCTGGGTTCGAGTCCCAGATGTGTCAATATCTTTTTCTGATTTTTCTGTTTTCAGATTTTCGATTGAGTTTCGCTTATATTGTCTTCATTTAATTAAATATTACAATTTGAGGTTTTACTCATAAAGTTAAAATAAAAATAAAAATATTCATCCTAGACTTGCAGAAAAGTCAATAGATGTCGCATATTAAATAAAATGGATAAAGATTTATCCAGACACTATCTAGAGAGCATTTAGTTCGGGTTTGAATCTTGCAATCATACATAAAGATAGCAGCCAATAGTATATGCGTTAAGAAAAATGAAGATAGTGTGGGTGGTTCTTAGTCGAAGTATGATACAGTTAAAAGTGACCGAATTGGATATCGACACGGTGGCGCAGTGGTTAGCGCGTTCGCCCGGTAAGCGAGAGGTCCTGGGTTCGAGTCCCAGATGTGTCAATATCTTTTTCTGATTTTTCTGTTTTCAGATTTTCGATTGAGTTTCGCTTATATTGTCTTCATTTAATTAAATATTACAATTTGAGGTTTTACTCATAAAGTTAAAATAAAAATAAAAATATTCATCCTAGACTTGCAGAAAAGTCAATAGATGTCGCATATTAAATAAAATGGATAAAGATTTATCCAGACACTATCTAGAGAGCATTTAGTTCGGGTTTGAATCTTGCAATCATACATAAAGATAGCAGCCAATAGTATATGCGTTAAGAAAAATGAAGATAGTGTGGGTGGTTCTTAGTCGAAGTATGATACAGTTAAAAGTGACCGAATTGGATATCGACACGGTGGCGCAGTGGTTAGCGCGTTCGCCCGGTAAGCGAGAGGTCCTGGGTTCGAGTCCCAGATGTGTCAATATCTTTTTCTGATTTTTCTGTTTTCAGATTTTCGATTGAGTTTCGCTTATATTGTCTTCATTTAATTAAATATTTATTATATGACAAAATCTATTCGTTTCGTGTTATTTTTAAATGTTGAGTTTTAGAACTTGTTTATACGAATTAATAATAATAAGTGATTGAGGTACCACTTGTGTCTATCAACGCAGAGTCCTGAGTACAAGCACGCGGATAAATGGCGCCGCCTTTAAGATAACATGGGTATGGAATTAAATGTTTTTGTTTTTATAAACATCTAGGAGTGTTTACAGATGACGATTTGGCTTCAAATTGTAGATAATAATCTCATCTGTTTATATAGTATGATAAATCATGCCATAATATGCTGTAATTTGACATAAAATTGGATGGATAGGTATTTGAAAACATGTACCGCGTATTGAAACATGTATTGAAAAAACGGAGTAGTTCAACGCAGGGAAAAGGTTAACGTTCATAATCAGCTTTTTCACCCTCAGATAAACGGGCGTTTAAACAGGGTGTGGCGGGTGCTGTACTTTATATTTATGGCAGGTTTTTTGTTTTGTTATTCACATTCGTGTTTTTTTACAAATACGTGTATGCTCATATTTTTTGTGCACAAAACCGAATTTACATTGCGCAACTGCTTCATGACAAACTAGAGCATTGCTAGTTTCATGTGTAAACTTATAGTTTCATCATGCGTGCATTAGTTGTATGCCACAAAATTAGAATCAACATCGTTCGTCCACAAACCTTGCAACTGCAGAGGCTCTGCGAAATCTGACTTACTACCCCGATTTTGCGCCTATCGATTTTTTTTTTCTCTACTCAAGAGAGACCTCAAGGGTAATCATAACATCTCGGACGATGAGGTGAAGGCAGCAGCTGTCAAGTCCTGGTATTTGAGAAAAGTCGGAAGAATTTTTTAGTGACGGAATGATGAAACTTGTTACACGAGAAATGTGTTAGCCTTAACGGTGACCATGTTCAAAAATAAATACATGATTTTGAAGCTTAAGAATTATGCTTTAATTTATTTTTTGCCCGATCTTGCTATTTGTTTTGTTCGTATTCTACAAGCGTGTGTGCATTACTTTTCAGCCTACCCTCACAGTTTGCATATAGCGGGATAATGGTTAAAGAAAGCATCAATCCATTCTATTGACTAGTGAATATTAAATTTAACACTTTTACTCTCTCTTTTAATCAGCACTCTGAGCATATTATATTATGCTTGCTCTAAAAGGCTCACACTGCCGATGTTTTTTTTGTGTATTTATTTAGCAGAACTTGATAAAATTATTATTAATACATATAAATCAAATGTCATTTTTAAATTTCTGCTAATATAGAAAAATAATATGTATATTTTGTTTGGACCAACAGTACCGTCCATTCTGCCGCCCGGCCCCACAAGTGTGATGTGTGTGAGAAGGGATTTGTGACTGGATACGACCTCTCCGTTCACAAGCAGAAACACCTCGGAGTGACAACTCATCATTGCCAAATATGCCCCCTCGGATTCTTTAGTTCAAGGTATGTGTTGAAATCAATAACTAGCCATCATTGCCCTCTGTGGAATAAAGTGTATAATAAGGCTGGATCGGCACTTAGCTGAACCCCCCTGCTATTGGTTTTGTGAACTAATCATACAGATTTCTAATCTAGATTGTCATGTTGACTTGCTAGCTGTATGTTGTTTGTTTTCATTGTGATTTATATACCATTTTTTTTATAAATACGATAGGATTCCTTAATCTTTCTCTTGTGCCATTAATTCAGCCAATGGACTAAGTAGTGCCTTAGACTACCAGGGATTGAGCCGTGTAGATAATATTCAGCATAGCTTTAAAAAAAAGTGCAAGTCATATTAAAGAGAACTTTGTAAATAAATTTCGATTATTTTTTTTTTTTGAATGTAGCTATTACTTTGTGGTTATCCATTATAGAAAAATGAAACAATTCAACTTTGTATAAACCACTTATATAATGCGCAAATCCGACTGGTTTCGGAACAAACGTTCCTTCATCAGGGAAAGCTTATACTAATTAGTATAAGCTTATACTAATTAGTATAAGCTTTCCCTGACGAAGGAACGTTTGTTCCGAAAGCGGTAGGATTTGCGCATTATATAAGTGGTTTATACAAAGTTGAATTGTTTCATTTTTCTAAATTTCGATTACTTATTTTGAATATTGATTGAGACCCTAGAAATTAATCAGTATGTTTTGATGAATTTTTCTGTCATTCCCTGGAATATTATTTACTTAGGTTGTGGCGTTACAGAATGTTGGGATATTGAAAGAGGAGTAAATGCAGGAAACTCTATTAATGGAGGACTGAATGCGGTTGGCTTTAACAAAAAAATTTCCAAAGTAGTGAAGCTAGCAGTCCACAATGGAGTCCTGGTATATACTGATGTCTGGCTGTGAGGCATGGAGCAGATAGAGGAAGATGAAAGTAGACTGAATACTGTAGAAGTAAGATCCCTGTGGTGTATGTGTGGTAAAATTGTGCATGATTGTGTGAGAAATGTGAATGTTCACGAATAATGTATGCGTACTAATGAGTAACATTAAGAAAGGGACGCTTAGATGGTTTGGGCATATGGAACGAAAGAAGTGTAAGGAGAATATATGACGCATATGTGAAAGGTAGAAGAAGTCGGGGATGCCCGAGGAACGCATGGTACGATTAAATGAACCAAATTCTCGAGTCGAACCTTCTCAAGAGTCAGAATAACAGAAGGGTATGTATGAATGTGAATGGAGCAAGGAGTGTGTCCAAGACGGAGTTGTTTGGCGGTCTATCCTATCTGCCTCCCACGTGATGGTTAGTTATTAATTTATATATTTATAAGTACATGTTACATGATTAATACATTTACTTGAGAAGATACATTAGGTCACCATACTAGGCAGTTAGTTAGTGGTGTTACAAATGTAGAATATAAATTTTAAATATTATATTAATAAAACAACAGGACAGATATTACGTATTATATTTTAAGAAAATCGATGACATGACCACTTGCTTTTGTTTTACAATCTAAATCTATGTACGAGTAGTTCTAATTTTGAAAAAAGCTTAACTAACTGCTGCTTGAAAAGTTGGGTACCTGCTTCCCCAAGTAGTTACCCAACTTTATTATTTTATTTTTGCCTCTACACAAATTTCATCAATAGTTTCTCAGACTCATTCTTGTTTAAGGTGACACACACGTAGAACAAGCTTCTGGATTCTGTCTTTCCTGTCCCGCTTTAACCTTTTCCCCGCGTGGAACTACTCTGTTTTTTCAATACCCATACGCGGTAAATGTTTTCAAATACCTATCCATCCAATTTTATGTCAAATTACAGCATATTATGGCATGATTTATCATACTATATAAACAGATGAGATTATTATCTACAATTTGAAACCAAATCGTCGTCTGTAAACACTCCTAGATGTTTATAAAAACAAAAACATTAAATCCATACCCATGTTATCTTTAAGGCGGCGCCATTTATCCGCGTGCTTGTACTCAGGACACTGTGTCGATAGACACAAGTGGTACCTCAATCACTTATTATTATTAATTCGTATAAACAAGTTCTTAAACTCAACACTTAAAAATAACACAAAACAAATAGATTTTGTCATATAATAAATATTGTTTTAATTATCAAAATCATAGTTTCACAACACAAACAAATGTTTAGAATACGCGCGATCTCGACAATAAATGTTTTCGACGCTTGTCCAATACTTCGAATTACTACTAGCGCCATTTGTCAAGTAAATTGTGAACTATGGCACTCAAAGGCACGAGGACACATTCACTTGATTATAGATGTTCCTTACGAAATACAATTTCAGTTTCGAAATATGCCTGAAGATGTCAGCATCGTGATAGTTACACGAATGTCCTAGCAAGCGGGAAAAAAAACTGTGACATAGGAGCGCTGTGATATCGGCAGCCGAAGTTAGCGTAACAAGGGCTGATACGGGCGCGTGTGAGGCATGGCTTTTGCCGTATCAACTGTTGTTACGATCGCTTGGAAAAAGTTGACAAATGCTTTCCTACAACTTCTTCCTCCTTTTAATCAATCCATCCCACCACCCTGAACGTTTTGATACAATGTACAATGTATTTTAGTGAAACTTCATGAATCACATATGCGTCAGCCGCATAGATCAGATTAAGTTGCCTCACAATGTCACCCAAACAGGTAGCGATTAGTTCCTCAGTTGTACACAGTCCGCACATGGGGGATCTTTCACGATATAACTTAAAAAATTTAAACATTTCATTTCTTTCAGCGAGCTGAGAAGTCATGTCACTGTGGTTCACTCTAACAAAAATGTGATCACCTGCAAGGTTTGTGGAGCTTGCTTCGTACGCTCCTACGACCTCAACAAGCACGTCATCCTGCAGCACCCCTCGCTGGCCGCCGAGGAAGGGTTGGACGAATCCATTATCAAACAAAGAAAGATCACCAATTCAAAAAGATTAATCGATGCGGCTATTTTACCTGATCAATAATAAATGTACCTAATTATCTTTCATTACAGATTTAAATGAAGTGTATATTGATGTACGATAAGTTTTATTTTATACTTGCTTTGTATACCCCTAACCATGGGTAGCCCTGCCCATACAAAGGCTTCAAATAGTCCACAATGTTCCAGAACATTCCACAACATTTGAGTGTTCTGGAATGTTCCACAATGATCTGGGGTGTTCCGGGATGTTCCCAAACTTTCCAGACTATTCCCGAACATTCTAAAATGTTCTGGAATGTTGTGGAATGCTCTTGAATACTCTTGAATGTTCTGGACTGTTCTAGAAATTTCTAGAGGGTGAAACTTCCAGCCCTTATATCAAAAGTACACCCTTCGTGTAAAAACGGGAACCTTCTTCAAGGATGAGGGATAGAGGGCCACCACACCATATAACTCCCATGATTGACACGTTTCTGAGTTTTAGCGCACTCATATTTTTTTGATTTTATATTGTCATTGTGAAAATATTGCTGTGTTAGTCAATTTCGCCAATTTTTCAGAGAACAACACAAATTTGTTACAAACTGTTTTCATTACCAGTAAACAAATATAGCATAAAAGCATGTGTGTAAATGTATAAATCAACCATGTTTATTTTCTCGTTAACAGCAGTGTTTCTACGATAAGAGCACATTTTATGAAAAATCAGTTCAAAATTCAATGTTTAATAGTGACGGAAAAGTGAAAAAAGTTTTTACCAAAATTAAATGAAATTGACAGGTCAGTAGCTGAATTGGTTTCGCTTTTGGGACCCGTCCAGGTGTTCAAATGCTTGACTGACAAGTCCTCCATCATGACACAAGCAATATCTTCCGCTTACTGTGATGGTAGTAGGAGATGTCAGGTTATTCGTAATCCGCGAATGTTTGTCTTTCTTTAAAAAAAAAAGAACTACATATTTGATTTTATTTCTTCGGCCGTCAAAGTGTGTTATACGATTGATTTATTCGCAGCGACTATAATATTACCTATTCGTATAATATGTTTATTAGTATTATATTATAAGATGGCTTTATCAATATATTTATTAGGTATGTACCTACTTTATACTTGGTTAGAGTTTATTAACTATTATTATTTTCAAATCAAAGAATTATGATTGCTTACAAAATTTATTAGTTTATAATTACGAGGCATGTTCAGAAAGTAAGTGTACTGAATTTTTTTTTTTTTAAAAAGTGTATTAAAAAAAAATTACAAGATATTGTTGATACACTTGTTGATTATTTTCCCAAGTAATCGCCAACCTGTTCAATGGTTAGCCGTGGCACAAGTTTCTTTATCTCTTCCTCGAAGAATTCTCCCGTTAGCTCCTTCCCCCATTTCAGGACCACTTTCTACACCCGCTCGCCGGTTGAAAATTTATTTTCTTCCATACATGCCTTTAGAACGGTGAAAAGATGATAATCTGAAGACGCCAAGTCAGGGGATTAAGGGGGGTAGTTCAAAACATCCCAACCAAATGAGTCCAAGAGCTTATTGGTGGCTAAAGTTATATGACGACGGACGTTTTCGTGAAACAAGCACACTCTTTGGTAGGCATTCCCCTCTTTTTGTTTTGAATGCTCCTTTTGAGTTTATTTTAGGGTATCACAATATTGTTGTGCATTGATGGTCTCAACTTGAGGCAGAAATTCGGCCAAAATGATGCCTTTTCGGTCCCAAAACTCTGAGGCCATGATTTTTTGCCTGAAATTATGGTTTTCAATTTTTTAACAGATGGGGAATTAGTGTGACGCCACTTTGACGACTGCTTTTTTTCCCAGGCGTGTAATGAGTCACCCACTGTCATCTCCAGTCACAATAGAGCTCAAAAATCCTCACCCTTTTTTCTTGTGGGTGTTATTCCTTCCGTGAGTAAAAAGCGGATAACACTTTTTTGCCTACGTCTTTCACGCAACTGGACACTACAACGTGAGTTTACGTACTACAATGTTTTTGTGATGCTCGTTCTGGTCCAGAAACCCCCCTCTACCACTCAGTGTCACCAACCCTCAAAAAACTAAAAACGACTGCCCGTTATGGTCACAGTACCGTTACTTACTAAACATGCTAAGTATTATTAAGTTAGTTAGTTTTATTATAAATTAAAGTAAAAACCAATGCGAAAACTTATCCAATTCTTAACCGGGGTAGAAATTGATTGAAAGACTTTTATTTAAGTATTTGATAATTTATTAATTATGTATCAAAATACATAAAAAACCACTGGACATTTTAAAATTGATAAAATTCATCAAATTGAGGCCCAGTTGTTTCACAGAAATTCATATGTAACATGTTATTCAGCACCATTTTGTTTTTTTTTTTACTTTTGAAAGGTCCTCACTAAACACCAATTCTAGGTGCGTTTCAGCTTTCTATCAAAATATAATAATTGGCATTTAACGGGGACCTTTCTCCTGTCAAAAAACAAAATGGCGCTGAATGGCTATTTGATGACAATGTTACATTGAATTTCTGTGAAACAACCCATCCTAAGTATGTGTGTATATAAAACATTGTAACAAAAAAATTAATAAAATAAACCTTTGAGTGAGCTGTATTTTCTGCTAAAATAATATTTTTATTAAAGTTTCATATGTACCTATACAATATTTAAATATATTATTTTACATAAATATCTTCAAAAATAGTTAGTAGACAGTTTATGCCTTTTTATTCCAAAAATAACTTAATTCATGATTACCGAATCTGTAATAAAGAAAATAGTGAACAAGAGAAGTTAAAATTATGTTTGGAATATTTAATGAAAGAAAAAATATATACATGTTATATCTTTGAAGAAGAAGATAATGCTAATAAATTTGAACGTAAATGTGAAAAAGAACAAGACACAGAAAAATAAAAATGTAACGGTCGCAACTGGGACTCGAACCCAGGATCTCTTCTCTTTTTTTTACATTAGCTTAACACAGAAAGCCCTGAGGAAAATAATTACCCCCAGGACCTAAGTCATCTTTGGGGATGCTGTGTAGAGGGTCTTTTTGAGGAAAGGAAGGAGAGGAAGTTCTGGGAAGGAAAAAGGTATGAGGAGTGGGCAAGAATCTGGGGTTCAGTGTGTCCAGGTCATCCGCTGCCAAAACCTAGACAAACCTCACCCCAAGAACCAGGACACCCCTGCTAAGTCACGAAATGTAGCAAACCACTTGGGGTGACCTTGGCAGAGGTGTTGGTTATTCAATAAATGGTTCCCGGGGCGGCAGTAACCATTCCCACCTCCCAAATTGCAAATTGTCTTATCAGGACAAACACCTTACAAACTCGGCTCTTGGGACCTCTAATTTCTTTCCTCTAAGTCTAATTAACTTTTTATTTTTCTGTGTCTTGCTCTTTTTCATATTTTAATTTAGATTTATTAGTATTATCTTCTTCTTCAATGATATATTACATTGATGGGTATAACCTTGAAAAGTTATTATAACAAGAGTTATTCCAATAAAAATTAAATATTATAATCTATTTATAATTGCAATTGCAACAGCTGTGAATCCAGTTTTAAAGTAATCAAAATTAAAAACCAACATCACATATAAAATTTTTTTTTTCAATCTGACCTGAAAAAATTTGAAAAATCTCAACAGAATAATATATAATAACATCTTTGCACAAACTTTCTTGACACTAAAAGGATAATTTTAAATAACAATAAATTGTACGAAAACCTTTTTTTTGCAAAATCATTGTTCAAATAAAACTCTCAAGGCAGTAATAATAATACTATTATTATTTAGGTACTTATGCCATTACCAATATGTGGGTGGAACAAATTAGACGCAATTGCTTTGCCATATTTAATTTGCACAAACACCATTTGAAATAAAAAAGCAACAATGAAAAAATTGCAGTTTCAACAAATCATATTTTTTTATTGCTTAACACACTATACTTTCGAATGTAGCTATAACTTTGTTGTTATCTATTATAAATAAATGAAACAATATTACTTTATTTGAGCCACTCATCTTTATAAACGCCTTTATACATATATTAAAATACTAACTGGGGTGCCCGGTTCAACTCAGGGAGTTGACATGAGATTGAACTGACGTCAACCCGCGACGAATCTTGCTTTAATGTATACCCCTACCAATGGGTAACCCCACCCATATAAAAAAGGCTTTGAATGGTCCACAATGTTCCACATTAACATTCCACAGTATTTGAGAGTGTTCCACAATGATCTGGGATATTCCAGGATGTTCCTGAACGTTCCAGACTAATTCTGAACATTCCACAACATTTTAGAATGTTCCGGGATGTTCAGGAATGTTATGGAATGCTCTCTCGAATGTTCAGGACTGTTCTATAAATTTCTAAAGGGCGAAACTTCCAGCCCTTATATCTTCAGGTAAAAACGGGAACCTTCTTCATGGATGGGGGATAGAGGGCTACCACACCGTATAACTCCCTTGATCGTACCGGGACTCGTTTCTGAGTTTTAGCCGGATGCACACTTTTGTTTTATAATATACTAGTAGACCCGGCCACACGTTGCTGTGGCTAACGAAACACAACGCCATTACCCAACCTTTATAAAATCCACACCACCCGCTTGCCAGCTGCCCGCTGCCTGAATTGAATATTTGAATTTCTCGGCTTTTCTCTACTATAATAAGCATGTATTATAGATATAAACCTTCCTCTTGAATTAACTATATTATTATTATTATTTTTTATTTATATAATAATATAGTTAGTTAGCGATTGCCACTAATTATACAATGCTTGCAATGCAACACTGGATATTTGAAAAGAGAAAATCAAATACCTACTTACTCTAAGACATCTATTTTCCAATTTCTTCCGTAGAACGAATTTCAAAAGTGACTATAGTACTACGGCCCGCCAGCCGTTTTAAATCGCCACAAAAATATGTTTTCTTTGAATTTCTCGGCTTTTCTCTAATATAATTTACATTTATTATACATATAAACATTCCTCTTCAATCACTATCTATTGGTGAAAACCGTATGAAAATTCGTTGCGTAGTTTAAAAGATTAACGCGCACATACATTTTGAGCGACTTCATTTTATACTATGTAATGATATTGATTTTCTTACAGTCCCAAATTAGACATGTTCCCTTTCACCGTCCATTCTATTTCCTTCCCCCACTCTTTACTAATCCCTAACCAATCCCCCACCCCCCACTTCCAACACTTAGTAATATATTATGTTCACCTATTTTTTTGTAATGTCAAATTAGTATATTTTGACCTGAGGAAAGAACGGTTTTTCCGAAACCGGTCAGCATATATAAGTGGTTCAAACTAAGTAATATTGTGGTAAATATGCGAAAGCCGCCGCATGCCGCTACGCTTTTAATAGGCATAAATTTTGAAAAGTAAACTACTTTTAAACTTAATTACCACAAGAACCATCAGTTTTAAGTCAGGATAGACGGAAAAATATGCATTAAAATTCGATTTTCATTCAAAGTTTAAAAATCCTCATTTCCATTACGGCCATGTTTTTTGTATGGATTTGACATTTGCGAAGTTTCGTTTCAAACTACAAACATATGAATTACTTAATTTACCTAAAATAAGAACCTAATAACATATTTAGTGTTCTTAAATAGTTGTTTCTTGTAATAATTGTTGAAATGAAGTATAATTTCCATAATCTGTGCATAAAAATGCGGCAGCTTAAGCATAAATTAATTAATATTGTTTCACTTATTTACATTTAATATAATTATTATGAATCCTATTATAATATTTATCTTAATTTTAAAAATAAACTATGCATTATAAATATCTTTTGTTAGAAGGCACTTAATGTTACATTGACCATTTCTTATTAAGTAAAAAAAATAATTCATTAGGTAGGTACTTAGGTGTATATTTTTTTCTTTATCATTAATTATTTTACTACCTATGTTAACATAGTTTTTTAAACCATAAATAATTTATTGTACTTAGTCATGCATGTTGAGAAAATTACCAGCGCAAATTAACAACTATAAACTTAAATGTGTTAACAATCATATTACATTCTGAATTCAATAAATACGTTTGAAAATTGAAGGAAATTTTTTATTTGGCTAAAATCATGAAAATTTATCAACCCATAATTTGTAACTCAGTAGGTACTTTAATAGGAGGCAAAAAATTGATTATAATTTTAATGATTTTAATCATTATTGGCCAGTTTCCAAAGAGTCTAGCAAGGTCACATGGATAACTAAGCAGAATCAATAAAACAATATAAGTTGTCAACGTTATTTTATCAATATTATTAGGAAGTCCGGCGCCACATATTAATATCGATAAATTTATCAGTGTCGGTAAAAGATTTTCCTTGCGATAGCAACACTGACATATTTTATCTAATCTATGGCTTGGTCAGCTGTTTATTCTATTGAATATCAAATTTAAATAAGTTCATTTTGCAAAACCGATTTTCATGCATATAATTCTTTTAGGTTTAAAATTGCACCCAAAATCTAAGCTACTCCCGGATTGAGTTCAATTAGTTATTAATTTAATTCAAACAACCCAGCACTCAATTGGCTAAATAAATAAAACCGATATATTTATTTAGATTCCGTGATAAAAACAGGACATTGAAGAAAAGTGAGGAAAAATCTAACCTAACCTTTTTTATTGTTATCAAGTTGAATTTGTAGAACTTATTTTAATTTTTGGTAAATATTTCCCTATCGAGTCCACGCTCAAAACACACTTTGTTCGGTTTCATAAACACGAAAAATCACGCTAGACGTTTGCCGTCGTATCCTTGAGAAATGACATTTTGCGTTTTTAAAGATAACAAAATAACCATTAAAATGCAATATTTTTCAATTCCGGTTACTGAATTACTTATTACTAACTGTAATCAACCTAGTACAATTTGTTTTAATTTTTTAAAGTGTGTTTTGAGCGTGAACTCGATAGGGAAATATTTACCAATTTCAATTGTCTGAGGCTACGAACGCACAGGCAGGTGGCTGGCTTAGCGCCTAGAGCCTAGTGGCAAAAAACCAACACGTTGGTTTACCTGGATACACGTTAAGCGGCTATCTACTACCTATCTAGGCTCTAGGCGCTAAGCAAGCCACCTGCCTGTGCGTTCGTAGCCTGAGTGTTCTGCGTAACTCTGATTCAATGAACTCAAATTTGCTTAAATTAAATAAATGTCATTTTCAAAATTGGAACTGGTTGCGTGAAGAATTCAGACAAGCGATAAAGTACCTACCTTTGTAATATTTTGAAGAGAAAATTATTTTAATTATCGAATTACTTTTTCAAAATGGAACTGATTTGTAAAGAATTCAGACTATCCCGTGAAATCTCAAGTATCTGCGCTAGTTAATTATAAAATAACTTGGGAATTAAAAAATGACCAAACCTATTATTTTATCTAGTTACCTTTTACGCATTAACTTTAATAATAATAATGGTCTTTATTCCAGAATGTGGGGAGGTAAGTCCAATCCCACACATCCCACAGAATGTGGGGAGGTAAGTCCAATCCCACACATCCCATAGAGATTGTAAGTACATAATGTTAAAACATAGGTATTTTTTAAATAAGAGTAAAGATAGAACAAAAAAATTTTAAAACTTTAAATGCATTATTTCTCTAGGATATTAATTTACTTGACAGACTTGAAAATTTGGTCACAGCAAAGTTTTGGACTGGTGCATCCCGTGCGCAGTAGACTCGTGTCTGTTTCTGTGATCTGTTCTACCAAACTTCACCCCGCAAGCCCGGCAAGCGTGAGGCTTCTCCTTTGTGTGCATCTTATGATGGCAGTCCTTGGCCCTGGAAAGGAAGCGCACCGTCAATCATGGAGAGAATCACCGACAATCATGTGTTCCCCAGAGTCATTAGCTTTTCTGCAGTCGGTAATGAGGAATTCTTTGTGGAGGCAACCTAATAGTACACAAGTGCTGATCCTGAACAAATCACAAGTGTGCTATGCTGTTCACTTTGGCAGCCACCTGAATATTTTTAATATAATATCAATACTTGGAGCAGATGGATGAGTTTGTTTATTTGGGAAGTATGTTTACGAGAGATGGGAAGGCTGATAGAGATATTGATAGAAGGGTGAATGCAGGTAACTCTATTAATGGAGGACTGAACGCCATTGGCACCAACAAAAAACTGCCCAAAGACGCGAAACTAGCCGTCCATAATGGAGTACTGGTACCTACCCTGATGTATGGCAGTGAGGCATGGAACTGGCAGAGGAAGGATGAAAGTAGACTGAATGCTATAGAAATGAGATCCCTGAGGCAAAAAAGTGTGGTAAAACCATGTATGATCGTGTGAGATATGCGGAAATCTGCAAAGAATGTAAGGCTGATGTAAATGTAATTAGTAAGATCAAGAAAGGAACGCTCCAATGGTTTGGGTATGTAGAGCGAATAAACGAGGAAAGGAGTGTAAGGAGAATATATGACGCAAATCAAGGGCGGATCCAGCTTTGGCGCCAGGGGGGGGTCACACAGCGCCAGGGGGGGTCACATAGTCGTGGTCAAGTCACAAGAAGTTATAATTTAATTTTGATAATAATAGATACAAGTAAAGAGTAGGTCCACCTAGGTCCTGGACCCAGCCCAGGGGGGGGGTCATGACCCCCATGACCCCCCCCTCTGGATCCGCCCTTGACGCAAATGTGAATGGTAGAAGAAGTCGGGGACGTCCGAGAAAGACATGGTACGACCAAGTGAATCAGATACTTGAGTCGGGCCATGTCAAGAGTCAGAATAATAGAAGAGCATGTATGAGACGACGTATGAATGTGGACGAAGCAAGGAGTGTGTGTGCCAAGACCGAGTTGTTTGGCGGTACGTCCTCTCTGCCTACCCCTGCGGCAAAACGGCGTGATGGTTAGTTAGTTAGTTTAATATCAATTTTCAACTTTAACCTGCAAAGTCTATTTGTTTATTTTTCGGAACAACTCATACAGGTTTCAGAGAAATCGTTGTGTTTCCCTTACCGAAAATAGAGAGAAATATGATATAAACTTTGTTCGAAAGAGAAACACCAAGCTTTATATTTAAATATAAAAATTAACCACAAAAAAAGTAAAATGTAGACCTTTATGAAACCAAAGTTTATAAAATTTACTTGGCGTAAATACATATACCACATGTATCAGGAAAGAAATCTTAAAGTCCTTACGTTTTAGTCACAAAGCGTTTATCACAATAGTCACATTGGTACTTTTTAATTCCTAAATGTCTTTTTTCATGTGTTCTGAGGCACTCATTCGTTACAAATCTCTTTTCACATCGCTTGCAAGGATACCTTCGGTCGTTTGTGTGTTTATATCTGGAAAAAACAAAACCTACAATGTAATTTGTAAACTAAATAAAAACCAGCAATAAAATCAATCCAGATTTGGATTTTTAAGTAAAATGACAACTAGGCAGCTTTATCATTCACCTCTTCAAATCCAATGTCCATATTCCTTTACAATCCTCAACCAGATCTTAAACAAACTACACCTTTATATAAGGGACGATTCTAGACTTTTCGTGAGCTGGAGTGCTAAGATTGAAAAACACACACAAATAATAATAATAATATTTATTTCGCATAAAATTATACAATGAAACATATGTGGAAACTTTGACTAGCCAACTAGGAATGGATCCTGTTTTAGGCCAGTCAAATTGACAAATTTAGTCCATATCATAATTTCATATTACATTGATTAATTATATAAACATATTATTTATTGAATGAAACAAGTGTTACGATTGAATTCCTCGTAGAAGCTTTAGTTAATAACTACAATTTTGAACTCATAAAAAAAAAGAATAAGCGAAGAGAAAAAAAACAATGTCTTAAAGTACAAATCTAGACATTATTGATGCTGTTGTAGCTGAAAATGAATTTTTCAATTTTAGCATTCTAGCTCACTGAAAAGTCACAGACCACCATTGCTTTATATCTTATTAAAATATACTACTTTAAGTACTTCACTGTTAAACTTTATAATCACATGCTCATCTCCAGTGATGTAGCTAGCATGGGTGGCACCCGGGGCGGATAATGTGATGTCACACCCCCCCCCCCATTAAAGTTGACAAATGCAAATTTCGATTTCATAAAAAATTTCCTGGGGGGGGGGGTGGCTAGAGAATTATGCTCTTGAGGGGGTGACACTCGGTCGGGTGGCACCCCCCCCTAGCTACGCCACTACTCACCTTATTGAAACAACCCGCAAAGAATATACCAAAAATATACAACGTGTCCGGAAACTCGTAGTACAAGCGGGAAACTGGTGAATCTACATCACGTAGAGAACCCAAAAAACTTATTTTTTTCGATCTCGGCATTTCGATTTTAATATTATTTTTTTTCTATTTTTCCATTTTTTCGGTAACTAAAGGGTTAAAAGAGCCCGGTTTACCCTTCGATGCATTTTATAAGACATTACATAGCTGAAATCAACCCCCTAGTGAACAATTTTTTCAAATTTAACCAAAAAAATTCCAACTTCGGACCCGATTTTCTCGAAAACGAAAGCTCAAATCGAAAAAAGTTATACCACAAAATTGACTCCAAATGTGATGTGGAGTCTCCAGTTTCCCGCTTGTACTACGAGTTTCCGGACACTTTGTATATCCAAACATAACGTTTCATTCAGTCTGGATCAAAACAAAAGGTACAAAAATTTTCCAAAACTTAATATATAATACCAAATAATCAAACATAACAAGATACAATTTACAATATAATTATTATTATTTCTATATTTTTTTTAATATTACGAATTCTTTAACTTAATAATATAAACAATTCACAGCAATAAATATACATACAACACAAAAAAAAATGTGTGAAACCTGCGTGGCAGGCCGGAATGGGTGTGACTGGTAGAGGGAGACCTAACCTACACCTCTTCTGCCGGACTTCTTCGACCCATCGCCTTGCACCGCAGTGGGAGGGATGGATTTATTAGTCCGTCACACCTGGACGCACTGACCCCCAGATTTCTCCCCCTCAAATATTTTTCCTTCCCGGAACTTCCTCTCCTTCCTTCTCCTAAAAAGACACTCCACACAGCATCCCCAAAGATGACATAGGCCCTGAGGGAGTTCTTTTCCTCAGGGCCTCCTGTGTGGAGCTAATGTAAAAAAATTCTCCTAGTAGGTACATAATCTAAATAGTTACTGTGAATTTTAAAAAATATTTTAATTGAATTCAAGGGTAAACTGAATAGAAATAAAAAATAAAAATTAACAATCCATAAAAGAACAAATTTCATGACGGCCACAATTGGCCTTCTCCATTTCTAAATCAATAAAATTATTTATTACGTACTACCAATTTATCGATAGGTACTTACTTTATATGCTGGATAAGGTTTTTATATACGGAAAATTCCTTTGAACAAAACTGACAGATTAAATCTTTGATGCCTTTGTGAGTTTTCCTATAATCAAAAAATTAATAAAAAATATTACACACTACTTTGTTATTATTTAATTTTATTAAAAACTGAAATCCATTGAAATAAGTTTTTGAATTTCTAAAAATTCTGAAAAAATAAATAATCTAATCTATAAAGCATAAATTGCACGTCATGAATTTTAATCAACATAAAAACTGTGGAAAAAAATCATTTGACTTCACTGTACAACAATTTTAACACTCCCGTTCCGATGGGGGGTAACTCAATTACCCCAAAACGAGAGTTTTGTGCGATATCTAAGTTATTTTTACAAGACATGCTCTGTAATTTACTAGTCCTAGAAAAACTACTCGGTAATCAAACGGAACTTTAAGAACGAAAAGGCTAATTTTTTTCGTTTTTCGGAACAGCTCATATAGGTCTCATAGAAATTGTTAAGTCTTCCTTACTGTCATAGTGAGAAATTTCATCTACACAGTGTTAGATAGAGAAAACACCACACTTTATATTAAAATCTAAAAGTTTACCACAGAAGAATTAATATGTACACATATATGAAACCAAAGTTTCCGAACGTAATTTGAAGAAAATTTATGAAACTTTGTGAATTTTTTATTAATTATTTTTACATGAAATAACAAAAAAACGGAGGCAACAATAACATTTATAATACATTTCACTAATAAAACATGTGTGTGTTTTTATGTTTTTTCATTATCAGTAATTTTAGTTAAAAAAAAATGTAACATTTAACGTAACATTCAAAATTTAAACATTTCAAAAATTACAAGTTGATTTCCAATAATAAAATATGTAAGCGTATTTCATCACCTTTCAAAAACAGTTTTCAGTTTTCGGATATGTTCAGAAATACTCCATTTATTCGGATTTTATTGCTAAGTGGAAATACTCCAACCTTTTGATAGAATATGCTCAAAGCCTGTAGGTTAAAAAAATTGTCACTATATGCTAAAATTCCTCTTCGCAAACAAACCGCATGTGCTATCGTAAAAGGTACACTGTAAAGCGCTACAATAATGTTATTTCAGTTATGTTCGATTTCTTACTATCGTTTTGCAAGATGGTGGCAAAGTGAGTAGCTCGATGGTGTTGCCATAGTAATGAAAATTCTAGTTCCACTTTTTTCTACATTTTTTTTTGTCAAACTGTACATACCCTTACAACTAGAATCAAAATGAAATATTAAAATGGATACTAACTTGTGCTCTTTGAGTCTTTCCAGTCTATGAAATGATTTACCGCAGTCATCACAGATGTGCGGTTTCTTCTTGATGTGGAAAGACATATGCACGCTGAGGGAACTCTGGTGTTTGTATGATTTATCGCATTCCTTGCATTTGTACAATTTATTAATGGCCTCAGCAGTATGAGTCTGCATGTGCACCCATTTTCGTGCATAATCTGAATATATAATAATAATTTTATAAATATAATGCATAGTTATTTATAATTATGCAAATGTTAATTTGTGGTGGAATTCCAAGTTATTTGAACTTATTTACTGTAGATTGAACTGGTTTCTTCCTGCGACTGGCATCGTAAATTTTAAGTTTCTCTAGCATTTGTAATAAAAATAAATAAATGGAACTAAGTCACGAGGGCTGTCTGCAAAATAAGGTCTCCAAGGTACTGCGGTCGTGAGAAGCAATTTTAGGCGTGATCAGGTCTCGTCCCCATTCACAATTGAGTCCAAAAATTACTTGCCATTGATGTCATAGCACTCAAGGAATTCGGGGCCTGCTTCAACCCGTTGTTGTTTGTGATCTTCGGTGAGCATTTTTGGGACCCACCTTGCATAGACTTTGTGGTATCATGTTACAGAGCTTCCGAACTGTCACCCGTCGATCTGTAAGCATTGCTTTTTCCACTTTGGCAATTGTTTCATCCGAAACCAATGACCGTCCGGCAAGCTTTTCATCATGGACGTCAGTATTTAAATTCTCTGCACCATTTGCGGACATTTCTCACATAGCTGAGAATCAATGTCTACCAGGGTTTTGTTCTTTGCACACAAAAAACGAATTACAGAGCGTAATTCACACCTGGCAGGAGCGGCGAGTGGAAGCTCCATCGCGAATGTCTGCCACGTCGAGGCTAAGCGTCGAAGAGAGTGCAGCGTGGTGGGGATTTGCCAGTGTTGCCGGATCGGGCGTAAAATCGTTTCGGAGACCTTATTTTACGGAGAGCCCTCTTATAAAAGCTTATTCATTTATTTTTGTTTTTTTTTTAAGTTCATAACTTCTAGGTCCTAATATAATTTATTCATAAATTCATAGCAATAAAGAGTTTGTGAAAAGAAAAAGAGCAGTTATATTATGTGTAATGAATAACTAAATAAAGAAGAAGGAAATCAATGTGGGATTCTTTCAGAAGAAGATTAGTGCAACTGGATCCTGAAGATATCTAGATGAGATCCCGGGATGAAGAAATTGAAAATAAGTAAAGTAATTAATAAACAATTGTTGTGATTTATTTTTGGGGTGTTATGCCATTTGGTGCTTCCTTTTTCTTTAGCCAACGTTTCAGATAGCATTACAGACATGTTACCATTACACATCTGCCCTGATGATGGACACTGTATGCTGTCCGAAACGCTGGCTAAAGAAGGAGGTAGTGAAACATGGCATATTACCCCAAAAATAAATGATGATAATACTTTTGGATGTGAATATCTCAAATCAAATCTGAATTTTACTTACACTTCTGACAAATCTCGCAGAAAAAACTTTTAATACCGAGATGTCCCTCCAAATGACGAACGAACGATCGTCTGTAGTTGAGGACTTTTGGACATTGATTGCATTGATATTTTCCTTGGCTATTCTTCATTGCTTTTATGTCCACACCCAAAAGATGTTCAGCTTTTTGTGGCTTAACTTTTATAACCTTTGCATTGACGACATTTGGTAGTTTTTTCAACCTTTTTCGAAGCTTTTTATAAACTTCCTCTTCAATGGGTTCAATCTCGTCTTTGACTTCGATTGTATCATTATTCGGATCTATGAGATGTAATTCCACTGAATCCTGAATAGAATTTAAATCCGGTAATTGGTGATCTTTGTATTCATAGTCGAATTCATCTTTTAACTGATCGTCCAATTCTTCTTTTAATTCCAATGCATCGTCGCAGGTTTCTGTATTATTTTCTGTTTCTAATAAAACAATTTCTTTATCTTCCTCTTTCAGAAGATTTTCCTTGTGCAGTTTCACTAAAACATTGAATGATTGTTCGCATTGCTTTCGGAAAGTGAATGCGGTCTTAAGATTTAAAACACACTTGGTGCAGATATGTTTTGGAAGGCCATCATTCTCATCTGCCTAAAATCAAATTTAAAAATATACAAAAAAAATCTAAGCAGCTAGAAAAAAAAAAATAAAGGGAAGCTGGCAAAAAATATCTAAACATTTTAGCATACTGATGATTCAGAGTTTAAAATTTTATTCAATGCCCCCGCTACATTTTCTGTGACTAGGGCATTAGGATCAATATAAAAACAGAAAGAAGAGCGATTTTGAAAATGAGGGCAAAAAAAATTTATCGGTAATTAAAGTAGGAACCCCAGAAGAGAGGCTGTGAGTAAAGCTTTCACAGCAGTGCAAAATATGTGTGGTAAACTTTTGGGATGGCTGGACACGCTTAGTAGATTTTTTTTTAAAGAACCTTTTGATTCAATTAATTACTATGAAGGACAACTATTTGCATTCGGGGCAATGGAAAATACTACATTTAAAATTACAATTACGTAAAATGAAAATTTGCTTTCGTCGTATGGGTTGACAGCTAACAGCAATTAACAATAATTTATAGCTGTATTTAAATTTTTAATGCAATGTTTTCCATCGCCCCGAATACAAATAATTGTCTTTTATAGTAATAAAGATGAATCAAAAGGTTTTTTCTAAGAAAATATTCATATTAAACGTGTCCAGTCATCCTGAAAGTTTATCAATGTGCTTAGGGGTTGTCTATTATTAGTAGAGTTGCTGAATTCCATTACATTTTTTTTTAAATAACAGTTCTTTATTTTCAAAGATAATATCCTATTCCATTGTCTTTGATTATTTTCCATTTCAGGAAACCGAAATACTTACTTCTCCTTAGATATGAGTAGGTACCTAAGTGTTTTCTTTATTAAATTAGGTTTTGAACCGTGTCCCACTTTTCTGTATACTTACCCTAGTTTGGGTTATTTAAATAATTAATGCAAACCTAAACTTGATAAAGAAATAATTAAACTTTAATCCATCTTTTACCATCTTCCCTGACATAAATAGTTGTTTGTAGTAGTAATTAAATTGAAACCAAGTGATGTTTTCTTTCAATTTTTGCTTATTAAAAATTTGTAGCGGATTACAGCAACTTTACCATTTAAATCAAAATTTGTGGTTTAGTGGTTATTAAAAAATGATTAAATGTTTTAATACATACCGTTACAGATGCGCAAAATATCATCATTTCACAACACGGAACATTTAAAGAGTCTACTTTCCGCGCTGTTGTGTACAGTGATTTAAGTACACCATTTTTTAAACATATTCTACAAATTTCATTGAAATCGAGAGACATTTCGAACAAGGGCCAATAGAAGTTTCTAACCCAAAAAATACCGAAGAACGAAAACAACCTTTGAAACTTTGTATACATGCATCATTCTTCAAACGTCAGATTTGACAGGTCAGCTCTGCACTTCTCTCTGCAGCTGCGCTTTTAAAACCGATACGAGGGACTTGAAACTTCTTCAGGTCAAGAAAATATTTCCCTGAAAAACTTGACGACTTTTCAAAGTTACCGGACCTTACTTTCGTAAAATTAATCAAACTCTTTTCGAAATGAATTTGGTTGAGTTTGAATAAAAATACTGCGTGATCTTTTGAAATCTCTGTACACGCTTAGTAAAAATATATTTTTAGTAAAAACCTATTGATTCATCTATGAATATAAAAGACAACTATTTGCATTCGGGCGATGGAAATATTGCATTAAAAATGGGCTTTCGTTCAGTGATTTAGAAAGTTTACCGAAAACTATTAACGTGAAGGCCAAAATCTGTTACAGATCAGAGGCTTATTAAAATATCAAATTACTCTAAAAACTTCTCTCATCGCTCAAAATAGATCAATTTCGAATCGATTTTTTGATAAAATCTTAATTATTGTTAATTTCTCAGAGAGAAGATTAGTATAAATAAGGGAAACCTGTAATCGTTTTCTGGATAAATAGTTTCACTAACTTGCCCTTTTTGTTGAGGTGATAATTAATCCCTCTACTCGACGCTGGCTAGAACACTCCTGTGGGGGGATAAGCCACACGTTTATGAGGTAGAAACCTGAAATTTGAAGAGGACTTTGTAAATAAATAAAGGGAAAAGTTTTTAGCTATTTGGATTAAATGAACAAACTATTTTCCATTCTATAGATACTCGTGTTTTATGGGAATAGTGCAGATAAGTATATTTATAATAATAATATGTCATAAACGTTAGAAAGATTTGACAACATATTTTATTGGGACACGTCGACGTTTCTTTATTGATGAATTGATCTTGACTCCATACCATATTAGTGCCTCCAAGCTAGAAGCTGAACAGGAGTTCCAATAAATATGCTCACGCAATAATCACCTTTATCTTTACCACATTCCTATTACAACGAGGACATTTTACAATATCAGATAAATGAAGACAAAGATTTGGTATGCTTTTTGTTGGGCATTGTTGGTAGAACCGGAAAATAGGTGTTTACGGCAGTTTACGGTACGGGTTGTCAAATTTGTCGTGGATTCAGTTTTATGTGAATAAAGTGTGTTTTTTCGTCTTATTCCCAAATCTATCCAAGATTTTAACGGTGAGTTACTATGCCTCTGGTGTTCTATTATTTTTTATATAATTTTTCGTATTTTATAAGCCATATTTAGGTTAGAAAATTAGTTTGTAATACTTTTTACTGATATGAACTTGCGATGTTTTATGCACCAATAATTACAGCTTTTGTCTGGATTGCGTGCTTGCATTCCTTTATAGGTCGAATACTGACAGTATAAAGTTATTAAATACGCTTTATTTCATAACATTTTGATCTTATGAATGCCACTTTTATTGAATTAGTCATAGCCCTAACATAAATATTATATTCTGTATTAATCATGTACCTTACAATTAATCTGACTCAAACACAACACCAGAGATATGTATTACCACTAATAACTCCCTAAACATGGATATTACGTTGTACTTCGATTTGTGCTTTGTCAAACTTGGGTACCTAAGAGCATCTTGTATGGCCCTTGAAAATACTCGTCACTATGTATCAACAATGAAAATAATATTATGATACCAAATAATAAGAGAGGTTACATTTCCTCTAAACAACAAATTGTAAACCTTTCTTATTCACATTATGAAATTGTCAATACTTCATAAATATTGTAAAAACCTTCAATTTGCTCATAACCATTGAACTTTTGTGCAGAAGGTTAGATGATAGACAAGCAATATACGTTTATTTATTCTGCAAGGCTATAAAGTGAATAAGTAGTTTCATTTGAATAATTCATTAGTTCTTGCTCGCTTCTACTACTGATTTAACTAGTAGGTACCTACTCGATATAGTAATTACCCCCCAGTTCAGGTGGGAGAATATTACTCTATACAAAATTAATCAGCACATACGAAATTTTTATGATTAGTGGTTGTGTTATTTTTGTTTGCTTTGGACTGGATGAATTATTGTATTGAATTATTGATTGGTTTTATGTACTACAAAGATAGTTTAAAAAAGTATAATGAAAGTGGACTGAATGCAGAAAAAAAATGAGACTTCTGTAACAAATTGGTTAAACAGTGTATTGCTTAAGTAATTTAAACACTCTTTAAGTGTTCATTCACAATAAGAATGCTGCTACACTAAAACGTTAACTTTGGTGTACCTCAAGATTCACTGCTTGGACCCCTTCTATGTGTATATAGAAATTATCCATAAATATATTTGTTTTGAATTACAAATGAAGATAAAAAGGATTGCTTATGATATTTAAGCATAATTAATACCATTGAGAAAAGGACGTTTAGATTTGATTTTGGGTTTTAGAATGTCTTAGATATTCATAACACGCTCAATATTACCTAACATATGTCGTTTTCTTAAAAATCAGTATATCAGGAGACACATGCAACTGTTGGGAGTGGAAAACACCAATATCTGTAGAAAATATGAAGAAACTGCATTCACTAACAATACGAATGTCCCGAATTAACGTGAAGAAGGCTTATTTACCTGGGAATACAAGATGTGGAACAAGAAGACAAAATGTCAACCCTGGTGAACTTTATTATATAGGCTGTTGTCAAAGGAATAAACTAAACATGGGAGATAGCGAAATGGGTCTATTATAATCTGAGTTATTACGGGAAATGTGCAGACCGTCTCCTTAACAATAATATCAAGACTCAGTAAATAGAAGAGTTTGTACGAGAATAGAACATATGTATGGATGTGAATGAAACAATCTTTTTCATCCTCTTTATCTACTCCTGTAGAGAATTGGCATGATGTTAAGGTTAGTTTAGTTATTTATAAGAGAAACAGTTTTCGCTGAAAGTTTCATGTTGATTTACAAACGACAGAAGAAAATCAAACAGCGCGGCCATCATGACCGGTGGAAGTTTCCGTCGCGGTGGCAGCTCCGCCTTTCAGACGAGGAACCACGACACGCCGCCCCGTTCCCCCGGCCTGACGCTTCAGGACTTGTCCTCCATGACCAAAGACCAGCTCAAGTCCGAGTGTCGCAAACGTGGCTACAAGACGTCCGGCAACAAGATGGACCTGGTACCCGCACACTCTGTGTATTGTAGACACGTGTTTCACCATGTTGCTTTTTCCATTTTTCAAATTTATGTTTGTAGAATAATTCGAAACGGTTACAAGACGTCCAGCAACCTGAATGAACCCACCCCGTCACTTTTTGTATTGCGGACACGCGTTACCGTGTAACTTTTTTCTGTTTTCATATTTTTCTTTGTAGACTTTAAATAGGTATTGCAACCAGAGTTGATACAAAAATACTTTAAAAATGGAAAAATACTGTAAATACTCTACTAAGTGAGTGTTGTTTGGGTTGATTCTGATTGCTCTACCTATAATAGCAATTTTAAGACATCCAGTATTATAATGTTCCTGGTACACACACAGTGTATTAATATTATTGTAGACACGTTTTTCAACTTTGTAGTTATTTACTTTTTAAATTTTTGTTCTTTTTTTAAATAATCCAGCATTAATAGACGTGGTTTACATTAGTGGTTTGTAGACACGTGCACTGTAGAATAGTCCGTTTTATATTTTGTAGAATTATATCTTTATGTTGTGCTGAGAGTTTTTATTAGTTTATCTTTCGTAGGCAATCTATGTGTTATCTTTTTTCTAGCTCAGAAAAGATTTATATTCATTTACAAGTGATAAAATATTTGCATTTAGGAGCTCTCGAGTTTTTAGATGATAAAATTACAATGTTTCTGATTTATCTTACATAAAACATATTGATAAGGAAAAAAAAGATAAAAATAACCGCATATAGGTTCTTAAACTTACATTATATTATATCTACCATTGCAAGCAGGTTTGACAATTAGATTTTTTTACACTCACGGAAAACTGCTGCCAAATTTATACAGTTTCGTAGTTATGACTGAATAACACAAAAATAGGCCGTTTTTTATAAGGGCATCCCCAGCAAATTGTCAATTTTAGATAATTTGAAGTATTTTTTTTTACTTTTTATAGTTTACATTGTTGGCTGCCTGCGTATTCACACTGTTACTCTGATCAGCTGTTGGAAGTTCATTTTTACAAATGATCTGAGCTTGGTAGATGTGAAATTAATAAGTAGTATAAATACCAAAATATATTCTTAGCTGTCAATAAACACGAAAATTTGTTTAATCGCACCTGAATGTGGCTCATCCAGTGTTATTTTTTTGCACACGAAATTACACTAAAATCAACGAAGAGAAGACGCGTGCTGTGAGCATTCGTGTGTGCCCAACTTAAGCGCAATTTTTCCTTACTTTGATTATTTGAAATGGATATTTACCATACTTCTAGGGAATATCAGCCATGCGATTCTTTATCTTTTGTGGATACAGAATCGATTTCATACGTAATAGCCTGTCAAATTTGTGTGATTGTCTATGGCTTGCAATTGCTTTTTCACATTAATTACTTAGTTTGCCCAAATTTAGAACCTAATAACCTATTTTGTGCATGTAAATAGTTGTTTCTTATAGTAATTGTTGAAATGAAGTGTAATTCCCATAATCCGTGCTTAAAATTTCGGCGGTTAATGGAATAATGAATGTATTTTGTCCCCAAATATTCAATTATCCGTGTGTATGCCTCAATAGCTTTACCTTGAATTACTTAGTTTTCCCAAATAAATATTAATTTGGGAAAACTAAGTAATTCATGCGTATTTAGATTGAAAACTTCGCAAATGTCAAATCCATGCTCTACAACATTATAATAAATAATCGTGTATAATTACAGCGTTTTATGTTTTAAACTCGTTGAAAAAGCAATTGCAGGCCATAGACAATCACACAAATTTGACGGAATAGATTCCGTATCCACAAAAGAAACAGAATTGCTCTTCAGTACAGTGACTATAATGTAAATACATAGATGCATTTTACTTAGCTGAAGAGAGCTATTTTTGCAAAATCTATTTGTAATTTCGTGAATTAATTAAGTGTAATCATCGGCAATTTCACTTAACAATGTTAATCTCACAGTTTTTTTTGCTTTGTTGCACAGTTTTTAAACATGCAATTTATAATTACCTAATTGTCAATTTATGATAAGAAGGATGATGCACCCATCGTAAATAATTATTTTTC
Source organism: Limnephilus marmoratus (assembly GCA_917880885.1). Taxonomy (NCBI): domain Eukaryota; kingdom Metazoa; phylum Arthropoda; class Insecta; order Trichoptera; family Limnephilidae; genus Limnephilus; species Limnephilus marmoratus. Next base: position 3,173,497 of record OU862927.1, on the reverse strand, counting down.
AATATTCATTGTTTATTCTTCATGTTCAAAACACAGAGTGTCATCAAACAATATTGTTTTCTAGAATGAATATTGCATGAGAATGAATAAACATTAATCATTGCGCATTGTGAATTATTATTTGTTTTGTATTTAGATTTAATTTTATATAGAGTATAGTATTTAGATTTGTAGCAATTTTTTTCAAATATGTACTTCATTACTTTTTTTTAATGTATATTGTTCAAGAGTCCCAACTGCCCATTGCAATTGGCACTACAATATTTATCTTTCCAATTTTTGGAATGTTGGATGAAGGATGCGAGGGAGGGAAAGGGGATGGTCATAACCTGGTTATTCCGATCTGATTACTGAACACAGCTAAAACCATTTTTTTTTAAATGTTACTTTCTTTGCAATTTCACGACCAAAAGCATAATGGTGATTAATTTTTGGGTTATTATGCCGTGTTATGCTTTCTTCTTCTTTAGCCAACGTTTCGAACAGTGTTACAGTATCCATCGCCTGATATTTGATATTATTGACTTTCATTAAGTTCTGGCTTCCCGCATTTGTACAGATTTATTACGTTTTTTAGGTTTTGAAGCTCTTAAAAAAATATATGTTATTCTTGAAGATAATATCTAGACATTCCCCGCGCCGAAGCGGCAATTATATGAAATTCCTTTGGTAGAAAAAAATCTCAAAATATGCTCCGAAAATTATTATAAACACGTTTTTTCAGCTATTTCACAAGTTTATTAAGAAAATATTCACAATGTTTTGTTGATGCCGTGTTAGGCAATCCCCACTATATTTTTGCTCTATTTTAAATGAGTCTTGTTTTGTTAAATATTTTCAAAGTTTTCGCATAAATATTATTGTTTTTAATATTTTCGGGTTCTCTCTAACATTCGTGTTTACATATCTCTCCATTTTTTTTGAGCGGGTATATCGCACTTTAAATATAATTTCAGTTTATATCAATTTATTTTAAAAACATCCAGACAGTCGAATTGATGTGTGTATTGGTTAAAATAGTAAATTAATAAGGTTTTTATTTCACATGCCATCTTTTCGACGGCTAAATGGATACCTATTTAAAAACTCCACAGCTCACGAAAAATTAAATTATTTCTAGATATTCCCGACAGAAAATCTGTGCAAATTTTATGGCTCCTGAGCTCACCTTTCGAGAATGTGTTTTGCTGTCTCAGCACACAAATTTTCTGATTTATTTTTACGATTTGAATGAATAGATTATGTTTTAATAAAAATGAATTAAATGTTATCTTTGGAGTAATTTAATTGTTATAACAATATTTACAAGTGCTGTGGGAATAATAACATGTTGTTAATTTAAATTAAATAGTTTTTTATTGTTAATCTTAAATATAAATTAATGTGTTTTCTGCCTTTTCCCAAACTTTAATACAGTTTTACCAAATAATACAGTATGCAGGGGTTCCCAACCTTTTAGAGGTTGCAAACTACTTTTTTATAATAATTTTCATGGGGGATCCACTTCCAACAAGAATATTATTCAAATTTTATTGTTTCTTTTTTCAATTCTACTAAACTTTCCCCATTGCGCAGTCATTTTCTATGAAACTTAATTTTTGATATGAGACCATAATCCAAGCATATTGAAAATTATTTTTTTAAATCAATAGGTATAGCAAGTATTTAGTAAAATATAGGTAATTAAAGAAATCCTATTAAATACCTACTTTCCTTCTATAAATCATAAATATTTTACCTAACATCTATATATATAAAAATCTCGTGTCACGGTGTCTGTGGCCGCACTCCTCCGAAACGGCTTGACCGCTTGAATTTTTAAAGTTTATTTGGTAGGTATGAGAATAGGTTGTAAAGTATATTTCATACCGCTGGGTCATTAGGGTGTCCCTATCCAGAATTTTTTTCTATTTTAACTTTTTTTGTTGTATTTTTTATATATTTTTTAAATACCTGTAACCCCAAATTTTCACCCTCCTACCCCCACCCTCCAATTTTTTAATTGCGATTTTTGTATGAACAAATTTATTATCGTCGTTCGTATTTCAAACAGAATGAAATTATTTATGTTGTTGAATGACAGATGGCGCTACGTCCGCTTCATCCAACTTTCATCCATACGCGCAAGTCATTCACAAGAAGCGTTGCGTCATTTTGACATTTCATTCGGCACAAAGCAGTGCCTGCAAAATTTTGTACGATTTATTTTAATTTATCTATTTGTGTGCGTGTATTACAGTGAACAATGCCAGCAAGACACAAGGGGCCCTCTTTCTGTCATAGATCCCATCCTCGCGCACTTACAACACATTAGTTATTTTTTATTTAACAACCAAAATATTCACTAGAAAAATTTTAAATGGCAGAACAATGTTTCCGGGTCAGCTAGTAAGTATGTATAAAGCAATTTGTCCACAAAAAGGTCACAATCTCAATGACAATTTTACAGCAAATACAATCAATCATGCGAACTCTGGCGGCATAAAAAGGTAGTATCCAAAACGGCAACCATCTTGAACCGGAACGTAACAAAAAAAAATCACAGACAGATAAATTGACAAACGGTCGAGTTAAAACAGGACTACGCTGCTCTCTTCAACTATGTATTAAATAATAATCATCGTTTTACTTGTGAGTGGTTTTAGTCTTCACCTAAGTGGCTAGTAAAAACCCACGTGGTTTCTACTTGACCTTGATAGGTTTTCCATGCCTTTAGCAAATATGTAAAATCTTACACAACCATGAAATTTTCTGCAAAACATTAAAAAATAATTGTACATTTCTGATAAGAAGGCGTAAAGCTTTTCACCCTAGCTGTTTTAAACTCACAGTAATAAAAATATCGACCAGTTTCTTTATGTAAATTTAATAATGTTAGGTCAGGCACTTTCAATACGTTCATATGCGATGTAATTTATTGTCAACTCATTACCATTTGCATAGTCATTGGTGATGATTAATTTACATATAGATAGATCCACAATATTATTAAGTGATTGATGCGTGTTCTAGAATTTGATAAGTTGTATTACATAATTATATTATATCTTTGATGAAAATTCATGATATTTTCTTAGGAATTCAATAAAAGCCAAAACAAGTTTTTTTAGGTTAGATTTACCTATTAATTTTTACTTGTAATGAATTGATCCACAATATTGTTTTAAATTATTGATGATGTTGTGCCTTCTCGATTTTGATAAAATGTTACCAAATTTTATTACATTTCATCAGATTTTTATTTTTTATGTGAATACCGCACAAGAGTCCCAGCTGCTCCCGTCTGGAGCCAGTGGGACTATAGCATCCCCAATTTGGGTGGCTGAAGGTAGTGGGGAGGGGAAGGAGATGGGGAAGTACTTGGCTATACAGACTGGCCACCAACCATGACTAAAGTCATTTCAAGCGATGTTTTAATTCTGAATGGTGGTCTTATACCAGGGCGATACTGAGAGTATCTTCAGCTCTCGAACGTGCAAATTTACCATAATATATTATTTTTAATTATTAATTGTAAAATAACACAAATTATTCAAATAAAATTTCTTTGCTCACACTGGGATTCGATTTTGCGATCTTCGAATTGCGAGTCTTACCCCTCGACTGTGGGAGCCGTCAATCGTCAGATATTTATTTATTTTCAAACACCCATGAATACTTTTTTATTATCAGTGATGTCGTGGCTCCTAGAGCGTGATGAAATTCAACCAACTTTAATTACATTTCATCACGAGCTAGAATCATTGCCTTTTTTTCCTTAGGCAGATATTTGGGCGTTTACCAAAAAAATTGACCACTCGAAAATGACGTGTCCTACGACTTTCAACAAGATATTCTATAGGTTAATAATTTTAGAACATGTTTCTTAAAATAAGTCCTATAAAATAATTTATAAAACTAATTATTTACATAGCAAAAACCATAAAATACATATAATTAACATAAATATTCGTCAAATAAGTTAGAAGAGAGGCGATTTTTTTGAGTGTCCTACCCTACTTTTGCAAAATTCCGAACGCATAATATTAATATTTACCCAGTCCCTGTTTTACATTTTGTGTTTATTTAAATGGTCATATGTTCCAAATTCATTAACATATATTACTTTTAGCAGAGTAGAGTTAAAAATAATAAAAAAAATCTGTTTTATTCTGTGCCTAAAAATGATGTAGGTGGAAAATTCCGCAACGCTACAACAACAAATCGATTTTGAACGAAAAATTACCTTTAAAATCATTGTGGGAATCGTTTTATTTTGATAAATGGCAACATTTGCACTATAAACAATCGCCATCTTAGTTTTGAGCCGCAGTGTATGTCTCCTGTGACACGCTGAGTGGTTGGGCGTCACGTTGTGCTGTTTTTATTTTCCACTACGAACTTGGTTTTTGTTGGTAAGTAATAAAGATTTTACTTACAGCATTTGAAGGTTAATTACTTAAGTCATGTAGAATATGATTAAATATGCCAATTAGTGAAATCGGTCTTAAAAATAAGTGCTTTTTGAGTTTGTTTCTATTCCGGCATCATACGTCACATCCAAAATGCGACGTGATGTACTAGTGGAACGCAAAATGTGACGTAATGGCACAATTATTAAGCATGGTTTACATTGTGCCAAATGTTTATTTAATTCTATATATATAGTAACTACTGCTGGTTTTTATGTTTTGTCATATTATATTTTTTTTTTTAAGTCTATTGAAAGTAGGAATTAAGTTTTTATTTACAGTTTATTTCTGAAAATAATCCCTGGTGAGAGGTGTCTCAGTAAAGTCTCTTTCGTTATTCAGTTATTAGTTACTTCAGTATGGCGTTAAAAAAAATTGGAAAAAACTACGAAATCATTTTGAAATAAAGGTTTCGAATTCATAAGCTTATAACTAACTTGAACCATCAGAGACTTCGTTGGCTAGAAGTGATGTTATGAAAAATATTTAATTAAATTGGTTATCTTAAAACTTATGGTTGAATTTATGTGGTTAACTTACTAACTATTTAAATTATAAATTTATAATGCAAATTGTTCTTAAAATTGTGCAGGATGTAAACCTGCCTTTATAGTTCCTAACAGTGACGTCTTTTCCATTAAGGCCAAGTGTAATCATTTTTTAATTTGAAATAATGAGTATATTATTACCCAAATCGATAAACATAATGTTTTTAATAAGAAAAATATTTTTTATACATTTTTAAAATTAACATAGGCTTAGCATTTATCAAAATCAAGTCAGAAATACGACCTTATTCTGACCATTTTTCGTATGTTTTAAAAAATATTTTTAATTGCTGAATATCCTCAAAGTATACCTTCAGGGGTTTTCTTTAAAACCTCGTAAAGGAATTTAAAGAAATAAAAATTAATATGTTTTAAATAATTTAAAAAAAAAAAATTTTTTTTTGTGTATTTTTAAAAGTTGATAACAAATTTTTGGATTCGTTTATTTAAAAAAACATTAAGTACGATAAATTGTTGGTATTATATTTTTCCATTTTTTAAAGACAATTTTATAATTTAAAACTTCAATTTAACAATGAAAACCGGGAACTTTAATTACTAGCAAAAGCCCTCTGTCGTGTGGCGCCCATTTATCTTTCTGTTTACGGTAAGATTTGAAACTAAAAGCTTTTTCAAATTATTTCAAAAGATGGCAGTAATCAATCGCGGTGAAAATCTAAGATATTATTATGTTCATTTTTGGAGAGACAATTTCATCCATCATCCATCATGCAGGTACCTATTCGTTTTATGGTATGATTTGTGCATGGTGTTTTACCATTTGAGAATAATTGTGCATGGTCAATGGTGTTTGACCATCATAAACGATAATAAATCAGTAGGTATAGGATTTCTGTCTTGACACATAACTCCGTGCTAACAATTAATTCTGACGAATCCGACGGAAACATAAAATGTGATCATGATCCGTTGTTAGTTTTTTACTGTTTTTTTGTAGGTTTCAAAGGACATTTTGAAATAGATGGATTGTAAAAAAAAAAGTTTTTGGTGGACTGATTTTTAAAGTTTCTTGATGTGTAATGGCTTAGTACGATAAAAAGTTATAAATGTACATATTTATATTTTTGTTTGTGGTTTTATCAAATAGGTCCATAGTTAGGTACCTATTGTCCTAATACAATCCTTATTTGTATGTACCTACATTAAGTTTAAAACATTTTTTAAAAATTGAATCAATTACACATGTCGGTAAATTAGAGTTAAATTTATTTACATTTCCTCATAATTTTATTTGCTTTGGTATTATAAAAATAATGAAAATAGTGAAGAACAGGACGTAGTAGGTAGTTACTCTCAGTATCGCCCTGGTGTAAGACCACCAAACAGAATTGAAACGTTCCTTGAAATGGTTTTAGCCGTGTTTGGTGACCAGATCTAAATAGCTAGCTACTTCCCCACCTTCCGCTTCCCCATTTCCTTCCCCTTCCCACTACCTTCAGCCTCACAATATACCCCAATTTGGGGATTCCATAGTCTCATTGGCTCCAGACGGGAGCAGTTAAGGCTTGGGGTGACTTATGGCAGAGGTGTTGGTTATCCAATAAATGGTACCGGGGCAGCGGCACCCACACCCACCTCCCAAATTTATTGGATAACCAGCAACAAGAGGTTCACTACGTTTCTTGACTTGTTTGTGACGTCACACTAGAGGGAAGGGGGTCCCGCAATTTTTTTATATGAATACCGCACAAGAGTGCCATTGAGTCTGCTCCCGTCTGGAGCCAGTGAGATTAAGGCATCCCCGATTGGGGTATGTTGTGAAGCTGAAGGTAGCGGGGAGGGGAAGGAGATGGGGAAGAGGAAGGTGGGTAAGTACCTATTATTCAGGTCAGCAAACACGGCTAAAAGCCATTTCGAGCAACGTTTCAATTCTGAATGATGGTCTCACACCAGGTCGATACTGAGAGTATCACCCACTCTGGAACGTGCCGCAAATATACTATATATTATATTCAATGAATTAATTTTGAAATAACACAAACTAATCGAATAAAATTTATTTGCCATGCCGGGATTCGAACCCGCTACTTTCAGATTGCGAGTGAAGAGCCTGACCGCTAGACCACGCCAGCCGTCAAATGTCAAATGCCAAATGTGGCGATGCGTGACAGGGACGGGGGGGGGGGGAGGGTCAAAAAATCATAAAATTCATGTGACGTAATTTGTAGATAGCCCCTTATGAGGTATTCACAATGAAAATAAAAAAAAATACTTTTTTATTTTCGTTATGTAGGACTATCGCTAGGTATTTATAAGGTCTATATATATAACAATCTGAATTCGGAAACGTGGTCTTTCAACAGGGTCATTTAGGTAACATACCGTGCACAAATCATGCCATTGCCACGTGGTCGTGAGCTTTCAAATGTTTTGAGTCTAAGACTGCGTTTTTCAAAAAGAGAATTCTCATTGATGTTTGTTTGTTTCGTAAAAAAAAGAATTTTGAAGTATTTATAGTACCTACGTCAAATGTGCTAAGTACTAATACCATACTTACGGCACGATCCAGCAAATACGGCACGGCTAAGATCCCAGTATCGCCTTGGTTTAAGACCACCGAACAGAATTGAAGCGTTACTTGAAATGGCCTTAGACGTGTTTGGTGACCAGATCTGAGGTACTTCCCCACCTTCCTCTTCCCATCTCCTTCCCCTTCCCGCTACCTTCAGCCTCACAACATTGGGGATGCCATAGTCTCACTGACTCCAGACGGGAGCAGTTGGCACTTTGTGCGATATTCACATAAATGTTTTTTTTAATCTAAAAAACGGTCAAGGTATAATTTGGGAGGCGGGTATGCAGACGCATCCGTCGCCAAGACCCGGACAAACAACACCCTTGCAACGAAAATATGAAAGAGAAAAAGTCCCATTTGTGACCGTTATCTTTTTGTATTTTTCTGTGCCCCGTCCTCTTCCTCCCTGCCGCTAAGTATATAAAATACATGTCGTTGTAAAGGACCACCACGTCCAAGTTTTGCTATGGTGATAAAATTAACGAAAAAATATAATTTCATGGAGTTCAGGTAGTAGGACACGTGTGCTGTAGCATCTGGTAGCAACCCGTACCAACCCTAGCCGCCCGAATCCTGCTGTGACGTGACCACTCGGTGATAGGATGTGTGACATGTTGAAATAAACATAATATTTATTTTTCTAGTGGCATCTTTCGGATTTTAACGAAACTTTTTGAAAACAAAATAATCTCAAAATGAATGACAGAGACCGTTTTGTCCGCCAGATTGCTCTGATGCTGTTTTGTACTAATATTATACCTATTCCTCTTCGCGTTAACGTCACTTGTCCTATTGTGATGTGATAAAAGATTTAACTTTTTTATATTAATTTGTTTAGAATAATGCTCAAAGATTAGATTTATAAAAAAACATGACAATTTTATTATCTGTATACATTTAAAATTATATTACTTTAAAACAAAAATGCCAGAGTAAAGACTAAATTGTGCCATTGAATTTACCATATAGTAGCGTTGTGGAATAGTTTTATTAAGAAAAGATATTATTTCATTTAATTACCTATCTTAAGTTATGTGTTTTTTGAAGACTGTTTAATTTAAATAATAGTTTAATAAATAATGAATTAAAATTGCCACAAAATTTTACTTAAATTTTACCTAAAGTTTGTGACGTAATGGAACTTCGCATCACCTGTACTTCATTAAAACATTGATTTCTCACTAAATAGTAGACTTTTCTTATTTATATTAACTATTTTTACGAAGTTAGATATATTATTAACTCAATAAAAAATCGTTTGTTACTAAAAATTGTTTTTTGGTGGAATTCCATTAAACGGACATTTTTTTTGGTAAACGCCCATTTATGTACTCGACTTTTGACCTTCTATTATAGATTGTGCAATTTTATTTTCTATCTCCAAAAGTCTAGTATTCATAGCTCGATGTGTACTGTCTAGCATGACGTCACAGACCGAGCGACTAGCATTTCTGTGTGCGCGTCTGCCGGACAGATCCATCCGCATGTACAGAAATGCTCCTGTGACGTCATGCTCGGCCGAACACGTCCGTACGTGAATACTAGGCTAAGCAAGAGAAAAGTGTGACACTATATGTCAGATTGGTTCGGTCTGCGGGCACATTTTTGTTATTCTCAAGGCACGTGAGCAGTTTGTCGTTGTTCACACGTTCCATTAACTTGGATAGAATAGATGTGATCACTATGGGGTGGTATTTGATCGGGTTGGAGCGGTCACCCTTCTTTGGAATAGGAAGAATGACCGCTATTTTCCAACCAGAGGGTACAGAGCCAGATTTCAAGGACATTTTAAAAAGCTTCGTCAAAATTGAAGCTATTTCTACAGCGCACCTCTGCAGTACCAGGACAGAGATTCCATCAGGCCCGCTAGCTTTGTTAACATCAAGCCCCCGTAAGACTTGGAGTACATCCCGATATCAGATCTTCAGCTTTTTCACATAGAAACTGCAGTGTGGAACCGACGGCAAGGCAGCACCTTGATCATCGAGGGTTGAGTTTTTCGCAAACGTTTTGCCTAATAAAATGGCCTTTTCGGTGGCGGTGTTTGCTAGTGAGCCGTCAGATCTGGTGGCAGACTGGATTTTCAGAAATAGCGACTATTGGACCCTCAAAGGACCAGAACTCTCTGCTGTCATGCGGGCAGGCAGCCAGTTTTTTGCTGATCTGCAGGTCTTGCTCGAATTTTGACCTATTTATGATCCTCTTGCTTTCCTTTACCATTTTGTTTATGCTGATCTGTTTTCCGACGTTCGAGTGTTGTAGGCTCGGTAAGCAGCGTTTTTCCGTTGAACGGCGGGCATTTGGTATTTTAGCCCTGGTGTTCAAAGAGTTAATCGCACCGACCTTGTCTTCCATCAACTTGATATTGTCATGATGCTTCTTTCTCTGTCCATCTTTCCTTTTTAATTTGATTATTAATTCTTATTAACATATTAAATGGTATCGTTTACTCTCTTTGGGGTCGTCCATTAATCACGTGATGTTTTTTAGCAACTTTTTAACCCCCCCCCGGTGATATGTGGTGAGGTTTTAGACTAACCCCCCCCCCAAAATCACATGTATTTTTTTAGTACAGTATTTTGAAATTTTCAGAATATTATCACGAAAAATAAATACACGTGATATCTCATTATACCCCCCTTCCCCTCGTGATATTTCGTGATTTTTTCCGAACCCCACCCCTTTCGAGCCCGTTTCTAAAAGTAATGTTTCAAGTTGATTTGAAATCTACGCCAATTAACCGGTTTATTTATTTTTATACATATCTAAACATTAAGGTCAGCGATTGTCACGGTTCATTTTTCACGTTACGCACGTACGTAAGAAAGTGCTGTATCATTTATAATGATATTTCCTTAAAGTTGTATTATTTGTTTAATCTATTTCCTACTACACTATTCTGTTGTATCTGCTCAACACATCAATCTTGTATGTTTTTTTTTCAATTATCATGAGAATGTATTTATCTATTCTAAAACATCTATACAGGATGTACCCAAATGATTCTAACCAACGATTCCTGAGCATATTTGGAGTGAAAAATGTTTGTGCATTTTGCTGTCTGATGATATTTTTTTTTCAATTAAAAAATATATGTTTCTATCGCACGTCGCCGCTGATCACCCTACTGCTTGTGACGACTGGATCACATGATATATGTTCTCTCTCTATTACCGCCTTGCTAGAAAGAGACACAATGCGCATCACGTGACTCGTATTGGCTGCACCCAACTCCTCAGTTGCAGGCTGCTGTAGTGGAAGTTGGTCGAATTTAACCGAATACCTATTGCGACTATTTATTTAATTTCCGGTAGCCTATGGATTAGCTATTAACAGGATGGTGAAATAGATACAAATAATGAAATACTAGGTAGGTACCTTCCTACTAATAATAAGAGCATGACAAAATTTTTTAGACATATTTTTTTACATTAGCTCCACACAGGAGGCCCTGAGGAAAATAATTCCCCTCAGGGCCTATGTCATCTTTGGGCATGCTGTGTGGAGGGTCTTTTTAGGAAAGGAGGGAGAGGAAGCTCTGGGAAGGAAGAGGGTATTAGGGGTGGGTGGGAATCTGGGGGTCAGTGTGTCCAGGAGTAATGGACGTATGAATCCATCCCTCCCACTGCGGGGTGCAAGGTGATGTTCCGATAGAATACGGCTGGAAAAGTCAAAAGGACTCCCTCAACCATTCTCTCCCAATCTGGCCTGCCATGCAGCTGGTGGGCAGTCGCATCCACCGCCAAGACCCAGACAAACCTCACCCCATGAACCCGGGCACCCCTTCTAAGTCAACAAACATAGAGAACCACTTGGGGTGACCTACAGCAGAGGTGTTGGATATCCAATAAATGGTTCCCGGGGCGGCGGTACCCATATCCGCCTCCCAAATTGTAACGACAGACATGAGTAATGAAAACAATGTGCGGTCCATAGACATCCAAATTCAATAGACCAGAAATAACAGGTGAGGGGAAAAATCAACTATGGCGGTACGAAGAGGGGAAGATGACTGTCATTGGTTGAAAAATTAATCTGACAGTATATAGGCATCTCGCATTATAATATCATCATTTAGTTCTTAAAAGCAAAATCTGCTTTGAATGAATAGACCTTTTTACATGGGAGCGCGAATTGCTTGCCACGATAATAAAATATTTGCGTAGGCCAAATGTACACCCCAAAAAGATTCGCCCGTTTTCACATAGCAATATTTTTTTGCCGTGTTTAGTTAAGACACTTTTACAAATGTTTCATAATTTACTTACCCCTGTAACCAGCGACGAGCACACTAAGGAACCGCCCACATTTATGTGCACACTGATATGTAGGTATGTTGTATAGCACAAGCTACTGTTTTGGCGTGTTATTTTTTCGTTAAATGTATAGATGTTAGCTTCGCGCTGCCCACGGCAAGAATGATGACGTCACACATTTTAGATTCAAGCGATTCTCTATCCCCTCCACATGGGGCGAACTGGCGCCAAGGAGGAGCTCCAGCCGGTTCCATGGCGAGGGGGAAATAATACGTTTTTATCACTTAGGGCAGGTCCAGATATATTCATATGTCCGTGGTGCGGTCCCATTTAGCTTAGCTATTTTAAACATGTTTTATAAATTTTATTCATCAGTTGTTGACATCTACACCTATCCTTTTTATTAAAATAGTAATAATATTTGTTCAGGTGTGTGTTATGCATGTATGTACAGAAATACTGCATTGAATAATAATAATAGTCTAAAGTTGCCAACTTTCCCTATTTTTTTACTACGCTGAATAACCAGTTACCCAATAATAACTTTCGTTGTTAAAATTCCGATTTCTCCTCTCTCTTCAATAATCAACTCGCTTTTTTATGTAATCGTTAAAATAATATTATATTATACATACCTACCAGAAATAGAAACACCGTTCGAATGATTTTAGCCGTTAGCAAAGTCACGTTTAATTTGACGTCCCTACGTACAATATAGCGCGTGTCATAATATGGGAGACACGTGAAAAATATTTAGGAAAGTAATGGAATAAGCAGAAAATGGTTGACATTTAATGTTGGAAATATATAAATATTGATGAATTTTTATGGCTTTTTTACTAAGTGTCTTTTTTTGTTTGTATTATAGCTCATGTCATATTGGGAGACTCACGAGAGAAAACATTAGGGAAAAGTAGAAAATGATTAAAACCTATGTTTGACATGTATGCATATTAAGGAAATGTTATGACGTTTTTGCTAGTTGTCATTTCTTGTTTGTAGTGCGCCGTACGGCTGCGCAGCGGTTGTTAATCGTAGTGCACATTTCCGCACTCTGCAGGTAAAAGCTTTTGTGTCTATCTTCATATAGATGTTCTGCACCCATTCTGCGAATTTCGGCTCTCCCTTTGTACTGAAGCTTCTAATCCGTTCGATTTGGAAGTATGTAAATTTGACAGAACAATTTTTGCTTTGATTTTATTTGAAAATAATACGCAGTGAAAGTGATGTTAGGTCTGAAAATTACGGGAATGTTCTAAAATGATCGCGGTTTAAATAATAATAGACTTTGACCGCGGTGTGGTAGGGAAACAAAGCTATGAGCGGTCGGGAGCTCGTTTGACAGAAGAAGTGAAAAGGCAGATGTTCGTCGGGCAGCAATTGTCACTATTAGCAGCCCCCAGTGTCAGTAGTGCGGCGCGATATTTTAACTGGCCAGCGCCAAACACGTGACAAATAATAACACAAAGTATTATTCTATTTTTATATATACATAAAGGCCGTCATGAGGCCGTCTCTCCCGGCAGAACGTGGTCTTCAGCAATAGGTAATAATACTAATAAAGATCGCGTGATATCCGTGTTCCCCGCATTCGTTGAGTTCGTTGCGCGGCGAAGTTTCAAGATTGATAATTTTCTCATTATTCGTGAGTCGTGTTCTTAGTCGGACGTCATCGGCGGTCATCTGTTATTCCGTTCGCCGCGCGATCGATTTTCGTACAAAAGTTTCGTTGTTTTTATTGTGCAGTGCGTTGAACCGAAAGTGTCTGGACCAAGGAGCGGAGAAAGTTGTCAATCTCTGCAGCTCTGACGCTTTTAAAACTAACATAAAAACAGTAGTTTCATTTACAATTTAATTTACACAAGTGTTCAGTTCACCCGCTGTCCAAAGAAACAACACATCACGCGATCGGGATCTTCGCTGCACAACAGTGTTAGTAGTTTTCAATGTTATTAAAATATAAATACAGATTATTTATCATTGCTGCTTTTATTTGATTTTGTGAGTCAATTGGGCAAGACCAAATATTATTTCTTTTGCGCCACACTTAAGTACACGTCAGTTGAAATTTTTGCCTCGTCAGTTGCTATTACCACAGCAGACAGTCATCGAATTCTGCTTAATTTCTGCTCTTTCATACTATTTTTAATTGTGTTTTTCTTGCTATCTTTATTTACTTTGTTGTGATGTTTGTCCGATTTCTAAAGCTGTCTTCCCTTTGTTTTGGTGCCCTTTGTGCGGTATTCAGTGAGTGAGGAGGACCTTACCCTCTCAATGGAGGGGCATACCACATCAATCCACGGTCCAAATGAAGTTATCATTGAGATTGGTGTATGTGTTTTTGTTGAATTGCCACTTTGTGGGCTCAGCATGAGTTTTTCGCTTCATCGGTGAACTAACAACAACATGTCATCTGAATATTTTTGAATTTTCCCACCAAAAAAAAAAAATTATTTCTTGATCAATTTTATGATAACTGCACTGCTCTCGAACGTTTTTCCCCCTCAAAAAAGTCTTCATTTATTCTTGTTTCATTTTAAGGCATTATAATTTTGTACACCTACTTTAAACTTTCACTGCCATCTAAAAATTTTTTTAATTTTCTCCCCTCATTCGGTTAATTTATTCATTCATTTTATGGCTGCATAATTTAACAGTACCTACTTACTCCTTCACCACAAATTTCCCTCTTTGAAAAAGTTTGTTCCGTTTTTTTAGATTCTTTTTCACAGTACTTCCCAACTCCCCCTCCCACCATACGAAAGAAGAAGAACAGTACTTACTCAAGTCACCTACTAAACATTTTTTTTTTATTTCATCACTTCGGAAGCATTAGATACTGCTTTTGCTCCCATGCTTTGTTTGAGTATGTAGGTACTACCTATTACTTTTTATTAAAAAAACTTGAGACTTTTCTATTTTTGACGACACTTCTTTTTCCTAAAAGGTTAGCAGTTGTGTACTATTAAAGTATCTTGTGGTTAAGTTTAAGGTTTTAATATAAAGCGTTGTGTTTTATCTTTCAAACGCTGTTTAGATCACACTTCTCACTAGTTCCGACAAAGTTTTGAAGATGAAGATTGAAGATTGAAGATTGAGCGAATTTACCGCATTATATTGAAAACTTTTTTACCGAGTTTCTGGGAATTTAAATTATTTCCGAGTGCTCTCAAATAATAATTGGTGTCCATGAATATTTTTTGAGACAAAAGTATTTTGTGTGTTGACTCATTTTAAAAGACATTTTATATTTTCTTTTTCATATCATTTGTATCGGATCATTGACTGAAGTTTGTACCAATGAAAAAAATTATTTAAAAATTTAGAACATGAACGCTTTGATGATTTTATGTTTCTCTGTGGTAATTTTATTGACTGTACATACATTATATTTCGACTTAACATTTTCACTACTTCTCATGCTGGTTATAAATAGAATTGTTTATCCATTAAAAAAAAATCCTCACTTCGCCACGTGTTCATACTTAAACAAATCAATACGTTAATGAAAACAAACAACATTGAAGGTCATACGCAGTTTAATAAGTAATACGGAATATGGATAGGCTCTTAACTGATTATTGTTAGACCAGAATAGATTTTGCGTAGGTCATGATCATGTAAGAATAGAGGAAAATTTGATGAAAAAAAACTGGTTTCTAAATCCGTAATCATTGTCTAGCATTCAAATTTTATGATATAACACGGTTTTATTGACTTGTTTTTATTTTTGTTGCTGTAATTTTTAGTACTTTCACCTGACCAAGTGGTTCGCTACGTTTAGTGACTTAGCAAGGGTGCCTGGATTCATGGGGTGAGGTTTGTCTAGGTCTCGGCGGCCAATACATATGCCCACCTCCTGCGTGGCGGGATGGATCGGGAGAGACTGTTGAGGGAGACCTATCCTAGACCTCCCCAGCCGGACTCTCTCAACCCATTGCCTTGCACCGCAGTAGGAGGTATTTTTTCAAACATCCGTCACTCTTATGCATTATATTATCAAAATAATTATAATGTACACCTTTATGAAACCAATGTTTCCAACCGCAATTTGAAAAAAAATTATGAACTAACTAACCATCACGCCGTTTCCCCGCAGGGGTAGGCAGAGAGGACGGACCGCCAAACAACTCGGTCTTGGCACACACTCCTTGCCTCGTTCACATTCATACATCGTCTCATACATGCTCTTCTATTATTCCGACTCTTCACATGGCCCGACTCAAGTATCTGATTCACTTGGTCGTGTGATGTCTTCCTCGGGCGTCCCCGACTTGTTCCATTCACATTTGCGTCATATATTCTCCTTACACTCCTTTCCTCGTTCATTCGCTCTACATGTCCAAACCATCTGAGCATCCCTTTCTTAATCTTACTCATCACATGGTTTTACCACACATACGCCTCAGGGATCTCATTTCTACAGCAGTCTACAGTCTACTTTAATCCTTCCTCTGCCAGTTCCATGCCTCACTGAATTATGAAACTTGGAAAATTTTTTATTCATTATTTTTACGTGAATTGACAAAAAAGTGATTTGACGATAGCGTTCATAATACATTTGCCTAATAAAATATGCATGTTTTTTATTTTTTTTCATTGTCAGTAATTTTAGTTTGAAAAAATGTAAGGTTAGCCATTTTTAATACTTTTTATGTTTGCATTAAAAAATTTTATATTTAAAAAATTATATGGTTTATTATTATAAAATTTGAAAGCGTATTGAAGTGGAAATATTTTGACCTTCCGACAAAATAGTCTCGAGGCCTGAGGGGTTAAGATTTTGATTTTTTTTTATCTTTTAACCAACCTTTTGTAGGCTACATATAGACATTAGGCAGACATTAGATTATATCATATTGTAACGGTGGTAATTAAATAAAATCCACAATTAATAATAATAATAAGCATTTTTATTCTGAACTTCTGTTAGGTATGATTACTAGACACATTCTTATTTTTTATAATAAATCTCGAAGCTCAGCTTGCCTCTTGGCGTCGGCCTACTGTAACATTTTCCACAATTACTTTACAGCAAACACAATTATTCTTTATTTGGAGTAGGTACAATCAATTTGCAAGTATGACACAGTCCAATAATAGTAAAACAGTACAAAACTATAACAGTAACTTTATGGGTACTTAACCCAAAGGCAACTAATTGTTTCTTCAACCGCTCGTTAAACCTTTTAACAAAAGGTTTACGAGTATTATTCACTTTGGGTTAGGTTAGTAAACGTATGTCAGACGTGCCAGAGATTTTTCCCCTGGAGGGTGCGCTGGATAGACCCGAAAGGCAACTTAACTTTCTCGAGGTACCACACGACCTTATATCGGTATGATCATCTGTAAGCCTGAGCGGCGGGGTGTAAATTCTAACCAATAGCATCCCTCGTCTCTAACTAGTAAGGGATGAAGCCGAAGGACGAAGCGATGCAGGAATGACGGGAGTATTTGAGATTGAATACTTATCAATATACGCTCAAAATAATTAGATTTGCTGCCCTATAGATTTGTTTTAATTGTGCCAGTTACCGAAGATAACTTCTTTTTTTTCTTACATTAGCTCCGCACAGAGGAGGCCCAGAGGAAAATAGTTCCCCTCAGGGCCTATGTCTTCTTTGAGGATGCTGCGTGGAGGGTCTTTTTAGGAAAGGAAGCTGAGGAAGTTCTGGGAAGGAAAAGCGTATTAGGGGTGGGTAGTAATCTGGGGTCAGTGTATCCAGGAGTTGAGGACGTATGAATCCATCCCTCCCACTGTGGAGCAAGGCAATGTTCCAAAAGAGTTCTGCTTGAGAGGTCACAAGGACTCCCTCAACCAGTCTCTCAATCCAATGAACCTGGGCACCCCTGCTAAGTCACCAAACGTAGCGAACCACTTGGGGTGACCTATGACAGACGTGCTAGTTATACAATAAATGGTTCCCAGGGCAGCGGTACCCTTAACCGTCTCCCAAATTGAAATATCCGTGTAGGTGAAACCTGGATTGTGCCAACCACTTTGATTTTCTTCTATAAATTTTAACATATGTTCCGTGTCTGGTCAATCCTGTCAAGATGGTAGCCATGTTTGATAGTATCTTTTAATTCCACCAGAATGCATGGGCTGCGACTGCTGCGAGCTGTCAAGTCGGGGTAATCAACACTGTTCACAGAACTACTAGTATTTATGAAGTGAAAGGAAAGATAAATTCAGTACTGACATGTTTTTCAGAATTAAAAAAGCCAACTGAAAAACTAATTAACCTTAATTTCTCAAAAGATAAAGTGCAACACTTGAAAAATCCCAAATAGTTCTACAAACACTATTTGACATTGTGTATTATTTTTAGCAGGTTGTAATTTACTTGAATAATGGCCTGTCAGACAGAAAGAAAAGTTGTAGATGCCAACTAATTTAACTTACTCAGTTATATATATTTAAAAACATTTAAATATAGAATTTGGAAGCCGGTGACAGTAATTTAAAACAGACAGGGCGCAAACACAAATAGCAATCTGGTCGTTAATAAATTTAAACTTTTGGACATACCAAAGTAAGTCTAAACGGTTTAATGAGTTGGCCCACTAACAGGAGTGTATATTTATGGTAACCACCAACTAAGTGGTATGTCTATAATGCTGTTTTGAAAAAAAACTGATGTTGTCAATTTAGGTAAGATTCCTTAGGCTAATTGGTTCGCTTTTGGGAACAGCTCGTATAGGTCTCATAGAAATCTTTGTGACTTCCTTGGTCATGGTGAGAAATATGTTCTAAATGGTGTTAAAAAGAAAAGACCATCACACTTTATATTCATATTTACAAGTTGAAAACAAAATAATTAAATTGTTCACCTTTATGAAACCATTGATTTCCACCGCAATTTAAAAACAAAAATTATGAATGTGAAATTTTCACTAATTATTTTTACATGACAATAACATTTACAATAATTTGTCTAATAAAATGTGTTTATGTTATGTTTGTGAATGATGAATACTTGGAGCAGGTGGATGAGTTTGTTTATCTGGGTAGTATGTTTAAGAGAGATAGGAAGGCTGATTGAGATATTGAAAGAAGAGTAAATGTAGGTAACTCCATTAATGGAGGACTGAATGCCGTTGACGCTAATAAAAAACTGTCAAAAGAAGTGAAGCTAGCAGTCCACAATGGAGTCATCTTACCTACCCTTGATGTCTGGCAGTGAGGCATGGAACTGACAGAGGAAGGATGAAAGTAAACGGAATGTTGTTGAAGTGAGATCCCTGAGGCGGATGTGTGGTAAAACCATGTATGATCGTGTGAGAAATGTGGATATTGGCAAAGAATGTAAGCATAATGATTAAGATTATGAAAGGGACCCTCAGATGGTTTGGGCATGTAGAACGAATGAAAGAAGAAAATAGTGTGATGCAAATGTGAATGGAAGAAGTCGGGGGCGCCCGAGGAAGACATGTCACGATCAAGTGAATCAGATACTTGTCGGGCCATGTCAAAAGTCAGAATAATATAAGAGTACAGGCGTGATGGTTAGTTAGTTATGAATGGATAAAAATTTTTTATTTTTTATTATATGTTGATTTCTAATAATAAAATTTGTTGGCGTTTCAAAAACAGTTTTTAATTTTCGGATACATTCAGAAATATGCCATTTATTTGGATTTTATTGCAAAACATAAATACTTTGACCGTCTGATAAAACTTAAGTGGTTAACCCAAGACCTTTAGACCTGAAGATGTTTCTGATAGGGAAATGAAACTGATTTTCTACTAAAGGAAGTAAGGGCAAATTGAGCTTATTTCGGACAAACAGTTAATCTCTACAGTGCATTAGATCTTTGGACTCCTTTCCCCTAGAGAGGCAGATGAAGCATAAGAAAGATTTACCTGGTGAAAGACCACTATTCAGAATAGAAATGTTTCTTAAAATGACTTTTAACCGTGTTTGGAGACTAGATTTGGACTCAATTTGGGAGACGGGTATGGGTACCGCCGCCCCTTTATTTGATATCCAACACCTCTGCCATAGGTCACCCCAAGTGGTTCGCTACGTTTGGTGGCTTAACAGGATTGCCCGGGTTCATGGGTTGAGGTTTGACCGGGTTTTTGCGGCGGATGCGTCTGCCAACCAGCTGCGTGAGGGAGTCCCTTTGACTTCCCCACCGTACTCTTTCGGAACATCGCCTTGCACCGCAATGGGAGGGATGGATTCGTACTCACTCGTCCGTCACTCCTCAATACACTGACCCCCAGATCCCCAAAGATAGATGAGCTCCTGGGTGGAACTAATGTAAAAAAAAAATCTTAATAGCTTCTCGATCTCCTTCCACTCCCCACTACCTTCAGCCTCACAACATACCCCAATTGGGGATGCCATAGCCTCACTGCTCCAGACAGCTGGGAGTAGTTGGGAACATAAAAATAATTATAACACAGAAGTATATAACTTTGAGCTTACTTTACGCATACAGACATGCCCGCAACACACCTCTATCGGTTTATCTTTCCAGTGGACAGAGCTATAATGTCTTATTTGATAAAAGATAGATTAACATATTCCGATTGCGATGGCCTTTAAAAATCAAAACCTCGACCCACATTTGATAAAATAAATGATTTGACATAAATGATAGATTGTCAGACTTTGTTTTTATCACTTTTGGCTCATCAAAACACAATTCAAAGATAAACACTGTGAGCTGCCAGTTATAGTTCATCAAACTGTGAGATTGCAGTCATTCTTTTTAATATTAACTCCAGCCAGGAGGTTCTGAGGAAAATAATTTTCCTACAGTGCCTGTATCATCTTTGGGGATGCTGTGTGGAGGGCTTCTTTTTGAGGAGGGGAAGAAGTGAACATGAGTCTTGAGGAGGAAATACAGAAGCTGACAAATTTTCTCAAAACCGAGCTGTTATACTCAAGAACAATTCATAGGAAATTCGTTCTCAGGTGACAAAAATGTCAACCATGTACAAATGTTGGATGCGCATTTACGCACCGGTACCGAAGGGATCAATGAAGCCAGTTCATTGGAGCATCTTCTACTGAAATACCGGTAGAACAAGGATAGCGTTCCCACATGACGTCTGTGCTCTTTAAACAAGGCACAGAACTTTGCTACGGCTTAGTTAACCGGCCACCAACTTAAGCAGATACATGCGTTAGAAATACGACAGCAGTCAAGTACAATAAGCGTGTTTATCCGTCAACGCATGCGTCTCCATAGAAATCGTTCTAACTCCGTTATTCTTTTAGTGACATCCCTAAAACAAAAAGTAAAAGGTCGATAGTAGATCAAGCTGTACATCCCTATTCAAGTTGTCCATAGAAATACATAACAAGAATATTCTATCAGTGGCGCGGTTGACACATATTTTTACCCGCCAAATTGCCGGGTAAAAATTGCCAGGCCGCTCGACATTGTTAATATAAATTTTGGAGAAAACCCCATTCCCAATAAGTAATGAAATTAACACAATTTCTATTTGTTCCATGACAGTGGTGGTAACCAAGTAGTTAGCACTTAACTGTGCATAGTTTGCTGTAGTTGTTTGTTGCCCGGTCAATCATATCGGGTCGTTGAACCCACACGCTTCTACTACCATCAAATAATCATCATTAAATTATTACTATTATTTGTGTCTATGGCTTGAAGTGGCCCTTCATTCATTTCTGTCATGCTTTATAATTGGTCATGACAGTCAATTTGTAACACTGAAATTTTACAGTAATATTTTCAAGAGTTCTTCCGGTTGTTCTGATTATTTCTTCTTCTTTTTTCTCTACTCTTAAATTGTTGTTTTGACAAAGCATTGAGTTTTATAAATACACCGGTGAATCTATATAACATAGAACAAAAAAAAAACATTTTTCTTTTCAATCTGAATATTTAAAATTATTTTGTTAACTTTTTCCTGATAAAAAAAACTTTTCACATTTTAAAAGATGTTAACTTAACCCCTCAGGTTAAGGTCATTTTGTCGGGAGGTAAAAAAAAATTGAAGGTCGAAATGGAATATTTCTGAACAAATCCGAAAACTAAAAACTGTTTTGCAGAGGTGTTGAAATATGTTTTCAATTTTACAATTCGAAATAAACATACAATTTTCGAAATATAAAATTTAAATAAACAAAATTTTAACAAAACAAAAAAACGACTTCAAAAAATGCACTAAAAAGTAAAAAAATAATTTCGTATTCTTCTACAACTTCATAATCAACTTACTTTTTCTAATCATCAATACGTAGGTACGATTGTTACTTTTGGAGTCGTTGTCAGTCAAGGTAGGTTTGTAACTACATACATAGTTATAGGTGAGATGTGCTTGTGTTGCACAAGAGAGGCGAGAGCGGGGCCGCGGCGGCGCGGGGAGCTGTCAAGTGAACACGCCGGGCGGCCACCTTTGCTGACACCGACTCCAAAAATAACAATCGTACCTACATATTGATGATTAGAAAAAGTAAGTTGATTATGAAGTTGTAGAAGAATACAAAATTATTTTTTTTACTTTTTAGTGCATTTTTTGAAGTTTTTTTGAAGTTTTGTTAAAATTGTGTTTATTTTTTTTATTTTCAGTGAATCTGAAGTACACTAACTAATTTGTCTGAATATGGGTAAACTTACTAAACGTACTGCTCATATGAGATAGACATAATTTGACCATAGCGACGTTAGTGTTAAATTAAGAGATTCGGCCGAGTTTCGTTAATTTGTCATGGATCCGATAATCAGAACCTAACCAAACTCTCATCAAATTACCCTTAAAGTACACCCTTTCCAATAAAAAAGAATCATCGAAATCGGTTGGCGTGATATTGAGTTATTCGTCCATTTGTCGCGCACATACTTATGCAAATTTAAGACTTATATGGTTTTCTCATAGATGCCATTGTCGGAACTGGACCAAATTAAAATGGGACCACACGGGTAGCACCGGCTTTCAAATAAAAAAAGAATCATCAATATCGGTTCACCCAGTCAAAAGTTCTGAGGTAGCAAACAAAAAAAAAAAAAAATAATTGAGAACCTCCTCCTTTTTGAAGTCGTTTAAAAAATAGCTCATTTACTTTTTTTCTAACTAAAATAACAGAAATGAAAAAATAAAATAAAGACATACATTTTATTAGGTAAATAAATGTATTATAAACGTTATTGTCATTTCGTCCTTTTTTGTAATTTCATGTAAAAATAATAAAAAAATTTCAACTTTCATAAAAAAAAAATTCAAATTGTATTCGGAAGCTTTGGTTTGATAAAGGTGTACATTTTAATTATTTTATGGTTAAATTTCAGATTTGAATATAAAACATGGTGTTTTTTCTTTCTTACACCGTTTAGATCGTATTTCTAACCATGATGGTAAGGAAGACACAACAATTTCTACGAGAGTTGTTCTAAAAAGTGAACAAATTAGCCTAAGGGGTTAAACAGTTCATATTAAAACCGATGTTTTCAAATTTTACGTAAAAAATTCCAACTTCGAACTCGATTTACTCAAAAACGAATGCTTAAATTTATAAAAGTTGTGCTACAAAATCCCAAATGTGATGTAGATTGACCAGTTTCCCTCTTGTACCATGAGTTTCTGATCACCATGTTTAAACGGACCAAGAATCTGTGTTTAACAGGCTGTTCAAATGCCAAAAATTAAAAATGGTGCTGATCGTTGATTTGGCGGTCATCAAATATGGAGTTTGAAACATCCCGACATCGTAATTTTTATCTTTCAGTAAAACAAGAATAAAGTCTAAACAAAAATGATTATTTAATTTTTTTATTTTAACTTCATGAGTAAAACCTCAAATTGTAATTTTTTAATAAATGAAGACAATATAAGCGAAACTCAATTGAAAATCTGGAAACAGAAAAATCAGAAACACATATTGACACCTCTGGGACTCGAACCCAGGACCTCTCGCTTTTCGGGCAAACGCGCTAACCACTGCGCCACGGTGTCGATATGAAATTCGGTCATGTTTAACTGTACCATACTTCGACTAAGAACCACCTACATTATCTTCATTTTCTTTAACGCATATATTATTGGCAACTTTCTTTATGTATGATTGCAAGATTCAAACCCGAACTAGGTGCTCTCTAGATAGTGTCTGGATAAATCTTTATCCATTTTTATTTAATGATGAATATTTAATTTTTTTATTTTAACTTTATGAGTAAAACCTCAAATTGTAGATAATGTAGGTGGTTGTTAGTCGAAGTATGGTACAGTTAAACATGACCGAATTCGATATCGACACCGTGGCGCAGTGGTTAGCGCGTTTGCCCGGAAAGCGAGAAGTCCTGGGTTCGAGTCCCAGAGGTGACAATATGTTTTTCTGATTTTTCTGTTTCCAGATTTTCGATTGAGTTTCGCTTACATTGTCTTCATTTATTTAAAAATGATTATTATTATTATTGTGGATAAGTTATCAGTTCAAGGGTTTGTAGTGTATAGAACTTATGTGAGAAGCAAACTCAGCCTGTCTGACTACTAGTAGAGTGTTCTGCCTACCAGGCTATGAACCACCGATGACAATTCAGCACTCATTATTTGTTAAAATGAACATGTGATATTTTGTGAGAGATTACTGTTCCAAAATTATTTAATAAGTTCTACTCACACGGAGACTAATAATATTATCTGGTCAAACAGTATCAGAAATAATCTCATTATGTTGTACGAAATGCCTTTTTCATTTCAGCATATTTTGCACGTCATCTTCTGTGTAAGTGATATTTTAATGTTGAAATCCATACAAGGTAATAATTTCGAATCATGTTCGTACTTTGTAATCTTGTACAACGTGTGATTGAATTACTGTGTGGGTGAAATATTTGTCTTAATTTAATCATGTCATGTCTTCCATCAATTTCCCTGTCTGATTTTTCTACTTTGTATCATATTACATTCATCTGATACCAAACTATCCAAGCCTCTCTTTTTTTAAATTCCTTCTATACTGGAGGGTCCCTCGCACTGTCAAATTGATGAATTAACTATATTGGATTGACAGGCTAAACTCTGACAGTGATTTTGTATAGATTTCCCAAACACTCTTGTGCTTGTTAGGCATGTTGATAGTCAAGCCGATATTTACAATTAAATAAATAAATATCGCCCTATGATAGCAACACTGGCGGGCATTTTCTGTAGATCGGCATTCCTAAACGTTAAATAAAATCAATTTAAGCCCCCGCTTTCCGAATTTGTACCGTTTTATAACATATTTCTCTTGTTTTTAAGTTTCTAAAAAAATATATGTTATTTTTGAAGATAATAAATATACATTTGTAGAGCTGAAATGGTAATTATATGAAATTCCCCCGATAGAAAAAATCATCAAGTATGCTCCGAAAATTATTAAAAACACATTTTGTTCTGTTATTTAACATGTTATGGGTATGAAAAAATTCAGTGTTTAAATGCTGTTTTTTTTTTTTTTTTTTTTTTAATGTTTGTCGAGAGATTTTTGCTCTATTTTAAACGAGTTGTATTTTATTAAAGACTAGCTGGTACCCGGCATGCGTTGCTATGCCATTTAATAAAGAAATTGTTTCTCCCTGCGTGTCCTTTCCCATTTGTCCCGTTCCCCTTCCCTATCCCGCGTCCCCTTTCCCTCTCGCTTTCCCACTCCACCTTCCCTCTCCCCACTCCACTCCCCCCTTCCCCACGAGTTCCCCTCCCACCTCCACCCTTCCGCATTCCATACATTCATTCCCGGTACATTCAGTTTTCAAACAGCTCGCGTGCCACCTATTGCAATTTTTTATACAAATTTCATAATGCCAGAGCTCATCAGTAGTTTTATACAAACCTTGTCGTCACAATACCGAAGACACAAAAAAAAATTTATCGAATTTGGTGCAGTAGTTTGGAAGTTATGCGCGTACATACATTTCGGTGATTCATTTTTATTTATAAAGATTTTCACAATTTTTGTTTAATTATTATCATTTTTAATATTAGCACGCTCCCTCTAACATTCGTATTTACATATCTCCCCTTCTTTTTTTGAACTTATCATCGATTTATATCGTATTTTTAATGAATATATCATAATTATATTAAATACACTCACCTTAATGTATATTGGCAGTCTCACATGTAATTTTTGACAAAAATGGAAGGTAATTGATCAATGAGGTCTTTAGTATAATTCGTGATATTCTGAACAACTGTCTGTTTTTTCAAGCTCAAACTGATAAAATTGATCATGTTTGACATCTTTCAAGTCTGCCTCCTTTCTTTAATAAGCTGGTAATTTCGAATAACGAATGACATTATTTGAATAGTTGTGTACATTGACAGTTAACAAAACTTATCTGACACTCAAAAGCTTAATTAGGCGACTTTTATCTACCAGCTATCGGAATATTTTCTATCAATTGTTGACTGTGCTTGCATATACTGCCTAATGCTACCTAATGACCAAAGATTTAGTCAATATCATATTGATATAGGAATTTATCCATTGACTATGCTGGACCCCCAGGATTGGTATCAGCACTCTGTCATACAACTTTAGAACCGCTAACTTTGCTTCATTTTAAAAAATTTTTTTTTTTTTTTTTCATGTTCTCCGTAAAACGGTTATTCACCAATACATTATGGAGAAGATTACAAATTTGACAAAAAGTATAGCAAAACACATAAAAAGGTCAGTTTCACTACTTTGTGACATACGTCAAAAGATAATTGTTAAACTGCCTGTAGGTTACGTTAAAAATGTCAATGGTCAATGCAGACTCGTTGAGCAGTTCAATCGCTTTGTTGACTGGCGCGTTCTGATAGGCAGAAGTCCTCGCTTTTGGAGCATAAAAAAGGGTATGGGACCTTTCACGAGTATACTTGTCTGGGACATATAAGTTAATTTCTTTCAAATAGGCGGATTATGTATAGTTCCAGAGATTATCTTAAAAAAATGTTTTCCTAAAAATATTTTTCGGCGGGCTTCTAATGTATTAAGATCGAGCATTCCTGCTAAGAATAAGGATGGATACAGGAAAGGGTAGTACATATATTCTCTCATATATAGGTAACGCATGAATCTCTTTTGTACTTTTTCTATTTCGAGAACATGGTTTTGCTCAGAAGGAGCCCAAACAATGGAGCTATATTCCAAGATACTGCAAACAAGTGCTTCATACGTTCTTCGGATTGCGATTCCGTTGGTAAATGATCTTGAATTACGAAGAACAAATCCAAGCATTTTGTTGGCACGGGAGACAATATCAGAGACAATATATATCAATATATATGGGATTTGAAAGAGAGATTTGCTTCAAAAATTACGCCAAGGTCTCGAATCTCATTTTTACGTGTTAATTTATGTTTATTAATGTGGTAGGGGAACAGGAATGTATCTTTGGATCTTGTAAATGTAACGACACTGCATTTCTGAATGCTGAAGGGTAAGTTGTTCAGTTCCGACCATTTGACAAGAGAATCAAGATCGTTCTGCAGAAGAATGGAATCGATGTAACTTTTGATTGCTTTGAAAAGTTTTATATCGTCAGCAAAAAGGAGATATTTTGAGTGGTTTATGGTGTAGCCAATGTCATTGATGAATAAGAGAAAGAGAAGGGGTCCTAGATTCGATCCCTGGGGAATCCCGGAGTTAGTTTTGTATTCGTGAGAGAGATGGTGTCCGTAACTGACATACTGACGACACAAAATGTCTGTAATAAGTGACCACTGCATAATTTGAAGAACTAATCTGTCAATTTGCTTATCCTTTACAGCAAACATGCTTCCTAAGGACACACTTTTATCAAATACATATTTTTTTCATCTGAATATTTTAGATGTAATTATGAAAATGTAGGCACTTTTAGAAGTTTATTTTTATCACATTGCACACTGCACAATTTACTTTTCAGCTTGGGTTCATAAACTTAATACATATCATACAAAAATACTTTTTTATGTTTCCCCCTCAAACGTACCTATAAAATTATTTTTATGTTTATAATTATATTTGTTGTCGTTTTTTTAAAATATGTTTTATGTAAATGAGTTAACTGCATGTTATATTACCCCAGTTAGAGAATACACAGTAAATTGGCCTACTCTGATTAGTAGGTCTTGTAAATTACACCTTAGTAGTGATGCAAATTGTATGCAAAACATTGCATGGGATTTGATGCACTGATTATGGCCATGATCGTTGTAGAGCATCTCTGTTGAATGTAATTATAATAAATCAAATCTTGACGCCACGGCAACCTGATTGCAGTAAATATTAACATTGATTTGAATATATAGATCAGTGGTGGACAAACGGCTCACTTGGCTAAATAAAATATCAAAAAAATTTGCTACTAAAAATGTACAACAGTTTCTGTTCTGTTTTGCAAAAGGGTTTAGCGGAAAAATTTTGTATGTCTTCAAAGTTTTGAATTAGTCTCTCTCAGTCCTTTTTTTATGTTAAGAACTCTGTTTTGATGCATTTTAAAGGTTTCCATCTTATAAAGTGCCAAAAGTTTTCTTGACTAAATTTTGGTTAACATTCCGGATGATAAAAATCAACAGCATTTATTGGTTTGACCCTAAAAACCTAGCAAACTTTTGCCCATTTCTCTGCCCGTGACTCTTCCAAATGCTGTTTCTGTAAAAATAAGTAGCAGAAGAGAGTTTTGATATTTCTTATTTAACGGCCATCGCTCGAAATATGTAACGTTTCCAATATCTATATTAAAATGTAAAAGGGTTTTACATCAAACTTTTGTCCGTCCATTTTGAATCAGCCTATGTATTTAAAACGTCTTGAGTTCCCGTTTGTATTTTTAGTATTATTTATTAGTATTAGTTTTAATAAATAAACAGAAAAATGCATGGAATTGATATAACTATTGTCATGTCTTTTACTTTACCAAAAAAATGTTTATAAATGGTATTAAATATTAAAACTGGTGACCTTAAAATAATTTACTAATTCAAAATACTTTTTTTATGAAAATATCTCATGCTGACTTGACTAATTTTAATTTGATTATTTTACGATTAGAGATTTGATTATTTATAGAATATGTGTTTTGATTACTGATATGGATATCTTATTCAGAGTGCCAGGGGATAAAGTGCACAAACTTCGGGAGGTGATTCTACATGATGGTAGAAGTAAAAAAATAAATATTTTTCCATAAAATAATATTATTTTTTCCATGCAGACAATTCAACCTTTATTTAATTCAATTTTACCTTAAAACATTGGAATTTCGAAAAAAGTTATTTATCTTTTTAATTTGTACTATCATGTAGAATCACCTCCCGAAGTTTGTGCACTTTACCCCCGGACACCCTGTATTTCGTATACCCACAATTAAAAATAATGCAAATAGGTTGTAAATTTATTGAATTGTACTAATGTAATAGTAAATTGATCATTATATGAACAAAAACACGATTTATTAATATTTACAGTAGACATTAAAAAACTATCACCGTCCGTATCTAGTGGAAAAAATAAACCCAAAATTGTGGGATCGTTGTCAGATGGCAAATGCGATGTTGCCAGATTTAAGAAATAGAGTTTTTTTTAATAGGCTAAAAAGAGTAATAAGAGAAATAGAATTAAAGTTTTTTTTTATTAGTACCAAATCGAATCCTAACTTGTCAAGTCTTTGTACAATGCGTAACTAAAACACCATTTAAAGTTAGGAATTCATTTTTATTAGTAAGCTGTGTACCCTTAAATCCAAATCACTGTCTTAAAAATAATTTTCTGTGGATCCAAATCGCCATCTAAAAGATGAGTTTTCCATGGCTCAATAAAACTAATATTGGTTTAATTATTGTTCAGTTGTCTCGCCTGGGCTACCACAAGCTGGTCGCTGGCGGGGCGGAGAGCGCCACTCAATCTCCAGCCATGCCGCTGACGCAGAGGAGCAACGGGGATGTGCACGCAGACAAATCGCCACAGGGGTAAGTTGTTACACAAATGAATTATAAAACACAAATGCAGATTTACAGCGGTTAGTTGTAGCAGAAAAAAAGTTATAATTTTTGAGTACCGCAGGGAATTGAATTTGGACCTATCTTAAATATTAAAATTATTTTCGGCTGTTTCTGAAGATTGAGATGTTTTGTTACCAGATTAAAATAGCAGGAAAAAAATTAATGTTTTGGAGTATCACAAGGAATTGAATTTGGACCTATTTTAAATATTAAAATTATTTTTAGCTCTTTCTGAAGGTTGAGATGTTCTGTTATCAGATTAAATGTTTGTAAGATGCATATCATACATTATGAACATTTTTGACTATGTCACAAATGGTAAATTTTTTATCTCATATTAGAGCGTGTCTGATAAGTTGATCTTGCTCTGCCAAACCCATTGTCTATATCAAATACAACTGAATAATCATGATTGTCCAATCAATAATGGTCATTAATAGGTTAGGGCATGTTAAATTATTATGGTACTGCCACTGAGAGCTTCGTTGTAACCTTTCTTTCTGTTATTTGTGTTATTGATGTGAACAAGGGAGAGATAATAACGTTTTGACAGCCACCATGTTTAGGGATAAGGTCCTCAACTACGAATCTGGTTCGAATCCCGGCATGCGCAAGTAAATTTTATTTAATTAATTTGCGTTGTTTTACATCTAATTGTATGTATTATATTATATTTGCTACATGTTCCACAGTGGAAGATACTATTAGTATCGCTCTGGTGAATGTTTCAATTCCATTCAGAATTGAATCGCTTGAAATTCCTTTAGCTTTGCTTGATGACCAGATTAATTAATCTTAATTATTAAACATACTAGTCATTGGATATTACAGGCAATAATAATTATGAGTTTTCGTTAATAAATCCTATCTAATCTTATCCTACATTATTTATCTAAAACTTTTGTGAATTGATTCCAAAGTAACATTGAAATAGTGTATTGCACCCTTTACTAGGTAAAAGATAAACATTGTTGTAAAGTTGTTCCCTACCTCAGCTTTTTGTTGACTCTAATGATAACTAATAATGATAATTGCCAAAACACATGTTAACAAAAAAAATCAATTGAGCGCTTTTATTATTACCCTGACGAGCCACGATTACAGTACATTGACGGCACAAAAAAAGCATAAACCGTACATCCTTTATCCTGATAAAGCTGCAGCTCTTTCTTACACATTAAATAATGGTGAGACACAATAAACGTATGTCTGTTCCCTCCAACACTACACCCTACAGATGTATCTTGTTACGGCTCAGCTACGGCGAGGGGAATTGCGTTTCATTTTCTCTATACTTTGGAGGGAAATGTATGATAAAGATTGTATGTTTCCTTCGGGGGGGTGCACACATACATTCATCATTTTTCTCATTTTAGACTTGTTTTTAGTTTGTAAAAAAGAGCTGCAGCTTTATATATTTAGGAACAAAAGCAAAACCATTCAGCACGTTGATGTTTCACGTTTTGAATTTTAGGTATTCACTTACAATTCAATATTATCCTTGTAACTATATTCCCATGTAACGAACAAGAACAAAATAAGTTTCAAATTCTCCAAAACAGGGCAATGAGAATAATATTACGGCGAAATAGATTTTCAAAAGTAAACAAAATGTTAAAGGAACTGAATTGGTTAACCGTGAAACAGATGCTGACCTTGAATATGATGATATTTATACATAAAATAATTAACAACATTTTACCAAAATACTTTTCAAATAAAATTATATTCAACAAGGACATTCACAGACATAACACAAGGACATGCAAAGAAATCAGGCTTCAAAAAAAGGACAAGGTGAATACGCAGAACAGTTTACTGTACAAAGGGATGAAGTTATATAACAAGCTACCAGAAACTTTAAAGTCCACACCAATTGGAAAGTTCAAGACATATTGTAGGGAGCTACATAAAATTTAGTTTGCAATATGAAATATTATAATTAATTAGAAATTTGTAAACTTAAATGTACAAATTACTAAAATAAAATTAATAAGTAAATAAATAAATACTTTCAAAATTATCATTACGTCTAGTAAGTATTGAAGGGGTCTGCAGAGACGTCACGGTGTTGTGTGTGAGAGAGATTCGAGAAAATGAACACTTTTTTCCTTTGGAGGAAACAGACCTACACATTCATTGTGTATTTCATCTTTTGAAAGAGCTGCAGCAATTTTGTGATAAGAAACGTACGTGTATTGCCTTTTTGTGCCATTAATAAAAGCGATTGAGTGCTAGAAATAAAAAAAAGTCTAAAATATCTTGTCATCGTTACATATTGAATTCTGAAAAAATTTTATTCCAAACTATTTGATGCCTTATATTTTCCTGTTTTCAGTACATTCAGTGCAAAATGATTGTATCAAAAGTTTATTGCAATATTTTATTAGTGTATTGTCACGCTGAATTGCGGAAAATAACCTGAGTTGATGAAATGCATGATATTATTATGTTATTGTTTATACAACGCAATGCCAATCGCAAGATTAATTCACGGGCAATGTTTAGATTGCTATTTTATCGCAAACTAGTGCAGACCCGTGAAAATATTATAACACGGGTTTTATAATTGTAGGTTTTGTGTAAGTAAGTCTAAAGTCAGTAAGTTATTTGAAAGAGAGAGTACGAAAACAGTGCGCCATATTGGGAATATCCATATCCCATATTTGCCAGTTGGGAATACTTGGAGCAGGTGGACGAGTTTGTGTATTTGGGAAGTATGTTTACAGGAGATAGGAAGGCTAATAGAGATATTGAATGAAGGGTGAATGCTAGGTAACTCCATAAATGGATGAATGTGGTTGAAGCTAACAAAAAACTGTCCGAAGAAATGGAGCTAGCAGTTAACAGACGTCAGTGAGAACTGTTTTTTTTTTTACATTAATACCGCACAAGAGTCCCAACTGCTCCCGTCTGGAGCCAGTGAGACTATGGCATCCCCAATTGGGGTATGTTGTGAGGCTGAAGGTAGTGGGGAGGCGAGGAGATAGGGAAGAGGAAGGTGGGGAAGTACCTAACTATTCAGATCTGGTCACCAAATACGGTGAAAGCCACTTCAGGCAACGTTTCAATTCTGAATGGTGGTCTTACACCAGGGCGATATTGAGAGTATCTTCCACTCTGGAACGTGCCGCAAATATACTATATATTATTTTAAATTAATAAATTGTGAAATACAAAAATTAATCAAATAAAATTTATTTGCTACGCCGGGATTCGATCCCGCGACCTTCGGAATGCGAGTTAAACGCCTTACCGCTGCACAACGCCGGCCGTCAAAAAGGTAGATGTAGGATGAAAGAAAACTGAATGCTGTAGGAATAAGATCCCTGAGGCATGTTTATGTTTGTGGTAAAATCATGTATGATCGTGGGAGAAATGTGTAGTTCTGCAAAGAATGCAAGGCTGATGTAAGCGTAATGAATAAGATTAAGAAAAGGACGTTCAGATGGTTTGGGCATGCAGAGCGAATTAACGAAGAAAGGAGTGTAAGGAAAATATGTAACACAAATGTGAATAGTAGAAGAATTCGGGGACGCCTGAGGAAGACATGTCACGATCAAATGAATCGGATACTTGAGTCGGACCTTGTCAGGAGTCAGAGTAATAAAAGAATATGTATGAATGTGAATGAGGCAAGGAGTGTGTGCCAAGACAAGAGTTGTTCGGCGGTTCATCCTTTGCCTACCCCTGTGGGGGAAATGGCTCGGTGGTTAGTTAGTATTTGTGAAGCTGAAAGTTTATGTAAAGAACTCATTAGAAGGACAATTGCTGAATGATTAAGAACTTGTTGAAAGATAGAAATTATGTGGAACTGCTCGAAAATTAAATTGATGAGTTTTTCTCAAATATTGGAATAAAAATACAATAATTTTTTTTTTGCAATGGTTTTTTATTGTTTACCAGATAAAATATCTTCTTATTAATATATCGATCGTCCAGTTGATTAATCAGACATCTTCAAATACTGAGATAAAGATGAAAGCAAATTTATTAATTTTTGGAGATCGCTGGCAACGGTTAATATGCACTTTTTTTTTTAAACCTTTTGATTCACCTTAATTACATTAAAAAAGCAACTATTTGCATTGGGGGAAGTGGAAAATATTTCATTCTAAATTTCGATTACGTAAAATTAAAATTAGCTTTTGTCTTGTGAGATTGTACGCCATTAGCTATTAGCTCATTCGCTGTCACTTTGGTATGTTGGTATTCCTGATGCACTTGAATGTATAATGAACGGCTAGAAGATTTTGAAGGTACGGGGCACTTTCTTTTGAATCACAAACCATGTTTCACAAACCTAGCGTAGCCGCTAAACTACTTGAAAACTGGGATGTTTTTCTTGCCTTGACGCGAGTAGGCATTATAAAGGGGCACTTTCTTTTGTACCACAAACCATGTTACACAAACCTAGAATTCCCATGAAGTCTGCTACGCTTTGCTCTAGCGTCTTTTCGTACAGTAACAAGAATACCAACATAACAAAATGACATTTGAAAATAATGTTTGAAAATGGACGGTCTCGTTTCACAGAATGAAAGCTAATTTTAATTTTACGTAATCGAAATTTAGAATGAAATATTTTCCACTTCCCCCAATGCAAATAGTTGTCTTTTAATGTAATTAAGGTGAATCAAAAGATTTTTTCAAAAAAAAAGTGCGTATTAACCATTGCCAGCGATCTCAAAAATTTACCGCAAATTTTGAATGCTGAACCATAAATCAAGTATTATTTACACATGTCTGTGTTTTACATATTAAATATGTTACAAAATAACACTTGGCGGTATAAAGGTCCGGTACATTATTGTATAGTATGTCATTTTTAAATATCCTACTAGTGACCCAAAAACAGCATTTCTGCTTTAAAATTGGTTTAGTGGTGTTTATTAGGAATCGTGAGAATTTTAAAGGGTACACTTACACAACTGCACACTCAACTCAAATTTCGATTCTTCAGTGATGTCTGATTTATCAACTGGACAATGAATATACTCATAAATTTTACAATGTTATTCATAATCTGCCTTTGGGGTCGTCCATTAATCACGTGATGTTTTTTAGCATCTTTTTAACCCCCCCCCCAAAATCACGTGTATTTTTTTAGTACAAAGAATTTTGAAATTTTCAGAATATTATCACGAAAAATAAATACATGTGATATCTCATTATACCCCCCTGGTGATATTTCAAGATTTCCCCCCCCCCCCCCCCTCCCCCTCACCCCTTCCCCCACCCCCCTTTCGAGCCTCACATGATTAATGGATAACCCCTTTATTATTTCTAAGTAAACCTGAATGAACCCTACATGAAAAAATAATAAAAAAGTGTTAAGGCTGTCATACCAGCAAATCATAATTTCGATTCCGACTGCACCGCTCACACATCAGCCGTTGCAAGCGGACGTTTTTGGAACTAGATTTCGTTCCGCTAGAAGCCGGGTTTCACGTACCTATAGTTCACGCGAAGCTGGACCTACAGTATGGTTCAGATAAAGATGTTGAATTCTCGCTTCCAGAATTTTAATAAGTAGTAGTTATTTGTAATTTGTGTATTGAGTGCGTAGACATAAATAGATACATAAACACAGTAGGTATAAAGTAGATACCTACACAAAAAAAAAATTTGTTATATTTTTTTAATATTTTGGTTTTTGTTTTTTCATTTTATTTTACGGCCATTAGAGTGGAAGAATTGAAACGTTACTTGAAATGGCTTTAGCCGTGTTTAGTGACCAGATCTGAAAAGTCAGGTACTTCCCCACCTCCTCTTCCCTAACTCCTTCCCCTCCCCCACTACCTTCAGCCTCACAACATACCCCAATTGGGGGTGATAGTCCCACTGGCTCCAGACGGGAGCAGTTGGGACTCTTGTGCGGTATTCATGAAAAAAAGAGTATCTAATATTCAGTTGGATTGTAAAAAATATCTCATTTTGAAATATTTATTCGTGTGCATAATTTTTAATTTTATATTTATGTGAATACCGCACAAGAGACCCAAATGCTCCCGTCTGGAGCCAGTGAGACTATGACATGACTATGGGGTATAGTATGAGGCAGAAGGTGGTGGGGAAGGGCAGGAGATGGGGAAGAGGAAGCGAAGAATTACTTGGCTATTCAGATCTGGTCACCAAACACGGCCAAAGTAATTTTTAGCAACGTTTCAATTCTGAATGGTGGTCTTACACCAGGGCGATACTAAAGTATCTTCCACTCTGGAACGTGACGCAAATATATTATTTTTATATGAAATAACCCAAATTAGTCAAACAAAATTTATTTGCCCACGCCGGGATTCGATCCCACGACCTTCGGATTGCGAGTCAAGAGCCTTACCTCTTGACCACGCCGGCCGTCAATAAATAGTATCAGTAATTTGGAAGGCGGGTATGGGTACCGCCGTCCCGGGAACCATGTATTGGATTATCAACACCGTACGGGTAGCCCGGGTTCATGGGGCGAGGTTTGTCAGGATCTCGGCGGCGGTGGAATCTGCCCCACCAACTACGTAGAAGGCCGGATCGGGAGAGACCTTTTTTTACAATCGCTCGACACATTGCCTATCTCTTCTTTGGGGATGCTGTGTGAAGGTTCGTTTCAGGGAAAGGGAGGAGAGGATCTTCTGAGAAGGAAAGGGTATTAGGGGTGGGTAGAAATGTGGGGGTCAGCGTGTCCAGGAGAGCGGATGTATGAATCCATCCCTCCCACTGCGGTGCAAAGCGATGTTCCGAGAGAGTAAGGCTGGAGAAGTCAAAGGGACTCCCTCAACCACTTTCTCTAGATCCAACCTGCCATGCAGCTGGTGCGCAGACGCATCCGCCGCCAAGACCTGAAAAAACCTCACCCCATGAACCCAGGCACCCCTGCTAGTCACCAAACGTTGCGAACCACTAAAGATGACCTACGGCAGACGTGTTGGTTATCAAAAAAATGGTTCCCGGGGCGGTGGTACCCATACCCGATTCTCATGTTTGTTATTTTTGTAATACGAAAAATGGATATAAAAAAGCCTACCCCCCATCCCTCTCAACCCCTCCCCCTCTCACCCCACAACCTCTAACCACCCTCCACCCCCCCGCCTCTTTTACCCCCCCCCCCCCTATATAAAAATCAATTGCTGTTTGTTAGTTTCACTAAAACTCGAGAACGGCTGGGCCGATTTAGCTGATTTTGGTTTTGAAATGTTTGTCGTAGTCCAGGAAAGGTTTAAACGTTGAGAAAATATGGAAAAGTTGCGAGGAAGATAGTAAAATCAACAATTTAATTCTCCCATATAAACTGTTCTACATACTTTCCTGTGAATTGCTAACCGTTCATCCGATTGCGATGAAACTTTGGTGAGTTGTTGTGAGCACGCCCGCAAAGTAGTCCAGTCAATAAATGCTCCAAAAGGAGGTGTAGAGTGCGTGAGCAGGGACCTAAGCGATTCCTCCAGAAACTTGTTTAGGGTGCTTAGGGTGTGAACATACTAAAAGTCCTGACGTCTTGGTTGTG
The DNA here is from genome assembly GCA_917880885.1 of Limnephilus marmoratus. Classification (NCBI taxonomy): domain Eukaryota; kingdom Metazoa; phylum Arthropoda; class Insecta; order Trichoptera; family Limnephilidae; genus Limnephilus; species Limnephilus marmoratus. The sequence continues at coordinate 3,136,270 of OU862927.1, read as the reverse complement.
AGCTAGGGGGAAGGGGGGGAGGGGGAGGTCCCAATTTTCGGGTTTCCGCTTATATCTCAAAAACGGTGCGTCACACATGAAAATTTCCTAAGGATAAGTAAAAAAAGCTCATAAAATTATCTACAACTTTTATTCTTTACGTAATTTTCGAAATCACGTCCATTTTTGACTTACACGCTCCACAAATGTAGATATTTTTGAAAAAAATTATTTTACCTCACATTTTTCATCAAACATTCCTTCATATCGTCTAAAATATTCATCAAAGAAAGAAATTTATTCTTAAGAAGTTGTAATAAATTTAATTCCCTTTTAGAATATATATACATATGCAAATAAGTCTCCAACCAGTAAATATTTACAGCAATTTTAAGGTTTTGCGTAAAATGTCGTCATTTTCAGAAAAAGCTGTTTTTATCTTATTACTGACACACCGACGTGCAACGACGATTATGCGACGCTCTTTTAGTAAGGCGTATGATCAGATATGACCATGGAAACCACATTGATGCTATCATTCAAAAGCCGAGAAGGCATAACAGGAGGCAGAGGTATTTTGCACAATGTACTAGAAGTGGTTAGTTGGTATGAGCGCAACTCACGAGATCTGCACTTCCCTTGAAGAGTATTGTGGAGTCTTCACGTCCAGTAACAACACAAGGACCTCGGACAAGCCCACCGAAGTAAAGATGCAGCAGACATTTTCAAACTCAGTCAGTGGTTTGATGCACATCCTCCCTTCCCACAAGCCAATGAAATAATGTCAATTCCCAATGTCTTCTGTCAGCTCGTCGATAAAAAATCACGATGAAAAGGTTGCAGTTGACCCAACATTTCTGTTTCACCGGATGTGTATAAGCAAACGATCAGATGAGGATTTGAAGAAATTCTTTGAGTATGAGTTGGCCCCATTTCCCTTGGCACTGTTCAATGAAGGTGGGATGTGGAAGACAACTAAATCTGTCCTGTACAGCTTATTCGAGCCTACCAAAAAACTGGTCTACTGTCTCAGGTGAACATAGTTGTGGACGGAAAATTTCTACTACACAGAGTAATTTGGCAAAAAGATGCCTTCCTTGTCACAATTTGTGATCGTTACATCAACTACGTCAACCACCACTATCCTGGATGACTCACACTGTGGTATTTGATTGGTACCCAAACCCAGCCAACGGTACAAAATCACAATAACAGATGCGATGATACAGACTGAGAAGGTCAGCTGACATCAATTTGACTTGGAACACTTCAATACCCGTTAAAAAGGAAGATTTGTTATCCAATCCTACCAACAAAAGTAACTTCATCTCTTTACTACAGACGAAGCTTCGGGAGAATGGGATACAGACTCTTCAGGACATGATGCTGACTTCCTTGTTGTGAAGATTGCTGTGGAACATTCCTCTCACAGTTTTGTGAGAAGCTTTCACTTCCTTTTGATTGCTTCCACTCCTCCCACCCAAGATATTCTGCTGCTGACAACGGACGAGGGAAAACCAAAACAATGCCACTGTCCATCCAAAAGATGCAGCACCGTGCATTTGAACACATCCTGTTCTTACATTCATTTACCGGCTGCGACACAACATCTGCAACTTTCAGGAGAAGCAAGGTGGGCTTCTCAAAATTGTACTTGGAGTCAGAATTCATCAAGCAAGCGGCAATGATCTTTATAACCCCTCCTCTACTCACGGCGAGGTTGAAGAGGCTGGAAATAAATGTTTCCTGAAATGGTATGCGGCGCCAAAAAGACAGACCTTCCTTAACCAGTACCGCTTTTAGTCGTTCACAGGGTTGGTGGCAAATATGAAGCCTGACATCAGCTCCCTCCCTCCAACAGAGAACGCAGTTAAACAGCATTCCCAGTGCACCGATTGAGCTGCCCCCTGAATAATGGGGGTGGAAACATGAAGGAGAGACCCTGATGCCAAATACAACAAAAGATCCACCAGCGCCGGAGGTCCTTCTAAATATGATATTTTGCCGCTGCACCAGGGATTGTGCAATTGGCAAATGTGGATGCCGAAAAGCAATGCTGACCTGTTCTGCAGCGTGTCTCCGAGTCTCCTGCCAAGGGAGATGCCTCAATAGCGTGCCTGTTGCCGAGGACGACGATGACGACGACATAGAGCCCATTCAGCAAGAACCATCCAATACTGAGGATGAAGATGCCATGGATGAACAACGCTTGCGAGGACCCCCACGTCCAAGGAGGATGAGAATGTAACATGATGTTATTGAGAACAGTGATAACAATGAGATCTATAATTTTATGTGCTTAATGTAACGAAATAGAATAAACATTATGATTATAAAATACAATTATGTATTTTTCAAGTAATATGATTTTTACCTATTTTATTTAATAACTGGTTTTAAAGTGTGGTCACACATATTATTAGGCGAACGAACAAGTGTTGTGTGTCAGTAATAAGATAAAAACAGCTCTTTCTGAAAATGACAACATTTTACGAAAAAACTTCAAATTGCTGTAAATGTTGAACGGTTGAAGATAAATTTACATATGTCTATATATTCTAAAAGAAAATTAAATTCTTTACAACTTCTTTCGAATAAATTTTTTTCTTTGATGAATATTTTAGACGATATGAAGGAATGTTTGATGAAAAATGTGAGGTAAAATGATTTTTTTCGAAAATATCTACATTTGTGGAGCGAATAACTCGAAAATGGCTGGGATTTCGAAAATTACGTATAGAATAAAAGTTGTAGATAATTTTATCAGCTTTTACTTATTATCAAAAAATTTTCCTCTGCGGCGCACCGTTTTTGAGATATAAGTGGAAACCCGAAAATTGGGACCTCCCCCTCCCCCTCCCCCCCCCAGCTCACCACCTAGACGTCAGGATTTTTAGTATGTTCACATCCTAAGCACCCTAAACAAGTTTCTGAAGGAATCGCTTAGGTCCCTGCTCACGCACTCTACACCCCCTTCCTTGACTGGACTAAAGGTTTCTGTATATACTGGTGAGCTCTGGCATTATGAAATTTGTATATAAAATTGCAATTGGTGCCACGCAAACTGTTTGAAAACTGAATGTACCGGGAGTGAATGTATGGAATGCGGGAGGAGGTGGCGGATGGGAGAGGGGTGAAGGATGAGGGAGGGAAGGGGAGGGGGACAAGGGAGGGGAACTCGGGAGAGGGGGCCCGCGGGATGGGTTGGGGAGGGGAACCCGGGAGGTGGGAGGGGAACTCGGGAGGGGGGAGAGGAAAACGGGCGGGGGTTTAAGGGATAGGGGAAGCGGGCGAGGGGAGTGAGGAGAGGGGAAGGGGACGTTGGAGAGGAAGGGGAGGCAGAAGGGGAACGGGACGAATGGGAAAGGACACGAGCTCTGGCATCATGAAATTTGTATAATAAAATTGCAATAAGTGGCACACGAGCTGTATGAGAACTGAATGTATCGGGAATGAATGTATGGAATGCAGGAGGGGGGAGGGGAACCCGGGAGGGTGGAGGGGAACTCGGGAGGGGAGAGGGGAATTCGAGAGGGGGATCCGCGGGAGGGAGGAGGTGATTATGGGAGGGGGGAGGGGAACTCGGGAGGGGGGATCGCGGGACGGAAAAGGGGGGGAGTAGAGTGAGGAGAAGGAAGGTGGAGGAGGAGTGGGAACGCGAAAGGGGAAGGGGACGCGGGAGAGGAAGGGGAGGTGGAAGGTGAACGGGACGAATGGGAAAGGACGCGCAGGGAGAAACAATTTCGTTATTAAATGGCAAAGGTTGGTACCCGGCATATATATAAATGCTAATAAATGAAAATGAATCGCCGAAATGTATGTACGCGCATAACTTCCGAACGACTACACCAAATTGGATAATTCTTTTTTGTTGTGTTTGTTATTGCCAGGACAAGGTTTGTATATAACTACTGGTGAGCTATGGCATTATAAAATGTGTATACTAAAAATTCAATGGGTGGCACGTGAGCTGTTTGAAAACTAAATGTACCAGAACTGAATGTATGGAATGCGGGAGGGGGGATAGCAACTTGGGTATTGGTGCCGCGGGTGGAAAGGGACGGGAACCAGGGAGGGGGGAGGGGAACCTGGGAGGGGGGAAGGGAATTCGTGAGGGGAGTTGGCGGGACGGGGGAAGAGGAGTGGAGTGGGGAGTCGGAAGGTGGAGGAGGCGGAGTGAAGGGGAAGCGGAAGGTGAACGGGACGAATGGGAAAGGACACGCAGGGAGAAACAATTTTTTGTTGAACGGCATAGCAACGCATGCCGGGCACCAGCTAGTATATAAATGAAAATGAATCGCCGAAATGTATGTACGCGCATAACTTCCGAACCCATGCATGCCGGGTACCCGCTGTATATAATTTTTTTATTTATTTATTTACGGACAAATAGTCCATTAACAATATAACAATAACACGAATAACAAGCGAGCCTAAAGGCCCGACCCGCCTAGCAATTGATCACTGTTCGCATCGATTACCGTTCGCATGTCATTTTTTGTAACCAGCACCACTTTTCGTAACAATCACCACTTTTCGTAACGATTCACCAGTTAACCCCATGTGTCGAGCATGCGTAAAGAAGTTTTACTTTAAAAAAATGGGGCATTTGGGACTCTTGTTTTTTGTATCGTATAATAAGGGACAAATAAAAACATTTATTTTTAAATATAAAACTTTTTGCATAAAAATATTCAATGAAAATAAAATTCGGTCAACCCTGTAGATTTTACGAACGTGAAACAAGGAATTCGTATGTATTTACAATTTCGTTTCCAAAATATTATTTCAAACTGTTGTAATTCAGAGCGACGCGGACACGTCCTCGTCTGGCCACGTTTCGGACCGTAATGAACTGCGAAATTTTGTGTTTCGGCGCTATGATAAAATCGTCAAATGCGAAGCTGTTAATTAATTAAAATTAAATGCTTCCCAAAATTATTTTTCGGTCAAACTTATTTATGATTTGTCAATAATGTCTTAGCACAATAAGTATGTAAAAAAATATGAAATATATTAGTTTATAAGTGCGCAAATAAATACACAAATGGACCAATTTTCGTCAAGAAACACATGTACGTACATATTTTTTAATGATTTTATTGAAACTAAAATTAAAATTCTAATACATAACTTTGCTAGATAATGTATTGATTTATTTCACTGCATGATTACATTATTTGAAATGGGTGTGGTATAATACAAAAACTTTTTTGAAAATTTAACAAATCTGCCAACGACCTATGGAATAACCTTATTATACTAAAAATTAAAAAAAATTCTAAAAATGTATTACATAGCTATGCTAGATAAAAGAACAATCTTTCGAAATCCATTTATAATTTTTTGTGGAAAAGAGTCAATACGTCTAAAAACTTTTTTGAAAATGACATATTTCTGGGTTTCTCTACCTATGTCCTCTTAAAAGAAAGGCTCCTTTTAAAATTTGAAATATTTTTGTGATGCCGTTGAACGAAAATTAATTTTAACCACTCACCAACTTAAGCAGATATATGCGTTAGAAATATGACAGCAGTCAAGTACAACAAGCGTGTTTATACGTCAACGCGTGTGTATCCATAGAAATCGTTCTAACTCCGTTATTCTTTTAGTGACATCCCTAAAACAAAAAGTAAAAGGTTGATAGTGGAACAAGCTGTACATCCCTATTCAAGTTGTCCATAGAAATACATAACAAGAATATTCTGTCATTCGCGCAATCTGACACATAATTTTTCCTGCCAAATTTCGGACCGGCGGCTGACCCCGCTCGACATTGTTAATTTTTATTAAATATTTTTATATGAAAAAAAGTGAGGTGACGATAGTGTTTATTATACATTTATACAATAGAATAAGTATTGTTGTTTACATAATCTGTGATTTTAGTACCGTTTTCACATAAAAACATCACGTGAATCATTTTTACATTTTTTTAATGTTTCCATTCTAAATTTTAATATTTACAAATGTTAATATTTATTTGTAATATAATAATTCGAAAGCTTATTTTGTGACCTTTCTAAAACACTTTTTACTATTCGGCTACGTTCAGAAATGTTTCATTTATAGAGCTTTAATTGTGAAGCGGTAATAACACAAAGTTTTCGTAAAATGTCATTTCGTTTGAGACATCTCAAGCGAATATTCGCGAAAATTCGGAGGGGTTAAAACGTTTTCTAGACCGTCAGACAGGATACGATTTTGTCCTCTGAGTATTTTTGAAATTCAATTCATAATTCAAAATAAATCTTAGTTTTTAATCCAATATTTGAGAAAGACTTGTCAAGATAATTTTTGCACAGTTCCGCATATTTTCGTCCGGCAATCAAGTTTATTCTGAGGGTTTACTGCTCTGACTCTCAACCGGTTAAGATTGTTTTTGTAAACAATTACATGTAGCCTAGGAAGTCATTTGTACAGTGTCGTTGAGGTGATTTTTCACAAAAAGGGTGGTATACAAATTATTCAATTATTATTATTATTAAAGTACTTTTATTTGTCCACAGAGAATGGTCAGGACCAGGGCGGGGTAAAAACAATGGCATGGGAGGCGGAGACCACAGTCCGGAGGTGGACTGCTCGCACCTGGTGCTCTGGAGACACCCCTTCACCACGCTGGAGTATTTCGGCAAGGAGGTGTGGACCCTGCTGCTGCAGGCTGCTGAGGGGTAATTCACTTCTTACTTTGAATTGGAGACCCCGTAAAGAATGCTTGTAGAATCTTCTTTTCTTGAGTCATTGCCTACTTTGCCCACATGGTACTTTTAAAAATAATGACAGAGTTTTACCTACCATTAAAACTCTTATTATGTTTTGAAGATTTTTAATTTTCAATGTACATTTGTTACTTTATATTTTAAATTTTCTGCTACCATTTTCGACACATCCATATCATTCACTAACAAAGTTAAAACTTTTAAAATAAGAATATTTCCAATTAATGTCGACTCCTCCCACCTTTCTTCCCCTCCCCCAAAATCACTCCTCCCACTACCCCCACCCAATTAAATCTAATTGTTTTGTATTTGCATAGAATTCTTAAGGCGATCCCATAGTCCAGGAAAAAATCGAAATCGGAATTCACGCCCCTTTATGGGAGGAGTTTGAAAATACTTTAGGAAAGGTTGGAAAAGGTATTTGCGAAAAAAAAAATTACAGGTTGATTGTAAAAAACATTAACTCCCTCTTTACGCATTGTTTATTGTAATAAAACAGATATTTAAAATTGATTTCACAAAATCAAGCGACGTGTCCATCTCCCGCTCAGTTCGGGGCGTGACTGATACGAAGGAGGTTTGGCGACTGTGGCGTGGACAGTAATTCTTCGGTGGACGCCATAGGGTTCACTTTGAAAAACCGAATTCGTCGACTAGCGGCCGTATTGTAAAATAACAACAGGAAAATGCATATTTTATTTTATTTTGGGAAGATCGGGAGTAAATATCAACTTTTTTTTTGCGATTATTATAAAATAAACTGAATTTGCCACATTATACAATAAAACCATATCCGAAAAGAGGTTTATAAATAGGTGAGTTTTGACTTGAAAGTGTGTTTTTTAGACCTTATACTTTATTTTTTTTATAGGCTTATTAAAAAACTTATAAAAAACATGACCGATATTTTTAAGGGCCAAGGTATGTTCTACGCGCAGTATTTAATTGAAGCATCTATAATACTTCTAAGCCATCAAATTTTCAAAACAAAAACATATGATTTTGTATGATTTTCCATTATTTACTATGACTTCATCTTAAGTCAATTTTAAGTTTGATAGTGAGTGACACGGATGTGTCGAAACCGGTAGCAGATAATTTAAAATATAAAGTAACAAATGTACATTGAAAATTAAAACTTTTCAAAACAAAACGTCTGGAAATTGTTACATAGTTAATGCCGAAGCAATATAAAGATCTCTTATTATGTAGTGCCATTCCTCATCCAGACGACAAGTCAATTCTTGTCCTAGTGGTTTAATTTGACTTCCTTTTTCCTTGTTTTGGCATCCCTGCGATAGCCTGCGTGTGATTGGTTGTTTGTTCTGTCACTGTCAGTAGACAATGATCTATTAATTGTTTGTGCATTTAATAATTGGTTGTTTATGTTTGTTTGTTTCAGGCTCCCGGCGTACAAGGGATTAGTTATATTTAGCTTAATACTGTCGACACTAGTTGTGATATTGTTCCAGATAAATGGCCCGCATCAACCTATATTAGAGGTAAGGAAATATTTTCATGTTATTTAAGTGAAATTATTGTGATATGTGAATGGGTTGGCTTATAAGAGCTTGGCTTAAGGAGTTTCTGTCAACCGCCGTGACAGAAGGACGCACTTACTGTAGCACTATGATTTGTAACGAGTGTAATATAATAATAAACGAGTGTCTTGCATTTATGCAAAATAAAGCGGACACTCTAGATGAAGTGTCGATTACACAACTGTGCACTTCTGCATTCTCCGAGGAGGAAATAAAGCTGGCCAAGAACATCTTATTCGACAAACTCCCAGATAAGCGGACCTTGCGGAAGGGAGACGGCAGGGTCAGCCGCGATCTTCAGGACATCCTGAGGGCCCTGAAAGAGACAGACCCCGACAAATTACCGGTGTTCGTTGCAAGACAGTTACATAAACTGCCGCCCGTTAACTTTGATAGTGTTGACATTTCTCGTCTACTAAAAGATTTCAATGCCATGAAATCTGAAATACGACAAATTAAAAACGATCTAAGTGAATCATCGAACACAAACACAGCCGAAATAATGCAAGAACTTAGTTCACTACGAGATCAAATGAAGGAGATGAATATACGTAATGAGATGAAGACACCAATAAATCAACAAAACGGCGATAAACATGTGGGTAATCCAAAAGTAAACATTAACACAAGACCGGTAACGTACTTAGACGCCTGTAAAACGAATCCAAATGAGCCAACCAACACTACCAGCGCCCCGGCCAATACACACACGAAAAACTCACGAGCAAACACTGCTACCGCCGATAATGTGAATGTAGATGTAACTAAGCAGATGGGCCGCATGCAAGGGCCGCAACCAGCGAACACCGACCAGAGCGATTTTAAAATCGTAGTGCATAAGAAACGCATTCACAATATGAGAGGCAAAGCGCAATCAATTGCATTAAAATCTGCGGATATTATCACGTCAGTATACGTATCGAGGTTTGCGACTAATACGACAGAAGATGACGTAACCACTTACCTAAAAAGTAACGGCTTGGATGGGTTCAAAGTAGAATTAATAAAGCCTTTCCACGCAACACCATTTAATTCTTTTAAACTTTTAGTAAAAGCAAACGAAGTTAAAAAATACCTAGTGGAGGAATTATGGCCGGAGGGAATTGTTTTCCGAAGATTCAAAGAATCACGTACACAGAACAATAACCAAAATGCATAATAACAATTTAAAGATCATATCGGTGAATTGCAGATCCGTCCGCAGTTCAGAAAAATTCATTTATGATCTGTGCGATACACATGATATTGTTCTAATTCAAGAAACGTGGCTACTCCCATCGGATTTAGAGTTCTTATCCCATATACATCCAGATTACAATAGCTTGGGAACATCTGCAATTGATATGTCGAAGGGCCCGTTAGTTGGCCGGCCATATGGAGGAGTGGGTGTATTATACAAGCAATGTCTCAGGGCTGCCACGATCCCGTTGAATAATTGCCGCATGGCGGGCATTGAATTATCCCTAAATTCTGAAAAACTATGCATTTTCACCGTGTACATGCCAACTTGCACAACAGATCACTTCGAAGAGTACATTAACTGTCTTGCCGCCTTGCAAGCAATTATTGACGAAAAAGATTACACCAACTCCGTAATCATCGGAGATTTCAATGCACACCCAGACTCACTCTTTGGAACTGAACTGGAATCTTTCTGTCAAGAATATGATCTTACATGCGCTGATACCGTAATATTACCAGAAAACTCTTACACATATATCAGTGACGCGCATCACACCACCAGGTGGTTAGACCACTGTCTGGTGACGAAAAATATCTTCAAACAGATTTTAGACATGAAAATACACTACGACGTGGACTGGACCGATCACAGGCCTCTCGAATTGACCCTACAAACGGAAGGAATACCGAAAACCGAAATTTATTCATGTATAAAAACCGACCGTGCAACATGGAATCCTAAAAATGAACACGATATCCATAGTTATACTCGAACTTCACAAGTTTTTCTACAAAAAATTAAACAAGATCTTACGCGGTACGAGAGAAGTGACAACCCTGCTCGAGCTAACATCAAGACACTGTATACACGTATTATAGAGGCCCTGCGAAGCGCCGCGATTGCAGTATTTAACAATCGCAAACGAAGACTGCAACGACGTAAACAAATCTGTGGATGGAATGATTTTGTCGCACAAAAATACATAGAATCAAGACGTGCAATGATGATATGGATTGAAAATGGTAGGCTTCATGAGGGCTCAATTGCGGATGAACGAAAATTAAAGCGTGCTGCGTTCAAACTAGCACTGAAAAAATGCCAAAACGACTGCGAGCAAATTCAAATGGACAAAATAGCAGGAGATTTACACAGTCGTGATTTCAAACAGTTTTGGCTGAAGACAAATAAACACTGCAACGTGAAATGTAAAATTCCGTGCAACATAAATGGAGAAACAAACACTAAAGCAATTGCTAACATTTTTGCAGATCACTTCTCCATCTCTACTCCGACCTCACCGAACTCTGCAAGTAAACCACCACCTAGTCCTATCCCAAATGAAGACAGTGACCTCTTGATCACAGCAGACATGGTCACCACCGCCCTGAGATACATGAAAGCTGGAAAATCAGCAGGTCACGACGGATTGAGCACCGAACACATCAAACACGCTGGAGGACCAATTCTTCAACTGCTGGCGAGTCTGTTTACCGACATCTTAAAGAATGGATACCTACCAACTGACATGACAAGAACAATAATAACTCCCATTCTCAAATCAAAATCGTTGGACTCTACCTCCCAGGGTAGCTACAGACCGATTTCAATTGCCACCACCATCGCACGATTATTCGAACGTCTACTACTAAACCAGATCGGTCCCAGCTTGGAAACTAAGGACAACCAAATGGGCTTCAAACAGCAAATGTCTACCGATACTGCTATATTTACTGTGAAAAGAACCCTGGAATACTACAGGAATAAAAAGACCACCACGTATGCATGTTTTCTAGATCTGAGCAAGGCCTTCGACAGGGTTTCTCACCCTCTACTATGGGATAAACTCAGGGAAAGAGGCATATCACCGGCGGTGATACATATCCTCGACTTGTGGCATAGACAGCAGGAGAACTTAGTAAGGTGGAAAGATGGACTCTCCGAACCTTTCCTCCTGAAGAGCGGCGTTAGACAGGGAGGATGCATGTCCCCGATATTGTTCAACCTGTACATGGACGAACTCACCGACAGGCTAAACAATGCAGGGGTAGGCTGCCAAATTGGAGGACAGTTTCTGAACAATATCAGTTATGCGGACGACATGGTATTGATGGCACCATCTATAAGGGGCCTACGTATTCTTTTAAAGATCTGCGAAGAGTTTGCTGAAGAAACAAACATGCAATACAACCCCACAAAAACGGCTCTACTGGTCGTAAGATATGGACAAGGACCAAAAAATATTCCTCCAGCTACCCTGAATGGTGTGAACCTGCAGGTGACTGAAGGAACTAAATACCTTGGACACATAATCACCAGTAATCTGATGGATGATGACGACATCGATAGGCAAAGAAGAGCTCTCAGTGTAAAAGCAAACATGCTCAGTAGAAGATTCCGCCTTTGCAGTACTGCTGTAAAAAGGACGCTCTTCCTTTCCTTCTGCGCAACACTGTATACGTCTGAACTCTGGGCAAACTACAAGAAGAGTAGTATAGAAAGACTTCGGGTTCAGTATAACAACGCCTTCCGCATAATGTTTGGTCTCCCGAGATATTGCAGCGCTTCCCGGATGTTCACGGAGGGGCGAGTTCCTGGCTTTGCAGCCCTTATTAGATCCAGGGTGGCAGGAATGAGGGAAAGGATAACCAGCTCTGGAAACATCCTCGTCATGGAAGCCCGCCTCAGTCCATCATCCAGTATTGATGCACACTGGAGAAAAATACTGGCTCCTTACGTGCTCACAGAATCCTGAAAGCTTAATATTATTATTTCTTTTGTTTTCCTTTTACTACTATTAACTTATTATCTTTTTTTTGTTTCGTGTACATTCATATCCACCTTCTTTTTCTTTTTTTTCCTTTCAAATACTTTATACTTTGTACATGTATGTTTATATTATACCCTTATGGAATGTGTGGGATTGCACTCTCCTCCCCACATACTGGAATAAACACTTATTTATTTATTTATTTATTTATTTTATAAGGCAGTTCTTGAATTCTTTTTGAGTTTGTTGCTCTTTGCATTTTGCTTTGTTAAAAAAATTATTTGATTAATTTGTGTTATTTCACAAATAATTAATTAAAAATGATAAATAGTATATTTGCCATTTCAAGCAATGTTTCAATTCTGAATGGTGGTCTTACACCTGGGCGATACTGAGAGTCTTCCACTCTGAAACATGCCGCAAATAAACTATATATTATATTAAATGAATTAATTGTGAAATAAAATTTATTTGCCCACGCCGAGATTCAATCCCGCGACTTTCTTATTGCAAGTCAAGAGCCTTTTACTCCTAGCCTTACCCCTCGACCATGCTGGCCGTCTGGTTTGATGACCAGATCTGAATATCTAGGTACTTCCCCCCCATTCCTCTTTCCCATCTCCTTCCCCTCTCTACTAACCTTCAGCCTCACAAATACCCCAATTGGGGATGCCATAGTCTCACTGGGACAGTTGGGCTCTTGTGCAATTTTTAAAGTTTACTGATTTTTGATAGGTAAATTTCCTCTTTCTGAGGCAAATATTTTTTATAAATACTTTTAACTTCACAAATCCTACAATTATAATTTCCTGTCGTTTTTCAAAAGTCTGCTAGTCCTTAATTGAATATCTAATAATAATTTAAATTGAAAATCTCCTAATTATACAATCTGAGTTCTATCACAAGGCACAGGCCTTCCTTGCTGGAGGTTAGACCTTCCACAGTTTAACATCAGTCCGAAAGAATGTATGAAGACCGGCCGAGTAATGTCTGTATGCGTGTGTTCTAGGTGGGTCTATCGTCTGCGCTGTGGTGGGGCTGGTGGGTGGCCCTCGGCATCCTGTCCTCGGTGGGGCTGGGCACGGGCCTGCACACCTTCCTGCTGTACCTCGGGCCGCACATCGCGCAGGTCACGCTGGCGGCATACGAGTGCGGCGGACTCAACTTCCCCAGTCCGCCCTATCCTGATGAGTGAGTACCCCTTTACTTCATTCCCGACGAACAAAACCTAGCGCCACTTCGTAATGCTTTTACATTTTTCTTTAATCTCTAGAGCAGTAGTTCCTGACCTTGTTTGACTAAGGCTATGACATTTATTTGTTCTCACAGGGACCACAAGGTACAATAATGATAATTTGTTAATCGCGTAATTAAACACGTCCTTTCAATTTTGCAATTCAATGTGCTCTTCTTGGACTTCTTCAGCTACCTCTCCATCATTAATACCAAAAGGGTTGGGAATCACTGCTCTGGAGTGATGCATTCGGTTTTGAATTTGGCCGAGTTCATTCCGAAAATCTTACATCTGAATGTTAATATGGAAACATGTAAACTGCTTACTGTGGTTCAAAAATTTGAGCAGTATGGCCGCACGTATACAGCGGCTTCGACTTGAAAGATGCATTTAGAGCAGGGGTGGGGAACCTGCGGCCCGCGGGCCGCATGCGGCCCGCAAGGCCTTTTGGTGCGGCCCGCGGGCACTTTTGGTGCGGCCTGCTGAAAGAACCACAAAAAATTTCACAGAACGGGATGGTTTTTTCACGGTGTTTTAGATGCATTTTTAAGACGCTATCACAAAATCGTTACTAGCAATTAGTTAAGATACAAAGAAAAACGTGATTAAACCTCCCATTTTACTTTTATTTTAATTTTTAATTGTGAAACGATAGTGAAATTCCATCGGAATTTTTAATTTTCTTGTAACGGGACAGTCCCGATATTTCAGGATTGATGGCAACTCTATTTGAAGGGGAATCTTAAGCAGTCTGTCATAAACATTATTTTCTAGTCATCGTTGCGGAAGTAAAGTAGATAGTAAATCAATAAAATCCTATTAATGATAACTACGAAGAAAAGAAAAGTTGAAGATGAATGAAACGTGAAATCATTTGAAACTAAATTAAGTCTGTGGAAAGTAACTCGAAATTATGCATTTTCCAACACTGCAAGGAAAAAAGCTTTCTACATCGTTTGAATACGCTGGTAAGTGCACGAAATTAATTGAGGCATTTTATGAACGATTTAAGGACGTGAAAAGAGAGCAAACGGATTCGAACATATTTAATACACAGTTCGACGTCGAACCATCGAATGTGCCTGATAATCTGCTGCACGAAATTATTTAATTACAAAGCGATGGATATAACAATCTCCCCAAATAAAGTCAGGAATCACTGGTTATATTAAGTCAAGCATATCCCTTAAAATTTTGTATATAATAAAAACAAAAATGCCACGACAATTGCCATACTTCTGGTATAAAAAACATTTCATGTAATTTATTATAATTAGTAAAATAAATATAAAATTATATTGCAGTCAATAAATATGCTACAAAATGTAGAAAAACAGAGTACAATTTAATTTTAGCTGGTTGACTCCTATGCAGATTCGTTTTAAAGGTAAAAACAATCTTGTGTTCACAATGCAACAAGTACAATTTAATTTTAGCTGGTTGACTCCTATGCAGATTCGTTTTAAAGGTAAAAACAATCTTGTGTTCACAATGCAATTTCCTGTTGCGGATTCATCTGCTAACCCTAACGCATTTCGAAGGTAAAACCATTTTTTGGTGTTCTAGGTGCAGTATTAATTAAAGCTGGGGACTCACAATACAATTCGCTCTGACGAAAAAACTAGTTTTGTGTTCAAAACGCAATGAAAAAATTCCATATGTGGTTTCGTCTGCTTACGCATTTTGTAGAAACCCCTTCTCGTTTTTGAAGTGCATTTATAAAATTCTAGTTGCTTTTGTGCTGACAGTATTAGGGAAAAGCCATTTTCATGTACTCAGTAAAACGGCTACACTCTGTATTTTCAAGTCTCCGCGTACAGATTCACCGTATAACTGAAACCAGTTCTGTGTTTACAATGCAACGAAAAAATTCCAGGTGGGGTTTCATTTTTTGATGCATTCCTCGTATTAGAAGTGCATTTATAAAATTATAGTTGCATACTTTGTGCTGCCAGAGTTGGTGGAAAGCCATTTTTATGTTCTGAGTGGAGTTAATTTTCCGTGCACAAACTCACTTTATAATTAAAACCAGTTCTGTGTTAAGAATGCAACGAAAAAATTCCAAGTGGGGTTTTATTTCGCGAACGCGTTTCGTAAGAAACCATATTCGTGTGTGAAGTGCAGTTATAAATTTGTAGTTGTATAATATGCATATGTGCTGCCAGTATTGGATGAAAGCAATTTCACGTTCTGAGTATAGTTTTAATTCCCCGCGTACAGATTCAACCTGTAATTAAAACCAGTTCTGTTTTAAGAATGCAATGAAAGCATATCAGGTGTGATTTAATTTACTAATGCATTTCTTTGTTAGAACTGCATTTATAAAATTCTAGTTTCGTTTTTTATGCTGCCAGAATTAGAGGAAAGTCATTATCATGTTCTGAGTGTAGTTTTAATTTCCCGCATGCAAATTTCATCTAAATTGAAACTAGTTCCGTGTTCAGAATGCAACGAATGATTTCAGTTATAAAATTCTGGCTGCAGACTATGTGCGGAGCTATTAAAGAGTGTATTAAAGAGTTATTGGCAGTTATGCAACAATTTGTTTTAATTAGTTTTAGTAACTACCCCCCTGAGCTGGCTACCCCCCCCCTGAGGCGGAAATCGGAGTGCGGCCCGCGGTTTAAATTATGATCTACAAATATATTTGTCAAACATTTTTACATATTACGTATAACAAAATACACCGTGTCCAGAAACTCGTAGTACAAGCGGGAAACTGGTAAATCTACATCACATTCGGAGTCGATTTGTGATATAACTTTTTTGATTTGAGCTTTCGTTTTTGAGTAAATCGAGTCCGAAGTTGGAATTTTTTTGGTTAAATTTGAAAAAATTGTTCACTAGGGGGTTGATTTCAGCTGTGTAATGTCTTATAAAATGCATCGAAGGGTAAACCGGGCTCAAAAGTTTTTTTTAACCCTTTAGTTGCCGAAAAAATGGAAAAATAGAAAAAAATATATATTAAAATCGAAAAGCTCACATTGAAAAAAATAAGTTTTATGGGTTCTCTACGTGATGTAGATTCACCAGTTTTCCGCTTGTACTACGAGTTTCCGAACACGTTATATAAGTAAATGTTAAAAAAAATAACTCCCTAATCAAAAGGTAAAATTCAATGGATCCACCTATATTTCATTTTGTTAATCCCATATTTGTGTTGTAGTCGCAGATAGATAAAACAATATGGCTTTTCAATGTGACACAACTATGGGAGAATAGCTTAGTGAATAGTGGACACCGGGAAGGAATATAACTCTCCTTAATCTCCCACAGCAGGTTCTTGTGATATTATGGCACCGAGGAATCGGTGGGCTGATCAATATACAAGTCTCCACACAAATCCAAGTGAGCGAGATAACACACAGTCCAAAAGAGTTAATAATTTGTGAATTTATTTCTGATTTGAGTTTTAATATATATTTATTGTTTGTTTCAGAATTATTTGTCCAGAAAACATTGATCCTAGTTGGGAGACCTCAATATGGAATATTATGTCCAAAGTAAGTTTGTCACACTAAATATTAATTTGTCACACTCTACATTTTTTTAATCGATTAAAAAGTTTTTAAAAAACTCGCAAGCAACAAGCCTTGCACCATTATCGCTTCACTTTTTTTTGTTTTCATATAAAAAACAATTCACAAAACTTTGACAAATCTTTCACAAACATGCAAAGTTTGATGGTTGAAAACTTTTTGGAATATATTTAAATTATTTGGAAATGTCTATGGTAAACCTTTAAATGCAAATACAAAGTGCGGTATTGCCTCTTTCTAACAATGCTTAAATCATATATCTCACCATAATACAAAAGGAGATAGAACGACTTTTATGAGGCTGTCTCAGTTTGTGCTGTAAATGGCACAAAAAGACTCCATCTACTACTGCTATCGATGTACTGTGTACTAAAAGGCACAAAAATACCCGAAGGGTTAAAACAATGTCTCATAAATTAAATATTTTTCTGTTATTCTGATTGTCTTTATGAAAATTGTTTGCAGGTGCGCGTTGAAGCCATGCTTTGGGGATTAGGCACGGCCCTCGGCGAGTTGCCTCCTTACTTCATGGCCCGCACTGCGCGCCTGGCCCACAAGCCCGTGGCCCTGCCGGCCGCCAGTGCGCGGGGAGCCCAGGCCACCCTGCTGGACCGCGGCAAGGCGCTGGTGCAACAGCTGGTGGAGAAGGTGGGCTTCTTCGGCATCCTGGCCTGCGCCTCCATTCCCAACCCGCTGTTTGATCTGGCCGGCCTCACCTGTGGACACTTCCTCGTGCCCTTCTGGACCTTCTTCGGGGCCACCCTGATCGGCAAGGCCATCATCAAGATGCACATACAGAAGATGTTTGTCATTGTGGCTTTCAATGAGAAGCTCATCAGGTAAAAAAACACTCCACTTCACTCCATAATAAAGTTCAGTGATATCTCGGTTGATCGTTCCTTGAATACTTATTTTCCCACATGTGTCGTTTATTTCTTTAGTCCGTTCAATCGATCGTTCCTCTATATATGGTTTCTCTGCATTAATCGTTTAAAGCACATAATTTTTGTACTGTTTTACTCGATTGATCGTTGCCGGCAGCCGTTTTGTCATTAAAAGTTATCATCAGACATTCAAACACAGTGGAGTGTATGTGCAATTATCTTTTTACTTTCTACTTTTTGAGCGTGTCAACATTTAACCTGTCAAAGGCCCGCAAATTCCAGGAAAAATACGGAAATTTCGTAACAAAACACGATTTTGAATTTTGAATTGAGTGTTTTGTTCATTAATTTTGAGCCATTGTATTTCATTGACTGAAACACGTTCCTAGAACCATAAACTATGTACCAAAACAACATTAATTATGTAAATTAATAGGTTTTACGATGTTTTAGTCGAGGAACACGCGTCAATATTGACAGCTTAAATTTGCGGCAAAATTGACATTTCGATTCCACAGATAAAAATCATTTAAAAATAATCTGGTGTCGCCAGGTGAATGAAACTAGTGGCTCTATCATCAATGATGTTGGCGCAAGCGATTCTGACCTTGTTTTCATACAAATTCTGTACATAGAAGGGTCAAAATCACAGACAAAGACTTTTATTTCTAAATATTTTTTTCGCGCATGCGCAAAAGCTGCGCGCATATGAGCGTTTCCTGCCGATTACAGGTTAAAATGAACCATCCGGTGACAAGTGTGCGTTGTCAAGGAAGATTAAAAATTTCCAAGAAGTGGAAAAAATCCTTATTATCATGGTTAGAAATATGATCGAAACGGTGTTAGAAAGAGAAAACACCAAGTTTATATTCAAATCTAAAAGTTAACCGCAAAATAATTAAAATGTACACCTTTAAGAATCCAAAGTTTCTGATCGCAATTTGAAAAAATAAATTCAATTAGGACGAGCAGTTAGGACGAGTAGTTATAAAATCTTATCAATGTTCCTCCTTCCACTCATGAAAGCACCTTGAACGTCCCTTAAATAAGGACATTCAAGGTTACCTTTTCAATCAATTTTTTTCCATATTATGGCTTGCCAACTTAACTTAGTTGGTTAACTCGTTGAATGCCGCGAGTAAATGGGGTTGGTTGTAACCAATTAGCGTTCGCAAAAAGCGGCAGCCATGACACCCAATGTCCGGCGATTCTGACAGCGTCCTTGAGAAATTTCGTACATAGAAAGGTCAAAGTTGAAGACCAAAGAATTTTTCCCGCGCATGAACATGCGCAAGAACTGCGCACGTTCTCGCGCTCCGGTAAATCATTAATATAAATTATATGGAGTCACCAATCTAATTGCGGTTTTCTCTATGGTAAAGAGCGATAATAGAGCAAGCGATTCTGACCGTGTTCTTCATACACTTTCTTTATACATAAGGGTCAAAATCGCGTGTAAAGTCTCATGATACGCCGGCGCACGAGCGGCAAATGAGTGGTTAATAGCCCAACTGTTTCCATTATCTATGCTTGACCCTTTACCTTCATACTTCATAGAGAGGCATGTCACAGCACAGGCGTGATTGTTTTCTTACTTTAAATATAACAAGAATGCCGACTGTCTGGACTGTATTCATAGATATTATATTTACAAAATAGTAGTAATTTTGTTTAGTAGGTTATTGCCTCGAGTTTTCTGGGAAACTGCCAAATATGTCAAGACTACTTGTTGAATACAATATAAACAGATATTTGTAAAGAGTAACCTGATTTGCTCAAATAATGTATATTGGATCTTACGGGAAAATGATTTAACAATGTACAGTTTGACAACAAAATGTTGAAATTAGATGAAGTGGAAATTTAAAAAAGTTAATATGGCAACACTGTATAATGTTAATTTCGAAACAATTGTAGTTTGACATTAAAAATGGCATTTCAACATTTATTTATTTATATATTGACATATTTTATTACAACTTTAAAATATCAACAAAATGTTCGCACTTACAAAGAATAACATTTTCAAATATTAAATTAGCTTAGAATATAATATGATCATCTTTCGTTGGTAGATGTATAATACTTATGGCCCGTTGTTTCACAGAATTTGAATAATTCATCGTATTCAAGTTCTGAGAACGTTATATTCCAGTTATATATTCGGACCGGTCAGTGCTTGAGTGGGCATAGCGCTTGGGTCCCACCCGGGCGTCGCGTGTTCGATTCCTCGGCTGGCTAAGTCCTCCATCACAACACAAGCAACATTTTCGGCTTTCTGTGGTGCTAGTAGGAGATTTTCAAACATTGTTGGGTTATTCGTAACCCGGGAATGTTTGTCTTTATTTTAAAATAAAAAATATACTATCTGCTCCACGGCATGCGTTGCAATGGCAAATACATTGTTTCTCCCTGAATCACCTTTCCCGTGCGTCCCCGTTCCCCTTCCGCGTCCCCTTCCTAACTAGCTTGATAAATTATAGCCAATGTCACCCGGGGATAGTGTAGCTTCCCAACAGTGAAAGAATTTTTCTAATCTGTTCAGTAGTTTCGGAGCCTATTCAATGCAAACAAACAAACAATCAAATCTTTCCTCTTTATAATATCTAAAAATATATATATATAAAAATGATTTTTTCTTATTTACTGTTAATTATCTATTTTTTGTTTTATATATTTAAAAAAATAATATTTTTCCTTGGCTAAATTGTGGTTAACATGCGTTTATCCACCTTTTTAACTCGAGCTTTGCTCTTAAGGTGTAAAGTGTATTATTAAATGTATTTAAATAGAAAACCTTTATTTAATGTATATAAACATTGTAACTGATACTATTATATTAAAAATATATATTTATATACAGGGTGTTAAGGGACGTACTTGACTTACTTTAACCAGTGATTCCTGACATTATTTGGAGTAAAAAATGTAAATGAAATTTTGGTCTCTGGTGACATTTTTTTTTTTTTTTTTTTTTTTTTTTTCTACAAAAACATAAAAAAATGGTAGTTGTTGAACAGTTGGAGGCGGGGTAAGGGGTTCGTCAGACACCCGGCTGAGTGACCAGTGACGACGTGCGGAAGAAATTTTTTTTTGTTTGATTTTGAAGAAAAAAATTTGAAAAAAAAAAAGTCAAAAAAAGTCACCGGAGACCAAAATTTCATTTACATTTTTTACTCCAAATAATGTCAGGAATCACTGGTTAAAGTAAGTCAAGTACGTCCCTTAACACCCTGTATATTATATTTACTTTGTAATTGATTATTATATATAATATTACATTAATTTGAGGAATTTTTCAAATAGTCCTTATTGTTTAAAATGAGTACGTGGGCCATAGCGATTATTAAAATTACATGCTTTTACCTTTGAACCATCTCGGTGGTGCCACTTAAACAATTGTAAAGCATTTTTTTGTACACATAAAAATATTGTTATTGACTGTCTATTTAAATTTCAGCGAGGCGCTGGGATGGCTGCACAACGTCCCCGGGGGCTTTGGAGCCAAACTGGAGGAGCCCCTCCTCGGCATGCTGCAGAACCAGCGAACCCGTCTCCACTCGGGCACCGGCCACCACGCCCCCGCCTCCAAACTCTCCTCCATCTTCGAGAAGCTGGTCCTCCTCATGGTCGCCCTGTTCCTCGTCTCCATCGTCAACTCGCTCGCCCAGAGCTACGCGCGCCGCCTGCACAGTAAATCACACAAGAAGAACAGAAAACAGAAAGATTAACGCCACGCTCCCTGGCTCCTTAGCTCGTAGTAGTTTAATTTGGTTTTCAGTAATGCACGAATGCGCCAGTGTTTGAAACTACCCAACGACAAATTTAGAAGTATTTATAGAACTATCGATCATTATTCAGAACATTGTGAACGTTGTGTTGTTTTTTGTTTTCGATGGTCATGATGATAAATAGGATTGGTTGCTTCGTATTTTAGCGTGGGTTTGTGCTATGATTGCTCTCACTGAAGAGATGTACCAATAGAAGTGTGTCGTGTCAGTGTGCCCAAATTACTTACAGTTTTCCTCGCTTCCGGTGATGTTGATTAAAACATTTTTGAATATCGAGGTTCTTTTTTGAACAGTTAATGGCGAATGGCGTGGCAGCAAAAAGGGTGAAATAAAGTGTGTGAAATCAATTGTGCCTGTAATAATGTATTTAGGCTTTTCTCCATTAACCCCTCAGGCCTCAGGCATATTCTGTCAGAAGGTCGAAAAGTCTCCGTTTTGCAATAAAATCCAAATAAATGGAAAATTAAAATCTATACTTAGCATGAAAACGTTTTCAAATTTTATTATTAGACATAAACATGTAATTTTTTTTAATGCAAACATAAAATATTCTTTAAAATGTCTCACCTTACATTTTTTCTAACTAAAATTACTTATAATTAAAAAAATATATATTTTATTAGACAAATGTATTATAAACGTTGTCGTCACCTCATTTTTTTGTCATTTCATGTAAAAATAATTAATAAAAAAATTGCAGTCAGGAACTTTAGTTTCATAAAGCACAAGTTTCATATTTCTCACCATGATTATTAGTAAGGGAGACAACAATTTCTATGAGACCTATGTGAGCTGTTCCCAAAAGCAAACAAATTAGGCCGAGGGGTTAATGTTTAATTATTGCTTGATACTTGTGTAACTACATTCGACACACGTCTTATCTGTGACAAAGCATGTCTTGGCCCTTGGAGCCGAAAGGTATTATGTATATAAATTGGCTTCATTAATTTACTTTCAAATCAGTAAACTTGCTGCACTTCTAGGTATTATCTGTTTGGTGTATTTGTTGTATTTTGTAATTGCTTAGTGTGAAAGCAGACTTGCTTCGATGCATTTTTCCACATAGTTTGTATTGCGTTCAGTGTTTTGGCCTTCGTCGCAATCAATATCAAAAACTAGACTAGAATCACAATCATTGTGTGGATTTTAATTATTTTTTTTTACCCTTTTTCGAAGGTTTTGAAAATATTATTGGCTGATGCTGAATTTATTGATTGTAGTCTTTGTTACATTGTTAACTAGACAAGTCCATTTTTAATTAGAAGTAAACTGACACTGATATTATGAACGATAATTTATCGGAACTGTTTTTTTTTTTTTTTCAAACCCCCTTGTATTTACGCTATTTACAAACCTTATTCCATTATTATATAAATCCGCTTTAAGCAAATTGTGAGGTTAGTTTGCTCTAAGTAAAGAACTCTATCTGAAAATCTATTAATTTCAGATTCTTTAAAAAAAATGCAACAGAATACATCTTGATAGCTTGTTTTTGTAATGTAACCGATTTTCCAATGGAGTGCTTTATGTAAAAAAACTCTGATATTTATGAAAGTACATAGACAAATAGGTCTCAAAGTTATGGAGTATTTGATCAGAACGAACACTATAAAGCAATATTTAGGTAATATTTATATTGAAGTCGCCAGAAGTCATCTGATCTATAAAACGAATTATTATTTGAAATTTGGGGTTTCTTAGCCTTTTCAATATATGCACAGTTTGACAATAATAAATGTAGAAATTTATTACATATAACAAGTTCAAAAATTAAATAATTATCTTTGAATATGATGTAGAAGCATCTCATTTTAATTTACTGCTAATTTGTGAACACCTTATCCTTACATAATGTTACCAATCGGCCCCGGATTTACGATTTTTTCAAGCCGGGGCAGAAACTTTAAAGTGGCCCAGCTTTTTCTCTTGTGTTTATTCGGCTCAGCTTGTGTAGCCCCTAGTTATAGATGCGACGGGGATTCCCCTGGCAGAGACATCACTTACACTATGCACGCATTCATAAATCAACTTAGGATGTGTTCTAAAACCAACTGGGTGTTTTAAAATCAATAGAATAATCGGTAGAACAAAGTGCGCTGGATTAAAGGCGCTTTGTGAATAAAGTTTTTATTTTCAAACATAAATTACGATTTTGGAGCCCCCCAAATTAACCGCCCGGGGCAGGCGCCTCGGTTTGCTCTCCCCTGGATCCGAGGCTGTTAACAATATGCACCTGGACCATGATGCTATTTTCAAGTGACATTCTATAATTTTTTAACCCCCTTGGTGTTGCCATTTAAACAAATTTAAATGATACAGTGCCCTCTATTTTTTCTACATTTTTATTTGTCAGACTGTAGGAATATGAATATGACACGCTGTCCTTGAAAGAATCATGATATTTAATTCTTATTATATTGTATAAATAATAATCGATGATTTAAAAATTCCTTTGAAGATTTTCTATAGCTTTTATACAAAAAGTATGAAAAAAATATATTACTTTAGATTTGATTATTATTTGTGGGACATTATCACCGGTGTATTTACTTCCAAAGCGAAACACTTTGTAAAAGATGATCATTGCAAATAGCCGGTGGGTGTCCCGAGCTAGGCTACTGTTGAATGTATGTAAATTTGATTTATGTGATTATTTTACTTTACGTGTAATAATTAAATTTAAGATGTATGTACGAAGAAATGTTTTGTACGCTAACATTATTGATATGAAACAATTTGTATGTAGGAGCTAATTATTTAGAGATTGAAGCGTTCCTCGGTGCGATCAATTCTGACGAATCATTTATTTATTTATAAAAGAATAATATGACGTTTAGTGTTGCTATGTAAATGCTACCATGCTTGATGCACATTTTCCAATATATAATATATATTATTTAGATACTTGTTTGTGGTAAAGAAAGATTGCTTATAATTATATGTAAATTTGTCGACATTTGAATACAGTGAAGTTCTCTTATAAGGTTTCCTGAAAAAAACAGACGCTCTTAACCGCTTTCCAGGCGATGCGCACGAATAAACAGACGCTCTTAACCGCTTTACAGGCGATACGCACGAATAAACAGACGCTCTTAACCGCTTTCCAGACGATACGCATGAATAAACAGACACTCTCAACCGTTTCCCAGGCGATAACGCAAAAAAGCATGAAAAAAAATTACATTTACCATTTTGGACTATTACACAATGCGCCCGATATCTCCTATGTGGAAATTTTATTTTATTTTTTTAGCATTGGCATTAAAAAAATTCTTTTTTTTTTTAAATATAGATGCAATAGGAAGCAGTGGTTAAGATTGGAAGTGCGAAACTTATAAGTGGTTTTCACTGTATGGTTTTTTTTATTGTATTCTCCAACAACATAGCAATAGTTTATTCCAAAATGTATAGCTTAAAATGATTTGTGAATGGTTTTTAAAAGCCTTTTGAAATAATAAGGACATCTTTGACCAAATTAGTTGATAAAAAAATTATGCATTATTAGCATTTTTCCTAAGAAAGCCAAAACGAAAAAAATCTTGTTAAGTCAAAATGAATTATGTATTTGAGTACCTGCCGTGTAAAGTTTACTTGATTAAAGCACAATTTAATCGTAATATGCAAAATATGCATACACTCTCAAGTCATTACTTTTTGTTATTTCTCAAATCTGTTGTATTTATTAAGATTTGTTTTCTATGGTTTTAACCTACATTATTATTTAACAAAATGTTCGAAGAATAAATTAAATAGACGCAACATTAATTTGTTTTATTTTTGATTTCACCAAAAACAAATCTTGATAAAAATAATCAACTTTTAAACTTATCTCGTTTTTGTTGTGATGCACAACGTAAGTCATCGTATTAATGCTTTAACATAACTAGAAAATGTAACTATGCATACATTTCAAATACATATGTAGCTCTTATTGAAAGAAAGAATAAAAAATATTAATATAACATCTACATACCAATATTAACCTCTCGGCGAGTCAGTTTTTGAGAACTTGCTATAAATATGTTGGTATCATAGACTAATATTAATCTTAAATTGTGTATAAAACTGTGGACATCAATTCACGCAAATAAACCTATTAACTGTATTAAACTGATAGCTGGTTTAAGTATTCGTCAACTAACAGTTTTGCAGCACAAATCGGTATATTTTCTAAAAAAAATAATTAATTTTAGCAATGGGAGCCACCGTGCGTCCATACTCGTTTGGCACTTTTTTGTCCGAACGAACCGTTTTGTTGCATACTCGTGGAGAGGTTAATAATTATAAATTTAAAGCCTTATTTGATAAAAGTTGCTTGACGATATCATTTAACGTTACGGTCATAATAACTAAGAAATATGACCAAATATACATACATAATTACATTTTGTTATTGTCGAGAAACATCTCTTATTTTTTTTAACGTGTGCTATAGAAAAGTAATTATGATTAATAATGTAATTAGAAAGAGTTGCAATAGTAATTATAATTGTTCACTTGTGAGGTGAGAAGCGTTTTTGTCTTTGAACAGCACCGTATTCCTAGTTTTTGTATTTTGTGTTGAAGGAACATTATTTCTTAACAATTGAAGGGCTCAAATAATAATGTAAGGTTTTGTTTGAATGGCAGCCCAATGTAATATTTGATTATTTTCATCTAAATGTATTGGTGGTTTGTTAATATTATTTCTTACAAAAAGAAGTTATGAATATATTTATTTATCAATTTAATTTGATTGTTTTATTTTACCTCTTCAAATAGTGAGAAATCATTATATGTAATATTAGAGGCGTGTTGAAACAAAGATGCTAATCTCCACCATTGGTCTAAAATGAGTTATATAATGTGATGGATGGAGAAACAAAAATACTAACTAACTAATTATGCCGTTTTCGCAGGGGTAGGCAGAGTGGATGGACCGCCAAACAACTCGGTCTTGGCACACACTCTTTGCCTCGTTCACATTTATACATCGTCTCATACATGCCCTTCTATTATTCCGACTCTTCACATGGCCCGACTCAAGTATCTGATTCACTTGATTGTGCCATGTCTTTCCCGGGCGTCCCTGACTTCTACCATTCACATTTGCATCATATATTCTCCCTACACTCCTTTCCTCGTTCATTCGCTCTACATGCCCAAACCATATCATTTCTACACAGCTTCAGTCTACTTTCATCCTTCCTCTGCCAGTTCCATGCCTCACTGCCATACACCAGGGTAGGTACCAGTACTCCATTATGGACGGCTAGCTTCGCTAAAAAAATACTGCAAAGACAGTTGCAAGGGGTTCAGAGCATAAATGACAGAATCCCGTACATTTTTAAATAAAAGTATGTAGTCTGCAACAAAAAGGCAATCTCCATTAGGGTATTGCAGAGTAAGGAACCAGTATCCCTATTGGCTTGTTCGCACTGGGCAAGTAGTTTAGTCGAGTAGCGAGTAGCTAGCCGAACAGTGACTTGACTGGCCGAAAAGTGTTCGAATTACTAGTAGAGTTCATTAGTGAGCTACCCGTTGCAAGGTAACCGGCTGCTAGGCAACAAAGTAAAAACGCTAATTGAGCTGATTGTAAAGCTTATTTTAGAAGAGGTGGAAGAATAAATTAATGAGATGAAAATAAATAAACAAAGGACACGAAAAGTGATTAATAGCAGCAAAAATAAAGAATTTTTGAGTAGCATCTTCGCTCCAATGGAACGACATATGCACATCTACTAAAACGACAGGTTCGCGCATATCAGTGCGCGGCACGCTTGGTGGGGGTCGCTACTCGCCCGACAAAATAGAACGAAATGGATATTGACTACTAAAGAGCTGACTAAAATTATGTTGTTTGGACGCTTTTAGTTACTAATATACTCGCTACTCGACCACACTACTTTCCCAATGCGAACGGCTTTTATGGGCCCATCAGAGAGACAAAACAAAAGTGGCAATCTCCATCTATTAAAATTGAAGATAACTAAATAATTTACCATTTACAGTTATTATTTTATCCCGAGGAAGCTTAGTCCTAAGCGAAACCGGTAGATATATAAATAATAAATTCGTGGTTAAATACAAAGTGTTGTTTTATTTTTATAATTTACCATTTAATCGCAATGAAGTGTACGTACACAGAGTGTAACCATTGGAAACAATTAATAACAAAAATGATGTTTTATTGTGCATAGTACGGCAAAAGAACTGAAAAGACATTTTTTGCATATTACTCAAAATGAAAATAATTGGAGATTGCGAATTGAGTATTTTAAAGTTGAAAAAAGATTTGTGAAGAGGAGTAATCTTGGGCATCGAGTACTGTACGAGCGGCGAGGAGCGAACCGAAGGATTGGTGAGCCGGGCGGTATTTTCCATCAGTTGTCATCACGGCGTCATCCCATGAAATAGCCAAACTCCTCATTTTTAATGAAACCAGCTGCTTTGGAAGAAAAGGTGACTACTTGAAAGGGCAAGAGGAACTATGGCATTCATCCCATAAACAGGAATAGAAAAGTCTACGGAGAGTACCACCACCTGCTTACAGATTTAAGAAATGACGAAACTAGGTTTTTTGCATATAAAAAATTGTCCATTCAAACCTTCAATTGCACACTCTTCATATATAAGCATCTCATTCTCGAGGACCGTCAATTTTCTCCTCTCTGCCATTGTTAATTAGATGAGAGCTTCGACCATAAATAAACCAATCCCGCTTCAACGCAAATGAAAAGATGCTGGGCAAATCAATATTTGGAAAGCAGTGGACAAGCTGCATCACGTTTCGTTCCATGCTTTCATTGCACTCAATGTAAGTAAAAAATGTATCGTACCTGAGGCCTTATGCCTGTGCTAAGTTTTTTGGAGCGCTAACATAAATCAACACACAATTTTGATATTATGTTTAAACGTCTAGAGTGGGGCGTTACCATAAATATACCCAACCACCCACGGAGTTACTCTGGTAGTTATTTACATACAATAAAAGTTAATTTATTAGTTTCTCGTTTTGTGACCTGGGCTTATAAGTAACCAAGTTTGGATAAGTAACTATAATTCTATTGGCTGAGAGAATTTCAAATCACTTCTCATAAATTATTTGACTGAAGCAATTTTTAAAACATGGAATTCGATTTATTTTATTGGATAAAATTCGAATAGTTAGTACCTACTCAAATCAATACAATCATTTTATGAAATTATTAGAAAATTTAGTGTTTTGGTGTTTTTCATCACAATATTTTTGACACAAAATGCAAAATATATTTTTTTTTCTAAATAAAATACTTTTCATGGGTAGGTACTGAAAACTTATTAAACTCAGCAGCCATATAATACCGGGATTGTTTGAGGTTAGTTTCGCTTTTCATTTTCACAGTATTCTTCAAGTTTTGACATTTGCACCTTTGCACCTGTTTATAATTTGTTTGTAAAATCGTATATTTCAATCCAAAAAATGGCCAAAGCAGTGGATTTAGAGCTCCGCAAGGCATTTGTTCAACTCCAGGCAAAAATGGTGGAATCCAGCCAGAAAATTCAGCTAATAGAAGCCCAAATGCAAGGACTCAACCGTGTTCGGATGCACGTTGAAATCACGCAGCAAGAAATCAATTCCTTGAAGCCAACTACCAGGACCTACGAATCTGTCGGCAGGATGTTCATTCTGACAGATCTCCCCGAAGTCAAGACGAATTTGAAGGCCCGCCAGGCCGTTGCACAAAAGAAGATTTTAGAATTGGAAAACAACAAAACCTATCTGGAAAGGAGTTTGAAAGAAAGCGAAGATAATCTCAGGGAAATGGTTCAGCTCCGTAAAGACCAACCCGCATAATCTCTGCCCTAAACTGTACGATTAATTCCTCATTTATTTTTGCCCTTGAGTCTTATTTCACAAACATGGTTACATTAGATCTCATATCTATGATTTGATGAGACGGCATTATATTACTAACCATCCCACAAGACTTATTTTGAAAGTGAAAACGAATTGTGTGAATCTTTGAATCTTCTAGAGGTAGTAAAACAACTGGAGATCCACGGTCGATTTAACTCAGCGCGATTTTCATTATTCGGGTCGGGCACCTAAAATTTTTGTAAAAATGTTCTTTCACGATATTTACGAGAGCGTTCATAGGACACCATTGCTTTGCTTTCTATTCTTTGTAACCTCCTTGAAAATTACCGTGTAATAAATATTATTGGTTGGGCCCAGCTATACTAATATTTAAATTTTATACTCTGTAAACTGTGTTTGATTAAAACATGAAAATATATTTATATCAATGCTATGTTAATTAAAACTTAATAAAATTTAATTTAAAATACTGTGTTTTTGTCAATCAGCATTAGAATATTTTTGTTTAACTTGGGGAAAGAACTCCGCAGGCTGCGCGGTGAGGTTGGGCCTCCAATTTGAAGGCGATTAGTTGAGGCGATGGGTTACCGACATAAATAGGACAAGGGGAAGAAGATGGGGAGAGTGCAACGACCAAGGATATACTCGGTAGAAGGACGAGTGTTTAAATTTTACTTATTATTTTTAATTGTAAAACTAACGTTTTTTTTAAGACAAGATTTTTTATGCATAGCACAAAGGGTAACAATTATTATAAGCAATAATTATCAGCCTGAAACACTCATCCACATTGAAAAATCTTCCGAGAAAAGATACATGACGCCAACGGGACTTGAACCCGTGTCCTCTCGATTGCCGGTCGATTGCTCTTGACCTCTGAGCTATGTTAAATAAAGTTGGTTGTTTTCAGGTGGAAAAAATATAATAAGCAGTAATTGTTGAATGAAACACTAGCATATATTGAATCATTTGGCGGGTACGAGATAAGCCGCCATAGCTCAGTGGTCAAGAGCAATCGACCGGCAATCGAGAGGACACGGGTTCAAGTCCCGTTGGCGTCATGTATCTTTTCTCGGAAGATTTTTCAATGTGGATGAGTGTTTCAGGCTGATAATTATTGCTTATAATAATTTAAATTTTACAATGTAGGACTCGGTCAGTTAAAATAATATTTCAGAATGTGTCCAGCCTTTCATATAATCTTACTAATAAATGTGTTTTAAAAATCAATGTTTTTTTTTACGTTTATGTAAAAAAAAAACATTGATGTTTATCTAAACAGCTGTATAGAAGAGTTCATGGTAAGTTACACAGCGGAAGGGGACTCCAGATACTAATATCTACAGCCTGTATGTCGGACGAATATCTACAGCTCATATGTTGAACTAATATCTACGAACTTCAGAGTGTTGACTAATATCTACAGAGCTAAGGTCGGACGAATATCTATGACGATCCCAGTGTTGACTAATATCTACAGAGCGTAGGTTGGACTAATCAGCTAAATGTGTCCAATGGTCTGATATTAGGGATTTTTACATACATACTTACATAAATTAAGTTTTTTAAACTGCATACGCAATATTACGTTATTCCAATATGCTATACATAATTGCAAATCCAACCTCTGCCAGTGCTGTAGATATTTGTCAACAAGTGGTTCTCATAGATATTAGTCAGCAGTTTGAGCTGTAGATATTCATCAACACTTTGGTTCTTATAGATATTAGTCAACAGTTTGAGCTGTAGATATTCGTCAACACTTTGGTTCTCATAGATATTAGTTCGAGTTTTTCAGTTTTTGGAATTCCTGTAGATATTAGTAGACGCCTCCGCGGAAGAGGTATGTTTTTGTTTGAGCAACAGAATATTCAGTCTTTTTTCAATGTTTGACTAAAACGTGGTTTAATGGTGGGGTGGTGGTTTTTAGGTAATTTTTTTTGGTGTTTATTAGTAGGACTGGATATTTAAAATGGAAGGATGTGAAGATTATAAATAAGAAGAAATATAAAAACAAAAATAATTCTTAATTATTTTATTACGAAATATAAAAAGACGATAATAACTATTTACATTTGAACTAAAACAACCATTACACATAACAAAATATAACTAATTTATTATATATGGTTTATTTATTAATTATTAACAACATTTTGTACTACATTTACATATACTAAAGGAAAAAAGTCATCAATATTAAGAGTGATTAGAATTATCAAATAATGTCACAATATATCTTTAAAATAAATAAAAACAGATCTATGGGTTTTTTAATAATAATTTTTAAAAATTTATTTTGCTATTCATCCAACTTTATGTATACATATTACTATTATGGGTTACTATGCCTGTCTCGCTAGGAAATCCAGTTTTGGGAGCGGGCGCAATTTCTAATACATTAAAAATAAAAATCAATCAAGGTACAACATTACAAATTAAATAAGTCATTCAACATTGTATCATTGGTATTACTAATAAAATGTGAAAAGAAGCAAAGGAGTAGAGGAAGGTTAAGAAAGAATGTTGGAAATCAGATCTGCTTACTAAACATATCTAAAGCCATTTAAAATAAAGTTCGATTCTAAGTTGTACTTTCTTACCACGATAAACAACACTGGTGGAAAAGAGATCAATGCTGTAAGCTCCTTCACGCATTAAAATACCTGTAAAATAGACTTAGTATGCCTACATTTTGTCTGCATTAGGGATGGCATTCGATGGATTGTCAATTAGTAGGACAGCCCTTCTTTACACAGAATCAAGTAGGTTTATCAGGTATTTTGGAGCTCCAGCCCAGAGGTGGTTCCCATTACTAAAGAAACTGGTAGCCCTTTAGATAAGAGCCAACCTCCCCTAGGAGAGGATACCAGAAGAAGGGGAAGTATTGGCATTCACTATAATAAACGTGAACAGTATAGTGTATGGTAGTGAAGTGGGTAAATTATCTCTGTTTTCGTTTCATCTGAAGTGTTTTCTGTGACATGGAAATGACTTCTTCTTCGTCGCTAGATTCCTCCTCCTCACTCGGGTCATCCTCTTCACTCCTGGAAACATCACAAGAAAATAGAATTAACAAACGGAAAGACAAACAAGTGTAACGAATGAGAACAAAATATGTAAGTTTCAAATTCTCTAAAACAGGGCAATGAGAATAATACTTTGGTGAAATAGATTTTCAAAAGTAAATAAAATGTTAAAGAAACTAAATTGGCTAACCGTGAAACAAATTCTGACCTTAAACACAATGATATTTATCCATAAAATAGTAAACAACCTGTTACAAAAATACTTCTTAAATAAAATTATATACAACAGCAAGGAAATCAGGCTGCAAAATAAGGACAAAGCGAATACGCAGAACAGTTTCTGTACAAGGGGATTAAGTTATATAAGATGTACTGTAGGAGCTACATAAAACTAGAACTAAATATAGTTTGCAATATGAAATATTATAATTAATTAGCAATTTGTCAACTTAAATGTACAAATTACTAAAATAAAAATTAAAAAAATCAATATTATGAAGAACGACATTTTAAAGAACTCTGGGAAATCTTGCACCGGCTTCAATATATACATCTGTATATTACATTTCCCGATGGTGACAAGAGTTAACACACTGAGGAGCAATAGAGTTGTGGGCGTATCTGTGTGCCCAAAGTAGGTTCAATTTTAGGGGCATTATGTCGTGCAAAGGGCATTTTTGAATAGGGAAAGGGTGTACACAGATCTTGAATGTTGTGGAGGCCGGCAAATCAGCCGAGCCCAAGAACGAGTCGTAGAAACGACCCATTCTCACGTGATGAATTAATGTCAAGCTTATACAAATTTGGTGCATTTCCCGACTGTGCACTGGTGCCGAAGGGATCAATGACACTAGTTCCTCGGAGCATCTTCCATTGTAATACCGGTAGAACAAGGATAGCATTCCCACTCGACACCTGTGCTCTAAAGATTGTAATTCGTCTGTTAAGATGGGAGAATCTATCAAACGGACCGCCCGTTTCTGCACAGAGTCGAGGGTATTTTTCAGGTATTTTGGAGCTCCAGACCAGAGGTGGCTGCCAAATTCAACCATGGGGCGCACTTGTGATTTGTACAGGGTTAGCAGTTGTGTACTATTAAAGTATTTGCGGGCCCTGTACTGTACGCCCAGTTTCTGAGAGGCTAACTTAACTTTGGCTTCGATGGAGTCCCCGTGCCTGAGCTGGTCACTTAGAGTTACACCAAACATATTAATGGGAGATTGCTTCCGTTGAAGGAGACTAGATAGTCACTTCAATCAGCTCTTGTCGCAGTGATGACACCTAACAAAAATGGCTTCACAAGTGGCTCAAGTGAGATTGAGAACACAATGAGTAACTTACTGATCGCTGGTTTCCGGAGTTTCAGGTACTGTGACAGTTTTGTTGG
The DNA here is from genome assembly GCA_917880885.1 of Limnephilus marmoratus. NCBI lineage: Eukaryota > Metazoa > Arthropoda > Insecta > Trichoptera > Limnephilidae > Limnephilus > Limnephilus marmoratus. The sequence continues at coordinate 3,102,377 of OU862927.1, read as the reverse complement.
CTGTTTTATCTCCCGATTTGGCCGGACTCTCTTCATCCCCACTGGAACTGCTGTTCATGATGGACATTGCCTGGGAACAAAGCAAATAAAAACAAATAATTTAACTACACCAACTAACCCATCACCTGGTTTCTCGTAGGGGTAGGCAGAGAGGAAGGAATGCCAAACAATTCAGTCTTGGCACACACTCCTTACCTCAGTAACTTCATACATACCTACTCTTCTATTATTCTGATTCTTAACATGGCCCGACTCAAGAGTCCAATTCAATCCATTGTCGTGTCTTCCTTGGGCATCTCCGATTTCTTCTACCATTCACATTTGCGTCTTATGTTTTCCTTACACTCCTTTATTCGTTCATTCTACACGCCCGAACCATCTGAGCGTACCTTTCTTAGTTTTACTCATTACGTTTACATCAGCCTTGCATTCTTTGTGGATTTCCATATTTCTCACACAATCACACATGGTTTTACTACAAATACGCCTCAGAGATCTCATTTTTAAAGCATTCATTACACTTTATCCTTCCTCTGCCAATTCCATGCCTCACTGCCATACATCAGGGTACGTACCAGCACTCCATTGTGGCATGCTAGCTTCGCTTCTTTGGACGGTTTTTTGTTAGCGCCAACTGCACTCAGTCCTCCATTGATGGAGTTATCTGCATTTACCCTTCTTTCATTATCTCTATCAGCCTTCCCATTTCTCATAAACATACTTCCCAAATATACAAACTTATCCACCTGCGCCAAGTTTTCATCATTCACAACTATATTGCACACTGTTTTGATTGAGGTCAAGGGAACTCCCTCACCCATTCTCTCCTGATCCATGCAGCTGGTGGGCAGACGCATCCGCCCCAAGATCTGAACAAACTACACCCTGTGAACCCGAGCATTCCTGCTAAGTCACCAAACGTAGTGAACGAATTGGGGTGACCTCCAGCAGAGGTGTTAGTTATCCAATAAATGGTTCCCGGGGTGACAGTACCCATACCCGCCTCACAAATTTTTGAAAGCGTATATTTATTTCTTGCAACAATTTTATAACTTTTAATATTATTTATATTTTTATGTTAAAATTTAAATTTAAAGTAAAGTAGGAACCAAGGAATACAAAATGTCAAAAAACATTTGTTTTTATTTAAAATGTATTTACCTGGCCTTCATCATGGCAGATTGTATGCAGAACAGTATCCTCATCACTGGACTCCTCAGTCTGTTCTTCTTCGGATGAAGATTCCATTTCTCTGACGGGAGTGTCAGGGACTTTCTTTCTTCCCCGCCCCTTATTAGCGGGACCTTTCTTGGTCTCAAATAATTCAAAGGCCTTCTGGTTCTGTTTGCCCTTTGGCTTTGTAGCGATCCCCTCTGGAAAACAAAAATATTAATTGGTGAATCTTTCATAAAATTTTCATTTTTGGTTTAAAGTTAAGGTGTTGTATATAATTTGAGATGAGACAATGAGACTCCTCGTGTTGAGATGAGTTGGGCATGCACAGAGAATACCGGATAAACACTTCCCAAAAAGAATTTTGACTGGACACCCAGGTGGAAAGAGAAAAGTGGGAAGACCCAGACTGAGGTGGGAAGACGAGGTAAGAGGGGATGCAGCACAGCTTCTCCAGGTAACAAACTGGAAGTCAGCCGCTGAGGACAGGAGGAGTTGGAGGAGGCTGGATTCGAGTCCCAGTTGCGAACATTATCTTTTTCTGTGTCTTGTTCTCTTCATGTTTTCGTTTAGATTATTAGTTTTTTTACATGAATACCGCACAAGAGTCCCAACTGCTCCCGTCTGAAGTCAGTGGGACTATGGCATTCCCAATTGGGGTATGTTGTGAGGCTGAAGGTAGTGGGGAGGGGAAGGAGATAGGGAAGAAGAAGGTGGGGAAGTATCTGGCTATTCAGATGTGGTCACCAAACACGGCTAAAGCCATTTCAAGCAACGTTTCAATTCTGAATGGTGGTCTTATACCAAGGCGATACTTAAGAGTATCTTCCACTTTGGAACGTGCCGTAAATATACTATGTATTATTTTAAATGAATAAATTGTGAAATAACACAAATTAATCAAATAAAATTTATTTGCCACGCCGGGATTCGATCCCGCGACCTTCGGAGTGCTAGTCAAGAGCCTTACCTCTGGACTTACTGCCGGCCGTCGTTAGTGTTAGTGTTACTTCTTCAATGATATGTTACTTTGATGGGAATAACCTTCAAAAGTTGTTCTTTTTCAAAAAGAGAAATAAATAAATCAAGTTGCAGATTACAAGAGAACTGTACTGTAAGATAAAATGGTTTTAAAAATCATAAATCTGTATAAAATAGTTGTTTTTATGCCATAGTGTCCAACCTTTGATAGAAACCTTCTCCAGCTGTTTGTCCAGTCCTTGCACCGCTTTCCCCTTGCCCTTATTCCCAGCTCTCTTCTCTTCCTCGCCACCCGCACTCTTAGCACTCCTCCCCCTTCCTCTGGGCGGCACATCCAGCGCCACTCTCTTGGCGGTGGAGGCTTGCCGGGCGCTGCGGCGGGTGGAGGGCGGGGTGGTGGGTGGGGGCTCGAGGGCGCGGGAGGGGGTCGCGAGGGGGGAGGGGGCTGAGGGCGACTCAGCCGCTGCGTCGTGCCGGCGACGGGAAGGTGTCTTGAGGAGGGCGCGTCTCGCCACGTAAGCAGCTGGAAGGTTAAATAATCGTACATTAATAAATGATTTTTTTTTAACATTAACTCAACACGAGACCCGAGGAAAATAATTCCCCTCAGGACTTATTTCATCTTTGGGGATGCTATGTGGAGGGTCTTTTTAGAAAAGGAAAAAGGTATGAGGGGTGGGTAGGAATCTGGGGATAAGTGTGTCCAGGAGAGCTGATATATAAATCCAACCCTTCCACTGCGGGGCACCGCGTTGGTGGGCACACGCATCCACTGCTAAGAACCAGACAAACATCAAGGGAAACCTTTTAATCTCTCCAGCATGACTCTCTTGGAACAATGCCTTGGATTCGTATGTCTGTCACTCTTGAACATACCCAGACTCCTTCCCGTCCCTTAATTTTTTTTTCTTTTTCCCTTCCAGACCTTACTCTCCTTTTTTTTCCTATAAAAACCCTCCACAGAGCATCCCCAAAGATGATGTAGGCCCTGAGGGGAATTGTTGGTCTCAAAGCCTCCTGTGTGGAGATAATGTAAAAATAAATTTTACATCCAAAGTTGTTAGTTTCTTTAGTCATATCAAAGTTAACAATGCCACAAAATAATAAAAAGAGATTCTCATCTTTGTTTTAAAGCTTTCATATATGTACATGTTTTATAAGCTATTCCCGATCCACTGTACGATGAAGGTCACACAAACCTATGACTTTTCTTGCCACGGTGCATTGGGACTAACATATCAACATCATTTGTCAACTCGCCCCCCCACCAAAGCTGATGTTCTCTCTCCCTCTTTTACTTATCATTTAAATAGTCTGTAACTCTGTATATTAATTTATATATTTTATTCACCCCTGATGAAGGTTCAGGTTGAACTGAAACCGGTTGGTTAAAGAAATATAATAAAATGGAATTAAAACAAAGTTATTTTATTGTAATTATTATAAATATTTATTTATGATGAAACACTTACCGGTTATTCGTCTCATTTTATCGCTGCCTGCTTTTGAAGGAGTTGAAAGTGACTCCATTTCGGTATCTTTGGACTCTACCGACGAAGGAGAGGCTGCGGAGACGGAATTTCTTGACTGTGCTGATGCCGGAGAGGCTGCGGAGACAGTATCTTCCTTTGCTGGTTCGGGCTCGCTCTCCGGGGCTTCTGAACCTTTATCTGAAATACATCAATGATGAACAATAATACAAAATGGAAAGGTTCTCTATCATATACTTGATATAAATTAAAGCACACAGCGTGTTTGGTTGAAATATAAACATACGCATTTATTTATGTTATCAGTAATTTGTGCTAGAAAAAAATTGAGCCATTTTCAAAACTTTTTTATGTTTGCATTCAGAAATTTAATATTTCAAAAATTATAAAATTCCTTCTGACAAAATATGCCCGAGTTGTGAAGGGTTAAGAATAATAATGTTTCACAACTGAATTTATTTGGACGACAAAGGGTTCCTTCAATGGACATTCCTTATTTTATGGTGTTTCCTTTAATTGTCTTTTATATGATACATCAAAGTTAACAGCGGCAGATGAGCACTGTGAGGCGTTTAGCACAGGCTAGGTAGGACCACAGTTAGACCAAAAACAAGAAACCCTTCCCTAGCATAGTCCGGAATGGAGCGTGGTGTAGGAGCACATTCAAGACACCAATGAAAGCTAGCAACCTACTAATAAATCACGTCCTTTCTGCGAATGGCAAGAAAATGTAATGTATTGAAAGAGCTGATGCTGACAGATGCCAGCAGGGAAAGTGCTTCTATCGATTGCCGACAAAGGTGCCCGAGTAGGCGGAGTGGTTCGGGTCAGCCTACGGCTCAGATCCAATTAACCGCTAGTATAGACAGGCCGTGTGACTTGTAACATAATTATTGTAAATACGTAAACTCATAATAAACCAGTTTGTTTTCAAGGACCTATTATTATTGAGAACTAATACATAGTGTTTGAATGTAAATTTATTTATTTATTTATTTATTATCGATACAAAAGAAAGTACAAATTATAATTTGAAAAGCTTTGCCTGTCCAACTAGGAAAGTTTCCCGTTCCAGGACAGACAAATTGACATGTTTAGTTCATATTAATATTATTCCTGAAATGTAGATACATAATTACATAACAAATACAAAAAAAAAATCATTTTTCTCTGAAACTAAGCTGTGTAATAAAGAAAATGTATATAATATATATAAATATAAGTACGCATACATTTTTGTGACAAAGTAGAAAAGGTAATCTGGTAGCATACCTATATTATAATCGGATTTACCGAATTAACCTGGTAATATTTCATACATTCAGATTTACAGAGTATGAGATAAGTAAGTTGATAGTATTGAAAAGTGTAACATATACCTGATAACATGATGGAGGAATTACAAAAGATTTACATCATAAATATATGAAATTACGTTAGGTTATGTGTTTAGTAGTTTGAAATATTAATATAATAATAATAATTAATATAATACCAAACATTACAGAAACCTTTTTCTCTCGTCTACCCATAAGAGGGATATCAAGCGCTTGTGACCAACTTAACTTGAAACCCTGATCAGCTGAAGTTTTTACCTGTAGAGCCGGCGGTGCTGGAGTTGAGGCTGGATCTGGGCTCCGTGGCTTCTGACAGGGTTTCCAGAGCAGGGCCCGAGGCGCGCTGCTCCAAGTTGTCCAGGGTTGTGGACAGGTTGGCATGGAACCTGGAGATGTTCCGAAATGATATCTTGTCTGTGAATTCCTGAAATAGAATTATATTATGAACGGTAAAGAAATGTTCACAGAAAATGTTACAAAAAAGTGACAAGAGTCTGTTCAAGGTGATAACATCAGAAGTCAAAGAAAATGGAGGAGGGGAAGGAGAGGGGACAATGGAGTTTTGCAAAACAAAATACTGAATATATTTGAACCAATTATTGAAAATTAAATTCTTTAGAAAATGATTGTAAAACATTTAAATATGCCTGACCAATGCAAAATAATATAAAATACATTTTTTGGCAATGTTTTTTTTGTGAATAAATGAAAACAGGCGGCGGCTAGTGTTAACCCTTCCGCAGCCAACTGGGGCCGAAGGTAGACCCCAAAATTACTATCCTTCTTATATCTACTTAAATACATGAAATATATTTTTAGTATTTTACGTATTCCTGCGCAAAGGATTAAATACATAATATGCCATTTAAAAAATAATGTGAAAAAATCGTTGATCGCAGGAAAAAATATTTTGTCAAATATAGGTAGGTAATATTCCCTGCAAAAACATAAAAAACAAAAAAAAAATCAAAAAAAGAAAAAGTGTTTTCTTTGGTTTAAAAGTAAAAAAAAAAAAAAAAAAATGGGGTCATCAGCCGACCCCCACGGTTACGGACGTCCTGTTTGGCATCTTGGCCTGTCAAGAGTTAAATAGGAATTTAAACCTTATCGTCATCTACATAAGGAGTGTTACTGTCAACAGTCTGATACCGAATTTTACACGACGTAGTGCATCACCCAGGAGAATGTGAAATTTTTTAAATTCGAATGGCCAATAATAACAATGTAATATTTGTATAGTACAGTTTTGTCTTGTTTCACTTCAAGTGGGCTTAACTACAGGGTGTCTGGTGGCAGATTTATATTTTTAAATACGATTATTTCAAAAAGTAATAAACGGTTTGGGGGGAGGGTGGCGCCGTTGGAATCACCGATCGTGCGGATTTGTCAGTCACGATGTCGCAGTGGTCGAGTGAGCATCGCACGTTCGCTGTAGAGACATATTTTAAGAGTAATGATTCTTACGTAATTGCCCGTCGACAATTTTGTTCAAAGTTCGGTATTCGGCGAATACGTGATGGACCGAGTGTAAATTTAATTCGTTCGTGGGTGGAGAGATTCCGCGCAACTGTTTGGCTATGAATGCCCCACTTCCAGGGCCCAGTCGATCTTCAAGGACTCCCGAAAACATTGAACTGGTTGAAAGCAGTTTACGTGAAAATCTGCGACTTTCAATACGGAAACGAGCAGCCTTACTGGTACTTCCAAGAGCGATTATTCATGAAATTTCAAGAAAGGATCTGAAGTTTCATCCTTTAAAATTCAAATGTGACTTTGTAACTTTGATTTACGCAAAAATTTTTGTGAAACGATGTTGGAGCGTTTTCGCACTGTAAATCCCATTTTTTGGAGCGACGAGGCTCATTTTCACTTAAACGGCCACGTCAACAAGCAAAACTGCCATTACTGATCTCCAAGAACCCGCAACCCTCGATTGAAACATCAAAAACCATTGCATTGCTCCAGGGTAACTGTTTGGTGTGCCTTATCCACGCATGGGATAATTGGACCATTTTTTTTCGAAAATTCTCGAGGTCAGGCGACAAATGTCAATGTTGAAAATTATCGACGCATGATTACGGATTTCTTTTTGCCAAACCTGCGAGCTCATCCATCGTACTCTTTACACACGTGGTTTCAACAGGATGGGGCGACTGCACACACAGCCAGAGCTTCGATGAATTTGCTTCGGGAAAATTTCCCCCAAAAACTGATCAGTCGCTTTGGGGACATCCCATGGCCACCGAGGTCACCCGATCTAACTCCCATGGATTTTTTTTATGGGACTACCTCAAAGAGAGGGTTTATAATAACAATCCCCAATCTCTTGTGGCTTTAAAGGAAAATATTTGTCGAGAAATTAGCTCAATTGAACCAAGTTTACTGCTGCGCATGGCGCAGAACACAATGCTTCGTTTTGGTGTGCAACTCGATGGAAGACATTTGGATGACATAATCTTTAAAAAATGAAATCCGCATTTCTATTCTATCGTTCAATGCTTTTAATAAAATTTTGTGTCAATTATTAAGTTTTTTATTTATGTTTGAAAATATAAATCTGCCACCAGACACCCTGTATAAAAAATCCTACCGTGCTCCTTACGATTCCTCACAAAATATTGATCAAATAATATGAAGAAAAAAAATATATAGTATATACAAAGAGAACAAAATTAACAATAGCAGTGCTGTTTTGGCACAGGACAATAAATAATGATAAACATTAACGGTGCCATTGAAACTAAAATATAATACAAAACAAGATTTACATTCAGAAATGAGAAACATTTTAAGTGAATATTAAACATAAAAGTACAATAAGGAGAAAACTGAAACCAAACAATTACCGGAAGCTTGAGGAACATGGCTTATTAGAGTACATATATTGAAAAGAAGTTAGGATTCTTTAAAATAAGTTTGTTTTTAAAGTCCGTTTAAATTCAGCCAAGTTCTTGATATTATTAGTAAGAGCTGAGGGAAGTTTATTTCAAATGAGCTTAGTAAACGGCTCGATTTGACCTAGAGGCCAAGCATCAATAATAGGGTACAACTCACCATCATGAGTTCCCCGGCAGACCGAAGCAGGTCCCTGCAGAGGGCGGCCACCCGGGGAGGGGTGAGCAGCGCGAGGGCTCGGCACAGCAGGGGCGCCGCAGTTTCCTCGCCCCGCTCCAGGGTGTTCACTATAAGCACTGCCAGGTTGGGATGCACATTGTGTGCCTGAAAAGGGACAAAGTAAATATTGTTTAAAGTCAATGCAATGCAGGGAGGAACTTTAACTTTTTTTTATCTTTATTCACAAAATAACTTTTGCCTACAGTTTTTTAGATTACCCACTAGACACATGTTAGGGAGTATTCCCATCATTTTGTCTTGGTGACGACTAGGACTAGGGCAAAAATTTTCAGGCACGTTAAAGCTGCAGCATTCCAAGAGGAAGTTAAGCAGTATATTTAAACTAAGTATTGCAAGATTTGCATCAAGTCCGGTTTTTAGGCTAAATCTATTTGTTACCTCAATTAAGTCTATATGGTGTATCATTCTCGGATAATTTCCAAGCGTCCGCAAGTCGATATACCAAAGGAATTTTTTTCTTTAGTAGTTTAAATGTTTGTGAACTTACCGTTGGCGCTACCGACGGCATGGTGAGGCCGATGATGAACTTGAGCACGGCCTCATGGTCCACCTCGGCTAGCGGGCTGGCAGTGGGTGCGTTGGCCAGCGTGAGCACGGTGGGCAGGAAGGCCGCCTCCAGCTGCTCCGGCCCGCCCTCCGTGTTGGCGGCAAACAGCGGGAAGAACGTGCCCAGCAATTGCTTCAGACCATCCTCGTCCTCTGAAATTTTAACATGAAATAAGAATTCAAAAACATACACTATGAGGAAAATTATTTTCGTCATTGCCTCCTGTATGGAATTTCATAATGACGATGAAACCCAGTTTTGCATTGGAAAATTAAGAGTCGATTTGCTAGAGTTTGGGATCAATTTTGTCTTTATTCTATGGGTAGAAGGAAGATTTGTATACCTGTGGCCGGGTTGAACCAGAGCAGAAGCAGGCGGCTAATGAGACTGGACGAAGAGAGTCTCCCGGCTATCAGCATCCGGCACAGTCCCTCTACCACCACAAAGCGGTACTCGGAGCACTGGGAACACAACATCAAAGATAAAACACATTAGAGAAGTCTTCCAGTGCAATACTGACAATACCTTCCTACTCTGGCCGGAGGGAACTCTGTTTATTCCGTATTTTGCCTAATAATAAAAAGTTCCGCAAGGATTCTCTTTGGTAATCTAATAATTAATAATATAGAATCTGAAGTCTTTCAGATGAATACACTTTCTTCCACCACTCGCCATTGGATGGAGTCTACATATGTAGTTATGTATATCAATTTGGGAGGCATGTATGGGTACCGATGCCCCGGGAACAATTTATTGGATAACCAACACCTCTGGTGTCATAGATCACCCCAAGTGGTTCGCTACGCTTGGCGACTTAGCAGGGATTCTCGGATTCATGGAGCGAGGTTTGTCAGGATCTTGGCAGCGGATTTGTCTGCCCACCAGCTGCATGGTAGGCCGAATCGGGAGAGAGTGGTTAAGGAAGATCCTTTGACTTCTACAGCCATATTCTCTTGTAAGATTGCCTTGCACCGCAGTGGGAGGGATGGATTCATACATCTGTTACTCCTAGACACACTGACCCCCAGATTCCTACCCACCCCTAATACCCTTTTCCTTTCCAGAACTTTCTCTCAATCCTTTTCTAGAAAGACCCTCCACACAGCATCTCCAAAGATGATCCTCAGGGCCTCCTGTGTGGAGTTAATGTAAAAAAAAAGCCATGCGGTATTCATAGAAATGTCGGGATTCTGAGACCGACAACAAAATATTAAAAATTATATCCCTTCTCTACATCACCACGATTCGTTTATCTCCTTTATCCATAACGAAGATAAACTAATAAGATATGCAGTGTTGTGCATCACTCTGGAAGATTCGCCACCGTTTACCTCACCACCACGGTGTCGAACATTAACCTGGAGGATCAGGAAGATCGGTGATCTTCCCTGCCAGCTGACCACAACGTCATCATTAAGTCTCCGTTCGCCGCGCGTCGAGCACAGATCATCTTTCCACCGTGATGTGACGTACGTGATATTTATTTATTAATTTACGGACAACAGTCCATTAAAAACATAATAATAACACGAATAAAAAATGCAGAGATGACAGTAAAGGGAGAGCACATATAAACGAATAGAAATGACAATATAAAATGTAAAAAGTACATATAGAAGACACTACAAGTCAAAGTCAAATTATATATGTAGTGTGACTACTCACCTCACTGTTCATGAATCCCAAGAACAATTGTATGATGGTATCGTGGGTAGAAGGCGTTCCCGACAACTCTTCACTCTCTGCAGGCTCTGGCTCTGGCACATCTTCAATTTCAGACTCTGAAAGCATACAGAGAACTTGACAACCTTTACATACAGAGCGGAAGGACGGATAAAGGAGCATCAGGAGAAGGTACGCGCAAATCAAAAGAAGAAGTCGAGAACACAGTAAGTGAATCAAACACTTTGAGTCAGAGTTGGGTCATGTTCACAGTGGGTATGATTGTAAATGATGCAAGAAGAGCGTGCCAAGATAGATTCGTTTGGAAATTCATCCTTTGCCTGAGAAATGGCTAATGGTTAGTTAGATCGGGGAATTTTCAAACTCCATCACATTTGAAGATTATCAAATTGACAATTAAAACCATTAAAAATTTTTGAGTTTCCCGTTTCCAATATATCAAAATCCATCACATTTGGTGACAATCAAATTGACGAACAGCCCAGTTTTTATTTATTGACATTTAAGCGGTCCGTGTTAAAAGCTGATTGATTCTCGGCCAGTTCGAGCTTTTGATCAAATTTTGATTAGCTGACAAGCTATAAACACCCTTGATCACAATTTGATCAAAAGCTGATGCGGGACAAGAATCATGTATGAGTTCTTAATTTTCGACATTTGAGCAGTCTCTATAAATTGTTCTCATCTTGATACTCGGCCCGTTTAAGCTTGGATTTTAAATAAATCAGTATTTATGGGTTCTCTGTGTGATGAAGTTTCATCAGTTCCCACTTATACCACTAGTTTCCAGACACCCTGTATAAACGTTACCTTCTGAAGATTCACTATCACTCTCCCAGAGATCGCTGGCCCTACTCTTCCTGGCCGCATCATCCAGTTTCTTTTTCTTCCTCTTGCTGACTTTAATGCTTTTGTTCTTCTGGGCTAGAGATTTTTCCTGCACATTTTCTCCCTCTTCAGAAGCCTTCTTCTCCTGTGGCATGTCAATGTTGAACATCTTCACGCCGTGCATGAAGACCACGTCAATCACGCATTTCAACGCCGTGACCAGGAGTTTCTCGTTGTCAGTGTCCATGAACTGAAAGAAAAAAAGAATATTCATTAAATAATCAATAAATACCATGTACTTCAAAACAGCCAGCCAGGCAATATATTTAATAAAATGGAACTAAAATCTTTTATTATTATGGCAACACCGATTTTAGAACAATTTTGATTCAATTACAATTTGGGAAGCGGGTATGGGTAGCGCCGCCCCGGGAACGATTTATTGGATAACCAACACCTCTGCCATAGGTCACCCCAAGTGGTTCGCTACATTTGGTGACTTAGCAGGGGTGCCCGGGTACATGAGGTGAGGTTTGTCCAGGTCTTGGTGGCTGATTTTTAAAAATTAAAAAAAAAAACATAAAAATTTGGATAAAAAATAATGATTGAGCATTTACCGGTGCACTCACCCAAATTCGAAATTAGTATTGAACCAATGCTGTTATTATTGTACCAATGTTATTGTTATTATTAATGCAACCATTGTATTGCGTGATTTTATTCTAATATAAGTGTAGGTATGTTCACAGTATAATAAATTGACGTAAAATTACTGCCTCAACACAGGCTAGCCTAGTGAGACAGGTTACGAGAAACCTAAATTTATAATTATAAATCTCTATTGTTTAACCGCTCAGGTGCCGCTCGTGCGCCGGCGTGTCGTGAGACTTTACACGCGATTTTGACCCTTATGTATAAAGAAAGTGTATGAAGAACACGGACAGAATCGCTTGCTCTATTATCGCTCTTTACCATAGAGAAAACCGCAATGCGCTTGGTCACTCCATATAATTTATATTAATGATTTACCGGAGCGCGGGAACGTGCGCAGTTCTTGCGCATACGCGGGAAAAATTCTTTGGTCTTCAATTTTGACCTTTCTATGTACGAAATTTCTCAAGGACGCTGTCAGAATCGCCGGACATTGGGTGTCATGGCTGCCGCTTTTTGCGAACGCTAATTGGTTACAACCAACCCCATTTACTCCCGGCATTCAACGAGTTAAGTACCTACTGGATATATGTATTTTGTTTTCTGTTATTAACTTTTGTACTCATCCAACTTTTAAACTGTACTTTTACTGTACTTATGATGTACTTATTGTTTTTGTAATTATAAATCTTAATTTTTTTGTTCAATAAAGATATATTATTATTATTATTATTGATACGTCTTCCCACCAGCTGCGAGGTGGGCAGGATTGAGAGAGATTTGAGAGAGATTTTTTATCCTCCAGCCAATACATCTCGACCCATCGCCTTGCGCCGCAGTTGGAGGGATGGATTCATATATCCGTCACTCCTGGACACACTAAGCCCCAGATTACTACCCACCCCTTATACCTATTTCCTACCCAAAACTTCCTCTCCTCCCTTTCCTTAAAAAAAACCCTCCACACAGCAACCCCTAAGATGACATAGGCCCTGAGGGAAATTATTATACTCAGGGCCTCCTGTGTGGAGCTAAAGTAAACAAAAAAAGATTCAAATGTTAGGTTACAATAGTGTAGATATTTAAAATGAAACGAAAATGCTTTATTATTATGGCAACACTGATTTTAGAACAAATGATAAGTGTAGATATTTAATAAAATGGGAGTAAAATGTTTTTTTTACTATGACAACATCGATTTTAGAACAAAGTAGACCGAAATGTGAGGTTATGATTGATTCCCGAAAATGGGAGGGAGCATGTTCAGAATGGTGAGGGAGGCATTTTTTGCATAAGTCACTTACTTGAGCAAAGAAGAAGGCCTTTTGCTCCTTGGCAAAGTCCTCGTCCAGCATGGAGTAGAGAGCCACCGTCTGCAGCGCGCTCTCCCTGATCTCCGCCATCCGATATAGCTCAACCTCCAAGCTCTGGAAGAGGGAGCGCAGCACCGGGGTGAGGGATGTGATGTCCGGGGTGTCCAGGAGCATGTTCAGGATGGTAAGGCACTTGTTGAGGGTGGGGGGATCATTACGCTTTTCACGTATCTATGAAAATAAACGTGTACATTTTTATTGACAACGAAATGTGAATTACCGGAACGTTATTGTAACAAGAAATGATATGGGTAAAACCAATGGCATTACAATACACTTACTATTGTCTCACAAACTCAAAATGAATTGTGGCAAGTAAGAAACATGAGACTTTACATTTCGAAAAGACTTTCAGTAAATTCTTAATTCAAAGGTTGTTCATGTACGACAAAGATGGTGAGCGGTCAACTCAGAATGAACTCAGAACCACCTCAGAAAGATCGTTAAAAGTGATGATAAAAAAATATTAAAAATTTGGTTAAATAGGTTAAGTTAGGTTAGGGTTACCGGCTGTTTTAAAATTATTTTTTCATAGCTTTTAATGACCTTTCTGAGGTGTTTCTGAGTTGGTTTCATTCCGAGTTGGCATGGAACCGACGAAGATAGTCATTAAAAGAATGTACAAATTAAACGGTAGGACTGGGCGGCATTTTCGTATTCAAAAGTTCTGTAGAATACTGCCTCAAGGCAGATGGGTAGGAGGCCTGGGCGATTTTGAGGTGTAAAGTGATCAAGCTTTTAGCTGTTGTACTCGTTGTTATTGGTGATTTGTATGTTATTTTACCGCAAGCTTATAAATAAACAGAGTGATTAGACTATTTTAAATAGTAAAGTTTACTTAGCGACAGAACTAACTTCTTATTCAAGTTCAAGTGCGTGTCCAGACCCTGTACTCTAGTCGAGCTTGCATTCTCTAATAGCGCATAAAATTTTCAGGCGGAAAATAATTGTATTATTAATAATAATCAATAATAATAAGTAATTTGTGTGCGTATTAATCCTTGGCTTTTACTAGTGTTTGCCGAGTAATCACACAGCATCCCCAAAGATGACATAGGCCCTGGGGGAATGTTTTTTGTCTCAAGGCCTCCTGTGTGGAATTAATGTAAAAAAAAATTAATCTAAAACATTTTCTCATCATGCACGCATTTTGGCACATTTTTAAAGCAATTTACTTTTAGGTAGCACCTCCTTACACGACGCGTGGCAGTTTAATACTAAAACTACAAAATCGAAAACACTACAATTGACTTGTTTTTGGATTGCCACTTTGAGATTTTTACAACGCGTCTATATAATATGTATTGTAACATCATTGGGTAAAACTCACCACTTCAACAACGGGTGCCTTCTGCTTCACCACCTCCTTCAGATTGGTATTGATATCGGAGAGCTTTTTGGCCAACGCATCCACCTTCTGCTTGCAATCTGCAGCCAGCACAAAGTTCTGCGCCCTCACTGCATCCTCCTGTTCCTCTTGGGCTTCATTGAGGGCCACTCGGAGCTCGGCACGCTGTAATACACAAAAGGATTAATACATGTCACAATTTGCATCTGTCCACAAATCGTCGGATGCTTGCAAAAAGAGCTGCATATATTGTTTGCACTTAAGAGGACATAGGTAGAGAAAACCAGAAATATGTCATTTTCAAAAAAGTTTTTAGACGTATTGACTCTTTTCCACAAAAAATTATAAATGGATTTCGAAAGATTGTTCTTTTATCTAGCATAGTTATGTAATAAATTTTTAGATTTTTTTTAAATTTTTAGTATAATAAGGTTATTCCATAGGTCGTTGGCAGATTTGTTAAATTTTCAAAAAAGTTTTTGTATTATACCACACCCATTTCAAATAATATAATCATGCAGTAAAATAAATCAATACATTATCTAGCAAAGTTATGTCTTAGAATTTTAATTTTATTTTCAATAAAATCATTAAAAAATATGTACGTACATGTGTTTCTTGACGAAAATTGGTCCATTTGTTTATTTATTTATTTAAGAAAGTACAAATAACATATTAGGCAGCTTTGTCTGTCCAACTAGGAAAGTTTCCCGTTCCATTTGCGCACTTACAAACTAATATATCTCAGATTTTTTTACATACTTATTTTGCTAAGACGTTATTGACAAATAATAAATAATTTTGATCGCAAAACAATTTTAGTGAGTATTTAATATTAATCAATTTACAGCTCCGCATTCCAACATTTTTCTTATCGAAAGAAACGCAAAATTCAGACCTCAGTCGGCCCGCAATCGTGGCCTAGACAAGACGTGTCCGCGATGGTGTTGGTCGTCACATTTTAAAATGACAAATTGAAAACGAAACTTTAAAAATAAATATACTATTTCTTGTTTCACGTTTGTAAAGATCTACAGGGTTGCCAGAACGCAAAATTTCATGTTCATTGAATATTTTTGTGCTAAAATTTTTATAATTTTGAAATTTTTTGATTGTAAATTATTGTTATGTGAATACCGCACAAGAGTGCCAACTGCACCAAAAAAATAAATATAATACTTTTTATTATAAATTATTTATAAATTACCGCACAAGCGTCCCAACTGCTCCGAAAAAAAGATTTTTTTTTTATTCTAAATTATTGTTATGCGAATACCGCACAAGAGTCCCAACTGCTCAAAACCTTGTTTTTTTTTGCGTGAGTGAGCCATTCATATATTGTGAATACCGCACAAGAGTCCCAATTGCTGTAAATTTTTTTTTTGAAGTAAAACTTCTTTACGCACGCTCGACTTGGGGGGTAAGCTGGTGAATGCGTTACAAAAAATGGTGATTGTTATAAAAAGTTTTGATTGTTAGGAAAAGTGTGATATGAACGGTAATTGATGCGAACGGTGATCGCGAAATATCACCGGGGGGGGGGGGGTATTTTTTTTTTTTACAGTGAATACCGCACAAGAATCTCAACTGCTCCCGTCTGGAGCCAGTGAGACTATGGCATCCCCGATTGGGGTATGTTGTGAGGCTGAAGGTAGTGGCGGGTGGAAGGAGGTGGGGAAGAGGAAGGTTGGGAAGCACCTGGCTATTCAGATCTGGTCACCAAACACGGCTAAAGCCATTTTCAAGCAAGGTTTCAATTTTGAATGGTGGTCTTACACCAGGGCGATACTAATAGTATCTTCCACTCTGGAACATGCCGCAAATATGCTATATATTATTTTAAATGAATTAATTGTGAAAAAACACAAATTAATCAAATAAAATTTATTTGCGCATGCCGGGTTCGAACCCGTGACCTCCGGATTGTGAGTCAAGAGTCTTACCCACTGGACTACGGAGGTCGTCTGTATAATGTGATATCACGTGTATTTATTTTTCGTGATAATATTCTGAATATTTCCAAATACTTTGTACTAAAAAAATACAAGTGATTTTGGGGGGGGGGGGTGGGGGTTAGTCTCAAACCTCATGTCTGGAGGTGGGGACGGGGATGGGGGTGTGGAGGGGGGGGGATGAGGGAGTGGGGGAGGGGGAGGGGGAGGGGGATGGGGATGGGGATGGGGATATCCTGACAAATCTAGCCCCATGAACCCGGGCTCCCCTGCTAAGTCGCTTGGGGTGACCTATGGCAGAGGTGTTGGTAATCCAATACATGGTTCCCGGGGCGGCGGTACCATACCCGCCTTCCAAATTACTGATACTAACTATTGACGGCCGGCGTGGTCAAGGGGTAAGGCTCTTGACTCGCAATCCGAAGGTCGTGGGATTGAATCCCGGCGTGGGCAAATACATTTTATTTGACTAATTTGGGTTATTTCACAATTAATTAATTTTAAAATAATATATTTGCGTCACGTTCCAGAGTGGAAGATACTTTCAGTATCGCCCTGGTGTAAGACCACCATTCAGAATTGAAACGTTGCTAGAAATGGCTTTAGCCGTGTGTAGTGACCAGATCTCAATAGCCAGGTAATTCCTCGCCTTCCTCTTCCCCGTCTCCTTCCCCTCCCCACCACCTTCAGCCTCTCAAAATACCCAATAGTCATGCCATAATCTCACTGGCTCTAGACGGGAGCACTTGGGTCTCTTGTGCGGTATTCACATAAATATTAAAAAAAAATTGTGCGACTGAATATTACTCGGTGAAAATATAATTAAAACAAGCAAAAAAATATATAAATATAATGAATAACTTATTACTTTGTATAAAACCACTATTTATATATTATATACTTATATACCACTATTTATATTTTATTATACTTGTTTGTCATTTATCATAGTAACATATCCTGATGAAGACAACATTGTTGTCGAAACATGTTGATATTGTTTTAAAAATAGTGGTTTTATACAAAGTAATAAGTTATTCATTATATGAAAAATGATGCCACAAAATAAATTTGCGAAGTTTGAACAAGATATATATAAAAATTGTTTTTCATGTTAGTATCTATTTTATACCTAAGTACTGTGTTTACGCATTTAACTTGCATCTATTTATGTTTACACACTTCGATAAACAAATTACAAATAACAACTTTTTCGGAAAAAAATGAGGAAGTGAGAATCCGACATCTTTATCTGAACCATACCATATCTGAACCGAAACAAACTCCGCGTGACCTAGTAGGTACGTGAAACACGGCTACCCGCGAGACGACATTTAGTTTCAAAAGCGTCCGCTCGCGATCGCTGATGTTTTATGAGCGCTGCAGTCGAAATCGGAATGCTGATTTGCTGGTATGACAGCCTTAAAATAGCAGCAATAACTTCCTACAACTATTTGCCCATGATGGGACTTTGAAATCTATTGGATCTTTAATATCCAATGACAGGTAATCTGGAAAGCTCAAAGCAGATTGCGTTGATGCAGTTGGATATCATTTGCTTGATATGAATATGCTGATGCGTTATCCGCTTGATGTCCACTGTGAGCAAACGCAGCATGAATCGGGCCGAAACCTTTTTCATACTAAACTTATCAGGTAAACTATTGATTACCATTCCGTACGTCACGCCTACGGCCTCTGGTACTTCATACACTTTAGTTTGGCGATCAGCAAGAATCATGTCATTGACCTTTTAACGAATTCCTCGGCAAACATGTCTTCCGTGTTGCCTTTGTCATTGTCGTTCGACTTTGCAGGTGGTCTGGAATATCTTCTCATCAAAAACGTTCTCGAAGAGTGTAAAGGCACAGTACAACATTGAGATATTATAATTAATTATTATTAGTAAACATTTGTAAAAAAAACTTTCGCCATTGCACAGAAATAATGACTGGCGTGATATCCAACTACATCAGTGCCAATGGCGGATTCGAGGGATTCAAATTATCTGCTTTCAATGAGGTTATTCTTACCCCAAGAGGAAGCTCTCTTTAGGTAACCATTTAACGAGTTAGAAGAACAAATTTTACCATGATTTTGGTTTCCGTGGACTCCTGCGGTGTGACGGGCACGGGAATATTCTCCACTTCTTGACTGGGCTCGTGGATCTCCGAGATGATGCCGGCCACAAACTCAATGCGCTTGTGCACGTCGGGCACCACCAAATCGATGGCGCGCATTATGGCTCGGATCACGTCTTCCTCCAGGGGGCCGTGGTTTCCTGGAAAATACAATAGTAATCATCTAATATAAAGACAACTTGATCCAAAATATGTACTCATAATGGACTAAAGACTAGACCAGTGAATGTTAACCGGGGCCCCTTTAAAGGTCTAGCGGGGCGTTTTAAAGTTTTTAGCATTTAGGGGGCGCTGTAAAACTTGCTGCAAGTGGGCATTAAGCAATAAGCTCTCTCACGAACTCTGCACTAATATACTTTCTTTAGGTGCAACGGACTAAAGACTAGACCAGTGAATGTTAACCGGGGCCCCTTTAAAGGTCTAGCGGGGCGTTTTAAAGTTTTTAGCATTTAGGGGGCGCTGTAAAACTTGCTGCAAATGGGCATTAAGGTTAAACGTCACGCACATTATAATCTACGCATTCACAGATGGCGCCAATCCAATTATTTTAGGTTTTTATTACGTTTTGCGCGTTTTGCTTTAAAATATTGAGGTGAATTTATTGTTTGCGCTTGTACATATTTAATATAAATATAAATAAATAGTGTTGTTCATAAACAAACCCAAATCTTTCAATAAAGGCTGAAAAATACAATATTAGATTGAGTCACCGATACAAAATTTAATTTTTTAGCCTTTCTCGAAAGATTTGGGTTTGTTTGTGGACAAAACTATTTATTTATATTCATATTAAATATGTCAGAGCGCAAACAATTAATTTACCTTAATATTTCAAACCGTAACGAGCAAAAAGTATTAAAAACCTCAAATAATTTAATTGGCGCCATCTGTGAATGCCTAGATTATAACGTACGTGACGTTTAACCTTAAGCAATAAGCTCTCTCACAAACTCTGCACTAATATACTTTCTTTAGGTGCAAGTTCTGTTAAATAAACTACACTTTCATTGAGGCATAATACTCAATATCATTGTGATTCATATAAAATAAAGGTACATTCCAAAAGGTTCAAAGGCTTGACACTTTTTTACTTATGTGTTCATTAATGAATATGAAGCAAGATCAGTAGTATCAGAACGCAATAGGGGGGGGGTGGATAATTTTACTTTGATAAAGAGGGCGATTCTTTCAATACGGTTAAGAAACACTGCCCTAGACAAACCAGGAAAATACTCAATACAGACAGTGCACTTACTGAGGAAATTGGTTTGACTATTAATGCCCTTTGTTTTCCCCCAGGGCCTAAGTCATCTTAGAGGATGCAGTGTGGAGGGTCCTTTTTAAGGAAGGAAAGGATGGGAAGGAAAAAGGTAAGAGGGGTGGGTAGTAATCTGGGGGTCAGAATGTCCAGGAGTGACGGACGTATGAAACCATCCCTCCAACTACGGTGCAAGGCGATGGGTCGAGAGAGTATGGCTGGAAAGATCAAAAGGCCTCCCTCAACCAGTCTTTCTAGATCTGGCCCGCCACGCAGCAGAGATGCATCCGCCGCCAAGACCTAGACAAACCTCACGCCATGAACCCGGGCACCCCTGCAAAGTCAACAAAAGTAGCAAACTGCTTGGGGTGACCTACGGCAGAGGTTTTGGATATTTAATAAATGGTTTCCAGGGCGGCGGTACCCATACCCGCCTCCCAAATTGTCCCACCCTTCAGGATGATATATGAGAGAGTACATTTCAGATTCAAGCTGCTAAAATTATATTTTTGAAATGAGAGAAGCTCGACAATCTGGGATGTGCATACCATCGAGCCCCTGTTAGTCTTTGCCATTGCTAGTTTAGGTAAGGTTAGAAAAGTTTATGTTAGGTAAGCAACACTCACCCGTGAGAGTGTCGTAGAGCAGAGCCTGCAGAGCATTCCGACCGACCTCGTCAGCCATGTCGTAGACCGGAAACACGTTGAACAGCTCCTGCAGCACGTATTGCCGGCGGCTGAACTCCACCGGCTGCTCCAGGCTGTCGGGGCAAGGGGACTCCACCAGACTACCAGAGGATAACAAAGGGATACGTGATGAAGCATAATAAGGCATCACAATATTCATCAATATGTCATACAGCAGCTGAAATAACCTGAGACAGTGGTTTGGCCAGTCTACTGTAGAGCTATTCCGGGCTCCAGTAAACTAGTCCACATAGCCAACAGTAGTCTGTTGAACGGACAGGGCACAAGAAGAAGAAGCTGTAGTACTGATAATTTCTCAAGATTATGATAGTGGAAGATACTTCCAGTTTTGCTCTTGAGTAAGACCACAATTCAGAATTGAAATGTAGCTTTAAAATGGCTTTAACCCGTCAAAGGCCATAAAAAACACGGAAATTTCCTAACAAAGCACCACTTTGAATTTTGAATTGAATGTTTTGTGGATTAATTTAGAGTTATCGTATATTTTATTGACCGAAACAGATTCCTAGAACAATAAACTATGTATCAAAACAACATTACTTGCGTTAATTACGTAAATTGAGAGTTTTCACAATGTTTTCGTCAAGTAACACGCATCGACTTTGACGGAAAGAATCGCGGCAAATTTGACATTTTGATGCCACAAATAAAATCATTTAAAAATATTCTGGGGTTGCCAGGTGAATGAAATTTTTGCCCATCTTGTGGGTAAATGTTGGCGCAAGCGATTCTGACCTTGTCCTTCATACAAATTCTGTACATAGAAGGGTCAAAATCGCAAACAAACATATTTTTAGCGCGCATGCCCACAAACCTCGCGCATCCGCGCGTCTCTGGCAAATAAGAGGTTAATCGTGTTAGTTCTCCACCTAACCATACCCTTTCTCGCCCCCCCCCCCCCCCCCCCACTACTATCAGCGTCACAACATAACCCAATTGGGGATGCCATAGAATTACCAGCACCAGTCAGTTGAGACTCTTTTGCAGTATTCACATTTAAAAAAAAATCTCCAAAGAGTTAATTATTATTTTTTTTACATTAACTCTACACAGGCCCTGAGGAAAAAAATTCCCATCAGGACACATGTCATCTTTGGGGATGATGCTGTGTGAAGGGTATTTTAGGCAAGGAAGGAGAGGGTATTCTGGGAAGAAAAAATGAAGGGTGGGTAGGAATCTAGGAGTCAGTATGTCCAGGAGTGACAGACATATGAATCCATCCTCTGTGGTAAGGCGATGTTCCGAAAGGGTCTCCCTCAAGCAGTTTTTTCCGATCCGGCCTACCACGCAATTGGTGGGCAGACGCATCCACTACCAAGATCCGGACAAACCTCTCCCCATGAACCCGGGCACCCCTACTAAATGAACAAAATATAGCGAACCACTAGGTATGTATGACAGAGATCCATTTCCACCTCCCAAATTGCAAATTATGTTTCGTCATTTAATTGGTTTAAACAGTTTTGATGGTAAAAAGTGTTTGGGAGACTCACGCCCTCACGTATCCTGTGAAGATGATCAGCTCCGGCAGCAGCTGGTCCAGATGGTCGGTGTCTTGTATGGAGTGCAGGTGACGCACCATGTGGCGCCAGTACCAGGCCGACTCCTTGCTGAGCTGCTCCGCGGGGATCAGCTTCACCATGGGGTCCACGGGAAGCCATTCCAGCAGCTCCGCTATCTGCTGGTGCCTGGAACACAACAAGCGCAGTTAGAAATAGCAAATATCCTAGAATGTATGCGAAAACTTCAGTTAACTATTTGCAGCATTTATTCAACGCTGGCCACTAGAAGACTAGTATTCCTTTCAAACAATGGCAGAAAATAATTGATTTTAAGAAAAACTATCTTTTACAACTTTTGAAAGTTATTCCCATCAAAGTAATATATCATTGAAGAAGAAGATAACAATAATAATCTAAACGAAAATATGAAAGAGAACAAGACACAGAAAACAGAAAAAAGACAACAACAATTTCTTTTTATGAAAAGGAAGTAGAGGAAATTCAGGGAAGGAAAAAGGAATGAGTGGTAGGAATATGGATGGTCAGTGCAATGCAAGGGTTCGAGAGAGTCCAGCTGGGGAGGGCAAAAGGTCTTCCTCATTCAAACTCTCCTGATTCGACCTAGATAAATCTCATACCATGAACCTGATAATAATAATAATAATAATAACGTAGTATTTATATAGCGCAGTTTTGTGATATTTCACTTCAAGTGCGCTTAATTATAATAAACTTAAAATTAACCTACAGTGTTCCTTACGAGTCCTTAAAAAATTAATTAAATAATGTAAAATAACGAATATATAAAAATATACAAAGCAATATCCTAAAGAACAATATTAACAACAATAGTGAGTGCTGTTTTGGCACAGGACAATATATAATGATAAACCATCACGGTGCCATTCAACAAGAATCATTTAAACTAAATTATATAGAACAGGACGCAGTTAACATTTAGAAATAATACAAATTCAGAGTGCATATAAAAGTATAGCAAGGAGGTAATCGAAACCAAACAATTACCAGAAACTTGAGGAACATGGCTTATTATAGTAGATTGAAAAGGAGTTAAAATTCATAAAAGGTATGATTTTTTAAATAAGTTTGTTTTTAAAGCTCTTTTGAATTCAGCCAAGTTCTGGATATTAGTAAGAGCTGAGGGAAGTTTGTTCCAAATGAGCGGGCCAGTTACACGAAAAGATCGATCATAGTAAACGGCTCGATTTGACCTAGAAAGTTCGATTAAACGATTGGTAACATCTCTATTTGCGGACCTTAGAGTAAGCTGCCTATCGCTTAAGTTTTGTCGGACACATAGTTCCGATATATAGGCTGGCGCCATTCCTTGCAATGCTTTGAAGGTCATTAAGCAGATCTTGAACTCTATTCTTTCAGGGCATCGAAGCCAATGAAGATCCCTTAGAAGCGGAGTTATACGGCAATACTTAGATTCACCAAAAATCATTCTCGCCGCAGCATTAAAAACGGACTGGATTCTATTGAATTGTTTTTTAGGCAAGCCAGCATACGCA
Organism: Limnephilus marmoratus; assembly: GCA_917880885.1. Taxonomy (NCBI): domain Eukaryota; kingdom Metazoa; phylum Arthropoda; class Insecta; order Trichoptera; family Limnephilidae; genus Limnephilus; species Limnephilus marmoratus. The sequence goes on along the minus strand of OU862927.1, from coordinate 3,078,736 downwards.
CTATTACAATAGTCCATACGTGAGACAACGAACGAATTTATGAGCGACTTTGCTCCATCAGAGGGAAGGCAACGCCTGATTGATTTTATCTGCCTTAGATGGAAAAAGCCTGAACTTACAGATTTTGAAATTTGTGATTCAAGAGAAAGACTATTGTCTATAGTGAAACCTAGAAACTTTATTTCTGTAGAAGGGATTATATCTGTGCCCTGAATATGGATTGGATTAGAGTCGATGAGGGCTTGCCTTCCAGGAGAAGCTATCCAAATAAATTCCGTCTTGGTCGGATTAAGTTTGAGTTTATTGACAGACATCCAACTTGAGACTGTGTTAATGAAACTAACAACCTCGTTTTTAAGGACGTCTTTTTCATCCGGGGAACAAAACTTGAAAATGAAACGATCGTCTGCATAGCCTTGTGATTCAAAGCCAGCTGATTGAATGAGTTTCTCGAGGCGATTCGTATAGAGAATGAAAAGAATGGGACCCAAGACAGAACCCTGGGGAACTCCACATTCTATGGGAGTTTCAGGTGAAGTACAATTATTGAAAATTACTGAGGCTACTCATCCAGACAGATATGATGTCATCCATTGGAGAACATCACCTCGAACGCCAAATTCGGTTTCAAGCACATTTAATAAAATACTATGATCTACCGTGTCAAATGCCGCACTCATGACAAGAACGGATACCAAACCCAACTTACCTGCTTCCATCCCGATGATCAAGTCTGAAATTAACCGCAGAAGAACAGTTTCTGTTGAATGAAACTGTCGATAAGCGGATTGATTTTTGGCAAATAGACCGGCAGAGTTCAAGTACCCCACCAATTGTTTGGCAACGATTTTCTCAAGCAGTTTAGAAAGGAATGGTAGATTGGATATTGGCCTGTAATTATCCGTATTGTCAGTATCAAGATTTTGTTTTTTTAGAATCGGAGTAATTATTGATTTCTTGAGTGTTCCCGGTACAAGTGAATTTACTAATGACTTCTGGATAATTGCGGTAATTACAGGCGCTATATCCGGAAGACATTGTTTTAAGAGCCAGGTAGGTATGGGGTCTTGAGTGCATTGCTTGTTAGGGCAAGACTTTATAGCACGCGTGACATCTTCTTCCGTTACTGCTGCAAAAGTAGAGAAGTCACCCGAGAGCGGACTTGATGCTGCGATAGAAGGCGATCCTACCACACTGAGGGCCTGAATTTGTTCAACCTTACTTCTGAAGTATGTTACTTAACATTGGAAACCACTACAGGTGACCTATGTCAGGGGTGTTGGTTATCCAATAAATGGTTCCCGGGGCGGCGGTACCCACAGTCGCCTCCCAAAATTTATAAATTACTTGGTGGTGGGGTTTTGCGCTTTCTAATTTGTATTTCGATTAATATTGATAAAAAATATATAAAAATACAAGGTTTGTCCAAGAATTAAAGGCCTTTTCTTATTTTCGGCGACGTGGACATTATTTCTCAAAATATGGTGGCACTAGCGTGTAGCTCAGGCTTCCCTTAAAAAACCCAGGACCCTTTGCTTACATGGCAAGAGTCCCAGAGGTGCCAATATCTTTTTCTGATTTTTCTGTCTCCACATTTTCGATCGAGTTTCGCTAATATTGTCTTCATTTAATTAAATATTATAATTTGAGATTTTACTCATAAAGTTAAAAATTAAAAAAAAATACATATTTTTTAATTTCTATAATTTATTAATGTAAAATAAAGAAAATATGTGAATCTAAAGTTTATGAACTAGCAGAAGCGGCGCCGCTAGGAAGCAAGGAAGGAAGAATACTGCCATGAGAATGTAAGGTATTGTTTCTTTTCTAAGGTTTTTGGTATTGGGTAAATATTACAAGAAGAAATGAGAAACACATTGGAGTGATGGACTCACTTGAACAAAGCCTGCAGCAGGTTTCCAGCCACTACAGCCGAGTCCTTGGCGCCTTGCAGGTTGTCCAGCCTGACGGAGGCCAGCAACTCCAGCACGTTGCCCTGATAGGCCCCCAGCCAGCCCGGCAGCAGAGCAGTCTCCACCACGCGGCGGACACGTGGACTTCGCTCCGTGAGGCCAACCTGACACAAAAACATTTGTCTTATTGTTTGGTTTTGAAATGATAATATGCATAGTTCCTACTGGGATGTCATTAATCCAGTACCTATCCTCTCTAACCGTATCACCTTGTTGGAAAAGCATTTGAAAATGGAACAATGACGAGAGTGAATTGTTTCTGAAAAAAAAAACAGATAAAGATTTTGGACTATTGAAAGCACTTTTTGTTGGTTGTTCGGGTTCTTATTTATTTTTATTTTTTATTGGTTTTTATATACATATACATGTAATATAATCATGAGTAATTACATTTTCAGGTTACAATCGGAATAAACTCAAATAATTAATTACTAACATGCAACATTGATTAGAAACAGTATAAACATATATATGTATATTATATATATTACCTTTACGAGAGTGTAACGACTCGTGTGTAAAGGGAAGAGAAAATATATATATATATATATATATATATTTTTTTTTTAAATTAAAAAAATTAAAATTATAACACATACATTATATTTACGTACTTACATAAATCAAATGTGTAAAAAAAAAAAATAATATAAAATAAATTTTTGAATAAGTATTGTTAATTAAAGGTTAATGCTTCTAGTATTGTATTGTTAATTAATCTTTAATGGTTCTAAGTGGCTAAACTATTTAAGATATTATTGTTTAAATTATTTTTGAATTTATTGTAGTCAGGTTCTAATCTCAGCTCTATTGCTAGTTGATTAAACCACACCACTCCATTGTACGTGTAGTAGTGTTGTGCAAAACTGGTATGCATTAATAGCGTACACAAGCGACCCACTGTGTTTTGCCTATTGCTCTCAATGCGGACCATGGCGTGGTGCGACTTCTTAGAATAGTCTTTGTGTATTTGAAGCAGTGTATTTTTTATATACGTATTTTTTAGAGTTGGGACTTGAAAGTCTTGAAAAAGTTGAGAGGTTGAATAATCTGATGGTTTCTTAGTAATAATTTTGATTATTAATAAGGGTCGACCGAGATCTCGGTCTCGGTCTCGGTCTCGGCATTCTCGGCTACAAATTCTACCGAGAACTCTGTCTCGGTTCTCGGCGAAAAATCGCCGAGATTCTCGGCCATAACCGAGACCGTTGTAAGTAGGTACAGTATAGGATAATGGGATTCAAATCTACCGCACGCGTTCACATTTGTCACTTGGTGTCAGTGCGTGAGAGAGCTGTCGATTGTGATTGGTCGGCTGGCAGCGAGGCGGGTTTTACTTATAACCATAATGATAATATCTAGACGCCTTCCACGCCGAAACGCAAATTATTTGCAATTCCCTCGATAGAAAAAAAATCGCAAAGTATGCTCCAAAAATTATTTTAAAAACGTTTGCTTCAGTTATAATTGTGAAAAAAATTCACAATGTTTCTTTAAATGATGTCGTGTTTTATTAAATATTTTCGATTTTATCGCTTAACATTCCTAATTACATATTTCTCCATCTTCTTCTTTTTGAGCGCGGATGCGGCGCCTTAAAACAAATTATTATTACATTCTGAAATATACTATATTATGCCAAAATAGCGCATTTTCATTTTTTTTTCTCAATTTATCTATTCTCGGTCTCGGCTCTCGGTCTCGGCCGAGATTTTAATTTATTCTCGGTCTCGGTCTCGGTCTCGGCCGAGAACGAAAAACATGTCTCGGTCGACCCTTAATTATTAATCTTTGAGTAATTTCCAACGGTAAAATTGAGGTTTTGTAAGCTCCTCCCCATGCAACGATACCGTATTGTATTATCGAATGGGCTAGAGCATAGTATATATTTTTAAGAATTTTTATGTTAAGTATATTTCTTAAATTAATAAATATGTAGATAAGTTTTCTTAATCTATTTATAGTATTGGTAATTTGAGTCTTCCACTTAAGGTTACTATCTATTATTACACCCAAATATTTTATTTCTTTTTTATTTGCTATGAATAGACAGTCATTATTTTGGCATGTTAATATTTTAGTAGTGCATTTTTTTAAATGAAGTTTAATATTTAAGGCGATAGGAGGAGATTTTTTGTTATTTATACTAAAAGGTATATAATAGGTTTTTTCAATGTTTATATATTATTATATATATGTTAATAAATTTTCGTCAAACCATTCTTTCAAGATATTAATATCATGATTAGCAGTTGTTTCAAGTTCATTCCATGAATTTGCTTGGAATATAATTGCAGTATCATCTGCATATGAAACAAGTTTTCCTGTTATTGGTAAATCAAATATATTATTAACATATTCGTTTATGAACTAAAAGAAGGTGTTTTGACCGTATCAAGATCGTTTTATATTTATTTGTGTGTATGTGGCGATAATTACCTCGAGGTACCGCGGTGGAACTAAATAAACTATTTCTAATTGTGTTGTCCGCCTTCGCAGGGGTTAGTGATTGGTTGGCTCTTCCTTGCTTCCCTGTTTTTTCCCTACACATATTACCACCCAATTCCAGCAAACCTTTTAGTTTAGTAATTTACAGTACATTTCCAAGTACATCTGAAGCTGTAATTCGAAAACAGTTTCAGATGCAACATGTACTATAACGTACAGGGTTGATGTTGCTTCTGGAATGTCGCTCCAGACATACAATACCTCAGACTTAACACGCTCGATCTACACACCAAATGTACGGTAAACTTACGTTTTCTCCTCACAATGTTTCTTGTGATGTGGTGTAAGGGACCCTCTTGTCAGCGTGGTAGTATGCATTTTAATCACATGCATTGATTTGTCATAAGATTTTGTATTATACACTACACAAAAAATGTTTATACAATAATTCCACTACTGAGTCATCAAACTCGACCGCGATATAAAGCGATAATGGGTGCGTCGGTCAGTACTTCACCACGATAAATTTCAACTAACGTTTGTTGTTGCATTTCGGAAGCCGTCGGTACATCGGCCATGCATTTTTGCGTATCCAATAAAACTGTTGGATACTATCCGACACAAGGCAACAGAAAGAACGACAAAGCATCAGACTGAGTCGACATCTCGATACACCACACATTCACGGAATTAATGAGTCGGGAGCCACTATCGAGAGAATCAAATAGTTAAAAGGTCACAGTGAGAGTGAAAATATTTGATAAGAATGTATGAAAAGATTTGGATACAATACAGTACTCTCTCAGTAATCAGCCACCCCAAAAACCGGGCAAGTGTTCAATTAGTGAAAGTGGTGGATTATAGTGCATACAAAATATTTACATTTTGGGAGGCGGGTATGGGTACCACTGCCCCAGGAACCATTTATTGGATTACCAACATTTCTGCCATAGGTTACCCCAACTGGCTAGCCACATATGGAGACTTCGAAGGGGTGCTCTGGTTTATTGGGTGAGGTTTGTCCGGGTCTTGGCGGCAGATGAACCTACCCACCAACTGCAGGGCAGGGCAAATCGGGAGGGACTGGTTGAGGGAGTTCTTTGGACAGGGGCACAGCAGGACTTTTCCGACACACCGCCTCTTGCACTGCAGTTGGAGGGATGGATTCACATGTCCGTCACTCCTGGACAACCCCATATTTCTACCCACCCCTCATACCCTTTACCTGCCCAGAACTTTCTCTCCTTTATTTCCTAAAAAGATCCTCCACACAGCATCCCCAAAGATGACACAGGCCCTGAGGGGAATTATTTTCCTCAGGGCCTCGAGTTTGGAGCCAAACAAACAAAAAAAACATTGCTATCGATCTTTTGTAAAATTTCCATTAAAATTATATATTTACGTATACAAAATCAGTTTTTTACCTTCAGAATGTGGACTCTCTGTCTAACTTTGAGTTTAGTGACGTTGATGGAGGAAACGTACATGAAGGCGGCTTTTCTCACGGATTCATCAACATCGCACAGCCGTTCAAACACGTGCAGTAGATTACTTGAACTCTTGGCCATGCTGAGCACCACACCCCTGAAAATAGCAAAATTAGAATGTTAGTTGTAAATTCCAGTTAGTAAGTTGAGCGGAAAAATCAGTTGGGTTCCAACCAAGGCATTGAGGGTTCAACTCCTCCATCACTGAACAAACAACATTTTCTGGTGTTATGTCATGTCCTTCTTTAGCCGACATTTCGGACATTGTTACAGTGTCATCATCAGGGCAGATGTGTTGATGGATACTGTAACATTGTCCAAAACGTTGGCTAAAGAAGGAGGTAGCGCAACACGACATAACGCCCCAAAAATAAATAATGAAAATACTTTTGGCCGTAAAAATCTAAAATCATATCAAACATTTTCCATTTATAATTATTACAGGAGGAGAAATTCAAATATTGTCAGATTATTCATAACCCGGGAATATTAGTCTTTCATCCCCTCAGGCCTTGAGCGATGCAGTATGCTTTCAGATTTTACCACTAGAAAAAATTTAAGTATATAATTTTTGAAATATAAAAATTTTGAATTCAAACAAAAAAGTTTTAAAAATGGCTCACCGTGTTTGGTTTTGAAATGACAATATGCAAAGTTCCTACTGGGATGTCTTTTATCCAGTACCTACCATCCCTAACCATATCACCCTGCTGAAGAAAGCATTTGAAAATAGAACATTACAAGACTGAATCGAAGTGCATTTGTTTGTGAAAAAAAACAGAAGATTTGGGACATTGGAAGCAACTGCTGTCGTTCGTTTTATGTTATATTTTCGTTTTTGTGAACTAAAAGAAGGTTTTTTGACCTATTACCTCGAGGTAAGGCGGTGGACTAATATAACGTACATTTGTGATTGTGTTGTGATCGGTTTTTCAGAGGTAAGTAAGTGATTGGTTATTCCTTGCTTCCCTTGTAATCTTCCCATACACATGTAATTTTTAATTTTGTTTAATTTACAGCCCATTTTCCTGTTGCATTTGAAGCTGTAATTTGGAAGCAGTTTCAGATGCAACATAAGATTTTTTCCAACTAAAATTAATGATGATGAAAAAAAGTATTGTAAACGTTATCGGTCAACTTATTTTTTTATTGTTTCATGTAAAAATAAAAATGATAAAATTTCATAAATTTTTCTCAAACTGCGGTCTGAAACTTCGGTTTAATTTTTTATTTCTTCTGCGATCAACTTATAGATATTAATATAAAGCGTGGTGTTGTCTCTTTATAACACTGTTTAGATCATATTTCTCACCATGTTAATAAGGGAGACACAACGATATCTATGAGACATATATAAGCTGTTCAAATTAGCCTGAGGGGTTGACCCCATGGGCCGGACCACGGCATTTGCAGTGTTGAAGAATCGTGCATGCACACTGCAATTCTGTGTCGACCTTGTACATTTATTTAGCCTTTGGAGATTACATCTGCTAGTTAGTTACAGACAAAAATAAAAATGTCAATTCATCAAGATGGTATTGTCTACGTGTTGGATTTATTTGAGTGATGCATTTAAAGAATATGACCTTCTGACGGCAGCGCTGGGATCGCAGGACATGTGGAAGGTGTAGGCTCGCGTCACCGGGCAGTCTGGATCCGTTGGGTTCTGCAGTCGTTGGAGGGCGAGCACTGCGCGGCTGCGGACGGCTCCACGGATGTCCTGATGAGCAATATTTTATTACATGAATACCACACCACATGCCGCACTTGTAATGTTTTTCAGAGTTGTCGGTTGCAGTCTGCAGGGTGAAGGTTACTCAGATGATAACCAATTTCCGATAGAAGAGGATATCAGAAGAAGCAAAAAATATCATATTTAACCCTAGGAATGACAGCAAATCCAAGGTGGATTTGCTAGGAACTCAGCCTCGATTTTTTATTTATTAGCTTCACACAGGAGGTTTTAAGGAAAGAAATCCCTCTGGGCCTATGTCATCTTTGGGGATGCTGTGTGGAGGATCTTTTTAGGGAAAGGAAGGAGAGGAAATTCTGGGAAGGAAAAGCTATGAGAGGTGCGTGGGAATCTGGGGTCAATGTATTCAGGAGTGGGGTACGAATCCATTCTTCCCACTGTGGTGGTATGAGGCGATGGGTCGAGAGTCCGGCTGGAGACACCTCCCTCAACCAGTCTCAGATCCGGCCCGCCACACATGGGGTGGACAAAAGCATTCGCCGCCAAGACCTAGACAAACCTCACCCCCCATGAACCTGGGCACTGCTGCTAAGTCACCAAAAGTCTTGGGGTAACCTATGGCAGAGGTATTGGTTATCTAATAAATGGTTTCCGGTGCGGCGGAACCCATATACCCGCCTCTCAAATTGATGGTAATGGACAAAAAATATCATTTTGCAAGAAAACAAGTAAGTTATTATGAAAATAGTGTCAGCCAGCATACAGCGGGCGACTGGCATTCCAAGGGTTAAGTACTAAAAAAGGAGTAGGTAGATACTTAATATAAGAAATTCAAATGGTGCAGTAAATACCTGAAGCCTCTCCAGCAGCGTATTGAGGATCTGATCACAGATGTCATCATTCAAGGAAGCATCGTCCCCCAGAGCAGACAGGATCAGACCCAGCAGTTGGCAGGCCCGACTCCTCACTCCGTGCCCTGCCACATTCACACACTGAAACAATAAATCAACTTTATTGATTGTATAATTAAAAAATATTTTAAGATTTTCACAGTGCATTTGTTATGGCTACACCAAAACTAAACACCGAAAACCACATAATTTTAACAAATTATTATACTGAAATACAAGGCACCAAGACGATTCAAGCACAATACAGTATCTCTTCTACATAACAAACACTTCACCACAAACTACACAACTGCCCTAATGACGGACACTGCACTGTACCTAAAGACGTGATCGTTTTGAATATAGAATGTAGTACTTACTTTGAATATGACTCCAAAAATGTAGTGCATGAATTCTTCCCCCTCGTTGTTGAGGGAGCCACAAAAGTTGGCCACAAACTGCATGACTCTATCAACGTTTCCATTTGCCTCCCCGAATAGGAAAAGATAGTGGAGGGCATTGGTGAAACTCTCCGAGAAGGCTTCATGGTCAATCTGAAAAACATTCAAGTTACTTAGTGCAATTTTACAATAATTAGGGGAGGTTGATTTGTGAAGTCAAATTAATATTGCTTGGGAGTTCTGCTTGTCAGAGAAACTAAATTGAAAAGTAAAAGAAATAAACCTGTTACCAAATAATACACAATGCTGGTGTGTATTTCACGGCATTTAAAATGTAAACTAATGAATACATGCAGTCATTATTGAAAACCACCGAACACTGACTGTTATGATCTGTTTTTTATTGCACAAAACAGTGATAAAATCTTAAATAGGTATGGAAAATCGGAAATATAGTTTGTACTCGTGGTATTACTAACTTTGCGGAATACTTTCTTCAGTTCTTTGATGTATTTCTTGTGTTGGACGGTATTGAATTGCACATTGTTGAATATTTCAAAGATCTCCGGTATGTTTCGCTGGATGGCGACCGGTTCTGGAAACTCAGATGTTGTGCTAACCGTGCTGACATTACGCGAAATGACTTTGCCGCGTTTAGGCATTGTTGAAATTGAATTTACGATCGAAATAAATCGGCAAATTACCAATTATTCACAAAACAACAATATTTTGCAAACAGTACTAACAGAAACCGTCAAAATAGTTTCGATAACAATTTCAAATTTATAATCCATAGAGAAAGAGACTACATCTCACGTCTATGGATACAAGAATGTGACCAGAATTAAAAAAAATCAGACTAAATTTTGCAGTTATTCTTTATTCCGGATTTTATTTCTGAAACTGGAGATGATTTTTCAGTTGCTATTAAGAATGATAGAGATTGTATTTCATAAATAATGGATGGTTTCATCGTTTTATGTTTTTGATTGGACCGTATTGGATTATTTTAGCCCAAAATATTGCCAGTAAAAATATTAATTTCCAAATGCGGCCGCCTGCCGCTAGAGCAGCTCGCTAACCCGCACGATACTCATGTTTGTTTACGTCAAATTTGCGTCAAATGTTTTGTGCTGTTGGTTTGTTTTGATTTTTAACCGAATATTGTTCAGTGTTTTGTGCATAGTTAAGTTATATATTTGAAGATCGGTGAACATTGACAAGGTAAGATTGTATTATTTTGTCAAATTTATTGTAATTTATGTTATTTAGGCGTGTTTTTATTTTACTACAGGCTTTTCAAAATATTAACCTCTGGACAGTAGTATTTTTGAATTGTTTTTCTGCGTATTAATTGTTATTAATTTTCCGATCATCAGTAATAGTTTATGTGTATTCATTATTTGCAACAATATCCTCTTGTTTACTTCCTTAATAATCATCGTAGGACTTTTCCTTGTCTACCAATAGAAATCTAATGACTGCCGACTGGTTCTAGTATTTAATATTAATTTGAAAGTGTTTTTGTACAATTCCCGTTGTCCTGCCTTTGTCAATTCTGCAATATAAATTCTACAGTTAAAAAATACGTGTAAATCAAAGTCGAAGTAATACTAAAGTTTTTCTTGCTATATTCTATTTCAAACCTAATTAGGGACGTATTGGTGCCCATGTTGTTCTGTGGGAAGGATATAAAAGGATGCACATTCAATATTAAATATAAACAGATCTTGTGAGAACCAGATCTAAAATAAAAATAAACTTTAATTTTATAAATTTATTTGAAAATAAAAAATATTTTACAACAGCAACCAAAACTGTGCTTTACAAACTTTTGCTTAACCTAATATTATATACAAATTGAGTATTAACATTGACACAGAATCTTTAAATTGGCCATCTTTAGAATGGAATTGGAAATAAAGTTGTTAACATGGTTTTATTTATGCTAATTATTTTTATCTGTTTTAATACTTGTTATGTCAGAAATGAAAGAGTAAGGCCCAATCTATACATTCTGCATAGATAAAAGTTAGGATTCCTGTTTAGTTTGCACGATAACACAATTTTTTGTTAAAAAAATAACACAATTTAAAGACATTACTATTCTTATGCTTATGCCACAGTTTGTTTGTAAGTTAACTCATAATACAATATATTATGTGTTTTTCACAGGCCTGTGTACATTATATTCATCTTAAAACTTCCTGCTCATCTAGGTACACTGTGCCAAAAATGTCTTTGAATCAATGTATTTTTTTCTTAACAGTACTCAAATTCAAGCGGATTATAAAAAATGTGAGCACTGCTCTGTTACTCTTTTCAACCATTCAAGTAACAAGTATTAAAGGTAAGGACACACTGGGCCCACATATGCAATGTACTCAACACACGGATATATCTGGACATCTTATAATCCAAGCATTTTCTAAGAAAATGGATGCTCTAGAAAGGCACTTGACATACGCATCGTAATCTACGAAACATCGATCTGCGCCATTCAGGTCAGCGTGGGACATGTAAAAAAAAGATGCCATTGGTGGAAGGTTATGTTTGTTTAACCGTTCGGTGTTTACTAACATTTTTTGCTCGTTATGTTGTTAAAATAGGAGATAGTCTTAGAAAGATGTTCCAAAGTGATTTATGACTTAAAATCCATTGAATACTGTGATACTACAATTCAAATTTGCATTGCATGCATAAGATAAGTGTGCTCGTGGCCTGGGAATGCAGTAAAGCACACATTGCATATGTGGGAATGCTGCCCTTGTTCTACCGGTATTTCAGTAGAAGATGCTTCGAGAAACTAGCATCAATGATTCCCTCAGCACCGGTGCACAATAAGGAAATACTCCAAACGCGTGCCCAACATTTGTACATAGTTGACAAGTTACCTCCATCCCACAAAATGGGTATCTTCAAGACCCAGGTTCTCTCTTTCCTTCACAAAGAGACCCTCCACACAGCATCCCCAAAGATGACAGGCAAATTATTTTCCTCGGGGCCTCCTGTGTGGAGTTTTATATTTGGGCCAAGTTTGTCCTTTCCTTAAATATTCCTATTTCGTAAAAACTTTGAATTCAAGCGCTGTTCTAATTTTAAAAAAAATTGCTCCATTTTCGTGCAAACCATCAGGTAAAACTATTCTATTCTGAAGTATTTGATCAGACACAGTCCAGCACGGAGTGTAGTTCCTGCTGCAGGTCGGCAGACATCTCTCGCTGTTTGGTGACGTCGTCCTTGAGGCGGTCGATGTTGGCGATGATCAGGTAATTGCCCTTCTTCAGTGCGTTGAGCGAGGACTCGTGCTTCTTGGCACGCCCCGTTAGGTTCGTCTTTTTCTGCTCGAGTGGTGCATCCTGGAATGGAGAGAAGAATAATTGTTAGAAATTAATCCATATAATCACAGGAGACCAAATTTGTCCCAGCTCATGTAAATCTCATATAACCTTTACTGTCATGTTGAGAAATATGATCTCAACAATGTTAGAAAAAGAAAACACTTTATATTAATATCTATAACGTAACCATAGAAAAATTTAATAATAATAATAATAATAATAATAATTGGATAATTTATAAAGCGCCGTTTTTGTGAAAAATCACCTCAAGGGCGCTGTACAATTTATTAGGAATGCTTAGGTTCTAACTGATTTTTAAATGTGCAACTATGAAACCAAAGTTTCCGATAACATTAACATTAGTATTTCATAATTCCCAGTTGACACTATGTTATTTTTTGATACATTTTATCCAATGACAGTAAAAAATGAGAACCAACATATCACACTGAAGTGAGAGGGATGGATTCATACGTCCGTCACTCCTGGACACATTGAACCCCAGATTCGTATCCTCCCCTCATGCTATTTTCCTTTCCAGAACTTCTTCTCCTTTCTTTCCTAAAAAAGACCCTCCACACAGCATCCCCAAAGATGTCGTAGGCCCTGAGTCCCCATGGTTTCACAACTATTGTAAAAATAACTTGTAAATAAATAGTAGTGATTTGTCACCTCTTCTTCACTTTCGCTCTCAGTCTCGCTTTCTGATTCATCCTCTGACTCAGATTCGCTCTCCTCGTCTTCACTGTCCACTTCCGACTTGCTTTTCTCTTCCTCCTCCGCCTCCTCTTCTTCAGAGTTCTCTCCCTCCTCATCGTCACCCAGCTCCTTCATCATCAAGGCCATCTTGTCCACTTCTTTCTTGAGTGCCTTGAATTTCTTGCGTTCTTCCCTGAAAATTTGGAATAAAATCGTTAATGATCAGTATTAGCAACCAAAGCGTACACCAGATACATGTTCGGTGAGCTTTTAAAGTGTCGTGACCCAAAGCCTCGAATAAACTACCATATTAGTCCAATATCCGAGAGCTTGCAGTTTTACTTATTATATCCAGACGTTACTTATTTTCTCAAGCACCAAATGGTGGGATGTGTGTTCTTTGAGTGTATGCATACCTGCTTGCTTGGGTCGACGGCCAATCTACAGATACCAGGTGCTAAAGGTACGTAAAAACATTGCTCAGTTTACTTGTAGTCTCAGCCTTGATTTTTATATATGATACTCAGAGAACTATTTCAAATAGCAGTTTAAATCCCCTGCGGGCGGCTTTTAGTTCGGCTTCGCCCGGTTTGAGTGTTTGTGACCATTTCATGAATCTGTTAGGAACTGGTTCCTAAAATAGCCAGTTCCTCGAATCCGGTAAATATACTCAATACTCAATACTTTATCTCGGTCACTCACCGAGACAAAGTAACAATGACAAAGTAACCGTGACAAAGTAACCAAGACACGCAATGACGTTGTATGTAATTTATAACAACTTCGTCAAGTATTGCCGTCAATCTTTCCAAATCCGGAAGGATACTTAAAGTCTTAAAGTATATAAATCCGTAGCACTTATACTTAGGGGGGAAACATCCACAAGCGAGCTGCTGACGGATGTAGTGACATCTCGTGTCGAGTTCTTGAATTTAAAACCGAATTATAAAAGTAGTTTTGTGTGAAATTCCACGTACACAAATGTTGTTTGAGGCGCGGTTAAGTGTGGCGTCCGACATGCACTTGTGGCTGGATTCTGAAATTTAACCACACAGACGCTAACGTAATAATATTGTTCGATACCTTCTGTAAGCAGCCATACCAATCGTTGGGGCCAAACATCCCGCAGACACAATTGTAAAGTGTAGTTATGAGTGTGAGCGCCAAAATAGAAGAAAGAGCACTGAGACTTTAAGTAAAGTGAGTAAAGTTTTTGCGTACCTTTAGCACCTGGTATCTGTGGATTGGCCATCAACCCAAGCTAGCATAGACTCAAAGTACATACTAACACTACTTAATCCCACACATTTGGTGCTTGAGAAAATAAGTAACGTCTGGGGGCCCTGGGATCGTGCTCTATATGATTTAAGGGTCAGTTATCGTGAATTATTTTTTTTATATTATGCCATGTTGTCTCCTTACCCCACATCTGCCCTGACGACGGATACTGTAACGCTCTCCGTAATGTTGGCTAAAGAAGGAGGTAGCGCAACACGGCATGATACCTACAATTATTATTACGCTTTATCTTATTTTAGAAAAAATCATCGGATTCAGCGTGGTGATTCACTTTTACCGATGATTGATGCTATTGCTTTGTTTAGTTAACGTACAGAAAGGTGCAAACCTCTGATTTTGAGATCTAAACTTTCCTATTGAATCTCTCAAAACAGGTATATTATTTTGTCAGTAATGAAATTTTCAAACTGATGGATGGCTTAATTCTAAATGTACCGCTGAACGAAATAACAAGTATTTCCGTTGGTGACCCCGAGATTCTGCTGATTATGCAATATTTTTACCGTACCAATTGCCCAGTTAGCCCTTGAGTTCTCAGACAAAATCCTTCTTTGGACTACGGAGTGTGTTATTACGTTATCTCACAGAGGTGAATCATTTATTTTACTTACTTGAGTGCTTTTTGTTGGTTCTTGAGTTGCACCCTTAGCCCAGTCCTCTCCATCCTTGCTTTTTCTTTCTTGTCCTTAAGGTTCCTAATCTTGTTGGTGATCAACTTCATCTCTCTCAGTCCTCTTCTGTTTGCTTTCACCTCCTCATCCTCCTGCAAATAACAGAGCATAATATCCATATTTAATCATATACAATAAAGCAACCTTTATTCTTCCTTTGTGACAGAATTGACTCTTAGTGGCACCAAGCTTATGAAATTCAACTGGCTGTCTGAAAAATTGGAAGAGTAAACATTTTTCAAAAATGTTCTCCATGGTTTTAATTTGTCCAAATTGATGCATTGCAGAGTCTTGAAGTCGTCGTATCACTTACCCCAAACTTTTTTCTTCTTACTGACAACCCCAAAGTCTGACCAGTTAGCAGTGGTATCTATTCTCCCATCTCTGCTTTGTACTTGTCTTCTATTCATATCAATATTATGTATTTTATTATTGCTTACCCCTTCTTCTCCACTAGATTCCAATTCCTCTTCTTCTGGTTCAGATTCCTGGATGGAAGCTTGTCTCTGAGCATGGCTGGGCCTCCTTGAACCCTGGTTGGAGTTCGGCATTATTCCCTGGAATCAGAAATAATTTCATTAGAAACAGAAGTCAAACCAATATACCAGTAAACTTGGACTCATGTGGTGAATGCAGGATAATGTTTGTAGATGCAGAATTGTCGAAATGGGACATCGAATTTCATCAAAATTGGACATCAACACTTGAATAAAAAAAACTTAAGGAATGATACATATTTGTTGGTTGGATTGACAAAGTTATTAGAGAAACGACACTGGATATTTTAATGGTTAAAAGACAGATTGATGAGGGTTATGATCAATTTCTAAGGGCATGTCTGTGACATTTATATTTTTGTTTTGATTGGACAGTGGAAAACCCGAATGAAGATGAAGAGGTAGTCTATCATGCTATATAAGTGTGGGAACAAAGTCATTCGGATAAAAAATTAGACAAAACTATGTAAAACAGGGACCCAAATGGCGGTGTTCGATGTAACAATCCTGATGCAAGTTTATTTCCCTGACCTTGAGAGAGTCCATCTGTTTTTGGAAATCAGCGTGTCTTTGAAGGAAGTAAGACTTGGGTTCTTCCTCTTCTTCGTCGCCATAAATACCCTGGAATTTTTGGTTAGAAATTTTGTAAGCGGTTAGAAAGCATTAAAGTTTGTAAATAATTGGGCAGTAAGCATTATTTATTAGTTTTAGGAATAAGTTAGTTTCTACAATCGTTGTGACCGCCTCGATTTCCTGAATACCTTTGACAGGGTGACATTATTCAACGTAATGCAAAGCTCCAGCATAACTTATGTACATATAGATTTCCCTTTCTAGTGCTACCTGGCTTTGCCAAGTTTTAACACTCTTTTTCTAAATATTTTTCTTATTGAAAAGTTGTTAAAAATAGACTTATGATTTATTAAATTTTTTTGCCACTTTATATTTTTGACTATTACCGCTTTCAGCCTATCTAGACAGTCCTGAAGATGGCCGTGATAGGCTGAAAAGGTGACGTTAAAAAAAAATGACCGGGTAAAAGTTTTAATTCGTTTTGTAGCGCGCGGTATTTGGTCCGACGCACGGATCCGAATACTTTCTCCCTCACACGCATAGCGCCGTCTCGCTCGGCGACTTTCGGCTCACCACCCGGGCAAGAAGACACCCCATTGGCCGAGCTACCCCCACCCCTCCGTCATCGGCCGGCACTACCCCGCCCCAAAGGGTATAAACCACCGTGCAGGCCTATATGGAGGCAGAGTATCCAGTCTCCCATCCCCAGCACCAAGTCGATAGAGCCCTCTGGGTCCTCCTTGGGAATTCAAGTAACAGCGCCCTCGGAGCCATTACTGGTAGGGAAACCTTAACTTTCCCCCAATCCTCCCCAGTACCAAGTCGAGAGAGCCCTCTGGGTCCTCCTTGGGAATTCAAGTAACAGCGCCCTCGGGGACATTACTTGTCGGGAAAACCTTAACCCAACTAAGAGACCACGGGTCCTCTGTTGAGGTTATTACGCTAAGTGTTTAGCGAGAACGTTAGTGGACATTGTTTAAACTCAAATGGTGGGTTTCTTCATTTACCGAGAATGCTAAATGCAATGCTAATTGTAAAAGTAATCGGTCAAATGCATAGAAATTTCGTTTAAATTTTAAATTTCGATCGTTTACTTTTACAATTAGCATTGTATGTACAAATGAAGAAACCCACCCTAAGTGATTTTACTTTGTGCTACAACTTCCCTGTACTCTGTTTTTTACTATAAGCTGTGAACCCTGTATATAAGAGAAATAAACTGACCAACGCTGAAAGACTATTTTCTTATAAATACCCTGCAACAGTTTTAATAAATCATTATAATGTAATTTCACCAAGAATTGAAAGTGTCAAAAATGTAAAAATGATGGCATTTTATCTTATTTTCTGGTGGTTGGATATATCAAGATGGAAATGACACTAAATTCGGGATAGAAAAAGTTGTGCGCATTTTATGACGTCAGAGCTCAATGTTCGATAGTTTTTACTGAGATGTAAAATCTGGTTCACTGAACAAAATTTTCTGACAAATCAAAATTTAGTTAAAAATGCATTCTTACAATGATATTATTATCAATATTAGAAAGCTTTGAATTTTACGTCTTTCGAATTTTAATTATTCACCTTCATTGCTTGCTCCAACTTCTTCTCCAGCTCTGCATTTTTCCTCTTCTGTTCCTCCAACTCCGACTGGACCTCATCCAGTTCCTCGGCCGCCCTGTGGTACTTCTTCTGCAGATCGTCCGCCACTCTCTTGGTCTCTGTGACCTCCCTCTTCAAGCTGGAGACCAGCGTCTCGTCGTGTGCGTCCACTACGGAGATGACTGTCTTGGCTTGTTCCTGCATCATGTGGGCCCGTTCGCTTTTCAGTTCTGCTTCCATGTTTGTGATCCTGGCTTGCATTCGCTTGTTCTCACGGACCATTGCTTCTTTGTTTCTGTTGGAAAAAAAGTATCTTGAATTTAGCATTTTTTTGGTTGTGCTTCGTACATGTTTCGACTCCTTTTTTTTGAAATCTGACATTGTGATTAAAAATTATGGAATTAACAGTTAGGTCTTATGCATTTTTATATTATTTATTCTCTCATAATAAAAATTACGCCGGGAGTTGAAAATAGTTGGTTGGATCTTGATTTTGTTAGATTGTTTGTTGAATTTAATTAGAAAAAGCTTTGGAATTTTCAAAGCTCACCGTTCCATAGTGTTTTTAGATTGACTCTCGAACGATTTCGGCAAAAAAAGAAAGAGTTTTCCTTCCTCCTTCCTTGAAGACATTCCTCCACAAACCATCCCAAAAGAAAACACAGGCCCAGAGGTAAACTTCAAAGCCTCCTGTGTGGAGTTCATGCAAAACGTCATCCTTGGGAGACCTTCTCAGAATAATGGATATGGATTTATGATACTCGTGCATTGTCTGGTGAATGAGTTTAGTAGTCCTGTAAAGAGTGTAAACTGTTGTTTAGTTCTTCTATAGTATTTGTATGCAATCTTACCTAAGTTCTAAGGCCAGTAATTGCTTAGTAGACTGCAAATCGTCTCTCACTTTGTCGATATCGTCCATCTCGTCCACTTCCTCTTCTTCGACTGCTCCCGCTTCGTCCTGAATATGCAAATGTTATATAAAAAAACATTTTTAAAGTCTTTAATAACATCTATATTTCAAAACCGAGATGAGTGGAGGAAGACTCTTGAGGAGGCCAAGACCCACCAGGGGTTGTAGAGCCAAGAGTGATGTTGATGATATTTCAATTGTTAAATACTTGTGAATCTCTTGTACTGATTTTTTTTTTTTTTTACATGAGCTCCACACAGGAGGCCCCGAGGAAAATAATTTCCTTCAGGGCCTATGTCATCTTTGGGGATGCTGTGTGGAGGGTTTTTTTTTAAGGAAAGGAAGGAGATGAGAGTTCTGGGAATGAAAAGGGTTTAAGGGGTGGGTAGGAAGCTGGGGTTCAGTGTGTCCTGGTCATCCGCCTCCAAGACCTAGACAAACCTCACCCCATGAACCCGGGCACCCCTGCTAAATCATCAAACGTAGCGAACCACTTGGGGTGACCTATAGCAGAGGTTTTGGTTATCCAATAAAGGTTCTTGGGGCGGCGGTACCCATTCCCGCCTCCCAAATTATTTATTATTTTTTCAGCTCTAATCAAATTTTCATCACTATTACCAGTAGGAACAATTAGGGAGGCGGGTATGGGGACCACCGTCCCGGGAACCATTTGTTGTATAACCAACACTCCTGCCATCAGTCACTCCTAGTGGTGACTTAGCAGGGGTGCTTGGGTTCTTGGAGTTTTTTTAGGCCTTGGTGGCGAAAGCCTTTGCTAACTACTCGTGGCGGGCAGGATCGGGAGAGACTGGTTGAGGGAGACCATTTGGTCTCTCCAGCAGGACTCTCTCGACATCGCCGTGGGATTCACACGTCCATCACTCCTGACACACTGATCCCCAGATTCCTACTTACCCCGCATATCTTGTTCCTTCCGAGAACTTCATACCCGTTCTTTTCTTTAAAAGTCCCTCAAAATAGCTACTGTAAAAAAAAAAAAATTGCTGCTCACCTCTTTGACTGTA
Source organism: Limnephilus marmoratus (assembly GCA_917880885.1). Classification (NCBI taxonomy): domain Eukaryota; kingdom Metazoa; phylum Arthropoda; class Insecta; order Trichoptera; family Limnephilidae; genus Limnephilus; species Limnephilus marmoratus. The sequence goes on along the minus strand of OU862927.1, from coordinate 3,059,227 downwards.
GTAATGCCCTCTGGTGCTGATGAAAGATCGGCCTTTGACATGGACTTCTGTATCTGTTCCTCTATGGTCAGCTGTCTTCTGAACTTCCTGAGCCCGTCCAGGTTTGGTCTGCTCCTATCGTTGGTCTTCACAGTCTTGAGTTTGACCCCCGAGTTGATCTGCTTCAGCAACTGGTTGTGCATATTTCCCTTCTCGGATTCATATACATATTGTCCAGTCTTTGCTTTTACCATGTTTACGTTGATTATTGGACTAGATCTGAAACAAAAATAAAAAATACGTTTGAAAATTTTTAAAAACCCGCACTTTTTAGAAAATTCTTTTACAAATTTGACAAGGTAGCTGCCAGAATGCTACATATTCAGTTTTATCTGTAATCAGGCTATACAGTTAAATTGCATTGCCTTACTGCATACATACGCTCGGTTAAAACTGTGCGACCATGTAGTGTGGATTGATCTGTCGGTGGACTAGATCAGTCCACACTGCACTATCTCTACATTTTGTGATCAGTACCTACCATAATTGCGGTTCATAAATGTCTCCTGCACTCGAACCAGATTTTAATGCCTTCCCCTTTTTGTGTTCATTAGTACATTGGAGGGGTCCCATCTCTTTCTCAACGACTTGTAAAAGAAACTTATTATTTACCTCTGTCATACTCGTCAAGATTCATTTTTTTTTAATAAAACGAAGCTACCTTTATTCATTTTGAACTAGACCTCTCCACTCTCCAACATAGAAGCTTGCAATTTTTTTTGACAACTGCTTCTTTATTTGCTTGGGGCTCTTCTATTTCTTTCAATTTACTAATTATTCTAATTAATCTATTGTAAGCTGCTTCTCTTCTGATTCTATCGTAATAATCTTTAAGTGAGTCTGTGCGTTGGAGTTAGAGAAACTTTGTCAAAAGCCCTAGCAGACCACTAAACGCCCACGACGCTTGGCACATGAGAAGAACGATGGAAAGAAAGTTCTCAATATCATGGTATTATATTAAATTTCGTAATATGTTCGGATCATAAACATCGACAATATTGACTTCTGTATTGTTTTGAAAAGGCACTCAGATTTTGTTGTGATATCAATAGATGTCGTTAGGCTTAGAGCTTCTCTCAGGTTCCGACAAATTAATGCCGCCCGTGGTGCCCGGTCAGCAACGGCTGCCTACCAGCCAGATACAATTCGTAGCCAGTTAAGAACAGTCGTGTGACAGAAAGTATAAATATTGTAAACACGTAAACTCAATAATAAACCTGATTGTGACAAGGATCTATTATTACTTGAAGAACCCTTGCACAACAAATAGTATTTGCCTGTGGATAACGCAAACATTACAGCTTCCAATCTTCTTTCACGAGGTTGTCATGTTGATGTTGATGGTTGTCATGAGAAAGTCAAAGTAGTAAAGTATGGTAAGTTTTAGGCATGGATTTACCTGTCATTGCAGTCGACGTGTTTTAGTTTCCTTCCCGACTCTACTTCCTTCATCATGTCCGTCCAGTCCGGGCGGCGCCGGGGCCGGGACTTGAGCGCCTCTATTCGCTTCAGCTTCTCCTGTGTGGCCGCGGACTTCTTGAACTCCGGTGGGGGAGGCATCTTGGGCGGCAGCGGAGGTGGCGGGGGTGGCGGTACAGGTTTCAGCAAACCTACAATTAGTTATTACAAATTGTTCAACTGAGATATTATTGAAGTAGAAGATAACACTAATAATCTAAACTGAAATAAGACACAGTCAAATGAAATAATAACGGTCGCAACTGGGACCCGAACCCAGAACCTCTCGTCTTACCGAGATGAACGCCTCACACAATTGGTCCATTACTACCTCTTAATAAACCGTTATTTTTGTCAATCTCATATTTAAATATTATCTTTGAGTAATTTAATTTTTTTTTCCATGTTATTGGCAACCACCTTTTTCATTGGAAACAATCGTTCAGAGAACTGGTTTGTAACCTGGACAGTGTCTCGGATAAATATATTCGATTTTATTTGTATGGAACACCTATTGACCTTTTTGTAAAAGTTTAAATTTTAAATGAATATTAAATTAGAACAACTCTCTTTTTAAAACTTTGGGAGGAATGCAGATCCCGCCAATGTCTGGAAATTAAATAAAAAGGCACTTTCCAGATGAGAAAAGTGTGGAAAAGCTGAATAAAACAAAAATTAAGGCGCGCTCGGCAAAATTGAGGGAGATACAACCGTTCAAAGTATTTAAAATTTCACTTCGCGAACTGATATTGACAGTCCGCCCGCCATTTTGTTATAACCTAATACGCTAAACATGGTTTGTGATACAAAAAAAGTGCCCCTTTATAACGCCTACTCGCGTCAAGGCAAGAAAAACATCCCAGTTTTCAAGTGGTTTAGCGGCTACGCTAGGTTTGAGTAACATGGTTTGTGATTCTGGCGTACTATTAATTCTGTATTAGGTCTGGGATCCAACATAAGCAGTGAAAAAATGGCGAACGAACTGTCAATATCAGTTCGCGAAGTGAAATTTTAAATACTTTGAACGGTTGTATCTCCCTCAATTTTGCCGAGCGCGCCTTAATTTATTTTTTATTTATCTTCTCCACACTTTTCTCTTCTAAAAAGTGCCTTTTTATTAAATTCCCAGACATTGGCGGGATCTGCATTTCACCCAAAACTTTTGAAGGTTATTCCCATCAATGTAATATATAATTGAAGAAGATAACACTAATAATCCAAACGAAAATATGAAAGAGAACAAGACACAGAAACATGGAAAAAGATCATGGTCGCAACTGGGATATTATTATTGATTCAGAGGCGGTCTGCATAGTTCCAGAATCCCCTCATTTTAGCCTTGGCACAAACCAGAGGGGGATAGATACACTAACGCTAAGGGAACGTACCCATACTACGTGACTCGTTTAGGGGGGGGGGGGGGGTCTTCAAAATGTCACGCTCCATACAAATGAGCGGCGGGTTGCTTAGGATTTTGGTCACCGGGGGGGGGGGGGGGGGGTTAAAAATTGCAAAAAGTTGGTCACGTAGTATGGGTACGTTCCCTAAGGACAAAGAACGAAAATCCGCCTCCGGGTTCCACAAATTTCCCCCGACGTGTCTGAGTTTTCTTTACATCAAGGCAGGACACTTTCAACATAGATTAACGAAAGATTTCAGATAAAAAATTACCATTATCACACATATTTTTTTATTGTATTCATTGTCAACTAAAACTCAACATACTCGTAAGTAATTAAATTATGTAGGTACCTATGTAGAATATTTAACTCCAGGAATAATAGCAATATTTATAATATATTACAATAATATGAGTATTGTCATCTGGTTGGCAGTCAGTTTTATATACTATTTCCGTCATATACTCGTATAATAGTTTTTTTAAATATTTAACAATATTTATGATATTATATTTGGCCAATGAAGGAAATTTGAACAAGCTAGAAGTTATACAGAACATAACTATGAGATGTAGGAAAATATGCAAAGTTCAATCAAATGAGAGAGGAGCTAAATTGGATTCCAATAAAAAAGAGACTGCTATTTAATGTGTTAATTTTTGAGCATAAAATTATGACAAACCATATGCCAAAATACTTGAAGGATGAAATTATTTTTGATAGAGACGTACATAATTACGAAACCAGAAATATAAATAGGGTTCGATTGCCACATATGAAAAAATCAAAATCACAGAACTGCCTAATGTATAGAGGACTAAAGGTGTACGATGAAATGCCTGAAAGTATGAAAAGTGAAGAAATAATGTATTTAAAAAGAAATGTTTACTGTAAAAATATTTAAATTTGTCAAGTGAAATGTTACATTGGCTGTATATTCACGTAGTATAAACTAACTAAATAAATATTAAAAACAAAAACATTTACAGTCTCCCAAATAAAGTTACAATTTTTCGAAGAACCAATCTTATCTAATCAAAAAGCGCATCTAAACAAATCGCTATTCATCTCTACGGGAAGCAATTTTCCCAACAAGCCTTTCTTTGACGCACTCAAAGTAGGCCAGTGCAATTAGCGATCCGCGATCGTAATTATTCCGGTAGTCCCAATTTTTTTATATGTTTTATATACTAACGTAGTGATGTAAAATCTGAGTTTTCGACCTTGGATCACTTGAGCTTTCGACGCCATTTTGAAAAAACCAGCCGAAATCGCGCCAAAATCTAGTTTTTCTCAAATATCTCATTTCCAATAAAAATTTTGGCTAAAGTAGCCTCACAAGTTTAGTAGAGCATAAAATTACCTGCAATTTTTATTTATAAAAATTTGTTCTATCTCTAATAAGTATCGAGATAGGCAGTCGTAAAAATGTACAAAAGTTTATAAAAACAGGTAAATTGCTCGACTTGGTTTTGTTTTTTGTGCGTATCTTTTTTCCAGTACAATTTTGTGAAAAAATTACTAATATGGATTTTGTAGAGAATAAAATTTCATAAAAGGCGTAGTTATATGTATAATGTTTATATCGCAATTTGGTATCTAGGTTCTTATACAAAAATTTCACAAAAATTAGGTAAAAAAATGAATCAGAAGAAGTGTTTAATCCTTCGCATTCCTTGATTATTCTTTTTTTAAAACAATTATTGTTGAAATAACATGTAACATGCATAACAGCAATATTTACCACCAATATAATCATAACATATAAATAAAATTATTAATTAAGGTTCATAGTACATAGATGTGGTAAAAAAAGGAAAAAAAATGTATTTTCTTAAAAAATTTTACTATTGACTTAATTTCTTACTGCCACTTACGGGTCCCGAAAAGCTTCAATATAGTCTTCCCATGTCTCATCAGCCGAATTTGTGACGACTGGGTCATTAAATTCCTCGTTATTATCATGAACGAAGGCTGCCACAGCATTCTCGCATGAGCTGCCATTACAGTGAATTCAGAGTAGGGAGCATTTCATACCCGACTTTCTAAATGTGCACTTTCTAGCGCAACCTTTTTTGCATTGGCATGATATAAAGTTCAGCAACGCCTGAGGTGCAGTCTCCTTCATCATTGGTACTGGAGTTAGTAACCCAACAGCCTCCTTCTTCCACCCCCATTCAGTTGGATCTTTATGGTGACGAAGCCAAATCTGCACTTTGAAGTATGTGGTAGCCTGGATAAATTGAATTTTGTAGAGAATTGATATCTGTCGATATCAATTATTATATTGATATCGACATGATTAGTGTGAGAGATATCGATTGAATGTGTTTAAAACATTTGTTGGAGTACAACGCGTCAGGTGATTACCTTCACCAACTTTTTGGTAATATGCGTTTGGAGGTGAGAGAGCTGTGAGGAGTACGAACAGGTCAATATCCGTACCAATGATTATGACTGCATCATGTTGAGATGACAACGAGTTTGTTGTGGTTGTTATGAGAACATCAGCATCCTCTTCAGCTTGTACTATCGTTATTTACGATTGTTCAAATGAGGCTCTGAGTAGGGAAATAAAACGAGATTTGTTCTTCTCATTTCCCAGAAACTTTTCCTTAGTTTTTTTTTTCAACCGATGATTTTGTGCGTAGCTTGACATATTGCTAAAAAATGTTTGAAAAGGGTTGAGCACGACCCCGTACAACACTGTGCAGTAAATATCCTCCATCCACTGCGTGCATTTTACTGCTTTCCAATTCTGTGTTATTTGGTAAAAAATAAAATATGGATTTGGTTTCTTTGCTCATGCCTTACTGAGAAAAGAGACAGTGGGACAGGAGATAGTTCACATTCGAAATATTCTTTATATTCTTTATATTCAATTTCACACTTTTTGGCAATACACATACAATGGAATAGCATTGATGGATCTATTGTCACAGTCTGCTGGTCACCGCTGCAAGAAAAATCTATTGCTTCCTTACGTTTTAAGTGTAGGTTTCCAAAGTTAACATAAGAAATTTTCCCCCATCTTTTCCCATTCTTATCATCGTACCACTGCTTATAGACATAATCACGTTTGTTTTAGGAAATGGTTCATAGCAAGCAAACCAATCAATGATAGTTTGGACGTCTTTGTCTTCCCTCTTAATTCATGTAGGCCTCATCTCTACATGTTGCTCTGACGTTCCTGATTCAACCCCACAGAATGACTCAATACCCTCACAAATTTTATGCAGATAAAGAAATCCATAATCCTATAAGAGCTATATTCCTGGGTAGCCTAAATTATGACCGACAAAAGTTTCATGGGGGCTGGCAGCTATAGAGAACTTATGAGAAAAAAACAAAGATTTCAATATAAAAATAACCGATTCCCAAAGAAATAACTCTTAAAATGTCATTTTTGTTTATGATTTTTGAATTAAAAAAAATCTAAATTATCTTAAAAAACCATCTAAGAAGCTAAACCACATTTTTGGAACTGACGACCTCAATTTAGAATTAAATGACACCAGATGGCCAGTCCTGGAGTGGCTAATTGGCACCAACTGCAGGGAAGGGGGGGGGGGGCATGTAAAAAGGGTAGAGGGGGGGGGGGTGACCCCCCACTCTCGTTAATTTATTTATTGTTATTATTGTTAAAAATGTAAAGTGAACAAAAGTCGAATGACGTGGTAATATCGTGATAAATTTTTATGTTTTCACCTACCGATATTTGTTTATTCATACTTTAAATCAGTAAAAACAATACAAAAAACATAAAAATCACAATTCTTTTTAGAAATTTTATTCTCTACAAAATTGATATCAGTAATTTTTTCACAAAATTGTACTGGTAAAAAGATACGCACAAAAAACAAAACCAAGTCGAGCAATTTACCTGTTTTTATAAACTTATACACATTTTTACGACTGCCTATCTCGATACTTATTAGAGATAGAAGAAATTTTTTTAGATAAAAATTGTAGATAATTTTATGTTCTATTAAACTTGTAAAGCTACTTTAGCCAAAATTTTTGTTGGAAACGAGATATTTGAGAAAAACTAGATTTTGGCGCGATTTCGGCTGGTTTTTTCAAAATGGCGGCGAAAGCTCAAGCGACCCAAGGTCGAAAACTCAGATTTTTCATCAGGAGATGAGTGTATAAAATATATAAAAAAATTGGGACTACCGGAATAATTCCGATCGCGACCCCCTTTTTAGCGCTAATTGCACTGGCCTAAAGATTTAAGTTATCATCTTAGTTTACAGAGCCCGTAGTTTATAGGGCATGCAGAGGCTGTAATAGTGCACAAGTGTTTTGCTGTACAAATCACAACTGTGCCTTACTTTGAGTTCGGTAGCTTCCTTTGGTCTAGAGTTTAGATATCGACAAAAAAACCCTTGATGATGTGCAAAAACCGAAAAACGTTCTGATGGATTCAACCCTGTCATTTAATCGTCTAATGGGCGGATTGCAATCAACACATTGGAACAAAGGCGAGATGTTAGAATTCTGAGTTTATCCAACCCAGAGAAGCAGAATGAACAGTCATCTCGAAAGGATTTCCTCTTCGTGTAAGAATTACCTCGACGAATTTAAGTTTTCAAAGACCCAGTCTGATAACATCTAAAAGGTATCGAAATGACAATTTATTCTCCTTCAGTGGAAGCAATCTTCCCAATATGCCCTCCATTGATATGCTTGAGGTAATTCAGGTGTCCAGCTAAAGCACTGGGGCCCCATCCAAGCCAGAGTCAAGTAAGCCACTCAGAAGCTAAGCGTACTGAACAGGACATTGTACCTATACAACGCTGACCCTGTACAAATCGCAAGTGCGCCCCATTGTTGAATTTGGCCGACACCTCTGGTCGGGAGCCCAAAAAACACTCGAGTCGGTGCAGATACAGGCGGTCTGTTTGTTAGATTCCCCTATCTAAACAAACGGATTGCAATCATTGAGCACAGGCTTCAGGTGGGAATAATGTCCTTATTCTACCGATATTTTGATTAAAGATGCTCCGAGGAATTACTTTCATCGATCCCTCAGGCACCGGTGCAAAGTCGGAAAATACGCCAAAGCCCGCCCAATTGACATTTGCCACATGTGGACGGGTCGTTTCTATATCGAGTTTTTTAGTTCAACAGCTAGTCTGTGGAACGATTTGCCGGCCTCTGTGTTTCCTCCCTGCTTTAACATCGATCTTTTCAAAATCCCATGTTTACTTCTCCTAAAGACCCTCCATACAGAATCCCCAAATATGACATAGGCCGTGCGAGACCCCAGCGTGTAGAAAATATATTTTAAAAATGTAATATTATGTAAATGACATATTTTCAGAAGTCATTCTAATTTCCACGAAAAGGAAACTAATTTTTTTATGTAAGTTTAAAAAACTTTAACACAGCTTTGCTCGAATGCCAAGATTGTATCTATGTTTTATCAGTTCTGATGTTTGGTGAAATTGAAGTAAAATCTAAAATCTTTTACCCTACCTGGTTATCTGTCAAAACTTTCTCTCTAAATTTGTCAACCTATTTTTTTCTATAAGCCTATTAATTTAATAAACTTTTTTAACGTTTACCAACCTCTGAACAAGAGTTTTTGCTCTTCCTCCTCCATTTTGAGTTTCTTCCACAATAATTATTTATTTACCACAGTATTTGTTTTCCACTTATATCATCTGTCTGAAACACCGACACAGAAACTTCTTCAAGCAACTTTAATAATAACAACACTTTTGATTAACAAACTCATTTCGCAATCAAAACAACATCTCCGATTAAACCAAAATAGTCTGTTTTCACTCTATTCAACACTTTTCGCTCTTCGCAAACGACTGCGCCAATGGGCTTCTTCCGTCTGTCCTCTTCGATTAGCCAAGTATTTCGCTTTCCTCTGATGGCGTCGAAAAGAATTCCCCGCCTTTGAAATGGCGTCAAGTTTCTATTCCAGGGATTCCAATCCTCCAGCCTGGTATTTTCAAAGTTCAATTCCTGTCATTAGTTCACTGGGTCAACTGGAAGAAGTGCCGCTGCAGCCTGGTCTGGTTGAGCTTTCGTCGGTTACTGTGTTTATTTTTGTCCTGCCGAAGCATTCTTTTTTGCCAACTGACAATAGACGAGCTATTGAACGATCGGCGAAGGGGAGTTTCACGTTCAAAGTGGGAATATTTTAATGCCTCCACATGACAGATATTCGGTAGTGTCGCGCCAAAAGCTCTGTTTATTGCGTGCAATTGACGTTTTTATCTGCTTTCTTGCTCTGACGGTAAAAGTAATGTATCCGTACTCAATTCAAAATATTGTAGCCTTGTGTATTAAAGTTATGTATTCTTTGATTTCTGTCTGGGATGAGTTCAAAAACAACTTTTCTCGCCAATATAATTTGGAGTTGACAGGTTAATTGAAAAATCTTTTTGCAATTTTGTCAGCGTTTTGGTTGGTCTTGGCTCACGATTTATCAATGAGATTTTCCATTTTTTTTTAAATTTGTCTTACTACATCAACTTCCCATTCAGAATAATGTATTGTAATATATATGCATATGTAAATAAATAAATAAAAAAAAAATAAAAAAAAAGAATCCAGCAAGACGCAACATAAGGATAAATTTAAGCTTTCGCGATTACGATCTATTTTCAGGTTTGCAAAATAATTAGTAGTTTATTTCAGGAAGACTGAAAATCTCCATTGAACCTCGCCGCGGTGGCCGAACTCTTGGCTTGGAATGCCTCTCAGGAAAAGACGGATGATTCACGAACTCCGCCGCCGTCAATGGCTCCTCGGCCTGCAGCAGTTATTAGCGATAATCACCAGTCATCTTGGCAAGGAACGCAAATGCCAGAAATCGATACAAGATGCAATCACTTCACCATTTTACTTTATGATCAAACAATTGCTAAATTTGCACTCCGTGCGTGTATTGATATTACGATTTAATATTTTAATCGCCTTGATTTGATGGTTTAATTTCTAATTAATTAACCATATCGCATTTCCCGCAAGGATAGGCAGAGACAACGGAACGACGCATAACTCTCTTCCTGGAGTGCCAGTGCTCACACTACTTGCTTCATTAATATTGATAAATCATCTTAAGTTTTTGGTTTACTTAATTGTGTCGTATCTTACTGTAGTATTCAAGACTTCTTTCTCCTTCAAGTCATTCTATGTACATGTCGAATCCAACTATGTTTTTTTAAAACATTTTTCGTGTCTGTACATTCATTTACACTTCTTTTAAGAATTGTGCCAATATATTTGGACTTTAAAAAATACCTTATACCCCCCTGACGGACGGTCAATAAGTTTAATCTTGTGACGCTTAACATGATTACGTCGTGTCTTGATGACTGAGTGTTCCTCCTCAAGTTTTCAGTCTTTCCGACGTAACTGTCTCCTATCTATGACGTCCGCCTCCTGCCTCTGTTGACATGTTGGGACACGTGCTATCGATGTCTTTTGTCGGGCGCCTGCCGCCCTAAACCCGAATTTGCTCAACATGCTTTGTCGAGAATGTCTACACAATGTCTCATCAATCATCTGGAAAAGCGTGCAAATTCCCAAATACTTTGTTGATTATCTCTTTGACTCATCTTTGAAGAGTGGGAATCCATTTGCATATAAATAGACGATATGAAAAATTTGCTGTGTTAGAAGAAATAGAAGATACCTGAAGGAAACGGTGCCAAAATATCTCACGCGGTAACGGCTAGGGACAGAAACTAATCAATCGTTATCGACGCTTTGTTTTGGTACACGTATACATGCTTTCTGATTTCACGTGGAACATAACGTGGAACCCGCAATACAAATCATGTGTGGAGAATGTGGAACGTGTTCAAAATCGTTTTCTACGATACTTGGATTTCCGTAGCTATCGTCCCCACTTAAATCACCAAGATTCAGTCGCGTATTAAGATCGAAGAAGCTCGGCTGATGTATTCTTTCTACAAAAAATATCCAGATCCGTCGTGGATTGCCCAGAACTCTTACAACGAATCCGACTTCAAGTTCCCAACAAACGAACCAGATCAGGCATAATAATTCTTAGCCTCCCTAATTCTAAGCAGAAATCCTTCATTTATCGTGCATCATACAGTTTCAATATACACTATACACAATTTGACATTTTTAATTTTTCACCACACTCCTTAAAATCACACAGGCTATCTCTCAGGCGGTCTCTCAACACTTTACAATAACCGTAGACACTCATCTAATGCATCCACCACCCTATCGACTTCCTTTTTTTATTTTTGGTTATGCACATTTTTATTGCTATACCTAAACTAAACCGACTCCCCCATCCTACCCCTTTCCTATTCCCACCTAAATAATTTGTTTCTTGTAATGTAATTTTTCATTATCATCTCTCAAATCACTTTACTTATAAATTCCCACGTGGTAACCTGTAAATGGTGCAATTATTTTGACTCGGATTATGCTCTGTTGATGTTGTAAAGTAAACTTGTCTCCCAAACAAAATAAATAAACTGCGTTACGACCTTCCGTAAAGTCCTGCTCGTCTGTAGGAAATACCTCCACTCCTGTCGGTCTCCTGCAATCTCCCACCAGTTTCTTGTGCTTCCACACCAGCCAGGAACATAAGTTTAGATTTTTCAACAGTCCTTTGTCCTGTAGATTTTTTGTATAGAAGCCTCTTTGGTGGTCGGCTTTCTTGCATTATTGTCCTACCGTGCAGAGCCGCCTTAGTTTTATAAATCTTGTTTTTGACGGCTATTTAAACAATTCTTAACTTGGCTCAACTATTCAAATACGATTGATGATAATTTATATCTAAATGGATCTGAAGCATTTCCCTTTTTTATCCTTTTCTTATTTTATTAGAAATTGGTTTAACATGAATTATTCCTATTGTAAAAGCGAAATAGAGCATTTCTTGCCAATCAAATTCTTGTGAGGTTTTTCTGTAAAATATTTATATATTATGTAGACTTACTTCTTAAACTTTCATTCTTGGTCAGCGTGTGTCCTTTGGGAATCTCATTGGCTAGTGTGTTATCTATCTTCTCGTACACCTTCTCGATGAGGGGGTCTCTCCACTTCTTGACTCCCCCATCATCTTTGGAGGCCTGTCTCTGGAGAACTGGTGGTTTCCTGGCTCCGGCATCGTCCTTGGCGGGAGCCTTGACGATCGGTGGTTTCTTTGTTGATACTGTTTCTTTCGGAGGGGAGTCTTTCTTTGTTTTTGATTCTGGTTCTGCTTTCTTCTCTTTGGACGGCAATTCCTGGAAACAGTTTGTTTTGCCTGTCAAAATATGCACACAAAAAGGAAAATTATAACTTGATGTACTTTAAACACCGATCGAAGGGTTTTTCCGTAAAGTTTTTATTAATTTATTTTTAACCCCATTCACAATTTTCATTCCCCATTTCCCCATTTTTACAATTCATAAAAATCTGTTCAAGCGTTTTAAAGTCATCAGCTCTTTTTTGTGTCGGAGGTTGCTTAACATTTTGAAATTTTAACTTATTATTTTATTAATCATCGACGCTCAGATAGGCTTTTTGCATATTTTTACAGTTTATATGATTTATTGCACACAGAGGAACACAAAAAGTTTTAAATGTTTAGTTAACAAAGAAAAACTAAAAAAATACTTAATGCGTAGTAGATATAAATTGGCTTAGTGTATATTATAATATACATATAAGAAATATAAACATAAGTTTAATAATAAAATAGTTTATGAACCGCAAAAAAATAATAGGTAATATAATGAAGGTAATTATTATCAATTTGAGAGGCGGGAATGAGTACTGCTGCTCCGGCACCCATTTATTGGATAACCAACACCTTTGCCATGGTCACCCCAAGTGGTTCGCTACGTTTGGTGACTTAGAAGGGGTGCCCAGGTTCATGGGGTGAAGTTTATCTAGGTCTTGGCGGCGGATGTTCTGGACACACTGGACTCAGATTTCTACCCGCCCCTCGTACTTTTTTCCTTTCCAGAATAATAAACCTTTTTACATTAACTCCACACAGGAAGCCCTGAAGCACATAATATCCCACAAGGCCCTATATCTTTGGGGATGCTGTGTGGAGGTTTTTTTTAAAGGAAAGTAAGAATAGGAAATTCTGGGAAGGAAAAAGGTATGAGGGGTGGGTAGGAATTTGGGATTAGTGGGTATGAATCCATCGTATGCATCTTATGAATCCATCCCTCCCACTGCGGTGCAAAGCGTTGGGTCGAGAGAGTCCGGCTAGAGGTATCAAAGGGTCTCCCTCAAACAGTCTTCCGATCCGTTCCAGTGGGCAGACGCATCCGCCACCAAGACCTAGACAAACCTCGTCCCATGAACCCAGGCACCCCTACTAAGTCACCAAACGCAACGAACCACTTGGGGTGACCTATGGCATCCAATAAATGGTTCCCAGGGCTAGGTATCTATCGTACGCATCGTATGAATTCATCCCTCCCACTGCGGTGCGAAGCGTTGGGTCGAGGGAGTCCGGCTGGAGAAATCAAAAGTTCTCCCTCAACCAGTCTTCCGACCCGGTCCAGTGGGCAGACGCATCCGCCGTCAAGACCTAGAAAAACCTCGTCCCATGAACCCGGGCACCCCTACTAAGTCACAAAACGCAACCTACCACTTAGTGTGACCTATGGCCTCCAATAAAAGGTTCTCAGGGCTGGGTTTATAAGGTATAGACCCGCCTCTCAAATTTATAGATTACTTTTATTAAATTGATTGAATACAATATTAGCGAAACTCGATCTAAAATAGAAAAATCAGAAAAAGATATTGGGACATCTGGTCTTTTTCTGATTTTTCTGTTTCCAAATTTTCGATGGAGTTTTGGTAATATCGTCTTCATTTAATTGATTCATTGAATTTTTTTTTTTTTTTTTTTTTTTTTTATATTAGTAATATAAGGTACATAAATTACAAATAAATTTTATACAGTAATTAATTACATAGTAGAATATTTGATGTACCCCCATAATTAAGCAAGGCTTGTGTGTATGGGGGGGTGTTATTGTATTGCTTTTTTAATATCATTCAGTTTAAGTTTTCAGTATAATTTTTTAGGTGAGTTTTAAAAGTTTTTATATTGGTATTCATGTTTCTAATTTTTTCTGGTAATGAATCAAAAAATTTTGCTCCGAGATATTTATGACTCAATTGTCCAATTTTTTTTTTACATTTTGGAGTGGGAAGTATTGATGTTTGTCTAAGACTTCTGTTATTTTTAAAGGGTGCAACTTGATTTTTAATATTATCTTTATAAATTTGTAATGTTGCATGATAAAAGTATAATGCACTTAATTTTCTGACCTTAAATTGTTTGAATAAAAGTTCTGACGAATATGAGTAGGGTTTTTTTAAAATTGTTTTTATTATTAGTTTTTGTGATATGTAAATTGTTTGTGTTTGATTTTTATATGTACCGCCCCATCCTATAATGCCGTATTGTATAATTGATTGACAGAAAGCGAAGTATGTGGTTCTAAGTAATTTTTCGTTTAAAATATCTCTTAAACATCTAAATATATATGTTAGTTTCCTTATTCTGTTGTTCAGAATATTTATGTGTGGAGACCATTTTAAACGCTGGTCTATTGTTATGCCCAGGTACTTAATATCAGTTTTGCTTTCTATTTTTGAACATGATATATTACATTTGTGGTTTTCTGTATTTGTCACAGAGTGGATTATTAAGTTTATTTCTTTAGGTGTTTCTTGTTTTTTAATGAAAAATGGTAAATAATAGGTTTTTTTAGAATTTAAAGTCAACAGGTTTTTATCAAACCACAATTTTAGTGCATTGATATCTGTATTTGCCATTTTGTTTAATTCAGACCAGGTGTTTGCTTTTAGTAATAGGACTGTGTCGTCAGCGTAGGAGACAATGTCTCCATATTTAGAAATATTGAATATATCATTGACGTATATAATAAATAACAATGGTCCCAAAACTGTACCTTGGGGTATTGAAAAATCGCTATATTTTGAATCGCTGACTTGATTTAGTAATTTTACTTGTTGTGGTCTTTCATGTAAATAACTAGCTATCCATGCTAAGACTTTCCCATTAATTCCTATAGATTTTAATTTATTTATTAATTTTTTATGTGATATGCTGTCGAAAGCTTTTTTCAAGTCTATAAATTTATTTATTTTATTTATTTATTTATTATAGATACAAAAGAAAGTACACATTTCAATTAGGAAGCTTTGCCTGTCCAACTAGGAAAGTATCCCGTTCCAGGACAGACAAATTGACATGTTAGTTCATATTATACCTGAAATGTACATAATTACATAACAAAAACAAAAAAAAAACTGAAAATTTAATTTTTCTCTGAAGCTAAGGTGTGTAATAAAGAAAATGTATATAAAATATATAAATATACATGACAAAGTAGAAAGGTAATCTGGTAGTAAATATTATAATCGGATTTACCGAATTAACCTGTTAACATATGTATAATACATTCAGATTTACAATATGGAGGAATTAAAAGAACAAGATGGAGGAATTACAAAAGATTTACAACATAAAGAAATGAAATTATATTAGGTTATGTGTTTAGGAGTTTGAACTTTTAATACAAGTACACTTATTGGAGAAACTATATTAAAATTTACAATATTACATTTATAATAACGAACGTAATAGTCTATATGATTTTTTTGAGCGATGAAACTGCAATGATTTTTGTAGCTACAAATTATTTTCACTGATTTAAAACATGTTTATACAGTATTATATTATAAGTACGACAGTATGTTTCTCCTGCTAAAATATAAAAACAATAACTATAAATATAGATAGAAATATAAACTATGAATATAATATAATATAATATAATAAAATAGTACCAAATTTAGTGCTACATTGGTGAAATTGGTGCATTACTTCGTACGCCATACATGTTTTGTTATGTAGGTATTATTTGTTTATTATAAATCATTAATCATTACCGTTGTAAGGTACCAAGTTTCACACAGAGTTAGCGACGTGCGACGTGCATGAACGCTTTACAGCGGTGATATACCTACACTTACACGGAGCAGACAGGCTTCAGGGGCGCATAACCATAAATCCCATGTATAAAAACATCAGAAAGGATGTCGAAACATTGAACTCAATGAACTGTGGTGGGAATTTTGGTCTAGTGATCAGGAAAGTTAAGTGATTTTGTTTACCAGTTATACAGCATACGTTCACTTTCGACTCTCCCTAAGTTCAGAATCCAATCATTGACTAATTTACGCAGGACGCTTGCACTTTTCAATTTCCAAGAACCGGGTATAAGGTTGAACATTTTTGGACCTAGGTAAGAATATTGTCTTTGAGCAAGGGATGTCATAGTAGCAAGTGGAACTATTGGATTCCTCCCTGCATGTCGGGTGTTGTGATAATGTTCTACGGAGGGGAAGAGGTGACGATATTTTTGTGTGTATAATATAACTTTTCTTATAAATAGTTGCCTCACATCCAGAACTCCTATCTCTTTGAATAAATCATTACTGGGGTATCTAAATGGTTTTTTAAGTATGACCCTTAGAAGTGATTTCTGTGCTTTGGCTAAGGGGTCCAGTATTGATTTGGTACATCCTCCCCATCCTAAAGATGCATATTCAAGTAATGAGTTGCACATGGCATAGTACATTAGTTTTAGATCTTTTGCGCATAGAATATTTCTAATAGCCATGAAAAGATGCGTGAGTTTTCTGACCTTTGTGGAGATTGAATCGATATGTTCATTCCATCTCAGATTCTTGTCTACGATAATTCCTAGATATTTTATGCTATCCACATATTCTAAGGTATTGCAATTGCAAGTGTTTGGGTCATTGCAATGGTGTATAATAATTCTTTGAGTTTCTCTTGGTTGTCCCGCTTGAGTTGCACTGAAGCGAATGAATTTAGTTTTGTCAGTGTTGAGAGTGAGAAGATTATTATCTAGCCATTGTTTTACCTTGTTGATACCAATTTCTGAATTATTATGAACTTCATTCCAATTTTTGCCTTCAAATAATAATACTGTGTCATCCGCAAAGGTGATAATATGATCGGCAAATGAACTGTTACATAAATCATTTATATAGATATTGAACAAAAGTGGTCCTAGAGTGCTTCCTTGAGGTACACCAAAGTTAATATCAGCCGGATCGCTTAGAGTATCGTTAATATTCACTCTTTGGCTCCTATTTTCTATATAACTACCTAACCACTTAAGTAGCTGACCCTGAATGCCGATGCGCTGTAGTTTTTTCAAGAGAATTTTGTGTGAGATGGTGTCGAACGCTTTGGCTAGATCCAAGAAGAGCGCAATGCATTTTCTTCCTCTATCGATATTGTTGGAGATGATTTTCGTCAGATTTGTAATTGCATTTTCAGTGCTCAATCCTGGTCTGAAGCCATACTGTCTATTGGAAAGGATATTGTTTTTTTCAAGGTAATGACTGAGACGATTCTTTACAATTTTCTCAATAATTTTCGAAATAGAATTGAGCAAAGAAATTGGCCGGTAATTGTGTATCTGCGATTTATCTCCATTTTTGTGAAGCAGAATAACAATAGAGTGTTTTAAATGATTTGGAAATTTTCCTGAATTGAAGCTTAGATTGGAAATATACGCGATTGGAGTTGCTATGAAGGATTTAATACTTTTTAGCAGAATTGATGAAACGTTATCAGGACCACAAGCATTCGATGACTTGAGTTCGTCAATTATATTTATGACTTCGTTTGAAGTTGTTTGGATATTGTCTAATTTATGACCGAAATTAGAGATTGTTAACTTAGCGAGATCGGATTCTGTTGTATTAAGATTGTTGAGAATTTTTTTCGCAAGTGTGACTCCCACTGACGTGAAATAATTATTGGCAAAATTCGCAATGATTTTTGGGTCTGAAGTGTTCACGTTATTGATGTTCAGTGATTTAATTTCGGAAGATTTATTTATTTTTGTTTTAGTTATATTGCGAAATGCTTCCCATAAACGTTTTGGAGTACAGTTATTTTCGTAAATGAATTTTTTATAATAATTTTCTTTGGCCGATTTTATTAGTTTTTTGCAAAAGTTCCTATATTTTTTGTAATGAGCTTGTACTATAATATTCTCAGGGCACCTATTCGCCTTTTCATGAAGTTGGTTCCTAATGTTAATCGATTTGATAAGGCCAGGGGTGATCCATGGCGTAAGTTTTATTTGTTTATGCGGTATAAGTTTATTGCTTGTATGTTTAGAAATATATGAATGTAATTTAGTGATAAATTCATTCATCGATGAGTCGGCATCAGATTGGTCTAGAACATTTTGCCAGTTTTCTGAGCTCAAGTCCTCAATTAAATTATTATAGTTTATTCTTGCAACATGTTTAATTTTAGCAGGATTAGGAGGTTTGTTTTTAAGGCAGAGTGCTGTTGTATAGTGATCTGAGATTGTAGAGTGAATGACAAATGAGTCAACATGGTTAATTTTTTTGACGTTGATGTGGTCAAGACAAGATTTACTCTTGCCCTGCTCACGAGTAGGGCTGATAATTGTCTGAATGAACCCATTTTCAGTTAGTAGACATAGGTAATCGTTGGATTGGCGGTGGTATTCGGTAATTGTATTGATGTTGAGGTCGCCTATAATTATTTGTCGTTCTATATTTTTTGAGCTGTTGATAATTGATTGGAGTGAATTCAGAAAAGTATCAATATTTTGAAAAGAGGGTGATCTGTATATCGCAAAAATGCATAGATTATTATTCAAAACAATTTTCAGGCAGTTGGCTTGTGATAAGAAAATTTCATCAACTTGAGATTGAAGTCCGTCTCTGATGTATACAACGATTCCGCTAGACTTATTAAGATATATGTTTGTGTGGTGTTCAGAGTAATTGTGAATAACTTTTGAGGTGTAATCTTTATTAAGCCAGCATTCCGATAAAATTATAACATCGAATTGGTAATTGAATTGATCCAGAAAAATTAAAAAATCGTCAATATTAGAAATGCTTCTTATATTTTGGTGAATAATTTTAACTCCGTAAGCGCACCATTTATAGTTATTTAGATTGTTCAAATCATCAATGACATTCATGTTAAGATCTATGCCGGAATCATTTCCGGTATCATAATTTAATTGAATCATAAGTATGTGTTGGTTGTGTGTTGTATAGTAGTTGGTTCCCGAGTAATATATGATTAAAGGCGATTCCAAATGTAGTTACAATGGTAGATGTGCTTAATGTAAATAATAATATAGTATAAATGGTGTAGTTAAATGTAGTACTATGAATGAGATAGCAAGAAGTAAAAGCAAAATGGTAGCAAGAATTGCGAGATATCAAATGAATTTGAAAACGGTAGTAAATGATACACATATGAGTAATATATAATAATATAGTATAAATAATGTAATTAGATATATTACTATGAAAGAGATAGCAAGAAGCCAAAACTATAATAATAATAAAAATAAGGTAGCAGGAACTGCGTGATAACAAATGAAATCCAGAAAGGTAGTAAATGAAACAAATATGAGACATAAATGCACAGGTCAAGACATACCTCGAAAGAATAGCCATTAATTCAAATTTATCAAAGCGCAGCCAATTTGCTTTCGTCTGAGATAACAATGGCATTAGTTCCCTCGTTTTTACGAAGATAAATCTGCCCCCGTTTAATCCAAAAAAAGCGATATTGTTTCTCCTTCGCCGCTGTTCGTGTCTTGAACCACAGCTGTTTACCGCGAAATGTTAATTGTTCTGAAATGAAGATCGGCGAGCAGGAACCAGCTATACCGATGTTTGAGGTGTTCAATTTGTCTTCTAGATTCTGTTTGTTTTTGTTGAAAGTTTTTACGTCTGTTAATAGGTGTTCTCTTGCTATGTTCGTTTTGAATTTAACAATGATTTCTCTCGGATGACTATTGTTGTTTTTTTTTGCTGCGCGAAGAATGGAATCGATGTCCTTTGTATCAGTGGAGGACTTTGTTGTTTTGCAGATATTGAAAAAAAACGTCTTCCAGATTTTCTCCTTTGATTTCTGGGATGCCTCTTATTTCTATGTTGTTCGCTTTGAGTTCCCTTTCCTGCATGTCCACACATTTTTCCAAGACATAAATCCTAGCTTCCAAGGTTGAGTTCTTTTTAGTGAGTTCATCATTCTTCAGTTCGATGTCACGGATTCTAGCCATGAAATCCTCATATTGAGAACTCATAAATTGAATACTTTCAAGTATTTTGTTATTCTGGTCTAGAATATCATTTTGTGTTTTTTCCAGATTAGACGTCCTGTTCATGACTAGATCTTGAATATCTTTAAGATTTGTCGGTGCATTTAGCGCTGCACTAATATCAGTAACTTTTTTAATCTGCTCCAAAGGTTCAGTATCACTGATCTGCAACGGGCTAGCAGCGCCGGGCTTGGCTGTATTGCATTGCTTGCACACTTGTTGGGATCGCCGTTCTTGATTAAGTCGACGATATGTGTTCTCAATAATACCTCCGCAAGCCAAATGAAATGCGCCTTTGCATGCGGCACACGTGAATTTTAACTCATCGGTACGTAGAGTTACTGAGCACACTCGGCAATGCATCTTGGATTAATGTTTTTTTCGTACTACCCGCGTTAAAACAAATTGTACTTTTATAGTTTTGCTGATTAAATTCGGAAGGAACTTTAAATCAATCAGATATTATAAAAATATTTTAGAACTTTGTAGTACGAACACGTAACACTCCAAGTAACTTTTTAATTTGAGCGTTATAGATTTTAAAATACACTTTATTACGGAGCAAGTTAATATGAACTAGTCACAGGTAATGATTATTGTGCGCTCAAATATTCCGATACATTTTTTATCGGAATCTAGGGCCGTATATAAATAGTTGGTTATTTTTGCTATCGCGTCGTGAGTACTTGTATTTTTTTTGAAGCCGAATTGATTATCATTAATTATTTTATTTTCATCTAAGAATGTCCAAATTTGTTTTTTTACAATTTTCTCATATATTTTTGATATATTTGATAGAAGGGAAATCGGGCGGTAATTTTGTGGATCTTTAGGACAGTCTGTTTTATAAATGGGAGTTATAATTGCTCTTTTGTAATTATTGGGAAACTCGCCATTTGCTAGACTTAGGTTTATTATATGTGTTATTGGGAGAATTAAGTATGTTTTCATCGCTTTTATTGTCTTAGCATTTATGTTATCAAAGCCGGGGGCAGAACCTCCTTTTAGTTCCGAAATAGTTCTGTCAATGTCGGCTTCTGTGACTGGCTCAAATTTATTTATTTGACATTGTGTTCTGTGTTGTGGATTTGATATATTGGTCGAATTTATGGATTTTGCTAGGTTTTTTCCAACGTTATTAAAATGGTTATTTAAAATATTACAACATTTTTTTGTGTTATTTTGTACATTATATATTAATTTCCCATCTGATATTTCGGATATGTGCTTATATGTTTTATTTTTATTTATTATTTCATTTATTGTTGACCATATTTTTTTATTATTGTCTTTAGCTTCTGTTATAATTTTTGAGTAATAGTCGTTTTTCGTTTTTCTAATTAGAGTAGTTAATATATTTTTATACTTTTTATAATATATTATAATTTTATTGTTAACTAGTGGTCTTTGTGTTATTTTATAAAGTTTATTTTTTTTTCTAATGACTTTTATTAATCCTAGAGTAATCCATGGTTTAATTTTCTTTGTTTTTGAATTGGGGACGATCTGTGTTGTTTTTGTTGCTTCTAAAACGTGTTTAGTTAAAGTTTTTTCAAACAGTAAGGCACTTTGGTTGGTGCATTTATTTTTTAAAACTTCTTCCCATTTTTCATTTATTAATGATTTTTTTAATAATTCATAGTCTATTTGGGAATATGGAAGATTTAATTTGGGTATTGTGTTTAGTTTTTTATTTGTCTCATGTAATATAAGACACGCGTAATGGTCAGTTATATTAGTTTTCCAAACAGTAGATTTAATATTTTTTATTTCATTCAAATGTATATTACACCAGATATGGTCTATACATGATGGAGTTTGGTTTTTAATTTCTCGAGTGTTACTATTAATACAAGATTTAAAGTTGAGGTGTGTCATTATGTTAATGAAATTATTTTTTTCTATTGAGTTATGGTTAGCAGAGATGTTTATATTGAAATCACCACATACAAAAGTAAGAATTTTCGATAATTTGCTTAGATATTCATATAGTTCATTTATGAAGTTAGTTATGTTTGATTTGTGTGTTCTGTATACTGTTATAATTCTGTATAATTTGTTTTTTAATTTTATATCTATTTTTAGACAATTTACATGTTGTATATCAATTTCTTCAATGTTAATAATTTCACACTCGTCATGAACAAATATAATTATACCACTATTTTTATTAATTGGTGTTGTTGTTGCGATGCCTTTGTAGTTGGGTAGTGCATTAATGTGTTGATCGTTATTACAGTGCGTTTCTGTTAACACTATGCAGGCGGGCGATAAAAGCAGATCATTTATATTTATCAAAAATTCATCAAGGTTTTTTGCGATGCTTCGAATGTTCATGTGTAGTAATAAAAAGGGGGAACTGTTTGTAACGCACCACTTATTAACTTCTTTGATATTTTGACATATTTCTTGGTTTATTTTGTATTTTTCGTCAATTTGTTTTACTATGTATTCGGTCATTTTGAATTATAATTAATTTTTTCTTGAGCAAAGTTAAGCATTTTCAATCTGTGTTTGCATTTTTCACTATTTGATTTGTGGTCTGTTGGAGTCGTAGTATTAAATTTTAAATTAAGTTCTGTGCAATTAATGCATTTTGGTATTTCGTTCTTATTGTTGCAGTTTTTTAGGTTATGTTCACCCGCACAATGAAGGCATATTGGTTTGTTTGGTGGTTGGAGGCAACGCATTGCTGTGTGACCATATTTTTGGCAATGGTAACACTGCATGAGGGGGTTGCAATCCTCTACTTTAATTTGGTAAAATCCTAGGTTTACGCTTTTTTTCGAAATTAGAAGATTTCTGAGATTTCCACTGGTTTCGAGAATTATATTTTTTTGTTTAAATTTTTTAATTTGTATGGTTCCTTTGTATTTTATCTGGTTTGGGTCCATTTCGTAAATAATTTTTATGTCTTCATTTTGCAGAATCAAATCTGATATAAATTCTTCTTGTGTATATTTTTCGTCTATTCCTTTAAAGATCATGCACGGTCTTTTTTTATCAATGCTTTCAACGTGTATTCCTTCAAGTTTTAACTTTGTAATTTCATTTTTGATGTTGGCCATATCATCCGCTTTTTGTAAATTTATTATTAATTCATTTTTTGATGTCTTCCTGAAGCTACTTACTCCGATTCCTAGTTTAGATATTTTGATGTTCTTCGTGATGGTTTCTTTTATGTCTTCGTTATCATTTTTAGTTTTAATTATAATGGGGTATACTGGAATATTGGGTGTTGTGTTTTTTCCACTGGTGATGCTAGCGTAACTTCTCGTAGTAGCATTGTTTTCCAGATTTTGATATTTTTCTAAGTTACTGATATATTTTCTATCACTGCTGATAATGTTTTCTTGTAATTCAATTATTTTTTCTTGTAATGACAGACTCTCTTTGTTAATAGCATCTTCCAATTTTGTTATTATGAGTTCAATCGTATTTTTTGTTTTCTGGTCCTTGATAGTCTGAATTTTCGAAACCTCACTCTTTAACTCACTTAGATAGCTCGCTACCGTCATTTTTGGTTCTTCAATTTGGGTTCAAAAATGCCCCCACTCTATTTAAAATTTAAAATATTGTCTCTTGTTACAGTAACAGCCATAACAATATTCTGTTAACTTTTTGTCTATGGCTTCAAATGTCACTTATCTTCAAACTTCAAATTCAAATTCAAATTCAAATGGTTTGAAATTCAAATATCACTTGTCATGTTAATTTCAAGATTTTGTTTTTAATTTCACTCTTATAGTTTAATTGAATTGAATTGATTCATTGAGTGTACGAAGGCATCATATGGATGCACTATTCTTGTATAAAGTAGTCAACAATGATATTCAATGCCCAGAGTTGCTAAATAAAATTCAATTCAATGTACCTGCACGTTCAACACGCTCTTCTGTCCTGTTCAGGGTGGATCAATGCAAGACAAACTGTAAGCAGAATTCTTGCCTGAACAGACTATGCAATAGTTATAATAGCGTATTATCCAATGTTGACATTTTCAATTGCAAACTTACTGAATATAAAAGGTCGATAAAAGAGTATTTCTCTGATGGTTCTTGAATAATGTTATGTTTTTATTGTTTATATTTCTGTTATGATTTGATTTATATGTACAACTTCTCTCCATGGCTACCAATGTATTGATAGATTTTTCGTTTTGTAATTTTTCATTTTTATATTAAAAAAATTGTTTTGAGTATATATATATATTTTTTTTGTTTTATATAATTTTGGATTAATATTCCTTTTTTATAAAACTAACTTACTTATTCTTATTATGCTGTCTCAGTAGAAGTAAAGCCACAAGGAGGGAATACGTAATTGGTTTTATTTTGGCTATTTAATACTATGTACAAACTGAAATAAATATAAACTGTCGATTTCCCGAAAATTAATAAATAAATAAATATTACAATTTGAGGTTTTACTCATTATATTAAAAATAAATACAGACTTACTTTTACTTTGGCTGTGACTCTTTCAGCGACGTTATCATCAGCCTTTTCTTTTTTATCTACACCATTTTCTGACTTGGCAGGTCTGGTTCCTTGCTTCTTTAATCCCGCTGAAACATTACAACAAAACTATTACATTTTGCACTTATTATTTCTGCTTCATGATTTCACAACTTTAGCTATTTTTCAAAAACATAACAGAGTTGAATATATTTTGTTTTGAAGAGTTTTATTTGAAATGAAGCCCTCTTCCCTCGTGGGGTCTTCAAGGAACCAATGAGGACTGGAGAGATTAAGAGGAATATAAACGCTAGAAATATGTCGAATCTAATGCCTGCAAAATTTTAAAATCGAGCGTCTTTTTGCACGAGGCTAGTAAGCGAAAAAGTGGTTTTTATTTATTTTGTGGATAATTTTATAAGAACGAAAAAAGTTAGAACATAGATAAAGTCAAAAATAGTCTTAGCCGTAAAGGGGTATTTTTTAAAAATTGTTACTTACATTACTTCATAGTTAAGTCATGAGAAAACATTTTTTTTAGTGGTTTACGCTTATATTTTTTGTTACTTAAATAATAATTTTATTGTAATTCCAATACATAGATAAAGTAGTTAAAGCTTCAATTTATCCGTATCATATTTTTTGATGTTCATACTGTAAGCCGATTCGTCGTAAAGATTAATCAAAATAGTATCTAAATAGGATTTCACGTATATATTCATCTTAAGTCCTTTTCCCTCGTGGGGCTACTGGAGCGATTTTGGTCGAAAAATGGACCACTTTTATTTTTCTGCGATTGATAGCGGTCCAAAAATGGACCACATTTTCCTACCATTCGTAAAACATTTACTGTAATTATTTAAAACATTTCCTTGGCCGGCCATTTGTTTTAAAACGAAGCTATTAAAATGCTTTATCTATTATGACCATAAATGTCGCAAATCCGAACTTAGTAGACTATTTTAGAACGATGTTAAAAATAAATTTTTAAAATATTTTTTTCCCGCCGAATTTTTGATCGACTGTTTACGGATAAAATTAAGTCCTTTTTCCTTTCATTATCAAGTATAATACCACAGACAACATTCAGAAATCGAAAATATTCTATCTTGACTCGAATAAGTATCCCTCACGACAGTTTCAAGTAAAAAAACCCGCAGGATTCGTGCGATTATAAACTTTACGATTTTTTTATATATTTTTTTATAAATCCTAAAAATATGAGATAAATGGTCAAATACAGGTTAATTCATTGGCTAATTAGTACTATTCTAAGTTTTTATGTCTCCATGTTAAAATTCGAAGGTATGATTTTTTTAATGTTGGCGAAAATTGACCTTCTGGAAAATCTCGAGCAATCGAGGCAAATTTATTTATTTTGCGTGATCGCTCCAGTGGTTAGGGAGCCAAGGTGGGGTGAATTCTTCCCTTGTGGAACCTTTCTGGGGGGGAACCAAAGGGAAGTGGACTCTCCGCTGTGGAGCCTTCAGGGAACTAAAGAGTGGAGAGGAGAGATGAAGCCTTCTTCCCTCGTGGGGCCTTCATTTTCAATTCAATTCAATTATTTATTCATTTTAAAACATTACAAAATAAAATTTCAATGCGTTTTAAAAGAGTATTAATTTAAAATTTAAACAGGTTTAAGTAATTTATATTTCAATGAAGCACAATCACACTAACAACAACAAAGCTTTTTGTCTGAACAAAGTTTTTTCATAGAACCACAAGTAGTAGTGGAGAGGAGAGATGTGGCCCTCTGCCCTCGTGGGGCCTTCAAGGAACCAATGAGGAGTGCAGAGGGGAGATTAGGCCTTCTTACCTCGTGGGACCTTCAGGGAACCAAGGTGGAGTGGAGAGGAGAGATGAAACCTGGGAAGGCGCATTGTGGAACCAAAAGATATAGCTTCATTTCCAATGACAATCCTGGTGAATTTTATAAAAGGGACTGGGTTACTGTCAAAGGAATGAGGTAAAGTAGGAGATAGCACAATGGGCCATGGCTTAAGTGCCCACGGGAACTATATTTATGTAAACCGTCTCCGCTCTTAAAAAAAAAAATTGAATACCCACCATAACATTGCAACATACTAATAAGAAAGTCTAAATAATCTCGAATATTTCACATTTGAAAAAAGAATCTTTACTAAACCATTGAAACGGCCACCATCTTGAACCGGAAACGGAAAGTGCGAACAAATTTTTAGAATAATCAAAAGGTCGAGTTTAAACGGGACTTCGCTACGCTGTCAATTAATTGTTGCTTACCCTTGACTGAGGCGAGCTGCTCCTCTACGGCGTTCAGGCCCGCGGGCGGCTCCGTGTCTTGCGCGTTGGACGTCCTCTTGCGCAGGGTCCAGGAGGGCGGCTCCCCCGTCCGGCTGGCGGGCGGGGCACCCGAGTCGCGCACCCAGGGCGGCCGCAGCGTCTCGCGGCCCCCTCCGCCGCCCCCGCCACCCGGCATCCTCGACTACCTGAAATGGAACACATTGTGCTGAGAAGGTATGAAGAAGGAGAGATATGCAATTACGAATGTTGGAGAGAGTGCGCTAATATTTAAAACGGCTAAATTGAAGCGAAAATTGTGAAAATGTTTAATAAAACACGACTCGTTTAAAATAGAGCAAAATTCTCTTGGGGCTTTCTATTGCATTTAAAGTAACACTGTGAATTTTTTCATACATATAACTTGTAAAATAACTGAAACAGACGTGAAAATAATAATTTTCGGAGCATATTGTACGATTTTTTTCTATCGAGGGAATTTCATATAATTTGCGTTTATGGAATAACATATATTTTTTAAGAGCTTAAAATTTTTAAATGTTTAAGGGGGGGGGGGGGGGGATATGTAAGAAATCGGTAGAAATTCGGGTAACGGCGTCTTAAGTATTTTGGCATTTGATTTTTCATGAGTGTCTGGTCACCATATTGTATTTATATAAATGTAGATAAGTACCTATAATGAAAATCTTTTGACAAATTGCTTTTAATTTATTACCAAAGCTCTGAATTGGTATAACTTCTCAGAAATTATTACCAATGGTTGTTAGCCTTAAAGTTTCCCTTAAGTTTACTCATCTACACTTAAGTGTGATATTATTGCATTGTTTAAATTTCACTGAATGTCGTTAAATTTAGGTCATTGGTATTTGGAGAATGTTAAATTTAGCAGATAATGAGATTATGTGCAAGACGTTGCCCCCGCTGTCCGGTGATACGTGAACAAATATGGCTGGCGTTTCCTTGTCAGTTTATCCCCAGACAGTTGCTCCCCCGGCATATTACTAACATATAGGCCCCCGGCATACAAAACAAATAACGAGCAGTCGGTTTAGGGAAATACACAAAATTTAACTAAGTGTCCCGAAAGGGGTGTGCAGAGAGGGTGTAACCGCCGAATAACAAAATTACAAAACATATTTTCATTCACATGCATCGAGGAAAATACTACCTGTCTACAAAATCGGCACTGGGCATAAATTCGTTTGACATTCATATTATCTTATTATTAAAGGTATTTTTGAAGTCGATTTCAGCTTTGAAATTAGTAAATAATGCACAAAAAGTTAAAATTTTGTAATGAATATCATATACATATAGAATACATATATTTCGGGGGCCAATTGCCGGTGGATCCACTGTCGGGTCACCATGACAGACAAAATGTGTTCCCAAACCAGAACCTAATCAAATCTATACCTACTATGTCATTTAGTTTGTAAACTGTTCACTAGATGTCACTCATGTTTCAAATATCTACTGCTTATTTTCAGTATACGGCCAGCGTGGTCGAGGGGTAAGGCAGGCTATTTAATCGTAATCCGAAGGTCGCGGGATCGAATCCCGGAGTGCGCAAATAAATTTTATTTGACGAATTTGTGTTATTTCACAATTAATTAATTAAAAATAATATGTATTATATTTGCGGTACGTTCCAGAGTGGAAGATACCTACTCTCAGTATCGCCCCGTGTAAGACCACGATTTAGAACTGAAACGTCGCTTAAAATGACTTTCGCCGTTTTCGTTATTTGTTTTTGGGATGTTATTTATGCCGTGTTGCGCTACCTCCTTCTTTAGCCAATGTTTCGGACAGCTTTGCAGTGTCCATCATCACACATCTACCTGATCTGCCCTGATGATGGACACTGCAACGCTTTCCGAAACGTTGGCTAAAGAAGGAGGTAGCGCAACACGGCATAACATCCCAAAAACAAATAACGAAAATACTTTTGGCCGTGAAAATCTTAAAACGTATCTGGCTTTAGCCGTGTTTGGTGACCAGTCAGAATAGCCAAATGCTTCCCCACCTTACTCCCCCATCTCCTTTCCCTCCCCACTACCTTCAGCCTCATAACGTCCCCACTTGGGGATGCCATAGTCTCACTGGCTCCAGACGGGAGAAGCTGGGACTCTTGTGATGTATTCAAATAAAAAAAATAAAAAAATCAATCCGGGTAGCGTCCTCGCTGTCGGATGCGGCCGTAAAATGAATAAACGCTAGAAACGTCGTGTTTACGAGGGTAAAAATACGCACAAAACATAAATATCCGCGAATAGAAGAACATACGTAAGTAAGTATTCATGAATTATGACGATATTTCAAATCTTAAGCCAGAAAAAACATTTTATGTTGTTTTAAAGAGTTGATATATTATTTATCTTGTGTCTGAATGAAAAACTAGATCGTATCTTGAAACATTTATCTATATATTTTTCTATCTCTGTTAATATTTTTGTCTATGCCTTGCGATTGGTAGCTTTTGTAAATGCATAAGAACACCTCAAATTCGAAATTAAATTGACATTTTGAATTATTTGGCACCAGCAAACTTGTAATTTATGAAGACAAATCTCTAGAATTACAAGTTTTCTCTAAATAATCACGGAATTATATAATTAGTCATATTCGCGATTCCCAAACAAGATATAAATACGGCTGAAATAATTGTAAACTAATTTTAATTACGTGACGTACCTAAGGCTAATTTGGGAATTGAATCAACTTTGGCAACGGTTTTCAAAGTCGCGTAGAATGATTTGCTTAGTTAATTAAATTAAAATCTTAATGTGTGGAATTCATAAACAAACAATATGCAAATTATATATTTTTTAAACTTTACTTGTTAGCAAAATGACATAATTATTAATTAAGGATTTATCCTTAGAATATGCATTTCGGCCCTTTTCCTTTTGCGGTATTCGTGGTTTAAAAAAGGCGGGAAACAAAAATAACGATTTATTTTCTATTTTTTATAAGAACAACTCTCTTTTTAAAACTTTTGAAGGTTATTCCCAAGAATGTAATATATCATTGAAGAAGATCACAATAATAATCTAAACGAAAATATGAAAGAGAACAAGACACAGAAAAATAGAAAAAGACAATTGTCACAACTGGGACTCGAACCCAGACCTCTCGTCTAACCGGGACGTGCGCGTTAACCAATTTCGCTATTGCCATCTTCTGTCAAACCGTCATATTTCAAATTTTAGAATTAACAATATTATCTTCAAATAATTCTTTTTTCCATATCATATGAGAGGTCTGGGTTCGAGTCCCAGTTGCGACCATTGTCTTTTTCTATTTTTCTTTGACTTGTTCTCTTTAATAATTTCGTTTAGATTATTATTGTTATCTTCTTCTTCGGTGATTTATTATATTTTTGTCTTTGTTTTTTTTAGCCGTATAATCGTCATCGAATATCTTTCATTTATTTTAATATCGTTGGCGAATAGCTATGCATTGTCATCTTTAAAGCAGTTAACTATGTGGTTTATAAAAAATAAGAAATAAAATTGGGCTAAGATAAGTAGCTTGCAGTACGCCACTAGTGGCGGAAAATGATGTATAAATTTTGATATGTAAGATTTAATTTTCACAAATACGGTTCTGCCGGATAAGTAACTACTTAGTTAACTAGCTTAACATATTTGCCCTGATTCCCAGAATATGAAGTTTTCGGGTCAGGATTTTCGAGCAATCAGTAATATTTTTAAAACTCCATATATTTATAACTATATATATTTTTAGAGAGTAATAAATTTGTTGTAGTTGATGATGATGCCATGTTGTTTGTCAATTATTACCTCTATTGGTGTAAGATATATTTCATCCAGCCAGAAGGTAGTAGACTTACAGAGAATGGTAGTGGCCTAGACAAAACTGAGGAACATTGGTTTAGGAAAATTGGTGGGATGGTGTCCATGCCTGCAGACTTGTTTATGTCTAAAGAACAGTTTCTTTTTGCAAGATTCTTCCATGATCAATCTGTTAAATGTGTGTTTTTTTTAATATGTATGAAGTATTTTTTCATTTGGTGTTTCATCGTAAACGTTTTTAAAAAATCTGAGAAAATATTTACAATATGTTGTCTATTGTTGGCGTTATTGTATATTGTATTGTTGTGTAGTTCGTATGCATTTTTGGTGGATAGTTTTTTTGCTGTCGTTTATTGTTTTAAAGAATTTCCAGAGGATGATTTTCGAATTTGACATTGTTCTCGATAGAATTTATGTATTTAGCAACAAATTTTAGAGTAATCATTGAATTTTTTTTAGTATCACTCAATTTGTCGATTTTCGACCGAGTTTCTTTTAAATTTTTTGTTAAGAATTTATTATTAGTTCCGATGAGAATTAAGTTGGATATTTATGTTTTTTTAGGATTATACATAAACAGCCTTACGAAAAAACCCCGTGAAAATTTTATTCAATTGACAAACGGCCGCGGATGTGAAAACATTACTAATTAAAAAATTGTTCATAGAAAGAAATACACATTGTTTACACAGCCTGAGAGGGTAGTTTATCTCTGTTTTATTAATGATGTCTGAACGAACTTTGGAATTTTGCCAAAGTATTTTGAATGTTCTATATATTTCTTATTTTTGAAGGTGTCATAAAAACAAATACCATTTATGAAAACTAGATAAGATTACCTTTTATTTTTGTATATTTGAAATACACTTTAGTTTTAAAAAACTGCCATATGTTAGGATTCAAAGGGGGAAAAAATGGATTTTTTTTTTTACTAAAACATTTTTGATGAAAGTGTAGAGAAATTTATAAAAAAACAAAATTTTAAAAATACAGTCCCTTTAAATAATGAATTTGGAACGAAACTGTCACCTCACTTTTTCCTCGTGTACTCAATAAAAAAATAATAAAAAAGTTCAAAGTTTTTTTATTGCCAAAAACTAACCTAAAAAATAATACCGACTTTTATAACAGATTTCTT
Organism: Limnephilus marmoratus; assembly: GCA_917880885.1. Taxonomy (NCBI): domain Eukaryota; kingdom Metazoa; phylum Arthropoda; class Insecta; order Trichoptera; family Limnephilidae; genus Limnephilus; species Limnephilus marmoratus. The sequence continues at coordinate 3,027,436 of OU862927.1, read as the reverse complement.
GTATCTCTAAAGACGTTAATTTCTTTGATACTTTTAGGAACACATGTATTAGATATTAATATTTAAAAAAAACACCACTTTTATGAAATTCTCATAAATTAAAATCCTTTAAATTTAAATTAAAATTTTCATGTTGTATATAAAATACTTTTTGACATTTCAATTTTCAAAGTATAAGTATTGTTATTATAACTTGACTAAAACTTATTAAAAACCACGAAAAAACGGTAAATATATCAATTATACGAATATAATGGCGAATTAGTCATATTAATAAAAATTATGATCACATTTGAGTAATATTACACACTTCCGAGGAGTGATTTTTTTTTCGCGCTTTCGCGCAAACGACGAATGCGCAGGCGCCGCCACCTAGCGGTTATGTAGGAAAACAAACAATTTATTGTGTACACTATAAAAAATTACATTGTTGCCAGATTTAAAATACATTTTAAGAACAAACCTTATTAGTAATATTTCGTGTTTTAGTGTATTGTTGTTTTATTCATGTTGCTGCAGCAACACAGGTTATCGGCCGTGCTGTGGTTTTTTTTAGCAAGGCTGATAGGATTTGATGGTGCTGCTGGGCAATATTGAGTATGAGTTATCTAAGGAATTGTCAGTGTTCACATCAGACCAAAAAAGTCCAATATAATGACAGAACTTGAATAGAACCTTGACAGAACTTTGAAAAGTGATGAATTATTGTTCAAATTCTGTGAAACGACATAAGTACCTATAAAACGCTCCAGATGTATGAACGTGGATGGGGTAAGGAGTTCCTGACAGTACTTAAAATGTGAATTGTGGTTAATTTTATTCATATTATATCACGTTTGCCCGCTGTTTTGTACTGCGTTAATGTTTTTTTATTTTATTTCCAGTCATTTTTGCAAGGCGCTGGACTCTGAAGTGAAAAGGGTAAGTTTTTCTTAAAATATTTAATAATTTATTTTAATTTTTAATAAGTTGCTCATGTTTTACAGGCAATATGGAATAATAATGGAAGTATACATATTTATCCAGATTTAATATAAAACTCGATATAAATCACCTCGAGAAGTGGCGGTTAGATGACTATTCAACGGAAGAAAATCGATAAAGTATAGGTCCCGCAAAATACTTCTTAATCGGTGTGGTGTACTGATTTTTCCTCTGGTGAACAATACAATTCTGACGATGGGGAGTTTCAATGATTTACAACGAATATTTAACTGGACTTAACGTATGTTCTTATCGATGCTCTGACTTATTCTGCGGTAGGGGAACTGGTCACTGAAGCTTCCCACCTGTCGATCGGATATCATCGGTTATCATCGTAACCGTTCGGGTTTAGTCCCCGGATATTGACTCTCTCATAGTACAACTTTACTGACCTCCGCTAAGACTCGTCAAAACTATATTAAACTACATATGCTAACGACAACTGTTGAAAGATATTGAAACAACGTAAATATTCATATACACTACAACGGAAGCACTGTTTAATTACTTGATATGTGCCCTGTGCATACACTTAGTAAAATCCCAATCATTTTTCCACAGATCGTTTTAGCTTCAGTTATATATTTGGAACTTAGGAACGCCCCCTTTTCAAACGCATTTTCTTCAATAGAAACAATAATTATTGTCCATACAAATTAATCTCTTTTCTTACAAAGTAAGTTATAATCGCAGATACATTGACTGCAAAAATCAATGGATTGTAATCATAAAATTATGGGTTTTCAAAATGTCACAACTATGGCAATATGTGAACAGACACTGGAAGGGAATCTAACCCACCTTGTTCTAAATCTAATCTAAACTAAATCTAACCCAGCATGTTCTTGTGATGTTAAAGCACCGATAAATCACTCGGCTGAGCACACGCACGAGTCTCCGCACGAATCGATGTTAAAGTGAATGAGATAATACCATAGGAGGTGATAACTGCACGGATTACTTAAGAGGGCATTACCAGAGAAAGCCGGAAATACGTCATTTTCAAAAAAGTTTTTAGACGTATTGACTCTTTTCCACAAAAAATTATAAATGGATTTCGAAAGATTGTTCTTTTATCTAGCATTCGTATGTAATAAATTTTTTGATTTTTTTTTAATTTTTAGTATAATAAGGTTATTCCATAGGTCGTTGGCAGATTTGTAACATTTTCAAAAAAGTTTTTGTATTATACCACACCCATTTCAAATAATGTAATAATGCAGTAAAATAAATCAATACATTATCTAGCAGAGTTATGTATTAGAATTTTAATTTTAGTTTCAATAAAATCATTAAAAAATATGTACGTACATGTGTTTCTTGACGAAAATTGTTCCATTTGTGTATTTATTTGCGCACTTACAAACTAATATATTTCAGATTTTTTTAACATTCTTATTAAATTTAGACATTATTGAAAAATGATAAATACTTATAATCAAAAAATAACTACAAAAAGTACACTATTTTAATAGTTTTATAATCACGCCTTTCAGCATTTTTGGATGAAGGTATAAATTAAAGCTAATTTGGATTGAAATAAATTCGATATTGAGTTATAATTTAAAAAAGCTGGTACGGAGAATAATTAATCTTTTTCATTGTAACCGCCCTGCACGATCGGAAGAACAACTTTCGACGAAATGTGGATTTTCGTCCGCTGGCTGGTTAAACGCTCTTAAGAGGAACTTAAGGGTTAGCGGCACGTTTCGTACAAAATTTACTAATTTTTAGCGCTCTCCTTCTAACATTCGTTTTTACATATCCCATATCCCCCTTTCAAACCATATCTTCTTAATTTTGAAAGCTTACCAAGGGGCCTTAATATGTTTTCTTTTTGTGCACAAATAATATAGTTTCCCTGCATTTCACCAATGCAAAACAATAATGTCATTATTATTATTATTGCCTTTCTCCAACTTCCGTTGCCCGCGGGCGCACTGGCGGAAGTAATGAAACTTTTGGTGGATATCTGCCAAGAATTTTCAGAAATTCTTTTTTCCCGCCATTGGGACTGTTTATTTTCATACATTCATTCGCGGCGCGGCGGAGAACATTATTTATGCTATGAAAATGCTTTTCAAGTCCTTGATTTTTTTCCCGAGGATATGAGTTCAATGCTGGAATCCGGGATACGAGACAAGCGCCCGAAGTGACGTGAAACTTTTCCTAAGTTGCATTCACACGGTGCGGTTGATGTATCGGCTGCTACCTTTTTAAATGTTCATAAACGTTCTAAAGAAATGGTTTGTAACCTAGATAGTGTCTCGGTTAAAAATATCCGATTTTATACTTTTGAATGTAGCCATGGCTCTTTTGTTATACATTATAAATAAATGAAACAATATTTCTTTTTTTTTTAAATTTATTTATTTGGCTTTCACCCAAAATTTCTTTGTTAGAACCACCTATATATTTTATTAACGCCGACCGGTTTCAGAACGACCTTTCCTTCCTCAGGGCAAACATCTTGACCATTACAAAACAGTGGTGAGTAGAATGTATTACTAAGTGTTGTGGTAGGGGTGGGGGCATGACTAGTTATGAATGAAGAGTGGGGATGAACAGAACAGACATTGAAAGGAAACATATCTATGATAGGACTACAGGATGAAAAAAATTGTTTATTGATAATGGCTTCATTATTATAAGGATTTTTTTTAATGTATTTCTTAGGCTTCTAATTTATCTAAGCGTTTTCCTTTATTATTAAGTAATATCAAGAATATTTAATCCTTTTTTTTTTCAAAACTATTAATATTTGCAATAATATGGTTTGAGAAATCCGATGTTCTTTGATTCTAATTTTGAAATTACGAGTTTTTTTCCCGATATAAAATGAGGAACTGTCATTACATTTGAGTTTGTATATTTATATGGAACACCTATTGACCCTTTAGTATAAATCATATATTCTAAACTTTTTTTGCCAACCGCCCACTTTGAGAATTTTTTTTCTAGCGCCCCCCTAACTCGTGAGTCTGAATAATAATAAATAATAATAATATTTGGATGATTTATATAGCGCCGTTTTTGTGAAAAATCACCTCAAGGGCGCTGTACAAACTTATAATACATTTCTAAAATCTAAAAAACTACAAGCTAGGCAAACAATTATAAACAACTTATGGCTAAAAATTGCATACACCGGTTCATTAATCACCGATACGAAAATATATGTACAATATTTTGACCAATGAACGCGATGCTGCCTAAAATTTAATGAAAACAGGACCATACTTACCTGGGAGGTCGTCTGAAATTAACACTGTATATTGTCCATTTAAAGAAATTTAGATAGAGTTCGCACGCAGAGGACATTATTGTGAACACAGCAATTATCGTGATGATTATATTTACCACAACGGAGGGGGCGTAATGGGATGGGATGGGGCAAGATGGGATGGGATGGGTTTCTCTGGGTCTCCTACCGCCTCCCTGAAAGTCTGAAATCACCCCCAATTTTATCTTGGTCAGCTACCGCTCCCTGAAGGTCTGAAACGCCTCCAAGGGGGCGTTATCGCTCACGTTGAGAACCTATGGTCTAGTCTAAATGAAAATTTTTCCGTCTTTTTCTTTTTAATTAATAATAGGCTTATTCAGAGTAACAAAACTATCTTCGCAATTTTGTTTATTTTTAAACAAATAATCATAATTAAGTTGGATGATTCGGGACTTTGTGCAAAAGTTGTTGGAAATGACTTTGCCAACGGAGAGTTGTGCAGACCTACAAATTGTCGACAGAAAAAGCTGGACAATTATCATGATACTAAGGTGCTCACAGTTTCATACTTTTTAGTGGGAATAACCATGCACAAACGGAAAAAGTCTTTTTAAAATTAAATTCCAGACGCATTGAACCTTTTCAACAAAAAAATATAAATTGATTTCGAAAGATTGTATTTTATCTAGTAAAGTCTTAAAATTTGAAAATATTGTTTATTTTTGTTTTAATAAGATTATGGTTGATCGTTGGCAGATTTGTTAAATTTTCAAACAGAATGTTTTATCCAGTAAAATAAACCAATAAATTATCTAGGAAAGCTACTTTTCGAAATTTTAATTTTAGTTAAAGTAAAATCATTTAAAACAAGGCACGTGTTTACTGACAGAAATACTTCAGTTTGTCTATTTATTTACGGTCTTAAAAACGAATTCACATATTTCAAAAATACACATATGGCAAAAAAAAAAGTTAATAATTATTGACTTTTTATTTATTATTTAGGCATGATGTGAACATTTGTTATTGGGTTGTAACCTAATTATTATAATTTACTAGCTGGTTCCCGACATGCGTTGCTATGCCATTTAATAGTCATAATTAAGTTGCTTCTCGCACAAATTTTATGTTTAACTCTTGTCTTCAGAGATTGCATCGTGTGGGGAATGAAACTTGCTCTATCGATATATTTTTTTTATAAAAACATCGCTTCCTTCAAAAAGCGTTTACGTATGCAGATGCAAAAATCCTTAAATGTTTCAGATTGTTAGAAGTAACAAATTCAATACCTATTGCTCTGTAACTACTTTCATAGTATCTACTTACTTCTTTATACATATATGTAATTGCTGTGTACCTTTTATTTTATTTTTTCCTGATAATAACAAACTAACGTAAAAATCTTTAAATGTTTCACATTGTTAACAGAAACAAACTTAATACCCACTGCTCTGTAACTACATTCATGATAACTACATTCATAGTACCTATTTACTTATTTACATATGTAATTACTGTGTACCTTTTCTTTTTTTTTCTCTTTTTCATAATGATAACAAACACACGTACATTTATGATAGCAAAAAAAATAATAATTAATAAAATAAATAAATAAAAATAATTAATTACAAGAAAATTACCTACTTTTATATTAATCGTTAAAAATGTTTTACACCACTGCAATACCGGTATGCTTCGAGTATATTTGGAATCACATTTTGTGTGATATTGTGACAATAATTATTGAATATAATGTAGCGTGAGCCCAAATACGAATCCGCTGGTTGAACTCCTTTGTAAACAATTACTCGAATATTGATACATACTTATGTTAGGCCTACTTATATCTTTCTAGCTCTGTTTATCATTTTATGTACTATATACTTATGATACTGCATACTTGTTATAATGCTCCTGTACAATTTATTTTATATGTAAAAGCCATCAAGGCGTAAACAAACAAATAAATAAATAAAGAAATTGTTTCTCCCTGCGTGTCCTTTCCCATTCATTCCGTTACCCTTCCACCTCCCAATCCTCTCCCGCGTCTCCTCCCCTCTCGCGTTCCCGCTCCGCCTCCTCCACCTTCCCTTCTTTCCCCAGTCCACTTCCCCCCTTACCCCGTCCCGCGAACCCTCCGCTCGAGTTCCCCTACCCCCTCCACAAACCACCTCACCGAGTTCTCTCCCCCTTTCCCCTGCATTCCATACATTCATTCCCGGTACATTTAGTTTTCAAACAGCTCGCGTGCCACCTATTGCAATTTTTTATACAAATTTCATAATACCAGAGCTCACTTATACAAACCTTGTCCTGACAATAACAACCACAAAACAAAAAGAATTATCCAATTTGGTGCAGTCGTTCGGAAGTTATGCGCGTACATACATTTCGGCGATTTATTTTTATTTATATTTATATAGATATATTGTTTTCTTTAATGCATGTAATGTCATTAACCTGTAAATGTTCTTAATAAAATAAAATAAATAAATAATAAATTTCAGATTTTTCACACCCTTATTTTGCTTAGAGATTATTAAAAAATTAAAAATACTTATTATCAATTTTTTTTAATTTCATAATTTAATCATCACTATCAGCAGCTCTATTGCTAAATTTAACGTGGGTATGAACGTATTAAAGAAAATTTTAAGTGAAACAAAATCAATGTTAAGGTTTTAGTTAAAAATACTTGTATAGAGAATAATCAATCTTTCTCATCGGAACCGCCCTGTACAGTTGCAAGACCATCTTTCGACGAAATTTGAATTATTGGCCGTCTTAAGATAGATAAATAAATAATGTAAAGAAATTATTTATTATAAGGTTGTTTGGCAAGATGCCCGCCGTTGCACAGACGAAAACACGCAGAAAGAGTGTTTAATTGAATGATGAATTGGGAGGATATCCGCCTCTTGCCAAATTATAAACAGGCATAATAAATACGTTAATACGCAAACATGAGATTCGAGACCTTGCCGTGATTTTCTCTCTTTTAAATCCCAGATGTGTGTGACATTGTCACAAAATGCTTGGTTTTGTTCTCCATAATGCCAGATAATTTACTAATGGAATCGCAACACGAAGAGCGTATTCGCAGGATCCTGGAATGCACTCGTAGCTCCATTATTTGACTATTTCAACAGAACTATACCCTCGAAATAGAAAGACAACAATATTCCGGTATTCTTCCAATCACAGTCCTTCCTAAACATGAAATCACAAGCACCATCCTACAAATTACTCAACAATCAACTCACACTAACGTCAAGCCACTTTACAATCAAGACATCCACACTCATAATACTCGAAATAGCAATAAAATCCGCATACCTCAAACACACACTACAAAATATGGAATAAAATCTCTGAACTATGTTGCCTATACACTATATAATTCGCTTCCAGATATGTTCAAAATAAAAAAAATTCAGAGTAATGCTTTAAATAATATTTTTTGGGTAAGTTTAAGGATGAAACTATGTAATTTTCTTGTCATGTCAGTTGTCTTGCTTCCTTTTCTCTTCTTTTCCTTTCCATTTACGTAGTTGTAAGTTATAATCATCCATAACTGTATAACCTTGTTCCTTTTTTCTATAATTATTTTCAATTGTTGTTTGTTCTACTCAACCTGTCTTTTATTTTTCGTCTATATTGTGAAATTTATATTTTTTAAATCTAAATTCCTATGTAAAATTGTAACTATTTCCTCCCAGCCATGAATTGTAAGTTCCTCCTGTCCTAAAATGAGTTCTGTAACTCAGCGGGATTGCTCTAGCAAGAAATAAAAAAAAAAAAACAATGAAAAAGAAAACAAAAGAGAGTACAATTTACCTGTGTACGAGGGAATGTACATTTTTTTACGTTAGCTCCACACAGGAGGCCCTGAAGAAAATAATTCCCCTCAGGGTCTATGTCATCTTTGGAGGTGCTGTGTGGAGGGTCTTTTTGTCCTGGTCCTGCTGGAGAGTTCAAAAGGACTCCCTCAACCAGTCGATTCGGCCCGCCACGCGTAGGTAGTCAAATGCATCCGCCGTCAAGACCTAAACAAACCCACCCTGGTTCGCCAGTAACACTCGTCTCGTCAATAACTCGTAAATATAAAAAATAATAATAAACGTCAAAAAATGAACCTGCCGTTAAGAACAAAATACCAGAAGCATATAAATATAAATTGGTATTTCTTTTGGTTATTATTATAAACTTTTATTGATCAGTGACGGTGGTTGTTAAAATCGGTTCTATGAAAACTCAAAATCGTGCAATTTCGACACACCTTTGAAAAATAGCCCGTAACCTAACCTAACACCACCTATTTAACCATTTTTTTCATAGTTTAATGACTTTTTGAAGTTGCATGATTCTGAGTTGTCCAGTCACCGTTAAAATGACATAACGAGGAAACCATTCAAATTTAAAAAAGGTTTTTACTAATTTATTTCATTTTCCCGTGATTTTTCAGGGTTCTGCGGTAGTTATATTATTTTGCGATGAGATTTTGTCACAAATTTCTTTTCAACCAAGCTATTTGTTTTTACAAACTTATATTAAGTATTCGAAACTTAAGGGCCTTTAACCAGCCAGCGGCCGAGAATACACATTTCGTCGAAAGATGTTCTTACGATCGTACAGGGCGGTTCCAATAAGAAAGATTAATTATTCTCCGTACCAGATTTTTTTAAATCATGACTTAATATCGATTTTATCTCATTGAAAATTTTCTTTAATTTATACCTACCTACATCCAAAAATGCTGAAAGGCGTGATGATAAAACTATTAAAATAATGTACTTGTTGTAATTAATTTTTGATCATAAGTATTTATAATTTTTCAATAATATTTAAGCAAAATAAGAATGTAAAAAAATCGTAAATATTTATATTAGTTTGTAAGACCGTAAATAAATAGACAAACTGAAGTATTTTCGTCACAAAACACGTGCACGGATCTTTTTTTAGTGATTTTATTTAAACTAAAATTAAAATTGTGAAACATAGCTTTTCCATATAATTTATTGATTTATTTTACTGTACGATTATATGATTTGAAATGTGTGTTGTATAATACAAAATTTTGTTTGAAAATTTAACAAATCGGCCAACGATCTGCGGTATATCCTTATTATACTAAAAATAAGCATTTTTTCTCAAAATTTAAAACGTGCGTGTTTCCTAGATAAAAGAACAATCTTTCGAAATCAATTTTTATTTTTTTGTGGAAAAGAGTAAATACGTCTAAAATTTGATTTAAAAATGACATATTTTCGGTTTTCTCTGGTTATTCCCTCAAGCAAGATTAGGAATATATTGAATGATGTTTTTCATAACTTGTCATTTTATTTCAAATAATTTTTGTCATTTAGTCTTTTAATTTCAATGAAAATGCTTTTGTATAAATTGTTCTGACTATATTTAATCTATGAAATTTTATTGGCAAATTACCCAAGCCATGTTTTAGTGACACTTAACATTTTAGATCATTTATAAAGGTAATTAATCACGTTGTTTTGCTAATAAAACCAACAGACAACTTTTAATTTAATGTGAAAATAATGGCTTAGTATTATTTATTATTGGCGTAAATTATTATTTATTGCATTTTCATGGAATTCATACGGTGGAAATAATTATGTTATTTTGGGAAAGAATATTTTTGTGATTTTTCGGTCAGTCTATTTTAATTCTTTCTCTGTCACTTTATGCCTTACTGCCATACATCAGCTTTGGTATCAGGAATCCATTGTGGACTGAAACCATTTATCGTGTGTTTTTCGTTTGAAAATTTGATCGCTTTGAGAAATATTTTGGATGCTTTAATTATACTGCGAGTAAAACATATCTCGCAAGTAGATTTTATTATTAGTTATTTCCTTATTTAATTTATTTAAAAATAATATATATAGTAGGAGTATTTTTGCGGCACGTTGCAGAGTGGAAGATTCTATCAGTATCGCCCTGGTGTAAGACCACCATTCAGAATTGAAACGCTGCTTGAAATGGCTTTAGCCGTGTTTGGTGACCAGATCTGAATAGCCAGGCACTTTCCCACCTTTCTCTTCCCTATCTCCTTCCCCTCCCCACTACCTTCAGCCTCACAACATACCCCAATTGGGAATGCCATAGTCTCACTAGCTCCAGACGGGAGCAGCTGAGACTCCTGTGAAGTACTCACATTGAAACGGTCACACATTTTGTGTGTCTCATCTTTTGTCTCGCCATTATTTAATGTGTAAGAAAGAGCTGCAGCATTATAACGATGAAGAAAGTATGTTTATTGCCTTTTTGCCGTCACGGTAACGTAACCGTGAATCGTCAGCGTAATTATAAAGTGCTCATTAATTATAAATTTTATTTGAATTGGTTTGGATAAAGGCGCCGCATCCGCGCTCAAAAGAAGATGACGGTGAGATATGCAATTACGAATGCTAGAGAGCGCACTAATAAGCGATAAAATCGATGCGAAAATTGCAAAAATGTTTAATGAAACACGACTCTTTTAAAATAAAGCAAAAATCTCGCGGAAGCTATCTTAAGTATCATTAATGAAACTTTGTATTTTTTTTCACAACTATAACTTGTAAAATAACTGGAACAAACGTGTTTATAATAATTTTCGTAGCATACTTTGCGATTTTTTTCTATCGAAGGAATTTTATATAATTTGCGTTTCGGCGCGGAGCGCGTCTAGATGTTATCTTCAAAAATAACATATATTTTTTTAAGAGCTTAAAAACTTCAAATGCTTAAGGGAGATATGTAAGAAATTGGTACAAATTCGGGTAGCAGCACCTAAATAGGCCGATTTTTTTTTATTTTATTTTATTTTATTTATTTTTTTTTTTTTTATTTTTTTTTTTTTTTATTTTTTATTTTTTATTTTTTATTTTTTTTTTTTTTTACATGAGCTCCACACAGGAGGCCATGAGGAAAATAATTTCCCTCAGGGCCTATGTCATCTTTGAGGGTGCTGTGTGGAGGGTTTTTTTTAAGGAAAGGAAGGAGAGGAGAGTTCTGGGAAGGAAAAGGGTTTAAGGGGTGGGTAGGATGGGGGTTCAGTATGTCCTGGGCAGAGGTGTTGGTTATCCAATAAAGGTTCAAATCTATCGATTTGAATCGAAAGCGAAAAGATTTAATGTGAATTGATTTATATTATATCTAAGCGCCTCTTTTTTTATTTATTACACTTCTTGTGCCAAATAAATGTTAAATCTCAATCGACCTTCATTTACATATTATTATTCTGTCGCAAATTTTCCTTCAAAAGTGGGAAAGCTCTCAGTTTGTATCGGTCGGCGCGTCACTGCTTATTATTGCGTCGGCACCGAAATAGATCGGATCTCTCCCTCCCTCCTTCCCTGCGGCGTCGCTTGCCCCATCTCCCCTCTCCCTCTTACTGGCTGGACCGGCGTGGGATGTCCGACACACGTACCATTTATTTTAAACTCCGATTATAATAAAGCAGTGTGGATATTTTGTATCATTGACGAAGAAGATAACACTATTTATCTAAACGAAAATAAGAAAGAGAACAAGACGCAGAAAAATAGAAAAGGATAATGGTCGCAACTGGGACGACGGTTAGACGAGGGGTTCTGGCTTCGTGTCCCAGTTGCAACCATTATTTTTCTATTTTCTGTGTCTTGTTCTCTTTCATATTTTCGTTTAGATTATTTGTGTTATATTCTTCTTCAATGATATATTACGTTGACGGGAATAACCTTCAAATGTTGTAAAATTTGTTGTTCTTTTAAAAAATTGACTTTTATAAAAAGTTCAATATGTGTACCATATAAATAATAAAATCGGATATATTTATCCGAGACGCTATCTAGGTTACAAACCATTTCTTTGAACTTCACTCCATGAACCCGGGCGCGTATTTACAATCCCTACCGCGTTTCAGTCGCTTTAAATTTTCAATATCAAAATTTAAATATTTAGAAATAAAATTATTAATTTCTAATATACACATTGGAAAGATTATTTTATCTAGATTTTAGAACAATTTTTGTTTTTGCAAGGTGATATTATCAATATAGAGGTGTATTTACAATATATGGGAATAATATTAAAATTTAAATATTTAGAAATAAAATAATTAATTTATAATAAACACATCAGAAAGATTATTTTATCTAGATTTTAGAACATTTTTTGTTTTCGCAATGTGATAAAAAATAACCAATATAGAGGTATATTTAAAATGTAAATTGTCGTTACCGCGACTGAATCGGTATAGGTTTTGTAAATACGCAACCCGGGCGCCCTTGCTAAATTTTCAAACGTAGCGAACCATTTGGGGTTTTTTTTGACAGAGGTGTCTCCAGTTTCAGACTAACCTTTTGTTTATGTTAAAAAACGGTTCCATGACATTTGTTCCGGCGACAATTGATCCTGCGACTGTTGGTCCGCCGATAGTTGGTCCAGCCGACAGTTAATCCTTTAGAAGATTTTTTCTTTATGTAAGTATGCAAAGTGGATATACGGCCGTACAACCAAAGTCGATAAACTTATTTTGTAGTATGTTGTTATTGCCGCATGCTTCTTCGAGTCGAAATTAGTGTTAGTAAAAATACTTTTACAGTGGATTTTCACTCAAGATGCCTTCAGATATAAGTATATTGATTTTGGCTGTACGGCCGTATACCCTCTTTGCATACTTACTTGAAAAAAAAATCTTCTAAAGGATCAAACAATACAAAAAATATTAATAAAAATCATCTTAAAAAAACCCTATTACTACCCAACAATAAATGTTTTCCAAGATTTCCCGGTTCCCCACTTACAAAAATTTGTAACAAAATTGCACTACTACAATTACACAAAAATTTCTATAATAAAAATGATATACCACAATTAAATATTAGCAAAAGAATCATATCTGTTGGAGGACTAACCGTACCACTAGTACGAACCACAACAGCACAGCATCATCATATATATTTAAGGGTATAAAATTATTCAATAAATTACCGCTAGATATACGATCGGAAGAAAACTACGACAAACGTATAAATTAAATTAAATTAAAATATTCTAGTACCACCTCATAACCTTACTTATTGTTTACAAATATGTTTTTGCTTTATCAATCCTTTGAATCAATTATTAACTAACCTATAATTTTATTAGTTGTATCGTATTTTCTCATACTAATAGTTTTTGTAATAATATTTTTAATTTATATAGATTTAAAAGTATTTAGTTGTCCTCTCCTAAACATAAGCAGCTGATTTATTAGGAGAGTGATTGAAATATTGTTGTTATATATTATATTATGTTGTAAAATTGTTACTTTAATAAATATTTCAATAACAAAATAAATTTAAAAAAAATACTGTCGGCGGAACAACTGTCGCAGGATCAATTGTAGCCGAACCAATTGTCGGGTCATCGTTAAAAACATACCCCATTTGGAGTTGCCATCCAACCATCTGGAGCCAGTGATCCCAATTGTGGATACTATGGTATCCACAATAGCGCAAGCCGGTATTTGAATAAGCGACCTCCGGATTCAAAGTTGAGAGCCTTATCGACCACGGATCGTCAAGCCTTTATTTAACCATCACACGAAAGAAGAGTAATATAAATCATTAAATTTTATTTTGTTTTACATTAGAAAATTCGTGCTTTTTCAACCAATTGGCCACCGCTTCCAAAAGTCTAAAAATCATTACAACTGACACCTCTAATGAAGTCTATCTTATGAATAATACATTACCAATTTATTTTTACTAACTTCAGAGTTACCTCTCAGCTAGTATTTTTTCAGGTAAGACTATTTTTAATTCGTGCGCATTTTGTAGGTCACTGTGCCGCGGCTATTTAAATATTGTTCTCGAGTAAATGATAATAAATAAAGTTTGGAACTTGTTGGCAATGTCAGAACTTGCGACACGTTCCTATTGTTGGCATGCGAGTGACATTTCTTGCACCTGCGCCTGCATGCTCGTATTGTTATCATTTGAAACACTTTTGGTTTTACTTTGCACGATGAGTGACATGTGATAATTTATTTGATTTATTTACGCCCTCAGGGTGTTTACATAAAACCAGTATAAATTACTTATCCAAGTATTAATTGTGCCTTAAAATGTTGTAATATAATAATAATACAAATAGGATAATAATAATAGTCAATTGAAAGGTTCCCGTTAAACCAATTCTAAGGCCTTGTGCGCACTAGCGGCTAGCCGCGTAGGCGGTCAACCGGCGGTCAACCGTCAACAATGCGGCCAGCCGCATTTTCATTTTAGTATGAAATTTTTCGGCGGTTGGGTGCGTACGGATATGAGCGGTTGCATACTAAAATAAAAACGCGGCTGGCCGCGCGGTTGACCGCCTACGCGGCTAGCCGCTAGTGCGCACAAAGCCTTAGTCAGTTTCAGCATTTGAATAATTTGAAGGTGGGTATGGAATATCGCCGTCCCGGGAACCATTTATTGGGTAACTAACCTGCCATAGGTCACCCCAAGTGGTTCGATACGTTTGGTGACTTAGCAAGGGTGCCCGGGTTCGTGGGTTGAGGTTTAACTAGGTCGTGGTCTCGGATGCGATTTCGGTCGGGGTCGGAAGAGACTAGTTGCGGGAGACCATTTCAACTCTTGCCGGACCATCTCAAGCCGGGTTCTCTCGGTCCATCATCTCGCACCGCAGTGGGAGGGATGGATTTTTACGTCCTGGACACAGTGACCCCCGAATTCCTACCCACCCATCATATCTGTTTCCTTCCCAAAACTTCCTCTTCTTCCTTTCCCTAAAAAGACCCTCCACACAGCATCTCCAAAGATGACATGAATCTCCAAAGATGACTAGAGCTAATAAAAAAAAGTAAAGTATTAGTTATAATATTATATTTTTATTTTATTAGTTGATAGATTAATAATTTTGATTGACAATTGGTAATTAATTATTTTGTTTGACGCATAATTTACTTCTTTCTCCTTAAAAAATGGTATTGATGATATTTTTGTATTTGGACGTAGGTAAGGGAACGTACCCATATTACGTGACCAACTTTTTGCAATTTTTAACCCCCCCCGGTGACAAAAAACCTAAGCCCGCCGCCGCTCATTTGTACCAAACGTGAAATTTTGAAGACCCCCCCCCCCCCTAAACGTGTCACGTAGTATGGGTACGTTCCCTAAGTCTCTTTTTGGCTAATATTTTTTTATGAATTCATTTTCAAATCTATTTTTGGACATAGAATATTTCGAATTTGAAATTTTTTCAAAGCTTTTATTTTTATTTAGTTCAAAATCTCTGCGAAATTATTGTTTTGTTGTGGTTGTTCAAAATTGTTGTAAATTTGGAATATCTACTTGTTATGATTGAAAAATAATATTAAATCTTTCCAAAAATAAATCTCAATATTTACAGAAACCCAAATGGAATCTGCACAATGCACTTTGCTGCGTTCCGTCAATAAAGAATTGTTTAATGTAGCTAAATCTTTTAACAGGCCTGAAGGTAAACTGGTTGAGAAATTTCCCATACTGAAAATCGACGCAATACCTCGTTTTTCAATTCACTCCTGGTTTTTCTTACTGGCTGATAAAATAAAGCAAGGTCGCTTCACGGAACACATCTGTGGCTCTAAATAAAACATCCCAACTTTGAAGCAAGAAATCTTTCGGTTTATCCTGTGAAAAACTCTCGAACGGTGGGTTCTGACGTTGTACAGCTTTTTCTGTCTGGAATTTCTAGGTCATAATTGTTTTCAATCGCTTTCACCCAGACTTATGGAGCTTTGAAATATCCATTTTCTGTAAAAATTATGATTAAAGACTAAATAACAAATTGCCCGAAGAATTAAGACAGGTATGCCTCTAACAAATCTCGAAACAATATATTGAAATCTTATTTTTTTAAATGTTATTTGGAAAACGAGTCATAAGTAACAGCTATCCTGATTATTTCCAAGTATCAAACTTTGTACATCCAGTTGAGGTGGGCGCAGTTTATATCTTTTTTAAATCTTGTCTATTGAATTTTATAAATCCTGTATTTTGTATGTAAACATCATGTATTAGGTCTGTATATTTTTGAGCCCGAACCTTTTATTGTATTTTCCTGCTTTTTGTTTTTTTTATTCATTTCTATAGTCCATCATGGAGGATACTTTATTTTAACTTTTTGACACCAACAGTACATAAGTAAATCAAATGAGTGATTATAATGATTCATAAAATCTTATAAGACATGTTTCTGTGAAATATTTGTAAAGTGATTTTTCATATGTTGTGTCTGTATGTTGCTTCTGTGAAATGTGTCTGCATATTGGGTTGGGTTGGGTTTAACTTTTCAAAAGTACCAATTGGCGATTCCTTAATGAGTTTTGATAACTCATGAGAATGCAACTTCGTTGTACGTTTTATTAAATAAATAAAAAAAATATTAAAAAATGCCATATTATTGATTCTGCATTTTTCAGAATTAACATTAGCATTTTCGAAAAACTAAATTTAATTAAATATGTTTTTTAGTTTCATATACAGACGTATTTCTAGTAGCACAGTCGATTGATAAAGATTGATAGGATTACTTTCGGTAAATTCTTATCGTTCCCTAGCATGACTGCAGATCGCCAACGAATAAGCAACAGTTCACAATGACTAAGTGTTCTTAATATATTCGACGTCAACTGTTGTTTGTACGTTAGTACTAGATAGAATTCTTAACTCTACTTTTGCAACTGATCTTCCAATAATGTACCTAATAGTAAATTAATTTTATAAAATAGCAACAGTTAAATCATACGATATGCAGTGTTTTTAATATTGTTCCTCTGCGTGCAAAATATTCCCGAAAGATCTTGCCGACATTTACTACCCTTTTACTTTAACAACACCAGGACACTTTCTTACCAAAATTCTCAGATTCCGAGACTTCACAATCTCGGTAATAAATATTCTGATCTAGGAGATATATTTCACCTTACGAATAAGCAGCATAAAAATTGTTTATACCAATTCTTTTATACATCTAGACACAAATAGTCGTGGATAATTTCTGCAATTTTGTTTATATGGCATATTCTTTTTTTATGTTAGACTTCTTATCATTTTTACCAATGTATTTTAATTCATATTATATGTTTTGGTTGTTAAATTTTTTTTCATTATTGTTTTAGTTTTAAAAAGTACTGTGTTACTTAATTTACAAACAAAGAATGTAAAAGCCCATAAGGGCGTGTAATAAATAAATAAATAAAATCGTATCTTCTCCAAACAGGGCGACGTTTGGTCCATACAAACGTATTCCTCAATTTTCTTCCTGAATTTTGAGACTAGTGCAAATACTTCTCACTTAATATAGCTATCGACCACTAGTGTGTCGGTACGTTTTGCTTTTTTTTGTTAAGTGTCTTCTTACCCTTCAAAAATCGTTAAAATTGCCTGGTATGAACGCCATCAACAAACGTTCAGCGTACAAACAAGACAATATATTTAAAAGAAAGCAAAACATAGAGACATAGAATATTTTCTTCTGAACTATGATCGTTTTCTCAAGACAAGTCGTCAAACAAGATGAATTTCTACTGGACTATTTAAAATCTCAGCGCTTTTAGCTACACTACACGGGTCTCGGATCTCGGGGCTCGGGCCTCGGGCAGTTAACAAGTGTTTACGTGTCAGGGAAATGTTCTCAATGTTCCCGCGGTGTTTATTTCATTTATTTGAAGAGCGAAGGTCATCTCTGTTGCCGCTCCCGTATTCCGGGGAAAAAATCTACTAAATTTTAAGATTACGGAAAATATTTTGCAGAACCTACTTAGCTTAGCTACGCGGTTATGAAAATTTACTTTCAAATTTACTCGTATTTGTTTAAAGTATCAGCTGTTTTACTGGTTAGGTCCTCCATCATTGCAGAAACAACATCTTTCGCTTTTAATGACGACAGTAAAGATTTAATTTTTTTAAACCTTAAAAAAAACTATAAAAGATAACTATTACTATTATACGTATCTCCAGTTAGAAACCTAATTGAATATAACTCAGTAGTTTGACCTCCATCTTACAAAATTCACTTATTTACATTGAGCGATTCCAAAAAAAATCTGCGTTTTATAAATTTTAAATTAAATATCCCACCAGGACTAGAAGACTTAAAATATAATTTCTTATTAAATATTCTAAAATGCATGGATTAGAAGATGGACGTAAAATATATATTAACCTTTTTATTCAAAATACTAAACTCTAAATTCGACTGTTGCAAACTCCTGCAAATCATTAACTTACGAATAGCCACAGTTACAACCCGACAAAACACACTATTCCACTGCAGCATTCATAAACTGTAACTACATTGCCCACTCTCCAATACAGGGATCACACTATGGGAAGTCAATACTTAGGTGATGTTGACATATTTAATATCAATTTGGCGAGTTTTATGGATCATGTAAAATATCGATCCCTAAACACATCTTGTATTTTTGTAAACCTGTTTAATCGCTGTATTTTTCAGTTTTTGTTTCTTGTATTTTTATGACTTGTATGTCTATTGTAGTTTTATTTTTATTATTTCTTTCAACAAAATTATCCGTCATCTTAAAATTGTACTACCAATCATGTAAAAGCCCTCTGGGCGTAAAATAAACAAATAAATAAACTGTTTGGTAGCCAATCTATTTGTTTTTGTGAATGTTAGTCTATTCTACTACTTCCTTGGAATGACACAATTACATAAACTAGAACGCTTTCAAGGCAAATTTGTGGCGCGTGCTAAGTACTGGGTGACGAATAAATCCCATGCAAATAATTAAATCCCGATAAAATTTTGGGTTGTGTATTTTTTGGATTTTATTATTATTCGAGATTTTCTTATTTTATTTACATTTTTTTATTCTATTTCTTTACAATTCACAATTGTGTGCTGTTGCATTGTCGTTTTTCATAATATGTATAATTTCGATGTGCCACTCTGTATAAAGACAATGGTCCTTCGAGCCGGATTTATTTTTTTATTTTTTACCTTGTTAATATTTTGTGTCTTTGCCAAGCTTGTTTCATTATGAGGATAATATTGAATTTTCTTTTTCTCTCTGTAATTCGTAGGTCCACCCAACTAGCATCTATTAGTGTAGCTATTGAGGTTATTTACAATATGAACTTTCAAATATCAATTTAAGGCGACGCATCAAGTCGTGTAGCATTCGGAATCAGGCCTCTAAAAATAACACTCCTAATGTAGATGGCGAACAGGTTGAAATTCCCGCTTAACACCACCCTTCCAACGATTCCCGCTTTAATTTATGCAACAAAAAAACATCGCCAAAAAGCATGTTTTATTTTATTTTGTGAACTTCATGCACAAATATTAAAATGTTTTCCAATCATTTTCTAAAGAATTTAATTTTGCCACAATATGCAACAAAACGATAATCGAAAATGGGTTCGTAAGTAGGAGATTCTGAGCTTTAAAGCAGTTTTTACAGGCTAGATACTTTATTTTTTTTCTGGGCTTAAAAAGACTATTTCAAAGGCCAATATGTGTTCTACTTGCAGTATTTAATTAAAGCATCTACATATAATATTTCTAAGCGATCAAATTTTCAAACCAAAAACAAATGATTTTGCATTACTTCGTAGTGCTTCACCTTCAGTGTCAAAAATGAGACATTATTTGATTGTTCCGCTTTTTAGATTAATAAATATTAAAAAAATGAAACAATTCAACTTTGTATAAACCACTTATATAATGTGTAAATCCGACCGGTTTCGGAACAAACGTTCCTTCTTCAGGGAAAGCTTATACTCATTTGACAATTTCGAACAATGTTTTATTATGGTAGGGGTGGAGCCGTTGCTAGTTATTAATGTAGATTGGTTGGGTAGGTATTAATGTAGAATGGGTGGGTAGGGGAAGAAATCCATTATAAGAAAATAATTTTTGTTTGTTGATAATAGATTCATTATTTTTAAGGGATTTTTTTAATTTCCAAGGCTTCTAAGTTATCTAAATGTTTTCCTTTATGATTAATATGAAGAATATTTATCCCTGTATTTTTTTCAATTATATGGTTAGCGAAATTATTATTATTAAGACACCTTAAATGTTCTTTGATTCTGATTTCAAAATTACGAGTTGTTTTTCCAATATAAAATGAGGGACAATCATTGCATTTGAGTTTATAATAAATATTAAATAAAAAAAAAATAACATCAATTTTTAAACTATAACTTTAGGCTCAAAAGAAGAAGGGGAGATGTATAAATATGGATATTAGAGGGAGCGCGCTAATATTAAAAACGATAATATTTAAGCGTAAATTGTGAAAATGTGAAAAAACATGACTCGTTTAAAATAGAGCATAATATCTAGTGGAAAATTTCATAGCAATACTGTTAATCTTTTCATAACTAACAGAAAAAAACTTTTATAATACTTTTCGGAGCTTTTTTCTATTGACGGAATTTCATATAATTACCTTTTCGGTGTGGCAAATGTACAGATATTATCTTCAAAAATAGCATATATTTTTTTAGAAATTTAAAAATAAAGTGTTCAAGAGAAATATATTATAAAACGGTAGAAATTCGGAATGTGGCGGCTTAAAAAGGACGCAAAAACAGTTTCGACGCCATTGATCCAAGCTTTCGCGACATTATTTAATCATTTAGCACGAATTTAATAATTCATGTTGCATTCTGCCTCTGTCGTTAATATTAACGGTCATTTTTATTGGACGCTGATCAAGAGTTATTTCGGAAGTTTTGCAAACACCATTTTAATTTTAGATGTGTCGTAACTCGTAGCGTAGATTGCCCATTGCCCATTGACTTACTGTGGGCTTGAGGACTTATCGGCTGATTCACACAAAGCGTTGTGATTCCACTAAACATTAAATTTTCTTTTAAAATAAGCCCATAACTCAGAAAACAGTACTTTTATTTTAAAGTGAAAACTTCTGTAGCATCGTTGTGATTTGAAACTCGATGAAACGAAAAATAGCGACACTAAAAGGAAACAAGCAAATACATCTATAGGATTTATTACTGTGGACTCATCGGCCGATTCACACAAAGCGTTGTGAATCCACTAAATATTAGATTTTATTTTAAAATAAAACCATTACTTAGTAAACACTACTTTTATTTTTTTGAAGTAAAATTTTCTGTAGCACCGCTGTCGTTTGAAACTCGATGAAACGAAAAATAGCGACACTAAAAAGAGACAAACACATTCATCTATATCTATAGGATTTAGCCTGCGAGAGAATGAGATATACTAATAGGTCTCCTATTTGTGCGGTACTTCGTAACCTATCGATCTCCTCTTTGTGCGGTGCTTCGTAGCCTCCCCACTCTTGTCTACTTTAGTTTTCTGAAGGTTTCACTTCTACCGCGTGTGAACTGCACACAATTTTTTTTATATTTTACTTACTGTCATGTAAAATCCGGGATTAGGCCACTAAGAATAACACTCTTATGTAGATGGCGATAAGGTTTAAATTTCCCTTCAACACCACCCGCCGGTTTTGATTTATTTACAAAAACAACCTCGCCAAAAAGAGTGTTTTATTTTATTTTGCAAAGCTCAGGCACAAATGTTTTACGGTCATTTTCTAAAGAATTTTATTTTCCACATTTACAATAAAACCATTACCAAAAAGGGGTTCATAAGTAGAAGATTTAGATCTTTAAAGCAGTTTTTATAGGCTTTTCAAAAGACTAATTGAACAAATACTCATTTATTTCAAAGGCAAAAAATGTGTTCTACTCGCAGTATTTAATTAAAGCATCTAAACTATTTCTAAGCGATCTAATTTTCAAATAAAAAACACGTGATTTTGTATTGCTTATTAGTGCAACACCTTGGTGCAGACACCGTTCGCTACAACCGTAGCTTCTTCAGGGTTAGTTGGGACTCTCTTGTACGGTAGGTTTTCTCATAAAAGTCCTACATTCGATGTAACTTCTAATAAATTCTGATTTGAACTAAGACGTACGGAAAACTCAGAATTCAGAGCAAACTCAAAACTTATTTCAGAAAAATAAGTTTAATCCTTTGTTTCAAAGCTAGCCTGAACTGAATTCGAGTGCCTTACTAAAGTAGGTTTTACACCATCTCTTTTTTCAGCCCGATTCCAATTAGAGACCAAAGTCAACATTTTTCGCTTCGCGATCGCTATTTTCATGTCTACGATTTCAATTGTCATCACTGCAAACAACACACGACCCAAGCCGTTCGCTGTGATGCCAACTGAAATCGTAGATATGAAAATAGCGATCGCGTAAAGCGAAAAATTTTGATTTTGGGCTCTAAGTGGAATCGGGCTGAAAAAAGAGATAGTTTAAAACGGCCATAAGTCATGGTGATTGAAGGAGAGAGTACGAAAACAGTGCAATGTAGTTGTGAATGACGAATACTTTTGAGTTTGTGTATTTGGGAAGTTTGTTTAGGAGAGATGGGAAGGCTGAGATTGAGATATTTAAAGAAGGGAAATGCAGGTAACTCCATAGAGCAGTAATTGAATTTCGATAAAAAAAATATTTATCTTTTTACTTCTACCATCATGTAAAATCACCCCCGGATACTCTGTATAAATATATTTGGATTGGTGACCAGACAACTCACCCAAATGGCACCTTATCACTGCTTTGAAAAGTCATTATAAGTGATGAAAAAAAAATAGATTAAATAGGCAACGTCTGGTTAGGTTAATTTTAAAAAAAGTGTGCAATTCACACGCGTTAGAATTGAAACCTTCAGAAAACTAAAGTTGACAAAAATGGGGAGACTACAAAGCACTTTTTCTATCCATGTGAAGGATTATTTTTTCCATATTTTTGTCGTCGAATTCCAGTGCACCTTTTCCTATACATTTGGTCAACTTATTAGTATTTGTGTTGCTAGATGTCACTTTTTGTGTTTTCTTTTGCTTGTTCATTTTGGAGTGGTTTGAAGATTGGATAATTGATTTTGCAAAAATATATTTTTTTGTTGTTCCTTGTAACACTAAACGTCTGTAGATGTTCGTTATGCGCTTTATACCACTACACCAATTAGATTGTGGATTTATTGTATTATATTGGAACCGAGTACCCGTGAATTAAGTAAATATTTTATGCTATCTCATTTTCGGGCAGTTTAAATCATATAAATGTATGTGTTTGCCTCTTTTTAGTGTCGCTCGTTTCGGTTTCACCGAGTTTCAAATGATAACGATGCTAAAGATGTCTTCATTTAAGAAAAATGTATCACTTTTAATGACTTTCGGAGAAGTGTTGAAATGCCGCTTTGTTGTGTTGTCATGGAAGCTTTTTGTTTCTTCAAATAAAACATTTTCCCCGTATTATTAATATATTTGGAAGCGGGTGGATTAAGGCATGGGAATAATTTAAGTCAGAAGCAGTGAATAACTGCACATTCTAGAGTTTTATTTATTCTGAAAGGTTGTCTTTTCTCAATAAGGCAAGGGAATAATTTAAGTCTAGAAACAGTGAATAACTGCACATTCTAGAGTTTTATTCATTCTGAATGGTTGTTTTTCCTCAACGCACTGAGATTGCTACCACCTTGATTATAGAGAGGGATTCATTCTCCCAAAATAAGCACTGATTTATTACGGATTTCGAAATGTTCACACCTGTTTTATTTGACTTACAATATTTGTCAGTTGGTAGTGCGGAAAGTTACGACCAAAGATATTCAAATCAATATTTTTGGTTACGACAGATGCAAACAAAGACTTAGTTTTTTACTTTCAGTAAATAATAACATTTATGATATAATGATCAACAATATTATAAGTTTTAAAGAATCATTGATGGTCTGCATCAAAGCAAAAAAAATTGTAATAACTTTTTGATTTATTAAAGTTTTGGTTTTCTGTGCTTAGCTGCCTGCGGCATTACGAATCTCTGTAGTTTTATAACATAATATGTTATAAAACTATCGAAATTCGGAATTATAAATATTATTTCTCTTGAACAGTTTAGTTTTACTTTTCAAGTTTTTAAATTACTAAAAAAATATATGTTATTTTTGAAGATAATAACTACGCATTTGCCACGCCGAAACAGTAGTTATATGGAATTCCCCGATAGAAAAAAAAATCACAAAAAATGCTCCGAAAGTTATTATAAACACGTTTATTCTGTTATTTTACAAGTTATAAGTATGGAAAAATTCGCAACGTTTCTTTAAATGTCATTTAAGAATGCCCAGGAGTTTTTGGCTCTATTTTAAATGAGTCGTGTTTTATTAAACATTTTTATAATTTTCGCTTAAATATTATCTTTTTTATTATTAGCGCGTTCACAACATTCGTATTTACATATCCCCCCTCCTTTTTATTTTTTAGCGCTTACTACCAAGCCTTAAATGATCTGTTTGTTTAGATAACTGATCTATTTCAGACTAAAATGATTATGGTATTTCCAATTTGTCGAATAATAATATTATTAACATATCTGCAGAATTTCGGAAACTCACTGCGCAGTGTTGGAAAGATTGGCTCCGATTTCAAACACAAGTCAATTATACGAATTCAAATGACTGGACTATTTTTAGTTGTTTCTGTATTATCCTTCATAATTTCGCCTCTCGGTTCATCATACGAATAACCTCAAGCTACAATTATGTGTTACTGTGCCGCGCAAATACAGAAATACACGGCGGGAAAATCCTGAAAACAACCTTCGGTAAATTCATTCTTAAATTACTCACCTGAAATTTAAATTAACACAACACACAATCTTCGGCTCTCCTTCAAACTGGAATATTTTCTACACCGCTGAACTTTTCACTTGAGACACCATGAGAACACTCACTGAAAAAGCTCTGAAATTTGAAAATGATCAAATACAACAATTCACTTGATTCATCAATGCCACTTTTTTGGTCAATAGTCCAGAAATTTTTATGAAATTTTCGCACTTCTATTTCTGCACACTTTTCTACGTCTTCTTCTGCGGGTTTTTTCAGCGGTGTGAAGCTGTTGCGGGTGTGGGAGAGAGACTGGGGACGCACGTCTGGGCCGCCTGGAATTTGCCCAAGATTCTCTCGTTTCGTGCGGGTATTTTGGGCGGCGGTCGCGAAGAACTCTGGAAGGCGGCTGCCGCGCGTGGGCGGCGGACTAGCTGGTCTCTATTGCTCGCAAGGTACTCGGCCGTAAAGGAAGGAGTCTTCCAGAAATCGCGGAGTTATTGGAGTGGATATTTGGTTCTCTTGTTTGTTTTTGAATTGTCAATGGGGTTAACTGCACGCTACCATTCCGTTTGCCGTAACCCAATTCAGAGAGAAGTGAATTCCGATGGCCATTCATTTATCATAGGCTTACATACCTAGGCCCGGTATGTCAGTTAACTATAAACTCGGCTTGGTTGGAATTTCGAGCTTAGCACAGCTTGGAACATAATCCGTATAGAGGTCGAAAGCCTAGACGTCACCTATATTACGTGTATTGTCTATGAATTTAATAGAGGGATGTATTTCGCGCATCACGTATCACGCATATTCTACGAACCTTGATCTTCATCGGGGCATCGCGATCTTTAAAAATCGACAGCATTTTATTTTTAGGCGGGTTTAATTTACTAGTTAATTTTTTAAGTAAAACTTCGTTACGCACGCTTGACTTGGGGAGTAATCTGGCGAATGCGTAACGAGAGCGTTACCGAAAGCGAGGCGAACGATAGTTGAGAGGGAGATATAAGTTAGTGAAGATAGAAAGAGAGAGAGTTACGTTTCGAATATTACTGTAAGGGCAAGAGCTCTGCCATAGGTCACCCCAAGTGGTTCGCTACGTTTGGTGATTTAGCAGGGGTGCCCGGGTTCATGGGGTGAGGTTTGTCTAGGTCTTGGAGGCGGATGACCAGGACATACTGAACCCAAGATTCCTACCCACCCCTAAAACCCTTTTCCTTCCCAGAACTCTCCTCTCCTTCCTTTCCTTAAAAAAAATCCTCCACACAGCATCATAGGTGAGCATAAAGATAACATAGGCCCTGAGGGAAATAATGTTCCTCAGGGCCTCCTGTGTGGAGCTCACGTAAAATAAAAAAAAAGAGAGAGACGTGCGAGCACACATTTTCTTTCTCTCATAGCCAGTTGCGTTTCGTATATCTAAGACACAGTGCAGGCCTATTGTTTGTATCACACTGTAGGAGCAAGAGAGAGCAGTGAGCGCGCACATTTTCTTTCTCTCTTTCTATCATATAGAGTATAGAGGGACCTAAAGAAGTTTTACTTCAGTCGTATGGTCTAAAGCACACTCGTTTTTTTGATAAAGTTCCCCATTTCAATCAGCACGGTGCTATATGCGAGTTCAATAATTTTAATTAGTATTTGTTTTGCACTATGTCAGTGCACCATTAATAAAATTAACCGCTAAAATCAAACTGTCCGGACGTCGAAACTGTTAAAATCCCTATCCTACAATTTTTCATTGATTATTAATTAATAACATCGTCATTCCATTCGATGAATATAATAGTTTATACTTGTTAAAATAGGAAATTTACATAAATTTCAGTGGAAAGTATTTAAATATTATTTAAGTTATTATTATTATTATTATTTATATTGACGACCTCCGTAGTCCAGTGGCTAAGACTCTTGACTCACATTCCGGAGGTCGCGGGTTCGAACCCGGCATGCGCAAATAAATTTTATTTGATTAATTTGTGTTATTTCACAATTAATTCATTTAAAATAATATATAGAATATTTGCGGCATGTTCCAGAGTGGAAGATACTATCAGTATCGCCCTGGTGTAAGACCACCATTCAGAATTGAAACGTTGCTTGAAAATGGCTTTAGCCGTGTTTAGTGACCAGATCTGAATAGCCAGGTACTTCCCTACCTCCTTCCCCTCCCCACTACCTTCAGCCTCACAACATACCCCAATTGGGGATGCCATAGTCTCACTGGCTCCAGACGGGAGCAGTTGAGATTCTTGTGCGGTATTCACTGTAAAAAAAAAAAAAAAAAAAAAAGTAGATGTCATATTTGGCGTGTGACAAGGAAACTATTTTGCTGTTTGACTGAGAGGTAGATTCAGCCCGCTTAAATTGGAGTGAGGAATGTCGTACATAGCGAGGATCAGAACTGGCTGATATTTCTTCCTTTATATCTTCCAGTATGCCCGTGGCCTAATTTTGAATGAAAAGCAATGACTGAATTTCAGAATAATTCTCTTTCTAGTGTTGATAAATGGATAAGAATGATTAATGAAGAAACCATAAGAGAATGTATTGTAATGCCATGTGAAAAGAGTGTGAGATAATCAGTCACGGAAAATCATGGTCAAATAGGTTCCCTGGTGGAGAGTGCGGGAAGTGAATGAGAGGCAGGCCGAGGAAGATGTGGATTGTTTATGTGGAAGAAGATTAGAGGAGTATTGTTAGCCATAAGGACTGGAGATGAATGGCTAGGAACTGGATTACTTAACAATATTGGATGTGGGGGTGGCCTAAGATTTATTTATTTTTATTTTTATTTTTTTTTATTTATTTATTTACATATGCATATATATTACAATACATTACAATGTGTTCATAATATAAAATTTAGTTCATAACATTTTTATTTTTTTTTATTTATTTATTTATTTATTTACATATGCATATATATTACAATACATTACAATGTGTTCATAATATAAAATTTAGTTCATAATATTCTTAACAAAGAAATAGTTACGTTGCATTAGTAAATGCATTCAGAGTGAATGCATTTATTAATGTTCTATGAGTGTTTTCTTTAGTGAGATCACAAGAAGGAGATTCTTTCCAGGCCATTTTAGAGAACATTACAATTGCATAATCAGAATTTACACATTTATAAACCAATATTTGACATATGAATTCACAATGTATTTATAACTATTTAATTTTAATAAAGTACTATTATTTTTAGAATTTCTTAAATAGTAGAAATTACACAATTATAATCCAAATATATGAAAAATGATTTTTCAAACTCGTTTTGGAGAACATTAATTTTTTTTTTTTTTTTTTTTTTTTTTTTTTTTTTTTTTTTATTAATTTCAATAACAAGGTTTGTACATGTATGTATGATGTATATAATAAGTATAGATTCATTTTTTTTTCACATACCTCCTCACTAGGATTTCCTGTTCTGAGGTGGCCTGTAGTTTTTTTTAAATATTTGTATTTGGTTATGGATTGTCTTTATATCATCTTCATGATGTTTGTAATTTTATTATCACTTTGATCTCTCAGCCATATTTTTACTTTTGTTTTAAATATATTCATTTCCTTTATATTTTTGATTTGATCTGGTAGAGCATTGTATAATTTTATAGCATGGAATTTATTATTTCTCTGTCCAAAAGATGTGTTCAAACTGGGAGTAACCAGGATGTTATTGCTTACTGACCTGGTTGAGTATTTATGTTGGGCAGTGGAGTATACATATATGTTTTTTTTCAGTTTAAATAAAATATTTTTTGAATAAAGTTTCTGTACATTGAAGACTTGAAAGTTATTAAATATTTCTTCCGTCGGAGTTCTAAGCGGAACTTTCAGTATTGTCTTCAGTACTCCTTTTTGGGCTATTTTGAGTCACTCTGTGTGAGTGCTCAAAGCAGACCCCCATCCAGTTATCCCGTACTCTATTTGTGATTGACATAAAGCGTAGTACACTTTCTTAATGTCGTTTATGTTGAGGATGTTACGGATGGCTCTAAAGAAGTAAATGTACCTGGTGAGTTTTTTTGTGATTACTTCAATGTGTGCGTTCCATCGGAGATTATCATCAATTTCAATACCAAGATATTTGATACTTTTGGAGTGTGCTATGGTAGGACAGTGGCATGATAAGCCTTGATTTTGATTGTTTTCTTGGCATGTATGTAATTTGAGATTAAAGTCATCCTCTGGCTGTCCTCTGGCTGTTATAGAAAATGTCAGATATTTTGTTTTATTGACATTAAGTGTAAGGGAATTTCTCTTAAGCCAGTTTTGCAGTAGACCAAGTCCATGTTCCGCTTCTTTGTAGGTACTTCTCCAGTCTTTTTCGTTGAATACAATTACTGTATCGTCAGCAAAGCTTATGATTTTTCCTCTCGTTCTTAGGCTACCGATATCATTTATGTATATTAGAAATAATATCGGTCCTAGTACGCTTCCTTGCGGTACTCCATGGTTGATGAGGAGAGGTTTGCTTTTTTTCTTGTTAATTTGAACACTCTGTGTACGCTCCATCATATAGCTTTTTAATAAGTTTAGAGTTCTATTTGACATACCAATTTTTGAAAGTTTTGCAAAAAGGATTTTGTGATCTATTGTATCAAATGCCTTTTGTAAGTCTATGAAGATTGCCAGTGTTTTTTCTCCTCTGTCTAAACTTTTTATAATCATATCTGTAATAGTTTCTATGGCGTCACCAGTACTTAGATTCTCCCTAAATCCGTACTGTGTTTCTGATAATATTTTATTTTCTTCTAAGTAGGAAAGGAGTTGTTTTTTTAATATTCTCTCCAATATTTTTGAAAATGTATTGAGTAGGCTTATTGGTCGATAGTTGTTTATGTCACTTTTACATCCTTGTTTATATATTGGTATTACAATAGCTTTTTTGAGAGCTGTGGGGAATACGCTTTCAGTTATAGCCATGTTTACTAGATATGTTAGAGGTACGATAAGTTCTTTACAGAGAAATTTTATTGCATTTGTTGTTATTAAGTCTTCCCCGGAAGATACATTTGATTTTAGAGAAGAAATTGTATTTTTGATTTCATCAGCTGTGATTTGTTTAAACTCGAGCTTTTTTCCTTGCTCAGGAGATTCATTTGTTTGTACTGCTCCATCACATTGCGTAGCTTGTTTTGCTAAATTAGATCCTATATTTATGAAGAAGTTATTGACATATTCAAGAATTTCGTCAGGATTCTCAGCGTATTTCCTGGGGACATTGTTTATATTCAGCTCGTCAATTGATGTGGCGTTGGTAGATTTAGTACTAGTTATTTCATTTATTATTTGCCACATCTTACGGGGATTTTGTTTACAATCATCTATTTTTTGCTTATAGTAAGTTTCTTTTGAATGTGTAATTACTTTTTTGCATATGTTTCTATATCTTTTGTAGTATCTTAACATGTGTATATCGTATGGATTATTTTTTAGCTTCTTGTGTAACTCGTCTCTTTTTCTTATGCAGTTTATAACATTCTGTGTGATCCATGGTTTGATGTGTATATTTTTATGTGAAATTTTTTTAACAATTTTTACAGTATTAGATAAAATGTTTTGCTGTATGAGTTCTATGAAATAATTCCATGCTTCATTTGTATTGTCCATACTTTGTAGTTTATTCCAATCGGTACATTGTAGATTTTGTTTAATGACATTCCAGTTGGTTTGTGTTTTTTCTGTTGTTAGCGGTCTTTCCATAATTTTATTTGGTTTGTTTATTTTTATTGAAAGCATAGTTGTATAATGATCAGTAATAGTCGAGTTAAATACAACAGTTTGAGTAATTTCTTTTGTTTTGCTCATAATATGGTCTATGCAGCTTTGTGTGTCGTCCACTTTTCGAGTAGGTACATTTATTAGGCTTTCCAGTCCATGGGAGGCTAACATCTGCAGATATTGTATTTTATTGGGATGTCCATTTTCTAGTATATTTATATTTACATCTCCAATAAAAAATATGTTTTTTGTGTCTTTCAGTAGGCAGAGTTCTTCGTCTATCGATTTAAGGAATGGGTCTATATTTCTTAGTTGTTTATTTATTTCTTTTATTTTACGCCCAGAGTGCTTTTACATAAATAATAAATAATAAAGGCAGTACCTCCATCTTTAACATGAGAAAACAAATAGTTTAGATAAAGTTACGATGTGAATAAAAGGTATATAAATTAAATAAAAATATAGGCAACAAAAAATTAGTACAGTGGGATATATAATATCAACATGTTACAATTAAAAAAATACGTATATAATATAAAAATCCAACCAACAAATTTAAAAGTAAGATCCAAGTTTTGTAAAATTGCAACATTAACCGTGTATTTACACCTATAAGTATGTTTCGCTGTGCCAAGCCGATGCGATGTATCGATGGTACCGACTTCCTGTACCTCTCTATGGAGTTGCAGGAGTTCGAAACCATCGGACCTATTCAATTTCGAATTCAATATTTTAGGTAAAAAAGTTAACCAAATTTTTTTCCATTGAAATTACAAAGGCATTACATTTAATTACATTAATAATTGTATTCCGAATAAGTGAATGGTTTCTATCGGGAGATCACAATTATGATATTTTTTCTGGGTTATTTTGGAGAACATTTGCAGTTGCTGTCTAAAATTCAGACCTTTAAAAATCGAATTTAGCCAGGACTCACACCTCTCGAGATCCACGTAAAAACATTAGGTGAGAACTCTCATAGTTAGTTAGCTAAATTATCAACAGATGTCCGGAAGGTACAAAACTGTGACTAGCCAAGGAGATTTTCTATAAATGACGGTTTTTTAAAAGGATATACCTCTTTCCTCTTCGTCGCTTCGCTGAAACTACATCTAATTAACTACTCCTTGGTCTGTCTCGGGTAGTTTTGTATCTTCCGATTATAAAAAATGTAATTGGAAATGATAACAAATAAATCAAGAGTTCCTTAGAATTTGTCCTGAAGATGAGTCTTTATTTTACCGGTTCCTTACCTTAAAACTTTACAGTTGCATAATTAGAATTTACACATTTAATACACCAATATTTGACATATGAATCATCAATGCATTTATGACCATTTAATTTTAATAAATGTACTATTATATAAGTAGTATTAGGAATATCCGAAAATTATGCAATAGCTTTTAAAATATTTTTTTACTCCCGATTCAATGAGTTTTTGTTATCAAATTTTTCTATTATGTATAAACTAACTAACTAAAGGCAGAAACATACTTGCGTGTTGTGGCGTGTCGTGACTACAAATTAACCAATCATCGTCGTGGCTTGTCGACACGCCACGACCTACAAATATGTCTCTAACCATAATAAATGTATGAAACTGATGTGTTTCTGACGCGTCACGACACGCCACGACACTCAAGTATGTTTCTGCCTTAACCCTCACGCCGTTTCCCCACAGAGAGGACGTACCGTCAAACAACTCGATCTTGGCAGGCACTCTTTGCCTGATTTGTCTCATACATCCTCTTCTATTATTCTGACTCTTGACATGCCCCGACAAAAGTATCTGATCCACTTGATCGTGCCATGTCTTCCTCGGGCGTCCCGACTTCTTCTACCATTCGCATTTGCGTTATATATTCTCCTTACACTTCTTCCTTTATTCATTCGCTCTGCATGCCCAAACCATCTGAGGATCTCTTTCTTAATTTTGCTCATTAACTCATTACGTTTAGCCTTCTATATTTTGCGGATCTCCACGTTTCTCACACGATCATAAACCAATTCACCACACGCGCCTCAGGGATCTCATTTATACAACGTTCAGTCTTCTCAGTCTCACTTAATCATTGTTTCCTATATTATTTGTGGTAAAATTCGGAAGTTCTGTGGTAGTGGGCAACAAAGGGTGGGAGTGAGCTTTGGAAGGCCGCCACCTGCCGGAATACTTTGTATACATTGTATTCATCTTTTGCTGGTCGTGTCGGAGCTTTACATTATGAATATATGTGAGAATTTCCTAATTCATAGCATCACGCCATTCTTGCGAAAATTTGATTAATTTTTTGGTACTTGCAGACCCTTGACTGGGATTTTGTCGTTATCAATCCAGGAGGTCTAGGTCTAGCATGGTCGATCGATATAACCCTGTATCATTACGATATTGCCGATATTGTAATCTTTGGTCAGTTATCAATCCAGGAGGTCTAGGTCTAGCATGGTCGATCGATATAACCCTGTATCATTACGATATTGCCGATATTGTAATCTATGGTCAGTTATCAATCCAGGAGGTCTAGGTCTAGCATGGTCGATCGATATAACCCTGTATCATTACGATATTGCCGATATTGTAATCTATGGTCAGTTATCAATCCAGGAGGTCTAGGTCTAGCATGGTCGATCGATATAACCCTGTATCATTACGATATTGCCGATATTGTAATCTATGGTCAGTTATCAATCCAGGAGGTCTAGGTCTAGCATGGTCGATCGATATAACCCTGTATCATTACGATATTGCCGATATTGTAATCTATGGTCAGTTATCATTCCAGGAGGTCTAGGTCTAGCATGGTCGATCGATATAACCCTGTATCATTACGATATTGCCGATATTGTAATCTATGGTCAGTTATCAATGTTTGCCAACACGGTCCATAATCGTTAATGTTCATAATCTAATCCAACGATACTCAACCTGCGGCCCGCCAAGCTTTTTTGTGCGGCCCACTTTACCATCAGGAACTAACCACTTTACCATCAGGAACTTGATTTAAAAAAAACTGTAATTCTAAATTTCGTATATCTTGAGATTCGTTTTGACTTTAACGCACAGATACCCGAAAAGGATTGTCATTATGGTCCACATGATCTGGTACAAGAGTAAGATACATTGCTTAGATTTTCACGGCCAAAAGGTTTTTTTGTTATTTGTTTTTGGGGTGTTATGCCGTGTTGCGCTACCTCCCTCTTTAGCTAACGTTTCGGACAGCGTTACAGTGCCCATCATCAGGGCAGATGTGTAAGAGTGTTGCTATTTACACACGCTAGATTTATTCCCAAAAAACAAATATTTGACACACAAGTACGCGCGCAAATAATTTATAAATAAAAGTGCTATTTCTAGAAACAACCGCATCAATTATAATACATAAAAACTGGTTAATGTCACTGGTTAGTCAGGTACCTACTAATTTTAACAGCATTTCTTGCTGTCGTATAAAGTACTGTTTTGTTATAATTACGCATAATTAGGTGATTTTTCACTAAAACGGCGCTCTACAAATTATCCAATTATTATTATTATTAATGGCGGGAGTGTCTTCAAAATGCAATCGAAAAATGTCCAACGATAAACAAAAATTTTAACAAAACAAAAAAACTACTTCAAAAAAGGCACTAAAAAGTAAAAAAATTATTTCGTATTCTTCTACAACTTAATCAACTTACTTTTTCTACTCATCAATACGTAGGTACGATTGTTATTTTTGGAGTTGGTGTCAGCCAAGGTAGGTTGGTAACTACATACATAGTTATAGGTGAGATGTGCTTGTGTCGCACGCGCGACTTGACGAGGCGAGAGGCGAGAGCGGGCCGCGGCGGGAGGGGAGCTGTCTAGTGAACACGCCGGGCCGGGTACCTTGGCTGACACCGACTCCAAAAATAACAATCGTACCTACATATTGATGAGTAGAAAAAGTAGGTTGATTATTAAGTTGTAGAAGAATACGAAATTATTTTTTTTACTTTTTAGTGCATTTTTTGAGGTAGTTTTTTTGTTTTGTAAATTTTTTTGTTTATTTTTTGATTTTTTGTTAATCTGAAGAACACTAACTGATTCGATTAAGATTCAGCCGAGAATCGTCAATTTGTTCTTAAGAATTGGAGAGTTCCATTACTTTGTCATGGATCCCATAATCAGAACCTAACCAAACTCTCATCAAACTACCCTTGAAGTACATCCTTTCCAATAAAAAAAGAATCATCGAAATCGGTTGGCGTGATATTGAGTTATTCGTCGATTTGTCGCGCACATACTTGATGCAAATTTAAGACTTATGTGATTTTCTCATGGATGCAATTGTCAGAACTGGACCAAATTAAAATGGGACCACACGGAAAGCACCAGCTTTCAAATAAAAAAAGAATCATCAATATCGGTTCACCCAGTCGAAAGTTCTGAGGTAACAAACATAAAAATTTAAAAAAAACACAGTCGAATTGAGAACCTCCTCCTTTTCGAAATCGTTTAAAAAGAGAGTGCTTCAAGACAAATGGGAAGAAGAATATTTCTTTGTTGGGGAGGGGGGAGGATTTGATGATTTGTTTTTCGTCATACCAGTATAGTGTTGCGGCCCGCGTAACTTTACAAATACATGTATGTGGCCCGAAGAGAAAAAAGGTCGAGTATCGTTGATCTAATCTAACGTAATCTATTTAACCATTTTTTTCATCACTTTTAATAAGGTTGTTGAAGTTGCATGATTCTGAGTTGTCCGTCACCAAAAATACATATATGTTCCTAATATGAGTATTGAGCATGACTGTTCTTTTTCCAATGCCTACCGTCCAAAAAGTCCCATAATTCAATATGTCATGACTTCATGAGTGTTTTCAAACGCAATGGATTAATAGCAGATAGCAGCTGTTGGGCCATTTACATAATACGACAGCTTCAACCTCATACCACAAACAGATGATCGTCTCAACTTGAAGTCCGATTGAAACACTACTTTCGGCCATTTTATAATCCACGATTCTCCTCTAGAATCCGAATCTATCCAGCTGTAAGTAGAACACAGAAGAGATAACACTCTTCAGGTCAGTTTCTGTGTTATAATTTGTGATCACTATTTTTGTGTAAAACGAAATATATCTTAGAGATGACATTGAGAGCTAGAAATTTGTTTATTTAGAATTAACGTCACGCGTCTCAATTTGGGAGGCAGGTATGGGTACCGCCGCCCGGGAACCATTTATTGGATAACCAGCATCTCTGCCGTGGGTCACCACCCCAAGTGGTTCGCTGCGTTTGGTGTCTTAAAAAGAAAGGTAAATCAATAAACTCAAAACTAACCGAAATGTTAGGTCACCGGATGGCGATTTCACCGAAGTATGTATCTTCTCTCGTCGAAACAAACGTCCAGACCCCCTGACTTCCTATGTGGAACTTTTGATGAAAAATTCTCTTGCTCCTAGTATGTTTTGGGCAACAAAAGAAATGCAGGATTCCAGTTGTTCAAAGTTATATTTCCAATTAGGAATTCAAATTTCAATTTGAATTGATTTGTGGCCACCAACTAATTACTGGGTGCTTACTTCGCATTGTAGTTTCAAACTGTTACAACACTGACCCCCAGTGTTGGGTTCCTACCCACCCCTAATACCCCTTTCCTTCCCAGAACTTCATCCCCTCCCTTTCCTAAAAAGACCCTCCAAACAGCATCCCCGCAGATGACATAGGCCCTAAGGGGAATTATTTTCCTCAGGGCATTCTGTGTGGAGCTAATGTAAGAAAGAAACAAGTGCAATTTACATACGGGATATTTATTGACAGTCATGTTACAAATGACATAAAATAAGAAAGAAAGAAAGAAAATAAAAATTATAAGATTTTTACGGAAATTTTCTGCTTTTTATACGAGTATAGCAGAAATCGACTTCTTTGCGTACTATTGCATGGAAGTAATAAATTCTGTAAATGTTCTACCACCTACTGTTTATCTTTCCACGTCTAGGCCTTTTATCATTTATGCTAGTTTTTATTTCAATCATTTCTATTGAAACAAAACCTCTTAAGTATAAGAGATATTATTATTTTTTTTAATATATTTAGATAAAAAATATATAAATAAAAAATCTCTCACGCTCTAGAGTCCAAGCGGCCGAAATGAGGTACTTGAGAGGAGTGGCAGGAGTTACGAAATTGGATCATGTAAGAAACTCGACGATCCGAGATGATCTAAACATTGAACAACTGCTACTCTTCATAGAAAAATCGCAATTGAGGGGGCTTGGGTATGTACTAAGAATGTCTGACGACCGAATTCCGAGGAAGATACTGAGTGCGATTCCAGAGGGTAGACGTCCAGTGGGCCGCCCCAGACACAGTTGGGCGAGGCAACTCCAGAAACTGTGTGAGGAGAGGATGGGACTGCCATGGACGGAGGCCGAACAATCAGCACAAGACAGAGACGTATGGAGGAGCCTTGTCGATAATGTCGATGCAGTGGGTCCCCGACCCGAAGGGGAATTAATTACTATTTCGAATAAAGCAAGTACTCAATCTCGAATACCTTTTCTTTACTGCTTCGCTTCGTCCCTTACTAGTTAGAGACGTGGGATGCTATTGGTTAGAATTTGCACCACGCCGCTCAGGCTTACAGATGGTCTGACCGATGTAAGGTCGACCTCGAGAAAGTTAGGTTGCCTTCCGGTCCTATCCGCGCATCTTCCGTAAACCTTTTGTTAAAATTTTTAATGAGCGGTTGAGGGAATAATTAGATTCCTTTGGGATAAGTACCTACGGTTATTTTTATTTATAGTTATCGTTATGGTTTTGTACTGTTTTTTATTGTGATTGTACCTACTCCAAATAAAGACAAATTGTGTTTACCGTAAAATAATTGTGGATATTATTTAATTACCACCGCTACACTGTTTAATGTATTGTAAATGACCGATTTGTTTACAATATTCACGATATATTTTTTTATATTATTAAAGTATTCGTGCTACCAAAAAGGTTAAAAAAAAATGACCAGCGAGCTTATCAAATTAATTTAGGTTGCGAATTTTTGGATTGCTATCAATTTGGTGAAAAATACGTTATTGGTAATCACAACTAATGTGATTAATTAATTCCAACCTATTCGCAGATTACCTAAGCTGATTATTATTACTGATACTGATTATTACTTGATACTGATTATTATTACTGATTACCTGACTAATTACATCGTGAAATCCACATGGTCCGGCAAAAGAGACAGGTCGTTTAATTAATCTGTAACATAACCTTATCACATTTTCGTTTGTTTAAAATTAGGCTAAGCTAAAAATATCGATTTAGATCTTAAGATATTTCCCATTTTTAACTGGTTTCGCGCTCCAGAAACTAGTCCAGTAATTTATTTATTATTATCAAATTTGATTAACGATAAAAGAAAACGGACGTACTTGACTTACTTTAACCAGTGATTTCTGTCCTGATATTATTTGGAGTTAAAAATTGTAAATGAAATTTTTGTCTCCGGTAATATTTATGATATTTTCTTTTTGTTTTCAACTAAAACATATAAAAATCAATAGGTATTGAACAGTTAGGGGCGAGATGAGGGGTTGGTCACTGGAAACTCGGCTGAGTGTCCACTGTCCAGTGACAACATGTGGAAGAAATTTGTTTTGTTTGATTTTGTAGAAAAAAAAATTAAAAATGAGATCAAAATTTCAATCCAAATAATGTCAGGAATGATTGTTTAAAGTACGTCAAGTGCATCCATTAACGCTCTGTATATATTATACACGCAGAATAAGGATAAAATCTATTAAAAATTAGTAATTTGTATACAACTATCAAGATTATTTTCCCTAGAGGCGTTCATTTTGTGAAGTATTTTTTTTTGCGTTAACGCCCTGACGAAAATAATTTCCCTTATAGCCTATGTCACCTTAGGCAATGCTGTGTAGAGGATCTTTTTAAGGAAAGGGAATAGAGAAGGTTCTGGGAAGAAAAAGGTGTGAGGGGTGCGTAGGGTAGGTACATATTAATTGTAATATAAATCAGACACAAAGTCTTGAATCATCTGCCAAGGTAGATCAAGCATCAGCGATTTTATTAAAACCTATTTATAACTGTGTATTCCTAATCGTTCAATGCTGATTGTCTTTTTTTAATGAAATATTGTTAAAATATATTTATTTTGTCAAAATTAAAGCAACCCTGGAACCATTTATTGATTAATCAACACCTTTGCCACAGGTCACTCCAAGCGGTTTGCTATGTTTGGTAACCATAGCATGGGTGCCCGGGTTGCGTATTTACAAAACCTATACCGATTCAGTCGCGGTAACGACAATTTACATTTTAAATATACCTCTATATTGGTTATTTTTTATCACATTGCAAAAACAAAAATTGTTCTAAAATCTAGATAAAATAATCTTTCTGATGTGTATATTAGAAACTAATAATTTTATTTCTAAATATTTAAATTTTAATTTTATTCCCATATATTTTAAATACACCTCTATAATGATCATTTTTTATCACTTCGCAAAAACAAAAATTTTCCTAAAATCTAGATAAAATAATCTTTCCAATGTGTATATTAGAAATTAATAATTTTATTTCTAAATATTTAAATTTTGATATTGAAAATTTAAAGCGACTGGAACGCGGTAGGGTTTTTAAATACGCGCCCGGGTTCATGGGGTGAGGTTTGTCTAGGACTCGGCGTCCATCCACCTGCTGTGTGGCGGACCGAATCGAGTGAGACTGTTTGAGGGAGGCCTTTTGACCTCTCCAACCGTTCTCGATCCATCGCCTTGCAATGCAGTTTGAGGGATAGATAGACGTTTGTCTCTCCTGGACACATTGACCTCCAATTTCCTTCCCTCCCCTCATACCTTTTTTCTTTTCCAGAACTGAACATAGGCCCTGAAATTATTTTCTCAGGGCCTTCTGTGTGGAGCTGATGTAAAAATTCAATAAAATATGTTGGTATGGACCTTCAAATTCTTTGCCAAATCTTACATCAATAATTATCGTAATAGATTACATAAATCTTATCTTCCCTAGTTCGTGTTTAATCCTCGATTGTTAATTGAAATGACCTAACGCAACCGATTAGCAGAACTGATTCATAGATTGAATGGTTGAGATTTTGGATACTTGCTGTGATAACGATGCCAATCAGAGCATCTTAATGATAATTAATGGTATTTTTATTTCTGTCGATGAATAATAATATTATTGCGGTAATTTGTGACCAAAGGTTCATTTGTTTAAAATATTGTTACTCCTTGATTAATGTAAATTCATTTATCTTTGTGTGTTTACACCGCAACTTAATGAATAAATAGTAAATAAGTTTCAAATTCTCCAAAATAGGGCAACGAGAATAATACTTCGGTGAAATAGATTTTCAAAAATAAATAAAATGTTAACGGAACTAAATTGGCTAACCGTGAAACAGATGCTGACCTTGACCACGATGATATTTATCAATACAATTTTAAACAACTGTTACCAAAATACTTATCAAATAAAATTTTATACAACGAGAACATTCACAGACATAACACAAGGATGTGGAAATCAGGCTACAAAAAGGACAAAGCGAATACGCAGAATAGTTTACTGTACAAAAGGATGAAGTTTTATAACACGATATCAGAAACTTTAAAGTTCGCACCAATTGGAAGGTTCAAGATGTATTATAGGAGCTACATCAACTGGCAAAAATATAGTATGCAATATGTAATGTTATAATTAATTAGCAATTTGTAAACTTTAATGTAAAAATTACTAAAATAAAATTAATAAATAAATAAAAGTATTTTGTCCAATGTTATGGATTACAAGGATCAGGGACAGTAATAAATGCATTAGTGAAATAGCAGGAGTCGTAAAGTTTCCGGTTTTTGAGGTTTAAACATTCTGGAAGGTTCAGCTCTAACGTTCAGTTTTGACGCGCAAATAAGGGAAGTTCTGAAACTTTTGTCATTTTTCTAATAGCTTTCTGCCTATGAAGTACCTCCATCCATTAGAACAGGGGTGTCAAACTGGATATTCTTAAGGGCCGTTTATAACATTTGGCGTGTGTAAGCGGGCCGGACTCAATATTTAAAAAATAAAACCGATACTTAATTGTTAAAATCTTTATTTAGTTAGATACCTATTTATTATAAATTCAGTAAGTTAAAAAGAAGGGTAACAAGGTAAATTATCTTGAGCCGGACACCTGACTTCTCTTGTTTTTGACAAGTTCATTGATGTCGGGTGTCATATTCGTAGTAGTTACTTTTAGAATCGATTGGAGATTTTCATCCGTAAGCCGTGAGCGATGTTTGTTTTTATTTATTTTCATAACGGAAAACATCTGCTCGCATAAATACGTACTACCAAACATACACAGGATACGTGCCGCATGATTTCTTATACTTGGATAGTTATTCAACCTCTTGTGTGCCAGTTATTACAATTTTTTTATTAAAGTTTCATTTTTCATATATTACTAACATTCCTTTTTATACATTATAAGAACATTTAATCAAATTTGGTACCTAACACAGCTACCTATTTAAAATACCCATAATCCTTACTAAGTAGGTACTTTA
Organism: Limnephilus marmoratus; assembly: GCA_917880885.1. Lineage (NCBI taxonomy): Eukaryota > Metazoa > Arthropoda > Insecta > Trichoptera > Limnephilidae > Limnephilus > Limnephilus marmoratus. The sequence goes on along the minus strand of OU862927.1, from coordinate 2,986,266 downwards.
AGTAAATTCATTAATTTAAAAAGTTTATTCGAAAACTGAATTTTGATTGAAAAATCGATGGTTTGCAAAATGTCATTCTCAAATTGTAACATTTTTGACAGATTTGTAGAGTTTTTAAAAACATTTCAGATGTAGGTATTGTCAAGTTGTTGTAATAGTCCAGATACCTTCGCTAGGGTGGAAAGAAGGTATTTTGAAAGTTTAAAACATTTCCTATTGTTGGAATATTTGATACCCTATGCTGGCAACACCGACAGTTCCGTATTCTTTTGTTTTTTCTTCTGTTTTAAATTGAGTTAACTTGAGTATTGTTTACCTGACAATAAAATACATCTGTACCTTGCATTTGAGTGTATTTAATTACAAACAACTCACATATATACATATAAGCAAGCATTATTTTGATTTTTATTTTTATTAGATAAGTAATTTACTTGTATTTATGATTGAAATGTTATTCCTTGGCTTTTACAAGTGTTTGTCATGTAATGGAAACACTTTCTCATCACACACAAAGGCACTCTCATTTAAGTAACGTGGTTAGAGTAGCACACAACCTCACGCGACGCGTTACCGGCGACCGGCAACTGCGACCCTTGTGGTGCGGGGTCGGGGGGGAGGGGGCGTCTTGAGTACGAGTCGTGCACCAGACCAGCGCCACCAGCCGGCGTAAGAGAAAAGGTTTCGCTCACGCTCGGTGCACGGCGCACCGCGTCCGACCTGAGTGCCGCATACAGCTCGCGGGCCGTATTGATAGGGTCCGAGGGCCGCATGCATGTATCTTTGACACCCCTGCATTAGAATATCGACATCGTTGCAGTGCTTCAAAAAGCTCCGCGGCGAATGTTTGCTGACTGCACAGTCAACCGCACAACATTATTGATAGAAAATGAAAAGAATATCTCCTTGTGTTTTATTTATTTTGAATTTTAAAAATGTTTGCTTTAATTTGTTGTTTGATTTATACGATTTAATTTATGTATATTATATTAGGGTCACTGCTGAAAACTTGCTGCATTCCAAGAGAAACCCTGTGTATCTGAGCGGTGAATCATTTGTCAATATTAAAAAAAGACGTATGTATTTGTAAAAATCTATTGACAAATAAATGATTTCATAATTATTTTTTTGGCCCGAGGAAGAGTCATAACTTTGGAAAATGTTGTACATTTTACAGAAAAAGGATGGCATTAACTTAAATGATACAAATAATTCATAAATATGGCAGTTTATTATAAAATTTCAGTACATTTTTTACGGAACAAAGGTTGTGGTTGAAGAATTGAAACAATTCAGAAAATTAGGCGGAGTTGGGCATATCTCCCTCGACGACCTCTCCATCGACCATGCGGCCAGATGCGGACCAACGGGGCCAGGTCTTGATCTCCTCGTACAGCCTGTTTCCGGGGCACTCGGTTGCTACGGCCTGACGGTGACCGATCAGCTTGTAGGTGGAGGAGATGTAACCGTTGGATACTCCGTAGGCGATCAGGTCCTTGACCTGTTGGAGCTGGGCCGCTGGGGGCAGGGCAGCTGGAAAAGGAAAAAAAAAACAACGGTCAGGAACATTACAGATCAGTATCCAAAAATCAACAAAACTGAAGACTTTTGAGGGAAGCTTGTGTACAAAGATGGATGCCACAGGGGCCACGAAGAAGACGAAAGAATAACAAAATATGTATTGGTTGGGTGTTGGCTATGAATCAAAATATAAGCTTTTTGTATCGTACTGTATAGATTTTAATCGAATGAATTATTGGTCTTGTTGCTGTCGGAGAATAATGATCGGAAGACAATCCAGCAAGAAAGTTTTTTAAAAGTTGTGTTCTAAATATTAACTAGAAAGCAATGTTTGTGGACCAGAAGCCGACTTGCGAAAGGCCAAGTTCGCAATGTACCGAATGACGGACGGAGTAATAAGAAAGTCTTCAAAAAGTTACAAATGTTAACGTATATTTCTTTAAGGACTAAACTCAGATTAAGCCGATTAGGCTCGCGATTTCCTTCGGTTCAACAAAAGTTTATATTATAACGTGGGATAAGTCGGTACACTGTCAAAAAGGACCTCAATTTGACCATGATTACTGAGCATTATTTACAAACTGGCTCCAGGTCATCCTTTGGGATATTTTACTGTATTTATTTGCTTGGGATTAGAATCGAATGTAATTTGTCTGATCTCTTCAATAGAGATCTTTAGAAATTTAGTGGTACTCACATGTGAAGGTGCCGACGACGCAGATTCCGACGCTGTTGGTGTTGTATCCTGGTGCGTGAGCTCCCACCCTGTTCCAGCTCCTGCCCTCGTAGGATCGAGAGTCTCCTCCAACCAGCCAGCTGTAACCAATCACCAATTAGTATTATAACAACTATTACACCAATAAATTACCGGCTTAGTAGCAACTTTTTATTGATATAAATACTTGTAGTATTCGTGAAGATAACAAATGAAAATAAGCTACATTGAGAGAAAGTATTGTTTGTATGTTTGACCTGGAACAAACCCTTCGATATTTTAAAAAATCAAGAAGCTACCCCAAGTCATACGCATACCTCAGCCTGGAGTAAAAACCCGTGTCATCAAACACATTAATTAACCATTCGTTTCTCTTTGCGATATAAAATAGTTAATAATAGCCATTAGGCTATAAAATAGTTAATAATAGCCATTAGGCTATTATTAACTATTTTATATCGCATCTATTAAGATGACCGTTAGAATCCCGTTATCATCGAATGGCTTCAATGGTTTAGAAAAAAAACCAAATAGAGGTGCCAGAGAAAGAGAACTGTTTGGATGGCTGAAAATCGGCCAAACAAGAGATCGTTTCTAAAAAAATCTAGAAATGCCAACGACTAAAGATAATTTTTGTTTCTGTTGAATTGATGAATGGAGGTGATCGATATAAAAGTGAGGATTCGATGCTGGAATAATCAGGTCTCACTTAGATGACGGTTAGAATCCCGTTATCATCGAATGGCTTCAATGGTTTAGAAAAAAAACCAAATAGAGGTGCCAGAGAAAGAGAACTGTTTGGATGGCTAAAAATCGGCCAAACAAGAGATCGTTTCTAAAAAAATCTAGAAATGCCAACGACTAAAGATAATTTTTGTTTCTGTTGAATTGATGAATGAAGGTGATCGATGTAAAAGTGAGGATTCGATGCTGGAATAATCGGGTCTCACTTGTATCCAATATCGGCCCATCCGTTGACGTCCATGTGTTGGTTCTGGAATCCCTTGATGGCGCTGATGCAGGCGGCGTTGGTGGTGCAGGCGGCGCTGGCTGCGTGGTGGATGACCACGTAGGGCACGGGGGTGGACATGGAGGTGGTGGAAGTGGGAGCACGCGCACCCCATCCGGCGCGGTTGACGATTGTCACGGCACGGGCGCTACGTTCTGAAAACAAACATCTGAATTAGGAACAGCGAATAACAACATAATTAATAATTTTTTGGTCGTCAGTCATCAATCAATGTCTTTTTGGTGAAGATTTATAAATTGTGGACTCATTTAATGAAATGTCGACAACGCTTCAGGAAGACGAATCACGCAAGATCAAGCGAATAGTCATGAGATCCAAAAGTAATGGAAGGTCAAGTTAATAAACAGAGAACGGAGTGTCGTGAGAACATTTCGATGACTTAGAGTAAAATTATAAATCATAATATTTAGAAAACTGAAATTGAAAGTTTGCACGCCTTCGATAATTAGATTTTTGTGTTTTGATATTTAATCAGTTTACTGTGTTTTGAAGAAGTATTTTCTTATTCTTCAATAATTAATATATTAACTAAGGCAGTTAAAATGGTATTGAACCCGTCTGCTTGGTTCAATATATTCGCACCTCACAATCCGGAAGCCTGGATTTCACGCGTAAATTCTGAAACCGTCACTTTGGATCGAGATTGTAAAATATCTATGCAAGATAGCTTTCATATTTCAAAGACAATAAGAAGCATTATTTAGTATTCTTTCTGGTTAAAAGAAAAATACATAGGTATGATTGCACGAGAGGAAGAGAGATATTTAGCTTTTAAAATGTAAGGTCGCTCGGGACGTTTTTGGTCTTTTGAAAGTATAACGCGATTACGTGTTTTGGGATGTATTTATTCCTGAACAAGCAGACGGGTTAAGGTTGGCGTTCGATTTATTGATTACTAAAATACATTTTTCAATCTATGAGATTTCATGTATAAATTCACCACAAAAAATTTTAAGATTTTTTTAAAATTATTTTTTTTGATTTATTAAATGGCATTCGTTCATAAGAAAGAATATTATTTAAGTGAATGTGTAGTATGCCATCAAGTACTTTTACTTATTTATATATTTAATACCAGACGATAAAAATATTTTGAATAAGAATTATCGACTTACCTCCGGGGAGAACGAAGGCCATGCTTCCTCCAACCAAAGCGACCAACAAAAACAGAGCTAGCTTCATTTTGAATGAGACTTGACCGTTCGCCTCAAGAGACGTACTGACGATTCCACCAACAAGAAACCCTTTAAATAAGAATCCGAAGATTATGCGAGAATCCAAAATTTACTTCACATGGATATCGATTCTAGAGTAGGGGCTTATCTCTTAATTAGGTTCATGCAATTAAAAACACACGTAAATAGACATTTTTTAATCTAGTTCTGCTGTCCTAGGTTTTGCTCGAGCTAGAGCAACCAAACTCAAATACTTTTTCGAAAACATCAAACTTATTTGGTGGCATCATTTTACTTCAAAATTAATAAAATACTTAGTTTTAACCACTTTCATTGTTTAAAAACCGACACGTTTCGTCAGCAATGCTTACTTCATCAGCGTTTACCTAAAAATCAATTAAACTATCCTTAAATATTTAAGGATTGTTAAAGTCAAGTTTTTTTAAAAAATATTTTGTCTTTGGTTCGTCACACTAAAGAACTTAAATTGGCTAAACAAATATTGAAAGAAATGTACAAAAAAAATTATATCTGTTTGTTGTGCATTTCGTTGGTTATGGAAGAGTTCTGATTTGTTGGATAAACTGTCAAGAATGAAAAAGTAATTAAAAGGATTGCATAACAGAACCTTTTTTTAGTTATAATATTCTCCTGACGAAGGAAGGGTGCTTCTGAAACCGATAGAGTGTTTTAAAATAAAAGTGGTCTTAAACAAATTTATGTGTTTTTTTATTGTGAACCTTTTTTATTTATATTTATCAATGTTCTTATATTTTTCAATGTTTGTATTGTTCGATATTTCTTGGGAGCTCTTCACCGCTCTATACAGTTATAATGAATTCTGTGATTGACTTCTTTCGAAAGGGAGGTTTTGGAGGTTTTATTGTGTCTTTAAATCTTGCTTTTTAATATCATTTCAATATTTTTATTTCTTGAAGTTTCTTTTTTATCATTCAGTTTAATTGTAGTTTTGATTAGGTAGGTTTGTTTATTTTTGTTTTTTAAATATTGTTTTTTTTTTTCTACATTTTTTACTCTTAATATTACATTATAATATTGCCTATACAATAAGATAATGCAAAACAATTAGATAAAATATCACTTGACATAAAAAAAATTAAAATTATGGCTGAATGATGCAGATGTTGAAACACTTTTCCTATAAATTCTTAATAAACCTTTGTGTTTCACTTTTCAATACAAATCTACGGTAACTTCAAGACTAACTTTATTTGCTTTCCTAAAACTATAACCAAACAATCATCAACAAAAAAAATCACTGTTTTTACTACTTTTTTTCACATATTCCTAAATTTCTAAACATTTACTTTAATTTTTTTTCTTGTAATTATTGATGTTATATAGCATTTGTGTTTATATTACCCACACACAGCCTTAGTGGGTTCACATTACCTAATTTTGTCTATTATATATTTTCTTATTGCTAACTATTACAATATTATGAGTGTACCTTATGTTTTCATCTTACTGTGTTTAGAAAACATATAAAATGAAAAAAAAAAACATGGAAAAAAAAAATTAAATATGAAATTTATATGAAATGATAAATAAATAAAAACTTTTGTATAATGAATAACAGATAACTAACTAACTAACCATCACGCCGTTTCCCCGCAGGGGTACATTCCTTGCCTCGTTTACATTCATACAACGTCTCATACATTCTCTTCTATTATTCTGACTCTTGACATGGCCCGACTCAAGTATCTGATTCACTTGGTCGTGCCATGTCTTTCTTGGGCGTCCTCGACTTCTTCTACACGTCATATATTCTCCTTCTACTCCTTTCCTCGTTCATTCGCTCTACATGCCCAAACCATCGGAGCGTTCCTTTCTTGATCTTACTCATCACGCTTACATCAGCCTTGCATTCTTTGCGGATTTCCACATTTGTCACACGATCATACATGGTTTTACCACACATACGCCTCAGGGATCTCATTTCTACAGCGTTCAGTCTACTTTCATCCTTCCTCTGCCAGTTCCATGCCTCACTGCCATACATCAGGGTAGGTACCAGTACTCCATTATGGACGGCTAGTTTCGCGTCTTTGGACAGTTTTTTGTTGGTGCCAACGGCGTTCAGTCCTCCATTAATAGAGTTACTTGCATTCACCCTTCTTTCAATATCTCTATCAGCCTTCCCATCTCTCGTAAACATACTTCCCAAATAAACAAACTCATCCACCTGCTCCAAGTATTCATCATTCACAACTATATTGCATACTGTTTTAGTACTCTCTCTTTCAAACACCATGACTTTAGACTTACTTACATTCATCATTAACTCATTCTTCATACATACTTCGTTCATTCTTGACACGAGAGACTGTAGATCTTCCATACTGTTAGATATCAGCACCGCATCATCAGCATACAACAGGCAACATACTTCTAGATTACTCAATTTTGCACCCAATCCCATCTCTTTCAGTTCTTGCATACAATTATCCATATATAGATTGAATAACCACGGCGACATTACGCAGCCTTGTTTAACACCTTTTGTGATGTCAAACCACCCCGTAAAATCGCCGTTCACCCTAAAGCGCGGGTCACATTATGTTGGTTGCCAGCCGCGAGTTGATGAAGCCGCTTCTGCCAGCCGTCGATCAGCTTGGTGTGACAACAAAATTCGGCGCTGGCGTCGCCAGCCGGCGAGTATTTGTCAGCGGCTGACGATGTTGGACATGTTTAACTTTTGGTAGCAGGCAGCGGCGAATAATCAATCACGTGACCGCTGGCACCAGCTGGCAGCGCAGTCTGACCACTGTTGCGTCTATCAGCAACGAGAAAGCACGTGTTGTCAACAAGAAAAAACGACAGACGACATATAGTGAATGACTAACTGGAGAGTGCGAGACGCGAGTAGCAGCAACAGTAGTGTGACCAGATTGCCCGCCGCTGCTAGCTGGTACTACTACCAGCCGCTGGTAAGCAGCAGCTGGCAACCAGCATAATGTGACCCGCGCTTTACACATGCAACGCTTCCCTCATACAGAGACGCAATTGCCTGTATGAGATACTTATTCACTCCATACTTGGACAATACCTTCCATAGCTTTTTCCTGTCAACTCGGTCGTATGCTTTTTGTAGATCTACAAAGGCACAGAAGAGTTTTGTTTTTTTGCAAGAAACTTTTCAGTGAGCATACGCAATGAGAAAATCTGGTCCATGCATCCCCTTCCACTCATAAAAGCACCTTGCACATCCCAACAGATCACTTTGTATAAACCACTATATTATAAACAATATCTACATGTTTCGATATCAATGTTATCTTCATCAGGATATGTTAATATAAAGAAAAATAAATGACAAACAAGTATAGACAAATTAGAATAAACTATAACATAGACAAAATATTAAAAAGTAGAGGTGATTAATTACTTACAAATCATAAAAATAGTTATACGAAATTAAATATAAAAATTATTTAAGGAAAAATAAAATTGCATTTAGATAATAAAAAACTTTTAAGAACAAATAATTAAAATAATTAGTCTAAATCAAAAAATCAATAATTATAATTAATTGTAAGTATTAATAAGAAAATAAATTTAAAAGATGGCTATTTTTAAAAAATGTTTGGTTATTTATAATATTTAATTTACTATTAATGCTTTTACTAATTTCTAAAATTTCTAAATTATCTAATTGTGTGCCCGTAGTGTTAGTGTGTAAAATTTTAAGACCTGTATTAATATCAAAAGAATGACTTGTTTCCAAAATATGGTTGGCAAATTCAGAATAATTATTATTATTTAAACATCTTATGTGTTCCTTAACTCTAATGTTAAAATTTCTAGAAGTTTTTCCAATATAAAAAAGTTACAATCATTACAAATTAATTTATAAACCCCAGATTTGTTCAAAAAATCACATTTATCCTAATTATTTAATATATAATTTTTTAATTTGTTATTTGTATAAAAAGCTGCCTGTTATTTGTGTAAAAATTTGCCAACCATATTTTGGAAACAAGTCATTCTTTTGATATTAATACAGGTCTTTAAATTTTACATACTAACACTACGGGCATTCAATTAGATAATTTAGAAATTTTTAGAAATTAACAAAAGCATTAATAGTAAATTAAATATTATTAATAACCAAACATTTTTTAAAAATAGCCATCTTTTAAATTTATTTTCTTATTAATACTTACAATTAATTATAATTATTGATTTTTTGATTTAGACTAATTATTTTAATTATTTGTTCTTAAAAGTTTTTTATTATCTAAATGCAATTTTATTTTTCCTTAAAAAAAAATTATATTTAATTTTGTATAACTATTTTTATGATTTGTAAGTAACTAATCACCTCTACTTTTTAATATTTTGTCTATGTTATAGTTTATTCTAATTTGTCTATACTTGTTTGTCATTTATTTTTCTTTATATTAACATATCCTGATGAAGATAACATTGTTATCGAAACATGTAGATATTGTGTATAATATAGTGGTTTATACAAAGTGATCTGTTATTCATTATATAATTAATGATGCCACAAAGTAATTTTGCGAAGTTTGAAGAAAAAACTTTTGTGCTTAGTAGGGAACCCAGCCAAACCTCAGTTTTTTCGCGATAGTTTTATTTTTAAATAATCTGGTCCCATTTGCGTGCCCTGTGGGAAGCCACTTTTAGCCTCATCAATATGTATAGAGTTAGCGAAATTCTTAGTTTTTTATTCATTAAACCTTAATATATATTTAATATTAATGCTTAATATTATTATTTATTTTAAGGTGATTTTTCAAAAAAATGGCTCTATACAAAATCAACCTAATATTATTGTTATTAAAAGTCTTTATTTATTTATTTGTTTGTTTACGCCTTGATGGCTTTTACATATAAAATAAATTGTACAGGAGCATTATAACAAGTATGCAGTATCATAAGTATATAGTACATAAAATGATAAACAGAGCTAGAAAGATATAAGTAGGCCTAACATAAGTAGGTATCAGTATTCGAGTAATTGTTTACAAGGAAGTTCAACCAGCGGATTCGTATTTGGGCTCACGCTACATTAGATTCAATAATTATTGTCACAATATCACACAAAATGTGATTCCAAATATACTCGAAGCAAGAAGCATACCGGTATTGCAGTGGTGTGAAACATTTTTAACACTTAATATAAAAGTAGGTAATTTTCTTGTAATTAATTATTATTTTTTATTATTTTTTTTTGCTATCATAAATGTACATATGTTTGTTATTATTATGAAAAAGAAAAAAATAAAAGGTACACAGTAATTTATTTATTTATTTATTGTATTATTTTCATATTACATTCATTATAATAGTGACGTATTGACCATCTCACTAGGTGTGAAACGCCTTTACTTGAATTACATATATAAATAAGTAAGTAGGTACTATGAATGTAGTTATCATGAATGTAGTTACAGAGCAGTGGGTATTAAGTTTGTTACTGTTCACAATGTGAAACATTTAAGGACTTTTACTACTTGTTAGTTTGTTTATTATCAGTATAAATAAAATAAAAGGACTTTTACTACTTGTTAGTTTGTTTATTATCAGGAAAAAAATAAAATAAAAGGTACACAGCAATTACATAATTTTTTTTTTTTTTTTTTTTACAGTGAATACCGCACAAGAATCTCAACTGCTCCCGTCTGGAGCCAGTGAGACTATGGCATCCCCAATTGGGGTATGTTGTGAGGCTGAAGGTAGCGGGGAGGGGAAGGAGGTGGGGAAGAGGAAGGTTGGGAAGTACCTGGCTATTCAGATCTGGTCACTAAACACGGCTAAAGCCATTTTCAAGCAACGTTTCAATTCTGAATGGTGGTCTTACACCAGGGCGATACTGATAGTATCTTCCACTCTGGAACATGCCGCAAATATACTATATATTATTTTAAATGAATTAATTGTGAAATAACACAAATTAATCAAATAAAATTTATTTGCGCATGCCGGGTTCGAACCCGCGACCTCCGGAATGTGAGTCAAGAGTCTTAGCCACTGGACTACGGAGGTCGTCCAATAATATATGTATAAAGAAGTAAGTAGGTACTATAAAATTGCCAGTTAACAGCTGTTTCATTGACTAGAGTTGGTCTGTAATCTTTGTCTCTGATAAGAAATTTAACGATTCGCACTATCCTCAATTGTTATCGTTAGTACTTGTCTGACAACGGCCGAAGTATATCAGGCAAAACCGGTAGATTGTATATCGAAATAGTGCTGAGACATTTCTATTTACTAAAACTAAAAAACTTTTTGTTTTTATTTTGTTCTGGAAATTAAAACAAAAGTTACGGCACGGCCTTGAATGTGGGCTTGTTTTTGATTCATTCATTTATTTTTTATATAAATAATTTGTAATCTGTAAAACCTTCTGATTTTTTGTTCCTTGATCATAATCTAATAATGTACCGGTGCAAAGCCGATAATTTTTAACCTTTGGGTGACATGTTAATATTCCTTTTTTTTGCATTAAAACCCCTCTAAAACCAAAAGTCCACATAAAAGTCAAAATGGATTCAATCAACAGTTTAAAATTTAGATGTAATATGATAGATTCTTTGGACGTCAGTGTTTCGCGTTTTGTGTGCGTATTTTAAACAAAAAAATGTCGGGTTCTGAGCTCTTCGAATACAGTTAAAATACAAATGTGATTGTATTGAATACTCTTTTATTTGACAGTTTGTGAGATATGTGTTAGAATATTTTACTATTTTACACCTTTGAGACTAAAGTTTTTCATATTTGTAAAAAGCATTAACTCTGTGGCCTGCCACAATTTACAATAGAACACACATTATTTCTTATAGACCACTTTAATTTTATTTTATTCACACTCTTCCGGTTTCGGAATCCTTCCTTCGTCAGGAGAATATTCGAACTGAAAAATAGATAAATAAAAGAAGTTACAATATTCTCCTGACGAAGAAAGGGTTCTTCCGAAACCGGTAGAGTGTGAATAACATAAAATTAAAGTGGTCTATAACAAATTCATATGTTTTTATTATAAAGTTTTTATTTCACCACGTGCTTTCGTCTGCAGCCAATCAATAATACATTTTTGATTATATTGAACGCATTTTAACGAGATAAGTTTTAAGATTTTCACGGCCAAAAGCATTTTCGTTATTTGTTTTTGGGGTGTTATGCCGTGTTGCGCTACCTTCTTCTTTAGCCAACGTTTCGGACATCGTTGCAGTGTCCATCATCAGGGCAGATCCGGTAGATGTGGGACACACATCTACCGGATCTGCCGGATCTGCCCTGATGATGGACACTGCAACGATGTCCGAAACGTTGGCTAAAGAAGGAGGTAACGCAACACCCCAAAAATAAATAACGAAAAAGCATTTTAACGAGTTTTTTTTCCTTTTTTATCCATAATTTTTTTTTTTTAATTGGATGTCGAAGTTAACGTTACCCGAAAGGTTATAATTGACCAATGTTTTGTCGGTGAATAACAACACCTGGTGATGATAGCTCAGCGATTGATGTCGTTAATTAATCTCTTATTTTTGGACGTAATTGTTCTCTTGCGTAATTATTTTGAATTATTACTTTTCTATTATCTTGATAATATGTTTGATTGTGCTTATTTTTTGGCATTGAAATTCTCTTGCCTATTTTGGTTTTATGAAATCTAGTAACATATTTTCAACCGGTATCAGCTCTAACTCTTTCTTTTATGTCAGATTTTTCTTCGTCTGTATGGATGAACATTCTTGTTTTGGCTGGTAGTTATGTTTGTCTATCGTTCCCCATTATATTCGTGTGCCCTAGTTTCCTGCTCTTTTTTGTTATTAATAAGTTTTTGATTAAATTATACGAGTTGATGTTTACTGAGTTCAAATATTTTTATTTATTTTTAAATCCATTCATTTTATTTATTTGTTTAATTTCTCCTGGAATATAGCAAAAACAAAGTTGTAGGCATAACCGATCATAAGGATGCTGGAAGTCCGTAAGGCGGCCCCTAGACGCTACAATAACATTGTACAATATATTTTATTGTTCAATAAGATTGAAAGGCGCTTAGAATCCAAACGATCAATTATATTGCACAATAAAACAATCAATTATATTGCACAATAAACGAACTTTCAATGTTTTCGAGTTGATAAAATGAAAAATTGAAAAAATATTGTGCAATATTGACCCTACACGATGCAATGGAAAAAATATGGTGCAATAAAAATTAAACTCGCTCAAACTTTTGTTCAGTCATTGAGCAATCTTCAATATTAACCCTAAACGGTCAATAATATTGCACAATTCGTAATATTGAGCAATATAATTGATCGTCTAGGGGTCGCCTAAGAAGGCAGTTTGTTGGCAAGTCCTCAGTGCCAATCCCACTCCAAAACAAATTGTGGGACTGCGAATCTATATTTTTCGGAGCGGTCAACATTTCCTACACTAGCAACTCTGTGCAGGAGGAATGCGCAGAGGATCAAAGTTGTAATTCTGTCAAAACGAAGTTTCGAGATCATTCTGTCTCCGGCTACCTTCCTCGCCACTAGCAAGTTTCGTAGATTCCTTCTGTATAAATAGTATTGTCGTGGATTGTTATCACATCAACGTAACTTAAATAAAAATATCAGTATTAAAACAGTGTTCTCATTTGACAAATCTGCGACCTATGGAGATGATTATTCCGATAAGGTAAGCGAAGTAATTATCTCCAAAATTGGTGACCCCGACGTGATCTGAACACGCAACCTTCTGATTCTAAGTCTAATCGAGGAAGGTAGCCGGAGACAGAATGATCTCGAAACTTCGTTTTGGCAGAATTACAACTTTGATCCTCTGCGCATTCCTCCTGCGCAGAATATCAAAGTTTAGTAAATGTTGACCGCTCCGAAAAATATAATAATAATAATTGGATAATTTATAAAGCGCCGTTTTTGTGAAAAATCACCTCAATATAGATTCCCAGTTCCTACAAAATCATCAGAAACCGTCTTGATCAACCTCTGCCTCAAAAAATCGGCAATCCACGAGCATAAGGATGCGGGAAGAGCGTAAGAAGGCAGTTTGTTGACAAGTCCTCGGTGTCGAACCGGTCGGTTAAAGGCCTTGAATACATCCAGTGCAACCTTTTGGGTTTCGTCGTAACGTTCCAAGCACCGGCACAAACATGTGTCACATACACGAGAAGATCACCGCACGAGCGGTTCCGCCGGAATCCATATTGACAGTCGTTAATAATTTTGTTCTTCTCGAGGTATGTGAGCTGTTTGTCGTTGATCACCTTGGACAGAACAGACGTGATCACTATGGGGCGTCAATTGAACGGGTTGAAGCGGTCACCTTTCTATAGAATAGGATGAGTTACCACTTTTTTTCAACCATGTGTATCCCATGAGCCACCCTTCAGGGACAATTATAAATAGCATACAGGGCAGGTTTTCCGTCAGGGTTTGTTAACATCAAGCCCCCCTGTAAGACACGAAGTTTCTTCTTCAATGAATACACACACCTTATCTTCCGGTAATTGGTTTTTAATCCTTGTTTGTTAATTGAAATGACCTGTTGCAACCGATTAGCAGAACTGATTATTAGATTCAGTGGTTGTGATAACTTATTATGATAATAATGCCAAACAGAGTATGGTAACGTTTTAATAAGCAAATAAATTATAAATCGTAATGATAATGAAAAGCCTTTCTATTTGTCTATTATTGTGTTAATTTGTGTCCACAGGTTTAATTGTAAAAATGCTCTTATACCATCACTACATACAAATAAATGAATAGTTTTTTATCTTTATTTTTGGAATAATATAATGAGTAAAACCACAAATTATAGTATTTAATCGAAGACAACATTGGCGATTCGGTTGATTCCACTTTTTTCGATTCGAGGTTTAAATTTTAGATTCGTTCGAGATTCTGTCGTTTTTTCTGTATTTTCTGTTTCAAATTTTCGTTTGAGAATCGCTAATATTATCGTCATGATTAAATAAACAGTAATTTGTCTACTACGTCGCATTACGGTAAATGCACCATTGACATGAATGGGTTGTTTTAATAAATTTGAACAATACATCAAATATTTGAAGTTAATTTTCTCGTTCTGTGAAGGTTCTGTGATTATTTCAGTTTTATGAAGCAACTGGCCTATTCTTATATAATAACAGAACTAGAATTTACACAGAACGTGAAAATTAACTTCAATTATTTGATGAATCGTTAAAATTTTTGGAAGCAACCGGTCCTAGTGAATGAAATAGGTTGGTAGCAGGAGCCTTATTCAAAAAGTTTTCGATTTTTACAACATTTGAAAAAAAAAACTCTGTAAAGGTCTGCTCTTTTTTCTCCCGTCCGGTCATTCTAGGTTTTGAGTTGTAATATTAATAACTCAGGTACCTACGCCTCAGTAATGTTACAAGTCTTGTAAACCAACTTGTGGGTCAGAAAAGGTTAAGATCGAATAATGAATCAAATGGTCCAAACCAGTTTGAAGATGGCCATAATAGGATGAAACCGGTAACTTTATTCATTGTTTTTGTGTTTAATTCGTAGAACTCCATTTTATTTTATTTTTAATTTAAAAAATTGAATTTGATAATGTTATTATCGAGTTCTGCAAGTATTTTAGTATGTATTTTTGTTACAGCTGTTTCGGTTTACAAGACCATTTTCAAACTGTGGTTAATCCACATGGAGACGACCTGTTTATATGATTTTAAATGTCTCTTTTTGAAGTTGTCTAATTGATTTATTACCGGTTAAACCAATTTGCTGGACACTAATTAAGAGAGTATTAAATGGGATTCGGAATCTGATTCCGAATCTCATATAATAAAAAAATACATATCTACTAAAATACTCGCAAAACACGATAATAACATTATCAAATTTTGTTTTAATTAAATAAAAAATAAATAAAATAAGAAACCGGTAACGGTCAAAAATAAAATGAGTGGATAAAAGTTTTTAAATTGTTGCAATTTATCATTATCCGAAATTCCACCAAGAATTGTCAGTATCAAAAATAGAAATATTAACTTCAATCGAAAGAGATTAGACATTGTTCCGTTCCTTTTCACCTTTTTAAAATTCACGTCCTTGACTCCCCAGATTGTACATACTATAGTTAGAAGCGGGAACTTAAGATTATATTTTTTTTGGTTTTCCCTATTTAAATAAATATCCTCTCTTCTATCAAGCCTTATCTAAAAAAAATCTAAGTTTTGATACATACTTGTGAGATATATTCATTTATAATGGCATTCTGTTTATGGCCAGTACAAAGCTCGCCATTTTAACAAATGTGGTATATAAGGAACAATATTTACGATGAGTTGTTTAAAAAGTTTTTATGAACCCATTAAATATTTGAATTTAATTTTCACATTCTTTGTGAGTTCTATTCAAGTTCTGTGATTATTTCAGTTTCATGCAGAAACTGGCCTGTAGTGATATAATAACAGAACTTGAATACAACCTCCAGAGAACGTGAAAATTAACCTTAAATATTTGATGAATTCATCTTTTTTTTTTATACAACCCGTCCTTAAAGTTTTTAAATTTGATAGTTCCACTGGTGTTGGCAGTTAAAATATTATTGTGCGGTAAGAAAATTCAAAATTGGATGGAAATAATTTGAATGTCACAAATATTTGTTATAAAAATGGCAGTTTATTATAAAATTTCAAGATCTTTTTTTTAAAGGAAGGTTTTTGTTGAAGGCTTGAATCGTTCCAGAAAGTTATGCAGAGTTGGGTGCGTCTCCCTCGACGACCTCTCCATCGACCATGCGGCCAGTGGCGGACCAGCGGGGCCAGGTCTTGATCTCCTCGTACAGCCTGTTTCCGGGGCAGTCGGTGCTGACGGCCTGACGGTGACCGATCAGCTTGTAGGTGGAGGAGATGTAGCCGTTGGACACTCCGTAGGCGATCAGATCCTTGACCTGCTGGAGCTGGGCCGCTGGAGGCAGGGTAGCTAGAAAGGAAACAAAACAGTACCGATATAAGAAGATGGAGGGATAAAGAATCGACAAAATTAGAGACATTTCAATAGTCTTGTGTACAAAGTTGGAAGCCAGGGGAGTCGTGGAAAGATTGACGAAAACAAATTGGTTTGGTGTTGTCTGTGCATCAAAATATAAGATTTTAGTTTCTTACTCTTTGGAAATTAATCGAATATTGGTTTTGTTAATTTTTATTACATTAGCTCCACACAGGTAGCCCTCATGAAAATATCTTCTCTCAGGGCCTTTGCCATCTTTGAGGATGCTGTGTGGATGGTATTTTTTTAAGAAAGGAAGGAAGTTTTGGGAATGAAAAGGTTAATAAACCAAATGCACATTTACTTGGTGTGACCCGTGGAAGGTGTGGTGGTTATCCAAAAATGGTTCCCAGGCGGCGGTATCCATACCCGCCTCCCAAATTGAAAACTGACTAAAAATAATAATACTCCGAAAACAAACAAGCAAGAACGTTTCCTAATAGTTAAAAATGTTTATGAAATATTAATTCAAAGGCAATTAAGTGACACTTCTATTTGGTCAATTTGGTAGGTACTTTAGCGATGGTCTGAAGATAGTTCATCAAAAAAGTCTACAAAATGTTCCATATATTTTAATTATGGACCAAACGAAAACACTACTAAGAAAGACGGCAGTCTTTTGTATTTCTTTTGTATTTTTTTGCCTGGGATTAGGTTTGTCTTTGTAATTTGTAATTTCTCTGTTCTTATCGACACAACTCTTTAGAAATGTAGTGGTACTCACTCATGAATGAGCCGATGACGCAGATTCCAACACTGTTGGTGTTGTATCCTGGTGCGTGAGCTCCCACCCTATTCCAGCTCCTGCCCTCGTAGGAGCGGATATCTCCTCCGACCAGCCAGCTGTAAGCAATCACCAAACATTATTATAACAACCATTTTCCCAATAAATTACTGGTTTAGTAGACCAAAAAATTACTGGGTAACAAGAAACCAAAATTAAAATACACGTATTATTCATGAAGGTATAATAAAAATCAGTAACCTTAAAAGTAAAGTACTGTTTGTAAGTTTGAACTGTAACCAATTTTGCAAAATCTTTAAAAAATAAGAAGGTACAAGATACTTCATCTCAAATGCATGCTTCCAGTATTCACGTCTGGAGTACAAACAAGTGACAAGTCACCAAGAACGTTGTGCCAAAAATAGCCACCACGTTTAAAATCTTGTTGGGTTTCTCTTTGCGGTAATAAAAGTCTAATAGATGGCCGTTGGAATTCCAATAGCATCGAAAGCGTCCATAAGACTAAGAACAATAGACATTTGAGGAAGGCATATTATCTTCCAAGCTGAACCCCATAAGACTTAGGCAGAAGAATTCTGTTTGTATTGCGCCGATCGGTGAAAATGATCGGTATAAAAGTGAGGATTGATATGATCGGGTCTCACTTGTAACCAATATCGGCCCATCCGTTGGAGTCCATGTGGTAGTTCTGGAATCCCTTGACGGCACTGACGCAAGCGGCGTTGGTGGTGCAGGCGCCGCTCTCTGAGTGGTGGATGACGACGTAGGGCACGGGGGTGGACATGGAGGTGATGGAAGTGGGAGCGCGCGCACCCCATCCGGCGCGGTTGACGATTGTCACGGCACGGGCGCTACGTTCTGAAAACAAATATCACAATTAGGAACAGCGAACAACAACAAAATGAACATTTTGATGGTCATCAGTCATCAATGTCTTTTTTGTGAAGATTTTAAAATTGTGGACAGACGTCGACAACGTTCATTAGAACCAAAAATAATGGAAGGCCAATACACGTAAAACGGAGTGTCGTGAGAACTAATCGATGGCCTAGAGTTGAAATATTAAATCTCCTATCATAACATTGAGAAAACTGAAATTGAAACTTTGCACACCTTCGTGTCTTTGTCTGATTTAATACAATATATTTGGACGTGGACTTTCGTTTAGCATAAAAATAAATTATATTATTAAGAAAATACAATATCTGTGCTCATTAAACATTGCCTGGAAGATTTTCAAGATATTTTGATTAGTTTATATTTCTGTGGCGGTAGATTTAAGAGATGCCATAAAAAAAAATATAGGCTGTCTATAGTGTAATTGTTGAACAATTTTGGAGATAAAATATTTTACCCCTAGGACATCGCTTAATGCAAAAAAACATAGACACTTTGCTTATTTTATTTGCTTGAGGTTTTATTATTTTTTACTTTGTCTTTCCTCTGATTCTGATTACTAATCCTATATATAACTGCCTTGAGTATTGTTTTCATATAATTAGAATCCACATGATGTAGAATTATCTTTCGCGCACGCCTACGTCATTTAGAGATTGTTTATTACACTATTATTTTTATTCACTGCAGTGGTTAAATGGCATTGAGAGTAGTCGTTAGCTTTGTATTATTGATTATAACTTAAATCTGTTTCATCTATAAATTCACCCTGAAAATTGCAGGTTTTTTTAATAATGTAATTATATTGAATAATTAGCATTCATTAATGTTTAACTGTTAACTATTTTCAACAAAGCCTATAACCACCCAATTGTAATATTTTGAATAAGACTTTTTCGACTTACCTCCAGGAAGAACAAAGGCCATGCTTCCTCCAACCAAAGCGACCACCAAAAACAGAGCTAGCTGCATGTTGGGTACTATTTATTTCACCCGTGTACAAAAAAACCTGACTGTTCGCCTCAAGAGACGTACTGACGATTCCACCAACAAGAATCCCCTTAAATATAAATACGAAGATCAAGCGAGAATCAAAAATTTACTTCGCTCTGTTATCTGTTCCTGGAGTAGGGGCTTATCTCCTAATTAGGTTCATGCAATCAAAAAGACATGTAAAGAAATACATTCAACTTTTTACCCACTTATTGCAGTACCAAGTTTTGTCCGAGCTTGAGCAACCAAACTCAGATAATCTATTGTAGAAAAATAAAGGATTTTGAAGTCTATTGTTATTTTTATTAGTATTCAATTTCTTTTAAATGTTTTGTCTTTGGTTCATCAGGCGGCCTCCGTGGTCTAGGGATAAGGCTCTCGACTCATAAACCCGAGGTTGCGGGTTCAAATCCCGGCGTGCGCAAATAAACATTATTTTGATTGATTATTTCACAATTTATTCGTTTAAAATAATGTGTAGTATATTTGCCGCACGTTCCAGTGGTTTAAGACCACCATTCAGAATTGAAATGTTTTTGAAAACCTTGTTTAGACGTGTTTTGCGATCAGATCTGAATAGCCAGGTACTCCCCCACCCTCCTTTTCCCCATCTCCTTCCCCTCCGGAATGCTATAGTGCGAATATCGCAAATAAATTTTTAAAAATCACGTTAAATACTATAAATTTTCTAAACGATGATTAAAAGAAATATAGAAAAAAGATTATAAATGTTTGTTTTGTAAATGCATTTCATTGGCTATGGAACGGTTCTGATTTGTTGGATAAAATGTCAAGAATAAAAAAATTGCATAACATAAACTTTTTTATGCATTTGTCAATGTAAATACTTTTGTAATAAGGAACCTAACCAAACTTCATACCATGGAGCCTGTTCGTTGTAGTTTTATTTTAAAATAATCTGGTCCCATTTGTGTGCCCTGTGGGACGCCGCATTTAGCCCCATCAATATGTATCGGGTTTGCGAAATTCCTAGTTTCTATTCATTAGCACTTAAAGTTCTCGTTAGTAAACAGCTGCTTCATTGACTAGGTCTGTAATCTTTTGTTTCACTGGAGCATAAATATTTCCGACACTCTGATAAGACATTTTACGATTCGCACTATCCTCAGTTGTTATCATTAGTACCAGTCTGACAACGGCCGAAGCATATCAGGCAAAACCGGTAGATTATATATCGCGTAGTGCTAACATATTTCAAGGAGTGTGCTTTTTTTAAAATATCGGATTTATTAGAGTGAAAAATCGAAAAAACGTTTACCACAGCCTTGAGCAATTGCCTTGTTTATGATTCCTTTATTTTTTATACAAATATAATAGGCCACTTGCATCATATTTTTCCTAGTCGTTATGAAATCCATGCACGTGGCCTATTGGCAATCTGTAAAGCCTTCTTTGGTGATTTGATGTTCTTCGATCATAATCTAACGATGTATATTGGTGCAGAGCCGATAATTTTTAACCTTTGGGGTATATGAGAGGTTATAATATCTTTTCTCCATTTAAAACACCTCTGAAACCCTAAAGTCCATAAAAAATTAACATTAAAATGGTATTTCAATTGAATTAGAGGTTTAAAAAGTTGAAATGACAATACGACAGATTTTTCGGAAGTGTTGTTATTTTTGGGAAGTTTTTGAACTGTTTCGAATTTTAAAATTGGGGGTGCTGAGTTCTTCGTGTGACAACAAAAGTGCCTCTATTATTTACTCTTAATTTGATTGTTTCTGACTTGTGTTGTATTGAAATTGGTCACCCCAAGGTCGTAGGTCACTCTAAGGTCGTAAGTCACCCCAAGGTCGTAGGTCACCCCGTTCGCTACGTTTGGTAACTTAGCAGGGATACCTCGGTTCATTGGGCGAGGTTTGTCTTGTAGTTTTACTTTAGTCGTGTGGTCTGAAGCACACTCGATTTTTTTTAAAGCAATAACAACGTGAATGCTGCCCGAAAGGTTATAATTGACCACTGTACATTGAGATCATTGATAATAAAATTGCTAAAAATATTTTGCCTGTGAATAACAACATCTGGTGATGATCGTTCATAAGATATAGATTAAAATAAAATCTTATTTTTGGACGTGATGTTTTAATTACATTTCTACTATATCTTGTTTTGATAATAATTTTTGGTTGTATTTATTTTTTGTTTGGGTATGTTTATTGCTCTCTGCCTGTTTTGGTTTGACGAAAACTTTACTCGCATGGTAACAACATATTTTCATATGATTTCAGTGTAGATTCGTTCTAAAAAATGGTTATTTTAAGTCAGATTTTCAATTGTCTTTCACAAAATGAATTTCTATTAGTTCGGACTTGGTCATTTTTATATATATCGTTTCTGGGTAATACGTTCAAGTTTCCTGTGTTTTTTTTTTTATTTTAATTATTTTTAAGTTTAATAATTTAGGAGGCCAATTAGGTTACCGCCGCCCCGGGAACCATTTATTGCAAGCGTAGCAAGTATGCCCGGATTCATGGTGTGCGTTTTGTCTAGGTCTTGGCAGCGAATTACCCACCTACGGCGTGGCGGGCCTGCTTTGGATAGACTGGTTGAGGGAGACCCATTAGGGTTGCCATCTTCTAAAATAAAAAAGCCTGACTCTGCGCTCTGAAAAGCCGGACATTTTACCCTAAAAGCCGGACGTACGTACATGATTTTGGACATAACTTTTATCCATAATATTAAAAAATCTGTTATAAGTTACAGTTGTTTATTAATCACGCATTAACCAATTTAATAACAACAATCATTAATCCGTCTTATCCTTGTCATCAGTTGACATTTGTATAGAATATAATGTCAATAACAAAATAAAAAATATTGAGTCTTCTGTCTGTAGACATACTAAACTTATAAAACAAACAAACATAACTTTTTTTCTGGTTAAACAGTTGACTATAATTTTTCGTTAAATAGATATAAAATGAAACAAATTTATCTTTGTGGACAAAAAACGAAAAACATAAATTAAAATGAAATCTCGACTTCTCCAAATTATTCAAAATTTACAAAAATCTACCATTTTGTACATTTGGCGTTTTCACCTACTTTATCCAAAAGTCGTTTTCTTTGGAAATCATTTAATAAAATCGTTGACATGTCATTTTTAAATTATACAATGTGTACACCATCTTAGCAATTGTTTGCAATTTATTGCGTTCCTTGGTCCACTGGGTCTTTATAAAAGAGAAAACTCTTTGAAAGTAATATTCCGCCAATTTCAGAAGTTCGGAAGACAAAACCCGCGCAAACCAAAAAAGCCTAACAAAAGCCGGACAGGCCGGACATATAAATATTTAGCCGGACACGACCTAAAAAAGCCAAACATGTCCGGCTAAAGCCGGACAGATGGCAACCCTACCCATGCTAGAACTGTCCAGCCGAACTCTCTCAACCCATCGCCTTGCACCGCAGTGGGAGAAATGGATTCATAGGTCCGTCAATCCTGAATACATTGAGCCCCAGATTCCTACACGTCCCCCATTCCTCTTTTATTTTCAGAATTTGAAATCCTTCCTTTCCCTAAAAAGAACCTCCACACAGCATCCCCAAAGATGGCCCTGAGGGAATTATTTTTCTCAAGTGTGCAGTGTGAAGCCAACGTAAAAAATACACTACACGCATTTAAACCTAAATAGAATTTTGAGATTTTAAGGTCACTTTTATTAATAACCAGCTGGTACCCGGCGTGCGTTGCTATGCCATTTAACAGTGAAATTGTTTCTCCCTGCGTGTCCTTACCCCTTCCGCCTCCCCTTCCTCTCCCGCGTCCCCTTCCCTTCTTGCGTTCCCACTCCGCCTCCTCCAACTTCCCTCTACCCACTCCACTCCCCCCCTTCCCCCGTCCCGCGAACCCGCCTCAGGAGTTCCCCCTCCTCCCAGGTCCCCCCCCTTTGGTTCCCCACTCCTCCCGCGAACCACCCACCCGGTTTCCCCTCCCTCTTCCCGCATTCCATACATTCAATTTTCAAACAGCTCGCGTCCCACCTATTTCTAATTTTTTTATACAAATTTCATAATGTTAGAGCTCACCAGTAGTTTTATACAAACCTTCTCTTGACAATAACGAACACAAAACAAAAGAATTATCCAATTTGGTGCAGTCGTTCGGAAGTTATGTGCGTGCATACATTTCGGCGATGGATTTTTATTTATATAATATAAATATATAATATATATACTATATATACAGAAGATAGATAGATTAGATAGAGCCCAGGAGGATATCTGTACTTGAGGTGTTTTTTTTCACAAAAAAAACGACGCTATAAAAATTGTCCTATTATTATTATTATTGTGTGATGTATGTTCATTTCAAATGCATCCTTCTTTTTAGTGATAGCTTTTGTTAAAGTGTATATTTCTCTGCCTTGAAATGAGACTGGTAGATTGAGATTAAGGGACCGACATTTCGGTCTCAGTCTCGGTTTCGGCATTCTCGGCTACAAATTCTACCGAGTCTCGGTTCTCGGCGAAAAATCGCCGAGATCCTCGGCCATAACCGACCGTTGTAAGCAGGTACGGTATAGGATAATGGGTTTCAAATATACCGCGCGCGTCCACATTCGTCACTTGGTGTCAGTGCGTGAGAGAGCTGTCGATTGTGGTTGGTCGGATAGGATTTGTTAGGGTGTGTTATTTCGATTTAATATGTTTAGTAGGAATAACGTTTTATTGTTGCTGTACTAAGAAACAATATCGCATTTTCATTTTTTTCTCAATTTATCTATTCTCGGTCTCGGCCGAGATTTTAATTTAGTCTCGGTCTCGGCCGAGAACGAAAAACCTGTCTCGGTCGACCTTTAATTGAGCTAGACCGATTTGCAGATTCTGCTAAATGGGAGTTGCCCTTGAATAGTACCTACTGCATTCATACTAGTTTCATCTTGAGCCGAATCTAAGAAACGATAAAATTCTTATTTATTTTATGTGATAAAGAAGATCGATCAAAACGAACAATTATTAAATTTCTATTTATCTGTTTTATACCCATTGAAATTTTCTTTGACGCAATGTATCACGCAACAATCTCTCTATGATATTATATTTATCATTTGTGATAGCAATAAAGGTATGTACGAATTTTCAAATTGTCTTTTTATGAAAGCTATGATTAAGACAACCCGACCGCCGAGAAATTTGTACGATTGGTATTGTTTGTATTTGTACAACTGGGACAACTGCATTGCAGGCTGATAATACCTAAACAAAATCGAAGATTTGTACTCCCCAATTTTCTCCTCCACAACTGGACCTATTTTTAATGTTTTTTTTTTGCCAACTGTATTAGAAGAAAATATTCTATGACTCCACGTTTTGATTTTTTTTGAAAATGCGTTGTCTAGTTTGTATACCGAACATATGATGATGGCGTTCAAACCAGACAATTTCAACGATTTGTGGAGGGTATTAACTCCTACAAAAAGTAACTTACCAAAACCAGCAAAACGTACCGGCACGCTTGTGGTCGATATCTATATTTTTTACTAGCTGGTTCCCGGCATGCTTTGTTATGTCATTAATAATGAAATTGTTTCACCCTGCGTGTCCTTTCCCATTTGTCCCGTCCCTCTCCCGCGTCCCCTTTCCCTCTCGCGCTCCCCTCCGTCTCCTCCACCTTCCCTCTCCCACTCCACTCCCCCCTTCCCCCATCCCGTGAACGCTCCTCCCGAGTTCCCCTCCCCCCTCCCAGGTTCCCCCCCCCCCCCCCCTTCCCTGGTTCCCCTTTCCCCCGTCCCGCAAACCCCCTACCATAGTTCCCCTCCCGCATTCCATATATTCAGTCCCGGTACACTCAGTTTTCAAACAGCTCGCGTGCCACCCATTGCAATTTTTTTTTTAAATTTCATAATCCCAGAGCTCACCAGTAGTTTTATACAAACCTTGTTCTGACAATAACGAACACAAAAAAAATATATCCAATTTGGTGCAGTCGTTCGGAAGTTATGGGCGTACATACATTTCGACGATTCATTTATAGATTTATTTACACATAGATTAAAAAAACATTTGTACTAGTGTCTAAATCTAGAGAGGAATTGTGGAATACGTTTGTATGGAAAAATTCCTCCCGATTTTCTCTTAAAAATACATGAACCATCTTAATTCACTCCACAGCAAAATTAAACCAATCTGAAATCCTGCCTTTTCTGAATGAGGACGTGAAACGAAGTGTAGTGAAGAATAGTGTACTACACTCTGAATCCCATCACCAATCAGCGCTCGTGTTCTGGATGTGACAAGATTTATGTAGGCCAGAAAGAACGGACCATGTCCAATGGATTTCAGAACATTTTCGAGCATGTAAACTCGGCCATTCTGACAAATCGGCAATTGCCGAGCGTTTAGTTGAAACTGGTTACTGAGTGTTTAATTGAAATTCATTACTTTTCACTTGATAGTGAAGTCCTGGGAAGAACCAAAACGCGTAGTGCACGCCTAATTACGGAAATTGAAATTGACAAAACATTTCCTTTAATATCAATAAAGACGACGAGGCTAAGCGCAGTTGTTCTTGTATCCGGTAATTGACGGTTGCACCAAAGCTGCAATACCAGTTCTTAGAGACAATAAGAACATTCATTTACTGATTATTACATTTTTGGAAATACTAGTATTTTGGTACTTATTATCTTTGTTTATTTTTATTATTTAGTTCCTATATTTCAGATTTTACATTTATGCATGTTAAATAAATATTAAATAAATGTAGATTTTCAGAAACTTCTACTATTGGTCCTAATACGCTTCCCCGAGGGACACCCTTCTTAATTGGTAGAGTTTTGCCAATTTTTCACCAATTTGTACAAATTGTTCTCTTCCAGTTAAGTAACTACTAAGTAGGTTTAGAGTAGTTTCGGTTATTGCATTTTTTTGTTTTAAATATATAGTAATTCGGTTCCATGTCAACACCTCTTTGAAAAATCATTAAAAATTATGGAAAAAATAATTTTAAAATAACCCTAACCTAACTTTACCTATTTAACCAATTTTAAATATTTTTTTATTTTCACTTTTAATGACTTTTCCGAAGAGGTTCCGAGTTGATTTCATTCTGAGTTGTCCGGTCACCAGTATTTGATAGTCAATTTTATCGAAAGCCTTTTGAAGATCAATGAAAACTGCTATTCATGTTTTGCCTTCATCCAGTTTTCTTATAATTGTAGTTATTGCATTGGCTATAGCACCACCAGAACCCAGGTTTTTCCATAAAATCTTAAACTGTGAACATCTGTAAATTGGTATGTACCTAGGTACAATAATAGAAATAAAAAAATCTAAATGGAATCACTTATTTCATTTAATTTTAGAAACACGTTCCTCCGAATTTACTGTCGTGCATTGATTGTATTGTTTACATCCGTGGAAAAAGTCAACATGGTAGTAATAGTAGTAGTAGTAGTCAATCTTAATATATAAAAATGAATGTTTCTTTGTTTGTCCCTTAAGCGTTTCTAAACCATTCATCCGATCGCGACGATTGGTGATTTGATTTGCGCATGTAATAGTTAGCTTTGGCGTTATACATTTTTCCTGTACTATTCATCCGATTGCGATGAAACTTGGTGAGTTGTTGAGCGCACGCCCGCGAAGGTTTTTATAAATACTGAAAAGTTATGAAATTTATATAAAAAAATTGCAATAGGTGGCGCGCGAGCCGTTTGAAAAATGGGTGTATTTCATATAGTTTAGCAGCAGGTAGGGAAGGTGGTAGGGAGGTAATCCGGGATGGGGGAGGGGAAATAAGGAGGGGTGTTAGGATGGAGGACGAGGGGGGGGGAAGGCAGGGAAGGTGAATGAATACGTGGAGAGGGGAGGGTCTCGCGGGAGGAGAAAGACTGGGAAGGTGGAAGGGGAACGCGGGATGGGAAAGGGACGCAGGATGCATGGGAAAGGACACGCAGGGAGAAACCATTTCTTTATTTACATTGCAAAGTATGCCGGGAACTCGCTAGTAATACATAATTATTTACATTATGTATTTTTTTCCTGAAGTTTGTTTTATTCTTAGTATTACTGATTTCTGATATTACAATCTGCCTTCAGCTCATGAATTTTATTAATATTATTTTAATCAATTAGAGTTTTTAAATTAATCATCTTTGTTATTAATCGTTTCTGCAGATCTTTGATAATAAGGTGATCTGGTTGGGCAAGTGATTTCTTATGTAATACCAAACGTGCACACTACAATCTGATCTGCTATCTAATCCTGCGGGTTCATTCCTAAATTAATAAAATATTTTTTTTTGCTATTAATTTATTTTTATTTTGATTTTCAATTTAATGAGTAAAATCTCTAATTATTGTAATATTTAATTAAATGATGACAATTTTAGAGAGACTTAACAGAAAATTCACAAAAAGTTATGGTCACATGTGGGTCCCGGATAAATTGAATAAACTGTATTATATAATATAACAGTTTTAATAGGCTTGCGTCTGCGTGGCTGAATTTAAGAACCCGGCTTCGAGTGTATGTCTGCCGCCGCGCCGCACCATATAAACATCTATGTACGTGAAATTTCAAACAAAGCTACCGTTGTAATTCGGTTTCGAATTCAAGAATTTGTCAAAGGATGGCGCTACTTCCGTTAACAGGTCGCATGAGAACGTGCCCCCCTAGGTATAAGTACTACGATTTGTAAAGTTGAGTATCTCCACCGATATGGAAAGATTGACGGTAATACTTGGTTGTGAATAATAGTACCACGCAGTTGAATATTACATATGACGTCATTGCATTGCCTGTCCCGGTGACTAGCTATCACTGGATCACAGTGGATCCGAGGAACGAGCTATTCTTGGAACCAGTTCCTATCGGATTTGTAAAATGGTCACCAACACTAACTTGACGGCCGGCGTAATCCAGCGGTAAGGCTCTTGACTTGCACACCAAAGGTCGCGGGATTGAATCCCGGCGTGGCAAATAAATTTTATTTGATTAATTTGTGTTATTTCACAATTTATTCATTTAAAATAATATATAGTTTATTTGCGGCACGTTCCAGAGTGGAAAATACTCTCAGTATCGCCCTGGTGTAGGACCACTATTCAGAATTGAAACGCTGCTTGAAATGGCATTAGCCGTGTTTGGTGACCAGATCTGAATAGTCAGGTTCTTCCCCACCTTCCTCTTTCCTATCTCCTTCCCCTCCCCACTACCTTCAGCCTCACAACGTACGTTGGGGATGCCATAGTCTCACTGGCTTCAGACGGGAGCAGTTGAGACTCTTGTGCGGTATTTATAATAACTGGGCGAAGCCGAATCAAAAGCCGCCCGCAGGGCCTAGCAGCACAATCTGAGGAGCGGGTTTTTAACTGCTAGTAACTGTATAATCTTTCCCGTATGTTGTGTATGTAAATTATTGATTGAGAATTATTTTTACCAGTCTGAAGATGCTTTAACATACTGAAACCGGCTACGGCCAAAAAAAAATTAAATGGAAATAAGTTTTATTGGTGTTTTTTTTTAATATTATTATAACACACTGGATACGATACCTTTTTACAAATATTATACTTTGCTTTTAAGATTTTCAGGGCCAAAAGCATTGTCATTATTTATTTTTGGGGTGTTATGCCGTGTTGCGCTACCTCCTTCTTTAGCCAACGTTTCGGACATCGTAGCAGTGTCCGTCATCAGGGCAGATCCGGTAGATATGTAATTTTTAGTAGTGAAGTGTGTGCTTATTCACTTCGAAGCGATACCGTGTAGCCAGCTCCACTAACTTTCACCGGTACAAAATATCCGAGACAAGCAGTGGCGTCATTGCCACGTAGAAGGAGGTAGCGCAACACGGCATAACACTCCAAAAACAAATAACGAAAATTATACTTTGACGTTTAACTTCTTATCTCGTCGACCCTAACCTAGCGTAACCTATTTAACCAATTTTTTATATTTTTTTATCATCACTCTTTATGACCTTTCTGAAGTTGTTCTGAGTTGGTTTCATTCTGAGTTGGCCAGTCACCTTTTTAAATATGATTGCGTAACCTATTTAACCAATTTTTAATATTTTTTATCATCACTCTTTATGACCTTTCTGGGGTGGTTCTGAGTTGGTTTCATTCTGAGTTGGCCAGTCACCTTTTTAAATATGATTACGTGAATTTAGCAATCGCACTTTTCTTGATTCGGATCAACAGCGCTGTATCATCTCATCATTATCTATTAATATAACCTCATTTATGTAAACATAAATAGTGCTGATATTGGGAAGTGACGCACGCGCCCACTTTTATTTACAAGTAAACAGAGGGATTTTATCTACCAGTGCAAATATAATAAGATGATTACGATTGGATATTATTTTATCTTTAATAAATATTTATTTAGGGGGCATACATTAATTACGTGAGCTCAAAAGGGGGGGGGGGGTCCAGCAAAATCTCACGTTACGTGAAAAGAATATACGAAGTGGCCCAAATTTATCTCACCAAGAGGGGGGAGGGGTCTAGATTGGAAGAAAAACTGCTCACGTAATTAATGTATACCCCCTTATTGGCTCATCAACAGAAAACATCACATAATTATTTCAGCAATGGCTGTAGTGATGATTCCAATTAGAGGTGAGCACACCATTCATCACAACATTCTTTCTCTAACTTAAGTTAGTTTAAATTACGTGTACTCGTATTTAAGATGGTATTACCAGAGGAAACTAGAAATATGTCATTTTTAAATCAGATTTTAGACGTATTGATTCTTTTCCACAAAAAATTATAAATGAATTTCGAAAGGTCGTTCTTTTATCGAGCATTCGCATGTTTTAAATTTTGAGAAAAAATGTTTATTTTTAGTGTAATAAGGTTATACCATAGGTCGTTGGCAGATTTGTTACATTTTCAAAAAAGATTTTGTATTATACCACACCCATTTCAAATCATATAATCATGTTGTAAAATAAATCAATACATTATCTGGGTATCGCATGTTTTAGAATTTTAATTTTCGTTTAAATTAAATCATTAAAAATATATATACATACATGTGTTTCTTGACGAAAATTGGTCCGTTAGTGTATTTATTTGCGCACTTACACACTAATATATTTCAGATTTTTTTAACATTCGCATTTAACTTAGACATTATTGAAAAATGATAATAAATACTCATAATCAAAAAATAATTACAAAAAGTACATTATTTTAATAGTTTTATCATCACGCCTTTCAGCATTTTTGGACGTCGGTATAAATTAAAGCAAATTTGGAATGAAATAAAATCGATATTGAGTTATAATTTTTAAAAGCTGGTAAGGAGAATAATTAATCTTTCTCATTGTAACCGCCCTGCACGATCGTAAGAACAACTTTCGACGAAATGCGGATTTTCGGCCGCTAGCTGGTTAAACGCTCTTAAGGTTTTCTAAGTTGTGCTTTAAAATATTATGATGAATGATAATTTGAATTAATATATATGATAAAATTAATTATATTTCTTGATGACTAGTTGACAGAAAAAGCTATAGAAGGTGTTGTCCAGGTATGGAGTGAGTACGAATCTCATACAGGCAATTGCGTCTCTGTATGAAGGAAGCGTTGCATGTATTAGGGTGAACGGCGATTTTACTGGATGGTTTGACATCACAAAAGGCGTTAAAAAAGGCTGCGTAATGTCACCGTGGTTATTCAATCTATACATGGATAATTGTATGCAAGAATTGAAAGAGATGGGATTGGGCGCGAAATTGAGTAATCTGGAAGTATGTTGCCTGTTGTATGCTGATGATGCTGATTTTTAACAGTATGGAAGATCTACAGTCTCTCGTGTCTAGGATGAACGAAGTATGTATGAAGAATGAGTTAATGATGAATGTAAGTAATTCTAAAGTCATGGTATTTGAAAGAGAGATTATGAAAACAATGTGCAACATAGTTGTGAATGATGAGTATTTGGAGCTGATGGATGAGTTTGTGTACTTGGGAGGTATGTTTACGAGAGATGGAAGGGCTGACAGAGACATCGAAAGAAAGGTAAATGCAGGCAACTCTATTAATGGAGGACTGAACGCCGTTGGCGTCAACAAAAAACTGGCCAAAGAAGCGAAGTTAGCCGTCCATATTGGAGTGCTGGTACCTTCTTTCGTATGGTGGGGGGTCAGAGGAGGACATCTAGGTCTGCGAACCAGTCTAGGGCCTCAGGCGTTGCCCTGTGGACCTCATAAATCCCGCCGGGGAATGAATGGAGCGGGCATTCGTTGACCACATGTTCGGTGGTCTGCACCGCACCGCATTCACACGTCGCCGACTCTTTAAGGCCCCATCTATGCATCATGTGAGCACAACGGCTATGGGAGCACCTTATTCTATTGATGGCAGTCCAGAGTTTGCGAGGCAATGAGAACCCAGGCTGTCTCTCAGTGGGGTCTTGCACGAGATCGGCGTTTTTGACGTTGGCTGATTGCCACTCAAGCTTCCACCTATCTTCTGGGGCGAGAGGTGTTCGAAGGAGTCTTTCTCCTTCCGTCCAGAAGGGTTTTCGAGACTTTAAGCGGCATGCCGGGTGAGTAACGACATCATCGTGCAAGGGTATTTCGCTTTTTTGCAGCGCCTTGTATTCCCTGTGTTGGTACCTACCTTGATGTATGGCAGTGAGGCGTGGAACTGGCAGAGGAAGGATGAAAGTAGACAGAATGCTGTAGAAATGAGATTCCTGAGGCGTATGTGTGGTAAAACCATGTACGATCGTGTGAGATATGTGGAGATGTGAGCGTAATGAGTAAGATTAAGAAAGGGACGCTCTGATGGTTTGGGCATGTAGAGCGAATGAACGAGGAAAGGAGTGTAAGGAGAATATATGAGGCAAATGTGAAGAAGTCGGGTACGCCCGAGGAAGACATGGCACGACAAAGTGAATCAGATACCTGAGTCGGGCCATGTGAAGAGTCGGAATAATAGAAGAGTATGTATGAGACGTAGTATGCATGTGAACGAGGCAAGGAGTGTGTGCCAAGATCGAGTTGTTTGGCGGTCCGTCCTGTCTGCCTACCCCTGCGGGAAACGGCGTGATGGTTAGTTAGTAAAAACAATAAGTAATACATTCCCGGTACTATTCAACCGGCATTTTATACTAATAATAAATTAAATAAATACTTAACAACAAAGATAAACATAGACATAACATATGACATTAAAAAAAACAAAAAATCTTATGTTTACAAACTCAATTGTAAGGATTGCAATTGCTTTTAATTTGAAGTAAGAGTAAAAGAACTTCTTAGGACTAAATGGTTATAGCCAAAGATATTGAAATATAAGTAGATGTGCTATCTGCTGTTTTTACTATGTGGGTCAGCGCTTCCGAGTGTCGCCGATATTGTTTACCAATTAACAAATAAACTAAAAGAACAAACAATTAATGAATAAACCAAACGAACGTTAAACTAAATGAACGAATTCTTTCCTCATTCAAAATATATTGTTAACCAATATTAATGCACATTTTCAAAAAATCAACGAAATGAACTAATTCTTTTTGTATGAAAACTACGCTAATTAGCACGTAGTCCGGCGACAGTTGCGCGGACACCATAGCATATCTCTTCTGTATTTGAATATCTTTGGTTATAGCGGATCTGAGTTCGCATATCATTTTTAAAAAATTATCACACATTTGATACTAACTTAGGACTTAAATTAAGTACTTCATACGGGTTATAAGGCAGCGCAGATAAATAGTTTTGAAATCTTAGAAATAAGGAATATAATTAATAAGCAAAAAAAAATATGAACCCTCTTTTGAATATTTTCCCACTTAACCGGTCTTTCCCTGCTAATGATGTTGTAATCCCTAATTCCAATAAACTTTGCCAGCTCTTACCCCCCGCCCCACCTTCCTTCTATCCCATTCCCATGTATTTAATCTGTGATCTGTATTTAATTTAACTTCAGTGTACATTTGCTGCTGATGATGTGAACAAAGTTATTTGTCTTTTAATAAAACAAATAATGCCATCACAAAGTAAAAACATTTATTGGATAATCAACAACTCTGCCATGGGTCACCCCAAGTGGTTCGCTACGTTTGGTGACTTAGCAGGGGTGCCCGGATTCATGGGGTGAGCTTTGGCAGCCCTGATCAGGAGAGTATGGTTGAGGAGTCCCTTTGACTTCTCCAGCCGTACCGCAGTGGGAGGGATTCATACCCCTAATATCCTTTTACTTCCTAGAACTTCCTCTTCTTCTTTTCCTAAAAAGACCCTCCATACAGCACTCCCAAAGATGGCATAGGCCCAATGAGGAATTATTTACCTTAGAGCCTTCTCTGTGGAGCTAATGTAAAAAAAACAGCTTGTTGAAGTGTTTTTTTCTAAAGTAATTAAATTGGAGCCATCTGTGAACGCCTAGATTATAACGTATGTTCCGTTTAAACCGAAGTTTTTTATTTATTTTCATCAAATTACTTCAAAAAACTGTTAACAGATGTCGCGCTTTAAAGAGTTTTGTCGCCTTTCAGACAGACATTAATTTACTAAAAATACACACTAATTGTTTGCAATCTAGTGGAAGTGTGTTGATTTGATGCCAATTGAATAATTTTAACTTTCATAACCAATGACATCTGTGTTATTTTCTTGAAAAACATTTACAATCATTTCCTCATACTAACAGTTGAGCCAGTGAAATAGAACGATTTAAATAAAATATCTGAAAACATTCAATAAATCATCTTTTGTAAAATTTATTGATGAAAACATAATCTACACGAATTCCAAAGATTTATTATTTGACGAATCCAAATATTGTGTACGAGTTAGTGCAGGATGGTTCATTTTTTTAAATAATGTCCGAAAAGTGGCCCCCATTTTTGCACACATTCTTGCAGCTTCGTTGCAAAGTTGCCCTTTACATTGCGCAACATTTCTAGCGGTATTGCGGCAACTCCACGTCGAATCCTTTCTTTTAATGCCTGGATAGTCCTAGGGGGGGGGGGGTTACTTTGAAATACTTTTGTTTTTAGATACCCCCAACGGGTTCGCAACTTTTTTTTACTTAAGGTTAAACGTCACGTTCACGTCACAAAGTATTAAAAACCTCAAATAATTTAATTGGCGCCATCTGTGAATGCGTAGATTATAACGTACGCGACGTTTAACCTTAACAGGGTTGTCCGGATTCATGGGGTTAGGTTTGTCAGGATCTTCGCGGCGGATGAGTTTGCCTATCATCTGCATGGCAGGCCGGAATGGGAGAGACTGGTTAAGGAATACCTTTTGACCTCTCCAACAGACCTCTCTCGGAACATCGCCTTGCACCGCAGTGGAAGGAATATATTCATACGTCTGTCACTCCTGGACACACTGACCCCCAGATTCCTACCCACCCCCAATACCCTTTTACTTCCCACAACCTCTTCTAAGTTTCCTAGACCCTCCACACAGAATCCCCAAAGATGACATAGGCCCTGAGGGGAATTATTTTCCTCAATGCCTTCTCTGTGGAAATGTAAAAAAAATAGCCTGTAAAAGTGTTTTTTCTTAAAATAATTAAATTTGAGCCATCTGGAGTCCACTCCTGGACACACTGACCCCCAGATTCCTACCCACCCTTCGTAACTCTATGCAAGAGATTTCGAAAACCCCAACACCCTATTCCCACTTCTTACAGCAGGATTTGAATACTTCTTGATAATTTTTTTTACTCTTAAAACCTCGATGACATCGGGCGAGTTTACAAACTACTATCTGGGAAATTCACTATCTGTTAGTAAACTCGATCAGTGTAATCGTATTATTAGCTAACTAGCAGATTGTTGACTATCTACGAAAAAAGTTTAAAGGTCGTTACCCGCTTACTAGTGATTGGTTTATTTATGCGTTTAATATGGCCGTCAACAAACAGCAGACTTCGACTGTCAAACATCTGACAGAATTAGTTCACGCTGGCGTCGTTATTCTCGCTGTGGAGCTAGCAGAGCGACCTGCGAGCGAGTCGCTACTGAGCGAGTGGACAGTTTTGTGTGTCATCATGACAATCTCACTCGCCGATTCACCCGCTTTTAAACTTAGTCGATAGTAGCTTGTAAAGACTCCAGGGGCCCTATTCATGACGGTCGATCAAAAGTTCCTCGTTATGCGCCTCGAAGAGAGCGAAAATGTATCGTCGTCGCGACGAACTTTGCAACTTAGCTAATTGCATAGATACGCCAACTTCACACCACTCGCTGCCTTGTTTCTACTGGGTAGACCCACTCGTTGTTGTTGTGGAGTGACTTTTGACGTTTGGCGTCTAAGAATGTTACTTCGACCAAGCTCAGGATTAACCAAGTCGACTAACGGACGTACTTTCGACGGAGATTGCGAGCGAGAAAATTTTCGCTCTCTTCGAGGCGCATAACGAGGAACTTTTGATCGATCGTCAGGAATTGGGCCCCAGATACTAATATCTACAGCCTGTATGTCGGACGAATATCTACAGCTCATATGTTGAACTAATATCTACGAACTTCAGAGTGTTGACTAATATCTACAGAGCGTAGGTTGAACTAATATCTACAGAGCGTAGGTTGGACTAATCAGCTAAATGTGTCCAATATTCCAATATTAGGGATTTTTACATACATACTTACATAAATTAAGTTTTTTAAACTGCATACGCAATATTACGATATTCCAATATGCTATACATAATTGCAAATCCAACCTCTGCCAGTGCTGTAGATATTCGTCAACACTTTGGTTCTCATAGATATTAATCAACAGTTTGAGCTGTAGATATTCGTCAACACCTGGATTCTCATAGATATTAGTTCGTTTTTTTTCAGTTTTTGGAATTCCTGTAGATATTAGTAGACGACTCCGCTTGTAAACTCGCTCAATGTAATCGCGGCTTTACGTTCAAAAAAGGGAAAAGCACCGACTACGTTTACATCAGGTTTCGAGAAACTCCGCGCAAAACCCGAGCAACGACTGGAACTTCAGCTTGTTAATTAATAATGTTTTTACAACAGGTGTGACATAAGTACATTATATTCTTTAATTCCTCTGTAGCATTGAATTTACCCAACCCATTTTACACTTTTAGAGATAATATTTTAAAATAGTTATTTCAATGTTGAAAACATATTGGGAGGCCAATAACTTGCTGACCTAAAATTGTACAGTGGTGTAAACATGCACGATAATAATATTAAAATAATGATTAGCTATGGCAAATTGAAATATTTTAACTAAAATTTGTGTAATTGGTATGTTATGCTTACTGTGTTTTATTTTGCTTATTATTATTTCTGTAATTTTATTAGTACCATCTCCACCTGGTAACAACTCTAAACCTCGATTTAGGCACTCTGTTAACATTTTTAATTGGGTAATATGTATGCAGTACATCCCAATGGCAATTCCATTTATGTAATAATCGTTAACACTCTGTAAATGTTTCCAATAATGAATAAATAAATGAAAACAATGATTTAATTTGAGGTATTTATTCGTTTTATAATATAACGGCAAATATTGTAAATATTAATTCCTACCACACAATTATATTATCATTTATTTGTACTTTACAATCGGTTTATTACATCTTATGGCTACGCAGGATAATCAGCTATGAAACAATATATTTTTAAAATTTATTTTCCATTTTAATACATTTATTTTTATCACTTAACGGCTAAAAAATTGAGCCACGATCAACCAATACATTAGGACTATCGACATTTTTGGTCGATCTTTAGGACTTATATTTATTATTAATAATTTCAACAAATTTTCTATTTCACTATATAATATTGTAATAACAAATATTATACGACCAGTAGACGCATCTGCTGCGAATTATACATAGTTAATATTACATTACGTCAGTGTTGATACACCAAGCTGTCGAATTTAATTTTGCCTTTGATTTAATTTTCACAATTTTACCAAATAATATTTTAATTAAACCACAGATATAAAGAGCGCTCCATTTCAGGCAA
Organism: Limnephilus marmoratus; assembly: GCA_917880885.1. Taxonomy (NCBI): domain Eukaryota; kingdom Metazoa; phylum Arthropoda; class Insecta; order Trichoptera; family Limnephilidae; genus Limnephilus; species Limnephilus marmoratus. The sequence goes on along the minus strand of OU862927.1, from coordinate 2,949,205 downwards.
TTGTATTAGTGTACAGCCAATGATGGCCAGAAATCCGGCTTGAAATATCAAAACGTTAACCATTTCAAATAACCTGCCTGAAAGACTTAAACATAATTGTATACAGAGCCGGCTAGAATTTGACTTGAAAGACCAAAATCATATTCAAATTTTGTGTTAGATGGCTTGCTTTTTCTAGATATTTGTTCAATATCTAGATCAAAGGATCAAAATTTGAGTGGTAAAAGGCCTGTTACAGAAGGCTAAAATTTGACTGGAAGTAACAATTCCCGGAAAAGTCTTATTTAAATCGTTAGATTGCATTGAATATTCATCAATATCCGGCTCGACGTACCAATTTTCCACATTAGTAATTGTGCATTGTGTACAGCCTACACTGGAAGCCTGGCTTGAAAGACCAACATCACAACCCAAATCTTTTATTTCGTGTGTATGTGTATTACCATTTGAAAATCGTAAATCAATATCCGGCTCGAAGGACCAAATTTTCACATTAGTTATAGTATATGTACATGTACTCGTACAGTCGACGTTGGAAGTCCGGTCTGAAAAACCAATATCACAACCTAACTCTTTTATTTCGTGGGCACGTGTGTTACTATTTGAAAATCGCAAATCAAAATCCGGCTCGAAGGACCAAATTTTTACATCGGTAATAGTGTAAAGCCTAATTTCGAAATCCAGCTCGGAAGACCAAAATCATAACTATCTCTTGTGTTTCATATTTGTTTTACATTTTCTTGAAATCACAACACAATATCCGGTTAGGGGGACCAAAATCACATTATTTATCTTAGTTTCCTTGTAAAAAAATGTTTTCTGTTGTTGATACGCTTAACCAAATCCCCAAATGGGAAGATAATCTAATTCTTCTTGCTGTCGGGACACTCGTCCTCCGGGTTGCCGACTGCGTTGGGTTCGCGCTGAAGGAGTCGCTGCGCCTCTAGGACGGGAGGCGGGCAGGGCGAGTAGTGAGGCCAGGAGTTTATCTCCTCGTACAGCGCCTGGCCCGGGCACTCCGTGGGTCTGGTCTGCCGGTGGCCGAGCAGGATGTAGTCCTCGGCGATATAGCCGCGCTCCACGCCGAGGGCGATCAGTTGGTGCACTGCGAGGAGTTGCTCCTTTGGTGGCAGGATTACTGGAAAAAGAGTTTTTGTTAGACCAGTTGGTGGATTGTGTGAAATTGCTCCTTTGGTGAGAGGATTACTGAAATTTGAGTTTTCGTGGGTATTTATTTATATATCTACCCACTGTACACTGTTCATTCAAGGGAGGATGGATGGTGCAAAAAATCCCCGTTATACGGATTTCAATCCAATTCGGTTATTTCGGAATAAACGTTGCATCATGTTGGCAAAGAGATATTTAGCAATCGTTCGCTTAGCACATAAAGCTTTCGCCCACTAGGGAAACGGAGTGAGTAAAATAGTTGCATCCAAATACACAAATAGTAATATAAACAAGTAAGGCATACAGTTTTACATGCTTAGCAATAGCTATTATAAATTAACACCATTTTCTTACTTGAATATGAAATAATGAGTCGACATAATCATTATTATATCGATCATGGAAATTTGAAATGCTGTAAAGGACAAAATATTAATTTTCGTTATTTGTTTTTGGGGTGTTATGCCATGTTGCGCTACCTCCTTCTTTAGCCAAAGTTTCGGACAGCGTTACAGTGTCCCATCATCAGGGTAGATGATGATGATGGACACTGTAACGCTATCCGAAACTTTGGCTAAAGAAGGAGGTAGCGCAACGCGGCATAACACCCCAAAAATAAATAACGAAAATACTTTTGGCCGTGAAAATCTAAAAACGTATCCAAAATATTAATTGTTCAGGAGAGCGAAAAGAAAGTTTTTTACTTTTTCAAAAAAATATGTCTTTTGTTTTTGTAGTCCTATAATTATGATTTTAATTATAGAATCAATCACATTGAATAGATTTTTCAGAATACATAACTTTTTTTGTAAATTTCTTTAATAACGTCATTCAATTTATTTTTAATGTTTCACAAAAATCCTCTTAAAATGTACGTCGTGGAAGACGCACTTATATTTCTAGAAATATTTCGACGACGCTGATCCAAAGAAAAAAAACTGAGAAAAATGACACATTCAACTAATTTTTGTATTTATTGTCCTTTACAACATTTCAACTTTTCAATGATCGGTATGGTTGATAAATTAATGATTTTTGTATAATAAACATAATAATTAGGTTATGAATAAATTAAGTAAGTATAATATAAAGCAGTATTAAATTATCACCTTTTATCTCCATTATAAGCACGAAATACAACCACGTTGGAACAGCTTTGCCAGACGAGGTAAGTCAGAAAAGACAGTAAAAAGAGAGTTTACCTTTTTGACTGCAGTCAATTGTACCTTTAAATTAATTGAAGCAAACTATTCCGCCTTAAGTTAAATCAGTGGTTGCTGGACTATAGTGGTGTTCAGGTACCCTGCTTTGGATGGTATTTCCAAAATTGGCCACATTCACGAGGCTATACTTATTTAAATTTTGTACAATAAAGATTTCGTAAAAGAAGACGTATAAAAGTCATGCTATCTCGTTTTATATTACGGTGAGATATATTATTTAAACTGTTTTAGAATGAAAGAATACCACGCTTTGAATATGCACTTTAAAATTTACCATAGACGCTGCCGAATTTTTTTTAAATAATTCTATGAACGAAAAATTTAGCATATGAGAAACATTTGTCAAGGTTTGCTATTTTTTAATAAATGTTTTTATGTAAAACAAAAATAAAATCAGAAGTGACAATTACTTTTATAATAGTTTCTCTAATTAATATATATTTTTTTTAATTTCAGGAAAGTGAAACACGAGTTTACACGATAAAAATCATCGGTAAGCAACTTTAAAAACTTTATCTATGTTTGCGTTGAAAATTTAAATATTTTTCAAATCCATGCCGATTTGTATCACAAAAATCTAAATGTGTCTTTTATCTGCTTTCAAAAACAGTATTTTATTTTTAAATACAACGATTTTTTCTCTGGAATCGAATGTAATGCGAAAATTTTGGCAATTCGCAAAACAGTGAGATACGGGATAACTTCTTGGGGTCAATCATGTAAAACCAACTTAAAACATGTACAAATGATTCAAAACGCCATGGTAAAGTTTCTAATAAGCAAAACAGTTTTTAACCAAAGGATAGATACATATTAGCATTGTATATAAATAAATTAATGTATTATCTGTGCGTGCTATTATATGGCATAATATTGCATTGCAGCATATATCCGGCAGTCCATATAAAACAATGGTGGATCATGGACACAATACGCGTCTCATACGAAATAAAGGAATGAAAGTACCCCTGTTTGAAAACAATATGGTCAAAGAACCCTTGAATATATTATACCATTAATATTTAACAAATTGCCATACGAATTTAAAGAAAATTGCTCTATAACAAAATTCTCACTGATGTTAAAATCATGGCTCTTACTCTTAGGGAGTAACCTTATGTATTAAGGTTATATTTCGCTCTTTCTTACCATTTATTAAATTGCAAGTATGTGATTAACTACTAATGTATTGCGGTTTTTATGTTGCTCAACTTTTTCATGATATTTAAAAAATATATCTTTTCCTATTCCACATCACAATGTTGGTAGCTATGTTATATGTGTATGTGTATTTGTGTATGTTGTTGCTACGCTGATGCGTTTATGATTATTTAATTTGTGGTTGTAACTAATCTGTGGAACTAATCTCCTGCTGACAAGCTACTTGCAGCTTAGCGGGTAATAAATTCCAATTGTATGCAATTTTTAAACAATAATAATAATAAAAAAAAAACACATGACAGGGATAGACAAGCCATTGAAAGTCACAGAAAATCACAAAAATAACAGCCGGTTACGCACGACATCCGATGCCTTCCGACATCCAACGGATTTTGCTTTTTTTCTTAACTATCCCAACGTTGACTGAACACAAACGATAACACAGAATCACCCTTCAGTTCTGATTATGCGGTTAATATGTTACGATAACGTAAGATTAAAAGGCAGAGACTTAAATCCATAGTCATGCACCGGCTGAGGCCGCCGTGCGTTTCAATCTCCGTTCATACCTTGCCAGTCTCCAACGACACAGATTCCTATACTTCTGTTGTTGTATCCTATTGCATGAGCTCCGACTCTATTCCAGCCCCTTCCTCGGTACATCCTCCCATCTCCTCCGGCCAGGAAGCTGGAAGATGGAAGACGAAAACATACACTGACTGATATACTTGGATATTACCTACTGATGATATACCCTTCAAGTCAAGGATTGATCAGCCCAGCTGTCTCCGAGGCCCTGGAAATTATGAAATTCGAGGACAAGACAATGACTAACTTTGCCAGTCTCCGACAACGCAGATTCCGATGCTTCTGTTGTTGTAGTTTGGTGCATGCGCTCCCACGTGGTTCCAGCTCCTTCCTTCGTAGATTCTGCCATCTCCTCCAGACAAGAAACTGTAAGAAATAAATTATTGGACATACTTTATTGCTTGAATTATGCTGGATTCTATGTCCGTGCTTTTGGTGCAGTCCCCGTCTTAAATTCACCAATTTTCTTTTGATTTCTGGTGCCTTCTCTACATTCTTGGCAAGACTATCGAATTTTAAACGCTCGTCTTAACTCGCTGATCTTCTTTTTCAGATCCTCTCCAGTTATGTGTCACAAGCTTAGATTAAATAAAAAACTATTTGCCTTCCGTACAAATTTGAATGGAATCAAAATGGAAATTCCATTTAGCACATTACTCCAGCGCTTCCTTGGATTTCCATCTCATTTGAATTTTGTAAACACGGTTAGTTTCGTATTGGAAATTTAAGATGATCAAATGTGGATATTTATCGATTAGCCAAATATTTGCACCACTTATTTTGTTATTCTCTACTCTATGGTCACTAGATATCAACTATTTTAGCTTGTTTTGTTCACAAGACGGAAGGAACGGAGCGATAACAAAAATTCCAAAGATTAAATCATTGTTTTTAAGATTGTGGCAATGAGATTGTCTCTGGTTTTTGATGAAAATATATTATACTTAAAAAGTTAATTGTGACAGTAAAATTAATTTTTCGATATCTCCAAAATGACGAAGTTATGAGCTTTCAAAGTGAACTTGTGTAAAACGTATTCAATGGTGTCGCGAGACACAATTAAGTACAATTCATAATTCGAAGGGCATTGCTGCAGCATCGCCTCGCATGCACCGCGATATCACGCGCTTTTCGGTCGGTCGCCGGCAAGACCCGGGCAAACCTCACCCCATGAACCCGGTCACCCCTGCTAAGTGACCAAACGTAGCGAATCACCTGGGGTGACCTATGGCAGAGGTATTGGTTATCCAATAAATGGTTCCCGGGGCGGCGGTACCCAAACCCGCCTCTCATATGGTACTCAATGCTTTGAATATTTTGGGAGCAATGAAACTGTCGTAGAGCAATTATGGTTCCTGTTTTTGGGACCACTCAACTCAGGTTTGAAGAAAAATGAAAATATTAGGATTGTATTGTCTCTTTCGACCTCCTCCGTATCCTGATGGAATCCTTCCGTAACCTTTACTCTACCTGTATCCAATATCGTTCCATCCATTGTCGTCCATGTGCATTCTTTGTATTTCCTTCATGGAGTCTATGCAGTCCTCCTGGGTGCTGCAGGCCGGCGGGATGTAGGAGTGGTGAATGATGACGTGCGAAACCGGGTTGGGCATGGGCTCGGTCAGCTTAGGCACGCGGGCACCCCAGCCCTCCCGGTCTACTAGCTCGAGGGGGGCTTTGAGATGGCCATCTGGAAGAAAGAGAAATAAAATTGTATAAGCCATCTTCGACACTATTTGCAGTATGCTGAGTACTAAAACGCCGATCAAATTAGTATGTGATACATCAGTTCAAATTTAGAAAATAGCTAACTAACTAACCATCACGCCGTTTCTCGCACGGGTAGGCAGAGAGGATGGACCGCCAAACAACTCGATCTTGGCACACACTCCTTGCCTCGTTCACATTCATACATCGTCTCATACATGCTCTTCTATTATTCCGACTCTTCACATGGCCCGACTCAAGTATCTGATTCACTTGGTCGTGCCATGTCTTCCTCGGGCGTCCCCGACTCTAGAAAATAGAATTTAAATAATTTTCTGTTTTATATGGGTAGGTACTTTATCGTTTGTCGTTGAAATCTTTGAATCATTGAAACATTTAAAAAAGAATGACACTTAAATTCCAAACAAATCCGAGTTCATTGAACTGGAATGGCATCACAGACATAAAACCTATATGCAACCAACAGTATTTTGGTAATGAAGATTGGAGGTGTACCCACTAACTCAGGGCCGTATTTACACTTTTCATTGGTATAGGCCACTTCATTTGCGCCGCCCCTTCCCCCTTCTTAGAAGTTGCCACCTATCATCACTCACTTGTAGACTTTTATTAGGTGACGTACAATTATTTTAAAAATAAATATTCAAACATAGGTTAAGTAGGCATTCAAAAATGAAATAAAGAATGAATTATTTGTAAAACAAAAGGGTAACATGAAACAAGAATTACAATTTTTTACGGATTTTTTATTTGACAAAATCATTTATAATAGCTTCATAGTTGCTTCTATGCCTAGAAGATCCGAAGAGTAAAGTTTTTCTTGCGATAATGAAGACCTTTTTATTTTACCTTGGTATTTCTTCATTCGTTTTAAACAGGAAAAACTCCAGAACAATTTGTGGCCGGAGTGCAACGCGGCGACGCGGAGAGCTATATCCAAGTTTGGGTAAACGTTGCACAGAGATGGTTTTCTCAAAAACTTTCCTTAAAAAGATTTAGTAATGATGTAGTTTCACGTTTCTCTGCCGTCTTATTAGAGGAAATGTGACCTTGAAAGTGTACCCATTCCTGAACTAAATCGTCTTCAAAATCATTGCACAAGAGACTGAGTTTTTTCTGAGACTCACCCATGAAAGTTCACCCATTTTTTTTTAAATGATTTTTTTCTTTGAAGTATTATGCCTTCGCATATGCCTTAACTCTAATTCAGATCTCAGTCAGGAAGTTGTTTCAAAATCCTCATTTGATGTTTCGTCTATAAAGTTTTTTCTCTTTGGGTTATCTTACTACGAATGTCGCCGTGATATTCCTAAAGTGTGCTCATTTCAATTGCACTTTCTTCGAAATAATCAAAGTTTTCTTGCTCTGGTATAATATACTCGAGAAGAGATCCATAAAAATCAGGTACCGTCAGTACATCAACAGATGAGCTCTAAATTTGAGCACTCTTTTTATTTAGTCTTTCCAAAATAGCATTCCAAAATACGATTAGTAGCCAAATAAAGGTAGCTACTGCCTAAACATTTTTTGTGAAATAATCGCACCATAACTGCACAACGCAATCCGCGTCCCGAACGGGATCACTAGGCGTCTAGAGGTTCCTTTAAGGGGGGAAATAGGCGTGGAGGCTTCAAAAATTCTTTTTTTCTTCATAAATCGATGGTAGAACTATAGAGTGAGTGTCCCTCAGTCGAATTACCACTATTTTACTGCCACTCTTATTTTCAAAAGCATTTTTCTCGAAACTACTTTTTCAAATTTGTGTAACCTCTAGCTCCTACAGTTTTTAATCGTTATCAAACTAAAATCATAGTTTCTTTATATAAATGCGCTCTATTTAATCCTAAACAATATCTTTATTTGAACTATTTTTTTTGTGGCAAAAAAACGTTTAAAAGAATGTTAAAAAATCGTAAGAACTAAATTTTCACATTTATCAAAAAAATATTAATTTTCGATTGTTTTTTGGAAGAAATGAGGTTCAAATAGAAGAAACACTAATAAAAACTACGTTTTTTGAAAAATTGATCGGATGAAAATTGTGACCTCCAGGAGTTGACCACAAATTGTCCAGCTGGGTGGCGACTTACAATGCGCGGTAGTTGATATCTCCGTTATTTTTTGAGGAAAATATTTGAAAATTTTAGAATATACTCTTGAATATGTATGTGTAAAATGACCGCAAGGTATAAATAAAATATATGTCATTATTATTATTTTTTTTAAATTTATAAACTAACGTTTAGACAAGATTTTTATGCATAGCACAAAAGGTAACAATTATTATAAGCAATAATTGTCAGCCTGAAACACTCAGCTACATTGAAAAATCTTCCGAGAAAAGATACTTGCCGTAAATGATATGTAAATGTAAATGAGTGTTTCAGGCTAACAATAATTGCTAATAATAATTGTTAAAATATATCTATTCCTCATGTGTTAAAAAATTCATGAAAATCACTAAAAATACGAAGTCTTACACCTATTTCTCACCTTAAACGCTCGTGCAATAAAGGTAGCCCACTGCCAAAGCATTTTTTTTGTGAAATATTCGCACCACAATTACCGGTCCCGTATTGGACCGTTGGGCATTGAACGACAAAAATCCGCGGTCCCGTACGGGACCACTGGGCGTCTAAAGGTTAATAGATAGAACACTCTATATTTTGTCAAGGGGTGTTCAGACATCTAATATAACCGCTAGCAGGTATCTGCTGAACCGTGAGCGCTTATGTTTCATGCCGTTCACACAGCGCAGATAAAATATTTCTTCCTATGGTAGGAGAGGGGGTCAGTTGAATTAGCGAGCGGCCACGGAGTGCGCATTTTTTGTACTGAATCTATGAATTTGACATCTGTCACCCACCGGTCTTGTCAGCTCCGTAATTAAAATGACCCCCTCTCCTGTTTTCGTCGGAGTGGGGGGCGCTTAACTGTTGGCATATCGCCTCAGGAGCGGTTACGGCGTAAGATGTGCATTGTCTATGGTTGATGTGCGCATAAAGCGCTCAGGTGTGAACGGTCTGAAGGGATTGTATGGAGAGCGATATGTGGCGTGCTATGATCTTTTATATTTATATGCTCAATGTGAACGAGCTCTTATTGTTTAAGTATAATCGTACACAAAATTAACGGCTTACCCAGAGCGAGCGCCGCCCCCTGAACTCTGCCGCCCCTAGGCCGCGGCCTATAAGGCCTATTGACAAATCCAGGACTGCACTAACTGTACCCAGGCGAACCGCCGCGACGGCAATATTCATTGCGCGTGGCGATTGTCGTTGTCAAGCAATTTCCCAAATCCAGTCTACTATTTTTTTTAAACTTTTTAAAATATGTATTACCATTTCGTTATCTCTTAACTAATATTTGGTTCTTACCACATATCGATAAGGTCCCAAGTGGTCCGATTACACTTTAATGTCACCATTATCTTCCAATACCATCTGCGCAGAAAACGTTTCAAGGGCAAATAAGAGATATGAAAATATTCGAATTGATCAGAGATAATTACATCGAAGGTTTATGACTATCTTAATCAGGTTACTGTGATATCATTATCAATTTAAATTATAATTTATTTTTGCGCAGGTACGTAAAAAATTACGGGATATTATAATTTTTTTAGGACTTAGCAATAACGTCATTCTAAATCAATTAAGAAAACCTTTACACTTCGTGCAAAGGGAAAGATTCTGAATCCCACATAATCACTCTCTCAATTAGTGTCTCTGCAAGTTGGATTAACCAGTAATAAATTAATTTAGACACCTTCAAAAAATAAGTCGTCCGTAAGTGGCTTCACCACAGTTTGAAAATGACCTTACACGTCGAAACAGCTGTAACTAAAATACATTCTAAAATACTTGCAGAACTCGATAATAACATTATCAAATTAAATTTCTAAAAAAAAAGACTATGGTATCCCTAATTGGGGTATGTTGTAAGTGAGGAGAGGAAAGAGATGGGGATTGTAATTTTTGTTTTTCCTCGTTTTTATTTACATTTTAATTTATATTGGTATTATATTAGCATTAAAGTAACTGTATTTTTTCATAAAGTAAGTTTGAAAATTGCTCAATTCTTCGTGATATTTTTCCTTAAAGGAAAAGTTCCTTCTTTACTTTCAGTTTTTTATTTTTTATTTTCTGGTTTTATCTATTAACATTTCTTTAGTTTATTATGTCAACTAAACAATAGTAAAAAATGTCGTGGTATGACTGAAAGTATACTAGTTTATGAATATATATTTGTATTATTTTACCAACAGAATTTCTTCATTCATTTTCATTTTCAAATTCATTTTTCTTGTTTTATCTATTAATATTTCTTTAGTTTATTATGTCAGCTAAACAATTGAAAAAATGTCGTGGTAAAACTGAAAGTATTCTAGAATATGAATATACATATGTATTATTTTACCAACAGAATAGTCAACACTATAACTTACTATAATTTACATGTAAAAACATTATCATATTGGAATGTCCTAAAACGGGCATTTGCCTAGTTGGACATTTTAAGTTCATTATATTGTATTATGTAATATTTACAAACAAACAATAAATAAAAAAGAATAAGGTGGGAAAGTACCTGAAATAATACAAATTAATCCAATTTATTTGCGCATACCGGGATTCGATTCCGCGACCTTCGGATTGCGAATCAAGAGCCTTACCCTTAGAACACGGAGGCAATGTAATGTTTACTACGAGTAGTAGTTATTATAAAACATTTTCTCAGTTGTTGTCTGTTATGGGGTAAACCAGAGGTTCCCAATCTTAGGTTATATTTTCTTCATACTCCCTTTCTCCCCTGTGTGTAAGTAAATTTTGTCCGGAAAATCTAAGCAAGTACAAGCGGAAAACTGGTAAATCTACATTACATTTGGAGTCGATTTTGTGATATAACTTTTTGATTTTTAAGCTTTCAAATAAATCTGAATAAAAAAACTCTTGGCCCATTGTCAAACCAATAAAAGCTGTTGATTCTTATCGTTTGGACTCATATTCCGATTTGGGTGGCGGGTATGGGTACCCCCGCCCCGGAAACCAATTATTGGAAAACTATTATATTTCACCCCAAGTGGTTCGCTACGTTTGTGACTTAGCAGGTTTTAAGTGAGGTTTGTGCAGGTCTTGGCTGTGGATGTATCTGCCTAACTGTTGCGTGGCAGGCCGAATCAGGAGAGACTCGTTGGGGAGGCCTTTTGACTTCTCCGGCCGGACTCTCGACCCATCGCCTTGCACCGCGGTTGGAGGAACGGATTCATTCGTCCATCACTAATAGACACACTGACCTCCCGATTCATATACACCCCACATGCCCTTTTCCTTCCCAGAAATTCCTCTCCTCCCTTTCCTTAAAAAGACCCTCCACACAGTGTCCCCCAAAACCTTAATATGACACAGGCACCGAGGGAAATTATTTTCCTCATTATTTCATGTGTGGAGCTAATGTAAAATTGATGAGTAGAAAAAGTAAGTTGATTATTAAGTTGTAAAACAATACGAAATTATTTTTTTACTTTTTAGTGCATTTTTTGAAGTCGTTTTTTTTGTTTTGTTAAAATTTTTGTTTATTTTTTGATTTTTAGTGAATCTGAAGCACACTAACTAATTCGATTAAGATTCGGCCGAGTATCGTTAATTTGCTCTTACGAATTGGAGAGTTTCGTTACTTTGTCATGGATCCCATAATCAGAACCGTACCAAACTCTCATCAAAAAAGCCTTCAGTACATCCTTTCCCATAAAAAAAGAATCATCGAAATCGGTTGGCGTGATATTGAGTTATTCGTCCATTTGTCGAGCAAATACTTGATGCAAATTTAAGACTTATATGATTTTCTCATGGATGCCATTGTCAGAACGGGACCAAATTAAAATGGGGCCACAAGGGAAGCACCAGCTTTCAAATAAAAAAGAATCATCAATATCGGTTCACCCAGTCGAGAGTTCTGAGGTAACAAACATAAAAAAAATAAATAAAAAAAAAATACCGTCGAATTGAGAACCTCCTCCTTTTCGAAGTCGTTTAAAAAGGTAGATCTCAGCAAAAAGGCAACCAATTACAAACAGTGTTCACAATAAAGTAAGTGTATGTCTATCGCCTAAAAACTTTTTAGTTTTGTAATATTATTTACATGTAGAATTTTTTTTTAAATTTAGAAAATTTCGGCTCTCTGATTAAATTTATTGAACAATTAGAAATCAAGAAGCGAACGAATGACCCTAATGTAACAGTAATTAATAAGTAAAAGTATATACTTAACGAAAATTACAATAAAAAACACAAATTTGTTTAAGACCACTTATATTTTAAAACACTCTACCGGTTTCAGAAGCACCCTTCCTTCGTCAGGAGAATATTATAACTAAACTATGATACAGAATGTTAGGTGTTTGAGTGGGAGGTGAGCAAAGGGGTGGGGGTAATTGCGGGATTTCCGGAAAAGTTAATTTGAATAACCAAATTAATTTATCTTTCAGTCCCATTATAAATATTTTTCCAATTAACCGCTCTGTTCTTTCCGGAAATCCCGCAATTACCCCCACCCCTTTGCTCACCTCCCACTCAAACACCTAACATTCTGTATCATAGTTTAGTTATAATATTCTCCTGACGAAGGAAGGGTGCTTCTGAAACCGGTAGAGTAGAGTAGTAAATATAAGTGGTCTTAAACAAATTTATGTGTTTTTTTTATTGTATATTATGGCGAGCCACAAAGTTAGTGCTTTTTACAAATATGTTAGGAAAATTATTTATTATCTACTTCTTAGTATGTTTAAAAAACCTAAAAATTTTACACATTTAAATAAGTCAATAGCAGTCACATCATTATTAAAAATTTAAAAACACATTAACATTGTATGTAGGAAAACAGATTTCAAAGTACCCCACAATTATTTGTTCAATGAATCTGTTTAGTTTTACCGGTAATAAATCAATTAAGGCACCTTCAAAATTGAAATTTAGAATCTTAAAAATAAGTCGCCTTAAAGTGGTCTAACCACAGTTTAAAAACCGAGTTGTAAGCCGAAATAGATGTTACAATAAAAATAACTAAAATACTCGCAGAACTGAATAATAACATTATCCAATTTAATTTAAATTAAATTAAAAAATATATTAAATGGAGATCTACGACTTGGCCCAAAATCAAAAATATATTGGGCTATATCACCCAGGTTGAGTTATGCAATGTGTTTTGCATGCATTAATGTATGTACGAATAATTAATTTTATGTATGTCATAATATTCTTAGATGAATCATCAACAACTTTTGTCATCAAATACGTCACTGACCTAAAAACGATAGTGATTTTTTAGGAGTGAGTGACTCGGACTCGTGTGATTCGAGTGGGAATGATCTAGAGTTGTTGAGAATTATCCTGGTTACAGAAATGACGGATGAATAACATTATGATGTACCCCTGAAAGGTCGAGGTCGAATCCTGGCTTTGTTTGGACCAAACGTAATTATATATTTACAGTCTATTCATATTTATATGTTTTATCTAAAAACAGTATCACTAATCCTATTATTCCTATTATCCTATTATAAAGGCGAAAGTTTGTACGGATGGATCTATGGATGTATGTATGTTTGTTACTCTTTCACGCAAAAATTACTGAATAGATTTTAAAAATTCTTTCATTAATAGAAAGTTACATTATTTGCGAGTACTGTAGGGCTATATGTATGTATTGGTAAGCTCTGGCATTATGAACTTATTTATTATATTTTTATTGTCCAGACGAAAAGCAAAGCGTTGCTAAGTAATTGTTTGACGTGCGCTGTCATTTTGTTATTTGTTTAAGTTACTATGGAGATCCCTTTGGTAGTTAAAATTTACTGCGCGTGTTTGATTGTTACGTTTTTAATTGGTGACACGCGAGCTGTTTGAAAAATGAATGTAATGGGTATAGAGGAGGGTGGGAGGGGGGGGGGGGGGGGGGTGAGGGGGGATGAATGTTTTGAATCAGTCTTCCAAAATTAGATAGATATTTTTATTAGTATCTTCCACTCTGGAACATATCGCAAAAATTTACTTAATTATTTTAAATGATAAATTTGTAAATCAATCAGATAAAATTTACTTGCGCAAGCCAGGGTTCTAACCCGCGACCTTCGGATTGGTAGTAGAGAATCTTACCCCTCCACCACGGTAGACGTCATCAAATATACGATTAAAAATATTAGTAAATATAGTGCAAATAAAATGACTTCCATCAAACTACTGCAAAAATTTTATATTCAAGACCGATCAAGTAGCTAACATTCTATTCGCTCAAGGACAACGAGATGTTTTTTTTAACATTTGGTGACTGACCTTACTCAAAGTTCAACCTAACCTAAAAACTAGTTTCGTCACAGAGAAGTTTGTACTTAAAACTTTATCTTCTTTCGGTTGCTAGATTACGCGATAGTCTGTTAAATTCACAAAAAAACAAATTCGGAGATGTATATACAATTTTGATTTGAATTTCCAAGCGTTTTGTACTAAGTACGTAGGTACTATTTTACCGTTCGTCCCGCTTGGCGCTTGCCTCATCACAAACAATGCATAGTAATCGCGTAATCCAATTTATTAGTTTCGACAGGATGTAAGCAATCAGACTGACCACACGCGAATATCGAATGATTTGCATTGTTTTATACAAGCATAAAGTGTATATTCCCCTAAAGTTGCTAGATACTTTAACAAATTCTTTAATGTGTCGAATTATTTACTAGTTCGATTTTCAAATAATGTTTTCTTTTCGTATTCGTTCAATTAGGTTGGTATTATTTCTGGCTGAATATTTTCATAGACAATTATTGGTATTTTCTTTACCTTTCTGCATTGTTATTAGTTATTAACGGTAACACTTTTTATTATTATTGTAATGTTATTGTAATTCCGTCACCGTATAGAACCCGTTTTCACTTCACTATGTGCTCACTTCACGCACTATGGTGTTCGACTGAATGCCTGCAAATTCGTTAATAGAATCTGACGTACACCATTGTATTATATTATCGTAAATAAACTCGGTTAGTTATCAATGAATTTAAATTTAAAACCTTAGTCATATTATCTGTGCTATCGTACACTTTTTTTCCTCTTGAAGCCGCTGTGTTACGCATTTTCCCGCTAAAAATCGTCCTAGAGAAAAACGTTTTTTTTGTACCTACATCAATGGTTAGAAGAAAAACATTGTATTTTGCGGTTAGGTAGGTACTTATTTTTTTTTTATTTGTTCCAATTTCGTCAATTCATTAGTAAATTTTATTCGAACTGATATAATATTTATTTAGAACAAAGACAAGTTACTGCCATCTATGTATGAGCGCTTCAAACTTTTTTATACGGTTTTTTATAAATTGAATTAAATTTTCACTCTTTTGCAATCATTATAAGAATCCCGGGAAAAATTAAGTTATTATATACTCTTTTTTTATTTATTGTTAACAAATTTCATTTTTTTTTTAAATGTGAATACAGCACAAAAAACCGAACTGCTCCCCTGGAGCCAACGAGACTATGGCTTCCTCAATTGGGGTACGTTGTGATGCTGGAGAGGGGAAGGAGATGGGGAGAGGAAGGTTGGGAAGTACCCGGCTACTGAGATCTGGTCACTCAACAAAACATTTTAATACTATTATTATTAAGTAAATACAGAAAAAATAGCTGTCTAATTATTATTACGCGTGACAGCTGTTTCGCCTTCGAAATGCGTTATCAAACTGTTATTTATTTATTTTTTCTCGGATTTGAGATTTTTTCCGCATATTGTATGTATTGCTTATTAATAATTAACACCTATGGCCTCGGGCATATTTTGTCAGAACGACAAAATATTTCAGCTTTGCAATAAAACCCAAATAAATTTAATATTTCTAAACATATTTGAAAAATAAGAACTGTTTCTGAAAAGTGATAAAAAATGTGTTAAACTTTCAAATTTTATAAATCGAAATAAACAAATAAATTTTTGAAATGTAAATTTTTTTGCGTACTTAACATAAAAAGCTTTAAAAATACGCCTTACATTTTTTCTAATTAAAATTACTTATAACAAAGAAATGTGCATATTTTATTACATGAATGTATTATATACATTATTGTCACCTCACTTCTTTGTCGTTTTATGTAAAAATAATAATTTATAAAAAAATTCCAAAGTTTCTTTATTCTTATTTTTTTTTATTGCGATCCGAAATTTTGGTTTTATAGAGGTATACTTTTGGTTAACTTTTCGAACCTAAACCAAACCTAACCTAACACCGTTTGTATTTTATTTCTAACTACGACAGTAAGGGAGATACAACGATTTCTACGAGACATATATGAGTTGTTTCGAAAAGCGAACAAATTATCCTGAGGGGTTAAATGATCTGTTCAAGGAAAACAATAAATTTACTATTCATACGACCATAGATGTGACCTACAAGTATGACAAACAAAATTTTGTTTTTCCCGCCAAATGTTAAACTTTAAAATTCTGAAAATAAACATATCGTCATTCTCTCAAGTCTTACTGTATCAATATTGTTTCATAATCGGTGCTATCATTTTGTTTCATTTTGTCAATAAATTTCTGCTTTTTTTTGTCCAGCATCATCTATTTACTTGCAAAGCATTACATTTTAAAATAGTTTGGCCGTGATTTTAAGGGCCTTTATCCAGCCAACGGCCGAGAATCCAAATTTCGTCGAAAGATGTTCTTACGATCGTACAGGGCGGTTCCAATGAGAAAGATTAATTATTCTCCGTACCACCTTTTTAAAATTAATAAACTCATTATCGATTTTATTTCATTCAAAATTTGCTTTAATTTATACCTACATACAAAAATGCTGAAAGGCGTGATGATAAAACTCTTAAAATTATGTATTTTTTGTAATTATTTTTTTATCATAAGTATTTATAATTTTTCAATAATGTCTAACCAAAATAAGAATGTAAAAAAATCTTAAATATATTTGTTTTAAGACCGCAAAAAAAAATATAACTGAAGTATTTTCGTCACAAAACACGTGCACAGATCTTTTTTTTATGATTTTATTTAAACAAAAATTAAAATTCTGAAACACAGCTTCCCCAGGTAATTTATTGATTCATTTTACTGCATGACTATATGATTTGAAATGTGTGTTGTATAATACAAAATTTTGTTTGAAAATTTAACAAATCTGCCAACGACCTATGGTGTAATCTTATTATGCTGAAAATTAACATTTTTTCTCAATATTTAAAACTTACCTTTACTAGATAAAAGAACAATCTTTCGAAATCATTTTTTATTTTTTTTTGTGGAAAAGAGTTTTAAAGAGAGAAAAAAAAGAGACTTTTTAAAAGAGACTCTATTTTCTAAAATTTGATTTAAAAATGACATATTTCCGGTTTTCTCCGAGTATTTTCGTTTCAAGTTTAGTTTTGTTTTCTGCGAAATCACTTTTTAAAATCCCCCATTGCGTGACACAGATTCTTTCTCAGTAGTCAGTAGTCTGTACCCACCTGAGTTATTTTTACTAACTTCAAGGGACACCACCGATATGCATGACTCAGATGAAGTACTGATAGCTGTAGTAATGAGAGAGGAAGGAAGTGGGGAACCATTCGAGAAACGTCACAATGGTCATTTACCTTCCGCGGTCTTCCCCTCATTCTGGTTTGGTATCCGTCATCTGTAATCTGTACTTTTACAGGTAATTATACAATTTCCCAATGTTCAGAATGTTTATCAGTTAAGCGTAATTTTGCACCGGGATAGGTGAGTGTGGCGCTCTATTATTTCTGCCTATTACCGTTAATGAAGTACCGGGTTAGGCCGGATATCGCTGTAGGTATATGGAAGAATACATATTTTTTCTTAAGAGGTAATAACCAGACAAAACCGGAAATATGTCATTTTTAAATAAAATTTTAGACGAATTAACTGTTTTCCACAAAAAATTATAAATGATTTCGAAAGACTATTCTTTTACCTAGTTATAGCTAGGTTTTAAATTTTGTGAAAATATGTTTATTTTTAGTACAATAAGGTTTTACCGTAAGTCGTTGGCAGATTCGTTAAATTTTAAACAAAATTTTGTATTATACAACACACATTTCAAATCATATAATCATGCAGTAAAATAAATCAATAAATTATCTGGAAAAGCTACTTTTCAGAATTTTAGTTTTGTTCAAATAAAATCATTTAAAAAAAAAATCATGCGCGTGTTTTTGACGAAAATACTTCGGTTTGTCTATTTATTTACGGTCTTACAAAGAATAATTTAAAAAAAAAATACATTCTAATTTTGCTTAGACATTATTGAAAATTATAAATACTTATGATCAAAAAATAATTACCAAATGTACATTATTTTAATAGTTTTATCATCACGCCTTTCAGCATTTTTTAATGTTGGTGTAAATTAAAGCAAATTTTCAATAAAATAAAATCGATATTGAGTTAAGTATTTTAAAAAGTTGGTACGGAGAATAATTAATCTTTCTCATTGGAACCGCCCTGTAAGATCGTAAGAACATCTTTCGACGAAATTTGAATTCTCGGCCGCTGGCCCTTGATGTATTTTCGGAATTCTGTTGTTAAATTTCTTCTTCATAATTTCATTTTGCTATTATCGTAATTTTTTTTGCGGTATTATCTACCTTATTTAAGTGAAAACTTTTTTAGCACCGTTGTGATTTGAATCTCGATGAAAAGAAAAATAGCGACACTAAAAAGAGACAAACGCATACATCTATAGCAGCGTTTCTTAACCTTTTTCAGCCACGGACCCCTAGGGAACAAGTTTTCATTTTAAAAACCATCAATAAACTTCGGAACATTTATTTTAGTACTACAAATACAAAAAAGAAAACCTTTTTATAAAAAATACGTTAATATTAACTTACAACGGCAACACCAACATTCACATTATTTAACGGTTAATTAATGTGAAGGTTGATGTTGCTTTTTTGCAACTAAATTAGTGATATTCGAGTTGATGTTACTTCTAAATTGTAATCTCAAATAGGATTCCACTTGTAATATGTTTCCGTATTTGTTTCAAGTATAAACAAGAGCAGAGAATGCCTTTTCACAGAGTTATGTGGTTGAGAAAGGCAGTAAATGTTTCGGTGCTTCTTCTGATATTTCCTTATAATCTTTCTTTACATTCACCCAAAAACCTGATAAGGAGGATTCTTTGAAATTACGTTTCAAAGCTGAATCACAAGATATTTCTATTAATTGGTTTTCCTATTCCATTGTCAAGCCAGTAATATCAGTAAAATCTGTGATGAAAGGGTATAATATCAAATTTTTACAATTACGAGACTTTTGGAGGCATTTATTTATTGTGTTAAATTGGTCCAGAGATGAGACTGCGGACCCGAGGGGTTCGCGGACCACAGGTTAAGAAACACTGATCTATAGAATTGGGTAAGTACGGATTGAATTGGAAGGTTTTTACACTTGTAGGTCCGGAATTTTAATATCTGTAATGAACTAGTTAGCTGTGATTTACCGACTTACCTAAATAACGTTCGGTATTATTCCTAGATCAGAGATAACACATGTTCACAGATAATAGCTTATTTAATGCGTGTTTTGTTTGTGAATCATGATTGTCAAGGACAATCCTAACTTTTAATCAATAATATTCACGTAATCATTTCTAATATATATCTGTTTCTGGTTTTATAACATTTCCCGAGGTGGGATTTTCACTTTCAATACAAACATAATACTGCTACGTATCAAACAGAATTTTCTACATAAAAAAGTGTGTTTAAGAGCGTTTAACCAGCCAGCGGACGAAAATCCACATTTCGTCGAAAGTTGTTCTTACGATCGTGCAGGGCGGTTACAATGAGAAAGATTAATTATTCTCCGTACCAGCTTTTTTAAATTTTATAACTCGATATCGAATTTATTTCAATCCAAATTAGCTTTAATTTATACCTTCATCCAAAAATGCCGAAAGGCGTGATGATAAAACTATTAAAATAATATACTTTTTGTAATTATTTTTTGATTATAATTATTTATCATTTTTCAATAATGTCTAAATTTAATAAGAATGTTAAAAAAATTTGAAATATATTAGTTTATAAGTGCGTAAATAAATACACAAATGGACCAATTTTCGTCAAGAAACACATGTCCGTACATATTTTTAAATGATTTTATTGAAACTAAAATTAAAATTCAAAAAAATGCGTTTGCTAGATAACGTATTGATTTATTTTACTGCATGATTATATTATTTGAAATAAGTGTGGTATAAGACAAAATCTTTTTTGAAAATTTAACAAATCTGCCAACGACCTATGGAATAACCTTATCATACTAAAAATTAAAATTGTTTTCTCAAAACTTATTACATGCGAATGCTAGATAATAGAATAATCTTTCGAAATCCATTTATAATTTTTTGTGGAAAAGAGTCAATACGTTTAAAATCTGATTTGAAAATGACATATTTCTAGTTTTCTCTGGTAATGCCCTCTTAAACTACAATACAAATTTAATATTTTTTTCATAGCTTCGGACGACTTTTCAAGGTATTGGGTTGACTTGATTATGAGTTGGATGCGGCGTTATTCAGGACCCAATTACTGTATAATTAATTCAAATTAGTGTTATTCAACTTAGTTATATTGAAAGCAAGTAACTAACTTAAGTACTGCGTTATTTATACAACAACTAACCGAAGGTAATCAAGCAATTAACCGGAAGAAAATTTACTTCGTTTTACTCGTAAAGCGGTCAAATTCAGGACATTTTGTAAAAAGGATATAGTTTCATTTTGTGATCTGCATTAGTTTAGAATCTTTGATTTAGCATTTTTTACTAGAAATCCTTACTTACGATTAAAATAAATGTGAGGTCAACGCTTTGACAGGGGACTCCCAAACATAATTAAATACGTTTATAATATTATGTTCATTCTGGTTGAAATCTGCATGCATTTAAATGCATGTGTATACGTAACGTACTTTTTATATGCTTAACGTAGTTACTCTGCGTGTTGTGTTAGCAAGGTGATTACTTCCGCTTCAATTTAACCAGCGAGTTCTCGGCATGCGTTGCAATGCCGCTAATAAAGAAATTGTTTCTCCCTGCGTGTCTTTGCCCATTTGTCACGTTCCCCTTCCGCCTCCCTTTCTTCCCCCTCCAACTTCCACGCAACCCCCTCCCCGTTCCCGCATTCAATATATTCAGTCCCTGTACATTCAGATTTTCAAACAGCTCGCGTGCCACCTATTGCAATTTTTTTTTACAAATTTTCATTTTTCGTGTATTACAAACATTCATTTTTGTATATTATAAGAACCATCAATCAAATTTGGTACCTAACATATAATTTTGATTTGGTTCAAAGTATTCGATTTTGGTTAGTAACATAGGTAAGGGAACGTACCCGTACTACGTGACCCTCTTTTTGCAATTTTTAACCCTCCCTTCCCCCTCGGTGACCACGTGCAGTATATTCCAAGACCCCCTTCCTCCCCATACAGTTTTCACGTAGTAATTCATAAATTTAATATGGTTTTGAATCATTTCTTGCTAATAAAAAGTTAAAACAATTTCTTTTTAGTTTTCTTTATTATTATTTCATACAATTCTTGAAAGTACACTTTTATGTTTTTTTTTTCTACCGTACTAGGCTAATGCCTGTGTTAAGGTAATCATTATTTGGCTTATATTTGTCTTTATTAATATGGCGCGTGCTGCGTGATGGCAAGAGTGCATGCATACCTATAATTACATGTGGAAAAAATATTATCAAGATAAAACTTATGTCAAAATTTAGATTTCTAGATTGACAACGTGATAAAAACCTAAGACCCCGCCCCTCATTGTGACCAAGCGTGATATTTTGAAGATCCCCCTTCCCCCCCTGGACGGGTCACATAGTATAGGTAGGTTCCCTAAGTACTTCGAATAAATTCATTCATTAATTGCGTTTATTCGAAATTTGAATTTTGATTTAACAATCGATAGTTTGCAAAATGTTATTCTCAAATTGTGACATTTTTGTCAGTTTCGTAAAAGTTTTTGTAATGTTAAAAAAACTTTTCAGATGTATTTTCATGTGGTTGTAATAATCCAGAAACCTTCGCGAGGGTAGAAAGAAGGTATTTTAAAAGTTTCAAATTAGTTTTAATCCTGATTGTTCCGATATTTAATAGTTCGTAACCGTATTCTAATGCATATCGTTAACTGTGGAAATTTGAAGTGCTGTGAAAATTAAAATGTTGATTGTTCAGAATAGCGAAGGAACTTCTTTTTTTTTCAAAAAAATCATCTCTTGTTTTTGTATACCTATAATTATAATTTTACATAAATAAAGAAAGTAAGGTAATATTTTTTTCGTGATTATTATTAACTTGCAATAATTGCCAAAGTTGCTTCCAAAATCATGAAAAATCGACTCTCTTAACGGCCTAAATTTCATAATTATTGAAAAAAAAGTAGCACATATTCGCTTTATCTTTTGATTATAAAAAACTTTTCAGTTTGGTTTGGTATTAAACTAATTTAAACTCGAATCCAAATTAGAAAAAGGTTGCGCAGCAGTTTCTCTTAATGAAATAATTCGCTATTTTCGAAAAAAAGTGTAATTGATTGTTTGTTTGCAAACGATTTTTTTGTCGTTTTCCCTTTTCTTAAGTAGTGAAAGCCAGACTTTCCATATTATTGTCATAGGTTTAAAAAAATAATTATGTCAATTGCTGTACTGAGTGTCAAACGCTCAGAGTGAACACTATGAGGTGTCAAAGTTTGCAAAGGCGATTTCTTATTATCTATTTACCAATTTCTGATTTTGTGTAAAGTATTTTTATTGAACATATTTTAAAGGAAATTATTTAAATAGGACATTAATTATATTTACCATTTTAGAACACACCTAAATATGCAAATAGAACCTTATGCAACCAGCTAGGGCCTAATAATTCATTGCAAAAGATTCTTACTAATTACATATAAATTAATAAATTACTTCGTTTTTACCACTTTTATTGTTTACAAAACCGACATGTTTCATCAGCAAAGCTGACTTCTTCAGGGTTTTGACAGAACTAATTTTAATAGACATATATAGGAAATAGAGAAAAATAATCGATATAAACAATAATAAAATTAGAAAGAAAATAATGTTTAAGGGACGAGGGGCAATATAGAACAATTAAAAATTTTAAAAGGGGAATAGATTTAATAATGGGTCATTTAAAAACAATTTTTGATTATTAAAATTAGTTCTGTCAAAACCCTGAAGAAGTCAGCTTTGCTGACGAAACATGTCGGTTTTGAAAACAATAAAAGTGGTAAAAACGAAGTAATTTATTAATTTTAATCAAAATGGTGCCACAAAATAAGTTTGCTGTGTTAGAAGAAGTAATTACATTTCCCCAAATGGAATTCCAAGTTAGTCCTGTTTAAATATTTTCTATTAAAATATGATGTACTAAAATACTTTACACACGATTGAAACTGAAAATACAAAAATGTTAAATAGATGACCGGTCAGTGGCTGAGTGGGCATCGCGTTCCATTCCTCGGCTGGCTCAGTCTCCATCATGAAACAAGCCATATTTTCCGCTTACTGCGGTGGTGTTAGGAGATTTCATTGTTGTGTTATTCGTAACCCGGGAATGTTTGCCTTTCTTTAAAAAAATATAGATTACGAAAATTCGTCTTTGAAACATCAGACAAGGTAAGGTGAAGTTAGAACAATATAAAAGCAAAGTGATCTACTCGTATAATGCGCTCGTACAACAATCAACTATGATACAAACAAAATAGAGAGTGTAGTGATCTTAGGACCTTGTAAAATAAATGTAGCCTTATTTTAGAATTTCTTCATACAAGTATCTACGAAAAGTGAAACACGGTTCTTAAAATTATTTTGGTTATAGAAATAAGAAAAAGAAATGGTTTTGAAAAAAAAACGAGTGTGCACAAACCACACGACTGAAGTAAAACTACAATACAAACCTCGCCCTATGAACTCAGGTATCCCTGCTAAGTTAGCAAACGTAGCGAACGGGGTGACCTATGACCTAGGGGTGATATATGACATTTGGGTGATATATGACTATGGGGTGACCTACGACCTTGGGGTGATTTACGATCTTGGAGTGACCTACGACCTTGGGGTGACCTACGACCTTGGGGTGACCTACGACCTTGGGGTGACCTATGACCTTGGGGTGACTATCCTTATCCTTATCACTCCCCAAGTGAAGCGTGCGTAAAGGCTCGACCGTTCGCCTCGCCATCGATCACCGTTTGCATCGATTACCGTTCGCATCACACTTTTCGTAACACATCACCACTTTTCGTAACGCATTCACCAGCTTACCCCCCAAGTCGAGCGTGCGTAAAGAAGTTTGACTTCAAAAATGTTGGAACCTTGTCCAACTAAAGTGACGAAATGCCTTGATCGTTACTACAGAGATCGTCACATTTTTTTTTTAATTTGTGTAAATATTGTTAGTGATAAATAAATAAATATACCTACATGTTTTTTTATTACGAGTGTATGCAAATCTTCGCTCGGTAAAATGCAAGTCATTGTATTGAAAACGGATATGAGGTGTTCAATAGGCCACTTGCATGGATTTCATAACGACTTGGAAAAAATCATGTGGATAGATCTTTTTACTAAGATTAAGAAAATGTTAGTAAAATTGTATAGAAATGTACAGTTTTTGTTATTTTTAAATAAATAAATCCATTATTTAGGCTTGTGACGTCACTACATGAAAATGTCCCGTCTCCGAAAATGTTCCTATTATTTTTTTAAAATTCCACACTGATTTATTTTTTTATATGGCATCACTTTGATTTCAGACGAATTTTTGAATTCGTTCACTAGATTTATTGTTTGTTCTCTGCGAACTTATCATTTGGTTTCACTTTTTGACAGATGCTCGATGTGCTCGATGAACGTGCAGATGATGTCGGTACGTGTTTTAGAGGTATAATGATTATGGTGCTGATTTTAACAAAATTAAATTTTATTATATTCGTATTATTATTATAATTTACAAGTACAAGTATATTACATTGAATTTAGTAATATAGACGCTGTTCATTATAATGATTTATGGTCAATAAGATGGATCAAGGAAAAAAAATATTTATGAGATGTAATATTTTTGGTATGCCTCGTTATTCTCCTGTGCCATTCGTGTGGAAAATGTTCTTTTTTTTAAATGATTTTCGGCTATGTAATTTTCGTTTTTTCAAACCTATAAAATTATGTCCCGTCTTTCCGGTTTATAAAAAATGGTCTGATTTATCGGATTGAAATTTTCAAAAAATCCCCAGGGTTTCAAAAATACGATTAAAAAAAAAAAAAAAAATACAGAATGTCTTAGAATATTTGCCTATTCCGGAAAAAAATTTAAAAAAATTTGATGCAAGTGGCCTATTCCGATATACTCGATTAGAAAATTGCTATCACTAATTTCTGGAAATTTTTTTGATTGCGTAGTTAGGTACCTACTGTTGTCTCATGTGAGGGGACTCTCGTTTCGCAAAGTACAGGGTGGGCCATAAATTTTTTTGATTGCGTAGTTAGGTACCTACTGTTGTCTCATGTGAGGGGACTCTCGTTTCGCAAAGTACAGGGTGGGCCATAAATTTTTTTGATTGCGTAGTTAGGTACCTACTGTTGTCTCATGTGAGGGGACTCTCGTTTCGCAAAGTACAGGGTGGGCCATAAATTTTTTTGATTGCGTAGTTAGGTACCTACTGTTGTCTCATGTGAGGGGACTCTCGTTTCGCAAAGTACAGGGTGGGCCATAAATTTTTTTGATTGCGTAGTTAGGTACCTACTGTTGTCTCATGTGAGGGGACTCTCGTTTCGCAAAGTACAGGGTGGGCCATAAATTTTTTTGATTGCGTAGTTAGGTACCTACTGTTGTCTCATGTGAGGGGACTCTCGTTTCACAAAGTACAAGGTGGGACATAAATTTTTTTGATTTCGTAGTTAGGTACCTACTGTTGTCTCATGTGAGGGGACTCTCGTTTCGCAAAGTACAGGGTGGGCCATAAATTTTTTTGATTGCGTAGTTAGGTACCTACTGTTGTTGTCTCATGTGAGGGGACTCTCGTTTCGCAAAGTACAGGGTGGGCCATAATTTTTTTTGATTGCGTAGTTAGGTACCTACTGTTGTCTCATGTGAGGGGACTCTCGTTTCGCAAAGTACGATTGGGCCATAAATTTTTTTGATTGCGTAGTTAGGTACCTACTGTTGTCTCATGTGAGGGGACTCTCGTTTCGCAAAGTACAGGGTGGGCCATAAATTTTTGCACTTTTGAAATGACCATGAAAAACAAAATTCAGATTGTATTTAAATAAAAGGTTATTGATAAGGACAAAAATCGAATTTTCGAAATAAATTTATAATTTTTTTTGAAAAAGATTCAATACGTCTAAAATCTGATTTAAAAAAGACATATTTCTTGTTTTCTCTGGTAATACCCTCTTAAACCACGGTTATGCTGTCTTCGGAAGCATGGCAGGTTGTCCGTCTTTTTTTTACATTAGATCCACATAGAAGGCCCTGAGGAAAATAATTCCCCTCAGGGCCTATGTCATCTTAGGGGATGCTGTGTGGAGGGTCTTTTTTAGAAAGGGAAGGAGAGGAAGTTCTGGGAAGGAAAAGGGTATTAGGGGTGGGTAGGAATCTGGGGGTCAGTGTCCAGGAGTGACGGTCGTATGAATCCATCCCTCCCACTGCGGTGTAAGGCGATGTTCCGAGAGAGTACGGCTGGAGACGTCAAAAGGACTCCCTCAAATACTCTCTCCCGATCCGGCCAGCCACGCAGTTGGTGGGCAGACTCATCCGCCGCCAAGACCCGGATAAACCTCACCTCATGAACCCGGGCACCTACCTAAGTCACCAAACGTAGCGAGCCACTTGGGGTGACCTATGGAAGAGGTGTTGGCCTCCCAAATTAAAATCTGGCTGCTTCCAAGTCCTATTGTTTTACCCATGATCTGCTGCAATTGAAGTTTGAAGTTTTTAACCCATCATTTTATTAAATTAACACTTGGGCACCGATTAACACCGTGAATTGGCGATTCGAATGAAAAAGGCGACCTGCAGCGACATAAAAATCATTGTTTTTGTAAAAATGTTTTACACAGAAAGCGCGTTGCTCTCCCATAAAGCGATACATTTTGACTAAATTTCCAAGAAGCATGAGTATCCTCGCTCTCCACCCCCGTTGGTATCCCCTACAAGTAAAGCATAGTTATAGCTCGGAAGGGCCGTCTGTTTCAACGCTCGTTAAAGTAAAAGTAAAACAAAACGCCTTTACAATAGTTAAATTTCAGCAAAATGCGTTTTTCAATCAATTTGACTGATTGCTTTACGTTACTTTTAACTTTTGTACTAACTTTCCGAAAAGGCATAGTTACTCTAGAGTTACTCCGCCATATTGGCATATTTGACAGTTCTGGGTCGAAGTAATGTATGGAAATGGGTGCTTCAACATTGATTACTAATGTACTAATCAGTAATCATGATAAATATTATAGAAGAGGATGATAATGAAGATGAATTCCTCATCCAATGTCTTGCAGCGAAAACCAAAACATTTCGTCCCGGCGTCAAATATAGTTTATCTGGGATGATCTCGAATTTTTGGCGCGGCACCGCATGTCGAAAAAATCTTGCTGTTGAACAGGATCAATTCTGATATTGACATATTTAGCGTTACCTTTTAAAGACAAGCTTTAATAATGGATGTATCGCCAATTTTACAAGTTCTTCAAATCAATATACCTATTGTATCATAAACATTACAAAAATATAACGTGAGTAGTGGGACTCGTTTCGTATATCGACATTAGCGAGTGAAGTTGCCTTTATAAAACAAATTAATATCGCTAGTATAGTTTGTACGCTACTTACGTTTAATGTAATACTCAAACGGATTTAAAAAAACTTTAATGTATGTTTTCAAATGTTTTCGATACCATAAATAAATTGAAGATCTCGTAAAATATGTCACACTTCAAATTCAAGGAGATTTCACAACTACTGGAAAGTAAATCATATTCATATTGTATATTATATGTATTATAATAGGTCGTCACTTATTTGTAAATATTCATACAAATAATTTTGTCGGAACAAAGCCATCAGATTCTACGACGTGAAACAAAATACAACCGGATATTTTGACAGTTGTTCTGATTTAGTTTACGGTGTTGCCGCGTCAAAAAATATTTCGATGCATTTTGTCATATAATTCCGAGGAATATTCTGCTTTTTAGACTGGCCACACTGTCAACTATTACTTTGGCGAAAATACACTTGAAACAGCGCGCGGTCCTATTTAACGTCCTCGTTACTTTAACTGACAGTTAAAATTTAACTTTAGGACACGATTTAACTTTCTGTTGAAACAGACGGCCCTTATAGCTAAAGTTACTTACGATGTTTATTTCTTTTTCTCTTTTACGTAGTAAATATCTACGCAAAAGGTTATCCAAAAGGTGGGTCCACTTATAAACATTAGATAATTTGCGTTGAATGAAATTATTATTTTTTTGAATAACAATGAGTCATATCTCAAAGCGTAATTTTTAATCATCGAAGACGTTAGCGACTCTCAACGGAGAATTTGAAACAGAAAAATTAGATAAATATACGAACGAATCTGGAAATTGAACATAAGACCTTAGCATTGCCGGGTTTCTGCTCTAACTACTGAGCTAATATAACCCCCTTTGGTCATATTTAAACGTAAACTAACTAACCATCACGCCGTTTCTCCGCAGGGGTAGGCAGAGAGGACGGGCTGCCAAACAACTCTGTCTTGGCACACACTCTTTGCCTCATTCGCATTCATACATCGTCTCATACATACTCTTCTATTATTCTGACTCTTGACATGGCTCGTCTCAAGTAGATATCTAATTCACTAGATCGTACCATGTCTTCCTTGGGCGTCCCCGACTTCTTCTACCATTCACATTTGCGTCATATATTTTTCTTACACTACTTCCTTCATTCATTCGCTCTACATGCCCAAACCATCTGAGGTTCC
Organism: Limnephilus marmoratus; assembly: GCA_917880885.1. NCBI lineage: Eukaryota > Metazoa > Arthropoda > Insecta > Trichoptera > Limnephilidae > Limnephilus > Limnephilus marmoratus. The sequence goes on along the minus strand of OU862927.1, from coordinate 2,920,274 downwards.
CTTTTCTTAATCTTACTCATTACGCTTACATCAGCCTTGCATTCTTTCGGATCTCCACATTTAATTTATATGTCCCACCCAAGCATCGTGTGTTCAATTTCTCGTCTGGCTAAGTCCTCCATCACGATACAAGCATAATTTTCCGCTTACTGTGGTGATAGTAGGAGTTTTTCAAATATTGTTAGGTTATTCGTAACCCGGTAATGTTTATATTTCTTTTTCAAAAAAATGTATATGTAGATATATATTTATCCAAGTCTAGATTGCATTTAGTCCGGGAAGAATCTTGCAATCATACATAAAGACAGCAGCCAATAAAAACATGCCTAAAGAAAATAAAGATAATGTTCGTAGTCGAAGTATGATACAGTTATATATGATAGGAGGGGATGGGGTCGAATTAGTTCAGTGATTAGAGCAGAGCCCGCAAGGCTAAGATCCTGGATTCAATTCCTGGATTTTCGTTTGATTGTCGCTAATATTGTCTTCAATGATTAAATAACTATAGGTATCCGTTGAATTTCTCAAAGAAGCGAAATGATTATTGTTTGTTCGGTGAGCAAAGGTTTTTTGTCTTGTTTATGTGTGTATGAGGATATTGTAAACAAGGTGTAAGAAATGTTTTTTCTTTTATTTTACAAAGAAAAATAGTTCCGGCTTCACCACACTTCAAATAAATAATATAACATTCGTAGTATTGTAGTACGTGTCTATGTATTGATATTTTAGTTCAAGTTATTCACATTTATTTGGGTTGGAATTACACAAGCACACAATTTGTCGAGTTACATTATGGCCTCTCAGTATCGCACTGGTGTAAGGCCACCATTCAGAATTGAAACGTTGCTTGTTAGACTTTAGCCGTGTTTGGTGACCAGATCTAAATAGCCAGGTACTTCGCTACCTTCCTTTTCACTATCACCTTTTCCTCCCCGCTAACTTCAATCTCACAACATACCATTGGGGATGCCAGTCTCACTATGGAATTTTTTTGTTTGTTTTTTAATTACTATATTTTATTTTTTACATAAAAGATACGCGTTAAATATATATATATATATAATAGATGTAGGTAGATTATATCCGTAGTCCTCCTCACTAGAAGATCCTGTGCTGAGAAGTACAATGTTTTGGATAAGATTTCAACGATTTCTATGGTACAACTTCATGATTTGGGTAAAGTTTTTCAGAAATTTCCTAGACGATGTTTTTAATATACTAGGAAGGGGGATACATTAATTACGTGAGTTTAAAAGGGGGGGGGGGGGGTCCAGCCAAATCTCACGTTACTTGACAAGAATATACGAAGTGGTCCAAATTCATCTCTAAGGAGGGTGAGGGGGTCTAGATTGGAAGAAAAACTGCTCACGTAATTAATGTATTCCCCGTAAGTTATTTTTCCGATAGTTCCTTACGCCAAGATTTGATGTCCTTAATGGTGTTATTTTTGTTTTAATTTGTTTGATACCTTGTGGGAGTTTGTTATATACCTTTACGGCTAAAAATTCAGAACTTCTTTGTCCAAAGATAGAATTACAATTTGTTTTTTTTTTTTTTTACATGAGCTCCACACAGGGGGCCCTGAAGAAAATAATTTCCCTCAGAGCCTATGTCATCTTTGAGGATGCTGTGTGGAGGGTTTTTTAAGGAAAGGAAGGAGAGGAGAGTTCTGGGAAGGAAAAGTGTTTAAGGGGTTGGTAGGACGGGGGTTCAGTGCGTCCTGGTCATCCGCCTCCAAGACCTAGACAAACCTCCCTCCCGTGAACCCGGGCACCCCTGCTAAAACACCAAACGTAGCGAACCACTTGGGGTGACCTGTGGCAGAGGTGTTGGTTATCCAATAAAGGTTCCCGGGGCGGCGGTACCCATTCCCGCCTTCCAAATTGAATTGGTATATTTACTAACCTGTTTGTCTGGCTCTGGTTTACTCTAATGAAAAAAAAATTGGAAAGAGATTAAAAACAGAAAGATTATAATATTTTATTAGTAAGTGTACTTTATCGAATAATTGCTATAAATAAGTTGTTATCACATCATTACATCTCTTTAATCGATTATTAAAAGAAATGTGTTTTTTCGGTCTGATTTTTAATTCGATAATTTGAATCGTTCAGATAATTCATCGATTTCATCTTGCGGTTGCCATGTACCTAGGTATCGAAATCGATATTGTTGAATCAATGCATTTTTTCTGTGTTTCTGGGTATTAAATTCGCCTTTTATGAGACTGAGATGTCTGTTGTAATATTAAACCGGCCCAGATTAAATGATATGAACATTGGAAACAATTTTTAAAAATTAAATAAGCTTATCGGGTCTGGTTGTTATGATGCAAAAGTTTTTTTAAATCATAAGAATTGAAAGGATTTCTTAGATTTTTTTTCGATCCAACTAACCAAATCAGTATTGATGAAACTCTATGAGAAAGCTAGTAGAACTACCTACTAATATGTAAGGACCTGGAAATTTTGCATTATTTTTCGGTGAGATAGATATGCGTTGTTTTTGGTGAAGTTCGCTTTTTTTTTTTAAGTTTTTGTGATAATTGGTGATGGATATTTTGCAACAACGTGATATTAGTTTTGTTAACCTTTCGTTATTTTCAACACTGCGTTTTCGATGCGAGTTCGAAGTTAGCTGCCTTCCATTTTGTGGTTATAAAAGCTTGTCAAAAACGAGCGTGCTTTATACCACACAACTGAAGTAAAACTTCTGCTCCATCATGATAGGAAGAGAGAAAGAAAATGTGCGCACGCACTGCTCTCTCTGTTGCTCCTACAGGGTGATATAGACAATAGTCCTGAACTGTGTAATGTAACCGGCTATGAGAAAAAGAGAGAAAGAAAATGTGTGCTCGCACCTCTCTCTTACCCGTACAGTGATATACGAAGCGTATATCAAGCGTATATCTCTCTCTTTCTATCTTTACGAACTTATATCTTCCTCTCAACTGCTGTTCGTCTCGCTTTTCGAAACGCTCACGTCACGCATTCGCCAGCTTACTCCTCAAGTCAAGCGTGCGTAAAGAAGTTTTACTTCAATAAAAATGGAGAAAAAATACCAGAAAATCTCGTGAAAAATACGCAAATTCGCATAAATCTCGTGAAAATGGAAAATTTGGATAAGAATTATGATTTTCGCGTAAAAATTCTCTTTATATTAAATGAAAAGGCTGAGTTACTGCCGAAGGAATAAGAAGCACATGGGATACAGTTCAATGGGCCTATGGTCTAAGTTCTAAGTGATTGCGGGAGCAATGCAGACAAAAAAGATTTTCCAGTTTTGTTTGGGATATTTGGATTCTAAAGTTTTACAAAGTACGCACACACCTGAGTTAAATATATATTTCCGACACACGTCTGGTTTTGGAATTTTGGCCTCATTTTATTTCAATATCCGTATTTGCTTTGTCAATCAACACCAAATATCGTCACGTACCGTGGGAAACGGTGGGTTTGCTCGGAGCAATTAACGCTTTTTATTTACTTATTTAACACTTACAGCCTTACCAATAAACGTGGTGAAAATTTTATACGATCGATGAACAACCTTGTATGAGAAAACCTCGCCAATATAGAACTGACATACATGGAAAAATATATACTTTACATTTTTAAATATATACTTTAGTGAAGAGGGTTGTATTACTTAGCAACGCTTTGCTTTTCGTGTGGACAATAAACGTATAATAAATAATTTTTAAATAATAATAATAAATAATTTCGCGTGGACAATAAACGTATAATAAATAATTTTTAAATAATAATAATAAATAATTTTGTGTGGACAATAAACGTATAATAAATAATTAAATTAGTGAAAGAATTTTTAAAGTCCATTTAGTAGTTTTGTGTGAAAGAGTAACAAACATCCGTACAATCTTTCGCTTTTATAATATTAATAGGATTAGCCTCATCACGGACTTGGCCTAGTGATTCCAGTTATTTATTTTTGGGGTATTACGCCGTATTGCGCTATCTCCTTTAGCCAAATTTGAAAATCTAAAATCATATATTTTCCTAGTGAGGTTAAAAAATGAAATGTAGACAATACTACATTCGTGTAAAGAAACAATGAATAAATAAATGTGTCTACATTTTATCATGAAACTGTACAAAATAAAGCTTTGCTGACGTCAGCCTTCTCTTGAATAAGTTGGTCACACTTTTGCAAATAGTATGAAGGTTATTATTGATTTTTCTATCTACATATAATATAGGTTCTTGTTGTAACTTGCCACTTTTATCTTATTATTCATCATTCATCACAAGTGAGATACCAAGCAACGGTTAGATAACATCTATTGCCATTTCCAAGTTCATTGGAACTTCTCAAAGTGATATGATAGACTATGATAGACTCGTATGTAGGGCGAAGTGTGACGATATTGATGTTATGATAGTACTTACTTATAAAATGATAAACTGATAAAGGAGTACGGTTTATCTTTTAAATGCTGATTTTCACCTTGATATTGCGTAATATTTATAATCTTCCAATTATGATCTGTCGGTAATAATGTTTACTGAAAACCTTTGAATTGATTTTTAGCAGAAACTAAGCTATTGACTTGATTCTTACGTTTTATTTTTCTTTTTAGTGATGAAGTAAAATCATTTGTTACTTAGAATGTATGACGTTAGAGTTTTTTTTATAGAAGGGCAAACATTTCCGGATTATGAATAACTTGACAATATTTTAAAATCTACTACCATCACAGTAAGCCGAAAATGTTGCTTGGGTCATAATGGAGGATTTAGCCAGCCGAAGAAGTGAACTCACGACGTCTGGGTGGGAACCATATGCGATGCCAACTCAGCCACTGACCGTTCCTTTGACCTTTGATCCACTCGATTGACACTATTTAACATCACTCGTATCTGCACTTTTCTAAATATATTTATTTTATTAATTATAATGTATTACAAAAAAAAACATGGTAACACATTATTCCCAATGAGTTAAGAAACAAACTCATTACGGGAAGGACAGACACATATAAGTACATTTTACATGGATATTACATAGATATTACAAGTTAAAAAAAAAAAAAAATATATATATATATATAAGTGTGTGTGTGTATATGCCTATGTGTGTATGGATGTGTGCACCTGTATATACGTATGCGTATGCACTCACACATATAAATTTTAAAATAAGGATATGTATCTTCTCACAAACTTATCCTTACCCAATTCTTTTTCTCTTTACTAGTATTTTTTATTATAACTTTACCAATTTTCAACATCATTACATTACTAATAGTTCCATATGTTAACAATAGACTTCACTTAAAGTAAATATCCTCCATTGTCACCATGAAACAGGCAGCCGCCTAGTATGGTGATTCAATGTATCCAATTCTATGTAAATGTCTAATTATGTAACATGTATTTAAATAAAGAAATAAATAAATAAATAATAATAATAAAAGATGCATTGTCAAGAATAGAGATTTTTGAAATACTGAGAGACATTCATACACATAAACCATAAAAATAGAAAAAAAAAAATAAAAAAAAAAATAAAATAAACGTATGAAAGCGAGCGAATCATTTAAAAAACATTTAAAGCGAATCATTTAAAAACATTTTTAGAAAATATTCTTTAAGCGTTTTAATTAATATTTTTTTGTAAGGTACTGGTTGCTTTATTTCATGAGGTAATGCATTGTATTGTTTATATGCAGTATATTGTAATGAGTTAATACCAAATTTAGTTGTGTGGGTAGATGATGCTAGGTGTATTTGATTTTGAGATCGTGTTTTGTGCTGGTGTATGTCTGAATTAAAGGCTGGTCTGATGGTAGTGTGTGAGGATCTATGTATGATTTGTAATATTGCACTAGTGATATTGTATTTAGGTAGGACCGTAAAAGGAAGTATGTTTGTCTTTGAATATATATGCTTGATATGTGTATCCCACGGCAGACGGTAGATATTCCTTATAGCTCGATTTTGAATCACCTGTATTTCTGATATTTGTTTTTTAGTAATAGTTCCCCAGATACTAACTAAATAACTCAGATGAGAGTGAATCATCGCATAGTAAGTGGCCCGTAGTAGAGATGTGGAGAGAAGACCTTGGAGTCGATATAGTACACCGGTTATTGGGGAAATTTTCGATTTCACATGCTCAACATGGGAGTTCCACGAAAGTTTAGAGTCTATTAAGAGCCCTAAATATTTCGTAATTTCTATATTTTGGAGTTTATCAGTTCCAAGTGATCAGTTCATGGACGCATAATCCTTATTACCGAAAGTTAGGTAGTGCGTTTTTTTTATATTGAGGCTCAATTTATTAATACGCAGCCAATTAGCTAGAATTGAGACATCTACATTCATTAGAGACTCAAGGTCACTCAGGCTTGTACTGTGATAGTAGATTACAGTATCATCCGCATAAAGTGGGAGTTTTCCAGAGATACCACATTTAGTTATGTCATTGACATATAGCAAGAAAAGCAGAGGGCCAAGAATTGATCCCTGTGGCACTCCACATGTGATTCTACCTAAGCCACTCGAGACTCCTTTGACTTCAACAAGACAAAATCTATCATCTAAGTAGCTTCGGAGGAGATTTAGGGGCTTCCCAACAATTCCCAAATATTCCAATTTCTTTAAGAGAATTTCATGATTGACCGTATCAAAGGCTTTTTTGAGATCTATAAATATGGCTGCCACATATTCACCCTGGTCTATATACTGTTGAAGTGTAGAGATAAAATCAAAGGCGGCACATTGAGTACTAGAATTTTTCCGAAAGCCATATTGTTGTGGGGTCAGGATATTATTCGCAGATATGTATTTTAGTAGTCTATCTTTGATTATGGTCTCAAATACTTTTGAAAATACCGATAGAAGTGATATAGGACGGTAGTTAGAAATACATGTTTTACAGTCTCCTTTGTGTATAGGTATTATTTTCGCAAGCTTTAATTCATTTGGAAACTTTCCCGTGGACAGTGACCAATTAAAAAGTTCTGTTAGGTGACCCGCTAGTTCTTCTTTACAAGTCTTAAGAACTGATGGTGTTACCCCATCGAGTCCCGGTGCTGCTTTCAACTTTGTTTTAGAGATGATCCTCAATACCTCATCTTTGTTTGTCCTAGCCATGTACAAGGATTGGCAAGCCTTCGGTTCCACAAAGACGGTATTACAGTCATCCGGGAATGACGGAATTGTAGCTGCTAACTTTTCTCCTATTGAGAGGAAAAACTCATTGAATGCAGATGCTATTTGACCCGTATCCTTAATTTCGCAGTCGTTTATGATGAGGGATTCTATTTCGTTAGTTGGTTTATGTGCTCGGTTTGATAGAATAGAGTTTATGATTTTCCAAGTTTTCGTGGGGTTATTTTGGTTTTGTTGAAAGCTGTTCGCATAATATTTGTGTTTTAGACTTCGCCTATAATTAGTAATGGTATTTCTCAACCTCTTTTTAAGTGTTACAAGAGTAAGATTACCAAGGTCTTGTTTCCATTGTTTGTGGATCTGGTTTCGTTCTTTGATTAAGGAATTTAATTTGGAATCAAACCACGGAGTATTAAGTTGTTCCCGACTTCCTAATCCTGTTTTTGGTGTAGTTGTACCCGATTCTATTGCCTTTTTAATGTGATCATTGAAACTTTTAAAAGGGTCTTCTGAGTTGCTAAAGTCGATCGTGAAATTGTTTTCAAGAAGATAGGATTTTACTGACAAACTGTTGATGATAGGTCTCGTAATCCGGGATTTAGTTCTATTGTTAAAACATTTTTTTAAGTTGTTCTTATAATCAACAATCAGTATGTTATGGTCACTAAGTGGATCATCAATATTCGATATAGAAGTCTGAATGTTTTGCCTATTTGATATGAAGTGATCTATAATGGTGCTGCTTGTATCAGTGACTCTCGTGGGATATGTTTTGTTGTGTATTGAAAAATTGTAAGATTCTAAAATGTTGCAGTAATTTAATGAAGAGTGTGTGGAAATGGATATGTCAATGTTAAAGTCTCCGAATATTAATGTATCTTGTCTACTTTCGTTCAGTATGCTTTCTAGATGTATTAGAAAATCCTGCATGTTTGAGTTAGGTTTTCGATAGATAGCATAAATGTTGACCGGTTTCCTATCACTGCTACAAAGACTTATACCTAAAAAGGAATTTTCATTTGAGAAATTTTCAATAATTGCACACTTCATCGTATCAATCACATATATAGCTACGCCGCCTCCTCCTTCGTTGGGACGAGAAGCAAAAACACTTTTGTATCCACTTAGGGAGTAAAACTTTTCTTCTCCAACGTTAAGCCACGTTTCCGTGATGACGAGGACATGTACAATATACAGCGAACTTCTAACTTTTTCTTCGATCTCGTCAAACTTGTTACGGATGCTTCTCGCGTTCAAGTACATTATTCTTAGACAGTTCATCACGGGATTATAATTCTCGATGGTATCTTTTTGCGAATAATATACCTTCCCGAAACTTTGAAGATACTTGAAAAGTTTTTTCAAGTATCTTCAAAGTTTTTTTTTAAATTATGAAAATGCTCTGTTCCACCACAATAACATCCAATTACATGTTCTTCGCCTTACTGTCAACGTAATATTTTTATATATCTGTTCGTTTCAGGAACAGCGTCTGTGACGGACAACGGGCGGGCAGCGTGGATTTTGTTTGTTCAAAAATCTACAGTTATATTCTGAGCTGATGAAATTTTGCTGACCGTCAAAACAAGAGAAAGGTAACTGTTTACATTACACATATTGTACTTTGTATTTCCCGCTAAGCACTTGCATACTGCTTACAAACAACGTATGCAGGGAGATTGGAGGTCTAAATTCGTTCTAAACTAAATGTAGCTTCGTTCTTTTAAAAAAATATAGAGTCCTTGCGAGAGCCTTGAAGGAGTAACCATCTGTTAGTTATACCAGGGCGGGTAAGTGGTGGATAACCTCCAATGTTTACAATACTTTTTAAATGATTTTGGCTTTCACCCAAGTTTTCTAAAAACTAAAAAAAATTCTGTCTAAAGCCCGGGCAACACCGGGGACTTCAGTTAGTATCTATCTCTACATATTATAAAACAAAGTCCTCTGCCGCGTCTGTCTATCTGTCTGTTCGCGATAAACTCTAAAACTACTGAACGGATTTTCATGCGGTTTTCACCAATAGAGTGATTCATGAGGAAGGTTTAGATATATAATTTGTCAAGGTTCTGTGTAAATTGATTCGGAGAATGTCTGTATGTGGTTGACGAGCGGGCTGGCAAGCGGGTGGTGTGGATTTGAATTTTATACGAATCTACAGTTTTTTTCGAGATTGATGTAATTTTGCATATTTGACCTTCAAAACAAGAGGAAGGTCACTGTCTACACTTGATTTCGAAAACTCTGTGTAAAGCCCGAGCATCGCCGGGGACTTCAGCGAGTATATTTATACAAAGAAGCCCGTCTGTGGGGGCGGGCTTCGTGGATTTGAATTTTATACGAATCTACGGTTTTTTTACGAATTGATGTAATTTTGCGTACTTGACTTTCATTAACAAGGTGAAGGTCAGTTTTCGTAAAACAACCCCATTCACTTTTCTCTTAAGCCGCCGCTACCCGAATTTCTACCGATTTCTTGCATATCTCCCGTAAAATAAAGCCATACTAAATAATGCCAAATCATATGTTTTTGTTTTGAAAATTTGATTGCTTAGAAGTATTATTATAGATGCTTCAATTAAATACTGCGTATAGAACATACCTTGGCCCTTAAAAATTTCGGTCAGTTTTTAATAAGCCTAGAAAAAAATAAAGTATAAAGTCTATAAAAAACACTTTCAAGTCCAAACTCTCCTATTTATAAACCCCCTTTCCGATATGGTTTTATTGTTTAATGGGCAAATTCAGTTATTTTTATAATAATCGCAAAAAAATTATATTTACGCCCGAACTTCACAAAATAAAATAAAATGTGCATTTTCACGTGTTATTTTACAATACGGCCAGCAGTATACGAATTTGGATTTTCAAAGTAAACTCTATGCCGTCCACCGAAGGGCTACACAACTGGTCACGCCCGTCTTTTATCAGTGCGCCCCCGGACGGAACGGGAAACGGTCGTTAGGCTCCGCGTCGCTTTGTTCCTTGAAATTAATTTTAAAATTCTATTTTATTACAATAAACAATGCGTAAAAAATGAGTTAAAGTTTTTTACCGGCCTTTACGAAATCAACCTGTAAAAAAAAATCTCAAATACCTTTTCCAACCTTTCCAAAAGCTTTATTTCAAGTAGGTATTTTTAAACTTCTCCCATAAAAGGGCGTGAATTCCGATTTCGATTTTTTCCCGGATTATTGGATCGCCTTAAGCATTTGAAATCTTTAAGCACTTAAAAAAATATATGCAAATTATATTAAACTAGCTGGTTCCCGGCATGCGTTGCTATGCCATTTAATAAAGAAATTGTTTCTCCCTGCGTGTCCTTTCCCATTCGTCCCGTTCCCCTTCCGCCTCCCTTTCCTCTCCCACATTCCACACCCCCTCTCGCATTCCCACACCGCCTTCCCTCTCCCCACTCCCCTCGCCTGCTTCCCCCGTCCCGCGAACACTCCTCCCGAGCAGCGCCGTATCTGCCATACGTTCAAAAACGTGCAAAAACCTGGCGCCAACTCCGAAGGGGCGCCGCGGCGCCCGTGAGAAAATAAATATTGTATTAAAATTTAGTTATAATATTCCCTGAATCGTTTAAAAATTACCCATAGTACGAAATAATTATTACGCTCTAGCAACACTTTCCAAAGAAACAGAATGCGCACGCATCTGGTTGGTATCAACGGCTTACGAATTTATAGTCAGTTACAGAATTTTTTTACAAATTCCATATATTTAGTTTAAACGTAAGATCTATTTTTCCATACATCTTTTACCGTCTTTTACGACGAATAGGTGCGATCCAAATTCAATAACCAATCACAGCGCGGTATTTTTGTTCGTAAGCCGTTGATACCATACGTCAGTGTTTAGTGTTTGTTCGCTCAACACAGGGGAAATGCAAGGCACAAATTTGAGGTTATATTCTTATTATCACTGCTCACTGTCTTTCGTCGGGACTGCCTGTCAGAAGCTAGTGGATGCTATTCTTGTGTTGTACGTTGCCATGAGAACGTATTTGTATTCGCTTCTTCTAATATTCGCGTTGGGTATATAGGTACATAAACGAAGTAAATCTCAAAAATGTCTAATGGACCTAGTTCAGCGAAACCACCCGCATTGTCTCGTAACCTATATTTTAAATCATGGTACGGGCACAAACAAACAATTCGTTGTATTATTTTAAAGCATAACTTGCAAAGAGTTTTTCCTAAAATAATTAAAATAGCACCATAATTTATGTTTACCCAATAGATTCAGAGAGTATAGGGCTCCTGGCGATCCTCTCTTTAAAAAAACGAGTGTGAGAGCTACCGCCAGGTCACTTGGAAAAGTTACACCCTTTATATGTCTTGATTTTATTTGATAAATTAGTGTAAAAAAAATAATAATTAAATAAAAAAATTGGGGTGAACGAATTTTTAATCAAAATAAAAATGAAGAGGGGGGGGGGGGGGCGCCATCGGTACCTACTGCACAGGGCGCCAGATTTCGTAGATCCGGCCCTGCTCCCGAGTTCTACCCTCCCGCATTCCATTAATTTTTTATACAAATTTCGTAATGCCAGAGCTCACCAATAGTTTTATACAAACCTTGTCCTGACCATAACGAACACAACAACAAAAGAATTATCCAATTTGGTGCAGTCGTTCCGAAGTTATGCGCGTACATACATTTCGGTGATTCATTTTTATTTATATAGATTTATATAGATAGAAGAAGAAGATAGAAGAAGATAGATAGATAAATAGATAGATTCCCTCGATAGAAAAAAATCGCAAAGTATGCCCCGAATTTTTTTTATTTTCAAGCCTTTTTCTGTATGAAAAAAATCACAGTGTTTCTTTAAATGCTGTTATAGACAGCCCCCAGGAGATTTTTGCTCTATTTTAAACAAGCCTTGTTTTGATAAGTTTTAAGATTTTCACGGCCAGAAGCATTTTCGTTATATGTTTTTGGGGTGTTGTGCCGTGTAGCGCTACCTCCTTCTTTAGCCAACGTTTCGGACATCGTTGCAGTGTCCATCATCAGGGCAGATCCGGCAGATCCGGTAGATGTGTAATTTTTAGTCGTGAAGTGTGTGCTTATTTACTTCGAAGCGATACCGTGTCGCCAGCAGCACTAGCTTTCACCAGTACAAAATACTCGTGACAAGCAGTGGCGTCATCGCCGCGGAACGGAATAGAAAGTTCATTAAAACGTGGTATTTATGCTAGCCAGGGGCAAGTCCGTTTGCGAGATGCCGACGGAAGTGGCTCCATCTCTTAATGAAATCTAAAATTAGAAATCACAGTGGTAAGAATTTAGGAAAAAATAAAATAAAATAAAAAAATAAAATTACAATTGTTAACTTTCACCAGTACAAAATTAAGAATTAACCAGTGTAATTCTAATTCTAGTAAAATTCATTTATTATTAATAGAGCTAAAAAACCATGTCTAAGTATATAGTAATGCGAGCTCGTGGTAAACCATTTTGATTTATATTGACTAAATTCGCTTTAACCATTGTAATTCTATTTCTTAAATTCTTACCATCATGATTTCTAATTTTAGAATTCATTAAGAGATGGAGCCACTTCGGTCGGCATCTCGCAAACGGACTTGCCCCTGACTAGCATAAATACCACGTTTTAATGAACTTTCTATTCCGTTCCGCGGCGATGACGCCACTGCTTGTCACGAGTATTTTGTACTGGTGAAAGCTAGTGCTGCTGGCGACACGGTATCGCTTCGAAGTAAATAAGCACACACTTCACGACTAAAAATTACACATCTACCGGATCTGCCCTGATGATGGACACTGCAACGATGTCCGAAACGTTGGCTAAAGAAGGAGGTAGCGCAACACGGCACAACACCCCAAAAACATATAACGAAAAAAAGCCTTGTTTTATTAAACATTTTCACAATTTTCGCACTGATTTTATCGCTTTAAATATTAGCGCACTCCTCTAACATTCGTAATTACATATTATCTCTCCATCTTCTTGTTTTTGAGCGCGGTTGCGGCGCCTTAAAGCAGATTTTTGATACATCAAATTAAGATAAAATTTCTGCATTCATCTGATTTCTAAAAACTAAAACGTAAAATTTGAGTAATAAGTATTTTACCAAACTGTCGCAGTAATCTTCCCCCGTATACTGAGCGAAAGGGCCAACTGCACCTCAGCTCAGGTTGATAATACCTAAATGAAATGATCAAAACCGACGTTTTGTATTCTCCATTTTCCTCCTCCAAAATTGGAGCGATTTTTTATACCATCTGTGTTAGAAGAAAATATTCTGTACGCTGTGCTTTTTTTAAAATACATTTTCTAATTTGTATACTGAACGCACTCGTAAGTTATAGCGTTCAACCCAGACAAGTCCTAACATATAAGAAGTAACTTATAAAAAAAAATCAAAACACTGACACGCTAGTCCATATCTATATTATACTAGCTGGTTCCCGGCGTGCGTTGCTATGACATTTAATAAAGATTTTTTTTATCCCTGAATGTCCTTTCCCATTCGCCCCTTCCTCTCCCGCGTCCCCTACCTTCCGACTCCCACTCCACTCCCCCCCTTCCCCTATCCAGAGAACCCCCCTCCCGAGTTCCCCTCCCAGGTTTCCTTCCCCCCTCAAGAAGTCCCCTCCCCCCCTCCCTTCAACCCCTACCCGAGTTCCCCTCTCCCCTTCCTCCCTCCCTCACCCCCTCACGCATTCCATACATTCAGTTTTCAAACAGCTCGCGTGCCACTTATTGCAATTTTTTATACAAATTTCAAAATGCCAGAGTTCACCAGTAGTTTTTTACAAACCTTGTCCTGAGAATAACGAATACAAAAAAAAATTGATGCAGTCGTTTGGAAGTTATGCGCGTGCATACATTTCGGCGATTTATTTTTATTTATATAGATTGTATTTTTCCTTTGGCGGGGTGCAGACATACGTTCACCGTTTGTCTCATTTTCGACTGTTGACATTTAGTGTGTAAGAAAGAGGGGCAGCGTTATATGTTTAAGAACAAAAGCAAAACAATCAGCGTATTGACATTTGACGTTTTTGAATTTTTGGAATCCACTCACTACTCAATATTATACTTTCACAATATTTCCGCAGCTCTTTCAAAATACGAGAAATCGTTCCATGCAAAATGTACGAGGAAAAGAATTTTCTTCATATTTTTTTATTGGTGATTTTTTCCGATGTTTTAATAGCTATTCTGCTCTTCATTCGGGGTGGAGACAAATCCAACAAATCAAAAATCATTAAAATCGGTCCAGCCATCCTCGAGTTATAAATGGTGTAACTAAACCGAATTTGTTTTATAGGTATATTATAAAAATGTATTTGCAATATTGTCAAAATCCAGGGAGGAAACGTTTTGGGAATACGAATTTGTATGGATAAATTGCGCTATTTCTTGTATAATCACAGAAATTGCACAAGTAGCAGAATTTATTTTCATTCATTTAGCCGTATCAGCTAAAGTAGGTACTTATTTTATTATTATTGTTAACTCGTATCAAATTAATGACGTCATTCAATCAACACTTGAGATTTTGTGCTTTGTGTGAACATGAATGTAATTGTACGTGGCTGGTGACTGGGACTGTGTAGTAGGTACCTACTTACTTTATAATTGCGTCAATTATAGATAAATGCTTTATTATTATTGTATATGTAGAAATTTCAATTTACAAGTGCTCGTATTGCATGAAAGGGCAAATGGAATTCAACCTGAAGAGCGATTCTGTTGCTTTTGTGGATACGGAAAAGATTCCACATAAAAGGCTGTCACATTTGCGTGATTTTCTATGACTTTCAATTGCTTTTTCTATGAGTGACGTGAGCGCCGATATCAGATGTCAGCTGTCGCATATTTCAATTTTGAACACGAATTGCTGTAAGTGTACGTGATTATTTTTTCATTTAATGTACGTCTTGAGTTATTTACTATGGATTTGACATTTTTTGCGGGGTTTCGTTTTGATCTACATACATTTTTACCCTTCTGGGGGTGCGCTAGACCTCGTCCTTGCATCAACAGGAGTCGGTCGACGATGGCACGGTGCCCTCTAAAATTAATTGCGCCACCCCCAGCAACACGTGCAGGCTTTAGGTTTGGGGGGGCGACCTCGGCTCTCCTTCGCCTTGCCTCCGGCTACTCGACGCTGAATTCCTTAGGGTCGTCGGGTATTTCCCCCCAATCTCCCATTTACTTTTCTTTGAGACATCACCGAGGAACCGGCTAAGGGGCGCGGAAGCTGAGTGTGGTTCACGACTAGACCGAACGTCATGCGCATTCTTGCTGGGACTGCCAATCGATTGGAGAGAACTCCCAACCGTTTTCCAAGCCCTTACTTATCTACTGTGTCTTCCTCCCAAACAGGTGCTTGTAGGATACGCTGGATACAATCACCCAGCGCTTGCCACCTCGTGGACTTTCACCAACCTGTCCCATTGTCTTGTCTATATTTTGTCATACTAACACATATTGTATCTGTATTTCCCGCTAAGCACTTGCATTCTGCCTACTAACAACGTATGCAGAGACATTGGAGGTCTAGTTTCGTTATCAAATGTAGAGTATTTTTTTACCAAAAATTAGAGTCTTTGCAAGAAGGGTAACCATCTGTTACCTATATAATACCAGGACGGGTAAGTGGTGGGTCCTCCAAAGTGATCTACATACGCATGAATTACTTAGTTTGCCCAAACTAAGAAACTATTTTGTGGAAAAGTTAAATTCATGGTATTTGACTTTAAGCGTACATTAAGTGAATAAATAATCATGTATAGGTACTTACAGTATTTCGTGTTTCAAACTAGTTAAAATCGGCGACAGCTGACATTACCCATAGAAAAAGCAATTGAAAGTCATAGAAAATCACACAAATTTGACAGCCGATCCCGTATCCACAAAATATACAGAATCGATCATCTGGTTTATAAAAAAAAAATTAGTGCAACATGGCATAACACCCCAAAATAAATAACGATATACTCTTCGCCTTGAAAATCTAAAATCATGTCAATTTGATAATGATGAACACTGTAACGCTGTCCGAAACGTTGGTTAAAGAAGGAGGTAGCACAACAGCACATGTCATAACACCTCAAAAATAAATAATAATAATTCTTTTGGCCGTGAAAATCTAAAATCATATCTAATAAATTTAGTTTTTAACCTTATTACTTGATTTACCCCTTTGTATTAATCATTCACGTGATTATTATAATGTTATTTATTATGTGCGAACACTACCGTCCGAACATTGTTGTTGAAATTCAGTTAATGAACCGGTCGTACAAACTACCAGTACCAGTACACTCATAAATAATTTATTGTGATAATATGAAATATTTTTTAACTTTTAAATTATTGTTATTTGAATGTATTCATTATTATTTATCTCTTGTGTACCCGTGAAAAGCAATGTCAAACGATATTTCCAAAATAAATAATGATTTTCTTTGTACAGGGTGTTAAGGAACGTTCTTGACTTACTTTAATCAATGATTCCTGACATTATTTGATGTAAAAAATGTTTTTTTTTTTAGAAATTTAATTAAAATTAAATTTGATGATGTTGTTATTGAGTTCTGCAAGTATTTTAGAACGTATTTTAGTTACAGCTGTTTCGACTTGTAAGGTAATTTTCAAACTGTGGTAAAGCCACTCACGGACGACTTATTTATAATATTTTATATGTCAATTTTTGAAGGTGCCTAAATTGATTTATTACCGATTAATTCAATTTGCAGAGACACTAATTGAGAGAGTGCTAATGTGGGATTCGGAGTATTTCCCTTTGGTTTGCCTTGCACTAAGTGTAAGGGTTTTCTTAATTGATTTTGAATGACGTTATTGCTATGACTCATTTAAGTGCATTATATTTTTTAGGTTTGGTGAACATACTAAGTAGCGGGGAATAAATAAATTTCCTTACTTTATTAATTAGCGTTATGTTGGGGTCATTCGTTCGTTTATTGATTTCTAATTGTTCAAGCAAATTTAATCTAAGACCCTTTCGTTCTATGGTTCACTGAAATGTTCTGCGAATTTTGAAGAGGTGTTTTTATTTTTATAACATCGTATATGTTCTTTGAATGTAGTTGAGAATGCCCTGCCTGTTTGTCCGATGTAAGTAGTGTTTCAGTCGGCGTGGTCACATTTTAATTCATATATGCCACCGTTATTGAGTTTAGGATTTCTACTTTTTGAGTTTTTAAGGCTTGTTCCCATATTATTATTGGTTCTAAAAGCCATATTTAAACCACATTTGTTAATTTATTTTGCAATTTTTAAAGATATTGGGCTGAGAAATTCGAGACATGCAAATTAAAAAAAAAATTATATATATGTTTTTTTTAAATTAAAATAGTTCTAAAATACTTGCAGAACTCGATAATAACATTATCAAATTTAATTTTAATTAAATTTCTAAAAATTAAAATGGAGTTCTACGAATTAAACAAAAAAAAACAATTAATATGTAAATGAAATTTTGGACTCCGGTGATAATTGTGTTTTTTTTTTTAACTTAAAACATTTAAAAAATCCGCTGGACAGGTGGGATCAGGTGAGGGGTTGGGCGGTTACCCGACTAAGTGACCAGTGATGTCATTTGGAAGATTTTTTTTGTTTGTTTTGGAAACGAAGTATATAAATCCAAAATTTAATTTAAATATTTTACTCCAAATAACTCCAAGAATCACTGATTAAAGTAAGTCAAGTACTTCCCTTAACACCCTTTAATTATATTTTTTGTAATTCTTCAACATTAACCACACAACAATTTCTAAACATTTCATTTTAGTTTTCATATTCTATTTTATGTTTTTGAAGTGTGAGGAGAATATAATAAAACGCAAATGTGAATTATAACAATTCGGGAACGTTCGAGGAAAACATGTTGCGATCACGCAATGACCAAATACTTGAATCGGCCATTATCAAAGGTCAGAATAACAGAAGAGTATGTATGAGACGATGTAAGAATGTGAATGAAGCAAGGAGTGTGGGTCTAGACCCAATTATTTGGTGATCCATCACCTCTGCCTATAAAACGGCGTTTATTAGTTTTGAAGTCACAACATAAACAACAACGTGTGATGGGAAACAAGAAAAGATCATATTTTGTCAACAGGTACATTTGACTCCTGGACATTTTTCCTTTGACGACATTACCTATGATTTATTTATTTTATTACTCCTGGTCACGGCACCACTTGAACTTAAAAAACTGCTCTTAATACTTTGTACAGGTTCCTGTAATTTTTTCGTTAACTCCGATAGGTGTCGTCAGTGTGTTTTAATTTTAATGTTTTTCCACAAAAAAAATTCTTGATGACTTTCCGAGCGTGAGATCTAATTTTGTTGATGAGATGTTCAACACACCTCTCAAGATTTTACCTTCCTTACAGGTTTTCATTAAATTTGTTAAGTCACGTAGGAACCATGTTTTTATATCTCTACCAACTAAACTAGTCTTTGATTTCGGAGAAAAATAGTTTAGTAATTTGAATATGAAATGTGATTTATACCGATTTGAAAGAATACCGATGTCGTCAATTTACGTAAGGCTTCTTGGGTTGTAGGCGGCAGACAGACCACTAAAACTGTTTATCTGAAAGGTGATTCTGTATGTTTTTCGACTGCGTAACGCATGTTAAATCGGACGTTTACGACCATTTTGACAGTTTTCTTAAATGCTTCCTCTCCTTCCTTTCCTAAAAAGACCCCCCATATAGCATGCCCAAATACGACACAGGCCCTGAAAAAGGCTAATTTAAATAAATAAAAAAGACGTTAGATAAAGGAAAGTTGCGATATAGACCCACAAAATTAAAAATACATGGAATCCGAAAAATGTGCGGTGGACATTATGATGGTAAAAACGAAGAAAATATGATTTTGTTTTTTATGCACCACTTGCTTGGAAAAAAGATCTTCGCAGTTCATTTTTTATTAATCTATGTTAATCTAAGTCATTTTTTTACGTTCTTCTGAAAAGGCCCTCCATTGATATGTTTGGTGTAACTCTAAGTGACCAGCTCAGGTACAGGGGCTCCATCGAAGCCAGAGTTAACTTAGCCTCTCAGAAACTGGGCGCACTGTACAGGTCCCGCAGATTCTTTATTAGTATACAACTGCTAACCATGTACAAATCGCAAGTGATCCCCACGGTTGAATTTGGCAGCTACCTCTGGTCTGGAGCCCCAAAATATCTAAAAAAAAAAACCCTCGACTCTGTGCAGAAATGGGCGGTTCGTTTGATAGATTCTCCTAACCTAATAAATGGATTGCAATCTTTAGAACACAAGCGTGTCCTAAAGATTGCAACTGTCCTTGTTCTACCGGTATTAAATTGGAAAATGCTCCGAAGAATAAGCGTCATTGATCCCCTCGGCACCGGTGCATAGTCGGGAAACACGCCAAACACTCGAAAATCACATATGTACACGGTTGACATTTGTCACATGCGAAAGAGTCGTTTCTACAACTCGTTCTTGAGTTCAACAGCTCCACTATGGAACGATTTGTATTTCCTCCCTCCTACAGCATGGGTCTCTTCAAGATCCATGTCCACTTCTTACTCTCCTCAAAAAAACCCTCCCCTCCACCCTCCTCCTCCACCCATGACATAGAGACGGAAATTATTTTCCTCGTGAATTTATACATACATATACTAAAAATACATGTTTGTTTTTTTTTTTTTTTTTTAAATCACAGAAACTCCTGTAAAATCAATCACTTTGATCTCTACAAATACCTACTATATTTTTTTTAAATTTATTTTAACCACCACTGTTTACTACAATACACACGCACATGCTTCGCCTTTGTGGGATTTTTTTCTTACCCTCTTATATTTTATGTACACTATGTACCTGTATCATGTATATATTGTATATGTACCTATCAAAAAACTTTGCCAATAAAAAAAACCAATTCGAGTTTAAAATCATCTGATGTACCGGGCTTATGTAGTTTTTCGGCATTTAGATTTGCTCAATGCGTGTGTTCTAGTTTTTTGCGTGTACCTATCATTTATTTACAACAGATTCGCTCAGTCATGTCATTAGTTGAAATTCCAACACATCCCGTTTTCATTTTAAATGTTGTAGCATAAAAAAATCTCATTCTTACATTTGAATTTTTGATAGCTTGTCCAACTCAAACAAAAAAATAAAGACGTCTCTTCCACTGAACGAATAGTACATATGGTTCCATGACAAATCAGAATCGATTCAACTCAACACCTCGTTGAAAAGTCGTTACAATCTATGAAAAAAATGGAGAAATAACACGAATGTGTAACCTATTTAACCAACTTATATTATCACTTTTAATGACTTTTCAAAGGAGATGTTGAGTTAAA
Source organism: Limnephilus marmoratus (assembly GCA_917880885.1). Taxonomy (NCBI): domain Eukaryota; kingdom Metazoa; phylum Arthropoda; class Insecta; order Trichoptera; family Limnephilidae; genus Limnephilus; species Limnephilus marmoratus. Next base: position 2,899,774 of record OU862927.1, on the reverse strand, counting down.
TTCATTCTGAGTTATCCGGCCACGGTGATATTACGTATACAATATAAAGTTTTAAAAGAAAATCAATGTCGTTGGTTTACATATTGACGGAGCGTAGTGAAGTCCTTTTTTTACATTAACTTCACACAGAAGGCTCTAAGGAAATCTATGTCATCTTTGGGATGCTGTGTGGGGGTCTTCTAGAGGAAAGGAAGGAGTGAACCCGGGTCTTGAAGAAACCCATGTTGTAGGATGGAGGACGCACGAGGCCGGAAAATCGTTCCACAGTCGTGCTGTTGAACTCAAGAACGAGTCAAATGAGAATTATTGTCATTGAGATAGTGACGTTTCTTTGTACAAACGCTATAATTTTTTTTTTTTTTTAATTTTACGAAGTGTTTAACACAGAATATGGGGTTTATTATTAAATAGGTAGGTACTTTAATTGGTTTCTTATGATTACAGACGAATTTTTATAGTATGTAAGTACTAAATAAGAGAAAATTATGAGCATACGTTTTTGGACGCGAGGTCTACATTGTTCACAGAACTACTAATTTTCGTAGGCCCGGATAGTCCAATGAAATTAATAATCATTTCAAGAAAGAATAAGGAACTCCAGTGAAAAATATTATGGCTTTAAAAAAATATGTTCATACAGACATTATAGACCAATAAACGCTGATTCTGAATATATAAGTTTTATTTAATAATATTAAACGCAAAATTTTTTAAAAATTATTAAGAAGTCCATTTTTAATCGGGTCGTAAAAACACGCCGTCAATTTGGCATTATTGAAATTTTTGTGGTGACGTCACTGTTCGACATGTTGCGACGTCACCGTAAAGTCATTGTATGGGAATGTATGATATGACACCAGCCATCGTATTAATTTATTCGTTTATTTACATACTGTTTATAGAGATTTAGTGTTGTGTTTATTGAATCATTATTTAGGCCTAAATAATGTTTCAAAAATAAAGGCATATAGGCATCTCTTATTAGTTTATCTCTATTATTGAAAATATTCAAAAACTACTGCACAAAAAAAATAATAATGCTACTTCTAGGGAGAATACTTCGAACAACGGAATTCAAAAAGGCGGCAGTTGATCAGCTGAATAGTAATTTTTCAGGAGTGATGACATCCCACGATTCACTATACGTACGGTGGTTTTCGAGGAGTCTTGAAAATTAAAACTTTGACAATTATTTTAACTATTAAAACTAACTCTAAAAATAAAAATAAAAATGCAGTTATTTAAGTTAGAAATTCATTAATTTTTTTTTAAATTGGACTGGAGTTCTCTATTTCGGTACCTATCAATTTGAAAATATTTGATATATTTCACCAGATGTAAGTAAAAATTGAGTTTATTTTTTGAAAATGGATACTGTCGAAACGCACTTCCATCAGTTCTTCTCTTCGGTCTATCTTTCTCATGTAATCTTGATCTCAAAATAATCGTAAAATTTACTATCTTGTTGTTGTCGGTCCTATACAACCATTAATGTAATTTTTTATTGTCATCTTTGGGGATGCTGTGCGGGGCGTCTTTTTGTTGAACGAAAGAAATGTACCTAACATTGGTTCTTTAAGAATCAACAGTTAGGTTCATTATAAATTATAACAAATGTACTACGACAAATGTTGGGCACCATCTACAAATGTTTCGCTCGCATTTGGCGTGTTTCCCGACTCTGCACCGATGCCTAAGAGATCAACGATGCTAGTTCCTCCTTTGAAATACCGGAAGAACCACCCGACGCCTGTGCTCTAATGATTGCAATTTGTGTGTTAAGATACGAGAATATAATTATTTTATGGCGATGGGCACGATCGATTCGGTTTCAATATATTTTCATTAATCGAATGATGTAACCAAAGATATTGAAATATAATAGATGTGCTATCTGCATTTCTTACTAGGCGGGACTGCGCTTCCGGGTGTCGCCGATATTGTTTACCAATCAACAAATAAACTAAATGAACCAATAAACTAAACGAACGTTAAACTAAATGAACGAATTCTTTCCGTATTCAAACTATGTTGTTAACCAATACTAACGCACACTTTCAAAAACTTAACGAAATGAACAAATTATTTTCGTATGCAAACTACCCTGATTAGGTCGTAGTCCGCCGACAGTTGCGCGGACATCATAGCATAATATCTCTTTTGTATTTGAATATCTTTGGATGTAACGAATAAACTTTTTAATTATTTCGATATTTTCCGGGGATGTTTAATACCATGTATATATGCAGTCACGTATGTAACGGATTTCCAGTTTAATCAAGAATTATTCTTTAATAGGTGGGCAAATGGGGTGGGTGTGATTTTTCAAAATCTCGTGTAATCAGTGACCTTCCTGTTTTGAAGGTCAAGTTTGTAAAATTTCATTAATCTCGAAAAAAACTGTAGATTTGTATAAAAGTCAAAGCCGAGCCGTCACAGACACTCTTCTTTATAAATTAGAAAAGATACCATCGATACGTAGATGATTTTGAATATTATAATAATTATATAATGATGCAGGCTTTTAATAAATTGATACGTTCATCCGCATCCTGCTTCAGAGTTTTATACACTTTTTATTTTACCCTTTTGAAGTTAGGTTAGGTACTTTAGGAATTAAATATTTTTAGATATGTTCCTACAGCGAACATTTTACGAAGAGTGCGATATTTTAAAAACGTACATCCGTGCTTTTGGTTAACATAATATCATCAGTGCAAAAATAGAAACTTTCAAATGTCCCTGCAATCGAAAAATAATGAGCTTTACCTGTTTGTTTGCTTTGTTGGACAATTTGATCAATTTTGGACAATTTTATTCGAATTATCATAGTTATATCAAATTACAAATGAAATAAACTTGATGACACATCATAACAATGACCTATTTACCCAAGGAGACTAGTTTAAAGGGCCGATTTTAAGTTAGTGATGCAATTTCGTTATTTCAATTTGCAGTTCACCATAAATAATTATAATTTATTGTGCTCGGTTCCTGTTTCATTAGAAAATGTCTCAAATATTTTCTGGTTTGGCAGGGAAAGCATATATATATTAGGTATGATATACACAAACAAACATTTATGGAAATGAGTTGAAACATTGTTTATTTTGTACTTTCATGTAATATAATCACAAGCAAGCCATGATGCTTTTAATTACGAATTTTCGGAAGTTTTGAACAACGTTTTGTTTATTCACACTTGAGCCTTTTTCATTATGATGAATTGTTCAAAAAATTATCCAACCAGGCGTTACTGACTTTTAGGTAACACAAAATAGTGAAAGGGGGGGGTTTAGGGGGGGGGGGGGGTCTTCAAAATGTCACGCTCCATACAAATGAGCGGCGGGTTGCTTAGGATTTTGGTCACCGGGGGGGGGGGGGGGGGGGAGGTTAAAAATTGCAAAAAGTTGGTCACGTAGTATGGGTACGTTCCCTTAATGTCGTTCAGGAAGCCCTGAGGAAAATAATTTCCCTCACAGTCTGTGTCATATTGGGGACGATGTGTGGAAGGTCTTTTAGAGGAAAGGAAGGTGATGATGTTGTGGGAAGGAAAAAGGTGTGAGGTGTTGGTAGGAATTTGGGGGTCAGTGGGTCCAAGGGTAACGGATGTATGAATCCCTCCCTTCTACTGCGTGGTGAAAGGCGATGGACCGAGGGAATCTTGCATGAGAGGCCAAATGGTCCCGGGCACCCCTGCTAAGTCACCAAATATAGCGAAACGCTTGGGGAGACCCATGGCTGAGGTGTTGATTACCCATTAAATGATTCCCGAGACGGTGGGTACCATACCCTTTTAATATTGTTAGTAACCGGCTTCGCTCAGGGAGTTGATATGAGATTGAGCTGATGTTCGAACCCACGATGGATCTTGCTTTATATACCTCTACCAATGGGTAGCCCCACCCATACAAAAAAGGCTTCGAATAGTCCACAGTGTTCCAGAACATTCCTCAACATTCGAGAGGGTTCTGGAATGTTCCACAATGATCTGGGATGTTCCGAGATTTTTCTGAACATTCTAGGCTATTCATAGACATTCCACATCATTCCAGAATGTTCCGGGATGTTCTGGAATGTTGTGAATGCTCTCGAATACTCTCGAATGTTCCGTTGGACCGTTTTAGAAATTTTTAGAGGGTGAAAGTCAGTAAAAACGGGAACCTTCATCATGGATGGGGGATAGAGAGCCACCACACCATATGACTTCCTTGATCCTACCGTGACTCGTTTCTGAGTTTTAGCGGCATGCACATTGTAGTAAACTTTCTTTTATAATATGTATTGATTATATTTTTTTTTAAATATGTACTCACCTTCGTATATATCAATAACTAGCTGGGCTACCCGGCTTCGCTCAGAACAACATTTGAGAGTGTTCTGCAATGCTCCACAATGATGTTCCCGATTCTCTATTCCCGAACATTCCACGACGTACTTCGCCACTCCTTTCAGAACTTTCTAGAGCTCTATCGAACCTTCTAGAAGACTTTCCGGAAGACTGTTCTAGAAATTTTAAGAAGACGAAATTTCTAGCCCTTATATCTTCAAAAGCACGCCCTTTAGATAAAAACGGGAACCGTCATCCTGGAGGGGGGATAGAAATCTACCACACCATACAACCCCCTTGATCGTACCGACACTCGTTTCTGAGTTTTTGCGAGCCGCACGTTTTTTTGGATTTTCTTTTATAATGTATATTGATTACTTATTTTTTGTTCTTATCTTATACTTTTTTTATTTTATATTTAAATTTTTTACACTTTATACTTAAGTTAATCGCACATACTTTTCCTTACGTATTAAAATAAATAAATAAAATGTAAATTTAATCGTCTCACAATTGAAATAGGCCCTAATGACTGACTTCACAAAAGATCTAAATTTTACACCGATGTTACACAGGTATTATTAAAAAATTAACTCACCCTCCGGCACTATGTGGGTGGCACTCCACCCCACCAGGGATATCCCAACCAACAACAATATGACGATCGACATCGTCAACACCAGAATTATAATAGCTTTGGTATTCAGCTTGAAACTGTTCTAAACCACACTTGGCACAAACTGGCACTTTTAGATTTAGCAAATTTAATCTGTTCGTAATTTCCACAAGTGGCACTTTTAGATTTTGCCAATTCAATTTGTTTGTAATCTCCACAAGTATGTGAATGAGTAGGTACCTATGTCTTAACAACGCTGTAGCTCGACTGTTTGTGATTGGAGCATATCTCGCCACTGGCTATATATACGCGATCTATTCGTATATTGTTAGCGGTTTTTTCATTGCCTCAACAAACAACAGCCTTTATGGGTGGTTGATAAAGTGGTTTTGGTGATGGTCGGAGTGATGTTTTTTTTCTCTGACAGTGATTTCGATCACTCGTTTTTGATAATTTTGTGCGAATATTTAAAACCCATTCACTGCCAGATCTACCGTAGTTCGTAAAGAGTTTAATTTTGTATTTTTATTGTTTTTTTTTTCAACTGAAACTGCTCCCAACCGTCAGCCAGTGAGACTACGGCATTCCATTTTTTTTAAAGAAAGATAAATATTCCCGGGTTACGAATAATCTGACAATAACTTCTTTTTTTTTACATTAACTCCACACAGGAGGCCCTGAGGAAAATAATTTCCCTCAGGGCCTATGTCATCTGGGATGCTGTGTGGAGGGTCTTTTTGAGGAGAGGAAGGAATGAACATTGGTCTTGAAGAGACCAATGTTGTAGGAAGGAGGAAACACAGAGGCCGGCAAATCATTCCACAGCCGAGCTGTTGAACACAAGAACGAGTCGAAGAAACGACTCGCTCTCATGTGACAAATGTCAACCGTGTACAAATGTTTTGCACGCGTTTGGCGTGTTTCCCGACTAGACACCGGTGCCGAAGGGATCAATGATGCTAGTTCCTCGGAGCATCTTCCATTGTAATACCGGTAGAACAAGGATAGCATTCCCACCCGACGCCTGTGCTCTAAAGATTGCAATCCGTCTGTTAAGATGGGAGAATCTATCAAATGGACCGCCCGTTTCTGCACAGAGTCGAGGGTATTTTTCATGTATTTTGGAGCTCCAGACCAGAGATGGCTGCCAAATTCAACCGTGGGGGGTACTTGTGATTTGTACAAGGTTAGCAGTTGTGTACTATTAAAGTATCTGCGGGCCCTGTACAGTACGCCCAGTTTCTGGGAGGCTAACTTTACTCTGGCTTCGATGGAGCCCACATACCTAAGCTGGTCACTTAGGGTTACACCAAGCATATCAATGGAGGGTCTGTTCGGAAGATTGCTTCCGTTGAAAGAGACTAGATTTTCATTTCGATCCCTTTTAGACGTAATCAGACAAGATTGGGTCTTTGAAACATAGACTGAAGACTGAATGCTGTATAAATGAGATCCCTGAGGCGTATGTGTGGTAAAACCATATACGTGTGAGAAATGTGGAGATCCGCGAAGGATGCAAGGCTGATGGAAGCGCAATGAGTAAGATTAAGAAAGGGACGCTCAGATGGTTTGGGCATGTATGTAGAGTGAATGAACTAGGAAATTAGTGTAAAGAGAATATATGACGCAAATGTGAATGGTAGAAGAAGTCGGGGACGCCCGAGGACGACATGGCACGACCAAGTGCGTCAGATACTTGAGTCAGGCCTGTGAAGAGTCGGAATAATAGAAGAGCATGTATGAGACGATGTATGAATGTGAACGAGGCAAGGAGTGTGTGCCAAGATCGATTTGTTTGGCGGTCCGTTCCCCCTGTCTACCCCTGCGGGGAAACGGCGTGATGGTTAGTTAGTTAGTTGAAAATGTTTGATAATCACCTACTACCACCACAGTAAGCGGAAAATGTCATTTGTTTCGCGATGGAGGACTTAGCCAGCCGAGGAATCGAACACGCGACGTCTGGGTGCGACCCAAACGTGATGCCAACTCAGCCACTGACAATTGGGTATTGTGAGGCTGAAGGTAGTAGGGAGAGGAAGGAGATGGTGAAGAGGAAGGTGGGGAAGTGCCTGGATATTCAGTACAGTACATGGAATTACCTGTCTTTTCAGATCTGGTGATCAAACATGGCTAAAGCCATTTTAAGCAACCTTTCTAGCCTGAAGGTGGTCTTTCCACTGGGTGATACTCAGAGTATCTACCACTCTGAATGTGCTGCAAATACAGTAGGTATATATTATTTTTAATGAATCAATTGTGAAGGAACACAAATTAAATATAAAATTTACTTACGCACGCCGGGATTTGAACCCGCGACCTCCGAATTTGTATCGGAGAATGTAATCACTCCACCGCGGAGGTCGTCAAAATGATTTTCGATGAGGATTTTTTAATGACACCGGGATGTCCAATGTACTATTGTAAGCAGAGTTTCCAGAGAGGAAGATACTCTCAGTATTGCCCTGGTGAAAGACCACCGTGTTACCCATACAACTCGCACACCACTTACATCCAATTTTTATTTATTAATTTCATAAAGCCAGAGCTCACCAGTTATTTAGAAAACTTCGCAGGCGTGTTCATAATAAGTTTCATCTCAATCGGATGAATAGTAAAGGAAATAATTTCATAACGCCAGAGCTCACTATTATATATAGAAATCATCGCGGGTATGCGCACATCAACCTCCTTCAACCTGACGACCTACGTAGTCCAGTGGGTAAGACTCTTGACTCACAATCTGGAGGTCGCGGGTTCGAACCCGGCATGCGCAAATAAATTTTATTTGATTAATTTGTGTTATTTCACAATTAATTCATTTAAAATAATATATAGTATATTTGCAGCATGTTCCAGAGTGGAAGATACTATCAGTATCGCCCTGGTGTAAGACCACCATTCAGAATTGAAACGTTGCTTGAAAATGGCTTTAGCCGTGTTTAGTGACCAGATCTGAATAGCCAGGTACTTCCCAACCTTCCTCTTCCCCACCTCCTTCCCCTCCCCACTACCCTCAGCCTCACAACATACCCCAATTGGGGATGCCATAGTCTCACTGGCTCCAGACGGGAGCAGTTGAGATTCTTGTGCGGTATTCACTGTAAAAAAAAAAAAAAAAACTCCCCAAAGTTTCGTCGCAATCGGATCAATGCTTTAGGAACGCATAAGGAACAAACAAAGAAACATTCATTTTTATATATAGGTTTTTTTATTATATAAGTATTTTATTTATAAGTCAGTTACGATTCTACGTCATACACATGTTTAGCAACAATAAATTATCGTGAAAATAAACTTATGGGTCCGAGTGGTTAAGATTATCAGCCTGAGGTGAAGTTGTCCCTTTGGGAAAGGGGAAGAACAGCGTCAGTGACGACAGTGACGGCAACATTAGTAAAAATACCTGTTATTCAAATTTCTCGGCGACCGTGTTTCCTCTTAATAAATTATTGCTAAATATTATGTTATGCTATAATTTGTCCAATTATTCTTGTTATTATAATCGCAATATGTAGCTATGTATGACTTCAATGGGGTGATGGAATACGTTATCCCCACCTAGGAGGCCCCGAGGAAAATAATTTCCCTCAGAGTCTATATCATCTTTGAAGATGCTGTGTAGAAGGTCTTTTTGAGGAGAGGAAGGAATAAACGTGGGTCTCTTCAAGACCCACGTTCTAGGAAGGAGGAAACACAGATGCCAGCAAATCTTTCTACAGCCGAGCTGCTGAACTCAAGAATGAGTCGTAGAAACGACCCGTTCACATGTGACGAATGTCAACCGTATACATATGTTAGGCGCGTATTTATAATTTGGAAGGCGGGTATGGGTACCGCTGCCCCGGGAATCATTTATTGGATAACCGACACCTCTGTCATAGGTGCTCAGGTGAATAGGTGCCCAGGTGATTCGTTACGTTTGGTGATTTAGCAGGGGTGCCCGGGTTGATAGAGTGAGGTTTGTCCGGATTCTGTCGGCGGATGTGGATGCCCACCAGCTGCGTGGCAGGCCAGATCGGGAGAGACTGGTTGAGAGACACTTTATGACCTCTCAAGCAGAACTCTTTTGGAGCCTTGCAATCCAGTGGGAGGGATGGATTCATACGTCCGTCACTCCTGGACCCACTGACCCCCAGATTCCTACCTACCCTACATACCTTATCCTTCCCAGAACTTCCTCTTCTTCCTTTAAAAGATCCTCCACACAGCGTCCCCAAAGATGACATAAGCCTTGAGGGAAAATATTTTCCTGGCGGTTTACTGCGTAGAGCCATTGTAAAACAAAAAAATGGCGTTTTTCCCGACTGTGCACCGGTGCCGACGGGTTCAATGACACTAGCTCCTCGGAGCATCTTCCATTGAATTACCGGCAGAACATGGACAACATTTCCACCTTAAGTCTGTGTCTGTATGTAGGATTGCAATATGTTTGTTAAGATAGGAGAATCTATCAAACGGACCGCCCATTTCTGCAGTCAAGAGTTTTTTCAGGTATTTTGGTGCTCCAGACCAGAAAACTACACCATAATTACAACATCATACATAATTACATGTTTTATTGAAAAAAAAAAAAAAAATAATAATTACTTCGACACCCACAATGCTTCGTCATTTTTATTAGCGAGTGCTAAAAAACCTATTACTTACATATTTTAATTCATTTATAGCTACGCTGAATTTATTCGGATAAATAAAAATGATTCTCCCAGGCATCTCATTTATCAATTTATTATAATTACCACTTGTTTCTTTTTCCAATGCAATTATGATTTTAGTTACCTATGTATTTTAACACATGGTCTTCCTACATGCTTGCATTATAATGTATTATCTGGGGTACCCGGCCTCGCCCGGGGAGTTGATATGAGATTGAACTGACCTTCGAACCCACGACGGATCTTGCTTTATCTTTGATTTGGGAGGCGGGTATGGGTACAGCCGCCCCGGGAACCACCCCTGCCACAGGTCACCTCAAGTGGTTCGTTACGTTTGGTGACCTAGCAGGGGTGCCCGGGTTCATGGGATGAGGATTGTCTAGGTCTTGGTGGCGGATACGTTTGCCCCACCACTGGGTGGCGGGCTAGATCGGAGGAGACTGATTGAGGGAGGCCTTTTGACCTCTCCAGCCTGTTTCTCCCGACCCTTCGCCTTGCACTGCAGTGTGAGGAATAGATTTATACGTCCGACACTCCTGGCCATACTGACCCCCATATTTCTACCCATCCCTCATACCCTTTTCCTTCCCATATCTTCTTCCCCTTCCTTTCCCTTAAAAAACCCTCCACGCGGCATCCTCAAAGATGACATAGGCCCCAGAAAAATTGTTTTCCTCGGTGCCTCCTGTGTGGAGCTAATGTAAAAAAATAAATAAAAATAAAATACATACATTATCTTTGTAGAGATTAAAAAATAATCGTCATGTATCTTTTCTCGGAAGATTTTTCAATGTGGATGAGTGTTTCAGGCTGATAATTATTGCTTATAATAATTGTTACCCTTTGTGCTATGCATAAAAATCTTGTCTTAAACGTTAGTTTAACAATTAAAAATAATAATTAATATTTGACAAGTTTAAGTATTTCCCCAATAAATGAAGACATAATTTGTCTCGACGCCACCTAGCGAGGGATTTAACACTAACAATGTCTCTCTCGCAAAAATAAAGTTGGTTGTTTTCAGGTGGAAAAAAAATAATAAGCAGTAATTGTTGAACGAAACACCAGTATATATTGAATTATTTGGCGGGTATAAGATAAGCCGCCATAGCTCAATTGGGAGAGCAGCTGACCGGCAATCAGAAGGACACGGGTTCAAGTCCCGTTGGCGTCATGTATCTTTTCTCGGAAGATTTTTCAATGTGGATGAGTGTTTCAGGCTGATAATTATTGCTTATAATAATTGTTACCCTTTGTGCTATGCATAAAAATCTTGTCTTAAACGTTAGTTTAACAATTAAAAATAATAATTGAATGTGTAATATTACTTTCTTATTTTAAAATATATGCCAGAAAACCTTGAGAAAAATTACAAAATTCGCGTTTTTTGTCGTATTTAGCAGAAACGCGAAATTTTTAATTCTCTCATAATGGGTCACCAGTGGCCCGCAATAGGTTATTTTTTATAAATAATTCCATTTAATTTAAATTCCATTAAAAAATTCCAATAAATTACTTATATCCTGGGACGGGTTGTTTCACAGAATTTGAACAAATCATCAATTTTCAAAGTTAAAATTCAAGTTCTGTGAAGGTTCTATTCCTGTTCTGTTTTCATTTCAGTTATTTGAAACCATTGGCCAATTATAATATACCCTTTACAGAATTTGAAAATGAACTTCTTAATCTTCTTTGGGTACCTACCTTAATTTATTATTGTCAAAAGCGGAAAATCTTTCAAAACTCTCGAAAGGTGAGTTTCAGTCGCCATGAATTTTTCACAGCCATTTCTCTAATGAATTTCTAGGTTTCTAGGAAATAAGCTTAACATCCATCATTAGCTATAGACCATTGAAATATCAATTTAACTTTGAGAAAAAGACAAAACACTACGTTGTTTGTTCAATCGGGAAAAAAAGGTTGTTGAAATTTCTGGTAAATTAGTCAATGGTTATGTCAGATGAAAGAGAAACATGTGACAACAGAGACATATATTATATGTAAAATGACTTGTAAACCTGAATAATAACATTTGGCCGCATATATAACTATCGGTATAAACAAATAACGATATGTTGAGCGTTTTCCCAACACTTCCCCCATCCCTGTATTGGGGTAAATTAGTATTAAAAGCAGTAAAAATAATTTAATTATTAAATGGTTTACTATTTAAATAATATATATTGTTTTAGCGATAAAAAAACATTAAAGAAAAGATAATACTAATAAATCTAAACGAAATATGAAAAAGAACAAGACATGGGAAACGAACCCAGGATCTCTTCTTTAACCGAGACAATCGCCTTAACTTGGCCATTGGTACATGTCTATTTTAAGTAATTTTTGTTGATGTCATATCTCAGAATAGTAGTGTTCAATATCGGTACTTTTACTACCCGTCGGTATCCGTTACTTTCACAAAAAGTAATCGTTACTGATTACTTTCGGGTAGTAACTACTGCAAGTATCAAATCGTTACTGAATGCTTTGATTATTTTCGGGTAGTACCGACTACTAGTATCAATTCGTTACTAAATGCTTTGATTACATTTGACTACTTTCGGTTCCGGATACCGCCGGATACTTTTATAATAGATACAAATCGCTACTGGTTACATTTTGACATTTGTGTATTTCGTTAGCGCGAATAGCGTGTACTTTGGTTATGAATTATTAGGATTCTACGTTAGGTATTTATAGGTACTTCGAATGTTTTGAAGAGTTTGTGTGTTTAGATTTTTTTACATTATCTTTGATCGTAAATTACATATTAACACACTGGATTGACGTGTCATTTTCCTTTGAAATTCGAAACGTAATTTTACATGCGTGTTTTGATTTTGTTTTTCTAGCTTTGAGATAAGTTAATAAAACACTATTATGGGCTGGTGGTAATTTTTTATACATTTTATTTATTATTTATTTAATCTCACATAATGTCATATTATACCTATGATGATAGATGTTATAGGCGGGCTTATTACTTGGCGGAAATTTCTACAAACCAAATTCATCTTTATAATCATAAAATTAAACAATGAAGCGCATATTGTATTATTATTTTTTTTTTGTAAACTCCACAGAAATTTAAATCTTATAATGTGTGATAGAATAAAAGAAGTGTTAAAATTATTACTGTGAAAACTTTTTATAGTCGTATAGTCTTTTTATATCGTTTTTAGATATTTCTAATAATCATATTTTTTCCACCGTTCGAAAATTGTAATAGATACCTACCGTCAAAAAACTTGCATACTTAGTACAAATTGGTAGCAATATAGATATATCACATAGCAAGGTACACAAACATAAATATCAACTGAAAGCGTTTTTTTACCGATGTAAACACCGCAGTATTTTTTGTCTCTGGCAATACCGTAATTAAACGTCGCTGGTGTGAAGCGCCCCAGCGGCACAAATAGAAACGACCAAATATTCGGTACAAAGTGTGGTTTATTTATGAACAGCTGGTATAACGTGGAGCGCCTCTTGCGGCACAAATAACAACCAAGTAATCGGTACTAAAGTATCCACATCGAAAGTAATCATTTCAAAGTATCAATGAAAGTAATCATATCAAAAGTAACGGATACTCTTCGTTTTTAGTAGTCGGTACTTTGATTACTTGGTGAATGGTGAGTACCGATTACTTCTGTACCGAATGATTACTTTTCATGCATCTCTATCTCAGAATTAACAATAGATATTATCTTCAACTAATATTTCCCATATCTTTAGTTGCTACATTTTTAAATGTTTACAAAGTTCTAACGAATTTAATTGGTTTTTAATAGTGTCTTGGATAAAAGTATGTGATTTTATTTATATGGGATACTTTTGAAGGTTTTTCATTTTTTTATTGTATTTCAAGATACAATCCACCACTTAGTAAAGACAAAGATATAACTATATACCCATTATTTTTTTATATTACCTTCAAAAGATACACCATTCGAAAGTTATTCTAATAAAATAGTAAAAATACTAAATCATTGGGGCAGTGTAAAAATATCAGTCTCAATACGTGGTTAGGTTAGGTTAGGTTAGGGGTTGATATTATTTGCTGATCATTCCTGTTCTATTTGCTGACCATAATTGGCTGACTAGGTATTTTTGTCCACAGATAACATTTTAAAGCTACTTAAAACCTCTTTATTGTATATATTACTAGCTGGTTCCCGGCATGCGTTGCTATGCCATTTAATAAAGAAATTGTTTTTCCCTGCGTGTCCTTCCCGTCCCCCTTCCGCCTCCCCTTCCTCTCCAGCATCCCCTTCCCCTCTCGCGTTCCCACTCCAACTTCTCCGCTTTCCCTCTCCCCACTCCCTGTACATTCAGTTTTCAAACAGCTCGCGTGCAACCTATTGCTCCCACTCCGCCTCCTCCACCTTCCCTCCCCCCGCTCCACTCCCTCCCTTCCCCCGTCCCGCGAATCCTCCGTCCCAAATTCCTCTCCCCCTTCCCCCTCCCACTTTCTATACAATCATTCCCGGTACATTCAGCTTGCGTGCCACCTATTGCAATTTTTTATACAAATTTCACAATGCCAGAGATCACCAGTAGTTTTATACAAACCTTGTCTTAACAATAACAAACACAGAAAAAAAATAATTATCCAATTTGGTGCAGTCGTTCGGAAGTTAAGCGCTTACATACATTTCGGCGATTCATTTTTATTTATATAGATAGATAGAAGATAGATAGAAGATAGATAGAAGATAGATAGATAGATGACCATAATGTCAATGTATAATATTGAAGTAGATGACCCACCTGGTGTAAGGCCTTTTCTCATCCATACAAATGAATGTCGTATGGTGTATAAAGATAAAACCTCTTTCTTGATGTGGTGGTACGGGGACTCCCTTAAAGCCTGTTATGCTGGCGTGTGTGTCCACTGCCTACGTGCTGATTGTTATTTGACCCCGGAACCATTCACAACATCCTGTATATCTTATTTGTTGTTATTGTGTCCGATTATAAAGGGGATCTCGACACCCTTGAAAATGCGAAACGGCAGACTTGCGTAAGTACTGTATTTTTTATGATTTAATTGCCGGCAACCCGGGCGTTTATTAAGATAAAATAATCTTAAACAAACGAGTAAGTTGCCCGCCTCATTAGACCATGTCTGCTCTGAGACCGGTAATAATAACTTCTGGTATTCTGTGATTTTGTCTGATGAAGAGTTCCTCTCAATGATACTCGGTTCGTCAGATTACCAGTCGTGTTTATTTATTGACGTGTTTATAATGAATATTTAACTGGGCCAAATGTCCGTTCTAATGGATGCTCAGTCTATTTCTGAAGCAAGAGAATTGGGTACTGAACAGAATATCCGCAACCATTTGGGTATTCGACATGAACGGCAGTTGACTCTCTCCCATAGTACAACTTAACCCACACTCGTATGACATATGAGTTGTTCTTCTTTTTAACGTACATAACTTTACCACTCTGTCACGTTTACACCCCTCCGTCACATTTATGTAAATGAATTCTCTCTGGATCTCAGAGGGGAAACTGTAGCAAGGGGGGAAGGAGGCCTAAAATGCATATCGGGGGTGACAAACACGAGCTGCGTGTATACCTATTTCGAATGACAACCCACGTGACTGAGTTGACGTACGATATAAAAGTTGTAGAAGAGAGCTTTTTTAAAATATTTTATTAATCATCATATAAAATAATAATCGCTGTTACTTGATAGGTTATACCTTTTAGAGTTTAAAAATAGTTTTATATTTTATGTCGTCATATAATTTTTTTTAACATTATAAAATATACCCAAGTCGAGGTGGCAGGAGACAACTGTGATTTGTATGAAATACACTTCTATCACGAAGAGTTACAACTCTGTCACGTAATTTTTACTACAAAAATATAAACACAAATTTTTTTTAAAACGCACACGGTCGTTACGTCTTTAGTATAGTAGATTTTAAAGTAATTATAAAAAATAAAAATATTGGTTATTCTGTTGAATTTTTCTCCAATCTCTGGTGGAGACAACTTGATGTAAGTTAAAAAGAAGAACAGCCCATATAACGACATCTGTTGAAGGAAATCGAAACAACATACATATTCTTGTACAATAAACCTACTTCCCAACCTTACCCTTCTCCGTCTCCTTCCCCTCGCGCTCCAATCAGTCTCATAACACACCCCGTTTGTGGATGCTATTAGCAGTGTATAATGTGTGCCTGGAGTCCATTGACGTTGGCCAGTTAGGATTCGAGTCTACCGACCTTATAGGGAGGGATCAATGTCGTGAATTCTTTCGTGTACTTTCCATTAAAATACCGGTAGAATGAACACATTCTCACCTGTTGTTTTTGGCAATCGACAGTAACGGAACCTGAAAACAGAAATCACATTTGCGAAGACAAGTGCCCAAGTGAAAAACTCATATTATCGGAAACAGCCAAGTAATCGATGATAGGTCCGATTACGAACAATGGGTAATAAAAATACATCGAAAGATAATTATTGCTGATTTTGACACAATTTTCCTACGTCAGTGCTGATAATTTTTTCGCTAGTATTTTTGTGATAAGATTTATGATTATAATTTATAATACATGATTAATTGAAGATCTTTCAGCTTTCTTCCACTTCTTGTTCTTTCTATTTTCGGCATTCTTCAACACCGTCTGTGTCTGGGTAGTGCGACAGTCACAACCAGGAGCGACTTGTGGTCTATCTCATTAGACTTTCAATTGGATTTTTTTTTTTACATGAGCTCCACACAGGAGGCCCTGAGGAAAAAATTTCCCTCAGGGCCTATGTCATCTTTGGGGATGCTGTGTAGAGGGTTTTTTAAAGGAAAAGAAGGAGGGGAGAGTTCTGGGAAGGAAGAGGGTTTAAGGAGTGGGTAGGAATCTGGGGTTCAGTGTGTCCTGGTCATCCGCCTCCAAGACCTAGACAAACCTCACCCCATGAACCCATTTAAAAAAATTAGAAAAGCTTATTCACTCATTTATAAATCGTCCGTTGATATTTACTACGTATATTTTTCGCTAGATCTAAAGAAATTTAATCATATCACTAAACCAGGGATTAACGACCTAGCAACAAGATACAATTCGGCTGATGAATATATCGATGCCTAACGAATATGTCGATCATGGAAATTTGAAATGCTGTAAAGGAAAAAATGTTAATTGTTCCGAGAGCGAAAAGGATTTTTGAAGTAAAACTTCTTTACGCTCGCTCGACATGGGGGGTAAGTTGGTGAATGCGTTACGAAAAAGGATATATACATTTTAAACGAACGGAAATCGATTCGAGCGGTGATCGGGTGAGGCGAACGGTCGGGCCTTTACGCACGCTTGACTTGGGGAGTGATAAGGATAATGATGGCCGCCCCAAGGTCGTAGGTCACCCCAAAGTCGTAGGTCACCCCAAGGTCGTAGGTCACCCCAATGTCATTGTCATTTGTTCTTTTATAAGTTAGTGAATTTTTACTTCAGTCGTGTGGTCTAAGACACACTCGTTTTTTTTTTCAAAAAAATCGTATCTACTGTTTTTGTAGACCTGTAATTATGATTTTTTTTATCATAAAATAACTTTGAATAGATCTTTTAGAATACTTAACATTTTTTGTAAATTTCTTTAAAAACAGTAATCAATTTTTCAGAAAAAAAAAGTAAGTGCGTCGTAAAAGACGCACTTGCATATTTTCCTAGCAATATTTCGAAAACGCAGATCGAAAGAGAAAAATCTCATTCCTTCAAAAAAATTTCCGCTATCGGTAGAATATCATAGCTAGTTGGTAAAAAGTTCGAAAAAACTCAATCTTAATTTAATATTTAGTAACGTCTTCGTTAATTAACTTTAAAAACAATAATTACAAAAAAAATCTACTGATTCTTACACAATTCTATTCCGAATAAATTTGTTTTAAAAAATCTCATAATCGCTACACACACACGCAGCTAACAGATTCTTAATTACCACTGGTCACAATACCCAGACCGAAATCCTATAAATATATAATTACCTATCCAATTTTATCCCTGGTGTAAGACCACCATTCAGAATTGAAACGTTGCTTGAAATAGCTTCAGCCGTGTTTGGTGACCAGATCTGAATAGCCAGATACTTCCCCACCTTCATCTTCCCTATCTCCTTCCCCTCCCCACTACCTTCAGCCTCACAACATACCCCAATTGGGGATGCCATAGTCCCACTGGCTCCAGACGGGAGCAGTTGGAACTCTTGTGCGGTATTCATTTAAAAAAAAATTAGGGAGGTGGGTTGGGTGTGGGCACCGCCACCCCGGGAACCATTTATTGGATAACCAACACCTATGCCACGTTTGGTGACTTAGCAGGTATTCCCGGGTTCATAGGGTGAGGTTTGTCCGCATCTTGGCGGCGGATGCCTCTGTCCACCAATTTTTTTTACATGAGCTTATTTTCCTCAGGATGCCCTGAGGAAAATAATTTCCCTCAGGGCCTATGTCATCTTTGAGGATGCTGTGTGGAGGGTTTTTTAAGGAAAGGGAGGGTAGGAGAGTTCTGGGAATTAAAAGGGTTTAAGGGGTGGGTAGGAATCTGGGGTTCAGTGTGTCCTGGTCATCCGCCTCCAAGACCTAGACAAACCTCACCCCATGAACCCGGGCACCCCTACTAAATCACCAAACGTAGCGAACCGTAACTGCGTAGCAGGCCAGACCTTTTGACCTCCAGAAGGACTAAGAATTATTAAGAGTTATTACTCATCTTGTTAAGACATCAGCTGTTAAAATATGTAAAGAAAATGTTAAAAAAAGAAAAGTAAATTACATACCTACATAATAATATTCTCTAAAATATTTATTTTTATTTGGAAAATACATAGTTACTTAAAAAAATACAATTTGTGTTTTTATATTCCGGTAGTTACAGTTGTTTTGTAAGCAGGATGTAACAGACGTATCAGGTCTTTACAAGACTGTAAAATAAGGGGCACCGGTTTTGTGCACGCCTTCCACTAGCTCACGCTGATGATGGTGATTGTAGTAGGCTGGCCTCCCTACATCCAGTGGTATGGCCCTGGATGCGCCTCGTTTCTGCCTGAGCGGTGCCTTGCAGTGCCCAGAGTCAGGGCCGACTGCAGCGGTAGGCACCGGGTTCTCGTTCAGGCAGAACTTCGGCAGGAGGCAGCAGCTGGCGGCAGGTCGCAGACTTCCAGAGGCAGGTAGAAAGGACCACTTGTAGAGTAAATAACAAGACTTGTTGAATGTTGAAGAATAACTAATTTATTATGAGAAATGGCCGGGTTTATATACCCGATTTCCGTGACAAAACCTGTCACGTGGTACATTTTTGTGGTGGGAGGTTTTACCTAGCCCTTTACCTATATAAGGTGTGCCTTTCTGTGGGCCACCCATTTTGGCAAACACTTGCTTGAAAGTGGTTGATTAAAATTGATTTCTTAAATTAATTATACAGGTCAGGTTAATGTATTTACAATGTTTTCCTTAAAACTACAGTGTTTCTACGGATGTTCTACATTCGTAGATTTTTTGTTTGATAAGTTTGGGTTGATTTTAAGGAAGTTTGACTTTTTGTCGGTAGGTATTTGTTATTTAACAAAGTGTTTGAATAGTTACAAAGAAGTTAATATTTTTCCCAGGTCCCCCGTAAGCTTGGCTATCGAAACCTTTTGGTTCCGTCGCTTTACGAGGTCCTGGGATTTTTAAAATGGAGAAAAAGTGAAATGATGCTAAAGTCTCGAAAATCTGCTCAAGTGCTGATAGCGCTGGCAGTTTAAGAGTTACAATGTTTATTTATGGCTCTATGGATGCCCCGTAGGACTCTGCACTGAAACGTCTTAGTTTCAGCGTCCTACGGGGTGTTTAAACGAAGTTATATTAAAATATGGTGTATTTTTGACTAATATGACGGCCCTTAATAGGGACACCCAAATTGGTGTTTTGGCTTTGTAGCCGGAAAAATAGCCCTGAAGGCGATGAAATAATAAGTTTAGGATGTCTCCTGGTGGCAACTTGGTAACCAAGTTTTTACTTGTGTCACCAGGGCATCTGTGTATTAAGAAAAGGACATTTAAAATTGAAAAAATGTGTTTTGAAAAAGATCGTTGCTGGCGGCACGGTATTATTGAACTTCGTGGCCAGGACGAAAAAAGGCCCTACAAAGGGCCATAATTAAAATAGAGAGCAGCCCGCTTGGCGGAGCTGCCGCCTCCTGCAGAGCCATAACAGCAGAGCGGCAAGGGAGGGAAGGCAAATGGCCCTTTTTAGGGCCTTAGCCTAAGGCTGGAAATTAAGGCCCTCAAAGGGGTCTTAATTAAAAATAAAAAGGAGGCTAGTCAGCCTGGTTGCCTTTGGAGGCGTAAATAAGCATAATTTAAAGAAATATAGGAGGCTAGAATGTCTCCCGGTGCAAACTTGGCACACAAGCTTTATTGGTTGCACCGGGGCATTGTACATAACTAGACATATTATAATTTAATAATGAGGGAGAGCAACACGTCCGTTACACAGGATGTTTTCACTGTTACTAAATACAACGAGAACGAAAAAAGAGTAGGTAGAGAGGTGCAGGAAAAATAACAAATATTTGAATTCATGACAAAAGAGTTTAAAAAAATTAAGAAGGAAAATAAAATGCCCGCATTTTTTTATTAGTTTTATACGTATAATATACACGTAGTATACAGTGAGTGGGTAATATTCTTATATTTTAAAAGGAATACATATATTCACTGAAGAATTTCTTTATTCATGTTATTTAAATATACTCTTAAATACCATGGAATCCCGACGTTTTTGGAGTTAGATCGAGGTTTTGTATCCCCCAATTTTGTCCTCCAAAACTGTACCGATTTTAAAGATTTTTTATCAACTGTATTATTTATTTATTTTATTTATTTATTTAAGTTTTTATTCCAGCAGGACTGGGAGGGTAGTGCAATCCCAGTCTGCCATATTACAATAACAACTATAAAAGAAAAAAAAAAGTATTAGATGTCTGCATTCTATGTCTGTACGTTTTACTTTCTTAAAATATGTTGTCTAGTTTATATACTGAACGTTTGTCGATGGCATTAAAGCCAGGCAATTTAAACGATTTTTGGAAGGTCCCAACTCGTATAAGAAGTAAACCTACCGTCAGCTAGTGGTCGATATCTACATTATAAAAAAATATTTGCACTGTTCTCAAAATCCGGAGAGGAAATGGGGGATTACATTTGTATGAAAAAAACGCCGGTTTTGTCTTAAACCTGCCATCAGGGTTCTTATGAGGGCTGCAAAACCTGGTAATCGCCCCTCCGTGAGCATGTTCGAAGCCCTGCAAGTATTTGGGGAGGCCGAACAGTACCCAGTAAGTAGTACCTAGAGTGCTCTTCTTTAAAGTTGGCCCAATCCTCACACGTATAAAAGGATATACAGAACGTAAGGAATATCATTATTTTTACAAGTGGGCTGCTTAGTCGAAACCTTCTAGAGACTTTATGCGCTCGTCTTTGCTTGTAGAGGTCATCGTCCTCCATCAATTTAGGGCCAGTTGTTTCACCAAATTTGAACAATGCGTCAATTTCCAAGGCTAATGTTCACGTTCTGCAAAGTTTTGAAAGTTCTAAACAGGTTTTTTTTACATTAGCACACAGGAGGGCCTGACTGGAATAATTTCCCTCGGTAATATGTCAACTTTGAGGATGCTGTGTGGAGGGTCTTTTGTAGGGAAAGGAAGGATAGGAAGTTCTATGAAGGAAAAATATATGAGGGGTGGGTAAGAATATGGGGGTCATTGTGTCGATGAGTGACGGATGTATGAATCCATTCCTCCTACTGCGGTGAAAGACGATGGGTCGAGAGAGTTTGGCCAGACAGGTCAAAAGGTATCTCTCAACCATTCTCTCACGATCCGGCCCGCCACGAATCAGGTAGGCAAACGCATTCGCCGTCAGAGAGACAAACCTCACCCCATAAACTCGGACACCCATGCTAAACCAAACGTAGCAAACCACCAGGGCTGTTGGTTATCCAATAAATGGTTCCCGGGGCGGCGGTACCCATTCCCGCCTCCCAAATGAATAAAAGCAATCAACAAAACGAGTGAAAAAAGTATCCGGCTCGAAGGACCAAATGTTGCGTCCAAATCTTCTTAGGAATTACGGCTTCAGATGCATTTGTAGGTAATGGACTGTAAATACTAAAAACGAAATGAAGTCGATGATGCGCCATAGATACTTTGTGTCTTATGCTACTTTCAAACTTTCTGAAGTCCCCCGTTCAGGAAAGTTCTGGTGCAATGCTTTTCGGCACCTACCCCGCAACAAAAAGAGTACTGTTTTGCAAAGAAGGGGGCATCCCAATGTTAAAGGATTCACTTGAAGGAACATTTATCAGATACCATGTTATTATTTATCGTAATAACAGATATCTCGAACGCGCCCATTACTCGTAATATTCATGGACGTCAGAATGGATAATATTTAGGGATTCCCTTTCCACATAAACAAATAAATTAATCTGCTTTCACTTCTTGGAAGTCCTTTGCTTCTTCATTCAATAACAATGAATAATCTATTTACTGCTTTATTTATGACATGCTAATTCTAATCACGCCTTGAGTTGCATGCTTGTACCAAAATACTTCATTCTGACAGAAAACATTTAGTCATTTTCTATAAAAAAGTTTAAAACTGAAAATGTCTGAAATATTCGGTTGGCATTGATTTTCTGTGTTTATTTTTAATTTGAGACTATAGTGCTAAGCTTTCAAGCATATCGTACGTGATCAGCTCTATCAAGCGTACCCTTGAGGTGATTTTTTACGAAAACGTCGCTATGAAAATTATTCATATAATAGGGGATATTTCACCACCCTGTTTTGATAGATTTTATCTAGTGTCCGACCGAAACAGGATTTTATACCGAAACCGAATCTTCGTAATGTCTCAGTTTCGGCCGAAACCGAAACCGAACCTTTTTTAGACATGTTAAAAATCTTTTGTTTAATAAAATTTTGCTTATTTTTACAGTTAACACGTGTTAAATGAAATAAAAAAGCAATAATTGAAGTAAGTGAAAAAAATATTTTTTATTTTTTTTATATTACTGCTATAAAAGAAACAAATATTATAAAAATTAACAAAACAATACTTACATATTAACTACCTCTTGGAAAAAAAATTGTCAATAATCAACACTTACATAAAGGAAGGACTTAATTAATTGAGTATTTTAATTTTAATTGCGTTTACAATCACAACATTCTTATTCTTCTTCTTTCGTATGGTGGGGGGTCAGAGGGGGACATCTAGGTCTGCGACGAGCCAGTATAGGGTCTCAGGCGTTGCCCTGTGCACCTCACCAATCCCGTCGGGGAATGAATGGAGCGGGCATTCGTTGACCACATGTTCGGCCGAAGGTTCGGCAGATTTTCTGCCGAAACCGAAATTGATGCCGAAACTAGATATTTTTGCCGAAACTTGCCGAAACCGAACCTTAAGTCGGTCACTAATTTTATCTATACTACCTTTATATTCTGGTGACCGGACAACTCAACAATGTGCAACTTCTTCACGACTTTGAAAGGTTTTGTGATGGATATAAAACAAAAATAAAAACTTGGTTAAATAGGTTAAGTTAGGTTAGGTTAAGGGCTATTTAAAAATTTCATTCAGAATTCATCACTTTTAACCTCTCAGGCCTCGAGTCTATTTTGTCGGAAGGTCTAAATATTTCCGCTTTGCTATAACCCCAAAAAAACGAGTGTGCTTTAGACCACACGACTGAAGTAAAACTACAAGACAAATCTCTCAATGAACCCAGGTATCCCTGCTAAGTTACCAAACGTAGCGAACGGGGTGACCTATGACCTAGGGGTGACATATGACATTGGGGTGAAATATGACCATGTTGTGACCTACGACCTTGGGGTGACCTACGAATTTGGGGTGACCTACGACCTTGGGGTGACCTACGATCTTGGGGTGACCATCCTTATCCTTATTACTCCCTAAGTCAAGCGTGCGAAAAGGCCCGACCGTTCGCCTAGCAATCGTTCACCGTTCGCTTCGATTACCGTTCGCATGACATTCTTCGTAACAATCACCACTTTTCCTAACGCATTCACCAGCTTACCCCCCAAGTCGAGCGTACGCAAAGAAGTTTTACTTCAAAAACCGTTCGCCTCGCCCGATCACCGTTCGCATCGTACAGCACACTTTTCGTAACGCATTCACCAGCTTACCCCCCAAGTCGAGCGTGCATAAAGAAATTTTACTTAAAAAATGTAATATTTCTGAATGTATAGATGTATACAAAAACTAAAACCATTTTTTGAAAGGTGATGAAATATGCTTTAAAATTTTATAATTCCAAATAAAATTTTTATAGACTTGACCTTCTAAACGAGAGGAAGGTGACTGTCTATATATGTTCTAGAAAAACCACCTTCATCCCTTTTCCCGCGCCCTAAATCTGGAATTAGATATTTCTTGTTGAAATATGTAAAAAATGATTTTTTACTAAACGGCAGTGTGTAAATTATCCAAATAATGGGAATACTTTTAGTTTTCACGGCTGAAAGTATTGTCGTTTTTTTTTATTTGTGGGGTATTATGCCGTGTAGCGCTTCCTCCCTCTTTAGCGAGCGTTACAGTGTCCATCATCAATACAGATTTGATACATCTGCCCTGATAATACACTGTAACGCTGTCCGCAATGTTGGCTAAGGAAGGAGGTAGTGCAACACGGCACACTACTTAAAAAATAACCCACGATATTGACAAATCACGTATTGACATTATTAATTATTTTAATGTAATATTTATTTACTTTGCGTATTTATTACCCATTAAGTGACCACGAGACAAGGCGACTTTAAATAAATTACTTAATTACCTAGGTAAGTGGTTCCCAAAATTATTATGCGTAAGGACCCCTTCTCGTAGCAAAAATCTAACCATGAACCCCCAAGTAAAATAACTACACACTATACTAATTACATACATTAACTTCGATGGGAAGGAAATTACACTGCGACGAAATGTAACGTAAATGTAATGTAAACCCCCCTGACGTAGACCAAGCGCTTCCAAATTAATTTTAATGCGGCACAATACACTAATAATGTTTTTTTTTTGTTCAACCGATACCCACGGATGTAAATTATTTAGATGGCTGGGTTACCCGGCTGCGTATTTTCAAAAACCTATACCGGTTCAGCCGCGGTATCGACAATTTACATTTTAAATACACCTCTATATTGGTTATTTTTTATCACTTTGCAAAAACAAAAATTGTTCTGAAATCTAGATGAAATAATCTTTCCAATGCGTGTATTAGAAATTAATAATTATATTTCTAAATATTTAAATTTTGGTATTAAAAATGTAAATTGACTCAACAGGTATAGGTTTTGGAAATAGGAGTTGATAGGAGATTGAACTGACGTTCAACCCACGACAGATCTTGCTTTGTGTACCCCTACCAATGGGTAGCCCCACCCATACAAAAAGGCTTCGAATGGACCACAATGTTCCAGAACATTCTACAACATTCGAGAGTATTTTGGATTATTCCGTAATGATCTTGGATGTTCCGGGATTTTCCCAAAACTTCCAGACTACTCCCGAACATTCCAGAATGTTCCGGGATGTTCTGGAATGTTGTGGAATGCTCTCGAATACTCTCTAGAGGAAATAAAATTCTGACTTCCTAAACTTTCTAAACTTCCAGTTCTTATATCTTCAAAAGCACGCCCTTCAGGTAAAAACGGGAAACTTCTTCATGGATGGGATAGAGGACTATTACACTATAACTCCCTTAATCTTACCGGAACTCGTTTCTGAGTTTTAGCCGCACGCACTTGTACACTCTTAATATATATATATATATGGATTTTCTAGACAATAAATTAATAACTTTCAGAGGGATTCGTTTGGAAACATCTGAAATTTTAGTAATACGTTTCTCAGAATTAATTCAAATAAACCCCGCGGAAAGATCAAATTTCCTGGCCTGCTAGGGCGAATTCGACCATAGGTCTTTCCAATACGCCGGGCCGCGTGCTGTATATTTGTGTACACGCTTTCTTCACTTACGTCGTTAAGATTCCCACATTAGAGTTTATGGTAGGGCAAATTCGACAGTAAGTCTGTCCAGTACACCGGGGTCGCTCGTCGCATATTTGTGTCTACGCCTTCTTCACTTACGTCCTTAAGATTCTGACTATATTTTAGGGTATTTTGTCACCTTAATTTGCTACGGACCCCCTAAACCCTAAGTGGTCAAGTGGACTCCTGGGGGTCCGTAAGAACTACTTTGAGAACCACTGACCTAGGTGATGAAGTCAATCACATCGTGTTCCCGCAATTAAAAATATGGCCGTGTTAAAGGAATGCGAAACCTAGTTTTCTAAGCGACATTCCTTCATTAATCAAGCGCCATGTTTCTTAATTGAAACTATAATCTTAATGAAACTATGCCATTAATTTATTATTAATTATATTTTAACTTGAATGGAAATGGTTGTTATTTACTCTATTTATTATTCTCTTTTTACGTAAAATTTTAATCTTTGTGTTGTATTTTTCTTGTCTCTCTTTATATTTTTGTTTATATCTTGTTATTTCAATTATTGTTAGCATCTCTCGTTTTTTGATGTGGATATGGGTACCGGTACCACACACGAAAACATGAAGAAAAATCCTTCAAGGTCTACGTCATCTTTTAGGATGCTGTGTGGAGGATCTTTTAAGGGAAAGGAAGGGGAGGAAGTTCTGGGAAGGAAAAAAATACGAGGGGTAGGTAGGAATTTGGTCAATAGGTCTAGGAGTGACTGACTTATGAATTCTTCCCTTCCACTGTGGTGCAAGGCGATGGATCGAGAGAGTTTGGCAGGAGAGGTCTAGGTTGGGTCTCCCTCAATCTGCCACGCAGTAGGTGGAAAAACGCATTGGTGTGACCTATGGCAGGGGTGTTGGTTGTCCAATAAATGGTTCCCGGAGCGGCTGTACCCATACCCAAATTGAACCAACATCTCTGCCACAAGTCACCCCAAGTGGTTCGCTACGTTTAGTGACTGGCGTGTCCGGGTTCATTGGGTGAGGTTAGTTTGGCGGCGGATGCTTATATCCACCAACTGCGTGGCAGGCCGGATCAGGAGAGACTGGTTGAGGGATACCTTTTGATCTCTCCAGCAGGGATCTCTCGGAACATCGCCTTGCATCGCAATAGGAGGGATGGATTCATACGTCCGTTACACTTGGTGACATTAAGCCCCAGATTCCTACTCACCCCTCATACCTTTTTCGTTCCCAGAAATTGATCTTCTTACTTTCTAAAACACTCCACATAACATCCCCACAGATGACATTGGCTCTGAGGGGAATTATTTTTCGCAAGGCCTCCTGTGTGGAGCTAATGTAAAAAAATGTAATTATTGTTACCATCTCCACACAGAAAAACAAATCTTAATCTATGATTCCATGAACATTTTGTTCACAGAATTGGGGTGACCTATGGCAAGGGTGTTGGTTATCCAATAGATGGGGTCTGTGGTGGCGGTACCCATACCTTCTTCCCAAAATTACGCCTTAGGTAAATAGTAAAAATCCCTCTTCCCAATACTACCGCTGATGAGTTTTGTCCTTTTGTTGAACCCGATATTGTGTCATAGAATTTAGTCTAAAATCCATCGCCCTCTGTTGAACTCGGGACGAACTCTTTGAATGAGCATTTAAAAATTCTATTAAGAAAACACATAGTTTTTGGTTATTCTGCGAACAGATTTTCTTCTCAAATTATATTGTTTAATTTTCCAAGTAGGTATGGAAATTATTTGTTCATTATTATTTTGTTATTGTGGGTGAAAAATTGATGTTTGTCGGTTGACTTTAATTCTGATAGCAACAGTTTTACCTGTATTTTGATTCGTTCTGTAGTTTTTAACTTGACAAGGTTGCTAAGAGCGATAAAGAGTGCATACTTAAATCACCTGCCTAACGAATATTACCTTTACTTCGACCTTTATAATATACATTTTATCCAAGCGTTATTACTTACTAATTCGTCGTTATCAATAGCTTTACCTTCGTATCATTTACGTATATTAAGACCGTTAATCTGTACAATTTTAATCGTGAAAAGTCAACAACGCCATCCACCGGACAAAATGTTTGTCAGTTAAATTTCGGAAATATTTCTGCCTGAAAAGGTGTTTATATTTTTATTTTTTATTATTTTAGTTTATTTAGGAAACAAACAGTTATACATATTTTAATAAGAAAGTAACATATTACATGATTGCATTAACCAGCGAAGTTTCCGCTAAAATTTATAATATATATATCTAAAAACATGGATTAAAACATTAAAGAAAACATAAAGTGGTAGAAAAAAGAAAATATGTAGGTATATATATGGTTATTTCCTTTTGGGGTATTATGCCGTGTTGCGCTACCTCCTCCTTTAGCCAACGTTTCGGACAGCGTTACAGTGTCCATCATCAGGGCAGATGTCACACATCTGCCCTGATGATGGACATTGTAACGCTGTCCGAAACGTTGGCTAAAGGAGGAGGTAGCGCAACACGGCATAATACCCCAAAAGGAAATAACCATAAAATTTTTGGCCGTGAAAATCTAAAATCATATCTATGTATATATATATATATATATATATATATATATATATACAACAGAAATGAAAAAAAAACACACACACACAAATTAAAGCATATGGGATATTATAAATCATCCAAATATTATTATTATAATAAAAAGAAGGAAAACCAACATAATGAGAATGAAAAAAAAAATAACATGCAGCAGGGGTGGAGAGTTCGTAATTATCAATTTGTTTTAATTTTTTCTATTATGGATTTAATAAATTGGCTGAGGACAAATGGAAAATATCAGCGTCGTAAAAGATATCATTGTATTTTGTGCACGTCCTTCGGATAAATGAATGTTGTGTGTAATTTGTTTTTGAGTGTGGGATGTGGAATAGTTGGTTTGATCTTGTGTTTCTTATTGGACGGTGGAAATTAATGTGTTCTAGAAGATAGTTGTTGTTAACAACGTTGTTAATGATTTTGAATAAAAATTTTTGGTCGGATATATTTCTTCTATCTTCTAAAGTTGATAAATTATGGAATGTTAATGAGTCTTTTAGGTTTTCTGAAGTTCGAAAGGATTTAAAGTCTAGGTGTTTCAATATCTTTTTTTGAATTC